>CM077441.1:681991-1984491 GCA_039654765.1 Mylopharyngodon piceus
AAAGCTAATTGATTGTATGAGCCAGATTCGAATCCATTGTGAAATATCTTTGATAATGCCATACCGCCCAGTCCTAAAATGAAGTCACTGTGAAAAGGTCTTCAACAGCCCTTTCACCAGAATGATTTTAAGCTCTGTAGGCTGTGAGAGGTAGATGGTTCAGAGGAAGTCACCCGTGTACAGTACATGAGTTTTTGGAGGGAGAATGCTGCCTGGTCCAGGTGCCAGCCCTCACAGATGGTCATCATGCCTCCTGCCTGGCCCTCTGAATGTGGCACCCCGTCCGCCCGTCTTGGCTCCCGTGTCCAGGTCAGAGCTGCCAAGCAAAGCGGGCGGCAGGCAGTAGACGGCTATTCTGTCAGCACTATAGCATTCTAGACAGATCTCATTCATATATGTTCTTTTGCACACACTCATCTACATCTGGTGTTGGTTCCTACACATTATCCTCAGTAGTTGGTTGTTTTCATTAGCAATCAGTTTTTACTGAGATTTGCAGTTTTTAATTGATTATCAGTTCCTAATTAAATACTAAGTGTTGACAATAAATGTGAAAGTTCTCTAAATAATGTAATTAAAAAAAAACTGATTATTTCATGTTATTTGGATAATAATAATAATAATATATTGTCTGTTTTTGCTCAATGTTACTAATGAAAATACTACCTATAAAGCCAGATCATAACTGCTGTGTGTTTCCGAGCAACACACAGCTGTGTTTCGTTTCTGAATCAATCCGCGTTTTGAATGAATCGGGTGAACCAATGATTCAATGGCCCATTCATAAAGAGAGCCATTTTCTGAATGAATCAGCCATTTGAACGAATCTAATGAATAAATTACTCAATGACTTACTCATTTAGACATTTACCGCCACCTACTGGCAGTTTTAGTTTCTTATTTAGAGTATCATTTCATTAAAATAACATATAATAATAATAAAAAAATAATAATTCTGTGTATTTACATTTACTCACCCTCATGTCGTTTCAAACCTATATGACTTTCTTTCTTTTGCGGAACATAAAAGAAGATATTTTGAAGAATGTTGGTAACCAAACTGTTTGGTCTGTAAATATATCTAAATACCAATTCAGATGCAGCTTCTGGGAAAAAAAAAATCATGGTTGTTGTAGCCTAAAAGTTTGTGTAATAAATTCTATGTTGAATCAAAAAAAAATAAAAATAAAAAATAAATAAATAAATAAATCTTTCTAAAGCTACTTTTTACAATGTCTATATGATGCTTTTCTCATTTAACACAATAATGACTTTAAATTATCTTTTGGGGGTAATTTCTCAGTCAAATTTGATGTGCTATTAATTTATTAGAATAATCATGTAGTTAATTCGATTAAAAATGTTTTTTTGACATATATATCTTCATATCTTCACCTATATATCAATCTTTACATATATATATATATATGGGAATAAAACCACGTTTTTGACAGGTTTTGTGAGGTTTCACCAAGCTGTGAATTTAACAGTTTCTTCTGTCATTCAGTTCCTCTCAGTCGGAACTCAGCTGTCCAGATGTCGTGACTATGACGGTGTCTGTTCTACATAAACACATCTATCACTCTCTGTATATTCTCTTGCACTGATGGATTGACAGCTTGGCCGAGTGTTTTGACTGATTGACGGATGTATCATTCCTCAGCAGTCCAAGTCTATGAGTCCAGCTGTCAGTCAAACTGGCCATAATGGCTTGTTAGAAGGGCGTTGCGTAATGCTCTAAGTGTTGCCAGGACTGTAGAAGATCAATATGAACCTCCGTCCACCACGCCACACACACAGGCCCTTCAACGACCTGCCGGAGAACAGTTGCCGCCCATGATTTTCTGGCTGAACTCGAAATCGAACTGCAGTTGTGAAATATTTCTGCACTGCTAGTGTCACCAAATGGAATTGTAAAATAAATGATTTTTCAAACAGGTTTTCCCGAACATTACGTCCATCTTCCATTGGTCAGGCAAACAGATGTCAATCGTTGACCCAGTGTTGCAATATTGGGCCACTCAAACAGTGTTTTTATTGTTAACTAAAACTAAAACTATTAAAAATAACTATTAGACTTTTCAGACATTTAACTAAAGTTGAAATAAAATATTAGATGAAAAATTTTTAACTTTTTGACTTGGCAACTAACTGAAATAACTTTTAAGTACTAAATTTACTCAAACCAAATCTGAAAAAAAATAAATAAATAAATAAAATAAAGCTAAATAGAAATATATTAAAAAAAACAATTAAAAATGGCAAGGGTGCATAACAAAATAACTAAAACTTCAACTAAAAAAAAAATTAATTCAGAATATTAATAAATACTTCAATATTATGTAATTAATGCAAAAATAACCCTGGTAGTTTTAGATTCCCGACAGGTGCTCATGAGCGCCCCCTTTGTGCCCTTTTGTCTTGATGCACTCTTTTTGGTGTCATGAAGAGTTATCAGAACTTAATAATACCATTTTTAACCAGTTGCCAGCATTTAAAAAAAAAATGTTTTCACTCTGTAACAATTGAAAGGTGATTTGTTCGTATTTTCTGTTAGATGTTCAAAAAATGTTGTCCGTTTTCATTCATTGAACTATTTTTAATCCTTGATTTTAACATGAGAAAAATACACTTCATGGAAACTGACGGAATGGACTGTTTGGTTCTGATCGGGCTCCTGTTGTGTGCTCTTCCACGATTACATGGACTATAACGAGATGAGAGCAGGATATTAGATGGGCTAATAGCTGAGGAATAGGTCTTTTACGGGAAGCAGTGAGGCCGTTATTGCAAAGACTCGGAGAGAGAAAACAATCCTGCTGTAAGGTTACCCGCAGATACACAGACCATGTGCTTCCCCACAAGCATGTTTTCAAACAGCCGTTATTTCCTGATGGCTGCTGAGGTCCAGACTGACTTTTGATTTCCGGCTGAGTGGATGATATTTTAACCCAATTTATTCGCCTCTTCCTTGTTCTTGAAGAGCAATAGCTACACACCCTGTAAATGGAAGGGATGCGTTTTACTGGATTGTGAGTTATGTCAAGTCAAGTCAAGTCACCTTTATTTATATAGCGCTTTTTACAATGTAGATTGTGTCAAAGCAGCTTTACATTGATAACTGGTACATTATTTGGCTGCACAGCAGCTCTTAAAGAATAGTGTCAATGCAGGTAGATCAAAGCACTGTTGAATATCAAATGTCAAGTCAAATGTCAAGTGTCCCCAACTAAGCAAGCCAAAAGGCGACAGCGGCAAGGAACCCAAACTCCATCAGGTGACATCAGGTGGCAGACAAGTGGCAAATAGGTGTTTAAATGGAGAAAAAAACCTTGGGAGAAACCAGGCTTAGTCGGGGGGCCAGTTCTCCTCTGGCCAACAGTGCTTTGTTACGATTCAGGTTGCCATCGTAAGTCCAATAGGATCGCAGCATTCAAAGTATTTATTCCAGTTCCATCCAATTGAGGATCGTATTCATCACGCCGGTATGGACGGTTGTTGAGGAACTGTGTCGTGGCTGTCGTGTCGATGAGGCCCTCACAGTGGATGATCTAGTTGACTCAATCTCTGCTGATACTTCAGGGCTGCGTTGTGGTCGTGTCAAGGCGCAGGTCCTCGGTCTCACCTGGATACGGCCCGGATCCGGTTGACTACGGTGAACCTCGGGATAACCAGAAAGACTAATGTTAGCGTAGATGCCATTCTTCTTCTGATGTAACGAGTACATCATGTGTTATAGGAAGTGTTCCCGGTTCCGGCTGACCTAATTTATGCAGCCTAATAATCCTTTAACGGATTTGAAAATATAAATTGGTAATGTGTTATGTGTATGCCAGGTTAAAGAAATGCGTTTTAGTCTAGATTTAAACTGACAGAGTGTGTCTGCTTCCCGAACAATGCTAGGAAGATTGTTCCAGAGTTTAGGTGCCGAATATGTATGGGTGTATTGGGGGGGAGTGTCATGTCTAGACTGTATGCCATTGAGCAGGATGGTTTTGCTGTTATTTTCCACTTTTTGAGAAAAAGAACATTTGTCTGTTGAGCCTGTAATACTTCTGCATGATTGCAACTCAGGGTTTAGGTATTTGTAGGTGAGCCCAGTCCATAAATATACAAAAGATAATTGTGAAAACCATAAAGTGGAAATGATAGACAAACTAATTTTGGTTCTTGGGAGGGATAAATAAATAAATATACACAACAGTTCTTTGTGGTACCGTTTCACCGTTTGTATCACTGCGCTTACGGCGACTGTCATGGCAGTCAAGCAAATCCACCACATATTTTTTTTATAAATAATACTGTTGTAATGTAACGAATTGTAGTTTAAAGAGTTTTTTAGGCGAGAATGTAGTTATTTAGACCTCAAATATGTGACTCATATATAAACATGGCGCCTATTTTACAATTTGTTTTGACGCTTTCGCAGATGCGAGCTCTAGGCCGTCAACGGCCGTTCAGTGCTCGTGTATCCGCAGAGAACAGCTTCATCTCGGCCAGTCCTTCGGGAATTTGCTGCTGGATCTTATGTAGATAGTGGTTAAATGAGATATAATTCAACTTAAGTCCTGTACTAGAGCGCTACTTTTGTACGTTTGACTGAATTGTTTGCTTACATTTTTTATTTATTTGATTGTGTTTATTGTTTGCTTGTGTTTATGTCTTTTATAATGGCTATTGTTGTTAATTTAAATATTATTGTTCAATAAATATTATTTGGTCCCACTTTATATTAGGTGGCCTTAACTACTATGTACTTGCATCAAAAAATAAGTACAACGTACTTATTGTGTTCATATTGTATTGCAAAACACTTGTGCTGCTATTGAGGTGGGATACGGGTAAGGTTAGGGACAGGTTTGGTGGTATGAGTAGGTTTAAGGGTGGGTTAAGGCGTAAGGGATGGGTCAACAGTGTAATTATAAATGTAATTACAGAAATTAATTACAGATGTAATTACATGCAGGTATTTTTTATAATAAAAGTACAATGTAAAAACAAGCATGTACACAATAAGTGCATTGTATCAAATGATTAATTTAAGTAGTTTAAGTACATAGTAGTTAAGGCCACCTAATATAAAGTGGGACCTATTATTTTATATAAATAATATGCCGTATTTGGTATTGAGAGGTTCCGTCAATAGTGTCAGTGAAAGTTACATAATTGCACCATTAGATGGCGGCAAAGACTCTCTTTATGAGTGAGTCAGAACTAGGGTTGCAAAGGGGCGGAAAATTTCCGGTAAATTTCCGGAAACTTTCCACGGGAACTTAACCTGGGTAATTTTGGAAATATTCCAATTTGGAAACTTAACAGGAATTTATGGGAATTTACGGGAATTTATGGGAATTTATGAGAATTTATGGGAATTAATTGGAAATTTTGGGAAATTTATATAAATTTATAATATTTATATAAAATGTATCATATAAAAACAAATATAAACATTTTGTTTGGTCATAACATGAAATAACAGTTATTTTTTTTCGCATTCAATTAATTCTAATTTAGTAAATATGTAAAATAAATATATTTTTATTGCAGCAATTGTTATGTGTTATTTATTTCAGTGTCGCATGATCCTTCAGAAATCATTCTAATATGCTGATTTGATACTCAGTTATTATCATTGTTGGAAACAGTTGTGCTGCTGAATATTTTTTTGGAACCTGTAATACTATTTTCAGGATTCACTAATTAATAAAAAGTTAAAAAGAACAGAATTTATTCAAAATAGAAATCTTTTCTAACAATATCACTTTAATATCACTTTTTATCAATTTCACACATCCTTGCTGAATAAAAGTATTCATTTCTTTCAAAAAAAGAAAGAAAAAAAATTACTGACCCCAAAATTTTGAACGGTAGTGTATATTGTTACAAAAGATTTCTATTTTAAATAAATGCTGTTCTTTAAATTTTTATTCATCAAAGAATCCTGAAAAAAGTATCACAGGTTATAAAAAATACTAAGCAGCACAACTGTTTCCAACATTGATAATTGAGTATCAAATTAGCATGTTAGAATGATTTCTGAAGGATCATGTGACACTCAAGACTGGAGAAATGATGCTGAAAATTCAGCTTTTGCATCACAGGAATAAATTATATTTTATGTATATCAAAATAGAAAACCATTATTTTAAATTGTAGTTATGTTTCACAATATTACTGTTTTTTTTTTTTCTGTATTTTTGATCAAATGTGCATGTCATGGACTGGGGGAATGCACAGTGCATGCAGGGGGTGTGGCCTCAATAGCCCTGCCTACTTACTTGTGCTGTGTGAATGTGATTGAGGAATGTGCAGGGTAAAAATTCAATTAAAATTGCATTAAATATGGTTCTTTTAACCAAAATTATGCTGCAAGATGTTCTTTTCAACTACATTTAAGTACCCTGTTATAGGCTAACCTGCAACTTTGCAAATTCCCTGTTTATTCCCATTAATTCCTGTTAATTCCCATATATTCCCGTTAATTCCCATGGAAAGTTTCCAGCTTTGAAAATTCCTGGAATTTTGCAACCCTAGTCAGAACAAGGAAGTTGTTTTAGCACTGTGGGAAATCCCCTTAACTTTTAAAAGGACAAAGACACTTTCCTCAGCGGACATTCAAACTGATTTTTTTATAATGGATATAATATTATGAACATCGACCTGAAGAATGAATGTTATATTAGATGCAGGTAATACACTCTTAGTCGATCTCTCTCTCATAATACCATAATAATCTACAAAATACAATAAGCTTCAATAAAGCAACTCAGCGTTCCTTCGTTACTAGTTCTAAAGTGACATTTTAGAATTAGTAATGGAGGCTTGGACTCAACTGTTAAACTGTCAACTTGAGATTTGAATCCATGGCGGAAGGAAGTAGTTCTGCACAAAAGAGGGTTTTTAAAGACACTCCGTTGTTGTTTATTTACACACTCATGCCATCGAACTGTTGTATAAACGCAATAACACACTCGTAGTCGTGCGATATGGCTGTATATCAGCATGCTGTGATTACCTACGGCCGAATCACAGCCGTGCTAATATACAGCCATATCACACTGCTATATATATAACATTGTATTTGGTTTCTCTCCCTTTTTTATGTAATGTTTATTTAAACAGGAAAATGTGACAACATTAAGTGTAACTGGGACATGACTTAAGAAAGTACTGAATAAAAGCCATGATTTTGATAAAATAAGACAGAAAAATACAAAGAGCCTCAGTTTGTTTTCAAGCTTTAGTGATTCTGTTTGGTGCCATTAAGAACTTGAAATCTGCAGAACAAAGCTGTTCTCGGATGTGGTCCTTATCTCACAAATTAATCAGCATATTTCCGCGCAGGGCATCTGACAGCTTCCATACTGAAAATGAATGGACATTTGGAGGGACTCCAGCTGAAATGCCATCCATTCATTTAGCTCTGATTCAAGAATCCAGAGCTAAATGGGCTTTTTTCCACACATTTCTGAAGTGGTTCACAAAGTCCCTGCCCCTTGCATGTTTGTTTATTCAATATTTTGACTAATTTGATTATGTTTTCAGCTACTAATAAGAGTGCAACGCAGATCCCTTCAACATGCTATCTACTTATTCATAGCGTAGGGTTAGTAAAAGGCCGTTCCATGATCCTGAGCACTTTACCAACCTCTCTTCATCTCTTCGCTTTTCATGGCACCACGGTCATCATTTGCTGTCATTTGCAATATGAGAGCCTTATTTTTCTGTTTTTAAAAGCCTCCACGCATCTGTGTACTTACTGTCTGCATTATTCATGCTCATCTCAGCACTGCACGTGCATATGTGCAGTACTTTGGTCTGCTTCACCCGCATCTTTTCTGACAGCCGAGAGAGAGAGAGAGTAGGAGGATCTGAGCGTCTCTGAAGCCTCTGGTCAAAACCAGCAAAGTTACACAGCCCAGCCAGGCCAGGGTCCGTAGGGGCCTGGAGCTCTTGAGTGGAAACACCGCGGGGCTAATGGACCAGCACACCCACTCCCTCAGCTACAAGAGCTACAGAGAGTGTGATGAGCCTGAGGGACTGAGTAAATATGAATGAGGTCTTTCCTCCCACGTGCTCCTCACTGCAGAAGCCATTGATGTTGTTTTGACATCTAAGTGTGAGGGAACAAAAGGAGCAGAGCCTGAGCAAACTGAACAGGGCTGGGCTCTTTCAATGAGTTTGACCAACACGTGTCTTAACCAGGCGTGATTTGATAAAGCAGAACTTGACATTATGTACTGCTCGGGGCTTTGGGTCAGAAATTAATGGGAGTAAAAATGCCACTGAAATTCAAAATGTGAATACTAATATCTAATTTTAAAATTCTATTCTAGGCCAAGCAGATTTTTCGAATGATTCAGTTTTAATAAACTGATTAAAGTGAAGTATTTTACCTCAAAGAATGACAAGTGTGTTCTTGTATTAGATTTGCAAAAAACTAATGTTTGTTTTTCGTCATTGAACTATTTCTAGTCCTTGATTTTAATATGAGAAAAACACACTTAAATGGAAGCTGATGGAATGTCTAATGCACATCTTAAGTCCAAGCTAATTATTCAGATGATTCAGAATTAGTGTTGTCAAAAGTACCGACTTTGGTACCAAGTCGGTACTGAAATTTTAAAAATGTGAGGATACCAGCATTTCCCCCTAGCATTTTGAGCGGATTCTTAAACACCTCTGATTGGCCATTGTGTTCACGCACTCATCAGATATGTCTGTGATTGGCTACAATGATCAACGGTTCAACAAACATGTTGTAAATAGACATCTCCCTCTGATAGACGTCTGCTTTGAAATGCTCCCGCTTTCAAAACACTTTCAAACACTTCAGTGTGCTTTTAAACACTCTTGTGCGTTGATCATTGTAGCCAATCACAGACATATCTGTTGAGTGTGTGAACACACTGGCCAATCAGAGGTGTTTACGAATCCGCTCAACAGCGCTCAAAATGCTAGGGGGAAATGCTGGTATCGTCACATTGTTAAAATTTCAGTACCGACTTGTTAACGAAGTAGGTACATTTGACAACACTATTCAGAATTTATTTTAATAAATTGATTTTTTTTTTTTTTTTTGTATGGTTAAAATTGGTGTATCTTCATAAAAGTAAATAATAGCCCTAAAAACTCCAGGAAAACATTGCACCTAAATACATAGTTCTGTCATGAAACTCTAGATGGCACAGTCTGATAGGTCCTTATCTCAATCTGCTTGCAATCATATTATCAGGGGTGCATATACCTTTTTTGGCCTGGTTCTCAAGGGAGCACCTGGAGATGTTGCTCGGTACTCACATTTTACGCGACACACTTATCCTAAAAGCTGTCCTCATCACTTTCCTCCTGACTGCTCTCCTCACTATCTTCTTTTCTCTCAAACATGATAATGATGTTTTTTTTTTTTTTCACTAACATTAATGACACAGACAACAGCAAGAATATTAGGCTGCTGTCACTTTAAGAAGGAAAGCACGGACCGAATAACTGACACACATCCGGTTTCTTGCTCAACTGTTCACTTATGACATAACCGAGAGAATACTTGCCGAGACAGGTATTTTGACGTAATTTTGTGTGTATGTGTCCGTTCAAGCGCAAGTAAACGCGAAAGAGGAATTAATTCGGTGTTCGAGCACTGTCTGACTGTCTCTCTCTCGCTGTCTCTCTCTCTCTCTCTCTTTCTCTCTCTCGCTGTCTCTCTCTCTCTCTCTCTTTCTCTCTCTCTCTCTTTCTTTCTCTCTGCGTGCGCATGTTTCGGGGGTGTGAGGCTGTGCGCACAGATAACAGCTCGCGAGTCCCGATTTTCGCCTCTTCTTCCGCTTTTAAAATCATTTGAATGTGTTAACTGGCGAGACAAAACACGTCCAAATGAATAACTTTCACTCTATGATGGTTAAATTTAGCAGTTAATCCGCGAATCACATGCTTGCTGAACCGTTGGACCTTATCTGTACGGATCACGGATTAACTGCGATCCGTTGCACACGTAATAATTAAAGAACAAACTTCTCATCATGATTGCTATCTTACCAGAGGTTGAGAAAAATCCTACTCTAGTAAGTAAACGTTTCCCTGTGAACCGGTCCTCAAAAATGTTGGTACTCAAAAGCGCTTCCCTCTGTTTTCTGGTGCGCATCGTTTATTTGCACCCCTGCATATTATTCTCTATAGGGCACAGCGGATTGGTTCCTGCTGTATCAGTAGCCAATGAGCTCGCTGCTCAACCTTCAAATACTTAGTCAGCATTTGCTGTAGCAGTTGCAGTGCACTTTCAGAAACCCTCCACCTTCCCCAGCTCCACCTGTATAGATCTGCTAAGGGTAATTCATGTATGTTATATTGTACAGCAGCAGCAGCATGTCTTACTTGCTCACATGTCTTACCATGCCAAACACTCAGAGAGATGACAGAAGTTAAATTCTGACGCTCCTCAGGGCTAGTGTGAAAAATGTTTAGGTCTTTGGATAAAACAGTCACTTGTCCAGTCGGGCCAGTTCGCATGTACTTAGAGCTGCTGTTGATAAACAGACGACAGCCGGATAAGCAGAGGTGCAAAAGAGTAAAGGAACGCATTCTTAAGTTGAAAAACAGGTAAACACAACAGAATGTCACAGAATGCACATTGTGACACATTAAAAATAGTTTTAATGTATAGCTAAATACTTAAATTGTAAAACCTTATTTAAAGGAGTATTTATTTTTAAAATTTGTGTTCCTGCATTCATGGAATCGCTTTAAGCATCAGTTTGAGCTTGTAGACAGAATCATGTGGAACTGTTTGGGTTTAAAGTGTTTTGTGTTGGACCTGTTGGGAGTAGTTTGTGGGATCATGTACCTCAGGTCCAGGTCTCAGGATGTTGATCAGTGCTCGGTCTTCTTTCAAACACTTGTGTGTTTGTGTGTGTTTGCTTTTTGGCATGATCCAAGAGGAGAGTCCAGAGCATTCAAAGTAGCAATTAGACGCAGTGAGCAAATAAACTCTACTACAAACTTTGCATGAAAAGCTGCAATTATCTTGTTTGTGGATAGCAAAGTAAAATTTGGGAGCATCTCAGTCTTGTGGGCTGCTCTCTGTGGACGTTCATTTGTACAGTAGATACTCTCTCTCACATTGTTTGTGTGCGTTTTGATGCCTGTCAAAAAGTTTGGGCCAGGGTTATTTTAGTATCATTGAGATAAGATTCTAGTTTGTATTAATGGTTTAAATTAGTTTTTATATTTTGTGTTTTCATTTTAAAGTTTTAATAATTTTGTTGTTGTATTTTATTTTATTTATTTATTTTAGTACATCAAGTAAAACTGAATTGAAATGACAAACATGTCTTTTGCAACTGGCTGAAATAAAATAATTCTTTTAGTTTTTATGGTTTTAGTTTTAGTTAACTGTAATAACTGTGGTATAGAACATACTTGAATGTGTTTTCTACTGTCTTAAAGATCATTTTTGTTTTGTTAGCATCACTAAATGGAATTGCAATGGAATTTATTAATGCATCTTCCATTGGTTGGACAAAAGCTCCAAACTCATGTCAAAGAATGGTAAATTAAAAGATCTTAAAATATAATGTATTTTGATTTGTTTACATTTTCCTCCTATTATAGATTTAATGTCTTACCGTTGTCCTAAAATGTTTTAAATAATACTAATAAAGAATAAGCGTGTCTGTCCAGACTTTTGGCTGGTAGTGTACGTGAAGAGATACCTTTTCTCTTAGGCTTGTGATTTGTAAGATGATATTTGCTGGCTTGATTTTGCTCATATTTTATTTTACCCTATCAGCCATTCATTCTAGGTCTGCTCTGAATGGGCTTAAGTAAATGTCTCTGGCTTCACGTCATTACACCAATGTTTCTTTTCAAGTTTGAAGGGAGCATCATTAACGTTGGCGTATAAAACAGATGGAGACTCTGACCTCACGTGTTTTATTCTAATGAAACGCTGTTATATCTATCTCGCTGCTCTGTGAGTTTGCAGCTGGACAGTTTCACACACACCAAGGCAGGATTATAAATAGCGTAAATCAATAATAAATGACACAGTATTTCACATATTTGGAGTTGGGCTTCAGTGCCCTAAGGGGGAAGGATGAAAATATCATTCTTGCAGTCTTTCTCGCTCTCTCTCTCTCTCTGTATTTCAGGTCTGTCATTCCCCCCCCACCCCACCCCACCCCCATGAGTACAGCGAGGCTTCTTGTTTATACTGTAGCATCCATCTTTTATTTATTTCCCTCATCTGTTTGGCTAGCTGCAGATTTCTCCATTCAGAGCTGATCATTAGAGGAGCTGCATTATTTACCATTTTGGCCCGCATCGCTGAAAGGAGGAGAGAAGTGGGGAGAGAAAGGGTGTCCTATATCCATAAGCCCATTTTAGCACATTAAAGTGGCACAGAGGAGTAAGTGACAGTGTCTCCAATAGAGATCGACAGATGTTGTTTTGTTATGACCGATAAGGATTGTTTTAATGTTTGAGTACTCAATAATCCATATGTAATGCCCATATTTCTTTCTTCTGCTTTTTGACACATTGATTACCAAACAATCATTAGACTATAATACAAATATACTTTAATAATAATAATAATAATAATAATAATATATATATATATATCAATGACGTGATGGGTCATTTTCTTTGTCCAAAGTAATAAAAAATAATAATAAAAAAAACAAAGATATGACATCCAAAGTATGTAAGGCAGTACAACTAGATCTATTTTATTAAATCCAAAAGGATTTAATTATATTTAGCTACATATAAAGCTATTTTAAAGATTTTGAAGTGTCAAATGGTCATTCGGTTTAACCGTCCAAAGGCCAATACAGCCATTTCATTTGTGATTAAAATAATGTATATATTTTTTATTCTGGCATGATTTTATAACATCACGATTTTGTAACATAATAGTGCAAAATGGTATTAAAATTATGTGTAGAAGTCATTGCTTTGTTATGAGAAAGAATGTCTGGGTAAAAAAATTTCATTAATGTCATTTGGAGTAACCAATATTAAGGGACCATTTTGGATCAAGTCATGCGTTCAATATCTTGTGAATCAGTAAGATTTTTAATGTTTTTAAAAGAAGTTTCGTCTGCTCACCAAGGCTGCATAATTAAAAATACAGTAAAAACAGTAATATTGTGAAATATTATTACAATTTAAAATAACTGTTTTCTGTTTGAATATATTTTAGAAAGTAATTTATTCCTGTGATGGCAAAGCTGAATTTTCAGCATCATTACTCCAGTCTTCAGTGTCACATGATCCTTCAGAAATCATTTTAATATGCTGATTTGCTGCTCAAGAAACATTTATGATTATTATCAATGTTGAAAACAGTTGTGTACTTTTTTTTTCAGGATTCCTTGATGAATAGAAAGTTCAAAAGAACAGCATTTATCTGAAATACAAAGCTTTTGTAACATTATACACTACCGTTCAAAAGTTTGGGGTCAGTAAGAATTTTTATTTTTATTTTTTTGAAAAGAAATTAATACTTTTATTCAGCAAGGATGCATTAAATCGATCAAAAGTGACAGTAAAGACATTTATAATGTTACAAAAGATTATATTTCAAATAAATGCTGTTCTTTTGAACTTTCTATTCATCAAAGAATCCTGAAAAAAAAAAAAAAAAAATACTGTACACAAATATTTTGTACAATTGTACACATTAAATGTTTCTTCAGCAGCAGATCAGCATATTAGAATGATTTCTGAAGGATCATGTGACACTGAAGACTGGAGTAATGATGCTGAAAATTCAGCTTTGATCACAGGAATAAATTACTTTCTAAAATATATTCAAACAGAAAACAGTTATTTTAAATTGTAATAATATTTCACAATATTACTGTTTTTACTGTATTTTTAATTAAATAAATGCAGCCTTGGCGAGCAGATGAAACTTCTTTTAAAAACATTAAAAATCTTACCGATTCCAAACTTTTGACTGGTTGTGTGTGTGTGTGTGTGTGTGTGTGTGTGTGTGTGTGTAATATATATATATATATATATATATATATATATATATATATATATGTATAATATATATATATATATATATATATAAAGTTAATTAGAAGAAAAAATTATTTTATTTTTATTTCTGCTTTTTCACACATTGATCACCAAACAATAATTAAACAATAATACAAAAATAAAAACATATTATTATTATTGTAATTTATAATTTAATAAAATTATATACTAATTTAATAATAATCATCATAATTTGGTAATAAAAATAATTTTGTTATTTTTTTAATGCATGTTTGTATTATAGTCTAATGATTTAGTGACGTCAAATAGTAGTAGTAGTAGTAGGAGTAGTAGTAGTAGTAGGAGTAGTAGTAATACTACTACTACTACTACTAATAATATTTTTTTTATTTTTTTATTGATTGATTTTAAATGTGTGTAGCTCCAGCATTGCTCTTGTAAAAATGAAAATATATCACTGCTTGCGACACCATTTTGGGGTTTTACAGATCACCACACTGTAAATGTCCAGTCTCTCTCCAGAAAGGCAGTTCTCTGAGGAACCTCTGCAAGATCTCTAAAGACTGTCAGCACTTTTAAGAACCCTATTACAAGGTTTTGAGGCACTTGGGTTATACACTGAAGTTGTTTACATACAGAATAGAATATTTTTGGCACCTGTGCTTTAAGTGTTTTTTAAGTATCTTTTAATTCGTACAGTGTAGTGGAAAGCCAGCAACATTTCCGTCCACCTCCACACATCCTGGTAAAGTTTCTCTTCTTCCACTGCCTTTTAAGTGCTTTCTATTTCTGCCCTGTTTATCAGAGCTGATCTGTTGTTAAAACTAAAATAATCCAGGCAGGATGAAGGAGTTTGTATCCTGGAGCTTTCTGAGCCATCACGGGCTGTAAAGCTGTCATGGAAAAGGCCTTCCCACTCATGAGTTCATGATTCGGGGAGAGGACCTGCTTTGCATGAGCTCTGGCTGAGCTCCATGTGTATGAAGCCCAGGTGTTTTTTTCAATGGGCACTTTTGTTGTTGATCAGAGTACCTCCCTGACATCACTGCTAGAACTCTTGACTCTCACTCGTTCCCAACGAGGTTTACAGATGGGCTATTTTAGTCCACAACTGTTTGTTTACGTGCCTGTTATCTCTGGATTCAGTTTGTAGTGAAGATGTGTTGGCGTCATGGCCTCCGACATGTTCTCATTCAGGTCAAACTAGATTTTTACATTATCTGAAGAAAAAGTGAGCTCTGATTTTCTTTTGCTAAACTCACCCCAGGGTGTTGTGGAATGTTACCAGGACGTTGCTTTGCTGTTGCTAAGGTATTCTGAGTGTTTGTTAGAATATTGTCATGCAGTTGCTATACTGTTCTAGGTTGATATTAGTGCGTTGTTGTGTAGTTGCTAGGGTGTTCTGTGTGTTTTCTAATTCATATTGTGATTACTCTTCAACGTTTCAAATCTTATTGACCCCAGATGTTTGAACAGTAGTCTACACTAACTTTCAAAGGGTTGGGGTCAATTTAACAACGAATCCTGAAAAAAAAAAAAAATAATTTTTTTATATAAGCTGTTAATAGTTGATAATAGTAAGAAATGTTTCTTGAGCAGCAAATCAGCATACTAGAATGATTTCTGAAGGATCATGTGACACTGAAGACTGGAGTAATGATGCTGAAAATTCAGCTTTGCATCACAGGAATAAATTACATTTAAAATAGATTCAAATAGACAACAGTTATTTTAAATTGTGATAATATTTCACAATATTACTGTTTTTACTGTCTTCGTGTCATTTGGAGCGACCACACATCATGTGGTGCGACAGATAATGGCAATAACTGTATTAAATTAAAAATAAAATATCTAATTTCTGTTGCTGAAATATGAATCACTAATACAGTATGCTTAAGTGAATGGTATTTTTAAAACATTTTTATCAGTTTCATGCGATTTACAGAAAAAATAAGTGTTAACTACATTTAAAAAGGCAACTCTGAAGTTATAAAATAAAAATATATGGTCATTCTTCACAGAATCTCAAAAGAACTGCAAATACTTTGTTTCTAAACACTTTAATTACTGAGAACTTGTAAAAAAAAATGTTAAGCATGTTGAGGAAATGAATTAATTTTAAGATAAATCACAGTCGCACCAAATGACATTTTTTAAGGCTATGGCCAATCACTGAAATCACTTAATTTAAAATTTTAATATGAATTTGTGTGTACACAACATTCTTAATGTTTGAACGATTGTAATAGATATTATTATTTTTTGTATTTTAAAATTGGCCTGTCGAAAATCCTTATACGTCATTGACCCATATACTTAAGCAAAAAACAAAAAATAAGCAAGTAACAACATGGCATTCAGTAAAGTGAGCCAGATGAATTCAGTAACTGTTCTGACTGATTCATAAGTGCTTTTGATTCACTTAAAAGAGCCCATTCATTCATTCATTCATTCAGAAATCGGACTACACTGGTCATGCAATATGTTTTGATTCACTAAAAACAATCAGTTCTTAAGAATCATACTGCACTGGTTCAGCTGAACGTTTTTGATTCTCTAAAAAGAATCAGTTAGTGTTGTCAAAAGTACCGACTTCGGTACCAAGTCGGTACTGATATTTTAAAAAATGTGACGATAGCAGCATTTCCCCCTAGCATTTTGAGCACCAGTTGAGCGGATTCTTAAACACCTCTGATTGGCCAGTGTGTTCACACGCTCAACAGATATGTCTGTGATTGGCTACAATGATCAACACTTCAAAAACATGTTGTAAATAGACATCAATGATGCTCTTCACGGAGCGCTTACACAGTTACACACGGTACCGTTTGAACGCAGGCGTAGGGTGAATTCAGGGTGATTGGGACACTTTTTGCCACAAGCAGAATTCACCCCTATATCAGTGAATCCCTAATACAGTATATCTGCTTTCAAATGCTTTTCAAATGCTCCCATGTGTATCTGTGTAAGCGCTCTGTCAATTTACAACAGATTTTTGAAGTGTTGATCATTGTAGCCAATCACAGACATATCTGTTAAGTGCGTGAACACAATGGCCAATCAGAGGTGTTTAGGAATCAACTCAACAGTGCTCAAAATACTAGGGGAAATGCTAGTATTGTCACATTTTTAAAATTGTGGTACCAATTCAGTACTTTTGACAACACTAGAATCAGTTCTTAATCATTCTTTCTGGAGTCATGCTACATTAGTTGGGCTGTATGTCTTTGTTTAACTGGTTATTCTTTTTTTTTATTCAAAAAACTGCACTGGTTGGGCTGTAAGTTTTTGTTTCACTAAAATGAATCAGTTTTTGGGAGTTTTTAAATCAATATGCACTGATTGGGCTGTATGTTTTTGTTTCACGGAATAGTATCAGTTCTTAAGAATCATTTTTCCTGGAATCAAACTACACTAATTGGGGACTATGTTTCTGTTTAACTAAAAAGAATCAGTTCATTTGAATAATTTATTATTATTATTTTTTTAATCAAACTAGACTGGTTGGGCTGTATGTTTTGTTTAAATAAAAAGAATAATGTTTTTGGAATCTAAAACCCAAAGTATACTTCGGCCCTTTCGCGTTCCGCGCCGGTCCGCACGCTATCCACGTGGCGTAATTTTCATCATCAGGAGGGTCCAAACAAAGTCCACTAGATAGTGTGCACTCACCAAATGCATCTTTCCACGCTCACTGCCAAAGGTGTATACTTTAAAAAGTATTTATACATATATTTTTGAGACAGAGCGGAACATGGAAAATGAAGTATACCCGGGCCTTAACAGCACAGGTTAGACTGATTCTGTTTCAAAGAACTAGCTCCCAGAAGTTATTTTTATTTATTTATTTAAAAAAAAATAAAAAAAATAAGATTTTTTCCAATTGCCTAACTCCAGAAGTAATATTAATTAACCGTTTTTCCCCCCAGCAAAAATAACTATTTTGTGATAGGTACATAAAATTATTCCTACCGTTATGATGATAAATGACTTAAGCTATACTGCCATTTCCTAATTTATACTACACTGTTCCTTGTTCTAAAGTGCTTTGACTAATCCGAAGAAGAGGGAATGTTGATTACATTTCATCTTTTGTGATGTGGAAGAGATTTATCTGAGTGCGTGTTTGTTTATATGAGAGTTGGGATTGTGTTCTCTCCTTATTTTGGGCTGAGCTGTATTTTAATGCTCCAGGCTCTTTGTAAAGGATCCAACAGCACTTCGTTTGGGTGTTGGCCGTGTGGTATTGTTTGCTTGGCGTCGCTGTATGAAAGGGATCTGTAGGATAAATATTTCAGCGCTCTCTTTCTCTCCCTGTCTCTTGGTTTTTCTGTGCCCATATCTGTACACACTGCGTATTGATTAACATTGAGCCCAAGTAAATGTGCCATTGATTTTCTGCTTTGTTAAGCACCAGGCTTTACCAACGTGACCCGTCAGGCAGGCTGTCCCGTGAAGATGGACCTCCTCTTCACTTCTTCCGATCCCTTTGAAAACACAATTTTCTGAAAGATACCGTGTTCATGGATGGGGCGTGTGTGGCGTCACATGATGGAGTCTGCCGCTCAAAATCCCAACGACGCTCCATCCATCACGGATCTAATGTTCTCATTTGTGATTTTTCTCAAGCACCTCGCGCTCCAGCTTTCTTATTACCTTCAATTATTCAAAGACGAAAGAGCTAATCATGCGTGTTGTTTTTTCTTCCCAAAAATGGTGAGCTAAATCTTCCAGATTAATTAGGTGACAAACGAACTAGGCTGGAGATTGGGATACTCATGCCAAGTTTGTCATTACATTATTATATTAGCGTTCTTCTTGTGTTTGCTTATAGTGATTGCGAAATAAATAGCTTAGTATTTTTAGAGTTATGGGATTTCCCTGAACAATGTGCTGGAGAAGATCGATGGCCGTACACTGCATTTGAGCTCATGATCGTCAAGATATTCCTGTGCAACGAGTCAATCGATCAATCAATAAAATGATAAACTCGAGTATCTGCAAATGAGCTCAGCTGGGAATGGTAATGGAATGGAATGTTAAATGTGGAGTCCGATGAGATGTTTCACATGTTTTTTTTTTCCCCATTCCTAGTCATCTTAAAAAAGATTTTAACACCTTATGTCATTTCAAACCCATATGACTTACTATAAGATGTTTAGAGATTTTCATTGGTCCTATAGAGCACAACAGTAGAATTCAGAAAGTAAAAATCAAAACTTAAATATATTTTCTACTTAATTTACTTTAAATATACTTATAATTTTCTACTGTTTTTTACTTTGCTGCTTTTTTTACTTAATGGGATAGCTCACCTCATGTCATCTCTAAAACACTAAAAATCACACATTTTCTTTTTTTCATTTTCTCAAGTCTTTACTTATTGTATATACATGCTAAATCCCTATTGAATAACTATACTTGAAATTTTTATATTCATTAATTTAAGAGAAATCCACCAATTAGAGAAATTTTTTCTTACTGTTGAAACAGAAATCACTATAAAAAAGCCTTTTTAATGTGAATGCTACTGTATGTTTTTGACAGTTTTGCAATAAACTTAAAATAGATTTTATTTTATTAAATACACTGTAAACCCTAATGCTCAAAATACTTAATTGGTTTGAGTAGGACAAACTTAAATTGAACAAATTAGTTCAGTTAAATTAACTGCTATGAGTATTTAGAACTCTCTTTTTCTTTTGAGTTCACAGCACTGACATATTTCAGGTAAACTGAACTGTTTCATTGTTTTGAGTTGTATGAACTCATTTCTTTTAATTTAGGCAAACTTAAGTTTAACTGAAACTGGACTGGGATTTCTATTTCCCAGCATGCTTTGCCCATGGCACTCGAAAGGGAGAGTAAATGCTAAAATTAAGTGTTATATAATGTTTTTTTGCACAAGATTAATGGTAAGGGAGATTTAGTAGTGATTAATGTTTTGTTATGCTAATTTAGAAGAGTTTCTGTTAATGTGGGTTTTTGGAGAGTTACCATCATGGTGACAAGTAGCGCATGCGGCTTGGTATGAGAGCAAGTACGTTACATGTTTTAAGTTACTGTACTCATTCAGTAAGTGTTATACCATGCTATTGTTAACATGTTAGCAAATTAGCAAGTTAACATTTTTTGTATTTTCTTAGGTTTTACAGTGAAGTAAATAACTCATTTGATTTGCAAGAAGTCAAAATAAAAAAGTTAATTAACTAAATATTTTATGTAAATTGCTATCAAAATTTATGAGTTAGCTAACTCAGTACTTCAAGATAGGAGCAATTAACATGCATGAGTACTACAAACTCAAAACTTGATAGTTCTGCTTACTTAAAATTGGGAACATGATAACTCAAAAAAATTGATGTAACTGATTACCTCAATTTTTTTGAGTTAGCCCAACTTATTCAGGTTTACAGTGTACTTTAGCGATTATGTATAAACCGTTCAGGACAGACCAAGCATGAGCGCTGAGGTAGATGTCTTTTTGTTTTGTTTTTTGTCTTTAAATGCTGAATCCATATTGAAGAACTACACTACAAAGTTATTTATTTATTTATTTAAGATAAATCCACAAATTAGAGAAATTGTTTCTTACTGTTCGAAATTGCTGCAAAGAAACCTTTTTCAATGTGAACTCTATTGTATGTGAAAGTGTTGCTATGAACTTAGATTGTTTCCTTAATCTTTATTTTAAATCTTAAACTATATTTAGAATCTTTATTTTTTTTACTATCTACTTTTCTTTTTACTTAAGTTATATTCTAAAAACTCAAACTTATATTTGACTTCTAGTCAACATTTTTGCATATTATACCATTATTTCTGATTCACATAAGGGCTTTTCACACTGCGCTTAACCCCAGGTTATCGTCGTTCTAAACACCGCTTTTAACCCCTGGTAAAGGAACAATTCACACTTGTAATTCAGAAACGAGGTTTTTACCCGGGGTTATGAAACCCTGCTCCAGAGCAGGGTTAGCACTGGTTTTGCGGTGTTAACCCCACATTGCGGTGCCAAACTGCATCGTTTCACACTGTACAAGTGTTACGCTAGACACTTAGCAACAGACAACCAGTCGCGTACTCAGATTTGCCTGCTTTGGACAGTCACAGAAACACTGCGCATTGTATATATATACACAGTAAATTCAACGTTTGAGAGGAAAAATGTCAAATGCTGACAGAAAACATGACAATTTGAGTGAAGAAGAGACCGTTTCATTCTTACCTTTATAGCCCGAAATGTCCATTCAGTATAAACTCGATAGTACAGTTGGCAATACGAGGATGCGCAATGCTAGAGCTATGTAAACAGGTCACATGCTGCGTTCATCCAATCAATGACACTGATTATGCAAATAAGAACATTAACCCAGTGTGTAGGAATGTGCAATGTGAAATGTCAGGTTTAATTGAAAAGAACAGTTGATTAAATATTTTTTTTTGTCATGAATGTTCTCATCTTCTTCTTATAAGTATTTAATTTGTATTTAATTCAATAGGCATAATCATCTAATAGACATAACCACATAATTATCCAATAGGCATAACCACATGCTTATTTAACACATAACTGTTGAATTTACAATAACCTGTCTTGTTATTGTTAACTAATACTAAAACTATATGCAATACGAGGATGCGCAATGCTAGAGCTATGTAAACAGGTCACATGCTGTGTTCATCCAATCAATGACACTGACACCGCAAATATGCAAATACGAACATTAACCCAGGGTTTAGGAATGTACAATGTGAAACATCAGTTTATGAATACCCAGGATTAATTGTTAACCCCGGATAAATTATGAGCAGTGTGAAACGTGAAGCAAGATAACCCAGGATTCTGTTTACCCAGGGTTTAGAATGACCCAGGGTTAACTATTTCAAGTGTGAAAAGCCCTTTACTGTACCTTATTCGCAGTGCTAGTTCATTCACTCCTAAAAGATATTAAAGCTGCTGTCCGTAAGTTTTGCCTCTTTGTCGCCATCTCTGTTTGAAACCTGCGATTGTTAATGTTAACAACATCAGCATTGCGTGACTATGTGTATTAAGTGTGTATTAGCGTTACCTAGCGTCAATTTCTGTACAGTCAAATCTCTAATGTTAATTTGTCATACCATACAATCTGCCATCAAAATGATAAGTTTAATTATTGCAGCTGCTGTGAGAAAAGGCTATAAATGATCCACCTCACATGCAATAGCCTACTAGCTGGGACTCGTTCTTTATGTAAACAGACGTGACGTAATGACACAAAGACGAACCGCTGCGTGCTCGAATTTCCCGCGAAAACCCACCAGTACCAGCCAAATTATAAAACATTATTGCAAGCTTAACGTTGTGAATCGGGCTAAGGTAAGGAGATATTTTCGAACACTGGCTGGTTATGTACAAGCTCAAAAATTGATTTTGGATCATTTTTAACCAAAAAAAGTTACGGACAGCAACTTTAAACACCTCTGTATTTTTCCAGATTTTCAAACACCTTTTTCCTTTGAACCAAAAGTGTTGTTGTTATTTACCTAAGAGCTTGCTGGTTTGGTTTAGAGCTCTTTATTGCAGATTTGTTTGGAGAAAATGAATGAGGTAAAAATACTTCCCCAACTAAAGCCACTGAAAAAGTGGGTGGTCACCGTTACGCTCTATGTAAACATCAGAGTAGTGTACTAATGAGAGAGAGAGAGAGAGAGTCTTGGAGCTTCTGTGAATCTGCCCCGTGTTCCAGGAAACTACAGCAGTGCACATAAACACTCAGCATGCCTGCAACGGCTCTGTGATGTCACCAGCTGAGAGGAAGGGCGGGAGAGAGAGAGAGAGAGAGAGAGAGAGAGAGAGAGAGAGGGGAGGGGCAAGGCAAGGGTGACGGAGTGAGATACAGACACAGCCGGAGGGAAGAGAGTCAGTGAGAGCGAGACGGGGAATGTGAAAGACCGAGAGAGAGCCACACTCAGCGCTGTTAGAGGCATCGAGCGCCGCTCGTGGGAGTCGCTGCGCGTGTTTCCCGAGAGTCGTAACCCCTCCGGCTCAGTGTCTGCCGTCTCCCTGCTCTGGACTTGAGGGGCTGATGGGTAAGCGCTGTTTCTGTACAGGGTGTTCTGAGTGAGGGAGGTTGAGTGGGCGGACGGACGGGTGTGTAAAGACTATGGCTTTATTGCACGGTGCTGAGATACGCTAACACTCTCGTGTGGGTGTGTGTACACGCGCGCTGCATCCTTGAACGCTCTCTGTTGAGTGGTGAAAGTGATGAGCGCTTTTCAATGCACTTTATTGTCACTGTTTTGTGCCGAGTATATGTGTGAGAGAGAGAGAGGTGTTCCGCTTGGCTGTGCTTGTGGCGCAGGGTCTCTGTCCTGGACAGTCTGTCTGGTGAGGATGGAAAGTAGGGCTGGGCGGCGTGATGATGGACGTGTCAGCCGGTAGAGAACCTGCTGTACCGTTTATACCGTGGTAGATGCATCTACTCAGTGGGCAGGACTGCGTTACGTTGTTTACACCTGCGAACGGTAAAGAAACATAGATAAATGCAAAATGCAAAGCGGGACATGTCCCGAACAAGTCAAGACAAGGAACTTGTTATTACAAGGTGTTTGGCTCCGCAAAGCACAGTTTTGTTGTTTACGGTTGCCAAGCAACATCGCAACTTGCCGCATTCATATAGAAATCAACTGATGAGGTCACGTCACGTTTGCGCGTTTATTGGTTAATAATGGCTTTGAACATGGTTCATCCAATCAGAAGAGCCAAAACTATCTGTGTATGTTTTTGTTTGTTTGTTTTTAATTGAATTGAACAGTTGATTAAATAGTTTTGGTTTTTTTTTGCCACGAATGTTCTTATCTTCTTCTTATAAGTATTTAATTCAATAGGCATAATCATCCAATAGGCATAACCACATGCTTATTTAACATATAACTGTTGAATTTACAGTAACCTGTCTTGTTATTGTTAACTAATACTAAAACTATTAAAAATCATTCATCGGTATTTGAAAAATAAAGCTGAAATTTAAATTAAAAATAAGTATTAGATTTGAAAACTTCAACTTAAAAACTTTAACAGAAATTAGAAATGTTAGCTTGGTAAGTAACTGAAATAAATACGTTAAGTTGAAGTATTAAAATTACTAAAACTGAAATAAAAATAAATTAAGGCTATATAGAAACAAGCAAAACGGCAAAAAGCAAAAGCACATAACATAATTACTAAAACTTTAAAATAAAAAAAAATAAAATAAATGAAAATACAAAAATTTAATTTACAGTAAATATAAATTAATATAAAATAGTATATAAATAATACTAAAATACACACACACACACATATATATATTCATGTGTGTGTTTGTGTGTGTGTTTTAGTATTATTTATATTATTTATATACTATTATAGTATTTATTAATATTTTAAATAGTATTTTTTACTATTTTGTACACACACACATGATATATGCTCATATCATGATATATGCTCATATTGTCCACCCCTAAGCTAGGGATTTTTAGAGATAATTTGAAGATGATTTTGGTGACTCACTATCTTTTTTGTCATTGAAGAGGGGTTGTCATGAATGTGTTGGCCAGTGTGTGCACAGCTCCTCACACACACACACACACTCTCTCTCAATCTCTCTCAATCTCTCTCTCTCTCTCTCTCTCTCTCTCTCTCTCTCTCTCTCTCTCTCTCTCTCTCTCTCTCTCTCTCTCTCTCTCTCTCTGTTAGTCATCCAGGAGCCTGCAGTGTCCTACCTCAGTGCCATTCACATTTGAATGAGCATTGCTCACCCATGCTATCTCTCCTCTCCCTATTAAAAGCACATGTGGCCATTGGCCGATGGCTTCACAGAGCCGCCCAGCATGCAGCACTGTTTTCATTCACGTTCAGTATGTCCGTCTCTTTTTATTTGGAGTTTTCTCAAGTTTTAATGAGGTAAACCTTTCATTCAAACCATCTGCTGAGAGGTCTATACCGTTCCATTAGTCTCACATAGACAGACCTCTGATTATCGCCTTAAGGTTTGACATCGGTTTGCTGCTTATTCTGAACATGAACTGCCCACTTAGACAGGAAGAGACTATCTAGTCAACATGAAATCAACCAATAACAGTTTGTTTTATGTCATTTAGGGGCAGTTTCATTTGTATTTTTTGATTTGATTAGTTTTTGATTCTCCAGTTTAATTGTGTCATGACATGGAAGTCATGAAGTATCATTTTTTTATATATATTAAAATGTTTTAATACAATATGGATAGGAAAATGTCACTATTTTTTACTATTTATTATATGTTGGTGCAGATTTTCACTGCATTTTACTTCTTGCCTTAAACATTGTGGATCTACTGTAATTGGCTACAATGTTTGTTTGGTTGAAATGATGATGATGAAATGAGGAAGAAGAAAAAACTTAATCCATTTCAGAGTTAATACATGTGTATCAAAGTAATGAAAGATGTTAAGATGAGTAATTTTAGTTATATCGACCTGACCTGAGCAGGACAATCATAATATCAATGTCATAGATTGGAAGCACAAGTTAATCCTAATCCAGTCATGCCGAGTCAAGCTGCTACTCTGCTAGGGGACCTGAGGATATAAATAGCTCCAGCTGCTGGTCGATCCCACCATTGGAGGGAATTGCCCGGAGCATCTTGTTAGAGGTGGAGTCTGAATGAGGGCGAGAGACCTTGTCTCACAGTGAGTGAGAGAGAGAAAGATCTGATAAAAACTCTTGTCTATATTTCTTATGAAGGGCTCTTTATTTCCTGATATAGCTGTTTTGTTGTCTCCCAACAACTTGTGTAGAACTTCACTTATCAGAAGTTTCGACCATTTTTGAAAATCTTTTGATATTCAAAATGTATTGATATAATTGCTCTAAAATGGCATAAAAGGGTATTTTTTGAATAAAAAAGCGACCTTTTTGACCAAATAGCCAAATGCAAAAGGCTTAAACTGTTATTTATATCCATCAATACAATAATACTTACTTTAAACTCAAATATTTATCTACATATTTTTTACGAAAACATTTAAAGGTACAGTCAAACCAAAATTTATTCAGACACCTTGAACATTTCATTCATTAATTCAGTTTATTCGCTATAGTTTAAAAAAATGGTAATAAAATATTACAAGATCTCAGAGTTAAACTGTGTCAGAAAAAATTAATCTTAATTATGTCAGATAACACTTAAGCAAAACATGGTCAGGTCAAAGTGTCTGAATAATTTTTGGTTCCAAATTTTTATCAGTTTTACTGGTAGTCCACTGTATGAAGAATTTTTGGGTATAATATGTCACAGTTTACTTTATTTTGCTATCCTCACTTGAACTATAGTGTCCTGCACCCACTAGTAAAAATATATCAAAAATATAAAAAATATAAAAAAAATGTCTGAATAATTTTTGGTTTGACTGTATGTAGTAATTTAATAATATAATTTTTAATAGTTATATTAAAAATATAGAATATTATAATAATAGTTATATTAATAAAAATATAATTAATATTAAATTGAATATAATTAGCAAAAAAATACAGTTGAACTGTTTTGAATCGATTTATTCTAACAAATTGTAGAAATGTAAGTTTTCGACGTTATTAAAAAATCTGCTGTGATAAAAAATGGATTGCAAAAGTTCATTTTGAAAAATATATTGTGATGTCACAAGCAAGTCACATGTGTTTAATCTACTTTATGATCAAAATAAACTAGTCAGTGCACCATTAAATACTAGAATCCCATTGTTTTTCTTAAACTTTCCAGGACTTGCTGTTGACCCCTTGACCTCAACATAATGAGGGTGACTGTTTGGTCAGGACTCGTTTGGGTGATATCGTGTAATGGCATATTAGCATGTTTGGGGTGCACTTATGGATACGGTGGTCCATTAACTGGGATAATTGGCGATGGCAGCTATACATTATCCTCTGTTTACTGTAAACATGCCATTTCGGATCAGCGTTTGAGTTTTTTAGCACCTGCTCTCCGAAATAGGTACGCTATGAAGGATTGCGTGTCAATACGTACATCATGCTTTCTTTCTGTTTGTTTTGGCTCGCTGACGGCTGGATTGGCGATGCCTTCATTGCCGCGAGATTCGGCGGACACGCCTCGATGATAGCGGCCGGTTTTCCATGCACATCTCTTTAAGCTGTGATTACAGTACACTCCCAGCATGAGAGGCTGTAATTGTGCATTCATCGCAAGCCTCCGAGTAAAGCGTGGGTGCCAGTGACCAGTGATTTTCGCTGCACTTGAATTAATGGAATAAATTTCAAGGCTTCCAGTGAAGCGCAATTTTATTGCCCCATCCGTCCAGGTGGACAAGTTAGCAGGGCTTTTAGATGGCACTGAGGGCTTGGGTTCAGGAACATTGAGGGTTTATTTTTTTGCTGTCGTCTTCCAGTAGTTGACTGGATGAGAAGATAATTGTCCTGTAGATGATAGCATGAGCCGGGGGAAGATAAGAGCATCGATTGATTTCGGTAGTGCTGTAGACTGTTCTAGTCTTATGAAGAATAAACATGTTGCAGTGAAGCTTAATGGGAGCTGTATCCTGTTGGTTGAATTATGATTTTATACACGCACACACTTGCAATTCACTTTCTCTGCGCTGCTCAAGGCCAGATGCGTGGTTGGTGCCAAGTGTGGACGGCTATATGGAAGAGCTGAGTGTGTAGGCCTTTTACTTAAGCGGCTGTTTAGACTAAAAGAGACTTTTTAAGAACGCTCCTCTAGCTGCCGGCGTTTGGCTCTTAGCCTGCGCAGCCGAGCTAATGTTCAGGGACTGCTGCATTCAGGGGTCGTTAGAGCCACCCGGCTGGTAAACACACGCCCCGATACCACGGCAACCTCGCTGATGTCATTATGACCTCATAAGCGACTTCATGTCTCGCTTATTTAAAGACTGAAGGGTGGAGGAGTGGGGATGGAAAACTGAAAGACCCCATCGCTCTCCCTCTCATCTCTCTATGTGAATCTCACAAAGCATGTCCAGGTTAAATGGATGTCCCAAATGTTCAAATGAAATAAAAATGTCCCAAAGATCAAATTAAATAAATGGATTATATTTTATATAAATAGGGTTTGGTAAGGTTGGTCGACTAGTCATCCAACAACTGACTAGTCAATGAATAATTCTTTTTTTTTAAACTTTATTTAAAGGCCATTCAGAGATGTAACGTGCTAACAGGAACTGTTGGTCTGTAGGAATATAGATTGGTGCAGTGATGATGTGTTTTTGTAAGCCTACCCGGAAGTTAGCATCACACGTTGATAAAAACCCAATAGGATTTTTCCATAGACTTTTGAATTATCACAAAAATAAGCTCTGTGACCAACAAAAGTTTATGATACTTACACGTTTTGTCCGTGAAGATCATTTTTACAAATGAACACAACTTTTATGAATTTTGAAGCCTAAATACCATCGGCAGTAATAAAAAGCTTACCTTAGGCTATAAATGAACTGTCTGCACCACAGTCGCTCGACTTCAACATCACTTCCATTAAAATTCTAATAACTCTGATTAAAAAAAAAAATCCCTGAAAGTGTGAATTAAAATAGTTCGCAAGAGTGCAATTATAAACACAACGAGACTGTGAAAGCGCACTAGTGCGTAGATGAGTTTACTTGTTGCCACCCAGCGCCAGCGTTTTTGATCATTTTCACAAAAGTTTCATGACCACCAGAATATTTTGTTGTATGAATCTCAGAACATGCAATATGTGACCCTGGACCACAAAACCAGTCATAAGTCGCATGGGTATATTTGTAGCAATAGCCAACAATACATTGTATGGGTCAAAATTACCGATTTTTCTTTTATGCTAAAAATCATTAGGATATTAAGTAAAGATCATGTTCCATGAAGATATTTTGTAAAATTCCTACTGTAAATATATCAAAAATATATTTTTGTGAGTGGATATGCATTGCTAAGGACTTTGTTTGGACAACTTTAAAGGCGATTTTCTCAATATTTAGATTTTTTTTTTTTTTTGCACCCTCAGATTCCAGATTTTCAAATAGTTGTATCTCGGCCAAATATTGTCCTATCCTAACAAACCACACATCAATTACACACAGCTTATTTATTTAGCTTTCAGATGATGTATAAATCTCAGTTTTAAAAAAATGACCCTTATGACTGGTTTTGTGGTCCAGGGTCACATATATCAAAAGAGCAGAAACTCTACTTTTAAACAAAACAAACAAAAAAAAAAACCCACACATTTTATTCTAGCTTCATGCATTCTTTTTTATCAACACTTGAATGCGGGTAAGTTTTACAAAAAAGCCACATTTTGAGCAAAAAGCTGAGAAAATCGCATTTTTGTCAAAGACTACGACTGGATCGGATTCAGAGCAATGATCAAAACATAGATGGATTAGATCGCGTCCCTTAACACCCCCAAAGCTTGCACAGTCCTATACCTTGTCCTGGGTTGACATTTAATTCAGTAACATTAGGCAGTTTTGATTTATATGCTGTTGATGATTGCGTTATTTTACATATGCATCTGCTTGCAAATGCTATCGCTTGTTTCTGCTTCTTTTTCACGTGTTTTGATCTACAGATTCAGTACTCTTTCAGAATATGCATAATATCTCTCCCTACCGTATAACAGTGAAAACACGGAAAGTCGGAAAAATCCATCAATGGCGGGGAAGCGTCGTCTCATAAATGACGGAAAATTCCGTCAGTGCCAGGAAAGAGTTAATGTCCCTGACAGCTTCTTTAGTCCCATTTAGCAACTTGTTAGAAACGGCCTTTTTCAAGACGAAAAAAAATCACGAGTGGGGTATTACTGGTGTGTTTTATGTTGTAGAACAAAACGTGTAAATATCTTGAGCTTGTGTTCACCACAGACCTTATTTCAGGCTTTTAACCAAAATCCCATTCAAGAAAACCATTGGCCTAGGGGCGATGGAACCGGAAGTGCCATAATGTTTCCAGGTTTTGGCCTATAAAAATACGTCACCCCTGCAGCATGCTGGAGTCAGGTTAACAGCTCAAAGCATGTGAAATTGGCATTACATGTTGTCATGTTCTGTATGTATGGACATTCACTCACATGATTTCATTGATCAGCTTTGGTGCGACAGCAACCTGCCAACACACGGACATATTGATGAGCACTCCTGTGCAGTTCCTGCAAAAGCCCAGGGGAATATGAAAAACAAGTGACTCATGCCATTTGTAGTCAATGTTTATGGACAAGACGGCTTACCCTGGGCTATTTATAGTGGCTTCTGTTTGGAATGAGTACATTCTTCATTATAATTCTCCCTCTCTTTCTATATCCCTACTATTAACTCTTTTCTCTCAATGACTGTGTTTACATGCACATGAAAATTCTGATTTAATCCCGAAATTTGTTCATATTCGAATTATGTCATATAAAGGTGTTAACCCGTTTGCAGTAATGCAATTTATTTGGAATTCTGTCACGTAAGCACCTTTTTTGGCATTTTTTTCTGTTAATGTATATATAGTATGTGCATTTTCAAACAAAAAAAATATTAGTGTACTGTATTAGCCACCTCTTTTTTTGTCCTCATTCTGAAGTTAGTCACTCCAGATTTTGCATCGTGCTCTGGACACTGGTCTGTGATCGTCAGTGTGGCCTGTCTCTCCATGGTACAGAACAAACACTCCTCTATTCGCCCGAGCATGGCCTGCGGTAACTGGGGCTCCTCTGACGTAATCAGCACGCAGTTCTGATGTTTCCCCAATACCTCATTATCCTCGGCATCCCAGCAGAGGGTCAGAGGTTCAGTCAGGGACACTGTTCTGCAGAAGGAGGCATTGGGCCAAGGGCCGGAGCCACACTGTGCTTCTCAGGAAAGGCCTGTGTGTGCTGTTTGAGAGAAGAGAAGGGAAAATGATGAAATTTTGATATTAAAAAGTTTTGGTTTAGTGTTAGGGTGTTCTCACAAGAAGCGTTCTTTTGTCCCAAATCAAACTGAATTGAAAATAATGTTAGGGGTCTTTCATCTTAACTACTAATAACTTGACACAACCTTTTAAAAATGTGCAACTTTTTGCAGAAATTGAATGCAAAATTTTATATATATATATATATAATGTGTGTATAAAGTAAAAAAAAATCTAAAATATTAAAGAAAAATATATAGAATATTTGTTCTAATATATTTTTAAATGTTAATGTAAACATGCATAAGAACACATTTTTATTTTATCATTTTTCTTTATATATATATATATATATATAAAGAGATGTAACAATATTATCAATATCGTGGTATTGCGATAGCAAAATTGTCTCTGGTCACATGACTGTATGAAACAATACGTCTTCCGGGCAAAAAGTGTAGTTTTTTTTTTTTTTTTTCAGCCCGGTTCCAAAAACGGTTCTGGTGTGATGGGTGGGTGAATTGCGAGGAGCGTATCCTTTAATAGAGACATCTCACCTCATGAATATTATACCAATGAATATACTGAAAAGCCCTCGCTGCTCGCGCTACTCATACACGTCAGATATCAATGCAGAGAGAGAGAGAGCGCGAGAGAGGTGCACAAAGGCAAGCTGCACGATTATTAATCTTTAAAAGATCGCGTTTTCGATTTCATCACCCACATGATCTAATTCCTAAATGACAACGATTCGCCTGTGTGTATTAAACCTTTGACAAAAATAAAATCGTGAAATTCAAATCTGCGTTCGCGCTGCCGTTGATCTAAAGAGAGTTGTCATGTTTACTTTAGATATAAACAGCTTCACAAACAATCTTGTCAAACACACAGTATCATTTCTGTTACAAATATTCCAATTATCACAGAAGCGTACAAAAGTGTATTATTCAGATATGCTGATGTCTACTTTACCGATCAAAACAGAATAAAACGCCTTTTGAAAGTTCTTCTAATAACCACTGTATCGATTACATTGTTACGCCACTAGATGGCAACAAATTACTGTAAAAAATGTATCTATCACTGAATCATTCTTTTAGAAACAAATGAAGTCTTTATGAATCCAACTTACAAAAATATTGTTTCACCTGTATGGATCTTACATGTGTGTTCAAGCATCTTATTTGTGTTGAATTTGTGGTAACACATTACAATAAGGTTCATTTGTTAACATTAGTTAATGTATTAACTAACATGAACTAACCATGAGCAATAATTTGTTAATCTTTGTTAATGTTAGTTAATAAAAATACAGCTGTTCATAGTTTGTTCAGTTTACTTCACAGTGCATTAACTAAAGTTAACAAATACAACTCTTGAGAATGTTAGAAAAAATAATAGATGTTACCTTTGTCAAGGTCCAGCTGGTGCAGTTATTTTATTTTATAAAAGGGATTTTTAAGTAATTTAACTAATCTCATACTACACCTCATACCTCTAAGCAACAGTTATGATTAGAGGATAAAGAAAAGTGGACAGGATATGACATGGTTAATTTGTACATCATTGTAATGTTCAATCATTGTTTAACACCTATGGCACTTTTTTCCAAGTCTTCATTTGGCTTTTTTTTTTTTTTTTATAAATATCGCAATAAATATTGTATCCTAGACTTTATATCGAGGTATTATCGTATCGTGAGATTTTTATATCGTTACATCCCTAATATATATATATATATATATATATATATATATATATATATATATATATATATATATATATATATATATATATATATATATATATACACACACTACCGTTCAAAGGTTTTAGATTGGTAAGATTTTTTAATGTAACATTTGAACGGTAGTGTATAATGTGGTGTAGTGTATAACAACAGTAGTTTATGCAAGTATACACACACATACATACAAAATATTTGGTCTTATATGTTTTATACTTTCATTTTTAATTGAATTTTTATTTTAGTTTTGATATTTTTGGTGGCATTGCTGAGCATCCCACTATGAGCGTTGTTTTTTTGAAGAAGCTGCCAAGTTCAAAAACAAGTTCAAGACCCCTGCATTCTGCTCTGTATGGCTGTTTTTGAACCTTTTTTGAATTTCTGCTGCGTTCTACCCGTGCATATGTGTGTGATAGGCTGCCCATAAGTTCTGTCTTGTTTTAGTGAGCATTGTAGATATGGATGCTACTGTTTTAGGCAGGACCGATGGTGCAGTAGAGATGCCTGGACTTGCTCTCAGTAGAGTTGCACCTGCACCCATTTCCTGACTTAAATGTGATGCATTGCTGATGGATAGCAGTGCAGAGTGTTCCCTGTCCCAGGATGCATCACTCCTCACAAGGTACATGGTGTAATGGTTGACCGCCGCATTCATGGCCTTGGCGAATCAATCTCCATCAGTTCATGCTGTAGAGCGTGTGGGTGTGTATCTGTGTGCATGTTCGGCCAGTGCTGTGCGTGTCAGCAAATCCCCTTTTGCAGAACTAGTGGTGCAGGGGTGATTATTTCTCTTTACACCTATATTGCATCATTCTAATTGGGTAGAAATGCATATCCCCTCCGTCCCTAGCGTGCCTCCTAACTGTAACATGCAGTGCCCTGGCTGTTATTAATGTCCGTACAGTCTCCCTAAGTGTGTGCCAAGCGTCTATTCTCAGAGAGCACAGCAAAGACTGGGATTACCCCCGGCCAGTCGGCAAACTCCTAATGCAAATGTTACCTAATCCTCCCTGTAAGAAATAATTACACTAGTAAACAAACTGTAGCTCTGCATCTGGGGTTTACTTGCAGAGAAGGATCATCCAACCTCAGCACGCTCTCTGGTGAGATTCAGGTTCGATGGTGTGCAATAGTTCTCAGTTGAGTGCGCCATTCAGAATTGAATTGAGAATGTTTTGTTTTTTTGTTTGTTTGTTTGTTTGTTTTTAATTCCTGGATTGAATTTGAATGTAAGAAAGTGAAATTGAAATGAACTGAAATTCTAAGATATTCAAATAACTATTTTTTAGCTAAAAAAGACAACTTAAATGTTCAATGTTGGGTTGAAAAAAGTTTAAAAATTTAAGTAGACTTGAAGTTTCAAGGTTTATATAATGGATGGATGAATGGATGGATGGGTGGATGGATGGGTGGATGGATGGATGGATGGATGGGTGGATGGACGGACGGACGGACGGACGGACGGACGGACGGACGGACGGACGGACGGACGGACGGATGGATGGATGGATGGATAGACAGACAGATAGGCCGTTGGATGGATGGATGATGGATGGATGGACAGACGAACAGACAGATAGGCCGTTGGATGGATGGATGGATGAATGGATGGATTGATGGATGGATGGATGGATGGATGGATGGATGGATGGATGGATGGATGGGTGGATCGATGGATCGATGGACAGATGGATGGGTGGACGGATGAATGGATGGGTGGACGGATGGATGAATGGGTGGACGGATGGATGAATGGACGGACAGATGGATAGATAGGCCAATGGACGGACGGACGGACGGACGGATGTTGGATGGATGGATGGGTGGATGGATGGGTGGATGGATGGTTGTTGGATGGATGGATGTTGGATGGATGGATGGATGGATGGATGGATGGATGGGTGGATGGATTCAGTAAATTCCTCTTCCCGACATTCCAATTCAACTTCCTGTGAGCTGTGGCCAATGCAATTCAAATTCATTCTCATAAATTGAAAAAGAGCCACATAATGTGGGTTTTGGCCAATGGTTGTCCTCTTCTGAGCTCTCATCTAAACACTTTTCAGCAGACCAAAATTAGTCTATTTTGAATAAAAGACATTAAAACAATATTTATTAATTCAATTAGAGTTTCTGTTTGCTAGTGCGCTGTGGTTTTCTTTGGCATTTTAATTACTGCTAATATTTGTTTTTGTTTGTTTGGCCACTGGGCTTTGTTTGGACTGGGCGGCGAATGCAAATATGTCTCCTGACGGCAAAGGCACGGATAAACAACGCTCTTATCACCACTTATTTATGCAAAGCAAACGTGGAGGAAGTAGTTCACTAGTTGACGGCTTCCTGTCCAGCTGAGCGTGGGCTGCCAAAGAGCGTAGTGGTCAGTTCCAGGGGGTTGGCCATCAACGGCCCCTTTGTGACCAAGGATTTGCGTCATAAATATGATTTTATGAAATGATTTAGTCAGGGTGGTTTTTATTCCATGACATCGAATAGCCATTGACGCTGGCCTTTGTGTGGCCTCAGGGCTTCCGCTGAGGGCTTTTGTTTCGCCTGCTATGGGGTCAAAGGAGCATCCTTGAACTTGTGGCATTCAGGGCATCGTGACGTCCCATGAGTGGAGCTGACACCTCAAGCATGAATGTGGTCAGTGTTCCCCCTAAAACCTCTCCTATTCAGTAATGCACAAATGAAGAGGTCCCATGCCAGCAGTATGGACGTAATGTGGTGTCAGAGGCTATTTATTTCAGACCACTTGTCTGCTTTGTTCACCTTGGCATAGTTTTAGCCTGGCAAAAGAGACAGTATTATATATTATAAATAATGTAAAGCAGTCCTAATAATGGTAAAAGTCCTAGTTTATGGTGATTTGTCGATGATATTCAGGGGTTCCCAGACTTGCATGAACGCTTGAATAAGCTAAATTTGCCTCCTTTCTCTATTTATTCTAATTACACAGTGTTAAAAAGGAAGGAACATAAAATGTCTTACTTGTTCTTGTGTTGAATTTCATTGCTCATTTAACCCACAAACCTTTTGGGCCTCGCATACACTCAAGGTCGTAAAGCCATTTAACTTATCAACGCAAGCATCCTCACTGCGGAATGTAATTGCTCAGTTCCTCAGTTTTCTTCAGATCTATCTGTTATGAGAGAGGGATGATTGAAGAAGATGCCGCAAGCCAGGGCTCTTCCTGATTTCAGTGACGCTGTTCATGTTCGCTAGTAGTGAATCTAACCAAGATCTGTCACAGGAACATGAGGTTTCTTTCCTCTGTTTATTTTGATGTCTGGTACGATGCTGGTGCTGTACTGTACTCTGTGTGCACATTTTTAGGGATATTTAAGATGCTTTTCGATTGGACAGTTGCTTCATACTATCGTTGTTTTTCGGTACTTAAAAATAAGGAACATTACAAGCAGTTTCAGCCAACAATATTCATAGTGTATGAATATATAGTGCATATATGTGTATGAAATATTTAAATGAGCATTAATGGATTAATTTAAAAAAATGTTTATATAAAAAAAATGTATATTTATAATAAAATTTTTATTTTTAATTAATGACAATTTTATTTACATTTTTGTATTTTTTTTTATTTTTATTTTTTTACTTTTAGTTTGTTTTTTTCATTAATGACCTGTAATGCCCCTTTTACAAGATGTAATATAAGTCTCTGGTGTCCCCAGAATGTGTCTGTGAAGTTTCAGCTCAAAATCATTTCACAGATCATTTATTATAGTTTGTCAAATTTACCCCAATTTGGGTGTGAGCAAAAACACACCTTTTTTGTGTGTGTCCCTTTAAATGCAAATGAGCTGCTGCTCCCGGCCGCTTTCCAGCAGAGGGCGGAGCTTTAACAGCTCGCACTTCGGTTGCTCAACAACAACAAAGCTGGAGAATCTCACGCAGCCAAAATGACGATAGTCAGTAACGGTGTTCGTTACGCTAATTCACACTGTTGTTTCGTGCCAAACTGATAAATATTAATTGGACGACGATATGTAAATATTGTATGTTAATGTGTTCGCGCTTGCGACATCAATACGATGGTGATTTCTGAAGGACTCATTTTTGCAGCATAAAAGTTACTTTGATCAAACAACCTTAGAATTTAGGCTTGCCTGAAAGTTTAAATCAGTTTTAAAAGCTTTATGTACTCTAGGTACTGTTCAGTGTGTTGTTTTTCTCATCTGTTGTCTCTTTTCTCACTTTCCTCAGTTGATGTGAGTGCGGCGCTGCCACTGCAAGTGCCGCCTTCTGCCATCCCCATGGACCTGCGTGTAGATCACCAGTTCGCCCTGGCGCCAACGGACCCGGCCCAGCGTGAGCAGCAGCTGCAGCAGGAGCTACTGGCCCTCAAGCAGAAACAGCAGATACAGAGGCAGCTCCTGATCGCAGAGTTTCAGCGGCAGCACGAGCAGCTCTCGCGCCAGCATGAAGCGCAGCTGCAGGAGCATGTCAAGGTGAGGCGAGCGCCGCTGACTCGGGGTGGGCGGTATAGAGTGCTGCAGGGCTGATGTATTTTTGTAGACCACCCTGGATGTTAGCATCACCCTGGATCCCTCCACAAAAGCCAATAGAATTTTTCCACAGACTTTTGGATTAGTGCAGAAAATAATCTCTGCAGCCAACAAAAGTTTATGATTCTTACGCAATTTTTTTTATCAAGATAATCATCACAAATGAACACAACTTTTATGAATTTTCAAGCATAAATACAAGGGCCAGAAGTAAAAAGCTAAATGCAAGCTGTAAATGAATTAGACCATGGTCGCGTGACTTTAGGCTTCACGCCGACGGACTTTTGGTTGAATGTCTGATGCATTAGGCACACCAAATTGGAAACAATTTGGGAGTTTTGAAGTCGCCGTTTGGTTGAATTCTCCAGGATTTCCAGGAGACGTGTGTGTCACGTTCTGTAATAGTCCACCTAGAAACAAAGCCGTTGTGAAGCCAAACCTCCTTATGGAAGGTGAAAGAGCGCTTACCAGGATCAACTAAATGCTGGATTTTCAAAAGCATGTGAAGTTAACAGCACTATTGTTGTGTCATTGTGGCAGTAAACTTGCACAACGTTCTTGAATGAATTGCACTCTAGTCTGTTATTGTGGGGACATTGACTTTACATTTTCACACCCCTGTGATTGGTTGCTTTACATGTCAGTCAGATGGCCTCTGGGCGGTCCTTGGCCAATGAAAGCTGCTATGGAGTCCAGACCTTCTGAAGGTTTGGCTATGTGAGACTAGCATGACTTCAAAATCACCACCATTAAGCTTCCGACAACTTTTTCGGTCTTTACATTTTCCCTTAAAATATTTTCCCTGAAATTTTGAGTTGGAGCGCAGGAGCGCGATTATTAACAGAAAGTGGTGGTGAAAACAAACGTAGATGAGTTTACCTGTTCGGCGTGATGACATTTAATGTCCCCGACAACCTCTGTATTCCAATTTATCCACTTGTTAGCAAATGCATTTTTCAAGACAAGTAAAAAAAAAATAATAATAATAATAATAAAGAGGGGTATTTAGGGCATAGGATTTCCACAAATACCACCCAATTTTTCTTCCATGTTTTAATTTTAACAAAAAAACCTCTGTTGTGCAGCACTTTGTTTACCCAAATATTAAAGGAATGATTACATTTTTTTTAATTTGATTACTTTTTAAAAGATTAAATTGTTTATGTTTTATGTCTTCATTGGATTACCACCATATTTGATGAAAAGAAAATGGGATTAAATCATAAATCCAGAGAAATTAAAACTGACAACACAGAATTTCTTAAAAATAAGACATTTCATAGGGACCAGTTATTGTAAAAATGTTTAGGAAATTATTAAAGTGTTAAAATTTTATGAATTTAATTGATTAGACATGCTTTTTGATTATTAAAATTAAATTAAACCATTAAAATAGAATCTAGAAAAAATAAAACTGAAAACGCAGAATTTGGGAAATCAGTACAAGAATATTTTGTTGTATGAATCTCTGAACATGCAATATATCAAAATAAAGAACAGAGCCTCTGCTTTTAAACAAACAAATAACAAAAAGCCTGATTTATTCTAGATTCATGCATTCTTTTTTTTATCAGCACTTGAATGTGGCGAAGTTTTATATAAAAAAAAAACAAAAAAAAAAACATTTTGAACAAAAAATCTTGAGAAAATCGTGTTTTTTTTTTTTTTGTGCATAAGCAGTGCTTTTATCGCTTGTTTCCGCTTCTTTTTTGTCTGTGTTTTGATCCGGAGATTCAGTACTCTTTCAGTAGATGTGTAATAGCGCCCCCTACCGTATAACAGTGAAAACACGGAAAGCCGGAAAATTCCGTCAAGGGGAAGCGTTGTCTCATAAATGACGGAAAATTCTGTCAATGGTGGGGAAAGAGCTAATTAGCCATGCTTTTTTGGTTACTGAAATTGAATCAAATGATTAAAATGAATTCCAGAAAAATGAAAACGGTAAATGCTGAATGTGGGAAGCCCTAGGTATTTCTGATGTATTTTATGTCATAGAATAAAATGTGAAAATATTTCGAGCTTGTGTTAACCACAGACCTTATTCCAGGCACACATTTAAATCGAGAGCTGTGACTGTTGGTTTTTGGGAGGTTTCGATGTTACTCACACAAAGCTGTTATATGAAATGAAAAGGCACACAAGCCATATGGACTGCTTTTTTTTAATGATACTTTTATAGTGCTTTTTTGAGCTTGACAGTCGTGGTCACTGTGAATTGTATGAATGAACAAGTGGTGCTTGAACATTGCTTAAAATGTCTAATTGTGTGTACCATGGATAAAATAACAGCACATAGGTGTGGAATGACATGAGGGGGGAATAAATAATGACAGAATTTTCACTTTATTCCTTTAAGAAGCTCACAATGCTGCGGTTTTCGACTCCGTTCCTCCCTTACCCACGCTTCTGTCTTCGATTTTCCATTTCTTTGTGTGGATTGTGCGGAATGAAGTTTGTTTGGATATTGAATATTTGTTGGTGAGTGTGATGCAGAACACTTGGTAAATGTCTGCATCATACGGGTCTGTCATGTCTGTGGTTTCCTGAGGCAGCGCTGCTGTCATTGGCCTCCAGACTGAGCTTTCATTGTGAGGCCGGCGACTGCAGCGGGGAATGAGGACGGCCAATGGGTGCCTGCGATCGCTATGGGAACTCTGTCCTTGGGAAACACCGGGAGCCTGTGAGCTCAGCAGACCTCCGGCTTTGCTGTGTTGCCACAGTGAGGTTTCTGGCCAATGGGAGCGAGGCAGCCCTGAGTGTGCTATAAATAGCCTCACAGGCTGCGGGCAGTGTCAGAGCTAATCTCACTGCTAAATGGACAAAATGTAACGTAGGGGTTTGATGGATGCCGTGCTTTTGCCGTGACACCTTGCTGATGATAGGGAGAAGAGAACCGATTGGGTTTTTCTGCAGTTTCTCACTTAAATGCAAACTGCAGAAATGCTGAAAGAGATGTTTCCTGTGCAGTCAAAGATTTAATTATGAAACACATTCTCATTATTTAGTCATTATTGTTGGATGGTCTAGTCATGCTTGAGGCTGTTCTCCAGATTTAAATCCTATTGAACAAGCATTTCACCAGCTGAAGAGGAGACTAAAGGCAGAAACTCCCCTAAACAAGCAACCGTTAAAAAATGGCATTTCAAAGTGTGAAACCAAGAGTCTGGTGATGTCTATGGGTCATAAACTTTACAATTAAATATTAGCTTTTACACTTTTACATTTGCTTTAAGTTAAACCGTTACAATACTTATGCTCACATTAGGCAGGTTGATGCCTGGTCTCATTAGAAAAACGTACCTGTGGGAACGTTTTCGCGAGTCGCAAAATACGTAACGTTTTCGCGAGTCGCAAAATACGTACCAATACGTACATATCACTGCAGTTTCAGTGAAGGTGAAATGTCCACTGAGTGGCGCTAAAAGCATGTTCATTTTTTTTGTCGGAATAGATAAACGTGAATATGGTACGTTTTTATGACGTTGGTTTTTATACGAATCACCGCAGTTCTTATTTGAAATTTTGTTCGGTGAGTGCCGCTAAAAGTGTAGTGCTCCATTATGCTTTAAAATAACGTACCACCAACACTACACCTAAACCTACCCGATAGTGTTAACAAAAGCAAATGTAATTCGTAATCATGCCGTTTTAGCTTGTTTTGATCTCTCATCTTTGAGCTCTTTTACCGTGACTCGTTTTTCCCTGGATTCGTACCCAAGGCTTCCTCATCCTAAGTCCAACTCCGTATCAGCTGAGTGCACGAATCGTGCACTTTGGTAGAAAGCGTTTTGAAGTCATAACATAATATTGTGCAAGGAGACGTGAAAACAAGTCTTTATTTATCCATAAGCTGACCCTGTAATCGTAACTGTGTATGAAAACGATTAAAAGCGCTTGCTGTTTTACTGCCTCTAGTGTTCATTTCTGTTGGAAACTGCAGTGATATGTACGTATTGGTACGTATTTTTGCGACTCACGAAAACGTTCCCACAGGTACGTCTTTCCATGAGACCAGGTTGGAGCTAAAAGTGCTGTACTTCTTAGTTGGTAAAAAATTTTGTGTTGAAACAGTCAATAATAAAATGTGACATTCTGTACTTCTGCCTAATATTAATCTTTTAATCATATTTATAGATGTCTTGACACCACAGCTAACAGAGCAATTTTGTCTTTCCTGTTCCAATACTTACGGAACATAATGTGTTAAAATAATTTAACGCACCCATTTATATGATTATCCTACATTTTACTGTTACATATATAACAATAATTTGAACATATAAATTGATTTAATTCATTTTAAAAATATTATATATGATTATCCAAAATTTAAAAAAAAACTTCTCCTTGCCCAGTGATGTACATAAAACTGTGTGCAGATTGAAGATTATGAAAACAAATGTAGATTTTTGAATGTACATCACATGAAAAAAGTGCATTGCATTGACCAAGCACTTGCGTCTGCATTTGTATGTGCACAAAGAATTTTTCTGGCCTTAAACAGCCCAGATGTGATGTGAAGTGGTGGTTAGACCAGTGCATGTTGATGGGGTGAGGTAGATGTCATGGTTTGAAAAGCTCCAGTTAGAAATGCCAAAACTGTGCCTGATGAGGAAGTGTCTTTGCGGTTCGGGCAACGTGCTCTCCGTTCTACATGTCATCACTGCCTCTAGCCTCATTCTGCCAAGTGACAGACGCCCATGAGTCATCGCTGGTGATCTCCAGGATCTGCAGAAAGAGAAGTGGAAAGTGAGAGGAAGGTGTTATATAACCAAAAAGAGGACTTTAGTCTGTTTGGATAAAATCATCTACTTGAGTAACTGCTTACTTACAGACTAGCCATGTGCTTTATTACACCCTGTGCTAGTGTTAATGCGATTTAACTGACCAGAATCGCCAGTATCCACTCAACATCCAAGCATCAGAGACGGCTGCCTGTATATAGCTCTTATATTACCCATCACAAGCCGGTAATGGATGTGACTGCTGCTGAGCTGAATAACTGTCGAAGTGGAAATGCAGTTAGAGGGAAATGTTTTACGAAATGGCTGCATTTACAGTGCACAGTGTGAGAGAGATTACCACCGTCTTTTTGTCGAGGAGCTGTTGAGGTAATTGCATACGTTAGTTTCATCTGAAAAAAGTGCCTCACAACAAGACATCGATAAACACATTCAGGAACTTTGTTCTTGTATGATGTCATTTTTTCAGCAATTGCATCCTGTTTTTAGTTGTACAGCTTGAGTCAACGTGAAATGCTGTTTGCATCTCATTTTACTACCGAAACGGTAATCTGATTTGTTTCCATGTGAAACATGTTAATTAAGAAAAAAATACACACACTACTTTTCAAAAGTTTGGGGTCGGTAAGATTTGCTCACCAAGTCTGCATTTATTTAATCAAAAATACAGTAAAAAAAGAGATATTCCGATTTAAAGTAACTGCTTTGTATTTTAATGATCGCTGTCAAAAATAACATGTTAATTTTTGGGAAAATAAGTGTAAATACTTGCAATACTGATGTTGTATTGAGAGGATCAGTTCTCACATAAAAATATTGATACCAAAGGTTTTAATTGGTCATTTTTTACTTAATGTGAAAATTAATGTGCAAAATAAACTTTGTGGGGAAAAAATTAACTGATAGTTCTCATTCAAACAAAGAGAGCTGATACTGACTGAGACAGAAACATCACTGTATTACTATATACAGTATTTCATACAACACGCTATATTAAAAGCATGGCTAAATGTGACATTTATTATAATGGGTTTATGTGAAGATTGTTCACATAAATTAAAAGTTCAATAATTTTTAAGTCTAATAAATGTTAAAAATGATGGCTTTCAATTATACTGTAATGTTAAATGGATATAATTACTCATTTCATCCCTAGAAAATGAGAAAAAATCAACTTCAGTAGCAGTATTGGTATCGGTGATACTGGCCTTCATTCATACTTAATAAAAAGATGCCATTAAACAAATATTTAAAATATACCAATATCTTTATATTGTTTCCAGATTAACTTGACGATACAATGTGGAAAATATGTTTTACAACATAAAAATATAATGTAATTAAACAAATTTTAATGTTTCGATTATTCATTCTTAACATCTTTACTGTCACTTTTGATCATTTTAATGCATTCCTACTGAATAAAATTTCTTTTAAAAAATAATTACTGACCCTAAACTTTTGGATGGTAGTGTTATTATTTCACAAGACAAAACACTTTCTATATATTTACATTTTACGTACATATTTGAAATAACAAGTGCCGCAATAAGAACACAAGAATAAGATCATGTTGTAGGACACCAAACAGGAACAGTTTTGAATTTTTGATGTTAACTTTGGGATTTTAGACAATTGAAATCAAAGTTCTGGTAAATTTGCTTGAATAATGTGCTGTTTTTTTTTTTTTTTTCTCTCATTCAGCATCAGCAGGACCTCCTGGCCCTGAAACATCAGCAGGAGCTACTGGAACACCAGCGGAAGTTGGAGCGCCATCGTCAGGAACAAGAACTGGAGAAACAGCAGCGGGAACAGAAGCTCCAGTTACTCAAAAACAAAGAACGCGGCCAAGAGAGTGAGTGTCCTAAAACATCTCGTTACCTGACTGAAACACATAAAGATCTTCCATTTATTAGGCTAATTAGCACTGTGGCGTGGATGTTTGTCTCACTGTACTTGCTTTTCATAACCAAAATCGACAAAGTTTTGCACTGAATTAGTCACAAAGCCCATAATGTTGTCAAAGGCATGGACTAGTGGTTAGATCAGATATCACACCTCTCATGCAGATGATATGAGTTAGTCTTGCTTACATCCTTTCCTTCTGAGTCTGACCATAAGTTCCTGTTTTCTTTCTGAAAAAAATTCAATAAAGTAGCAAAAGAGCAAAAATAAAATAAAACAAGATTTTTATGGGTGTTTGCTTATGCAGAACTGTATATAATTTATTCCCAGTTTGAATAACTGTGTTAGTACAGCAAACAGTGAACTAGGCTATTTAAATGTTGAGCAAGCAATCTCATTGGCTGCAGGATCAGCAGAGGCCAATCAGCTTGTGTCATACGGTAATGATGTGATAGCTTACAGATTGCATGTAAAGGACCTATCAGCCTGTGCCCTCTAGAGTTTTATGACTGAACTAGATAATTAATAATTATGTAATTATAAAAATTTCCTGTACAAAGGTAAAAAACGCCCAATTCAAATCAATTCCAGGGGGTAAATATTGTCTCCCCTTAATGGAACAGTGACCCTGCTTGGGGCGTATGTGCCTCCCCCTCCTTCACTGTGAATCTGTGGTATTTTAGTATCCGTCAGGCCAAAATCGTTGGTCTAATAGCTTAAAAAGTAATATCACACCTCTTGTGCCCATTAAGTTTTTTGCACACAATTTATATAGTTACAGGTATGAGAAACTTGCGCTAATTCAGTGTATTTTCTAGTATATTCTTATCTTGAATGTTCCTGGCAGTACAGCCAGTCTATTTTTATCCATCTCTGTTGTTGTTGACACGGCGGTCACCTGTTGCCTGTGAGGAGCGCGTGTTGTCTGGCGGCGCAGATGTGTACGTACACCAGCGACGGCCTCTAGGGACATGTTTACAGACGATGGGAAAGGTGGTAATTGAAGGAAAAGCTGTGAGAATTCATCCATCTGATGTGTTTCTTTCAGAGTGAGAACAATAGTGAGAAAAAAGACATCTTTGTTTAACCATTGCGGTCTCTGTGGAATTGGAATAGAGAGTCTGCTCTCTATTTAAGACAGGATAAAGGGACTGTTTCTCTCAGATGTAAAGAGATATCTGAACCGAGTCGGGCTGCAGTGGAATAGCTGTTTATCGACACCAGAAAACAAGTGTCAGCCTTTGTAGTCGTGATCAATTGGGGACTTTTCGATCTTCTCGGTCTCATGCTGAAGAGACTATTAAGAGTTTTTTAAGACCATTTAGAAGACGAAATTACTGCACTGCAAATTACAGGGTGTAGAAATGGTGAAGAAATTGACAGTCACAAATGCATAAAAGCCTTCCCAAGGCTTTTAGAGAAATCTAGCTGTATAACGCAGCTAGAGGCTTTGAGAATGCCATTAATGTCCCGCTGCTTGGATGTTTGTGATCTTCCTGAACTGTGAGCTCTGATCGACAGGTGCTGTGGCGAGCACTGAGGTGAAGATGAGGTTGCAGGAGTTTGTCCTCAACAAGAAGAAAGCGTTGGCCCAGAGGAGCCTCAACCACTGCCTGCCCAGCGACCCGCGCTACTGGTACGGGTGAGTATCGCAACCTGCTCAGGGCTGATATTTGAAAAAAGGAGATTTTTTTAGGGGCCCGTTTACATCTGACTTTAACAGAGTGGTCAACTGAGACATGCAGTTTACACTTATGGTTAACATACCATTCAGATGTGTCAGGGAGAGCGTCTTTTCTGCTTTTGTGACTATATATCACATACTACATCAGTATGAGTGCAGTATGAGTTTGTAAAGTGCAAGAAAGTAAAAAATAAAATTAATATATATAAAAAATATTAATAAAAATAACCAGGTTTACACAAGTGCTTTACCTATCAAAAATATTAAGAAACTGATTTTAAAAAAGGGGGGGATGAGGGAGGGGGGAATGTCAAATTAATAAAAAGTGAAAATTTGGGAAATAAATAATAAGTAAAATACAATAAAAAAGCATGTGCAGTAATCAAAAACAAATGTTAAAAATGTATTATATGCTTTTTAAAAATATATAAATTTTACAAACATTTCATTTTGAGAATGTTAGCTCATTGCTATTTGAGACAAGCTCCAATATGTTTTGTTTTTTGTTTTATTTATACCCTGTAATAATGATTATTTCACGTTTTTTTTTTTTTGTTGTTGTTGTTGTTGTTTTTTGGCATTGTTTGCATATTTGTTAAAAACAGCATGGGTCATTGTGCCATGTAACTGCACCTGTCACAAACATTTTTTTTTAAAAATTTTTTAAATTTTTTATTTTTATTTTATTTTTATTTATTTTTTTAAGTCAGTAACCACGGATCATCAACCAGTAATAGATGTATCTAAAAATATATATTTTATTTTATTTTATTTTTTTATTATTTTTATTTTATTTTATTTTATGCTTCTCCAAATAATGAGCACAGTATTTGATTGACAAGCGAGTAGGTCGGTGTTTCATTGCTGTCTGGGATGTGTCAGGACAGATTGGGTTTACACTGTGGTAAAAAGTACCTCTGAATATGGTTTGAGTGATCGAATACTAAAGTGGTTTGGGCCTGTTTACACCTGTATTTAGCGTTGACCACTTGTGAACAGATCTTAATGGCAGATCAAAACTGAGCTAAAGTTCCACATGCTACATGAAGTTGATGCCAAACTTCAGAGTGAATATCCATGTAGTTTAGTTTTTTGCTTGCAGCAGTTTTCCAAAGTAAAAGCATGTTATGTAAGTTTCTATTTTGATTGACTGACAGTTTCGTTTTCCCTCTTCAACACACAAAAGATGTAGCTGGCTGTCATCTCTGCATTCTTGAAAAATTTGAGCAAGTTTTGATTGGGGAACTCCTCATGTGTGAAAGATAACGGTGAAGAGGAGGCAGTGTATCAATGTGTGAGTGTGTGGATGTGAACATGGGAGTGTTTGTGTGAAAAACTTACACTCCATCAAGCCCACCTTTCACACTCATCATCTGTGAGGCTAGGAAAATGGGAAGAAAGCGTTCTTTTTTAACAAAATATTCCAGGCATTTGCATTTTTTTTTTTTTTAATATATAAATAAGTCTCGTATACTCACCAAGGCTGTGTACTTGTTACAGTAAAATCAGTGAAATATTATTACAATTTAAAATAACTGTTTTCTATTTGAATCTGTTTTAAAACGTAATGTATTCCTGTGATGCAAAGCTGACTTTTCAGCATCATTACTCCAGTCTTCAGTGTCACATGATCCTTCAGAAATCATTCTAATATGGTGATTTGCTGCTCAAGAAACATTTATTATTATTATCGATGTTGAAAGCAGTTGTGCTGACATTTGATCAAATAAAAGTATTTATTTATTTCATAAATAAATAATTAAAACCAAACTGACCCCCAAATTTTTTAATGATGTTGTATGTTTCAGCCAGTCGCTTCGTCTTTTTTCAGACACCCATCAAATTGATTACAACATTTGCACTAGGACTGATCAAAAGGGAGTTATTTCTGTAGCTTCTGTGCACTATTAAACCAGATCATTGGCGCTCCTGGTCTGTTTGAGATGAGCTGACGATAGGCAGATTAAATTTTTGAGTCTGCGATGATGCCAGCTGACCTCAGATGCCCCAGTGCAGTTGTTTTCTTGTTAAGGAGGAGCTAATCTCTTTATTTTTTGCAGAGCTTTGATAGGCTGCCACTGATGTTTTTGAGTCTGAATGTGTGTCGTACTCAAGCATGTTTATTTGTAAACAGAATGATGCCTCGCCCCCCGCTCTTAGGCTGCACTGAGGCATTATGGGTGATCTGAGTTTGCATTCCCGGCAGTTGGCAGAAACCGGACCTAGTGCTGGGAATGGAGAGCAGCTGTGTGTGGAAATGTCTTGAAATGCACATATTTGAGTACCTATGCTTGCTCTCATGTGTGTTTGTGATTTGTTCCACAGGAAAACCCAGCACAGCTCCCTGGACCAGAGCTCACCACCTCAGACAGGGATTTCCACTTACAACCACCCGGTGCTGGGAATGTACGACCCCAAAGATGACTTCCCGCTCCGCAAGACGGGTACTGTAAAACTAACCCCCTTCTTCCCAATGTGTCCTGCCCTGTCAGGCTTTCACTAGGGTTGCTTAGACCAGTTCAGGTTTACTTACTAAGAACTGGTTCCAAAAAACGCGGAACAAACTCTGTGACCTTTGCTTCCATTGACGCTTGTGGAAACCCTTTTTTTCCTCCTGTAGATGCAGAGGCCTTTTTCTCACACTCACACACAACTGTATAAGATTGCAAAGTTCAGCTTCAATGGCTGCAAAATGTGTAGCAGTGTTTGACTGGCTTGAAATTAAAAATATAGCTGGCTTGATATTAATAATATAATATAATGTATTTTTTATTAATATTTTGAATTAGCTTTTCTTTTTATATATATAATATATATATATATATTGTTTTAATTTTAATTTTTAGTAATTTTGCTAATGTCCTTTTTTTAATTTTTATTAGTTTTTGCTCTTTTTAAATATTACTATTTAGGTTCAATTTGTTTTTAATTTCAGTTTTAGATTTAGTTTTTATTTATTTCCAGTTAATAATTTGAGTGCTTCAACTTTAAATTAGAAAATTAGAAATTTAGAAGAAATTAGAAAATTAGAAGATTAAAGATTTTATTTCATTTCAGCTTTATTTCAATTAACAAAAATGTGTTTAATAGGTGTAGTTAAAAACTAAAAAAGAGTGAAAAATCAGTGTTTTGATCCCAAATTCAAAGCAATAAAGAAAAAATAAGTTAAAAATACATTTTGCATAAATTATACCTATTTTAGGACCATTAAGATTTTTTGCATGTAACAGTATTCACAATTTATTGACATATTTTTTTTCATGACAGTTGAATTCAAATTAAAAGAAAAAAAAAAACTTTAATGTCATTTTTTAAATTAGAATGAACTATTTTAGTACAACAAATACTGCAATGATGAATACTTATAATTGTACTTTAATAATGTAAAATTAACCAACTTTAACTTTAAAATTTACCAAATTAATTATTTAATAACAATTTAGTTTTTTTTTTTCTTGTTATATTTAATAAGAATTTGGAAGAGAAATGTGCTAAATTGTCATGAAAATAATACTATTAAAAAAATGAATTGAATAAATCAATGGTCCTATTTTATTTTATTTTGAAGCATGACCAGGATATGTTCTTGATTAATTTTTGTGAGATCCGCTTTCACAAACAGCTCTTAGAGACTCTTCTGCTTCACACCATCTGGAACATTCTGGAAAGTTTTGTGCTTCTGAGAAAAGACGTCTGAAGGGTTTTAGGAGGTTTAGGTAAAGACATTCTCTGTGGCATCTGCTGTGTATTAAGAAGGGCTCCAGTGTCTGTGGGCTGGCACTGGTCCTGTGCCCCCCTGGTTCAGCATCGCTGTCTTCACTATCAGGGCTCCAGGCAGTGTGTGTTAAAGAACTTGTACCCCCTCCCTCCCTGCTGCAGGAGAGCCACTCAAGGGCAATTCCTATGCAGACTCACTTTGGGCTGGTTTAGGTAGCGTAAGGCCTCTGTGCTCATTAATCACCCTGGAAATGGGCCTGTCAGGGACCCGCAGTACAACCTGCCCTGGGCCTTTAGCACACACAGAGCCCCGGTGAGACCTGCGTAATTACAGTGCAGGCCAGAGAGACGGGAGGGGGAGGAGTTGCGGAGTGCATTACAGTCGTAACTGCGGATGGAAGGTGAATGCATCTCCTACTACTTAAAGCAAAGTGTCCAACTGTACAGCAACCTTTATGACCTCTGGGTCCGCATGAAGATGACAATTGACATTCATTGCACTCAGAGTCCGAAATTAACTTTTTTTTTTCTTTTTTTTTTGTTAGGTAGGGTAGGCAATTTCGGAGAGGCTTGCAATAGCAAGCTAGCTTTGAAAGCATAAGATCCCACCCTCGCTTCAGAGCGCTCTCCAAAGCCACGCCTCCTCCAAAACACATGAACACGTACAGCAGAGTCTGCAAAGCAGCACAAGAGACAGCGTTAAATTAACTCATGTCTCAAAAGACATAACATTATAATAATAATGAATGTAAACAACTTACAGAGCTCAGACTTGTACCACCTGACTGCTGCAGATTCATTTGGTCATTGATAGCATTGACATGTCTACAACTCTGCATAACCTTATGGAACTTGCGTGCGGAACAGTGCGTGGAGGTATTAAAATACATATGTTGACATGCAGGTCAACATCACAGTCAGTGATTGGACAAACATTTTTTGTCCTGAAACTAGAAGAAATACACCAATCAGGCATAACCTTATGAGCACTGACAGGTGAAGTGAATAACACTGATTATCTCTTCATCACGGCACCTGTTAGTGGGTGGGATATATTAGGCAGCAAGTAAACATTTTGTCCCCAAAGTTGATGTGTTAGAAGCAGGAAAAATGGGCAAGCGTAAGGATTTGCGCGAGTTTGACAAGGGCCAAATTGTGATGGCTAGACGACTGGGTCAGAGCATCTCCAAAACTGCAGCTCTTGTGGGGTGTTCCCGGTCCGCAGTGGTCAGTATCTATCAAAAGTGGTCCAAGGAAGGAACAGTGGTGAACCGGCGACAAGGTCATGGGGCGGCCAAGGCTCATTGATGCACGTGGGGAGCGAAGGATGACCCATGTGGTCCGATCCAACAGACGAGCCACTGTAGCTCAAATTGCTCAAGAAGTTAATGCTGGTTCTGATAGAAAGGTGTCAGAATACACAGTGCATCACAGTTTGTTGCGTATGGGGCTGCATAGCCGCAGACCAGTCAGGGTGCCCATGCTGACCCCTGTCCACCGCCGAAAGCGCCAACAGTGGGCACATGAGCATCAGAACTGGACCACGGAGCAATGGAAGAAGGTGGCCTGGTCTGATGAATCACGTTTTCTTTTACATCACGCGGATGGCCGGGTGCGTGTGCGTCGCTTACCTGGGGAACACATGGCACCAGGATGCACTATGGGAAGAAGGCAAGCCAGCGGAGGCAGTGTGATGCTTTGGGCAATGTTCTGCTGGGAAACCTTGGGTCCTGCCATCCATGTGGATGCTACTTTGACACGTACCACCTACCTAAGCATTGTTGCAGACCATGTACACCCTTTCATGGAAACGGTATTCCCTGGTGGCTGTGGCCTCTTTCAGCAGGATAATGCGCCCTGCCACAAAGCAAAAATGCTTTAGGAATGGTTTGAGGAGCACAACAACGAGTTTGAGATGTTGACTTGGCCTCCAGATTCCCCAGATCTCAATCCAATCGAGCATCTGTGGGATGTGCTGAACAAACAAGTCCGATCCATAGAGGCCCCACCTCGCAACTTACAGGACTTAAAGGATCTGCTGCTAACATCTTGGTGCCAGATACCACAGCACACCTTCAGGTGTCTAGTGGAGTCCATGCCTCGACGGGTCAGGGCTGTTTTAGCAGCAAAAGGGGGAGCAACACAATATTAGGAAGGTGGTCATAATGTTATGCCTGATCGGTGTATGTACATTTTCTATATTTAGACCACTTCTATTATTGATTGCTATCAGGATGTGAAGAGAGTTTCAACCAGTATAACAAACAGTGTTCTTAAAAAATTGCCTACCCTACCTTTATTAATAACCTTGGTGCCATGCAACTGCACCTTAGTAAAAACAAATGTTTTTTTGTTTTGTTTTTTTTTTTTGGCTTGATGCAATGAATATTTCACCATATGTGTTGCCAGATGTGTTTCGAGAGGGGAAAAAAAGACATCCTAGACAAACAAACACCACAAGGAATAGTTGTTAGAAGATGCCTGTTTTCTTTAATAAACTATTTCAGTGTTTCATTTAAATTGCATTTACATTTATTCATTAAGCAGGCTTTTTTGCATGTCACTTGCAAATAATCTGAGATTCTTTTAATCATTCTTATAATTTAGCTGTTGACAAGTTACTGGTCATCTTCTACTCACATTTGTCAATATTGGACACTGATTGCATTGTTGCAACCCACAGTTTGGTTTGATGTGATTTAGTGTTCCCACAGTTCATTGTTTTCATTATCCATGAGTGGCACAACCTCTTTGACGTTATTTCATGGTTATATTTCCCATGTGAGCTGTTAACCTGGGAAAGCAGCAGGAGGATACAGGCGGTGGAACTTCGGGAAAGAGGATCCGATGGTCTGAACTTCAAGCTGTGAAATGTTCTTTGTTTAGTTCTGATGATTGAATTTGCGGTAAGGCTCGTTTGCGAGTCGATTCCAGTCCTCCCGCTGTAGATAAACCTCAGTTTGCTCTGGCCGGCAGAGTGCATTCCTGCAGCGGGGATATGGAGAAGGAGGGTGGCCCAGGCCTTAACCAGAACTGTTTGACGCTCTCTTTCCCTCCATACCACCCCTGTCAGGACAGGCCAGAGTCTGTTTTCACACATCTAACCTAACCGTCGGACATCTGGAACCTTGGCTGTTGGCAGCTGCAGGAAGTGTGATGTTGTTTTAGGACAGTGAAGTCTGCAAGATGTCCAGTGCCATGAATGGTGCAAAGATGGTTCCTCGTCTTTATGTATGTCATGATTTTCTAATAGTGGTGACCAGTGTTTTGGGGGTAATACGTTAGAAGTTGTGTGATCGGATTGCTTTTTTAACTAATGAGTATTGTGATGTGTTACTTTTATAGTTATTTTGTTGAAACAAGTAATACATATTACATAATCAGATTTTTTCCAATCTAACATCTAATCTAATATCAGTTAGTGTACTGTATATAATCAGATTTTTTGACATAATCAGATTTTCACCCAACAAGTGGGTGTGTTGCTCATTAAATATACACCGTATCAGTTACTTTTTCAAAAAAATAATGTTTTATGTACAGTATTCAGATTTTTTTTCAAATAGTCAGATTTTTTTCACACAAGAAGTGATACGTTGCTCATTAAATTGACATAATATCAGTTACTTTTTCAGAGTTTTGTGTAATAAGATTTTTTCACGCAACAATAAATTGTTTATTAATTTTATACAATATCAATTATTTTTTTAAAAAAGTAGTTATGTAATCAGATTTTTCACATAATCAGATTTTCATGCAACAAGTCATACATTGCTCATTAAATTTTCACTGTATCAGTTACTTTATCAAATAAGTAATGAAATATGTATTCAGATTTTTTTCACGTAGCCTGATATTTTTTTACACAAGTCACACGTTGGTCATTAAATTCACACAATATCAGTTACTTTTTAAAAAAGTAGCTTTATGTAATCAGATTTTCATGCAACAAGTCATACATTGCTCATTAAATTTTCACAGTATCAGTTACTTTTTCAAATAAGTAATGTATTATGTATTCAGTTTTTTTTCTACATAGTCAGATTTTTCACACAAGTAATACCTTGCTTATTAAATTTACAAAATATCAGGTACTTTTTCAAATAACATTTTATCTAATCCGATTTTTTCAGTAATACATTCATTAAATTTAGACATCAGTTTTCTAAAGTGAGTAGTTACGTAATCAGATTTTTCACTTGATCAAATTTTTTCATGCAATATGTTGCTTATTAAACTTACACAAGTTACTTTTTTTCAAAGAAGTAACATTTTACGTAATAAGTAATTTTTTTTTTTTCCGTAATCAGATTTTTTTTTTCACTCATTCATTAAATTGACACAATGTAAGGTACGTTTTCAAATAAGTAACATTATTTTTTTTAAGTGTAATGCATAAAATAGCATAACTTTACACAAAGTTGACTATTTAAAATAAATAATGTTTCCCATTTTTTAGTATGAAGCAGACAAAAATAACTTTTTGTCAGAAATGTAACTCAGATTTGTGATGCTTTACGTTGTTTCTTGTGAATGTGATATGTAGATTAAAAAAAAGTAGAGGAAAATAACATGACATTGCAATAAAAAGTAATGCAATATTGTAGCCTGTTACTTTTAAAAGTAACAGTCTTCAGCAGTGGTTCTCACCACTCTAAGTGTGAATGTATCCTGTAAGTATGTGACTCAGCGAGAGCTCTTTTGTTTCATTCATGCGTTCTCCAGCACTGCTGCAAGGCTGTGCTCTTCCGAACGTGTTCGAGCAGGCAGGAAGGTCACAGAGTTGACATTTTGCGCAGAGCAGGCTTGCAGCAGCTGTGACTTTTTTGCTGTGTGACTCATTCTTTTACATGTCATGTACAAAGTGTTTGTTCCTAGAAAGTCTGGCTCAAAATTCATTGCAAACAATTATTTGCGCTAAACTGCCTTAGGGCAGTGAGTAAATGACTGTCTGTTATGCGTCACTTTGTGAAACACAAGTTGTACTTGCTCTAATGTGATCAGAAATAGGACACTTTTACAGAAAATGAGTTTGAGACGTTGCACAAAGCATTGCCGTTGCACTTCTCATTTGTACGCCATATGAATCGCCTCCAGGTTACATTGAAGTGCTCTTCACATTTATGTTGACACGTCAATTTTCACTGGGGAGTGTACAGAATTAGGAAGCAGAGGATAGAGAAATCTGGAAGGAATTGAGCTTGAGCTTTAAACACAATTACACTAATCAGCCCGGAGGTTACAATTTGTGACTTAATACCTGCTAAAAACAGCTGGGATTCAGACTCGGGCAACAGCAGTAAAGGACGGAAGCAGATGTCGTGTTAACCAAATATTTTCCATCATTGACTGATTTTTTTATATTTTTTTTTAGCAGTGATGGAGAAATCTGAAGGCTGTCCGTCATTTTGACAGATTATACTGAGGGTGATCTATTCTACCTTGTAACTGTAAATCCCACCCCTGTCCAGTTGGCGCTCCAGTATAGGGTTCAGCCTCCAGAACAAAATTAAAACTGCCATGAGAAGCAGTGTTGCCAAGTCCGTGGTTTTCCCGCGGAATTGGGCAACTTTTTACACTGTTTCCGCAGGTTTTTACCCCCCGGAACTCGATTTTTACCAGGGAATCCCCAGAACGGGATTGGGCTCATTTTGGCCGTGATTGGGCGGGTTTTGAATAGCAGTTGGGCTGGTTTTGTTACACAAACCTGGCAACCCTGACAAGAAGTCATCTGTCCGAGGCAAAGACACAAAATCTAATGACAACTGCTTCTGCATTTGATGCATTTGATTATGTACAGGCGAGCATCCAGGAGGAAGATTTGAGTTCAGGCAGATAGTTTAGTTCAGTTCATTTTTTACGTTTTGAAAAAACATTTTTTACGACCCTATCTATTAAAAAGACGGACAATGAGAAAGTCTAACGCGACTTCTGGACGGAAGAGTGCACAGGGCTGTGGTTTACTGTGTTTGTTGGATAATAGTTCATTATCAGGTGTAGTATCCAAAAGCTGATAAGTGTGTATCGTTTAAGCACATGAGGAAGACGCCCAACTATCGTTCGGTACCAAATCGATAGTTCAGTTTTAAAAGCGATATCAGCCTTTCTGCAGTACAGAGTACTGGGTCAATCCGGTACCTGCTGACAGGTGGCTGCTTTCAGTCGGTTATGTGTGTATTTGTGTAATCGCTCTGTGAAGAGCATCAAAGGTTTCTATTTACAACATATTTTTGCAGCGTTTTTATCACACAACATACATGGTTCTGTATAAATGTGAATATGTATCTGCCTTTTATATTTTAGGAAGGGGGATCCCCTGCAAGGGAATAATCATGTTTAGGGGGTCAAAAAGTTGGAAAACTCCTGTCTTAGACTACTTAAAATGCTTAGACTTAAAACAGCCTTGGCTGCAGCTAATGAGGATCCGTGCCCCTCCCTGAACATGCTGTACACTCAACACAGCTTCTGTTTGCCTCCTAAGAGCTCATTTCCCTTATCTGGATCTAAGTGCTTTTTTAATAGCTGTAGGGTGAAGACTTCTGCATGTCATTTCCCGTCGGCTCTGTTGACAACTTGTCCTAGCTAAGACACTGCCTGCACGCTCTTATCAGACTGATCTTCTCTTCAGCAATCATCATCATCATCATCATGAAAATGTATCTTCAGAATAATCGCTCGTATTTCATATTCTGAGATTTAGTGCATTAGCTTGTGATCTGAGGTCCTTCTCATTGCTCTGCAGAAGCTGAAATACCAGAGAGTTTCTGTGCAAGAGGAAGCAAAAATATATATTTATACTACAGTTTATTGATTATCGACTGATGTTCATCTTTTTAATGTATTGTTATCATTTGATACAGTATATATATCGGCCAATATTGGATATTTAATTATGTAAGGTCATTTTGCCTATTTTTGCCTTTTCTGTAGGTTACATTTGTTGTCATCAAAAAAAGTTTTCAGCAAGTTTTTTTTGTTTTGTTTTTTTTTTAAATAATAATTTATTAGCACGGTTAAATTAATCTTTAGCAAATCTCAAAGATTTATAATTTTTAGGCCTAAATTAGCTTGTAGCATTTGAAACAATTGATCTTAATTGATCAAAATATTGTAGATTTTTTTTTTTTATGTTGGCCATTTATTGTTTATCGGCCATAAAATGAAAATAAATATTGGCTTATCGATTTTAATAACTGCATCCCAAGTGCTTTTTCTGCATTATATAGTTAAAGTTGGCATGAAACGGAAGTTGCAATAGTTTTTTTTCTTCTCTATTGTGACCTATAACCGAGTGAAATGGATTCTCGAACAAGAAAAAATGTAGGGCGGGACTTAATTTTGTCCATTGGGAATTGATTGGATGGTTGTGGTTTGCTATTGGTCGATCTCATGTGAGTGACAGGTTGTCCCGCCCTCGCACCAGTAAACGCGTCATCAGAGAAGAGAAGAGATGTCACTACAAAAGGGAGGGGAAGTTAATTTGATTAAAGATTATGAGGACACATAAATGTAAAAAAGGATGTGCACGGATAAATCGTTTATATTAAATACTGTAATATTCCATAATAAAAAAACAAGACTTGTCAATTTTGATTTCATGGTGACTTTAAACTCAAGTTACAACCTTGATGTTGATCTTTCACTTTGTGAAAATAGTTTTAAACCTGTCCGGCATTATCAAACTGCCCGGTAGGGTGACCGTCACCCTTCAAGAGTTGAGTTTGAAGCAGACGTGTGCGAGTGTGTAGCATCAGCAAATATCATGGCCCACTGCAGCAGACGTGTCAGAGTTCTGGAACAGCGCTGGAACAGACACACTCGCACACGGTTCTGCCATCTCAACAGTTTTTACAAGAGGCAGGTGAGAGTCAAGGGCCTCGAGTCCTCTTCGCTGCCAGTGAGAGAGCTCATCCATTCCCTTTACAGCTCCCTGCTATGGCCTATATTTCATGTTAAAACTATTACAATTCATCAAGTGGTCAAACTGAAGCTGTATAGCTTGAGATGTAGTTGAGTGCAGTGTTTGTTTCATCATTCACTCGGTTTGTAGATCAATAGCTGTTGGGTTTTTAATCTTAATTCAGATGCGCAACAAAATTGAATCTAGCTTTGTGGTGATGCTCATTTGCTCACTTGCTGTGAAAAGTTTTGTAATTGTTTTGTTTCTACTTTTTATTATATGCCAGATGGCATAAGATGGACAGGGCTCATGTTAAATTTACTCCTGTCTTTATTACGGTTCCTGTTTCTCCACTCTTGCTAATGCAGGGCATTAATGGCAGCATGCCCAGCTTTTTTTAACATAGATGTCTGGGAATGTTCCTACCACTTACCAGAAGTGCCATCCTCATATCTACCTAGTTTGATAAGTATAACCACAAGATTGTCTTTTCAGAACAGAGTGCTCTTGAGAGAAGAAGTGATGGAACCTTTGTTTCCTCAACATCTGCCTATTAGTGCCTGTGGCATTTTTACATTGATCATTCATTTGAATCCACCCGTATCAATGTGTTACGACTCATTAGAAACCATAGAAGGTTAACAAATGTTACAAATGTGTTTTAGCCAACATTTAACACCAAAATGTGCAGAATATGTGCTGCTGAATGCAAGTAGCACCATACCTATTTTCAGTATCATTTGTTTTACACTATTACTGGAATATGTTAGTGCTCTGTGTTAATCACATTAATGTTGGTATTCATAAGATGAACATTCAGTCTGATGTTTATTTCTGTTCTGTGATATAATGCTGAAACATTGCCCTATTAACTTTTATAAGCATCATTAAAAGTTCAACATCACCTGCATGAGTTTTTGAACCCAGTAGCAGTCAGTGCAGCATTTCATATACAAAAATAAATAAATAAATAATCAGAATAATCAGACGTCTTGCTATTGCATTAAAGTGCCCCATTACGCTAATTGAAAGGTTTCTAATTCTGTTTAGGAGGTCTCGTACAACAGGTTTACATGCATCAAAGGTCAAAAAACACTTTTATTTTCTCATAATATTCATTGCACATCACCACATTTTTCAATGATTCTGGATGAATCAGTCTCTCTAAATCCCTCCTTTCCGCGAGCCTGCTCGGCTGTGATTGGCCCATCAGCCCAATCTGTTGTGATTGGTCTACCGTTTACAACGCAAGTCAGAAACAAATGCCTATTACCATAACTGATTCAGCTCCAGAGGCTTCCTAAAGCTCAGCGATTGTACACACTGTTAAAGACAGTAACAATGGCGTCGATTTTACAATATCAATCCAAGCACGAGTCCGATGATGAAATATTGGAAGAATTAGTTATTCAACCGGAATCTCCATCGCAAGGACGACTTGAGTAGGATGTTTCTCAGTGATAATGCTAATCAGTTTGACGTTCACCATGAGATGTTGCAACTTTAATTGTCCACGCAGAATGTAAGCGGGCATTATGCAAATGTGTTAAATTGTGACGTGTGAACGCGGAAATGGGATTCGTATCACAAACGACTCGTTTAAGCGGTTCAGAGTCGACTCTTTCTTTTGAGAGACAACTTTATTTATGATGCACTTTCAGCTTTACAACTTTGCAGTCTGTTTACATCCACATACAGCTACAGTCAAACCAAAATTTATTCAGACACCTTGAACATTTCATTCATTAATACAGTTTATTCACTATAGTTTAAAAAAATGGTAATAAAATATGACAAGATCTCAGAGTTAAACTGTCAGAATAAATTTATCTTAATTATGTCAGATAACACTTAAGCAAAACATGGTCAGGTCAAAGTGTCTGAATATTTTTTGGTTCCAAATTTTTATCAGTTTTACTGGTAGTCCACTGTATGAAGAATTTTTGGGTATAATATGTCACAGTTTACTTTATTTTGCTATCCTCACTTACATAAATGAACTATAGTGTCCTGCACCCACTAGTAAAAATATATCAAAAATGTCTGAATAATTTTTGGTTTGACTGTACATTACACACTGCGTGAAAGGTACTTTTCAAAAATCCATAATAGCGGCACTTTAACTTTAGTTTATTTTTCTTAGTCCATTTATATTTTTTCCTGTTTTAAGCATAAATGTTTACAAAAAATTAAGTTTATGCTTAAATACTTGGGATATTAAATGGGGTAAGAAAAAAAAAACTTTTTATTCTATATTCTTTTTAATGGCTGGAAAAACATGCCCCTCAACACCCAAGGCAAATCTGTGTGTATGATTTGAACACTTTGACAGGTTCATTCATGGCTTTTGTTAGTGTCTGCAGATGGCAAAGGGTGCATGAGATTCTGTTCTAAATGACTATTGAGTGCACTTTACAGTGGCCAGGCCTGCATTGTTCCTAATGAACTTTGCGTGCTCTCATTTTTGGGCCATGTACGTTTTGACACAAGGTCACAAACGAAGCAAGGATCAAGCGTCAGAGCACAATTAGGGCAAGAGAGGGATCGAGAGGTCTTTGTTGGAGTATGTGAGCAGGTGAAAATGTCAGCAGTGGCTAATGGGAGAAAACGTCTGTGCCACGACAGCTTCAAGTAGGCATGACCCTCGCGGTGAACTTTCATTTTGGTAATTGCTGGCCAGGCCTGTGCGCCACCTCAGTGGCAGGCCTGTTCTGACACGCTACGTCGCACTTCAAGAGCATGTGTTTGCAAACTGTTTAACTGAAAGCACTCTGAACCGAGGGTATTCATTTGCAGCATTTACACTTAGACAGACTTGATTAAACTTTTGGGCAAGTTGCTGTGCCAAGCTGGAAGTTGTTCAAATGCTGGTTTGCGCCATTGTTTTTCAATGGGAATCTGAATTCACAAACATAATGAGTGACCCGAGATAGCCTCTTTTATAAGGATTAATTAATTAGTTGCTTGGTTCAGGTCAAGCTAGTTTCAAACTTCTGGCTTACTTAACAGTTGGATTTTGCAGAATCAGTCCTAAAGCAATCTTTTCACTGCTTAAGACGAGAAATCTTTCTCAGTGGAGAATCAGGATTTTTTTGTTTTGAATGTATTGCCATCCATCCATCCATCCATCCAAACCAATGACTGAATTGAAAAACTCTACATAAGCAGGAAGCATAAAATATATTGTACACAAGTACTGGGTAAAATAATCAATGTTTAACTACTTTTCAGTATTGAATGCATTATGAATTATAATTAAATAGAAAAAATAAATAAATAAATAAAAATTAAAATACATACAAACATGCATACATAAAATTAATTAAAATCCATCTAAATCCAAAACATCCCAAAGAAACATTTCTGGTCGTAATAGGTGATAGGATGGCTTTAGGACTGATTCTGAGGGAAAGTATGCAGTAGACAAAAAGGCAGTTTTGGAGCAAAGCCTAAGCGTGAGTGTTGTCTATTTAGTTGTAATGTCACACAGCTCTATCCTAAACACATCCTGCTACACTGTTTAAAAATTAAATATCTGTCCTGTTCTTGCTTTAATTTAATGAGTCTCCTTTCCTTCTCCCGTCAGCATCTGAACCCAACCTGAAGCTACGATCCAGGCTGAAGCAGAAAGTTACGGAGCGCAGGAGTAGCCCGCTGCTTCGGAGGAAGGATGGGCCAGTCACCACTGCGAAGAAACGTTCTCTGGACATGGCGGGTGAGAGCATCCATCTTGAACATAGTTCATATTTTATTCATAGGGAAAGTAGAGAAATGTCAAAAAAATGATTGGCAGAATGGTGTGTAACTAGTGTCTCCTGCATGCACACCACAGCTCAATGACCTGACTGCTAGGCCATGATTCCAACATCCGTGCATTCTTGACTGACACCAAATTAATCACGTTTTTTCCGCCCATTTTCTCTCAGAATCGGCATGTAGCAGTGCTCCTGGTTCTGGTCCAAGTTCACCCAACAACAGTTCAAACAACATTACCAATGAGAACGGCATCGCTGGATCAATCTCCAACAGTTCAATGGAGGTACAGTGAACCGCATACTTCACCAGCGGTAGTATGGCTCTGACTTTTTGGGTGATGAAGCTATGACCACAATTGGTTAAGATCACGGTAGCATGTATTTTTATGGTTTTATCATGGTAATGGTATATATCAGAGATTCCCAAACTGGGGTTTGCCAGGGGGTTCGTGAGTTGATGAAATGCTAATGAAATAATACAAATGTAAAATTAAAATAAATCATTTTAAAATAAATACAATCAAAAAATGAAACATTTTATTTGTTTACCTGCAGGTCATGTGACTATTAATCAGTGAACTGTGAACATGCTAATGTATTGTTTTATTATTGTAAAATCTATTATTATATTATATATATATATATATATATATATATATATATATATATATATATATATATATATATATAATTGAATTTCATTCATTAATACAGTTTATTCACTATAGTTTAAAAAAATGGTAATAAAATATGACAAGATCTCAGAGTTTTAAAAAAGTAATCTTAATTATGTCAGATAACACTTAAGCAAAACATGGTCAGGTCAAAGTGTCTGAATAATTTTTGGTTCCAAATTTTTATCAGTTTTACTGGTAGTCCACTGTATGAAGAATTTTTGGGTATAATATGTCACAGTTTACTTTATTTTGCTATCCTCACTTACATAAATGAACTACAGTGCACTGCACCCACTAGTAAAAAAAATATCAAAAATGTCAGAATAATTTTTGGTTTGACTATATATATATATATATATTTATATGTGTGTGTGTGTGTGTATATATATAATATAAATTAAAATATATTAAATGATTAGGAATAATTTTCTGAATAATTTTTGGTTGGACTATATATATATATATATATATATATATATATATAATATTATTATTATTATTAAAATATATTAAATGATTAAGAATCCCTGGTATTTATTATAATTCTCAGTATAGAATTGTGTTATGTATTTGGTAATGTCTAGTTTTAAAATATTTTTCATATTCATTATGAATTATATATATATATATATATATATATATATATATATATTGTGTGTGTAATGATACGTCTCTGGCATCAGGGCAAGCATTGTCAAATTATAATATTTAATAATAATGATATATTAAATTATAATAAAGATAAATTTTATGGTTTATAAATAGATTTATTTATAATAAAAAAAATAACTATAAATTATAATAACATTATTATACAAAAATAATGTGCCAAGGTGACTTTGCCACCGTTTTATAAAAGCCCTTTTTAAGGATTTTTTTTTTTTTTAAATTTAGGCACTTCATTGTGCCTAAAGCCTCTTAATAAGTATGACATTTCTGCAACACATGACATCTCTCTTGCGGCTGATTGGTGTATTCTTAAATGGACCTCTAAATCTCTTTACTTTACATTTTGCCAAGTTTTAGCTCAGTTTTATTGGTGGTCACACTTGTCATGTTGCTTTGGGAAGTGTTCTGCAATTTTCCTGGCTGTTTCCATGCATGTTTTTCAGACGTCGACAGTCTCCTTCTTGTAGACGTGTCCCACAGGGGTCCGGAGAGCGACCAGACAGAGCTGTTTGTTTTTATCGGTGGGGTTTATTTATCTGTGCATATGTTTGTGTGTGTGTGTCGTTCCAGCCATCTTTGGCACACAGACTCGCCGGCAGAGAGGGTCCTGTTAGCCAGCTGTCTCTGTACACATCGCCCTCCCTTCCCAACATCACCCTGGGCCTGCCAGCCACCGGCCCTTCCAGCGTGAGTCCATCTTTCTTTTTCTCCGTAAGTGGGACAGCCCGCTTGCGTGCGCTCATAGAGGCGCCCCTGTCTGGACCATCAGGGTGCCACATGTGGCTTTTCAGCACCAGTGGCATTTCAAAAAGAGCCTTTGAGAGACAATGGCTGACCACAGCTTACTGACGCAAGCAATATTCTCACACAAGAATTATTTACGAGGGAATGTCCTGTCTTCTTTGCCCTGGATTCTTTTTGGCTTATGATCTCTTTCTCTATTCACATAGATGGCATCTGGCCAGCAGGATGGTGACAGAATGGCAGTGCCAGGCTTACAGCCAGGAATACCCATAACCACTCCATTCATGCCAGGAACCCACCTGCCTTCTTACCTGGCTGCCTCCAGCTTAGAGCGGGATGGCGGCTCGGCACACAACACTCTCCTCCAGCATATGGTGCTTCTGGAGCAGTCAGCCGCACAGAACTCCCTGGTTGCAGGTCAGTCTCAGTCATAATATGTTACCAAGACACCTTTTACCTGCTGAGGTGGGGTGAGCTGTTAAAAGAAAAAGAAAAAAACTTGTATGCATTATATTATATTATATTATATTATAAGAATGCACTATTATGTATCTCAATTTTATTTTATTAGCCTTTTTTTTTTACACATTTTCTTAAAGGTATCTGTAAATCAAGCATGTTAAGTTTAATATTCAACATTTTGTTTATTTTCAATTTGTTTATAAAAACACAATAATGTTTCAAAGTTTTATTTTACTTGTCATTATTCACATTTTCTTAAAGATATCCGTTAAACAGCCATGTAAAGTTTAATATTAAAAATGTGTTAATTTTGATTTATTTGTTTGTTTGTTATTTTTTAAACATTAGCAAAAGAGGAAAAAGGAGGGAAAAAAAGTGTATAAAAAGATCTTTTATTGAACAGACTATGACATTATTCTACATTTTAGCAGTTGTTTTAGGTTGTAGGTTCTCCAAATGTTGCAGTTCTCCAAAGTCTGCTTCTTCAGTAAAGAAAATTTCTTATTTTCTTTGAAAGGAAGGAAGTTTGGTCCCACTTGACATTTTTCAGCAAGTCCATTTCATTTTGAGGCAAAGTTCACATTGACACAGATTACCCTGAAGCATCTGACACGCTTTACACCGCTGCTCCCATTTTGGGAAAAATGTTTCATTTAATAATTAATCTTTGCGAGTATTGTATTGCTTAAATGTATTATTCGCATGGTTTGTTGATTCTCGTAATACACAAATATTTCTCCCATTTGTGACATAATTTCCCATTATTTGCACATTATATCTCAAAATTGAGGCAAAGGGGGGCCTCCAAACAGGCAGGTGCCCCGAGGCCTCGCAGGATCATAATGCGTCGTGCTCCGTTCTCCCTGCGGATGTCATGCATTTATTGGTTGTAATTAGTCCAGCATAGGTTATGCAGCGCCCTTTATAAATTGGATTCAATTTCCTCCGATACGCACTAAAGAAGGCTCATTTTAATCAAATTAGTCATAGGCGGTGTTAATTAGCCTCCTGATGTGCCAGGAACGGCTTCACAAGAGACGGGAGAGGGAGGCTGGCAATAAGAGGAGGTCAATACTTATCCTGAGGATGAGAGAGTGAGACGCCTCACTGGCGCAGTCAATTCTAACTAATGACTTGTGCCATCATAGACCATCACATTAAAGACCTAACCTTTTCTCCGCCCACTGTTGTCAGGGAGACAGGCAAATCCAGTGTACAGGAAGTGTACAAACAGGAAGTGTCAAGTCCTTGGGACGGAGAGTGTGTGAAGCAGAGTGGCGCAATAACGCAAATAAAAATTTTTAAAAAATGAATAAAAATAGTTTTCTGACTGAATAACTTTTGTTCCGGTGATCCAGTATATTATATTGTATTATATATTATTTTAGATAATTAGATTTAGATTATTATAAAACTATGAAATATTATGAAATTATTATGATTATGAAATAAATATATATATATATATATATATATATACACACACACACACACTAATGCAGTTTTTATATTTTACTATATAAATATTCAATTTTATTTTGTTATTATATAAAATCGTCAAAATTATTGTTTTATTATGTATATTACATCAAGTTATCTGTTTTATATTTAAGTATTTATACTGAATAATTTCATATATACACACACTAGTTTTATGTACGTTTTACTAATTTTATTGAAATATATTTTATATAATTATATGACTTTTTTTGTATTATAAAGTAATTAATATTATCTATAATGTTATTTTATTATTATATAAAATTATCGTATTTTATTATGTATATTATATCATGTTATCTATATTTTATATTGAATTATTTATATGGAATAATTTCACATACACACACTGCAGTTTTACGTACATGTTTTATTCATTTTATTTAAATATTATATTGATTATATGAAATTAGTATGTATTATAATATATAGTAATTTAGGAAAAATGCAAAAAAACAGCAAAAAAACTGCACATATATATATATATATATATATATATATATGCAGGGTTTTTTTTTTTTTGCATTTTGCACCATGAGTTGCACATATTTAGGACAGCATGTTAAGTTTGAAATCATTACATTTTAAAAACACATCTCAAGATCTGTGTTCTGTTCCATTTAGTTGCATTTTTGATTACTTTTAAGGAGGATGTTGTCAGTTTTGTGTGCATTAGATGCTTCACAAGCGATCCGTGGGCATGCGTCTAAAGCTGAGACAGAGATGCGTTTAAATCTTCAGTCATGTATTCAGGAAACTTAACCCCCCTGAGAGCAAAAGCAGACAAGGTGTTAATTAATTCAGGGCTAAGTGCTAACTAGAATCTGCTGTGTAACCCAAAGCCCATGTGTTGTGTCCCCAGGCCTGGGTGGCGTGCCCCTGCAGTCCCATCCCATCCATAAGCTCCGGCAGCATCGGCCCCTCGGACGCACGCAGTCGGCCCCCCTGCCCCAGAACGCCCAGGCACTGCAGCAGCTGGTGGTTCAACAGCAACACCAGCAGTTCCTGGAAAAACACAAGCAACAGTTCCAACAGCAGCAGCTTCACATCAGCAAGGTACAGCACTGTCTTTAGCTCCCTTGATCACCATGACAACCAGCAGGATGTGCATTCCTTATATGGTCAGACCGGAAGCACTCTGCTAGTGTGTTTGTGTGTACGTGGGACTGCAGTCATGAGCAGACCCAGACTGAATCTATGCATGAAATTTTTGAGGCAATGCAGAATTCTGTGAAATTAATTACATTAAACGGGGTTCAAGTAATGATTTTGTCTGCTGGTCCCACCTCAAAAGATTTATATTTTTGAAGTTTTAGACAAAGATTTTTTTTTCCTTCACATTTTACAAAGAAAAGTCTCTAATACTCACCCAAGGGTACATTTATTTGATCCAAAATACAGTAAAAACAGTAATATTGTGAAATATTATTACAGTTTAAAATAACTGTTTTCTATATGATTATATTTTAAAATGTAATTTATTCCTGTGATCAAAGCTGAATTTTCAGCATCATTACTCCAGTCTTCAGTGTCACATGTTCCTTCAGAAATCTTTCTAATATGCTGATTTGTTGCTCAAAAACATTTAATATTATTATTTTTTATTAATGTTGAAAACAGTTGTGCTGCTTAATATTTTTTGTGGAAACCGTGATACATTATTTTCAAGATTATTTGTTAAATAGAAAATTTGAAATAACAGCATTTATTTGAAATATAAATATTTTGTAACATTATAAAACTCACTTTTGATCAATTTAATGCATCCTTGCTGAATAAAAGTATTAATTTATTAAAAAAAATTAATAAACTTACCCCAAACTTTTGAACTGAAGTGTATTTTACAAAACATTTTATTTTCTTCACAAAATGTTTTGCTGGAAAATGATGAATGAAAATGGCTTATCTACCTGCGTGCTTAAGCTACAAATATAATTGTATATCTAAGTATTTTACAAATAAATTTAAAATATGTATTATTTTTGTATTAATGAAAATGCTTGATGGGATGAGCAGTTCATTCATTCATGAACTAAATGTCTGCATTATCATATACTTTTTCATATAATTCTTTGCTTCGGAACAAAGTTTGCCATGTTGTATTGAATGGAGTTTGTTGATTTGCTTCATGAACTTTTCATTGAAGGATTTTAAATCCCTATGGGAAAAGAATGAATGAGGAAAATCCTTGCTGTGCTCTATAACCGCCCTGTTTTATTCCTCCTCGTGTTTGCTCATGGAATGTGTGGTGAAGTCTGTGGAAGATTACTAGTGTTGGCTCATTATCCTACAGGGTTTTTGGTTTGTTTCTAATGCCTGTGCTCTCCCCCCCCACCCACCACTGCAAATGTGCATTATAGATTAGTTATGGGGTTAATCCATGCCTGCACACAAACATGTCCGAATGAGATCACTGGGTGTGGATCACCTCAGCGCTACACTCTGGGCTTCCGGGAATACGGCCTCTTTGCTCAGCAGATGTCAGAGGAATTTAATGCTTCCCAAGTATTTACACTGTAGATTTGAGTCCATTCCTGTGTTTTAGAAGTTCACACTGGAGATGTGAGAAGGCATATGTTGTGAGTCTGTGCATGTGGTTTTCTGCATATCAAAGTAGGTCCAGTTAGAGCTGCACCATTCTGGATAAAATGAGAATCGCGATTTTTTTTTTTTTTCCCAAATAGAGATCATGATTCTCCCACGATTCTGTACAGACAACTAAATAAAATAGCTTGTAATTATTTACTAGAGGACAAAATATTTAATTTAATATTTAATAGTTGTTAATTAAAAATGAATGAATGAATGAATGATTCAATGACTCACTCATAACTATGAATCAATGGATGAATCAATGTTTTTGAACGAATCTTTTGAATGAATCATTCAATGTCAAATACATTTTTAACAGTCATTTGTCACCACCGAGTGGCGTAACATTGTAATAGATACAACCGTTATTTGAAGCGCCAAGTTTTAAAAGGAGATTTGCTCTGTTTTGATCGCTAACGTAGACTTCCATGTTTATAAACTATAAACCTTTGTCTCAGTAGGCTACATCTGTGATAATTTGGTAGCACTTTATTTTACAGTCCTGTTCCTCATGTAGTAATAACTGGGTAATAACTAGGTACTAACCCTGAACCTACCCCTAAACCTAACCTTAACCCATGTACTTACCTTATATTATACTCGCAGTTCTTTCTTAGGTAAGTAAACTGTAAGTGCACATACTGTAAAATAAAGTAAATAATTTTGATATTTGTAACACAGAAATAGCAATACTGTGGTTCACTTGCTTTCTCTGGCTCAAACACAGAAACAGGAAAATCATAATTTAGAAATAAGATCACGGGGGTGTTTGAATCGAGATCACAATCTTTTTACAATTAATCTTGTAGCTCTAGGTCCAGTGCATGAAATCTGTGGCCTTAATTTTCGCATTTTACACAATGTATTTAGGGAAAAAATCTGCGTAATGGGTTTAAACATGGTAAAATATGTTAAACTTAAATAGTCCATAAACTTGTTAAACTAATAGTCCATACATTTTCAATTCTGAAGCCATATAATAGTATAAGAAATTTTAAAAAACATCCCCTACACACTAGTTCTGAATCTCATTTGTGCAATTTAAATATAGCTTTTATCAAATTTGCCATGTCGCAATGAGTCATGAGAACCAAAAATGTTTAGCATCATTGACGACAAACCTAGCATGACTCCTTTAGATTCACCACATTTAAATGTACTCAACCGTGAATGAGATTTGAGAGCTGCAGCGGTTAAGATAATGTTTTAATTTCTGTGTTTTCCTCATTCAAGCTATCGTTTGGTTTCAAAAAACTCAAAATATAGAACTCAAGACTACTTTTATGGTGCTTTTTGTCACTTTTAGAGCTTGACAGCCTTTGCTTACCAGTGGAACAACATAAGGATGGATAAATAATGACAGAATTCAAATTATAACCTAATTAATATTCATGACCCAAGTCATACCTGCCAAAGTTTATGTGCTGAGCTACTAACACTGACAGAAAGTCTAGCTTTGTGAACAACCAAAGGTGTTTTAGGCCTAATTATTGAACTTTTATGACAAAAAGGCCTGGGAGATGTTTTTGTTGAGATGTTTTTGGAAAGTATTTAAGCTTTCATATGGTATCTAGTATGAATGTATCTGTGGCAACGAGACGTTTAAAATCATGTCATTCTTGTGAGGAAATTTATGATGTGTGTCCCCAAGTTTCAGATCATTCCTTTAATTTTGGCTTTGGCTGGTTCCTTTTACAAAGACATTACATGAGCATGTTCACTAAGCTGAAAGGAGAGATGTAGCTGTGGAGAAAAACAAAGAGGGAGAATATGAAAAAAAGAAAAGCTTGTTTGGAATGAAGCACACGGATGAGGCAATTGCCGAGTGCTCTGACGTCAATTATGTTCCCTCGGCACAGTGCCAGGGGCCTGTGTTTTTACCCGACTCGAGTACGTGTGTGTGTGTGTGTGTGCAGGGGTGAGGGCGGGGCTAGAGCTGTCATTGCCACGGTGATAGGGTTAGACACAGCTGTCACAGCATGAACTTGAGCCAAGAGGACAGTTTCGTTTGTTCCTGTTGTTCCAAGAATGTTATTTAATGCAACTGTAGCTTTGACTCTGTATTTTTTTTGACAGAAGATCTTTGTGTGTGTTGCAGATGTGTTCTGAAGTTATGCTCTCATGAAGTCCTATTCTGTTACTCAAATTTCACAACCTTTTTTTACTTCCTTTAAGGGATCTATTTCCAAATGAAACAGGTTATTCAATGTTTAAAAAAAAAAATAAATTAAATTAAATTATTAAATGGGGTCAATTTCATATTTTATGCTGACTTTAAGGGCTTATGCTTTTGAAAAAGTTGTTAGCTACACTACAAACTAACACAAGAACATCAGATCATTTTGAATACTTTACTTTCTTATAATAATAATAATAATAATAATAAATATTTTTATTTTACCCTTCTGAAAAATACACTATCATTCATAAGTTTGGGCTTGGTAAGATTTTTTAATATTTTTATTAGAAGTCTCTTACACTCACCAAGCCTGATTTTTTTTGATCAGAAATACATTAAAAACAGTAATATTGTGAAATATTATTGCAATTTAAATGAACCGTTTTCTATTTAAATATATTTTCAAATGTAATTTATTCCTGTGATGCAAAGCTGAATTTTCAGCATCATTACTCCAGTCTTCAGTGTAACATGATCCTTCAGAAATCATTCTAATATGCTGATTTGCTGCTCAAGAAACATTTCTTATTATTATTTTCAATGTTGAAAACATTTCTGTTAACCGTGATACATTTTTTTTCAGGATTCTTTGATGAATAGAACATTCAGACGAACATAATTTATTTGAAAATTAATTAATTGTAACATTATAAATGTCTTTACTATTGCAATTTAATGCATCCTTGCTAAATAAAAGTATTAATTTATTTTAAAAAAGGAAAAAGATCTTATACTGACCCCAAACCTTTGACTAGTAGTGTATAATTTTGTAGCTGTAGTTATTCCCTGACACTGTTGAATACACATCCTATTGTACTCTCTAATAAAATGATTAATTTTTATCTGTAGAACTAGACGTCTGATTGATCCGATTATTTGATAGTAAATATTGACATGTGTTTCTCCACCTTTCTCAGATGATGGCTAAGCCGAACGAGCCGGGCCGACAGCACGAGAGCCACCCGGAGGAGACGGAAGAGGAGCTGAGGGAGCACCAGGGGCTGGGCGACTCCTCGGAGGGTCTTCCCCACGGGGTCACCATCAAACAGGAACCTCCGGATGAACAGGATGAAGAGTTCCAGCAGAGAGAGAGACAAGCTGAGGAAGAGTTGCTCTTCAGACAGGTGAGGATCTGGCTGACCACCTGGTTATTGCTCTGTTGTGGGATAGCAGATGTGATTTTTGCGGGACAATGCAGGACACATGGAAGAGAGGCAAATTTAATACTATTAGACTATGTAAATATTGATTTACATTAGTAGGAAAGCCTATTTGCTCAGTGATAACATGCTTTAAATCACCAGTAAGCTTTGTTAATTGTAACAATTGGCTCTGTGTCTGGCACTCAGTTTGCACAGGTTTGAGTGATTCAATGTAATTTACAACCCGAATTCCGGAAAAGTTCGGACATTTTTTAAATTTGAATAAAATGAAAACTAAAAGACTTTCAAATCATGAGCCAATATTTTATTCACAATAGAACATAGATAACATAACAAATGTTTAAACTGAGAAATTTTACAATTTTATGCACAAAATGAGCTCATTTCAAATTTGATGCCTGCTACAGGTCTCAAAATAGTTGGGACGGGGGCATGTTTACCATGGTGTAGCATCTCCTCTTCTTTTCAAAACAGTTTGAAGACGTCTGGGCATGGGCAGTTTTGGTGTTGGAATTTGGTCCCATTCTTGCCTGATATAGGTTTCCAGCTGCTGAAGAGTTCATGGTTGTCTTTGGCGTATTTTTCATTTAATGTTGCTCTAAAACCTTTATATACCTTTCAGCATTCATAGTGCCTTCCAAAACATGCAAGCTGCCCATACCGTATGCACTTATGCACCCCATACCATCAGAGATGCTGGCTTTTGAACTGAACGCTGATAACATGCTGGAAGGTCTCCCTCCTCTTTAGCCCGGAGGACACGGCGTCCGTGATTTCCAACAAGAATGTCAAATTTTGACTCGTCTGACCATAGATCACTTTTCCACTTTGAAACAGTCCATTTTAAATGAGCCTTGGCCCACATGACACGACGGCGCTTCTAGACCATGTTCACATATGGCTTCCTTTTTGCATGATAGAGCTTTAGTTGGCATCTGCAGATGGCACAGCGGATTGTGTTTACCGACAGTGGTTTCTGGAAGTATTCCTGGGCCCAATTAGTATGTCATTGACACAATCATGCCGATGAGTGATGCAGTGTCGTTTAAGGGCCCGAAGACCATGGACATCCAAAAAAGGTCTTCGGCCTTGTCCCTTAGGCGCAGAGATTTCTCCAGTTTCTCTGAATCTTTTGATGATGTTGTGCACTGCAGATGATGAGATTTGCAAAGCCTTTGCAATTTGACATTGAGGAACATTGTTTTTAAAGTATTCCACAATCTTTTTATGCACTCTTTCACAGCTCTGCCCATCTTTACTTCTGAGAGACTCTGCCTCTCTAAGACATCCCTTTTATAGCTAATCATGTTACAGACCTGATATCAATTAACTTAATTAGTTGCTAGATGTTCTCCCAGTTAAATCTTTTCAAAATTTCTTGCTTTTTCAGCCATTTGTTGCCCCCGTGCCAACTTTTTTGAGACCTGTAGCAGGCATCAAATTTGAAATGAGCTCATTTTGTGCATAAAATTGTTAAATTTCTCAGTTTAAACATTTGTTATGTTATCTATGTTCTATTGTGAATAAAATATTGGCTCATGTGATTTGAAAGTCTTTTACTTTTCATTTTATTCAAATTTAAAAAACGTCCCAACTTTTCCGGAATTCGGGTTGTACCCCACTGGACATATTCACTTTACTAAATATAAAAACTTTAGGGCTGGATTGAAAATATTGATTTCTTGATTTTAATCGATTCTCATTTTGATAAACCAAAATTGATTCTTAAATCTTAAAGGGTTAGTTCACCCAAAAATGAAAATTGTCATTCATTACTCACCCTCATGTCGTTCTAAACCTGTAAGACTTTCGTTCATCTTTGAAAATGTCGCTCTTTAATGTGTCGTGACAGAACGCTGTAGCCGCTTCAGAAATGTACACGAAATGCATGATACACGAAATGTATCTAGTATGTAGTTCTGAGAGATTTTTTTTTTCCCCCAGAAAAAAATAAAAAATTAACGTGTTATACCTGATATATATATCCAAATTAATTGATATTGAATCGAATCAAGATCGGAATTGAATCAAATCACAAGCTTGTGAATTGAAATTGAAATTGAATTGTGAAATTTATGTCAATGCCCAGCCCTAACAATCTGAATAACAGTCTATTAGGTCAAATCACAGTTTATACTAAAATAAATTTCCCTAAATACCGACTAAGTTATGTTCCTTGACTACACAAACATTAAATGGATTTTACCAGATTCAGTGTTTTGTTGGATCTGTCAGTTTTGAACAGGATGTTCTTATTCAGTCCTGGCTGGTGTAGCCGTATATAACCTTCACCAGAAGTTCACTTTTGATGAGATCCACACTTGTTTCTTTGCTCTGTTCACGCAGTTATCATCAGTGGAAAAAAGCCTCTACAAATACGTTGGTTGGTTATTTTTCCCACTTTAGCTTGTTGACGGCAGCGGCAATGGAATTTTAAGTGCCGATCAAAGTTTTTTAGTATATTTTTTATTGTGATATTATATAATTAAGGGAAGAAAATAATACAGACATAATTGATATGCTGGACACAGCTTGCGTCTTGCAGGACGTGGGACTAAGCTCCCAATTTCGGGACTTTCCCGCAAAATGCAGGACAGGTTGTCACCCTAGTGAGGATGATGAAACCGACAGACAGCTTCAGGAAGGCAGTGTTCGTCACTCTTGAGAATGTAGAAGTGCACAATAAATGGTGTTTCTTTGAATGGCACAGAATGAAGACACAAACACATTGAGCACCAGAAGGGGGCAGCAACAGGCTCCTATAAGGAAACAAGCACCCTGTCAGTGGAAAAAGGGGTTATTAAAGGGATAGTTCACCCAAAAATGAAAATTCTGTCATCATTTACTCACCCTCAGGTTGTTCCAAACCTATATGACTTACTTTCTTCTGCTGAACACAAAAGAAGATCATTTCAAGAATGTTTGTAACCAAACAGTTGACAGAAGTATTTTTTTTCCCCATACAATGGAAGTCAGTGGGGCATGTCAACTGTTTGGTTACCCATATTCTTCAAAATATCTTCTTTTGTGTTCATCAGAGAAAGTCATACAGGTTTGGAACAACTTGAGGGTGTGTAAATGATGACAGAACTTTCATTTTTTGTCTTTCTACACTTGTTCAGCTGATGACATGCTTCTATTTTAGCTGCCAAAAAACAATAATGGTAATTTGTCAAATACAAAAAGAGCAGTTGTACTGGCTAAGCAGTTGTGCAAACATTAACGTGCCGGTTTCATCTGTGCACAAGCGGATTAGTTGAATAAATTGGTCTTTTATTAACATGAAATGCTCAATATGTGTTTATTGGTGCATTCCATAAAAAACAGTGTATTTTTTATCATTCATATCTGTTTAATGCAACCCCAAGTCCTCAACGCTTAATCACTGCTTTTAAACTGAACATGAGGTGGGTACTTGTGCTCGACAAGATCATTTTAGGTCCAGCTCATTTTCTTCTTAATGGGCAGCAGGGGTTTGAAACCCTCTGCATGTTCATGCAATCAAACTGAAATATTCATCAGCTAACTAAAGCTGTGTGTCCGAAACTGAGGGTAGCTGCCAATTAACAGGCAGTGATTATGTATGAAGGAACGTCCTAAGGTTTCAGACCGGCTTCCAAGGCACCATAACATCACGTACTGTATAATGATCAGGGATAAACTCAAGTGAGCTTTAGACAAACATAAACCAAGCATAAATTTGATGGCTACAATGCTTGTTTCTTAGTATAAATTGAATACACTACCGTCCAAATGTTTGGGGTCAGTAAGATTTTTGCTTTTTGGAAATTAATCATTTTTTCAGCTAAAATGCATTAAATTGGTCAAAAGTGAGAGTAAATGTATAATGTTACAAAAGATTTTTAATTCAAATAAATGCTGTTATTTTTAACTTTGTTCATCAGAGAATCCTGTTTGATTCCACACAAAAAAAAAAAAAGTTTTTTTGTTTGTTTTGTTTGCATTGATAATAAGAAATGTTTCTTGAGCAGTAAATCAGCATATTAGAATGATTTCTGAAGGATCATGTGACACTGAAGACTGGAGTAATGATGCTGAAAATTCAGCTTTGCATCACAGGAATAAATTACATTTTAAAATATATTCAAATCATAAAAATTTATTTAAGATTGTAATAATATTTCACAATATTTCTGTTTTTTTTTTTCTTTATATTTGATCAATTCAATGCAAACTTGGTGAGCATAAGAGACTTCTTTCAAAAACATTAAAAATCTTGCAAACCCCAAACTTTTGAATGGTAATGTAAATCTTTTATTATTATTATTATTATTATTATTAATGCATTTTTATAAATAATTTTTATCTTCCAACCCTTATGCAATTTTTATTCTTTCAATGAACTACCTCGACCATATGTACTTTCGTGCCTGCATTTCCACATTTTGGACAGCCTAAATTTAGCCTTGAACAGCTGGATGCAAAGCATTGTGATATTTGAAGTGTGGATCGAAACACTCTTACCTTAATTAGCATAATAAGTGAAGTCTTTCTCATTGATTTTCAAAATATGAAGCATTTTCTACATTTAACGCTCTTGTCTGTGTTTTTCAATGTATTAAGTGCCACCTGCTGGTTATTTATGCAACTACAGGATGCCTAAAGCACTTGATTTTCATCTCTATGAAGTATGAAACTTCTTTTGTTTCCATAAATCCACTTGCAAAGGTAATTTATTTCAAGGGAAACTTCTGTTCTTGTCTCTGAGCAGCAAGCTCTCCTGTTGGAGCAACAGAGGATCCATCAGCTGAGGAACTATCAGGCGTCTATGGAGGCGGCCGGACTGTCTGTGACCTTCCCAGGCCATCGGCCCCTGTCCAGAGCACAATCGTCCCCAGCTTCAGCGACCTTTCCCATTGTGGTGCAGGAACCACCAGCCAAACCGCGCTTTACCACTGGTCAGTCACTGGATTAGATATCATTGCCATGAGATTTCCAACTTAACAACTAAGCAAAACAACTAAGCATCCAGATATTAAATATAATTAAATATATGTATATTAGTTTGTATCCGTCCTTAAAATAGCTATTTGTGCCCCTACAGGTCTGGTGTACGACACTCTGATGCAGAAACACCAGTGCATGTGTGGAAACAGTAACATCCACCCCGAGCACGCCGGACGCATCCAGAGCATCTGGTCGCGACTGCAGGAGACAGGACTGCGCGGACAGTGTGAGGTAATTCGTTTTCTCATATCTGTCTGTTTATGAGATTATCTGCTGTTTTAGCGATAACATGATATGATGTTTGAGCACCAAACATATTTAAGTTGTATAGCTTCAGCCTGCTGGTTGATTTGGCAAGGTGAAGGATATTTTTACGATCTGTTGAGGGCGCTGTTCAGCCATCACTAACACAGCCACACACTCCCTTTGATGAAACTTTATGAATAAACCAAAGAGTTTTACTCAACAGAAAAGGGGGGGTGAGATTGATTTGAGTGTGTTTGAGGGAAAATTGAGCCGGGAGAGAAAAAGAGGCATATAAGAGCAGAGGAAGTGCTGGTGAAGTACAGCATGAGACCACTTGTGAAAATACTTCTCTTTTCACAATTTAATACACATTTTTTCGTTACAAATTTGACAAATCCAAAGAGCATCTTATATTTCAATGGAATCTGCAGCATCTGACCTTTGTACTAATGAGTAACATTTTCTATTTTAATTAGTGACCTAAAGATTATTTTGTCTTATTTATTTTTCTGTAATATTTTTTCATGTTTTTCAAAGAAGTCTCTTATGCTCACCAAGGCTGCATTTATTTGATCAAAAATACAGTAAAATAGTAATATTGTGAAATATTATTGCAATTTAAAATAACTTTTTTTTTTTATTATTTAATTTATTCCTGTGATGTAAAGCTGAATTTTCAGCATCATTACTCCAGTCTTCAGTGTCACATGATCCTTCAGAAATCATTCTAATATGCTGATTTGCTGCTCAAGAAATTTTCTTATTATTATCAATGTTGAAAACAGTTGTGCCGCTTAATATTTTGTGGAAAATACTTTTTTTCAGAATTCTTTGATGAATAGACATTTAAAAAAAAAATTTCATTTGTTTGAAATAGGAATCCTTTGTAACCAGTGTTGGGTGTAATGCATTACTAAGTAATTAATTACTGTAATTAAATTACTTTTCCCTTGAAAAAGTAAAGTAATGGATTACTTTTAATTTTTCTGTTATTTAATTACAGTTACTTCTGATGTAATTGCATTAAATACTGTATATAGACTATAGAACAATTTTAAATAAAACAATATATGGATTTAACATCACAATTTAACGTCTAATAATAAAATTATGTTTTTAATGTGAACTTCTCAGTTGAAATAGTTCAGTTCAGTAATAATTTATGCAATTTTATATTATTTATTTGAAAGAATTAAAAGAGCATTTTCATGTCTATGCTCGTATTGTTCAACTGATTGAGGTTGATATGGGATTTAGAAAGTAATTATTAAGAAGTAATCCAATACTTTTTAGAGAAACTAATTAGTACAGTTATCTAATTACACTGTTGAATGTGTAATTAGTAGCGGTCCCACTTTATATTAGGTAGCCTTAACTACTATGTACTTACATCAAAAAATAAGTACAATGTACTTATTGTGTTCATATTGTATTGCAAAAAACTTGTGCTGCTATTGAGATGGGGTACGGGTAAGGTTAGGGACAGGTTTGGTGGTATGGGTATGTTTAAGGGATGGGTCAACAGTGTGATAATAAATGTAATTACAGAAATTAATTACAGATGTAATTACATGCAGGTATTTTTAAAAAAATATATAAGTACAAAGTAAAAACATGTATGTACACAATAAGTGCATTGTATCAAAGGATCAAAAGTACTTTTTTAGAGGAACTTACCCAACACTGTAACAATGTAAAAGACTTTACTGTCACTTTTGTTCAATTTAATTCATCCTTACTGAATAAAAGTATTAATTTCATTCAAAAAACCTTTGATCGATTGTGTATTTCTTCTCAATTTAATTCTAAATGCTTAACAATCATGCAACTAAATGACAAAAATCAGATTATTGTTTGCAGGCTTGTGGGCACGAAACCCCACACACTAAATATAGTATGCTTTGAGATATAAATAACATTATTTTACTCCCTTTACCACATTTTACAATGTTTAGATCCGTTTTCCCTCCAAGTTACCGCAGAAAAGCAGTGTGTGCCTGCTTATCTCTGCCTCCACCTGCTGAGGGCAATTCCTGAGCTCTCTCATCATCTCGAGCCCTGATCGCTGGTGCCTAATGGCTCTCGCTGGATCTAATCTCTCCTGCCACGCTGGCTCCATTGCGTCAGGCCTGTTAGAGGCAGTCGCATAGCTGCAGTCTCTGTTTTCCTCCAAACAAACAAGTAAACAAGCACGACAATGGCATGGCCGCGCGTCCGCTCTCTCGCCTACGTTCGCTCCGTGGTGGGGATGTTTATTGTTCTGGGAGATGGAAACAGTGAATTGGGCCTCAATTAAAGGCAGTCATGACTCTAATACCCCCTAATCTACAGCAGGGGGGCCCTTAAAGAGTGTAGGGTTGTTTTAAGCTGCCGCCAGCCAGCACCAGGCCCCCGCGGGCCCCTCTTTAACTGCCCTTGCTGTTAAATCCGAGAGGTAGTACGTCCTGTTGCAGGTGTCACCTCGGCAGAACCCTCCCCAGAGCGCTTCCACAGGTGGGCAGGTCCGCCTCCCTCTCGGATGGTTTGTGCCTCGGAGGCCAGAGCTATTAAAAAAGGGAAAATGACATTATTGCAAATCCAGCAGCTCCGGCACCTCTGAGGACCGGCGGCTTTGTTCTACAGGCATGTGGGGCCCAGTTTGGAGTGGGAGGTGGACAGCGGGCCTGTTTTAGCTCTGCTAAAGACTTTAGTCAGAGTATAGAGTGCTGCAGGGATGACGTATTTTTGTAGGCCATCCCAGAGTTCGCATCACCCTGATTCCCTTGACAAAAACCCAATAGGATTTTTCCATTGACTTTTCAATTTTTGCAGAAAATAAGGTCTGTGACTAACAAAATCTTATGATTCTTACAAGTTTTGTTCATAATGATAATCTCTGAACACAACTTTTATGAATTTTGAAGCGTAAATACAATCGTCAGAAGTCAAAAGCTAAACGTAGGCTATAAACGAACTACACCACGGTCGCATGACTTCAACGTCACCACCATTAAGCTTCTGACTCTTTCAGTCTTTGTTTGAAAACATTTTCCCTGAAAGTTTGAATTATAATAGTTTGCAGGAGTGTGATTTTAAACACAACAAAGCTGTGAAAGCGGACTAGTGAGTAGATGAGTTTGCCTGTTTGATGTGATGACGTTTAATATCCCGACAACATCTGCCATTTTCAAGACAAGTAAAAGCTTTTAAAAAAAATCACAAGGGGTATTACTGATGTATTTTATATCGTAGAATAAAACGTGAAAATATCTTGAGCTTGTGTTCACCACAGACCTTATTTCCAGCATTTAACCAAAAACCCATTCAAAAAACCCTTTAACTTCAGGACGATGGAACCGGAAGCTCTAAAATGCAACTCGTTTCAAGGTTTTGGTCTACAAAAATACTTCATCCCTGCAGCACTCTATAGATGGCATATTTACTCAGAGAGGGTGTGAGGGAAGTACAGTACTGTCGATATGTTCAGTCAACAAATGCCAAAACATGCTAGTCAACAAGCTACTATAAAACATGCTGCAGAACTGTAAAAATTAGACATGACTGGGGAACTTCAATCCCATTGAAAGAAAGTTTAGCTGAGTGTTTTAAGAACTCCATTTTTGTGAATAAGTGCACTTTACGTAGATGATTTTATTTTTTATTTTTTAAAAATCCATGTTTTTGGTCAGATTCAACTTATACGCTGTCAGAAAAAATGGTACGCCGCTGTCACTGGGGCAGTACTCTTAAGGTACAAAAGTGAAAAGGTACATCTTTGTACCTTACTTATCACTAAGTGGTACATATTAGTACCTTAAAGGTACACGTTAGTACTTTAAAAGTACATATTAGTACCTTTTCCCTTTTGTACCTTTAGGGTACTGCCCCAGTGACAAGCGCCGCACCTTTTTTTCTGACAGTGTATAATGTAAACTCAATGCGTTTGCAACCTGTTTAAATGTGATTTTATTTCGTTAAATAATTTAAAATGTTAAAATCTGAATTTTGAGGCTATAAAAATGTAAACTGTAGCTTAAACAGTACAGTAGTGTTGTCAAAAGTATCAACTCCGTTACCAAGTCGGTGCTGAAATTTTAAAAGTGTGAGCGCTGTTGAGTGGATTGGCCATTGTGTTCACGCGCTCATCAGATATGTCTGTGATTGGCTACAATGACCAACGCTTCAAAAACATGTTGTAAATAGACATTTTTGACACTCTTCACCGAGTGCTTACACAGATACACATGGGAGCGTTTGAAAGAAGGCGTCTATCAGAGGACCAGTCCACTGATAGACGCCTACTTTCAAATGTTCCTACTTTCAAAACGCTTTCAAACACTTCCGTATATTGATCATTGTAGCCAATCACAGACATATCTGTTGAGCGTGTGAACACAGTGGCCAATCAGAGGTGATTACGAATCCGCTCAACAGCGCTCAAAGCGTCACATTTTTAAAATTTCAGTACCGACTTGGTATCAAAGTCGGCACTTTTGACCACATTACAGTACAGCATAGTGCTTGCAACGCCATGGTCATGGGTTCGATTCTCAGGAAATGAATTGAAAACATGTATAGCTTGAATGCAATACAAGTCGCTTTGGATAATAGCATCTGCCAAATGCATACATGTAAATGAAGAAAATTTGTTAAGTTTAGATATTTTTCATGGTGTTTGTTGTTTTTGTATATGAATAACTCATTTTATCTAGGTAAGATGAATGTACAGTTTGGAAACAATATTACCGACCCTAAACTTTTGAAAGTTCAATTTAAGAACCAGAAATATACACAAAATGGTTGTATTTCAATTAAAATTTTTCTATTTTTTACATTATATATTAACAAAATTCACCAAAAAAGTAACATTAAAATCTCAAAATGACTACATTTCAGCATATTAATATCAGTATGTTTGTTTCATGACGCTACTAGTGTAAGATTGAAACTCGCAACCTCCACTTCATCCATGTCAAATGAAATATAGCATCTTTTCTTACTCAGAACTCTCTCTTTCATTTTTTGCAGTGTATTCGAGGCAGGAAAGCCACTCTGGAGGAGCTACAGACGGTCCACTCTGAGGCTCATGTGCTGCTTTATGGAACCAACCCCCTCAGACAGAAACTGGACAGTAAGAGAACACACACACACACACCTGACTACTCCACGGGCTGAATCTGAATGCAGACTGAATTTGTGAATGAGCGCATTGTTGTATTTCTCTCTCTGCGACATTTGGAGCCTCCGATGGCCTTCTCAGTTATTAGCCTGTGAAGCGCTGCGCCTGGACTTCTGCAATTATCCACATTATTTACGCTTCTGCAGCCAGATCCGCCTTACAGCATGTTTCCTAAACGCTGCAATTGGTTTCATTTCTTTTTTTGGCCCGTTGTTGTTCCCTCCCCATCCCAAACTCCCTTGCGTTCCCCCCGTCAGCTTACTCTCTGCTTTCATCAGTCATGGCCTTGATCTGAGTCTGCCCCTGAGATGTCCGTCAAGGCCGTCACCTCTCTGCCAATAACAACCACACATGTAGTTTTCCATGACTTCAGCTCCAGCCCCCTCGTGCAGCGATCAAACACATGCTTAAACGACATGCCCTTTTACACACACACACACACACACACGCACACACATGCACATGCATGGATATTTCACACTCGTCAGGTACAAAGACAACTTCTCAGTTTCCACCTTTCCTATCTGATTAACAGACTTTTGATGTTAGTTGCAACAATGTGTTGCTTTATAAGCAAAGTTGATTTGAAAAATAGGGCAATTTTAATCAATAGATGCTTTGCCTCATTGAGAAATGTTGGAATATTGCTTGCGTGTTTGTTCACTAATAACTAGGGATGGTCATTGTGGTCATTTTGTTGAGTACTCGGGGTTGGTGGTCCATCTGTGCTGATTTTTTAAATTGTTGGTCTATTTACACATGCATCAAAAGGACGTCTTTTGCCATTGCAGTTTTTTAAGTGTACTAATGCCATTTTCTTGCACAACATATTTTTTTAAGAAATATGTCTTTATGTGAAACAAGTTGTTTTAAGTCACCACCACAGTTTGTTTTTAATTTATTAAAATGATTTCTTGCAAGTTGGATATTTTTGTTAGAAACTACTTATGATTCAGTAAGTGAGTCATATATTAATTCAGTAACCAATCTGATGGATTTAGTGAGTTCATGTAGTGAAATATGCATCAGACTGATTCAAACCAATCGGTTTGAGTGTCTTTTTGACCAATTCATGAAAAGAACCTGCTCCTAAGAGTCATTGGTTCATGAATCAGATCTTATTGGTTGCACTACTGTAAATATTTTTGGTTCATTAAAAATAATCGGCTCATAAGAGTAATTTGTTTGTGAATCAAAACTACATTGGTGTTTTTGGCAATTTTTAAAAGAACCAGCTCATAAGAGTCAGTTGTTTGTGAATCAGATGACACTGGTTGCACTGTATGTTTTTGATTCACTAAAAAAAGCTGCCTCATAAGAGTCATTAAATCATGAATCAGACTATACTGATTGGACCATGTGTTTGTGATTCACTAAGAATCATCTCAAAAGAGTCATTTGTTTGTGAACCAAATGACATTGGTTGCACTATGTTTTCGATTCATTTAAAAGAGCTGGCTCATAAGAGTCATTGGTTCATGAATCAAATGAGAAGGGTTCCACTATGTTTTTGATTTTACTAAAAAAAAAACTGTCTTAAAAGAGTCATTCGTTTTTGTTTTGTTTTTTTAATCAAATGACACTGATTGCACAGTTTTTGATTCACTAAAAAAAAGCTGGCTCATAAGAGTCATTAAATCATAAATCAGACTATACTGATTGGTCTTTATGTTTGTGATTCACTTAAAATGATCATCTCATAAAGAGTCATTTTTTATGAATCAAATGACATTGCTTGTACTATGTGTTTGATTCATTTAAAAGAGCTGGCTCATATGAGTCATTAAATCGTGAATCAGACTACATTGATTGGACTATATGTTTGTGATTCAATAAAAAGAATCATCTCACAAGAGTCATTTGTTTGTGAATTAAATGACATTGATTTCACAATCTTTTTGATTCATTTAAAAGAGCTGGCTCATAACAGTCATTGGTTCATTAATCAAATTACACAGGATGTTTGTGATTTCATAAAAAAATTTTATGTGGGTTGCACTGTATGTTCTTAAATTCACCTAAAAGAATCAGTGCATAAGAGTCCATTAGTTCATAAATCAAATGACACTGGTTGCACTATATGTTTTTGATTCACTAAAAAGAGCTCATAAGAGTCATATATGAATCAAACTACACTAGTCATGCTGTATGTTTGTGCAGCCAACAAAGATGCTTTAACCTGCAAGTTCACAACTACAAAATTAGCCCTTTCACCGTAGTGCTCCAGATTTAGCTAAAAAGTGGTGCAAAAACACTGCTAGCCTAAAGTACTGTATATTTCTGGCCCGACATAACTCACATCTTGAACACACATCTTGATATTCACGTGCAGAAGACAATTAGATCAGTGATGTTGTGGAGCTCACACAACTCTCATCTCTTTTTATGTCTTTCTCTCTCTCTCAATAGGCTCAGTGACACCCATGTTCGTGAGACTGCCGTGCGGAGGAATCGGGGTGAGTTTCTCTTTCTTTCCCGTGTGTAAATAACAGCCCTGTTTGTTCTCCCTCCCCCGAACTCCAGCGGCAACAAAAACTGTTGCTCTCCTTTCTGCAGAGCGGGTAATTGTGTCCAGATGTTTTCTATAAACAAGCTGTGTGTGTGTATTCTCTGATGATGATGAATGAATGGATAGACTTGTTCTTCAGTGCTGAGTGGATAGTGTCAGCCACACTCTTTCATGGCTCTGTAACAGGAAGTACTCATCCTCACTTCTCTCATTCTGCTCGTGCCCTCCCCTCCTGGAGTAGGTGAATGATTCAGATGGACCGTGAATGGTTTCCTGTAATGAATGAGAGATGGTTCTGTCATTCATGTGAAAGTATACAGTGTACTCTCGCTTTTGTGTTGTTGTTGATATATTCATACGTCAAAGGGAGATTATACTTTTTTCCAGGGCTTAGCCTGTTGCAACTATTGGACCTAATCATGACTATTCGGTGTAGTATGATCATTCCATTTACATTGCATTTATGCATTTACATTGCATTCAAAATATACACTTTATTAGTTCATGCATTCCCTGGGATTTGAACCCATGACCTTGCTGTAACTTGCACCATGCTCTATTGTTTGAGCTTCAAAGATACTATGTTAATTTTGCCATGCAAATAAGGACACTTTAAAAGAATATTAAAATATATGAAATAGGCGTGTAATATGTTGTGTGAGCACTTCTAACAAACTCATGAAGTGCAATGATCATGATTCGCTTTAAAGGCACAATATGTAATTTTTCGCCGCTAGAGGTCGCCTATTCAAAACAAAGGCGTAGCTTGATGACGCCGAGATTGAGCGCGGAATCATGGGAGATGTTGTCTTCACCTCACAGCCGGTGGAAAAGAATCGGGAACGAGGCCGTTGCTAATGAGAGACGAGCGCGACACACGTCTCGAAAGCAGCGGAAGTTTTATTATGCCGCAGTCGCCGTTTCTGCTTCTTCCAGTCAAGCGTATGTGGGATAAAGCAGCACTGTTTATCATATCACATATTTCCCACAATTTTATTCCCTGTGTAAATGTGTTTATGCCACTTCAGAACAGCATTAAACAGTCTGTGTAAATGCACATTTTCGTGGTTTTATGCCTCTTCAGATTTGGTTTCTGTGCCGCCTTTGCTGTGTTAAGATGCCTTTAGATACATTTGAGTGTGTTGAAAATGATGTTATAACGTTACTCTGTGCGTTCACTCAGCAGCTGCTCTGAGACACTTGATGCACACTGCAGTAAGCTAGATCGATTTTAGAATAATAAAAGCTGGGTGGCTTGTGTTGTTAAATGGCATGCAATTAATTTTAAAACATATTTTATGATGGAGAGAATGCTGTATTACTGTTACTAAAATAAAGCTGCATCTGATTATGCTGTGTTAGCCACTTGACAAAATAGTGTTGTCCCTGATGCATGATAAAAACATGGTACTTGCAGAAAATCAAGAAAATGAAATTCAAACAATAAGACTAAACGTGTTGAGCTATATAACAATAATTAGTTTTCTGTCTATAAATGTATGCAAACAGTTGTTCCCTTGTCTAATAAAACACATAATGTATTAAAGCGTCTTTGGTGTTTCCATGGTTTCTACAAAATCAAGGGTAACGCGGGTATGATAGGCAACGCACAGACACGCTCCGAATCCTGGTTAAAATTGCTTATTTCTCTGGATTTAAACATTCTTGGAAACATCTGGGATATTGTAAGTACACAAGTCAACAATATATATAACACTGTTCTACTGGTTTTTGGATATTTTATTCTTTTTATTCTATTTAAAAATCTTACATGTTGTGCCTTTAAAGCCACAGTTGCTGATAAGTGCGCTATACTTCGTTTTAACATTGAAGTAGTTCCATATATTTTTGGTTGTTATACAAATCTAATGACGCAAAGTGTCATAGAAGACGAAGCGCATATTGGATCAAAAGCCTATTTAATCGGACCTGTAAACCTGAAATCGCCACTTGAAAGTGATCAAAATAGGATTTAAATATTTTACTGTTGCATAATAAAACTCTTATTTTCAATAAATCACAATAATCAATATTATAAAACTATATAACTATTTATTATATAAAATGGTTTCCACAAAAATATGAAGCAGCACAACTGTTTTCAACATTGATAATAATAAGAAATGTTTCTTGAGCAGCAAATCAGCATTTTAGAATGATTTCTGAAGGATCATGTGACACTGAAGACTGGAGTAATGATGCTGAAAATTCAGCTTTACATCACATCTTTACAAATTTATTAAAACTTTAGAGATTTTTAAGATTAAAAAATTAATCTTAATTATGTCAGATAACACTTAAGCAAAACATGGTCAGGTCAAAGTGTCTAAATAATTTTAGGTTCCAAATTTTGATCAATTTTACTGGTAGTCCACTGTATGAAGAATTTTTGGGTATAATATGTCACAGTTTACTTTATTTTGCTATCCTCACTTACATAAATGAACTATAGTGTCCTGCACCCACTAGTAAAAATATATCAAAATATCAAAAATGTCTGAAGAATTTTTGGTTTGACTATATATATATATATATATATATATATATATATATATATACATTGTTCAGGTAAACTGGGGTGGAAAAAAAAACATTCTCAAGGTGTTATCACAATTAATCACAGTTTACAAAGAATTTAAAACAAATTGTCTGACAATTAATAGCCAGACAAATTCCATAATTTCATGGTCTAGTTGGTGAATTTGTGTGTGTGTGTGTGTGTGTGTGTGTGTGTTTAGTTTAATGGAGTGACCTCAGGCAGGGCTGTTGGGGGGGACTGATAAATGGCAGGCGGTCCCGTCTGGCTGAAGTCACAGTCTTTGAGCTGAATGGTGAGAAACAGAAGGGCTCTGGACTCTTTTATGGAAATGGAACAAAATTGTTGTCTTCCTGCATCTCTAGAGCAAAAATTAGCCTGTCAGGGTGAAGATAAACTGTGCTTGTTCATTCCAACACGCTCCCCAGCCCTGCCTGAGACCTGCGCCCCCAAACCTTACTTTCTACCGCCTTTACATCATGGGCCACACTGGGGTGGGCTTCTGGGGCTTAACCCTGAATGTTTCATGTCTTTCGCCAAGTTTCTGGTTTGTTCACTTGCTTTAAACTACATATAGTGTTAAATGTGCTCTAAGACTTAGTGGCTTTAATATTAACACCAATAATATTGAAAGTTTCACTTCATAAAAATGATTCTTCTCTTTTTCTCTTCTCTCTCTATTTTATCATGGCTCTAAAGTTAGTGAGCTGCCAATGTAGGCAGTATTTTAAGGCATCATAGTTGCACTTCAGACACAAAGACTTAGAATATCCTAAAATGCCCCTAGAAGTCACGTCTATATTTCACAACCTGTTGCTCTCTGTCGCATTTATTTTTACACTAAATTTCTTCATCATGCACTCTTGCTCTGTTTCATTAGCTTGCTCTCTCTCATTTCCCTAGCTTTCTCCCTCACTGTTCCCTGATTCATTTTTTTCTGTTTTAAATGCACCACAGGCTCGTAATTCGTGACAAAGTCGTTCTTGGCGGAGCTTGAAAAGACCGGAGGTTTTTTACGTTGCCCTTGAGCACTCATGCCATTGAAAAGCTGAATTCATAAATGGATGGAGGATATGTATGCTGAGAGGGAGACCCAGGGTTGGTAAACCCCTTCGGAGCGCCTCAGCGGTTCTCCAGATTTCTCACTTCCCTCTCGCCGTCTTTCTTGTTGCCAGCTTGTTGTTTCATTAAGTTCTTATTTCAGCCCTCCCCTCCTCATGCTGTTGCAGAGACGCAGACTGTCCTAATATTCCTTCCTCTAAGATGTTTCGAGCACTTTAGCAGAAATGAGTTCAGTGTTCGCAGGTGGTTTATTGGAAAACCGTACTGTAAGTAGAGCGTGATGATGTCTTGGAAGAGAAAGACGTTTTATTGGCTGTCAGTTAGAGATGTTCAAGACAAGACTTTTTGTAATTGGCACAATTTTTCACCATTTTAAACACATTTCTTTCACTAGTTCAAATACATTGTATGGTTAAATATAAAAAAAAAAGAAAAATAGTTTTATATCTTTACAAACATTGGCTATTTTTCTGTCCCATGCACATTGGACCACAGAAAGCCAAAGGGTAAAAACTTGTTTTCCCCTTTTTATTTAAAAGTTATCTTAATACTTTTTTTGTGATATTGAATAATTGTTTTTTTTATTTATTTATTAAACAGCATTTTTTATATATTTTATATAATAATAAATTATTATTATAAAATAATGTATTATTTAATATGAAATTATATTTTATATTAAATATTATTTTATATTATATTGTATTAATATTATAAATATATATATATTATATATATTTATATTATATTTTATATTAATGTTATTTTATTTTATATTTATTATTAAATAATTATTTTATATCATTTTAAATAAAAAAGCAACAAAAAATTATATAAAACAGAGAATAGATATTTGTTTTCAAATACACATTTAACTACAAAAAGCCAAAGTGTAAAACTTTTTTCCACTTTAAAAAATAATAATTTATTTTATTTTAAAATTTATATTATATTAAATTTATTTTCATTTATAAATTATTATAATTTATAAAATATTATTTTTATTTATTTATTTTTAAACTGCATGATTTAATATATTATTAAAAATAATGTATAATTAATTTTACAATAATTTACATTTTTAATTATTTAAAACAATCATTTTTAAACATTTTATTATTTAAAATATTTGTATATATTTTTTAATGTAAAAAAGCAAAAAAATAATATTTAAAATATTAAAAAAAAAATATTTGTATGTTTTCTGAACAAAATATAAGCAGTACTGGTCCGTGCTAAGCTCTCTAATAGAAGAGATCTTGTGGTTATGGAGGTGGTTGCTTAATGGCTCAAGTTTTTATAATATTCTGGTCTCTATATATGGATTCCAAGGGCCGTTTGCATAAACTGCTAAGGCTAGTCTTATAAGTTAGTCATCACATTTTTTCTTTAAGGCTGTTCATAACTTTTGTAAGTCATTTAAGGTTAAATCAGTCTAATTTGAATCAGAAAAGACTGATTACTCCTTGGTTAACTGCTTATTGGTCAAACTAGTTCTTAAGACACAGACTTAACATAGTGGCTAAATTTATACAACTGTCCCCAGGTCTCATTCATGCCGAAGTTTTGTTCCCTATCCGCAATTACGAGCAATAGTAATAGTGATGCTTGTCATAGCTAAACACTATTAATTAACAATGTCACTTCATGTCAAACTTGCAGTGTAGGAGATGTTGTTCTGCACTTTGAGCACCTGTTAATCTGTAGAGCCGGTAGTTTACACCTCATGAATTATTCCCTGTTTTACCCATGACCCCATTTAAGTGCACTGTGCTCAAGTATTAGTGTTTGTGTGTGTTCCTGTGTGTGTGTCCATTTGTACAGTAATTGCAGGCTGTAGGGCAGACGTGTGTGAGCATAATCAGTAGTGCCTGATGAATGGCTGTTTTCTGTCTCTAAGCATTCTGGGAAATGCCCCCCTTTCCAAGCCAGGTCTATCCCGCCACTATTTGCCTTCATGTCACAGAATAAACTTGCGCTCTTAGCCTGTCTGCCCTAAACTCCCAGCATGCTCGTGTCCTTTGGGTTGTGCATTAGGTGTCAAATAGGCCTCTGGCTTCTTTGTGACCATGTTGTTGGTTTGTGTGTCAATCTCGGTGTGGCGTTTTCTCTTCCTGCTTGCTGGGCAATCAAGCAGCTCTGTGAGAACGGGAATGACACAAAAGAGGATGTTTGGGAACGGTTGGGCGTTCAGACCTCGTGTACTCTTCTGTGTATGAAGCCTCTCTGGGTCTGTTTGCTGTCCGCTTGAGTAAACGTCTCACTTCTCTCCTGTGTAGTCTGTCAGAGGTCTGTCAGCTGTGAGAAAACACTGGTGCGAGACACTTTCCTCTTTCATCATATACATGGGTTGTTGAGGAGAGACATCTTATACGAACTGCTGAAGATTGATCATTGTTCGCTAAATTAGGATGCATTACCATTTTCAATATTTGGTATTTGTCAATACCATTTAATTGACTAGAAATTGCTCTTTGTGTGTACAATCATTTTTAAGTACACTACAACTGGTCTAACTCCAATGGGATTAATGATTTGTGGGAAGCAAAATATGAATTTTCATTTTAATAACATCAAATCACAATACTATTTACTCTTTCTTTGTTTCTTTTTCTTTCTTTCTTTCTTTCTTTCTTTTTTTTAATTAAATTATTTTTAGATTTAATGTTAAACATTTTGTATTTAATCATTTTTAAAATATTCTTAATATTTAATATAATTTTTAAAAATTGGTTTATTTTTGTCAACCATTTAATTATATTTTATTTTAACTTATATATTTTATATATTACTCTCTTCTCTTTATTATTTTTATTCATTTATTCTTTATTGTTTTTTAATGTAATATTTTTTATGAATTATAATACTTAAAATATATATACATTTATATTTTATAAATTTTAATGCTTTATATATATATATATATATATATATAGTATTAATTACATCAAATGACACTTTACTCTCTTCTCTTTACTATTTTTAGTCATTTATTCTTTAGTGTTTTTTATATTTAATATTGAAAAAAATCATATTTCTAAATATTTTATATTGATATTTTAATAAATTTTAATACTTTGATTTTATATATATATATATATATATGTGTGTGTGTGTGTGTGTGTGTGTTTAATTTTTTTCATTTTTCCTCCCATTTTATTTAGCTTTATTTTATATTGCACTCATATATATATACTTTAAAGTATAACAAATGCAATGATGTACTAAAAAATACCAAAAATATAAATCATATCCGTTGGCTTAATAAGTTTCGTAAACACATATATTTTTTTGTCTGTTTTTATTATGCATTTTAATGAGTATGAGTAAATGAACACTGTCACACTTGATAGCACTCCCAGTATCGGATCATCTCCACCCTAAATGCAACAGACGTGTTTGTGTGTATTGACAGGTCGACAGTGACACTATCTGGAATGAAGTTCACTCGTCCAGTGCTGCTCGTCTGGCTGTGGGATCTGTAGTGGATCTGGTGTTTAAGGTGGCTTCAGGAGAGTTGAGGGTAAGACTGACACTCTCACACACTCACTGGTCACAGATGTATGTTTAATGCACATCCAATCAGAATTTAGAGTCTGAATTATGCGTTTCACAAATGTGATTCCCCTCAGCTGCCGCCCACCCGGAATCTCAGCATAACACACTGAAATATCATCGACACGGCCCATAACCCTGCCTCAGCCCTAAGCATGCCCAGAAAAACACAATACACCTACATAATGCACCATCTGCAATCTTTTCTTTCTCTGTTTCGCACTCTGTATCTGCATAAAATAATATCCTCTGAAGTGAGGAAGGATAATAAAATCAAATCAGGCAGCTGCAGGCGGCCCAGTGTGAACTCTGAGGTAATGTAGCATCACGCATTAGCAGACTTAAAGTCCTCTTGCTCTCAGTAGCCATGGGGCGGCACGCAGCAACATAGTAGCATCCACTGAGCTTTATTGTCCACCAGCCCCAATGGAAGAGACATTAGCTGTGAGGAGTCAAGGAGGGACAGGACAGAAATCTGAGTGGTGTTTCCCAGAGTCACTTTGGAATTATGTTTTTGCAAATTAACCCACATTCATGCAACAAGTTCCAGTGTTGAGTCCTCACTGAAAGTGAACCGCTGCATCACATGACAAAATAGCTATTTATAATAGCTATAAATAGCTACTTAAAAAATTGAACTTAAATTAACCATTATTACATCAAACTTCCAATAATTGTCACTGAATAATAAAGTAAAATCTATGTTATTATATCTTTTTAGAGAAATATAATTGCCTAGAAATTGCTCTTTGTAGGTATAATCTCTTTAAAAATTCTTTTCGTAATTTTTAGTGATCACAACTGTAATAAAGCTACACCGAGGCTGATGATTTGAGGGTAACACATTTATGTATATATGTATTTATTAATTCACTCGTTCTTTTATTTAAACATTTATTTATTTATTTATTAACATTTATTTTAGCACATTATTCGGTTATTATACTTTCCATATTTATTTTTATTTTTTATTTTCCTATTTTATTCTATTTTTTCTAATTTTTTATTCATTTACTCTTTTTTTTAAGCACAACAAATACATTAATGTAAGATTAAACTTTATTTCATCAAACTCCCAGTAATTAACAACTCCATAATAATTCATTTGAAATATTGATTTGAATTATTGTTCATTTATTATTTTTAAATAGTTTTTAATAAAATGATACATTCATTAATTAGTTAATTAACTTGTGTACTCAACCGTGTAGTGTATAAAGTTTAAAGGTTATTTTGTCATTCAACATCGTAATGCATGATGTGTCAGATATTCCACACTTCATTTTTTCGGGTAATTAAAAGGACAGTTCACCCAAAAATGAAAATTCTGTCATCATTTACTCACCCTCAAGTTGTTCCAAACCTGTATGAATTTCTTTCTTCTGCTGAACACAAAAGAAGATATTTTGAAGAATGTTTGTAACCAAACAGTTGATGGACCCCATTGACTTTCATAGTATTTTTTTTCCCCATGCTATGGAAGTCAAAGGGGTCCATCAACTGTTTGGTTACCCATATTCTTCAAAATATCTTCTTTTGTGTTCAGCAGAAGAAATAAACATACAGGTTTGGAACAACTTGAGGGTGAGTAAATGATGACTGAATTTTCATTTTTGGGTGAACTATCCCTTTAAGTTCATCATCCGGGTATTTAAAGTGTACTTTTTCTATTTGGAATTTTCAGTGTGAACTCACTACTCTCACTGTTTATACTACGAAACGGCATAGAGTAGTGCACAAGTACGTGAATTGGGATGCCCCTACTAGTGCTTCTGTATTTCTCAATTCTAAGGTCTCAGACATTGTGTGTGTTTGTGTCCACAGAACGGCTTTGCTGTGGTTCGACCTCCAGGACACCACGCTGAGGAGAGCACTCCCATGTACGTTCTCACTGTATCTCTATGATCTCAAAATAAACCCCACAGCCGATATCAGCATCCACTTTAAACACACGCACAGCATCATAAATCAGTGTTATACACACTATCCTCTCACATAAATGAATTCCAGCTCTGCAGTGGACCTCCTGGCCAAGACTACAGGACTTCCAGCACTCACGCTGGCTTCAGTACAGTAATGCAAATTGTCGGTGAATACAGCACAGTAGGCCAATCTTATCTCCACACAGACTCACGCCAGTTTTATTTGGAAGGACTAGTGCGTGTTGTAAATGGTAGACTTTGGTGTGTCTTTTCTGGATCCAATAATTAATTTATTAATAATTAATAATTAGTTCTACTTTAGAGTTTTGATTTCCAGGGAACACTCAAAACTAAAAAAAATACATACATTTAAATGTATTTTATTTTGATTTTTTCATTTTGATGTTTAGTTTATATTGATAGAAAATAATAACAAAAATCAAGGTGCTAAACTGTATTTAGACATTCCTCAAATTGTGGTTAACAAAGTTGAAAAAAATGCAAAGCTCATATAAAGTGACCATTAGTTTGACCTCAACATTGTCATGCAGCATTTAGTGTTTCCTTTTACTGAACAAATGCTGAAACATAATAAAAAAAAAAACTGATTTCATGATTCATTTTGTAAGAGTTTTTAGGCCCTCCTTTGTGCTTTATTCATGGAAAGTGCCATTTACTCCTGATCTTGCATACTCTGGCATGACTCTGTTTGGGTACACGATGTTCTCACTGTTAAGCTCGAGCAACTTGGATGCAATTTTATTTATCTTAAAGCTTGATGGTTTATCCAAATGAATGTCAGGTATCGTTAATGTGGGACTAAATTCCCTCTAATTGCTGAGCTTTGCTGCTCTAAAAGGCTCGAGCGTCACAGCCACTCCTCCCATCTATATTCCCAGTGCGTCTCCCTCATTATGGAAAGGTTAAAGTAAACGAGTGTTCCTCAGTCTCTATGGTGAAAGGTTAAATAAAAGGATCGTTCCATCGATGCCGTGTTTGGGGAGCCGACTGAGGTTTGGTGCCTCTGCCGTGGGCCGCGGGCCATGCCCTGTTCTTACGCTCTGATGTCAAGCCAGGACGCAGTGGGTGAATCGTGTCATTAGCGAAATGAGACAATCCATCAGGCCAGGAGGTCCACTTCACAAACGCACACGATCAGGCCCTCCACAATAGATCACACACGCACCAGCTGACTGCTCTGGTTCTGTGTTCTCTCTCACATGCTGTTTTTTTGCTTTTGTTTTTGACACAAATAACAGGGGATTTTGCTATTTCAACTCTGTCGCCATTGCAGCCAAACTCCTACAGCAGAGACTCAACGTCAGTAAGATTCTCATTGTAGACTGGGTAAGTGCACACTCAATCAGATTGTGTATATTTTTGTTTTATTCGCTGAAATCATATTTTTTATATTTTCATATGCCACTAGAGTCACCAAACTGAATTACACAAATAATCACCATTTTCAAACCGATTCCCGAACACATTTAGCGCCAATGGTGCATATACTGTATAAAAAATGAGTATACACATCATTTTTAGTAAATGTTCTTGGGCACTTTTTAACACAATTTAACAGTTTTCTTTTTTGCTAACATAACCAGTGCCATTACCCTGGGGAAAACATGTTATGTATTTTTATGTTTTATAAATATTTAATTTATAAAATTTTTAATGTATTAAATATTAGGTCCCACTTTATATTAGGTAGCCTTAACTACTATGTACTTGCATCAAAAAATAAGTACAATGTACTTACTGTTTTCATATTTTATTGCAAAACACTTTTGCTGCTATTTAGGTGGGATACGGGTAAGGTTAGGGACAGGTTTGGTGGTATGGGTAGGTTTAAGTGTGGGTTAAGGCGTAAGGGATGGGTCAACAGTGTAATTATACATGTAATTACAGATGTAATTACATGCAGGTATTTTTAAAATATAAGTACAATGTAAAAACATGTATGTACACAATAAGTGCATTGTATCAAATGATTAATTTAAATGTAAGTACATAGTAGTTAAGGCCACCTAATATAAAGTGGGACCAAATATTAGGTCCCAAATATTAGGTCCCACTTTATATTAGATAGATAGAGAGATAGGTAATTTATAATACAGTATTTAATAAATATTTATATGCTAACATAACCAGTGCCTGGGAAAGATATATATATATATTATATTTTTAATAAAATATTTAATCTGTTTCATTAAATTAATTATATATTTTAATATTTTAGAAAAAATGTAACATATATATATATATATGTGTGTGTATATATATATATATATATATATATATATATGGGTATGTACATATTACATTTTTAATAAAATATTTAATGCGTTTTATTAAATGCATTAAATATTTTAGTATTCTATTATATTTTTATATTTTATTAAAAATATAACACATATATATATACATTACATTTTTAATAAAATATTTAATGCGTTTTATTAAATTAATTATATATTTTAATATTTTATTACAAATTTAACATATATATATATATATACATATACATATTGCATTTTTAATTTAAATGCATTAAATATTTTAATATTTTATTAAAAATGTAATACACACACACACACACACACATATATATATTACATTTTTAATTAAATATTTAATGTGTTTTATTAAATATTTATAATTTATATAAAAATACATATTTGTTTTTTACTGTAATGGCACTGGTTATGTTAGCATTATAATTATTTATTAAATACTGATTAAATATTAAATACTGATAAATATTTACTAAATACTGAAAAAAATTTCTTATATATATATATATATATATATTTATGGTATGTGGTCCAGCGGTAGCCTGAAATGGGTCCACATGCTCAAGAAGACAAGTGGCGTCAGGGCAGAGCTCTGCTGGGGTCATTAGGGTTTCTGGATGCCTTTTAAAATGGCTTTCATTTCCTCCTGTCTGTCACACGGCTCTTCTGACAGACCTGCTGTATACGGGGAAGCTGACCGTGACATATAGTGCCAGACATGAAAAGAAATCAACAAAAGAATACAGCTCTTAAACTGTCCTCCTGCATCACAGACGGCTCAGAATAGATTTTTACACACTTTTCATTCCAAGGCGAATACACCAGAGTGGCGGCATGTCTTTTTACAGCATCTGATTTTTACATTGTTTAACCAAATATTGTTGTTTTGAGTAGATTGATGATCACTTTAGAATAGAACAGATGACATATGAATTGTTTGTACTGTTGTGCATTAGGATGTTCATCATGGCAACGGGACTCAACAGGCCTTCTACAGTGATCCTAATGTCCTGTATGTGTCTCTCCATCGCTACGATGATGGGAACTTCTTCCCTGGCAGCGGAGCCCCTGATGAGGTAGGTTTGATGTGCCTTTTGACAGTAATTGATATACACTAATATATGTTCAAAAGTTTAGGGTTGGTGGTAAGATTTTTTAATTTTTCTGAAAGAACTCTCTTATGCTTCCCACATCTGTATTTATTTGATCAAAAATACTGAAAAAATGACCAAAAAAAACTGTTTTAATATATTTTAAAATTCACTTTATTACTGTGATTCAGCATAATTACTCCAGTCTTCAGTGTCACATGATCCTTCAGAAATCATTCTAATATGTTGATTTGCTGCTCAAGAAACATTTCTTATTATTATCAATGTTGAAAACAGTTGTGCTGCTTCATATTTTATGGAAACCGTGATACATTTATTTTCAGGATTGTAACAATGTACAGAAAAGTCTTTAAGGGGGCTTTCACACTGGCAGTTTATTTCGAAACAGGGTGCAGTTCGCATGAAAAATCGCTAATGTGAAAGCTGTCATGCGAACCCGGGTGTGCACCGGGGTACCGAACCCGAGACTACCTGAAGGAGGTGGTCTGAGTTCGGTTGCACTCGAACTGAGCCACGGTTCGCGTGAATATGAAAGCAACACGGACTCGGGTGTGCACTTGTTCAGGAAGTAAAGTAACCTGTGCATGTGTTTTCGCCGATTGTAATGTATTTACTTAAATAAAACACATGTAAGAGATGATATTGTTGATGATTTACCTTGGATTCGAGTAGGAGTGAGCCTGCAGTGTATTCGGGCTTTGCGAGTGCAATCAGAGCGGCAAATGAATGGCAATCAGCTGTCTCCTCAAAACAGTCTGTTTGCAAGCAGCGGAAAACCTTCTACATGCGGCGCACATACAGTAAACACATGTTGTTTACTCTACTGCACATAATAGCACCACATTAATAAAAAACACAATTTATTGACCCGCGTTCTGTTTTCTGTCATGCGCCTTGCACGTCTGTGATGACGTAAGATGAACGCAAATGCATCAGGGTTCGATAGAATAATTTTGAGTGTGAAACCAGACCAACGCTGCGGGGGGCACCGGGAACAATCACACCCGGGCTCGGACCACGGCAAACGAGCCCAGTGTGAAAGCCCCCTAAGTCACTTTTGAGCAATTTAATGCTGAAAGTATTATTTTCTTTCAAAGAAAAAAATCTTAATGACCACAAACATTTGAATGGTACTGTATATCACAGTATTTATGTATTTGCTTTGAAACTGAAAAAGTAGCTTTTTTTTGTTTCCTCCATTTTCATTTTTTTCAGTAAGAGAAACCATAATTTAACCATAATTTTGACATTAATATATATAAATTCAAAATACAAGGCATACAACATGATTAAAAAAAATATATATATATATATATATATTCAAAGATCCTAAATCAGGTTTAAACCTGAAAACAAACATTTTTGGGATTTTGTAAAATATAAAACTAAGAAAACATGGAAAAAATTAAGACAAAATACTTAATATTCTGCACTGTTTCTATATGACTAAGAAAATTTGTGACATTGATTGTTTGCACAGTTGGTCAGATGCGAGAACACGATGCTTATATATAAATATATATATATATATATATATATAAATACGTGTGTGTATGTATGTGTGTGTGTATATATATATATATATATATATATACACACACACACACACAGTATCTCACAGAAGTGAGTACACCCCTCACATTTTTGTAAATATTTTATTATATCTTTTCATGTGACAACACTGAAGAAATGACACTTTGCTACAATGTAAAGTAGTGAGTGTACAGCTTGTGTAACAGTGTAAATTTGCTGTCCCCTCAAAATAACTCAACACACAGCCATTAATGTCTAAACCGCTGGCCACAAAAGTGAGTACACCCCTAAGTGAAAATGTCCAAATTGGGCCCAAAGTGTCAATATTTTGTGTGGCCACTATTATTTTCCAGCACTGCCTTAACCCTCTTGGGCATGGAGTTCACCAGAGCTTCACAGGTTGCCACTGGAGTCCTCTTCCACTCCTCCATGACGACATCACGGTGCTGGTGGATGTTAGAGACCTTGCGCTCCTCCACCTTCCGTTTGAGGATGCCCCACAGATGCTCAATAGGGTTTAGGTACCCTCAGCTTCTTTAGCAAGGCAGTGGTCGTCTTAGAGGTGTGTTTGGGGTCGTTATCATGTTGGAATACTGCCCTGCGGCCCAGTCTCCGAAGGGAGGGGATCATGCTCTGCTTCAGTATGTCACAGTACATGTTGGCATTCATGGTTCCCTCAATGAACTGTAGCTCCCCAGTGCCGGCAGCACTCATGCAGCCCCAGACCATGACACTCCCACCACCATGCTTGACTGTAGGCAAGACACACTTGTCTTTGTACTCCTCACCTGGTTGCCTCCACACACGCTTGACACCATCTGAACCAAATAAGTTTATCTTGGTCTCATCAGACCACAGGACATGGTTCCAGTAATCCATGTCCTTAGTCTGCTTGTCTTCAGCAAACTGTTTGCGGGCTTTCTTGTGCATTATCTTTAGAAGAGGCTTCCTTCTAGGATGACAGCCTTGCAGACCAATTTGATGCAGTGTGCGGCGTATGGTCACTACTTAGGGTTGTACTCACTTTTGTGGCCAGTGGTTTAGACATTAATGGCTATGTGTTGAGTTATTTTGAGGGGACAGCAAATTTACACTGTTATACAAGCTGTACACTCACTACTTTACATTGTAGCAAAGTGTCATTTCTTCAGTGTTGTCACATGAAAAGATATAATAAAATATTTACAAAAATGTGAGGGGTGTACTCACTTCTGTGAGATACTGTGTGTGTGTGTGTGTGTGTGTGTGTGTGTGTGTGTGTATATATATATATATATATATATATATATATGCAAATGAAAAACATTTTGAACCTATTGTGAATATTTAATATATCACGTCAACCTGATCTGATATGAACAGAGGAAAAGACAGTTGTTCTTTTTTTTCCTTTTATTTGACTCTCATTTCTCTCAGTTATAATTAATGCTCGTTATCATTAATCCAGTAAGTCAGCTCCTGCCTCTGAACTAATGAGGGGATTGAAATTTAATTGACTCAGTTGTACCCCTAAATTCTGGTATTAGTCAAAGTCCATTTGGCTTTTGAATAAAACCTCATTACAGTTTAACTTTGGTCATAATTGTTGGGATTTGTCCTTTCTTGGCTTTGTGACATCAGCCTTAATTTAGCGGTTTCCCTGAGGATGTTTGAATGTGCATGATTCATAATACCTGCTCATCTGCTCCAGTAAGACCTGTGCTGGGAACTCAGTAAAAATAGAGAGAGTTTACTACACCACACGTTTAATTGAATTGTGTTTGTGGCTTGTCTGTCAATAGGTGGGCATCGGTCCAGGCGTGGGCTTTAACGTGAACATGGCCTTCACCGGAGGTCTGGAGCCACCCATGGGGGACGCAGAGTATCTGGCAGCATTCAGGTAACATTGTCACCCATACACCCTTTTTACACCAAAACAAGCAGGATGGTCAAACCTGCACATAGTGTATTGTGGTCTTTGTTTACAAAACTGTAAATGTCACTCAGCATCTTTATGCCATGATGAGCGTTCTTTGCTGTTGGTGTCAGATGTTATGTATATAATGAATATATTTAATAGTAGTCAATACAAACAATGATTTTTAAGCTCTTTTAAGCTGACACATAGACAAAAGTGTAGTGAGTACTGTAGATTTGTAGCACACTGAAAATTGAAAATTGAAGGGAGTGTCAGCCAACTGAATGTGTATCACATCAACTTTTTTGATTGTTATTTTTGTCTAATTTTCCTGTTAAATGACTAAAAATTCTTAAAACAAGACATTTACTTCAGAAACAACACTGCATAAGATATTAAACTTGTTTTAATTGATTATGTCTTTCAAATGAGTGTGTTTTGTCTTAATGCACTGGCGGATTTTTACATTTGTTTTAATTATAAAATTAAAAACAAGAAGAAAATATATATAAAAATACAAGACAAAATACATTTATATTTAAGACACAATCTATAAAAACAAGTTTTATCTTATGCAGTGTCATTTGAGTATTATTTATATAATATTATAGTATTTATTAATATTTTGAATGAGCTTTTTTTTTCAGTTTTCATTTAAATTTTAGTTTTAGTAATTTAGTAATGTGCTTTTGTTTTTATCATTTTTGTTCTTTCAAATATTCCTATTTAGCTTCATTTTTATTTCAGTTTTAGGATTTTTAGCACTTAAAATTATTTATAAAAAGTTTTTTTAACTTTAAGTTTTTAATGTAATATGTTTATTTTATTTTACTTCGAAAATGACATTTACGAAATTTACGAAAAGGACAACAACACTGTAGTGTTTCTTCTCAAGTAAAGTTGTCTTTTTAATTATTGTTTTTTAGGATTTTAAGTATTTTTTTTTTTTTTTTACTGAAAAACAATCAAAAAGACTAATAAAAAAAACTCATTAAGAAATTTTGTAGTTTTGTTTTGCACAAGTTGTTTAGTCGTGGTTTAGTACGGACATTATCCTCCTCAGACACTGATGTTATTTGTTCCTGGTTCGAGACCAGCAGGTTTTTGTTTTGGGGGGATGCACAGATATATTTGACTTACTGTGTTTTTTATATATATTTCTTTTAATTTACTCCCTCACCCTATTTATATTACCACCAGCTGCACAGTCAGAGATTTTATGTGGGCACATGTGGCAGAGAGTGGCCTGTTTAGGGCTGAATTTATCGCGAAGCAATGTCCTTTTATTGGATGGGCTATCCCAGTGACCTCACAGCCAATAGAAGGACTGTATTTCACCACTGTGTGTAACTCAGAATAGGATGTGATGATTGAAAATGCTGGAAGAATCTAACTCTTAAGAGCTGGAAGGAAAACACACTTCAGTTTGATCAGATGGATCAATGAACCTTTCCTTTTTGGCAGGAAAGACAAAAGTATTTCAAAGAGACAGGCTCTGTTTCAAAACCTAGCTGTCTTCTAAGGTGAAACCTCATAAATGACCAATTTGAAACAATCTATACAGGGAGCAACTCGACTCAATGCGCATTTTGTCTCTCAGATAATCAGCTGATGACAATAATATTTGACACGTTAATTTAATTAATGTAGATTTAAAGGGGTCCTATTTTGCATTTTCAACTTTCTTTAGTGTGTAATGTTACTGTTTGAGCATGAAAACGGCCTGTAAAGTTACAAAGCGCAAAGTCCCTCCAAAGGGAGTTATTCTCTATATCAGTAAGCTCTGTTTCTGAATTCCCTGAAACGCCTCTATTTTAGTCTTGAGTCTTCTTTCGGGACGAACATGTCACAATATTCCTCATTTAAATAATTCCCGCCCAAGGCATATGCAAAATAAAGGGGTGTTGAGGGCAAGTTGAGTTGCATTATTAGTGTGTTGAAGCTCACGGTTATGGTAAAGGGCGTGACGTTTCCCAAACACACTTGAAGCGGTTGACCAATCACAACACACTGGTCCAGCCGACCAATCAAAGCACACTGCAATTTTTAGAAGGAGGGGCTTCAGAGAGACCGGAACTAAACAGAGTGTTACTGACAGACTGGGATGTGAGGTGCTGCAGCAATGTCAAAATGTGCAAAATAAGTTTTTTTTGAACATTCAAGCATGAAAACCTATTCTAGTAAAGCACAAAAACAAAATCAAGACTTTGAAAAAGCGCTTAATAGGGCTTAAATGACGATTTTTAGTATTTATTGATTTTATATTTTATTACTGACATTCCTTTAGCATTGTCTTCCATCTTGGATGCCATTTTTCACCAAGCTTGTTGCAGTGCATTATGGGATTGTCTCACCTGTAAAGAGAATACACATGATACTGCCTTAAAATTTGGTCAAACTAAGATACGTTTAAATTATTCTGCATACTTTTTGGCATTTGAGTCATTTTTATGGTCCCTTAAAATGAATACAGCTTTTAAAACAGAGCCAAACCAACTCATCGGTTTAATATTGCTTAACTAACACACCCATATGACAGCCAAACAGTGTGAAAAGCCCCAGGCGAAGCTCCATTTTCACAGGGATTTTCATGAACTGTAGGTGGTTGTTGGAGAATTGGTGGGAGAATGGTGTCTTGTAACAATTTGTATAAGCTCTGCTCATCCGTTGAACTGTCCCTTTTATCTGTAGCAGGGGCTGATGGGAGTCTTTGATGGTGAGCCAGTAAAGCTGAGCCCCATTAGCATTGGTGTTTGGGGCTATTAATAACCCCCTCCCTCACACTGCGGGCGCACGGCCGATTCGAGACGCTCTTTGAAGAGGGGTCTCCGTGCCCAACGCGTTCAGGCTGCTTCAGCAGGTAGATGTCTAAAATATGGCCCACTTCAGGGTGATGATAAGATGGGGTAGTCCTCGCTCATCCCTGTTTTTTAAAACCAGACCACCTCCCTCTCTTTGACCCAATCAGCCCACTCTTCGTCTGTCCGGCCGTTATCGTAAATCTCTCCCCAACACGTCTTCGATAAATTCGCTTCACCCCTCTTCAGCGGCTTTTCCTCACGCAGGGTCTAAGTGATGCCAGGTGAGTCTGACCTGTCTGCGCATCTGACCCCAAATCTCTTCTTGATCTCATCTGCATCAGCACCCATATTAAGATGCTCCGGTTTGGCCATTGAGAATCAATCGGATTAGTTTTTAAGCTTTGTAGTTTGATGCACATCTACCTTCGTAAAGACTTTCACATGTTGCCATGTTACTTAGAGACGCATGTGTTGCCAGCTGCTGTACTCAGACCCTGGCGCACACCTTCACTCCATCAGTCCATTCATACTGATTCATGAGACGTCTGCTTTATTAGTGTAAACGAGTCATTGCTGTGACAGATGTTGTCACTCACTTTTAGATCGCAAAGTCAAACTGCAATGCACACAATTCCTATCAAAAACCATATTTTAGTTTTTAAAAACACTTTTAAACTGCAATAAAAGTCATGCAGAATAAGGCATTAATACAGTATGTGCTTTATAAGTACTAATAAATAGCCAATATTCTAGTAATATGCATGCTAATAAGCAACTAGTTAAAAGACCCTATAATAAAGTGTTACCTAATTATTATTTAGTTATTTTAATTTTGAAAAATATGCATGTCACACATTCATTTTTCAGCTGAGTAGAGACAATTTTTCAGTTCAAAACGGTAATAAAATTAGCAAAAAAGAAAAGATTTATTGTAAAATATAGTATCTCAGAAATGTGTAAGCATAGTAAAAAGTGAAGTTAAATTGGTCAAAATATTTCATAATTTACATAAAAGCAGTTGTCGCTAATTATTTCAAATGTGAAAGGTACTATATTTTGTAATGTTATTAATGCTGGGCAAAAGATTAATCGCGATTAATCGCATCCAAAATAAAAGTTTGTGTTTACATAATATATGTGTGTGCTGTGTATAATTATTATGTATATATAAATACACACACATGCATGTATACATTTAAGAAAAATTTGTTATATTTATATATAAAATATTTATATATAATTTAAATTATATAAATATATGTACAGAATTTACATACAAATATTTCTTAAATATATACATGACATCCTTGCTGCTAAATGACTAAATGTAAATTTTATAAAAAAAATTGTTCCTTAGATTAAAGGTTATGTGATCGTGTTTATTATTATTAATAATAATTATTATTGATTATTTATTACAATTATATAGTGTGACCTTGAATAAAATAAAACTGTAAAAGAGGATATAATATAGTAAGGTTAATTTAATACAATAATGATAGATTGATGAGTTTCATTTTTGAAAATAATTCTGTTGAAATTGCCACCACAGATGTGGAATGACCCAAACCATATTTGCGTCAGCGTTTGCCTCTGACGCGAGAGTAGCCGTGTAACTCGGTAAATGTGTAATGCTCTGCTGTTTAGATTACAGGGACACCTGAGCCATTATTTTAATCGAATTACATGCAAATCTGCTCATGATTCATTCTGAGTCAAAGGAAACTCCATGTTAAGTGACTCAACCTTTAAATGATCTGTAATGGGGTTGTGTTCATAGTGTAGTTATCTGTCCTGCGTCCACCCATGATCCACCCAGATGAGGGGATGTGTCTCACTCCCACCACTCTCTGTCTGTCTGTTTGTCTCTCTCTCTCTCTCTCTCTCTCTCTCTCTCTCTCTCTCTCTCTCTCTCTCTCTCTCTCTCTCTCTCATGTTTTCTGTCATCAGCTGCTCTTTACAAACGTTTCTCAGAGTTTGATTTAATGATCCCTCGAGACTGAGGAGGGAGAACATAACAGTTCATATATTTCTGTCTACTGCCTTCCTGCTTACGCCATTCTTTTCTTTCTTTCTTTCTTTCTTTCTTTCTTTCTTTCTTTCTTTATAATTTCTGTCATTCTTATCCTTATCCCTTGTTATTTTTTTCTCTTTTCTTTTTTGTGTTGTCTTTATTTGTATTTATCACATCCTTTCTTTTATTTGTTCATTCATTCTTTCTGTCTGTTTTTCATTGTTTTTGTTTGTTCTTTCTTTCGTTGTCTTTTGTTTTTGTCTTGTTTATCTTTCTCTGTTTTTGTTTGTTTGTTCTTTGTCTTTTATTTGATAGTTTTTTTCTCTTTTGTTCTTTCTTTTTGTTTGTATGTTTGTTCATTCTGTCTTTTGATATTTTATTCTTTCTTGCTTTGTTTGATTGGTCTATTTTGTAGTTTGTTTTGTCTATTTTTTTGTTTGTTTTGTCTATTTTTTGTCTATTTATTCCTTCTCTATCTTTCTTTTGGTTGATTTTTGGTTCTTTCTTTCCATTTTGATTTGTTCTATCTTTCTTTTGTTTGTTTGTTCTTTTTATCTTTCTATTTTTCAATTGTTCGTTCTTTTTGTGTTTTGTCTTTGTTTCTTTGGTATCTTTCATTTGTTTGTTTTTTCTTTATTTCTTTTTCCACATTATTTTTTTGTTCTGGCTTTCTTTTGTTTGTTTCTTCTGTTTCTTTCTTTCTGTCTTGTTTTCTTTCTTTCCTTCTCACTTATCACTTTCCCTCTTTATGCATGTCTCTTTCTTGTTCACCCTCATCTTTTTTTTTCCCTCCTCTCTCTTTTTCCCCCTCCACTCGCCGTGTTTCCTCCTCAGCGATGTTTTGTGGGCCTCTCGAGACAATGCATGCCTTACGGGCAGCACCTTCTTATTTAGACCCAGCCAGTGCCACGTTGCATTTGCAGGGGATCAACCCTAGGATGAAGAAAGGAGGGAGAAAAAAGATAAGAAAATTGGCTCTAATGAAAACCAGAAGCCCAGGCACTCTCACCATGAACTTGGAAACAGAAAGGAGAATTGAAGTTAATTCAAACCAGCTCTTTGCAATGCCAGATGACAAGGCTTTGAAGTGCCCCCCTCCCCGCCGCCTTTACTCTTTGCGTTCTCGCTTTTTTTTTTCTTTTTTTTTTTTGGACAGGGGAGCGATTGGAAAAGCCTTTGAGACTGATGGATAGCCATGACTAGCATTAACCCTTCACTGCCTTTTTTTTTTTTTTTTTTTTGGTTTTACAAGTGCACAATCCTTCTGCTCCAAACCACTCTTGGCATGTTCCAGCTCTGGGATTTGGTGGACCCGTGAGGTGGGATCGGTTTTCGAGAGCCTTGTGGTTCCAGTCCATGTAATTTGTCTCAGTCCATTGCAAGGAAATTTGCGCAGGCTAATGCTAATTGCCAGTCATAAATCCTTGCCTCATCTTGCACGTCATGGTTGAGTCTTCCTCATCTGTGGATCTGTTCTCCGTGTGCCCCCCTGGCAAACATGACAGAAAGTTTCCCTGAATAAGCTTTTGGAAGAGGATTCATAGCCAGTTCATAGCTGAGTTTCGGGTGGAGTGGATGAGCATCTAGAGAGATGGAGGTCGTGGTTTGTCTTGTTCATGCCATGGGACGAAGACGTTTCCAGAGTGTTTGTGTGTGAGACAGAAAGATAAAGTGCTTACAACATTGTATATCCCAGACACGCGGTCTTGTACTCTCATGCCAAGCTCCGCTGTCTTCCCACCGACCCCACAGCGAGGCAGATGGGCTGCCACTGGGGAGAAGAGGAGGAGGAGGACGATGAAGACCTTCTCACGCTCTGTAGCCTTGTTCCTGAGACTCTAAGGCTGTTTTCACGCTTGGTTTGATTGTTTTGTCCGAACTACAGTTTGACAAATTGTGTAGCGTCTTTGAGTTCACATGAATCCAACTTTTATTGTTTGTTTATGTCTGTCTTTCTTTTGCTTGTTTGTTTGTTCTGTTTTTGTTGCTTTCGTTTGTTTTTGTTCTTCCTTCCTTCCTTCCTTCCTCCTTTCATTCATGTGTCTTTGTTTATTCATTCTGCCTTTTGTTTGTTTGTTCCATATTTCTTTTGTTTCTTCCTTTCTTTTTTCTTCATCAATAGTGGTTAACTTCAAGTCAATCATGACTGAGTTGCACACAAATTGTGAATTCACATGAACTGAACCCCAGGCCACCGTTTCAAGCAGGCTCAGGTGCAGTTTCCTGTTGCGCATTTTAGTTCACATCAACCTAGTACACATCAAATGGACTCCACAACACAACCTCCATTGTGAAAGTGCCATGAAACACAAGCACCATGTCTTTTGGGACAATGTTTGGGTATAGGCCTGGTGTTACCACAAAAAAGTAGCAGTAAGCAATAGTAATGCCTAAATTATTGTGAAATATAATGTCATATATAGTGGTTATCCGAAACCGTAGAAACACGTACGTAAATATTTTGTGTCGGACACATTTGTCATGATTAAACTCTATTATGTTAGTATATATGTATATAGGCTTTATATACATTATATATACATATGAAGAGTTCAGATGCAAAACCGCTAAACGCCACCTCCGTCAAAAATGAGATAATGATATTGAGTATACATCCATCAAATACTTTTGCTTCAAATCCGATAAATCCCAACGTCAGCCCATTCAGAAATACCGGTTTGTTGGCAGAAACCGTTAAACGCCACTTCTTTTTGTCAGCAAAAGCCTCTAAGTCCACAGAAGAATCAATCGGAAGACGCGAATTGAATCATATGATTTCAAGATGAATGACGGTGTGTGTATGAGCTGGCTTTTAATTGCCAGTCTGCAAGTTTTTATCATGTTTTGTCCATCGTTACAGTGGCAATGACAGGATTTCGCGAGTAGCAAGTAAACACAACAGTGTTCCTTTTGCTAAAACTTGTTGTCCAAAGAGGTGGACTTAGAGGTTTTTGCCAAAAAAGCACACATGGATGTTTTGCAGCAAAAGACAGTCAAATTTGTTAAATACCAATGAATTGACTGAAGTGACATTTTTGAAAATAAGGCATTTCAATAACTGACTAATAACCTTTTCATTGCCATTAAAGTGAAATTACTGCACCTAAACATAGAAGCCTGGTATATATATATATTAGGGGTGTAAGGGTACACGTATTCGTACCAAAAATTTTCAGTACGCGTCTTTCGAATACAGAGTTGTAGCCCATTACTTTTAATCACCATTAACCACCAATCATCACAATAAGCTCTGTGTTTTGTTACTTTCGATAAGAAACAAAGTCTCATCCCTCAAATTCTGTACATTTTATCTCGAAATTTAAAAAATAAATGCCGTTTTGTCGCTCTTTGATGTGGCGTGACAGATCACTGTACAGGCGCCTCATTTCAAGCGACAGCGCGGAGCACAAGTGAACGCAATTATCTCTTCCTCTTTAATACTAGTTACAGAATAAACATAAATGAGCATCTGAAGGTATGTGGAAATATACAGTACAACTTACTGAAACGTATCTCGTGTAATCTCTCAATCAGTGTTTCAACCGCGGAAAAACATCAACGAAACAGCTTGTAAACAATACTGTGTGTCACGTAGCATTTACCTCAGAAATGCCATTCAGAGTCCACAGCTTGTTAGTTCGCTAGAGAAAAACTTTCACTAAATGTATGCACTATATTAGCCTATATATTCATTATATTTTACTTAACCTGTCTTGATTATTTAATGCATATGTTTAATGTATGTTTAAATAAATATGTCATGAAAACAAGTTATGATGGCCACTGTGTAAATGAATGTATTTTAACATCGAATTGGAGTAGAAACAGATTTAGAAGTTAATGTAAAAACTGCTTTATATGTAATTTACACGTTTGCATACAATTTTTATGTGAGTGTTGATTATTATATCTTAAAATAAATAGCAACTGAGTTTGGGCTCTGTTGTTAATTGTAACCTTTAATATTATAGTAATATGCAAGAAAGTGCTCCCTATGTATAGTTTACAGCATTAGCAGAGATAGATTTTTTCAACCTTAAGAAAAATTTAATTATAATTGAGTTTAATTAAAGACAGAAACACAATTTTTTCAGTAAACCACTGTTTAATAAAAAAGAAAAAAAAATGTATGTTTAGTTTTCTCCCTCCTGCTGTACCGAATCCGTACCAAACCATCATTTTTTTGTACTGTTACACTCCTAATATAAATATATATTAGTGTATATGTATATTTTTTTTTTTATTGCAACTCTTATTTGATTCAAGAAGAAAATAACATTTTTGTTAATCGTCCAAAGGTGCAGCCATTACCAGCCAAAGCTGATAATCTCAAATTGGCTAAAAATATTCAGCCTGGCCAATATCTCTGTCTGCTTTGAATTACATGTCATATCTGCTTGCAAATTTCTAAAAACATTTATTTTACAGCATAATTTTGAGTATTTCTCCTCCGATTTCGCCCTTGAATTTCAGCTGCAGCGGTAGTGAGAGAATCCAGATATTTGCTTTTTTTCCACTTGTGTCATTAGTGAATCTAAAGCCCAAACCGCAGTCTTCAGAGATCCTCTCTGTGTGTTGTCATTTACTGATCTGACTGTCAAACGGATGGTCCGCTGGATCTGAAGGGGCCCCTGCATGCGAGTTCTGGAGGAACGTGATACTGTGTTCAGGTGTAGCGTGTGAGGCCATGAACATTTCCCAGCGGTCCTCTCTGTGAAGGGTGAGCTCATGGCTGATGAGAGGTGCAGCGTGTGATGCATGCTTAGTATTTGTGAAGGACTGCACTCGCTGTCTTTATGGAAAGGGGTTCTACGGTCATGGAAAAATATGAGTTTTAAAATGGTGTTTTCCAGGCCTGGAAAAGTCAGGGAAATTAGTAAAAAAAAAAAATATTAGTAAAAAAAAAAAAAAAAATCTCTATTGTAGTATATTTGGGACCAAGCAGTAAATATGTGTAGCCTCTGTTATTTTTGTTGTAATTTTTATTTGTTTATTTATTTATTGGCCATGAGAGTCCATAGAACCATTTGAGGTAAAGTTGTGAAACTTTTTGACCCTTTGGTCTGGAAAAACAATTCCTTCGCCTATTTTAATTTCTCAACACGTTGAATGAACATAGTGGTTTCCAACATTTTTATTGTTTGAAATTGTAATATATATTGTTAAATGTTTGTTCGCTACTTCTCCTCATTCACAATGAGCCTTGTGTGTGTGTGTGTGTGTGTGTGTGTGTGTGTGTGTGTGTGTGTGTGTGGTTTATCGGGTGGTTATCAGGTTTGCTGGTATTGGATATTTAATTTCTGAATATTTTTGCATTTAGATTACCTTTGCGGTCTTCTAATTCTAACTTTATTTAAGAAAACACACTTGTAATTTGGCAACACTGTTAAATGTAATCTTTATTAAATCTCAGAAATTTTATCCATTTTTGAATATCCTGTTTTTATGTTGTAATCCCTAATTTCACTTGTGGCATTTAAAACTTATATAACAAATATAAGTAATATATATAATATATAAAAAATATTTATTTATTTATTTATTTATTTATTTTACAAAATAGTATACAACTGTAGTATCAGCCATTTATTGGTTCTCAGCCAGGAAATTACAATCATTCTGCATTTTCATTTTTACATCAAATGTCAATCCAATGATTAAATAATAAGATAACTTGTATGAAAAGATCATGGCAATTCATTAGTCAACAAGTGTGGGAACCCTGAATGGGTAACAGAGAAGAGAGGTGAATAAAGAACTTTAAAATAGCAGCCGAATTAATCTAGATACTTGTATTTGTGTGTGAGAGAAAGAGTGTTTGGCGTAACAGTCCAAGTCTGGAGCAAACACATCAAAGGTCAAAGGGATTTAACAGAGGCCCTATCTTCTTGTGAGAAATGAGCCCTTGGCTTCTCATCTCCGTATCCTGCTCTGGAGTCTGACGCCGGGACTCGGTAAGACTCACATGGGAGCTTTTTCAGGAAAACATCTCATTAGACCTGCAGAAATGAGCTTGGTTTAAGAGAGAGGGGCCTCTCCCTGGTGCTGCGATGCTGTTGGTCTTCAAAGTGGCATGGTGTGATTTGATTTGTGTGCGTTGTGTGTCTGTGTGGTCTAGCCAGTGATTAATCCTGCCTTTTTGAGGCAATTGGATTGAAATGCAGGAATGATCATATCCGTCAGCAGAAGCGCCCATAAAGCAGCCAAATAAGCTGACAGTCAGCAGAGACAAGAGTTTGGATGGCTCCCACTCGGAGCAGGATGCAACTACGTAGGTTGTAAATCTCAGCATCCATGGCCTAATTAGTAAAGCTCTTTTTCATCTCCGCATCAGCGCTGTCTGATTCATGAGCGCACGGGCTTTAAAGAAGACTTTTCCACACAGGCTTGATAATTGATTGTGTGGTTCTGAGAGAAGAGGAGCGTTTTTTGTGGCAGGGGAATGTGATGATGCAAGCAGTTTTGGCGGGCGCCTGAAGCTCGCTCGTCTCTGAACATCAAAGTGGAGAACGGAAGGTTCTGGCCGCTTGCCCGCACTGCTGCTGTCATACCAAGGACCCCTCTGTGAGTCTGCGGCTGCCCTCCGAGTGCCTGTGGGCTGTGTGTAAAAAAAACTAGAGCTTTGATTTGCCCAGGGCTAGACTGGAGGAAGGCTTTATGTGGGCGCCCTACTGCTGTTTCTGGCAGGTTGGGAGGCCCTCGATGTGAGGTGTCACCTGTGATGGAAAGTGTGACCGCTGAGCAAAGCTCAGCCTTTTTTTCTTGCTGTGTTAGTGAATAAAGGTCTCATTAATAGACGTTCTAGCCTGAGATCTTGACCTTGAAGGGGATAGTTCAGCCAAAAATTAAAATTCATTCCAAAACATGTTTGATTTCCTTTATTCTGCAGAACACAAAAGAGAATATTTTAATCAGTATCATTTTCAGTGGATTTAATAAAGGCCTCAAAAAAAAGCACATGCAGCTCACTGATCATTTTCCAAGACACAACTAGATATGTAAACAATTGCACAGTGAAATTGTGCCGGAAATGCACCTTTTACTTTGTTGCGTAGAAGAAGCAGGTGAAATTTTCCACCACCTACTGGACAGAAGCATGAAGTGTTGGATGGTGCACTGGAGAGTTACTGGACAATTGCTTAAATATTGGGTTGTCACTTGTCAAAGCACTTGGAAAATCAGTGACACTCTTTTTGCAAGTCACTATGTGCTTCCATTATATTGAATTCACCAAACCAGATGCCTCCTTTTGCATTCTGCAAAGCAGCAGCAGTGGGTGGTGATGTGAAGATTTTTGCATCTTTTTTAGGGATGCGCAGTATATTGTTTCCATATCAGTTATAAGCTAATATTACAGGTTTTTTATTATTATTCTTTATTCGTCTGTAGTGAATATTTAATTGTTCATGCTCATTTCCCTTTTTTTTTACATTGTGATTCAATATGCCTTCTTTTAACACTCACTTAAAGTTCATCTTTATTTTAGATATTTATTTGATTTATTCTAATAATTTGATAACACTAATAAATGTAATCTTTAGCAAATTGCGAAATGAATATCCATTTTTCACACTGTACATTATGATGTTGTAATGCCTAAATTCACTTGTAGCATTTAAAAATATTGATTTTAATGTTTTGTGTTTTGGGGTGTTTTTTGTTGTTGTTTTTGTTTATTTAGACAAAATAGTATAGAATTTGAATATCGACGACAGTGTATATCAGTATTTTTGCTGCTTTTTGATTTTAGATTTTAATGTTCTGTTTTTTTTGTTTTTTTTTGGGGGGGGGGGGGGTGTTTTGTTTACTTAGACAAAATATAGAATTATAGAAATATAGAATTTTAATATCGATAGTTCGTCCATTACATGGAATGATAATTATTATTTTTGGCCTGTTATGTCAGCCAGAAGAATTTTCATATTGGTGCATGCCTAACCTCTACACATCTTTTTTTATTATTATTTGATCGTGCAAGTTTTTATTTTCAACCACTGTTTTAAAGACCTCAGCATGCACCAACACGAGTCACTGTTGACTCTCAAAATAGTATCAAGCAAGCTTGTTTTCACTTACCAGCTGACCACACAGACACCACTGCGCTTTCCCAGACAACACTGAAAACACTGCGTGCCCGTTGCAGCCGTGTGATGACATTTCAGACGCTTTTCTGTGACGCAAACTCTGTTCGACTCTCAAAGCCTTCTGTCATCCTCTCTGAAGCCTTTAGACCTCCGGTAAGTCAGGCAGTGCAGTCAGCTGGGCTCAGTGTGGGGTGCAGGGTGTAATTGAGGTGAGGTTAGGTACTTTAAGATGGAAAATATGAGACACAGCTGTGGACTTTGGCCATCTTAGGAGCTGGGCCTTTTGCCCACCTGCGGCAAGAGGACAAGTGCCATATTCCAGAGGCCAGTGAAGTTCCAACCACATCCAACCAGAGGCGAAGTATATTGTGCAATCGGGCACTACAGTTAATGCAATGCAAAATAGCTGCGTGTGAAAGAAACTTCCCTGCTAGGAGCATACATGAGTCATCACCATGTCTAATCATTGATTTTTATTTTTTTAAGAAATTTTGAGTAACCCCATGTTAGAGGTAAGCTGTGTCATGTGAAGGGATAAGTTAAATTGAGGAATATTTGAACAATTATTTAAAAAAAAAAAAATGTATACTATAATAAATAAAGAATAATAAAAAAAATAACACATTAGGAAAAAAAATCAAAAGTCCCATTAATATGCTAAAAACTATTCAAGCACATTTTCATAATACAGCCTGGAAAGGATTTAATATTCAGAGTATTTGATTGTAGGGAAATAATTTCAAGCATTTTAGATTTAGATTTCCTGCACTGTTAGTTGATTAAACCACTGGCACAACTTACCCCAAAGCAATTTACAACACAGATGCCTTTTTGGGAAAACGTTATTTGCGTAAAAACGTTCATTAATTCTGTGGTAATCTTAAGCAATGTGGATATTTTGTTTTATAATTTTTAGATTTTTTGTAACTTATTTTATTATTTTATATAATATAATTGATATAAATAAAATAAAATATATACATTATATATAACAGTATTTTTTTATTTACATAGTAAATAAAAACACAGTTTATAGCAAAATCACTTTTCTCATGTGCATCTTTTAATTATAGCCAGCTTTCTTAATACAGTATATGGTCACATGACACAATCTGTTAGATTAGGCAGATGACACATCTTACCCCGCTCTCCCCCACACCATAAACCTCTACTGCATCGAATCTTTATTAACGGCCATGGAAATGAAGCCTTACACAAATCAAGTCCTTAACGTCAACTACACCTACACTGGAGCAAAGAGCGCCAAGCCTCCCGCCCCACCAAGCCCAGTTATATATCCAATTTCTCCAGCTGCAGTTCAGAAAGAGAAATCTGTCGTCTTAATATAGCCTCACAGCTGTGAGCCCAGAAGGAATGCAGGGCCTGGCCGCAGTCATAAACTCAAAGTCAGAATATCCTCCGCCTAATCAACGTGCGTGTCGTCTTCTTCCGACGTGAGCTTTGATGACCCTTACAAAGTCCGATCGGCATTGCCAAGACAAACGGAATCGGATTGTGCGTGCGTGTGTATATGCATGGATGTGTGTATTATGTGTGTCTTACAGACAGAACGGCTGGAATTGTTTTCACGCCATGCACACACCCCAGTCATGTTGTCTTACGACCTCTGAGTCCAACGGCTGTCTGTGCAACAGGCAATCTTGGTTTAGGAATCGCGACTTTACCGCAGAATGAGCCGTTAAAACCACATTTGTCCCATGAATCATACTGAATCTAGTCTTGTTTCTTGGAATTTAAATGTCTTCCCATGATGGCAACTGGTGTTTTAGGGGAGTTTGGACTATATTTAACATACAATAGCACTGCTTCATCATCTTTGGGTTGTTTGCCATGAATGTTTTAAGAAGGTATTCACATAAACATGTCATCATTTACTCACCCTTATGTCATTCAAAACCTGTTTGATTTTATTTCTGCTTTGAATTACAAAAAGAGGCTATTTGCAAAATGCTGCTCTCTTCAATACAATGTAAGTGAATATTGACCAGGACCTGCTAGGCTCCAAAAAACATCATAAAAGCATCTCATATGACTACACTATTTTCAAAGACTTGTTAAGTCATACAATAGCTTTAACTGAACATTAAGACACTAATAATTTTGCTTAAAATGTCTTGGTCACCATTCAATTTTATTTTATGGAAAAGAGCAGCATTAACTATAAGGGTTTTTTTTTTTTTTTTTCTCGACTTTTATGTTCCAGGGATTAACTTTTTTCATTTTGTAAAATGAAAGTCACATCAAAAACTTTAGTTTTGGAAACTTTATAACATGTATTCATAATTTATTGCTGCTACTTTTCAGATGCCTTTTATTTATAGACTTTATTGTATTACCTTTGTCCTACACACAGACTTTCAGTCTTAAAACGTGAAAATCCATCATAAAAATGTGTGTTTTGCATGTTTAAAACTAATGTAATCTAAACCAAGAGTGAATGTTAAAAAACAATTTAATATTTATTATTTGAAAATGAATTCTGGCACTCATTTCCACCACACTGAACAATGTTTCCCCTAGCAAGGTAGATATCGCTTCTGAACAGAAGATTTTGTGTAATTTCCAGTCAAGCTGCAATTTTGTCAAATTATGCAAGAAGTGTAAAAATATGATTTAATTGTGTGTATATAGAAGACATAAAAAGCTAATTAGCCTTAGAAAGACAAAGGATTTGTCTTAAATGTCATTTCCACCACCGTCAATTCCATCACAAGCTATGTTTCCATCCACCTGTTTTTATGCGCATTTTGGGATATCGCATAAAAAACGCTGGATGGAAATGCTAAGAAGCACAAAAATTCTAAAAATGCACATAAAAACTCAATTAAGTCGGATAAAAAAAAAAATTCTGACTAAGAAAACATGCGCATAAACTTTGATGAAAACACATTTGTGACCCTGGACCACAGTCATAAGGGTAATTTTTTTGATTTATATATCATCTGAAAGCTGAATAAATAAGCTTTCCATTTATGCGTGGTTTGTTAGGATATGACAATATTTATTCGAGATACAACTATTTGAAAATCTGGAATCTGAGGGTGCAAAAAAATCAAAATATTGAGAAAATCGCTTTTAAAGTTGTTCAAATGAAGCAATGCATATCCACTCACAAAAATACATTTTTGATATATTTACAGTAGGAAATTTATAAAATATCTTCATCGAACATGATCTTTACTTAATATCCTAATGATTTTTGGCATAAAAGAAAAATCGATAATTTTGACCCATACATTGTATTGTTGGCTGTTGCTACAAATATACCCGTGCGACTTATGACTGGTTCTGTGGTCCAGAGTCACATTTACCGAAAAAAAATCCCTCAGTGCGCATCAAAAAAGTCATGTGACTTTGGACTAACCAGCAGACCGATCTTTCTGCACAGCATCTGAAATGTTTTGGTCATTCTGAAATGCCTGAGCAAAGTCTGTCATCAAAGTGGTTTGGTATAATTATCTCCCAGAACTGTCTTACACGGCTGTTCCCAAACAGCAAGCATCCTCCTCCGAAAACAAGATAACATAACAGCTTTTATTGCATTTCATCTGCGTGCTCTGAGGCGCAAGTAATTTATTATATACGAACATTATTATATATAGTGGCTTCTCCTACTACAGCAACTTCCATTTTCTTAGTGAAATTTAGCGGCAGTTTATATATATATATATATATATATATATATATATATATATATATAATTTCATTAAAAAGTTACAAAAATGTCCAAATTCTCATGTGATTTATGTATCCACTAATGAACATAGTAGAGAGTGCACATACAAACTAGTAAGAGTTTGTTTTAAGAGGGTTTATTTTCTATGTCCAGAGGGACAAAAGTGCTCTATAAATATCTCTACCGAAGAAAATAAATAATAAAGAGTTGGGAAAAAATTATGGTGAATAAATAATGACTTTCATTTTTTTGGCTGAACTATTCCTTTCTGAAACATATGTGATGTTGTTGTTGTCTTTTTAAAGGACGGTGGTGATGCCTATTGCGAATGAGTTCGCTCCAGACGTGGTGCTGGTTTCTTCAGGATTCGACGCTGTGGAGGGGCACCCGCCACCCCTGGGAGGATACAAACTCACAGCCAAATGTAAGTGTTCTGCGTTTCCCTGTTCTTAGGAACATTCTCATGGAATAAAGCGGTTCAGAGCAAAAAGATGAGTCATTGACGTGGAAGTCGGCCTTTGTCCCACTCTTCTCTCTCTCTCTCGCTCATTTCTCATGTCTAAAAGCTTTCATTTCAGTCAAATTTATCATGTGCTAATACCACAAAAACAAGAGACCACACTCTTGTGTGCAAAGTCTAATCCCTAAAGGGAGGGAATGTACCAGTCATTCTTTCTCATACTTCCAGATCCCTGATGTTTTTCCCTTTTTTTTCACCCTCATGTGTGCATAATATCAAGATGGCATTCCAGGCTTGTTTCTAAATCAAACATTTAATGATTATACAGCACTTGTTATTGGGGTCCAAAAGGCTGCTTTTATCCTGTTAGAGGGATCATAAGGCCAGCTCTTATAGATTACATCTCCTGGTGAAAGCTGGCCACATGTCAGTGCTGGAAACGCAAAGTAGAAACACTGTTCGCTCAAAACATTTGCCCAGAGTCTAAGGAAAGACAGGTTGTCCGGTCTGAATTTGCACCATTCTTGCATCTAACAGTGAACTTTAAATCAGATTCATTCCATCTGCTGATCTAAGAATGATTTGATCTGTGCCAGCGTTTGTTTTTCATTTTTCTGCTTATCTTAAAGGATTCAGTCACCCATTAAATATTTCTGCCGTTATGTGCTCACCCTGTTGTCGTTTCAAACTTCTTACACTGTTTTTGTCTTGTCATAGTAACCAAATATGACATCTAAAAAGGACGAAAAAACAAATAAAAATAGGCCACATTATTTGTACGCCATATGTCTGAAGTCTGAAGTCATATGTGTAAGGAACAAAATGAAATGCATTCTTGCAATCTTCCTCTCTACAAGAGCTCATAAAAGTCTCAAATTCAAATGATTTTAAATTCGTTTCACCACACCAAGTTTGGCATCATTGACAGCAAACGCTTGTGTTTTTTGTGTGTCATAACCAAACATTGTGTGCCAGATTGAATGAATTTTACAGTTTTTCAGTATATTTTTTAATTTTCTTTTTATGTAAATCACTTTGAATTACCTTTGTGTATGAAATGTGCTATAAAAAATAAACTTGCCTTGCCTTGACTTGCCTAAATAACATCTTAGATTTTGGCTTTGCTTCTGAGTTGTTCAAAAAGTTTAATCTGGATCAGGATGATCTGGATTTGGAAATCCCATGTTTTGCTATTCAGGATCAGGTAATCCATCTTTCTTTTGTGCCGGTTTTTCAAAGAAAAATTGGATTGGATCACCCTGATCCAGATCAAAACCAAGATTGGATTTTGTGATCTAATCTGATTTCAGAACCCTCTTATCCTTTTGAACAACCCATTTTCAAGATTTGAACCAATCCAAAATCCAATCAGATTACTTTTGAACAGCTGGATTTCAGGAACAAAAATGTAATAAAACTTACAAAAAATACAACATTTGTATCGTGTAATATACAAACACACATTTTTTTATTTTTTTATTTTACTCTTGATTAGTTTAACTGTTAAAGTAATAAATTAGAAGTGGACATTATACCTATAAAGCCTACAGTAAAGTAAAAAATAGATTTTGGCGTCATAAAATAATCCCCAAACAGTGAATATCAAACAAAAATATATTTAATTTGAAGTGTTTTTTTATCACTGTTTGTAAACTACATTGGCACAATCATAAGAGATGAACCAGTAAAAAAGGTCTTTGTGAGCGAACGCAAGGTTTCTCGGGTGAACGCTACACAAAACTTTTCTGAGAGAACGCAAAAGCATTGAAATATTTTTTTCCCCATCTCATTTTTTCCATCACCATGTCCCTTTAGGAGCTCCATAGAGCACTAGTAATCCAGATTTGGTAATTTAAAAAAAAAAAGTGTGTATCTGGATCAGGGTGATCCAATACAATTTTGCTTTGAAAAACTGGCACAAAAGTAATGTGGATTACCTGATCCTGGATACCAAAACATGGGATTTCCAAATCCAGATCATTCTGATCCAGATTAAACTTTTGAACAACTGGCCCCAGATTTTTATTTTTGTGTTCCCATAAAAAAACGAGTTTGATACGACACAAGGATGGCTGGTTATATTCCTCTCTACCAGAACTCACAAATATCGGGTTCAAATTCATATTATAGCACATTTACATTTAGTCATTTAGCAGACGCTTTTCTCCAAAGCGACTTACAAATGAGAATAGTAGAAGCAATCAAATCAACATGAGTACAACAGTATGTAAGTGCTGTGTCAAGTCATAGTTTCATCAGTTTTTTAATATATATATATAAATAAACGCAAATAGATAGAGAATAGAAAATCGAAAACAGACAAGAAACAGCACCTTTAGACTAATTTGCCACGTTTGCCATCATTGACATAAATGCCATTAGTTCTTGCATGTCATAAACAGATATCACAAATCTCAGATTCAAATTCAAATATGGTGCCTTTAGACTAGTTTCACCAAGTTTGGCGTCACTGACAGCAAACGCCATTTATTTTTTGTGTGTCATAACTGAACATGGTGTGACAGTTTGAAGGAATTTTTTAGTTTTAATTAAGTCATAAATTACGGTTTTCTTTCCTACACAAAGCTATCATATGACTTCAAGAGGCTTGAAATATATAGTGCACGAGTCGTACAGTCTACTTTTATGATGGTTTATGGACTGGACTTAGTCACCATGAACTGTCGTTGTGTGGACAAGAGCTTCGTGAACATTCTCCAGATTTCAATTTTTGTGTTCCCATAAAAATAACGAGTTTGGAATGACTGATAATATTCCTCTCTACCAGAACTCACAAATCTTGGGTTCAAATTCACATTATACGCCACGCTTGTCATCATTGACAGCAAACGCCATTAGTTCTTGTATGTCATAGCTGAACATAGAGCACTGATTTGATAAAGAATTAATTTTTCAGTGAATAACATTTTACAAAGCTATTGAAAGACTTCAGAAGACTTTGTACAATGGCTTTGTACAGACGTCTTTTACGATTTTTTTGGGGTGGATGTGGGTAAACTCACCACGAATTGTCGTTGTATGGAAAAGAGCAGCGTAAACATTCTCCAAATGTCTCCTTTTGCGTTCCCATACAAAATGACAACATAAAAGTTTAGAAGGTGCATAAATAATAACACATTTTCTATGTTGAGAGCACTCTTCCTTTAAGAAGGATGTGCACAAGCACATTATGCACATAATTATTCAGAGTAGCTGAGGTTCTGGTGCAATTTGTGTTGCATTTAATATGTTGCACAAAGTTTGTATCAGGTTCTCAGTGGTTGAGCTGGACTGGACGGTTCCTTCTCTTGTGGACTGTAGACGTGTTGAAGAACATCCCATTGGACCATGTCGTGCCAGTGAAGAATTAAAACAAAATAAATTCATCTAGGATGGCCTTGAATGTGAATCTTTGGGAAAGGGAGGTATAGTCGGATACATATATTCAAACAAAGATCAAAAGATGCCTGGAGCCAAAATACTAAGCCACATTTATTAAAATTAAACCTGCCTCTTATTATACGTTTAGGCCCAGTAAATCCAGAGTGTCGTCTTTTTAACAGAGAGAATGTGATGTAATACTGTCTTTTTTTCCCCTCTCCATTTTTTTCTTCATCTCTGATTCCTTTGATCAAAGGCCAGCCACCGGATTCTGAGCGAGCCTTATAACCCCCACTTGTATTTCCTGTCTCCCCCTTTGGCAGGTTTTGGCTACCTGACCAAGCAGCTGATGGGACTGGCCGGCGGCCGGCTGGTGCTCGCGTTGGAGGGGGGTCACGACCTCACCGCCATTTGCGATGCCTCCGAAGCATGTGTTTCTGCTTTACTTGGAAACGAGGTAAGAGCAGACTGGAGATCAGACGGGGAGGGTGACTCACGCATGGACGGGGCTTTATGAATGAAGGAAAAGATGAAGGGATTTTACAGAATGACAGCATCCTCCGATGTTCAACCGTATGGATTTTTTCTGCTGGCCCACTTGGGCCAATCATTCTGATTGGACTTGTCTTGAGACAAAAAATTATTGTTTTAAAGGTGAATTGTGTCATTTCTGCAGTACTAAATCTAATGGCACTGAACAGAATTGGAAAAATAATGACAAACTAGTTTTAAACAATTGTACAGAATGTATTTTTACAGGGTCTCCACCATGAATTTTGGTTTTTAAAGCAGTCAAGTTAAAAATAGTGTGAGTTTTATAAAAGAATCTCAAGGAACATTGTGTCATTTAGCTGACTTTGAGTGTAAAGCCCGGGACACACCAAGCCGACGATCGGCCGTCGGGTTTGTGTATCTGCAGCCTGCAGTGCCGGTCTCCCTTTCTGAATTACATATTTAGACGAATATACAGTATCTAACAGAAGTGAGTACACCCCTCACATTTTTGTAAATATTTTATTATATCTTTTCATGTGACAACACTGAAGAAATGACACTTTGCTACAATGTAAAGTAGTGAGTGTACAGCTTGTTTAACAGTGTAAATTTGCTGTCCCCTCAAAATAACTCAACACACAGCCATTAATGTCTAAACCGCTGGCCACAAAAGTGAGTACACCCCTAAGTAAAAATGTCCAAATTGGGCCCAATTAGCCATTTTCTCTCCCCGGTGTCATGTGACTCGTTAATGTTACAAGGTCTCAGTTGTGAATGGGGAGCAGGTGTGTTAAATTTGGTGTTATCACTCTCACTCTCTCATACTGGTCACTGGAAGTTCAACATGGCACCTCATGGCAAAGAACTCTCTGAGGATCTGAAAAAAAGAATTGTTGCTCTACATAAAGATGGCGTAGACTATAAGAAGATTGCCAAGACCCTGAAACTGAGCTGCAGCACGGTGGCCAAGACCATACAGCGGTTTAACAGGACAGGTTCCACTCAGAACAGGCCTCGCCATGGTCGACCAAAGAAGTTGAGTGCACGTGCTCAGCGTCATATTCAGAAGTTGTGTTTGGGAAATAGACGTATGAGTGCTGCCAGCATTTCTGCAGAGGTTGAAGGGGTGGGGGGTCAGCCTGTCAGTGCTCAGACCATACGCCGCACACTGCATCAAATTGGTCTGCATGGCTGTCGTCCCAGAAGGAAGCCTCTTCTAAAGATGATGCACAAGAAAGCCCGCAAACAGTTTGCTGAAGACAAGCAGACTAAGGACATGGATTACTGGAACCATGTCCTGTGGTCTGATGAGACCAAGATAAACTTATTTGGTTCAGATGGTGTCAAGCATGTGTGGCGGCAACCAGGTGAGGAGTACAAAGACAAGTGTGTCTTGCCTACAGTCAAGCATGGTGGTGGGAGTGTCATGGTCTGGGGCTGCATGAGTGCTGCCGGCACTGGGGAGCTACAGTTCATTGAGGGAACCATGAATGCCAACATGTACTGTGACATACTGAAGCAGAGCATGATCCCCTCCCTTCGGAGACTGGGCCGCAGGGCAGTATTCCAACATGATAACGACCCCAAACACACCTCCAAGACGACCACTGCCTTGCTAAAGAAGCTGAGGGTAAAGGTGATGGACTGGCCAAGCATGTCTCCAGACCTAAACCCTATTGAGCATCTGTGGGGCATCCTCAAACGGAAGGTGGAGGAGCGCAAGGTCTCTAACATCCACCAGCTCCGTGATGTCGTCATGGAGGAGTGGAAGAGGACTCCAGTGGCAACCTGTGAAGCTCTGGTGAACTCCATGCCCAAGAGGGTTAAGGCAGTGCTGGAAAATAATGATGGCCACACAAAATATTGACACTTTGGGCCCAGTTTGGACATTTTCACTTAGGGGTGTACTCACTTTTGTGGCCAGCGGTTTAGACATTAATGGCTGTGTGTTGAGTTATTTTGAGGGGACAGCAAATTTACACAGTTATACAAGCTGTACACTCACTACTTTACATTGTAGCAAAGTGTCATTTCTTCAGTGTTGTCACATGAAAAGATATAATAAAATATTTACAAAAATGTGATGGTTGTACTCACTTCTGTGAGATACTGTATATGAAAAAATAGACAGCAGTCTGGCTGACAGTCGACTGTAGTTCTCTCGGTGTGTTCACGTGCAGTATTTTTGCCCCTGATGCAGGCGACGCAAAGTGACAACACATTTGGCTTTTATCAGTGCTAGTTCTTTGGCATCGGTTTGGTGTGTCCCTACCCTAAGACTTCTGCGTAGCAGTTCTGCATGATAACTAGCCAAACTGGGCAAGTGAGGGTTCCATTTGCTGAGCTGAACCTCTGTCTCACTGGCCCTGGGCCCTGTTTTGTCAAGCCTGTCCTCTGTCCTCCCACCCAGCTTTTGTCTAGGGTGTCACAGACTAGATGTTTGTCAGGGTGTGTATTTTGCAGCACTCCCTTTGAGCTGGCCAGCCACCAAGATTCAGCTGACACAGTCATAGTCCAGTCTGAAGGTGGGAGTGAAAGAATAGCGAACGGTTCACTGTCCGCACACGGAGAAACAAGACAAATGAAGCTTTAGGGCGTCATTTATCCACTTGTCTCTGTGTCAGAGGAAGAATAATTTCTTTTATGTTCCCATCTCTCATCTTCACTGCTATTCTTTCTCTTCATCTTCTTTATTCGGGGCCTTTCCTTTCTCTTTGTAAATCAAATCCATTCTCATTTTGGCTCTGCTTTGCTGTCAAAACAACAGCCTAAATGAACCTCATAAGTGATTTGGAACACTGTACATAGACAGCAATTTATTACATCCATCCTCAATTGATTTCAATATCATTTGACATTGGCATGTTACTAAGCTAAAGATGCAAAACTCTAACCAGCAACCAAATATTGGACCTGTGATGCCTTAAAATGTTGCCTGTGTAGGCAGCTCACTATCTCCATTCTTTCTTGGAGATTTTGTTCTTTGTCTCTTCCAGAGCTGAAGAGATTGTTAATTTGCTCACCTTGGGTTTCTTCACCTTGGGATTCTTAATTAGCTCACCTTGGGTTTCTGAGTATGCAAGAGTGGCATTGACGTGTATATGTAGGTGGTAAAGTGTTAATATTTAGGGTTTGTAAGTCCTAAAATCAAATACATTGTTTTATCACAAATCGAATCAGAGCAGAGTCTCTGTATGTAAATTACGCAAGCTTATTTTGTCCATTTGATTGAAAGATCTGGAAAAACCCCATACATTTACCGGCCCATAGACCCTCCTCTCGAAGAAATCAGGACAGAAGTGGTTGAAAGTGGACAAAAGAGACGGATTAAAACACCAGGTGTAAACGGGTATGTGTCTCCCTCGTCCACTTAACGCATCTTAATACCAGGTGGAAACAGGACCTTTGACGGAATTGCTCACAAAAACAGTTTTAAGTGAATTGACATGCCTTCGGACTTCAGAAAATCTGTGTATTTTGAGAGAGCGATGCTGTGGCACATCCTTACAGAGTTTACTTCTGTTGGTTAAGGAGAACCTGTTGAAACTATCCATGCAGACCCATTGAGCCTCTAAAACATGTCCAAAAGCGTTCCCAGGCTATGTGGATCCCAAAATTTACACTTGTGCTGAGTTTATACGGCTTCCCAGAGGCTAGATTAGCTGAGCGCTGGGAGTTAGTGTTCAGAGCAGGACTGAATCATTTTGCCACTCTTAGGGTCAGATGAGAGGACGGGCCTCATTCCTGGTGTTATTGAAGCTCTAGAGTCAAGCCTGTAAATACATTCCTGGAACAGTAAAAGTGAGCTGTCTCCACTCCATTTCTGGGGATGAGAATAAAATAACCAGGACAATTAGACCGCGCGAAACAGGTTGTGTGGTGCACCAGGAATTAGATTTATGTTGATTGGTTCTGGCACTATGTTTGGTATACTACAGTAATTTCTTGTTGAAAACAGTTGTGCTGCTTAATATTTTTGTGGAAACTGAAAACGATTCTTTGATGAATAGAAAGTTTAAAGAAACAGCATTTATTTGAACTAGATTTTTATTTGTAACAATATAAAAGTCTATACTGTCACTTTTGATCAATTTAATGTCCTCGTGGAATAAAAGTTTTAATTTATTTTTTAAAAAAAAAAACATACTGACCCCAAACTTTTGAATAGTAGTGTTTATTTTGCTAGATTTTTTAAATTTAATTGAAATATTTTTTTGATTACAGGTAACATTTTCTTTTCATTTTTTTTTTTCATTGCTTCGAGCGAGCCTATTTCTTGTATCTTTTTATTTGTTATGGATGGATGAGTGGATGATGGAGGGATGGATGGACGGATGATTGGATGGATGGATGGATGGATGGATGGATGGACTGACGGACGGACGGACGGATGAGTGGATGGATGGATGGATGAGTGGATGATGGATGGACGGATGGATGAGTGGATGATGGATGGATGGGTGAGTGGATGAGTGGATGATGGATGGATGGATGAGTGGATGATGGATGGATGGATGGATGATGGATGGGCGGATGAATGGATGGATGGATGAATGGAAGGACGGACAGATGGATGGACGGATGGATGGATGGCCCATTCATGTACATGGGAAAGGAATGATTTTTTTTCTTTTACCCACAAGGCACTGTGTGTCTCCACAGTAACAGGCACATCAGAAAATATATGCACTAACTGATCTGGACCCGTTTGCTTTAGAGGAAAACCGCATACTGGCGGTCTTAATGCAATAATCATAATTGGTTTACCTGCACCAGCATTCGCCTCTGAATCGGGTCAGTGGCAGACTGTGAGTCTACAGGCCCGCCTGGCGCTGCCTCCATCTCCAGTTTGCCCCATGGGAAGGTTTGTTGTCATAGCAGGAAAAGGATAGAGGAGACGAAGGCATTGAGCAAGCAAAACTGCTCAGTAAAGAGCCTGTTTCAGCTGCCTATCGAGTGCACTCCCTGAAGGGATGTTACGAGTGGGCTCAGAGTATCTCACGCTCACTCTCTTCCCTTTCAGCTTTCAGATGCTACCAGCGGCCCATCTGAAAGCAGTTAGCTTCACACCTCTCACAGACGGGGTCACTGACAGCCAGAGAGACAGAGGCAGACTTAAAGTAATCAAAGGAAATTAGGAAGCACAAAGTATAGAGGAAGCTTATGTCAATAGAGATCGAGAGTGGAAGGACTGACTATTCCATGAGCATTGGACACTCACAACAACTTACCACATTATCACATTAGATGCTTCAGGCCTCTCTTCCAGTGCATATTGTTTTAATATGCAAAGAGTTCACTGCCTTGTCTCTGAAAATTGGAGGCCTTGTTTAGATACACGTAACATGCATGTATTTCATGGCATCCATTCAGGGGGTCTTCAAAAGGGGCAGTTCAACCACACGGTCATTTGATGACCCATGCAAGACGTCACAAATGCCCCAAGAAGAGAAGCTCAGGCCAGATAATAGATATTAAGAAACAAGAGTACAGGCTGTAATCAGTATCACAGGAAGCAGGTGTTTTATCATTGCATTCAAGCCCACATTGTAACAGAGGTGAAGTTCAGGGCAGTGAGTAGATGATGTCGATAGAGCCTGAGAGCTTTCGAGAGCGTGTTTGAGTGTGTTTGAACTAGAGACTCATGGGATAACAGGTGCTCCAGCTACCCGAACCTCTACTCCGCTTGGTTTGCTCATTCGGTCGTCTATAACTAAAGGTAAATCAAGCTCAATAGGGTGCTTTCACTCAAAAGTAAACCAATTTATTTATTTTAGGAATCAAAAAGACAATTTATTTTACATATTGTTGTGTGTTCTGTAGTTTAACACTTAGGGGTCGGGAAACACGCCAGTGCGTTCTGTTGGATTTTCTTCACATAGCAGCAAAATCGACTTAAAATACTGTTATTTTTTTGTCATACAGACAAAAGTAATACATCAATTGAAACTACAGAATGTCTACTTTTAAGAGAAAATGATTACAGTAAAACTGAACACACTACATTATGTCATGAAAAATAAAAGGCAGTTTTTTGCAAATGAAGTTATAATAGATTAATCATGTTCATGATTAGTGATACATGAACATCAGAAGGATTCATTGAGAATGATTTTTAATCTACTAACATAATTGGCTACATTATCATTATCTATTCCCAATTTACAGTAGATTATTCATTTTTAAATAATATAAAGATATGTTATTAAAATTATAAAAACATTATATAACATTATGTATGTGTGTGTGTATATATATATATAATGTGTATATATAATATTCTACACTGTAATATGTAAAGATTACATTATTAATATTTTTTATTAAATACAACAATATAATCTTTAAATGTTACAGTTACATTTTTGGTTATAATTTTTAAATATTTATATATTATATTAATAAAAATATTATAATTTGTACAATATACCTTTAAATATATTTGTAGCTATAATTTCTTTATATTTATGTTTTAAAATTATTTTAAATATATATAATATAAATATTATGTAGTAGAATATTCTTGTAAATATTTAATTTAATTTACATATATAAAATTAAATATTTACAGTATTTATATTATATTTATATATACTATTTATATTATATTTAATAATATTTAGAATGATTAAACATAAAGCAATATAATCTTTAAAAGTCTGTTCAACATCAGTGATTAATCACGAACAATCTAATGATGACAATCTTTTTGTATATGTCTTCATAACCAAAGTACAGTGTCCTATTAGTACCAAAAATATTTGCCGTTACACAAATTGTTGTAAGCGAACCGCACTGAAACTATTTGACACCCAGAGTTCCCTGCTGTCCTTTACAGCGCAGCAGCCTCCTGTGTGACTGTGCTCATTATATTGAGCGTTTAACTGCCTGGGCTTGTGTGTGAAATATATTTCCTCTTTTTTAAAGGCAGGTAAAGAGGAGGCGGCACTGTTATAATGAGGATTGTGTTTCCTTTGAAAATGAGTCAGATCAGGGGCGGCTCTGATGATCAGCTCTCTCGCTGTTGTCCGTGAGCAATCAAAGGTTTCACTGGTTAAATAGCTCACGAATGATGCTTCGACTCTGACGTCATTCAGCCCTGAATCCATGACTCATTGATGGATGTGTGCAAGCAGATGTTGTTCTCAAATTGTGGTCATTAGCAATTATATGATAAACAACGTCCTAATAAGCTAATTGTTGCCAGTCACCATGAGGTTTTTCTCTGCATTTACCCAATAGCTACAGTAAACATGCAAGCTTTAACCTATGTGGCCTGGGCTTGATTTCCAGAATTTTCTGTCCTGTAAAGGACTGTTTGTTAGGTCACTGCAATCATTTACTAAAAGGTTTCAGTTAGGAATTTCAAAATGAACTGTAATCAGCTCTGTCAGGGCTGGTCATGTATGCCGTTCTAGTAAAACAACTCTCAATGCATGAATGCAGTGATACATTAGTGCAGTTAGTCCTTGTTCCCATATCTTGTTCACTTTCACACATTTAAAGGGGCTATATGTAGAATTCAGAAACCCTTGTTATTAGCGACACCGGTGGCCGTTAAGTGAACTGCAACCAGCAACATACTGCTTGTTCTCGCACTCGTGCACATGTAACGTACAAGAGACTGAACGTGATTCAATGCCGCGATATACTCACGGCGAAGTTCTTTTTCGTTCTTTGCTTAGAAGTAAAAAGCTGTTGGAAATACCTTTGCAGCGATATACTGTTAATAAACATACCGACGCCGTCCACGCTGCTGAGAGCGACGTTTAGATGAATATCTAAATATGTGTTGCGCGCTTTCCTCTAAACACACAACAAAAATGACAGCGGTGAGAAAGCAGCAGCTATGTTGGATATGTTTGCACCAGTTCATTACCAATTCACCGGCATCATGTTGACTGATGAGGTAATTAAATTACACTGTTATGATAGTTTCTTTATAAAGTATATATGAGACTATAGACTATATATAGATCTGGCTATGAGACTATAGTTTAAACAGTACAGAATGGTTCTTTCGGCATTATCCAGAACATTGTATAAGCATTCATTTTATGTGTAATAAAACGGAAAAGAGGCTCTCGGGAGCGCGCGTAACCATCACATCCTTTGGGTTTTCCCAGCGAAACCAGTTTTATATGAGTCCTTTATATAAAAATCAGTCTACAGGGAAGTCAGGGAAGGTCTCGTTTTTTAAGTTTCATTACAAGCTGTTCACACATTGGCAATACAAAAAGCTGTTAATACATGAAAATTCTTACATAAAGCCCCTTTTAATCTACCATGTTGACAAAACACACAAGAACCAATGAGGTACTCCGTGACCTTCTTCTTTGGTGATGAGCATGTGGATCTGAATGCAGGGATGGCAGAATTTTCAGTGAATCATTTCTGTCTGTTTTCATTCAAAGTAATCAGAAGATGTGGAATTATGCAAGGATGAATAAATGTCCGTTTGCTTTATTTTCAGTTAGCTATTCCTTTCATAATTCTTCTGCAAAGCAATATTTTTTTATTCACTACATAAATATAAACTAGTTATGTTATATATAATATTAAACATTTTTTATATTTATAGTTTTAGTCTTTTAAAAGCCATTTTTGTATAATTAAATTATTTTATGTAGATTTTTAACACAGACGTCTACAGAAAATTACAGAACAATGTAGACCTGCTGGCAAAAATTTAGGCTTTTTTCTTTCTTTTTTTTCTGTGAAATATGAACTTCATTACTCAACAAAACATTAAAAACTGAAAAATATATATTTTCATTAATTTTACCAATAAAACTTCCATTATTTATCAGAAATTATATTATAATAATCCAATTTTTTTTAAACAAATACATATTATATTTTATACAAATACATAATATTTTGTATTATTTACATTTTTTTTTCTAATACTTTTAGTTATACAGTGGCACATCGCCCAAAATATTGAGAACCACTTTTTTTGCTTCTCTGCACTGTTGGATGTTCTTTCGGTAACCCTGTTTTGCATGAAGTTCCCGGTTCACTTGGCTTCATCCATATTTGAAGGACGTGCCCCGTTCTCAAACAGTCAGAATTTATATTACTGCAGGCAGGTTGACAGAAACCATCCTAACAAAAGCTTTTCTTTTTCCTGGAGAATGTGAAGGTCCTCGCACTCAGGCTGTGGGCGAGGGGGAAAATCAAATAAATCCCACTGTCATGGTGGATGCCGGCAACTGGCATGTGTTTCATACCTGCCAAGCAGCTTGGCGTGCGCTGACAAGACCTATTAAAGTTTATAGACGTGCGGCAGGGCCGTCCATCACCATGACGGACAGGTCGGCCCCCTCCCCCTCAGCCAGTGCCAGGGCAGGAGAGGGTCGCGGCCGCAGCGGGATTGGAGAGCTGAGAGGGGCCGGGCTGAACGGGGAGGATTCCTAAGGGAGCGTACCGGGGGGACGAGTGTTGACCTACAGTCACACCGCACAGCGGGAAAGTGTGAATGAATGACCAGCTGGCCTCACACACACAGACTTTTCACCCCTCCATATGGGACTGCTGCCTTCGAGTCATGTCGGAATGATTGTATTTACGAGATGAACGCCACCGCAGTGTCGTACCTGTGGGAAAATCTGGATTTCTTTGAGGCCAGATTTTCTGAGCTGGCAACATGTCAATTAAAGAATCATGGTGGAGGCAAATTGATATTAAGCATATTTTTGTTCCACATAGTTTTTATGCAAATTTTGTAATATTGTGTGAAAATGCTGGATGGAAACACCAAGACGCAAATAAAATTTCAACTACAATATGCATATAAAACTTTATTTTTATATATATATATATATATATATATTAATGCTGGATTTGAAGCACCAAGATTCAAATAAAATATGCATATATATAGATTTTTTTAATTGTGCTTTTAATATTTTAGTACTAGGGTGATTCTTGTTTTTTTTAGATAAGCCGAGGGGTTTTATATGTATGGAAGCTTGTTTCCGCCACTAAATAAAAAATAAAAAGGGTAATTGTGACTTTATCTCACAATTCGGACTTTTTTTCTCACAATTGTAAGTTTACATTTCGCAATTCTTATTTTCTCAGAATTGCGAAATATAAACTTACAATTTTTAGAAATAAAGTCAAAAGTTATAAACTCACAATTCTGACTTTTTTTCTAATAATTCTGACTTTTTTTTTTCTCACAATTGCAAGTTTATATCTCGCAATTCTGACTTCTTTTAGAATTGTGTGATATAACCTCGCAATGGCATGTTACAAATTCAGAATTGAGAGATATAAACTCGCAATTCTGACTTTTTTCTCAGAATTGTGATATAAACTCGCAATTGCGAGTTATAAAGTCAGAATTGTGTGATATAAACTCACAATTGTGAGTTATAAAAGTCAAGAAAAAATCAAGAAAAAAACTGTGAGATAAAAAGTCGCAATTACCTTTTTAATTTTTTATTCAGTGGCAGAAACACGCTTCCATAGATATGTCTGTGTCGTGCCACAGCAGGATTAAAATCTCCTCAGACGGCCTTTTCCAACTTCTCCAGTCCTCCTGCCCTCGACTTATTTGTTTTAATTAAACCAAAGCTTCCAGAATAATCTCTCCCTCTTCTTTGTTTCTCTACACTTGATAATATTTCAAAATCACTCCACCCTGATTCCGTGTGCTTTTTGTCTCTTCTTTTTCATGTAAATGGTTTATGAAGGATGAATGACAGGATGCATGCCCTTTTCTTCATCTTTAATGTTTGCATATGAAACACTTGGCTGTAGATTTTCTTTTTTCTTTTCTTTTTTTTCTTGCGTGGGGGTGAAAAAATGCAGCCGAGAGCCAAGGGGAAATGGAATCATTCCACATCAGGAATGCAGCGTCGCACACTGGCTGTTTCCTCTGGGCCGTGGCCTCGCTGGTCCCTGAGCTGTCGTGAGGGTTTGCCGGAGCATGAGGTCTCGTTGCCCACGCGCTGTGACAAAGCACAAAGCCCTGCATTGTTGGCTAGCTTTAAAGCACAGCCTTCAGCACATCTGTGAGCCCCTGTTAGAGAGTAAACACAACCTTGCTATTAATACATTTATTGCCAGGTAGCATCGGTGGTCCCTGAAAACAATAACTAGCAAGGTCTGCTTCCATAAATAATGCGATGAAGATGTGGATTTGTTGTATATATTCTCCAAAATCATACTCCACTTATTTTGTGTTAAAGTTAGCATGAAAAAAGAGTTGCGATCGCCTTTTTTCCCTTTCGTTTTCTTCCCTATTGTGATATCCGAGTGAAACGGTTTCTCAAACAAGAAAAAATGTTAGGCGGGACTTGATTTTGTCTGTAGGGAATTGATTGTATGGTTGTGGTTTGCTATTGGTGGATCTCATGTGAGTGGCAGGTTGTCCCGCCCTCATGTCAATAAACACGTCATCAGAGAAGAGATGTCGCTGCAAGAGGGAGGGGAAATTATTATAAATACTGCATATATATATATATATATGTGTGTGTGTGTGTGTGTGTGTGTGTGTGTGTGTAAAAATATTAAAATAAAATATATATTTTTTATTCCTTTGAATTATTTAATTAAAAGGGCCATTTAAAAGGATCTTTGTCCAGTCTATGGTTTTTAATCTTACATCTGTGATCTTCCCTACAGTTGGATCCACTTCCTGAAGACGTGCTACAACAGAGGCCGAACCCCAATGCCATTCAATCCATGGAGAAAGTTCTGGAAATCCAGAGTGAGTGTACACACAGTTTCATGATTTATTCACTGATGGACTGATGCATATTGTACATAATATTCAAAAAACAAAACATTTTTTTGTTTGTTTGTTTGTAGTATAGTTTATTAGATAAACTTGCCCCTGAACAATGTGTAAAAACAAAACAATTATCATAAGGTGTCTTCCTCTTCAAGTGGGCAGTTTATGGTGAGAATATTCTGTTAAATTGGACTAGACTGCTGTTTAGTCATAGCTCTGGCATGCATGTGATCTCTTTACATGCTATTTGTATTTGACATTTCACCTGTGAATAAAGCTTTCAGTCATTTTTAAGGCTGAGCTTTGTCCTTGTTTTGTGCCTAGGTAAATACTGGCGCTCTCTGCAGCGATCTGCCTCGACTCTGGGCTACTCTCTGCTGGAGGCTCAGAGATGTGAAACTGAAGAGGCCGAGACGGTGACCGCCATGGCCTCTCTGTCTGTGGCCAACAAGCACATGGGGAAGAGGTGCAGTTATCTTTGACTTTGTGTGTGTGTTTGACATATGGCACATTCCACAAATACGGTTTAGGTCCCATTACTTTTTTTAAAACACAGTAAAGGCACAAATAACATGTTTTACCTATAATTACCAATATATATTTTATTATTTATAAGATATTTTTTACTTTACAAAAAATATATTTTATTTGACTTCCAACAAAGTACCTCCTTTCATTGAATTTGTTTAAAAATAAGTTTTAGCCTGTACTTTTTACCTTATTCCTGGAATGCGTCATATGTTTACTCATAGCAGGCCTACTAAGTGTGTCTGTTTATGTGACCCCATGTGTATTTATGATTGTGTGAGGGGTCTAGAGGTACAGGACAAGTGTGTGCATGAGCCGTGATAGGCAGGCGGGACTCTGTGAATGTGCGCGGCCGGTGCGGGGCAGACGTCCAGCAGTGTCAGGCTTCTGAGAGACACACTCTGCCAGAGTCCTAATTAAAAACACTCAGGCAACATTGAGCACAGATGCTTGAGGTTTCTGGACCTTCCTTACACACTCAAACTCTTACACACATGTGTATATATACATGTGCCCAGCACAGGTTCAAACTCACATTATTTCCTGTTCTTCACCTACTTATTGACACCTATTTTAACTTTATTTTCCTATTTTATTTTTCTGTTTTCTGGCTTGGTGTCTGTGGCAGCCTCCTTTGGCACACTTGATTATGGAAGTTTCAAAACTCTTTGTGCCAATTTTGAAGTCAGTCTTTCAAACACTCTAGCGCCACCAGACAACAGTTCAAAGTTGTCAGTTTCGTCAGTGTTTTAGCTGATAACTTTTGAAACAAAATTCTTTTTTCCTCTCTTGATGCTTTGGAAGTTCCATCAATCTGGTTGTTTCAATTTCCTCCTGATTTCCTCGAAATTCTCAAATGGAATATTCAAATTTTGTAAAACTCCGCCATGCATCATTTTAAATAAATTTGCTTCTTGTTTTTATGCTACTGCTCCTACAAAACTGGTTCAGGTCATATTCAGACCAAGACTCATAAATCCACTAAATGTCTTACACCATTCTCCAGTAATACCAGTGAATTTGACACCAAACAGGAAGTGATGCATTATCTCTGAAATGAGCTTGTATATTGACCCTACACTTTGTACATATTGCTTGTACATATTGTACATAATTCAATTGTACCATATACCATATACCATATAAATTCCCAAGGAATACCATATAAATTCAATTACAGTGCCACCTACAGTTCAAATGCTAGGTCAAATCTGTTCTTATCATTTTTTTCTGATCAAACACATCAACTTACCTTTCAATGGGAATGTCACTGAGATGAATGGCTCCATAATTAAATATTTATATAATATTTATATATATTTAAATATAATAAATATATCAGCATCTCCTTACTGAAGGATCTCAAGTAATATGGGTCTTTTTTAAACGCATTATATTTGAGTAATATATTTGTGTAAGTTTTAACTAAAGCTATTAAAAATCATTTTGTTAATTGAAATCAAGCTGAAATTATATAAAATATAAATATAAAACGAAAAATGTTTCCTTGGCAAGTAACTGAAATAAGTTTCAGTACTAAAATTACTAAACCTGAAATAAAAAATAATAATTTAAATAATAAAATTAAATAATTAAATAATGCAAAATGAAATAATAAAAAATAATATTTCTTTAAATAAAAAAATTAAAAATAATAATAAAAAAAGGCAAAACCACCTAACAAAATTACTAAAACTTAAACTAAAAATAAAACTGAAAATGTAAAAATAAAATCTTGTCCAAAATTTGTGTGTACATGTACATGTACAGGGTTCCCAGAGGCGAGGAAACCTGGAAATATCTTGGAATTTTAAAATTGCCATTCCCAGGTCTAGGAAAAAAAAAATTAAAATGGTAAAAATCTTTGTCATGCACATTTATAGTGAATATATGTACTTATGCTCAGTTGGTGATTATATTTCATCGTGATTTTATAAGTTATGAATGTCTAGAGAAGTCATTGACAATCACTAGTTAACATGTAAGACGTAACTAAGAACGTGTGTGTGTGTCGCCCCACAGGACAGAAGAGGAGCCTATGGAAGAGGAACCTCCATTGTAGAAGGTCCGCTCGACTGCCTTGGTGACCCTCTCAGCTCAGAGCCTCTTCAAGGCCTCTGACGTCACTCTACTCTCTCCATCCGTTTCATTTTTTGTCCCGCGATGTGCGCACTTTGAGCACGGGATCCGAAACGGCCTGAAGAAATCTCCGTGACACCCAGAGTGCGACAAACGTCTCAGCCATGTTAGTCTGTCTCTGTCCGTGGCAGCAAGTCCAGGATTGTGTATCCTGGTCTGTCCGCAGGGACACTTAACTTTTGAGCAGGACATAGACTCATGTTTCTTTGTTAGATGTGAGAGCTGGTGCTTTCGACATGAACTTTTTTTCATTATTTTCCAGAGCCACTATAGTCCACATGATTGATTTCGGCTGTGGGTCTACGTTTTTTTTATTTGTCGTCTGTTCATTTGTCTGTTTTTCTTTTATCTTGGAGAAAAAAGTGACTCGTTCCATTCGCCATCCGAGTTACTGCTTCTGACATTCATGACGAGAGACCCACAAGGGTGGACGATGTGACTGGGAGAGAGGGCGAAGGATTCTGGGAAGCCCGACAGAGAGCCATGAGAGTGACAATTTGAGTTTGTGCCTTTTCAAAAGAGTTTCCGTGACGGATCGAGAAGAACATTGCCTTAAACTAGTTACAGGAGGGGGCGACGTTTCGCCGCCTGGGTTTTTCTTGTCGCGATGGTCAAAGGCTGGCCTAAAGAATGGAGAAACCCTCAGCATGTTTACCAGGAACTCCCTGCAGATATCTTCATGTTTCACACGCATTATGACCTGTTTTATGTTCCTTCATTTTTACTGTGCTTGTGTTGGATGTTACATGACTTTAAGTGTCACTGACAAACGAACTTTAAGGTAGTTGCCAGCCATCCAAGGGCAAAATTTAGTTGGAGCGCTTCGATTCTCCAGCGCTTTAGAAGGCAAGCCAATGTAGCGACTCATTTCAACTCTAATGACCAAATACGCACCTCCTCCTCCTCCTCCGAAAGGTTAACCAGCATGCAGCTTTCCATCTGCCAAGTTAAGAATTCAACCATCGTAGATTAACAGCGCCAACGAGCATGAGTTCGCTGTTAACCCACTAGCTGCGAGCATATAGGATAGGGCTGCGATGACCACGCGTCATACGATTTGTAGTTCGAGACAAACTTTCTATTTTTCCTTCTCTCGACATGTTGTACTTTTATATAGCTATGAATGTCTAGTATTCCGGTTACTTTACAGTTTATCAAAGGGCACTAGCGTATCACTACTATTATTCTACTCAGCAGATGGTCAGTTTTATTGACACCTTTGAAACAAGCGGAAAAGGGCTGGTTACCGATTTTAAATGTACCACTGAGCCTTCAGACGTGCCACCTGGTGAGATTTAGCGCTGGTTTCCTGCCGACAGGCCTGAGCTAGGAGGGTTATGGGCCTTTCACTAGGGGCAGGTGCTACCAAACATGTGCTCGTCACATGATACAATCCAGGAAGTAGCGGGACCACCAGCTTCCACTCAGAAAACAATCGTAAACGCCTCTGAGACGACTGTGATACTCAGACAATCTGCATGGGACATTGACATAGTCGCCTTCGAAACGGCACATAGAATTGTATATATACGCAATTATGCATGCTGACAGTAGATCATTTGGCTTGACTTTGATTGTACATTGAACTTTATTCGATTTTGGACTGATGAAGAGGCGATGATTTGTTTGACAACCCCTGACTCATGTTTAGCCTCTCGGCAACTACCTTTGGCATTCTTTTTCTGTGTGTCATGTTCAATATGAGACGCATTAAGGCGGGAGATTTGACTCACCGTTGCCATTGTTCCTCGACTTCATTTTTATATATGCCTGTCACGTATGACTACTCCACTTTGGGTTTGTGCCCAATATTTTCTTGTCCGTTTTTCTTGTTTTTTTTTCCTTGTGTACTCGTTTGTCCTGTTTTATTATTTTTATTTTTTTTACTTTTTGGATTATGTACTTGTTCATTTGTCAGTCTTTATGTAGTTGACAATGTGTTTTACATGCTCAAGTCTTTAGTTTCTTGTTTTAGAGTTTTTTTAATTTGTTTATCTTGTTTTTTTTGTATGCGGTGGGAGGGAGATGCTTTTACTTTGTATAATGATTACGACAATTGTGTATTTACTACGTTCTGTTTATAGTAGATTTATATTACAAAGATCTATAGATATATTATATATTATAAAGATTGCTGACTCAAATAAGAAAACTAGTATTGCAAAGTGATATATTTCAGTACGTGGTCTGGCTTCGGCCGTTGCTGGTTCCACTGAAGGCACTGTTTATTGGTTTCTTGCATTCACAGTAGCATTACTCTGGCATTGTAAACTCTTGATCAAACCGATCTTCGCGGTTCCAGGCTTCAGTTTTACAGTGTGCTCTCTAAACTCTCATACAAAAGTCCCGTGAAAAAATATTATTGACTGACACTGTACATTTCCATTGGTAGAAGTCCATTTGGATAGATCAAGTAGATTAGATACTGACAGTGATCCAAGATGGATTTCATTTCATTTTCATTTGAGTTATTTTAGCCTGTCAAGAACTATCCGGGTCGTATTTCACCCCAAAATCAAAGGAAAAAATGTAAGAAATGACATTTTGCCTCAAGAAAATGAAGCAACACTGGCTCAACCAATCGTGTGAGATTGGGGTGTGGCTATCTGTTTGTTCAACCAATGGCAGACAGGGGGAGTTTCTAAGAAAAGTGTTTGAAAATAATCATTATATGGTGGTGCAGAAATTACACACTTCAGCTTTGTGAAATATAATTATTTTAAATGTAATATAAAATAATTTAAAGCTGCAATCTGTAACTTTTTTTGGTTTAAAAATTATCCAAAATAAATTTTTGAGCAAGTACATAACCAGCCAGTGTTCAAAACTATCTCCTTACCTTAGCCCGATTCACAGCGGTAAGCTTGTAATAATGATTTCTAATAAAATGGGTACTGGTGGGTTTCCGCGGGAAATTCGAGCATGCAGCCATTCGTCTTTGCAGCTGGAATAATTAAACTTATCATTTTGATGGCGGATTGTAATCCAGAAAGGTCCAAATGACAATCATCAGTGACAACTGGAGATTCACCCATAGTCAAAAGCAAAATACTTCGGAGTGGCTACAGAAATTGAAATCTACAGGTAACACTAATACATACTAAATACACATAGTCACGCAATGCTGATGTTGTTAACATTAGTAATTTGAGAACAAAGTATAACAATAATAATAACAATTTGCACGGTTTAACGTAATCCGAGCTAAGCGATCGTTAGATTTAATCACCATTGGCAGCGTGATTTATTGTAATGCTTTTTTTTCTCAGTTGGTCAGAACAAAAGTGGCAGACATGTTACTTACTCGTTCAGATGACATTTTCCGGTGAAAATTCTTATTTTGGTCATACTTCAAGACTACAGTCTGTGATTCTGAAGTACAGTATCCACACCGATGTGGTGACTGACAGCAAACATTAGATTAATCCGCGCTGAGGAGTCGTGCCGATACACAACCCGCGTAAAGATGATAATTCCGCAAATAGCTGCAATTACAGGTTTCAAACAGAGATGGCGACAAAGAGGCAAAACTTACGGACTGCAGCTTTAAATAATTTTAAAAAATACAGTAATTTTATTGTAGTAATGATAATCTATTGAGAATTAACAAAAATACTGTCATAATGCAAGAAATCTCAAAAATAATCTTTTTAAACAAGCATTTTCTTTATGCAAAATATACTTACTTATTTACCTCCTTTTAATTTTAGGGTGAAATGCAACCTGGACATGATTTTGTGAAATGTAAGGGTTTTATTTATATGCAGTCACTCTCGGGACACTTCTGTTTTGTAAAATCTGCGTCTTGTTACTCCTTCCGAGCGATTTTGGGCATTTTTGCAGTATCATATCCAGACCAAGTCCATCAAATCTCATGTGATTTACTTTCAAGAATGAAGTGCGAAGGCTGACATTGATTTGAAAGAGTCCTGGAAATGTCAAGCGACATAATAGTAATACTCAAACCGGACAGCCATCAAACTCACAGACCACTTTGCAATAATACTAACGGCAGCCTATCAGTAGTCTTGTCAAAGGGACATCTCTATCCGGTTCGTCCGGATAGTCATTTTCTTTGCTCTTGTTTTGTATAATAGAAAACAAACTGCATTCCATTTGTTTTCCCTTTTTTTTTCTTTTTTTTTTCCTTACCTTTCTTGTCATTCCTGCTAATTTGCCATGAGGTCTGGCCTGAGCAGTTGTTTATTTGAAGGCCAGGGTGAAGTTTCTTTCATTCTCTTTCCTTCACAGCTGTAGATTTCTGCATGGTTTGTGCGTCAGCATGCCTGTCTGTCCTTGTAACATATTTGCACAAAGTAGGAACACGGGAGGGTTGAGGCTTTGGAGAACGCATGGGATGGAAGCTCTTCTTTCCTCCTCTGTTTCTGGTCAGTTCGCAGACGGAATGATGCTCTTGGTGTCCGACGGATGTGCTTTTTACTTGTTTAAAAGAGGAATGAAAGAAAAATGACTTTTTAATATTTTACAACAACAACAAGAAGAAAGTTATCTAGCACTTGTGACATACAGACTCTAGACTTTATTGTATTTATGTAGAGCATTGTTTTAGGTGAACTACACACTACGTCACACGTTAGACTGTCTGTGTGACTTCTTTTGCTTTCTTTTCTTTTCTCGTTTTTTCTACTCTTTCTCTGGATGTATTTTTGGGGCTGGAGGAAGACTAGGAAAAGATTAGGGTCATTCCTTTAGAAACATCTGGAATCATCAAAGGGCTTTTTTCCAGATGTTTGTCAGATATATCTTCGGTTTGTCCAAAAGGAGAAAAAAAACACTTATCAGCCAGTAATACCTGTGACCACTGTGGCTCGAGAACAGTTCTAGGTTTACAAAATGTAAGAAATGCATATTATTTTTGTCACTTTGTTTTTCCATTGTTACAATAGAACTTTTCTTGGGACCTTTGCTCTAATGTTTGTCTTTGACATCAACTATAAAGTACTTTGTTTTTGAATACCACACTGTCTTGTTTTTATTTCCGAGCATGTTTTTCACTTAATGGATTCACATAATGCAACAAGTAAGAGGCTCTAATTATTATAATAGTAAAATCATTTTAGTGATTAAATGTCATATTTTCTACTAAGATAACTTATATGTAGGAGCATATGTATATAAGTGAGGAGATTAGTATTTTATATATTACACATTATAATTATTAATTAGTCTATGGAGGGTCAGACAGCTCTCATATTTCATCAGAAGGATCTTCATTTGTGTTCCGAAGATGAATGAAATTCTTACGGGTTTGGAACGACATGAGGGTGAGTAATTAATGACAGAATTTGTGTGAACTATCCCTTTAAACCTCAATCATTTCAGTAGGAAGTTACAGCCTTTGTTAATGTGACCGCTGTAGGAGTTCCTGTCACATTGTGAAGGGTCTAATGGCCTGTCTGGTAGTGAACGTTGAGCTTTTCTCATCATTTTACACTGTAATTCTGTGGTGTGCTCTTGGGCGACAGGGACTTTTTGTAAATCTATTACATAGCAAACAACAGTGCACCACAAGTAATGTTCTATGAAAAACTTGTGGAGATGAATTGTTTGTGGGGAGAGAAGGGCCGGGATGCTCAGATGTCCCACAGTATGTTTAAGGACTGTGGTTTATTGTCAAAAGCATCAGTTCCCGTCAGTTTGCCTGGAGCGCAGAACTTCAGCGTTTAGACTGTGAGAATTTATATATAGAGAGAGAGAGAGATTAAATGCACATCTTTGTGCTGGATGTACCTGCCCTAAGAGATCTTTTCAGATTTTAGTTGGGATTTTTTTTTTTTTTTTTTTTTTAAAAAAACATGGACCGTTTTGGAAAAATTTAAAAAGAAGTTATGAATTAAATAAAAAAAGAAATATTTTATATCTTATATTTAAATATTCGGTCACACTTTAGATTAGAGTCAAATTCTCACTATTAACTAACTATGACTTTTGCCTCAATAAACTCCTAATTACTGGTTATTAATAGTTAGTAAGGTAGTTGTTAAGTTTAGGTATTGGGTAGGATTATGGGATATAGAATATGGTCATGTAGAATAAGGCATTAATATGTGCTTTATAAGTACTAATAAACAGCCAATATCCTAGTAATATGCATGCTAATAAACAACTAGTTAATAGTGAGAATTGGACCTTAAACTAAAGTGTTACAAAATAGTCTTATTTATATTTTAATATTTTTTTAATGTTTTTTTTTTTTTTTTTTTTCACTAATCAAATTAGTAAATGAGTGGAATGGATCATGTGACTCTTTTTACAGATGGTTAGAAGTTCTTCCTTTAAAACTCGAGAAATTCATGTTAGTTTATTTTCATTCACCTGGTTGTGCTGATCATATATTTTTTAATTTAATTCATATTAGTATTTTCTTTTCTAATTAATTTATGAAAGAAATAATTGAATACTTTTATTCAGCAAAGACACGTTAAATTAATCAAAAATGACAGTAAAGACTTTTACATACAAAAAAATACATATTTTTTTTTAAAATAAATGCTGTTCTTTTGAACTTTCTATTCATCAAAAAACCCTGAAAAATGCATAACCATTTCCACAAAAATATTTTTTTTCAACTGTGAGCATCAAATTAGCATATTAAAATGATTTCATAAGGATCATGTGACACTGAAGACTGGAGTAATGATTCTGAAACATTTAGGCTATTTAAAATTGTAATAATATTTCAAAATATTACTATTTTTGCTGTATCAAATAAAACAGCCTTGGTGAACAGAAGAGACATTTTTCAAAAACAATAAAAAATCTTACCCAAACTTTTGTAACACTCGTGTAGATACAGTAATAGGGAATGGAACTATTGTTTTAAAGTCATGAGGCCCGTTCACACCAAGAACGATAACTATATTTGCGTCCACACCAACGAACGATAACGGTCTGTTTATTCTAAGCTCAAGCGCTGCGGTTTCAAAGTGTTTAAAACATATTTTTGCTGTTCTTGTTGCATTTACACGGCTTTAACCAGCAGATGTCCTCTCAGTATGCTATGTTTCGAGTGAATAGCTAGCGTAATCGATCTAACAGTGAATTTAGCTGACGAAGTCAATATAGTGGAATAAAAACAACGCCTAATCTTTTTCAGTGCATCTTCAAAGGAAGCTAGACATTGTTGTCGAAACTAGCGCTGGATACCTGAGGTAATTTTATTTTACACCGTTTGCTAGCCTATCGTTCATACTTCTCACCATTTATTCCGAGGGTATGACCGATTGTTTTCCATATATGCATTTTCTTTAAAGTATCCTTGAAAAGGGGGGTTGACTTGTCAAACAGTGGTGGCTTTTTCAGGACCTCGGCGATTAACTTCTCCGCAATGTCGTCCGCCATTTTAAATGCACGACTCAGCGCGAGCCTTTAAATTAGAATGGATTCTGATTGGCTGTCAGTGTTTTATCATTCAACGGCCGGAAAAAATCGTTCTGAAAGTGATCCCAGCGATATCGTTTCTCTATATCGTTATCGTTATAGCTGTGGTGTGGACACTGCTATAATCTGTTGTATTTCCCAACGAAAAAGAATATTTCACACACAAGTTGAATAGGATTTTTTTTTTTATCAATCTGGATTGATTGTTAAAAGTGCGCCTCTGAATCATGAACAAGGAACATGCATTAATAAGGTATATTTTGTTTATTATTTATTCAATTAAATAAATATTGATCGATGTAGCATTATGATGAATATATTTTAAAATCAATAATTATATCAATAATATATTTTTTTTACTTCCTTGGAGATCCATGTAAATACCATGGTACATGAATATAGTACCATTCTAGTATCTGTATGGTACTTCTCTGGTGGCTCTGAGGATCTGGTGAAGGTTTGTTAAAGCCAGAGCTTGTGTTTTGAGCACTGCCCCCTCTGTCCAGGGGAGGGCAACAAGGAGGAGAGCAGCTTACAGTAGTCACGACAGGGATTAGCAGCTCATTTACAGGAGACAAGGGTCAGACGTCTGTCCAAATATACAGGGGCACGTTAGAGCGAGATAAATCCAGCAGATTGACCAAAGCAAACAAAAACATCACCCTGCTTGCTAAGCGACAGTCAAATAAACAACCGGCTAATTCGAGTCCAGCGCTGCTGAATTGACTCTTTAGTAGAAAATATGCAAACAATTTAACTTATGTCACAAAGCAGATATTTGAATATTCATAAATCTAGCACCCTGGGAAGTGTGGCATGGTTAAGCTAATAACGCAAGTGTGAAAGGAGACGCAAGAGACAATATTTACCGTCTTGCAGGTCAACAAAAGATAGTCTCCAAACAACATAACGAGCACAAAGGTGACATGATCCGCAGGAATGCGTTCACATATTCAGCTCCTCGGGAGTCAAATTGAGGTGAGCGCCAGTGAAACGTTTAGAGACTGTCAGTGGAACTGTTGACCAGGTCGCTGAACCCCGTGACCTTTGCCCTGTAGCTCAGGGTCGGGTAAACCCAGTGCGGTCTCAACATTTGATCCCAATCGGGGTCTCTACATGCTATCCGTTCCCACAATAAACCCGTCTTGGAAAACACAAGCTTGACACATCAGACGAAAAGCCTCTAGCTAGTTTCTGACAATTTGGTCTGTGGTCACACAATCCAATGTTGTTCTCTCTCTATCTATCTTTTTTTCCTCATCCCTCTGCTCATCCTCATTGAGGTGGCTCAGTCTGTCATTATGGGCTCTTATATTAGAGAAGGGCCTCCTTCCAGAGCGTTGCTTGCCACTTCTCTGCAGTTTTTAATTGTGGCTCTGAGGTGGTGGATGAAGGCAGCTGCATCTCAGAGCCAAATTACAGATCAGCCTTACAGAGCCGGAGTGATAGGACACAAGGCGTAAGACCTGCGCTTCACCCAGTGGGTGTGGACATCATCCCGACCAGCCTTACTCAAGAGCTTCTCCTCAATTTAGACTGTAAATCACATATTATGAAACAGATAGTGCAGACTGTAAATTCTGATTGGATGAGCCACATTTAAAGGGATAGTTCTACCAAAAATGAAAATTCTGTCATTTACTCAACCTCAATTTGTTCCAAACCTGTATGATTTTTTTTTCTTCTGCCAAACACAAAAGAAGATATTTTGAAGAATGTCGGTAACCAAACAAGTTGGAAGTCAGTGGGTCCCATCAACTTGTTTGGTTACCCATATGTATCAGGGGTGAAATAAGTTGAATTTTGATAGATTATAAAGAAAAACGTTTTTGCCAACACTTTACAATAAGGTTTAAACATTAGTTTAAACAAGCATTAGGCATCATGAAGTAAGCAATAAGGTATGAGAGGCTGTGCTGTATCACGGCTGAAGGGTGTTGTTAGGCACAACGCAAAGCGGAGTGCCTGCAACCCCTTCAGCTGTGACTTATTCACGATACAGCATTAGCCTCGAGTACCTTATTGCTTTTATAAAACGGTTACCACACAATACAAATATTAAAGCCAAAAATATGTATCAATGCAACTTTCATGAAGTAAACTTTCAATAAAAGCCTTCCTTCCGCCGGAAAAAATAGTCCCTGACCGTGAACAGCAACAGAAGTTACATTATTACGCCATTAGATGGCGGCAAAGACTGTCTTTATGAGTGTGTCAGTCAGTAGCGAAGACTTTTATATTGAAAAGACTGAACTGTTGTAAACATTGAACAAGACGCAACTGACAAATGCTTTGACTAGCGCTGTCAGTCACGGGAAAACCCCTTAACTGTTAAAAGGACAAGATAATACATCGGACATTTAAACAGATTTTTTATTATGAACATAGGGCTGACCTGAAGGAAAATGCTAAATCTGAATGCAGGTAATAAACTCGCTCACTCGATCTTTTTCTCACAATACTCTTCTACATAATACAGTAAGCTTCAATGAACAATATCAACTGAGCACAAACACTTTGCGTTGCTAAGAGTGGTTGCTAAGGGTGTTGTGTAGTGATACACAGAACCATTGGGTGAAGCGGTCATAGCCGTGTTTTATCGTGAATAAAACACAGCTATTGACCAATCAGAATCAAGGACAGGAACTAACCGTTTTATAATTAACATATAATAACATATAATAAACATACTTTTACAGCATCTATGTTTGTTAATTTCTACACATACTAATTTATTAACATCTCAACTTATATAAATTAACATTAGTTAATCTAAAAATTAGGTAAAAAGTAGGTTTATAAAATAAAATTAACCTGATTAATAAATTATAATAAAATGCTATTCATGATACCTAAAGCATTTACTAATGTTAAAAAATTGAAACTTGTTGTACATTTATTTATTTATTTACTGTATTTAAATAACATTCACAAATGAATTATGCACAATAAGGCTTGGAACGTCCATTATGAATGTCATCCATTTTGATTTCGTGGTTTACAAATAGTAATCCTATATACAGTCAAACCAAAATGTATTCAGACACCTTGAACATTTCATTCATTAATACAGTTTATTCACTATAGTTTAAATAATATATGACAAGATCTCAGAGTTAAACTCTTAAATCTTAATTATGTCAGATAACACTTAAGCAAAACATGGTCACTTCAAAGTGTCTGTATAATTTTTTTGTTCCAAATTTTTATCAATTTTACTGGTAGTCCACTGTACGAAGAATTTTTGGGTATAATATTTCACAGTTTACTTTATTTTGCTATCCTCACTTACATAAATGAACTATAGTGTCCTGCACCCACTAGTAAAAATATTTCAAAAATATCAAAAATGTCTGAATAATTTTTGGTTTGACTGTATATAGACCTACTATTGCAGTAACTGTTCTTTCAGGTTTTAATTTTAATACATTTAAATCCATAGTTCATCCAAAAATTAAAATTCTGGCATCACTTACTCACCCTTTGTTTGTTTGTTTTTTGCTTGTTTGTCCATACAATGAAAGTCAACTGATAACTAAAGCTGTTTGGTTACCAACATTCTTCAAAATGTCATCTTTTTTGTTTCACAGAAGAAAGTCAATCATACAGGTGTGGAACGACATGAGGGTGAGTAAATGAAGACAGAATTTTCTTCTTTTTTTCTAGGTGAACTATCACTTTAACTATTTAGTGAATATTGGTGTTTGTTTTTTATCATATTGCCACTTTTTCTTTAAAAAAAAAAAAATCAATAAGCCATTTGAGGGCATGCTCTGGATTTGAGCACTGTTAAGGAGATTTTAAGCAGTCCACTTTTTTGACGTGTGCTGTAACGCACGACTTCTCATGGCTTATTGTTTTATTTGCTCATCTGTTCAGCTATTTGATAATATTTTGTCTGAAGACGAGGATGTTGATGGCTTTTGTAATGTGCCGAGTTTGTTTTATGCTCAAATATTTTCAGAAACTGCACGCTTGTGCTCCACGTCGACTGTCATCTTCAGTCTCGCGTGTGCTGTGTTTTGAGAGCTGTGTGCTGTTTGCTTGTCTTTGCCGTGTTTAGTCTAAAACCCGGTGCCCATCCTGAGAGACTACGGGGAGGAGATATCTGTGCACTGACCCGTCACTGCACTGCAGGTGCTGCTGCCCTGAGAGGAAACAAACGCAGGCTGAAAGTGGTGGGTTCACACTCTCCGTATTCCTACTTGATCATTTTCAATATTGACACAAAGCACCTCACTGTTTGATTCTACTTTGCATGTGAAGACAAGACTGTCATAAATGTTTACCATCACAGAAAAGAGAGCGGGGCAAAGGTGGCTCTCGAGGGCTGTGACATATTTTTCTCATTAAGGGCTCACACAACTTTTTAAGAGCACACACAAACACAACCCACATCAATTTATGCCTGTTGTGTTAGTCCAAATTACACAGGTGACCTATCCCCTTCCGGCTCTATGAGATCAAAAATGGAACGGGACGGGAGGGAATCTACCCCCTCGGAGCAAGTTTAATTTCAGCCCCCTCTTCAAATCGTTCACACCGCAATTCCCCCGCGGCTGCGCTAACCGTGTAAAGGGACTGTATGTTTTATCCCGCTGCCTTCACATGAGGAAGTCATTAACATCTCCGTGCATCTCTGCTCTGTAATCTCCCTCAGCCGGTGTTTCTTCCACCAGCAACACAACAACAAAAATATGGAGAATTATGCATTTATCTCAGTTAGATAAGTAGTGCTGTTAGCTGAGGTATAAGAATCATTATTACTATTGCTCATATTTATAGTGATTTGAATAATCCCCTGTGCAAATGAGACCTTAGTGTCAAATAAATTCCTTAGGAGCCATCCACAGAGAATTCGTTTTTCTGTTTAAAAACGCGAGACGCAGGGCAGTGGAATAAAAAAAGATTACAAGCTATGTCCCAATTTAGAGGCTATATCTTTTGAAGGCCAGTTGTGTCAAAGCGGCGCAACGAAGGCTGTCCCAATTCGAAGGCGGTCTCGAAATGCTTCCTTCATTTTAGAGGCAATGAAGTATACAACAGATGGATCCTAGCCTACCCCAGAATTCATTGCATGCCTGTGATGACAGGATTTTTTTTATTACACTTTTAAATGTAAGGATTGGGTTTCAACTTACTCGAATATCTAATGATACAAATGTAAAAATAAAAAAACTTTAAAGGGTTAGTTCACCCAAAAATGTTAATTACTCACCCTCATGTCGTTCCACACCCATAAGACTTTCGTTCCCTCCATTGACAGCCTACGCAACTACCACTTTCAAACCCCAGAAAGGTAGTAAAGACATCATTAAAGTAATCCATGTAACTCCAGTGGTCTAACCTCAGTTTTATGAAGCAACACGAGTGCTTTGTTTGCGCAAAAAAAAAAAAAATCATTTACCACTTTTTTCTGACAAAATATTGATCTCAAAAAGACGTTCACGAGAGCACCACGACGCATGTGTATTGTGTTGACGCAAGAGTAGACGTTGTTACATGAATGCGTGTTGGAGATTTTTATTATAACATGGTGTCCTAACTAGGCCCGAACCAATAGAGTGCAACAGTTGGGTTCCAGAAGTAAAAACTCGATTCATTTTCTCCATAAGGAAATTGATTTTTAAAGATAGCTTATAAACCCTTAAAGACAGACCTACTATGAGCTACAGGGTTGTTAATTCATGGTATTTGCATCTGTTGAAGCCGTCAGCCCACATTATTTTAGCTTATTTTTAAAATAATCGTGTTTAACAGTGGAATTCCTGGTGAAAAACTACATTACCCATGATGCTGTGCAGAAAATTACACCAATCAGAGAGTTGAAAAAAGCAACATGCTCCAAAATGCTCTTTAGCTCCGCCCACTCCCATGAATTGCTGCGAATGACGTAATCAAGTTGATCCCCCTACGCTCTCAAAATACTGAAATGTTTGTATATGCATATTTTGCACTAAACTTAAAATATAGCCTATTGTTTATACATATAATCAAAATTTGTAAATGAGTAGTTTTATATTTCTCCATCATTTTTAATTTGATTATGCTGTTCACAATGCTTCATGGCATTGTAGTTCTTCCCCTCACTAAAACCATTAAGTATACAGTCTTGTATCTTTGTCTATTTGACCAATTTTCAAAAACTTTTTTGATTCAAATCAATGTTTGTATTGTTGTGATTCACCTCGTAGCTGATTGGTTTGTTTCATGGCTTATAACTCTTTACGAATATTTTAAAATCCCTATGGGAAAAATGAATTAAAAAAATATTTCTGGAACCAACGCCACTGAAAAAGGGGGTGGGCACTAATGCACTCTATAAAGAAACAATCTAGAAAATAAAACTTATAGGTTTTAGTCTTAACCAGCCATGACTGGGATAACTAAAAAGTGGCACGCACTACATTTCGTCGGTTGACTGGTTTCTAAGTAATTTTTTGTCCACTCTGAAAGTGAAAATGCTGTACAACGCAATGAGATTTGACAGTGTTGTAATTATGTTGTGTTGTGCTGGATAGCCCCGCCCACACAAAATCTCAGTGGTCCAATGCTCCACTTAGATGTATATTAAATATAAAATATGTTCTGTATCGAGTTGCACAATATATTCACTTTCAGTGTAGATAACCAAATTACTTGCTGAAAACTAGTGCCGTGCTTGGTTAGGACGCATTGTAACGTGAGGGAAAATACTGGTTTGTTTCATAATTCGTTTGGTGAAATGGAGAGAATTACAGCTCCTCACCTCAATAGCCTGGTGTGACCTTTCTTCTAATGAAGAGGAAAGTGGTCTGGTGTGCGAGTGTGCCGCAGTATGAACCCACAGACGAGACGGGATCAGGTTACTGCAGACGGTGTGTGAGCGATCGCACCTTTGTTTAACCACTGAACGTTATTGCAAGTAGCCTGATCCATGAATTTCTGTTCTTTTAGCTCTTGAAAGTCCTGTATAAGATCATTAATTTTTGTTTCACAGCTACCTATGTTATACATCTCTCAAACACTTTGAGCAAAGAGGCCTGAGACTGAATAGAGATGCTGGTGAATCATAATACAGAATTATGCAAAAACGCTGATGAACACTGAGTCAAGTCAAGAGGTAATTTCCATAGTCTGGTCTGCATGTGTACTCCACACCAGCTTTTACAGCCACTTTAATGTTTTAAGCCATTTTCTTGTCCGGTTTGATTCTGCCTCCGAGAGCAGCGGAAATCTCCCCAGCGGTAGAAAGACTGGAGGAATTTTAAGGAGGGGGGTGATTTTGGAATGATTGTGGCTGAGAAGTGTTTTTGGTGCTTCCCAGGATGAGGGGAGAGGTGGTGTTGCTGGCAGTGGAAGACTGAAAGTCTGTTCCTTCTCACGGTTAATGGATGATAATAATAATAAGCATAATTTGTATAGGGCTTTTTTTTTTCCAAAGCTCAAGGTCATTTCACAGTGAAATTACAGGCACATTCATTCAAGAAATTCAGAAATTACATTCAGAAATGAAAATGAATGAAAACTACAGAAGTTTTTCAAACTTTAAATAATGGCTGGACAACCCTTTTCTGAAAGTTTAAAGTTAGTGCAGTGTCTTTATGTTTGAAGATTATTTAGGCTATATGTACTTTGGATGGTTGCTAAGGTGTTGCTAGGCAGTTGCTAGCGCATTCTGAGTGGTTGCTAGGCATTTGTTAGACAGACAGCTACTTAGCTGGTTGGTTGATTTATTTTGTTAGTTGTTAGACAGACAGACGTTAGTTAGTTTTAGTTAATTTAGTTAGTTACTTACTTACTTAGTTACTTAATTACTTAGTTGTTAGAAAACATCCATTATGGTCTTTGACATTTTCACCAGTTAGAATAATCCATTAGAGTCCTTGAAAATTAAGTTAGTTAGTTAGTTAGTTAGTTACTTAGTTAGTTGTTAGGAAACATCCATTACGGTCTTTGATATTTTCAGCAGTTAGAATAATCCATTAGAGTCCTTGAAAATTTAGTTAGTTAGTTAGTTAGTTACTTAGTTAGTTAGTTACTTAGTTAGTTACTTAGTTACTTAGTTGTTAGAAAACATCCATTATGGTCTTTGACATTTTCAGCAGTTAGAATAATTCATTAGAGTCCTTGAAAATTAAGTTAGTTAGTTAGTTACTTAGTTAGTTGTTAGGAAACATCCATTACGGTCTTTGATATTTTCAGCAGTTAGAATAATTCATTAGAGTCCTTGAAAATTAAGTTAGTTAGTTAGTTAATTAGTTAGTTAGTTAGTTAGTTACTTAGTTACTTAGTTGTTAGAAAACATCCATTATGGTCTTTGACATTTTCAGCAGTTAGAAAAATCCATTAGAGTCCTTGAAAATTAAGTTAGTTACTTAGTTAGTTGTTAGGAAACATCCATTACGGTCTTTGATATTTTCAGCAATTAGAATAATTCATTAGAGTCCTTGAAAATTAAGTTAGTTACTTAGTTACTTATTTACTTAATTACTTGGTTGTTAGGAAACATCCATTAGGGTCTTTGATATTTTCAGCAATTAGAATAATTCATTAGAGTCCTTGAAAATTAAGTTAGTTACTTAGTTACTTATTTACTTAATTACTTGGTTGTTAGGAAACATCCATTAGGGTCTTTGGCATTTTCAGCAGTTAGAATAATCCATTAGAGTCCTTGAAAATTAAGTTAGTTAGTTAGTTAGTTAGTTAGGAAACATCCATTACGGTCTTTGATATTTTCAGCAGTTAGAATAATCCATTAGAGTCCTTGAAAATTAAGTTAGTTAGTTAGTTACTTAGTTACTTAGTTGTTAGGAAACATCCATTAGGGTCTTTGGCATTTTCAGCAGTTAGAATAATCATTAATTAGAGTCTTTGAAAATTTAGTTAGTATAGTTAGTTGTTGGGAAACATCCATTAGGGTCTTTGAAAATTTCAGTAGTTAATTAATTAGGAATCATCCATTCATTCATTAACCATTTCGGACGTATCCGGCTTTTAGTGATTCTATGGGCCATCTCCCGCCATACGCAAGAGAGGTCCTGGTAGGTTGCCAGGTCTTTCCCGCACGCATTCACACCTACACTTTGTTTTTGGATTGTGGGGGAAACCCACGCAGACACAGGGAGAACATGCAGACTCGACACAGAAAGACCTCCTGGCTCAGCTGGGTCTCAAACCGGGGACCTTCTTGCTGTGAGGCGACAGTGCTACCTAATGAGCCACTGTGCAGCCCAAAATCATCATCACAATCATCATCAGGGCCTTTGAAATTTTAGTTAGTTAGGAATAATCCTTTAAGGTCTTTGAGAATTTTAATCATTAGTTAATTAGGAATCATCTTTTAGGGTCTTTGAAAATTTCAGTTGTTAGTAAGTTAGTTAGTAATTATCCATTAGGGCTTTTAAAAATTTCAACAGGCCCCTGCATGTCCTGATCTTACCTCTCAGTACTTTCTTTCCTATGTACTGAAGGTCCAGAGCGTTCCAGAACTATTCTTGTCCACCATAATCCCTTCCTGGCTTTTTGGATTGTTTATACTAAATGTAAGCATCTCCACCTGTTGTTCCCAGATGAAATGTTCTCAGTATACAGCACTGCACCTGTGCAGAAACACACCTGCGCTGTAGATGTCCTGTCCCAGAACGCATGTCCGTAACACTGTCTGAATTCACTGTCCTTCATCCATGTCCTGATTTGATCTGCTGGTCGGTGATTCAGCGCAGACGTTTGTATGCAATCTAAGGCCAAACATGTGCTGCATTGCCACGTCATCTACCCTTGAGCACGGATCCGGTCCTGCGGGTTCGGATATTGTACACGTGGAGCTGTTTTAGGGCAAGAAGGCCAGTATCAGCCTCTTATGAGTGTTATGGGATCAAATTGTTACTCATCTCAATTGTGCTTATTGTCATCCGGAGAGTTTAAAGTTCCATCACAAGAATGTCATTTATTATATCCTAGCTACGAATGGCTAACTTCTGTAAAGCTGCACATACTATTATGAAATCTTAAATATGAAACCAATAAGCCACTCAAAGTCATGGAGAATGGAGGCTAAGGCATTTTTCGAAATATCTTATTTTATGATCCACAGAAGACAGAAAGTCATACAGTTTTAGAATTCCATAAGTGTGAGTAAATTGACAGAATTTTCTTTTTGGGGTAAACTATACATTTAAAGGTAGGGCAGGTCATTTTCGGAGAGGCTAGCAATAGCGAGCTAGCTTTGAAAGCAAGATCTCACCCTCCCTTCAGAGCGCTCTACAAAGCCACACCTCCTCCAAAACACATGAACGCGTACAGCAGGGACCAAATAAAAGGAGAAGGGTCTATCTCCGTCCCATAGTACTACAAACCAAACCCCTGGGGATTACACCTAGTACAACAAGTTACGCCTCCCGCGAAGAAACAAGTGTGGGTCTCATTAACTAAAACAATCTTTTGAAATAAATTATCTTATGTTTTATGTATGAGATGTTTGTAAAACGAGCTTATATTGCTTTTGAATCTTAAGTATGAAACAGCTAGTAAAACATAAGTTAAATCAAATTAATACAGACTCATGATAATTATAGCTAAAAACCTACCCCCCACACCTACACCTTACCCTAAACCTTCCATAAAAATAAAATTTACTGTAGAGTTTCATAATTAAAATACTTTAAAAACTGATGAAAACAAACAGGATAACTATGCCGTCTGGTGATCTATGTTATACAATCTGTATGCCTTATCACTAGGTGGCGATAGTAAAACTTAAAAAGCGAGGAAAGTGAAGTAGAAGAAGAGCAGTAGTGACGACATCAGCGATTTCAGAGGGAGGGGCTCTGATGACGTCCCGAATGGCTGTTTCAATGTAGGGTGCATAACTTGAGGTAGGGGGCGTAATTAGTAGGGGCGTGGTTTGTAGTACCTCGAGACGCAGTCAGATACACTTGAATAAAAGTGTCACGAGAGACGGCGTTAAACTACATGTCTCAAAGCACATAGCATTACAATGATAATGAACATAAACAACTTGAAGAGCACTGACCTGTACCACCTGACTGCTGCATATTCATTTCAGCGTTGATAGTGCATGAAACGTGTAAATTCGAGTCATGAACCGCTCTCAGTATAACGTCACGGGTTTCCATCTCTTCCAATTACATAGTTATGGCGTGAACGCAGCATAAGCTCATTGTTTTGGTTCAGGAGGAAAGGTAAAAGGCGGCCGCTGGTGCTCACGACTGACGTCTGTCTGCATAGCATGAAACGCGCTGATGGCGTGTGATGTCTGCGCTAGCAGGGTGTGCGGAGGTATGGAAATACGCTGACAGGTAGGCAGGACATCCTATCATAGCCCTTGGACCGAATGCAATGATTGGACGTATATTTTATGGTCCTATGCCTTCCAAAGATGATATATGTACATATATAAATACATTTAGACCACTTAGTGATTGCTATCAGGATGTAAATAGAGACTTTCAACCAGCATAACAAAAAATGTTTCTGGAACAAATCTCCTACCCTGCCTTTAAGTTTAAAAATACACACTAATTCTTAAAAAAAAAAATCTAAAAAAAAGAATTCTTCCACTGGGAATGCTAATGTAATTAATTAGGCTCGCTGTAAACTGTTTACAGTGCAGAGCATTAATATCAATTTGAGGTCACAGGTGTGTTGTGTTTATTAGCATTTTACAACAGTTTTGAGCGCGGCTCATCAAGTTAGCTGTTGTCTTCTTTTTTACCCTGTCTTTTAGTTGCTTATGTTTCCTCTATAACTTATAGTTTACTATCAACACAAAAGGTAAAAGTAAGCCACTAGGGTGGTAGCCTACAAATCTGATTCTAGGTTTAGCAGAAGGAAATGTGCGTCCTGCCAGGGCCCACCCCCACACTGTAATGTAACCTTGGCATTAGCTTGAACATGAAATCCTTTCTGCGGCACATGCAGCGTAAACCTTTACTTTATCCGTTTTACTGCGAATTAAAATTTTGTTGCTTTTTCCGTCTCATTTTACGGGAAACATCTGGGGCTCGCACCACTCCGTAACTGTGGCCCGAGGCATTCTGGCTCAGAAGGAAGGCGGGAATAATGAGACATTATCAAACAACATGCTGCTGATGGATACGCACTCTCCCTCAACACAATGAACACACAGCCTTTTTATTTTCTATTTATTTTTAAATCCATGTGCCTCTCACATCATTTTAAAATGTCTGTTAATGATGGGAATTCGACTCTTTTCCGCGAATCGGTTCTTCAGAATCAGTAAAAAGACTCAGTGATTCTTTTGCGTCATGACGTCATTATAGGAACACGTTGCTGTTTATTCATTTTTCCTGAGAAAAGTTTATTAATAAGAGTGTCCTATTTAGGCTTTTGTGATTTCATTCCTGCCAGTCTTCAGCTCATAAAAACAAAGTGACTTTGAACCTACAGTAGGCCTAATTAATTTGCTTTTTACATTAAACAACAGGTTACTTAAAATAATTTACATCACTCGACTGAACATTTGCTGGATTTAATTAAATGCTATTGATTAAAACCAGCACATTTCTGATTTATGTGTATGAAACATTTTTGCCCCATGAGTCAAATCATCGGTTCACTCAGGCTTAGTTCACTCATCGTTCTCGGCCCATTCCGAGTTGGACATATTTCGAAAGATTCGCTCCGATTCGACAACTGTCCTTGAGAACTGATTCAGTCCGATTCGTTAAATCCAATAGATAGGTGAACGAATCTTTAAGTAGGCTACAATTCGTGAACGAATCATTTTGTGAACAAAATTTGACCTGTTCATTCAAAGATCCGATTCATAAGAACGCGCCCTTCACGAATCGGACATCGCTAATTTCGACGCACTCTCCCTCAACATTTCTCCCAACACGTTTCTCTTTAAAAGATTGTTCTTCCTTTTATTGTGCATCTCAGATTTTAAACATTTATATGACTATGTAAAATATTTTATTTATTTCTATTTTAAGAAACCAAGATATTTTGTTGAGACGAGATCGGGCGACACACGTTTTATTTTATTGGCAGACTGTAAATGTTCTTGCTTTCCGTATACGCTAATTATTATTGGTTTGTCTACGTACAGTTGTGTCAGAAGGACATTTTTCGACTTTCGCCAGTTGGGAAGTAGGTGTGTTTTCACACAGGATTGTAAATGTAACGCAAATTTTTGTTGATTTAGCCTACATTTATTCATTTTTAACATTTAGTAATTTACTTGTAATAAACACTTTAAATGGGCTATTAAAAGTGTTATTTAAATGTTGAATTATGTTTTTAAAACACGCGCAAAGTGTGCGTCGCAGGCCGGGGGTTGCGTCGCGTCTCGACGTCAAGTAGCCTAAAGGCAGCCGCAGTTCAGTTCGTTTTCCTTTGCAGTTGCAGAGATTTGCGCAGGTGCACAGAATAAAGAGAGAGGTGTGTATCTAACGGGCTGGTTCTCACTCTTCAGTTTTTTTTTTTCCTTTGGGTTTCCCCATCACCACATATTTAAGAACTTTTATTTTTAAACTGCAGCTGTTTTCTCGTAAGTGTATCTCTTTGGGTCAGTGGCGTTTCGCCAAATTTGTTTTTGTCTGTATTGATGCCTTTTCTTGCCTATTTTCAGTTTTTGAATTATTCTTTTTTCTTTTGTGGGAGATATAAACGTCTATGTGATGGTAACTGTCCTGAGATTAAAATAAGATGTTGGCATATTGTACTCTGCAGGCACAATCTTTTATTATTATTTCCTTAAAAAAATAAAGAATTAAGCAATTATGTTTTTAAACACTGACATTTAAAATAGCTACTCTTGTCTGTGAAATCAAAGTAAATGTTGCATAACCAGCATAAAGGAAGTGATTTGTTTAGTCATGTGACAAGAATACCATAAAACACCACCACAGTTTTGGAGTCATAAAATCATTTTGTTGTTGTTGTTGAAAATGGAACAACTGCTTATCAAAAATGTATGAAACTTAAACCTAAATATCAATTTTAACTATTATAGCTTTCATTTTTTTTTAAAAAATATATTTTTCTTTTTATCATCAGTGGCATGCAACATTGACCCTTATACAGACATGTATCTGACATAAAGGTTCTTGCCAGTCTTCATCAGCTGACTTCATTATTTAAAGTTCCAAAATATCATAAAATCAAATGATAAATGCAATCAAAATAATAAACGGTATCACTTTATTTTAGTGTCCTTGTTACATGTTACATGTAATTACTGTAGTAATAACCATTATACATAATTACATGCAACTAAACCAAACCAAAGTACATGTTGTTGATTAATATTACTTAAATGTAATCGCACTGTAACACGGACAACTTAAATTAAAGTGTAACCAAATAAACAGCTATTTTTAAAAGAGTTATTAAGTGCCATAAGAATACTGGAAAGTTATCTGACATATAGTATTTTGTGATTTATAACATCATCAGATGTTTTAAAAAGCAGAGTTGCATCTTGAACAGGCCTACAGAACAACTGAGCCTTTATCAAACATTAATGCCTCAACAGTGGAGCCGTTTCTTTTAGATTTTTATCAAGTTAAGCCTGGGAAAATGAGATGTAAACAATTAAATGCTTTGCGAGCGTTGGTGTAGATTTAAAGGAGAAATGAAAAGGTCTGGTAGGGGTCCGGTATTTAAATGCTGTGGTTATCTGCAGTTGTTAAAGAATTTGCCTCCAGCCGTCTGGATTCAGTGATTTCTTCTTATTAGAGCGGACAAGCTTTTTTATAAGCTAAGGGGTAAAACTGGCTGGACTTTCTTTTCGGCTAATGAACCTGCACTGTTTATAACATTTCTTTTTGTAACACAAGAAGGGGAAAATCTGAATGCTACAGTGATGATGTGGACATATGCAAATCAATGTGTTCACCCTAAATGTTCAAAAATACGTTTTAATAAATAAGCAAAATGTACAATGGATGGAAATCGAAAATGTTGCATAGGAAAAATCAAATGTATGCATTCATCCATGCAGCATACTTCAAGAAAGTATTGCTCTAAATTGCATTGGTCCCTTAAAAAAAGCTGACAATACTCACAGGTAGCCTATGTACAATAGTTTTTTTGTTCATATATATATATAAACTCTTCTGTTTAGAGACAAACACGAAATATAGTTTCCATACAGATAACAGATGGCCTTCCTGTACTATCACCACAGCGACATTTAAGAATAACTTGTAAAAAAGATTAAATGTATTTGACGACACAGGAGACGTCATCTACTTTTTCTCTAAGTATATAAAAAGTTCCTTTGGTCGTGTCCTTCGTGAGGATGCTCAAGTCCGTAGGTGTATCCACCAAATGGCCACGTCTTTGAGGTTTAGAGGTTCATCAATAAATCCTTTGGTGTCTTCAAAATTAGTGGAAGTAAACAGTCTGTGGAAGGAAGAAAAACAACTTTTAGACTCAAATTCTGCTTCTCTATGTCAAACAGGAGACCTTAATCTGTGGTTGAACACAGCCTTGGTTTTAAAGAAAAATGGGAAGCTATTAATGATCCCATTTTTTAATTCCGAGTGGGAGCACATGCTTACACAGGAAAAGGCTTGGTTCAAACATGTTACACAGATCCCAGGTGGAATTACGTCACTGGAAAATAACTGTTTCAAGAGGTCATTTGGTTTGAAATTTGAAGCCGTACACCTGTCTTCCTTCGCAATTTCTCAGTAGCATATTACTTTATTCAAATAAATTCATAAGAATCAATTAGACAAACAAAAAATATTATTATGACAGCTGTGTGTTGACGGAGGCCTAATCCAGCGCATAAAACGGCAGATTTATCCAATGGTTAATTCAAAAGGATTGTTAAGATATCTACTTTCATTTCAATTTATCATTTTAATAGCTAATTAGTTATTAAAAAATAGGACCATATTCATTTATATAGATGTGCAGGTTCATTTTCAAAATGTTCAGTTTCTTTTCACCACAGGATATTACTTTTTGTTGTCTAGGAAAGAGACCTCCATGCATATTTTAGCTTATTAAATAAAATGTAAATAATAATTAAATCATTTAAATGAAAATTTTTGAAGTTAATCTTGTTAATAAATGATCATACCATAACACATATTTAGCCTGAAAGATTTCAGTCTTGCTTTAAAGATGTCAGTCTTTGGTTCCAGTGGTTTTTGTGCTGTTATTTCACAAGCATAAACATGGTTTTGGTTGCAGCTCACCTTCATTCTCAAAAATAAAGGTTTCTGTTAGGACCAAAAAGAACTTCACATCCTGATGTCATATAGCAGAATCTTTTCGTTCCTTAGAACTTTGGTTCCACACACGTGCTTTAAAGAACGCAAAACACTGATCTGAAGAACCTATTGTGTTACCTATTGATAGCCTAATCAAGAGCTTTCTTAATCTCCCCAAAAACCATATACAGCCAAAAAGAAAACATAAATAACAAGAGGGTTCTTTGCTGAACGATTATATATTTTTTCTTATTATTTTCTTTCGTATAAAACGTTAACCGTTTCACCTCAATCAGGGCCATAATTCTTTTTCTCTTTCTCTCTTTTTTAGCTTAACGTTTGTAACTTCATAACCAGTTTAAATCGCTCCTGAAATTTCAGTTTTATTCACGAGAGGAAAAATATTCCGCTGAATGTTCCTTCTCACGGTTGGGTCGTTATTCGTTTCACAAGATCGACGATATAATGAGAATGTTTGTTTACTGGATAATAGTCGTGAAGGCTTTGAACTGAGAAACTGAGGAAAACTAAAATTCAGCGTTTGTTTTCCTTGTTATTTCTGGCAAATATAGGCTGCATACCACAGCTTTTTGTACTATAGTTCTCGCCATGCTGTTTGTGATGTCTCTATTTTGATTTTACTCGAAATATTTGGCTTTAGCAGTCGAGGAATGTGTAATTAGCCGATTCTCATTGTTTTTGTGCTGCACGTTCATTTTCTTACTCTAAATGCGCGCGTTTCAGTGGTGTATTTAGAGGGATTTACGATTGTTTGTTTGTTTTTGTAGCATAATATTATATAATGATCATAAAACATATATGTGTTCCCATACTAATTTAGTCAAAATTGGATATCCTCCTGATGCCTAGCATTTTTTCCATTGTATAGTGAACATTTCTGTTATAATCTCTGAGATGCCATTGGTTTATGTCCTGATGTTTCTTAAAGATAACTTTCTGGCCTTTTCTATGACACCACATTTTTGGGGGTGTGGCCATAATAATAATAATTTGGAATATCCTCGTGATAGCATTTTTTCCATTATAGTGAACATTTATGTTAATATCTATCATCTAATGAAGACATTTTATAACAATAATAAATTAAAAATAAATAGGGCTTAGTCTAACATTATTTTAAAAAAACATTTGCAATAGCCTACGTATCTTCTGTATTTAAAAAAAATGTAAAATAATCAAAATGTTTTATAGCACATGATGCACATCCACGTAGGCTATCTGTAACAATAATATGATAAAACTATGAATTATTGCACGTGTAAAATATACATACAATAATGTTTTAAAAAATTATAATGCAATATCTATCTAAACAAATCTAAATGACAATTTTTGGGGTGTCAAGAAGATATAGTGTTGCATTCCTGCACTGAACTGTCAGTGTCAGTGGTCCAGAACAGCTGGAGTTTCTCTAAAAGCAGGTTACTGCCGTAACACATCCACTTATGAAAGAGTTAGCTCGACAACATAGTAACAACGCCTTGAGTTGAACTGGCATCTCTCTACCCACCCGTTTGGCATGGTATGGACGTGTCTCGCTGCTAGTGGGACGCAGACATCGACCACGCGCCCTCCATCCTCCACACCGAAAAGGCGTAACTGAGTCTCTCGTGCGCGACGTAGCTGCAGCTCGACATCTTGTTGTCCATCTCGTCGCTCTGCAGCACTTGACAGAGGAAATCAATGTACCTGGAGGCGAGCTTGAGCGTCTGTATCTTGCTGAGTTTATCCGAGGGGAGCGTGGGGATGATTTTGCGCAAAGACGCGAACGCTTCGTTCAGCGACTGAGTCCGTTGCCTCTCCCTGACGTTCGCCAGCACGCGCTGGTTCTGCAGCTCCTCGAACGACTGAGTGCTGCTCGGGCTCGGCTTTTTGCTCCGTTTGTTCACGGAGCTCGGGCTGCTGCTGTCCTCGCTCGACTTTTTACTGTGTCTCCTCTTCCTCCCGAACCTTTTCTGTTGTCTGTCCAACTCCTCCTCGCTGGTCACCAGGCTGTCCACTGGGGAGACGGGAGAGCTTGAACTCTCTTCCATTTCTTTTTTAAAGAAATGTGAAGGTCGAGGAGAAAACGCGCTCTCCACCTTTGAATCCGTGGTTTGACCGTTATATCCGTGCGTTTTTCGGGGGTTTGTCTGTCCTCCTGAAGTCCCGAGACTGCGCCTCTACTTCCAGAAGTAGAGTTTGGCAGAGTTTTCCTCCCGCAGGAAGTTTTTTCCTAATTTTTTGGGAAACTTTATCCTAGTCTCTGATGCTAAATACTAGTGTGAACGGAGGGGGAGGAAGCGCTGCTCTCTGATTGGTGGACTAATAAACAAGGAGGACCAGTCTTAAGTTACACTGCACCTCTCCACTCAAATTATACCCCACTTTTAGTTCGATGCTCTCCGTTTTACACAATATTTCAATCTCACACTATAAAAATGGCATTTGGAAAAGGAATGTAAAGTGGTGCAGTACTACAAACGGGTCATGTCTAAGTATTATGGTAAAAAAAAAAAATGGTATTATGAAATTATAAGATTAAAAATTTCAACAAAAACATTAAGCCTTTTTTTTTAATTCACGCACTTTAATCAAATTGAATTGAATAATCTTTACGTATTTTAATTGAAGAACTGAACAATCCTTAATCAATTATTCAACTGAAATACGTAAGGATTATTCAATTCAATTTGATGGAATTTTACGATTAATTAAATTGCGTAAATCTTAAAAAGGCTGGATTTTTTTGAGTGTATGAAATTATAAGTGTAAAAAAGTGTTTGCTGTACTTATAAAAATGGTTTATAGAAGTAAAAATAATTATCTCACATTTTAAATATTACAATGTAGGCAGTGTGTAATATGGTAAAATATTTAAGAATATTTTTTTTATTTGTGAACAAAAATGTATGAATTCCCTTATAATTTGGGGGAAAGTAATTTCCAGAATTTCTTGAATTACACATTTGTTTAAAGTTTATTTAAAAGATTTATTTTTTATTTATTTTTATCTAATTGTTATCAGTTTTATTTATTTATTTGATGCCTTTTTGAATTATTTTATAAGGGATATCGGGGCTAGTTGTCACACTTTTTACTTCTGTGAAAATTTCTCAATAGGTGTGATGTCAACAAAAAACCTACTGAAAATTTACATGCTTTTATATGCTTTACAGCAAAATTCAAACCGCAAAACAACTTATTACACATCCAAAATGTGAAAACATATTACACCATAATTCTTATATTCTTATAAGAATATTATATTCTTAATTCTTATATATATATATATATATATATAAAATTAAGAATAAAATATATATATATATATATATGGGAATTTTTGATGTTGAGAATTCACAAAAATGTCCAAGGTTACAACAGTTTTAATTTTTGTTTGTTTTTTCGGTAACACTTTAGTATGGGGAACACTTTTCCCTCAATAAACTCCTAATTTACTGCTTATTAATAGTTAGTAAGGTAGTTGTTGTAGTTGTTAAGTTTACGTATTGGGTAGGATTAAGGGATGTAGAATATGGTCATGCAGAATAAGGCATTAATATGTGCTTTATAAGTACTAATAAACAGACAATATGCAGGCTAATAAACAACTAGTTAAAAATGATAATTGTTCCCCATACTGAAGTGTTACCGTTTTTTATTTTAAATTCATAATTAGCAATTGCTGCTATGATTGATTTTTGAAAGCTGTGCATTATGTATCAAATTTTTTGTATTTACCTTACACCGAATGTCCCTTGTTAATGTTTAAGGTCATATTTTTTTCATGGTTATTAAAATGCCACAAAAAGTCTCTTACCTCTTTCAGATATGACACACAGTAGATGAATATCTTTGCAGACTTTCCTTCACGCCATTCTTTCAAGTCAGATGAAAGACCTTTCCCTATTGTTTTCCAGAATAAGTCCAAGGTTTCACAATACCCTAAACACATGTAGGAGTCAGCCTGTTGTGAAGAACTTTTGGCAAAGCCTCACAGGCTTTTTCTCTTACACGGGCCTGGACTGTCTCTTTGAATAAGACAATAATAATGCATGTCAGATTTCTTTTACCAGTGTCCAGTGTTCAAAAGAGGCTTTGCGATGTTTTGTATAGGGCAGCAGTTTTGGTCACATTTGTAAGGTTTTCAATTGTAAATTATGCCTTATTTCAGAAAGAAAATTTGTTTCCCTTTGATTTATGTATGTAATCCACATGTGAATGGATGACTGACACTTGGGACGAAGCCAGGAAGAAAAGCCTTGAGGATGCTCAGATGATCTCCATGTCCATTCTGGTTAAAACATGGACATTCAGAAAGGGTTTTCAGTGAGGGATGTTTATGGTTTTAGAGCTTCAAGATAATGCAACATGAATGCTTCTTAATCAAAGAGCTTGAAGCAATTATAGTTTTACATGCTACAGCATCTCTAATATAAAGAAACTAGAAAATTGTTGAATGAGTCAACTGGCTTTTATGCACTTAGACATAATGAACAATGTAAAAACCGCCACAATTACAAAAACTCAAAAACATCCTAATGAAGATTGAATCTTAAATCCCAAATGGAATTTTCTGCTTCATCTCGCTAACATACGCTAACAGACGGAATTTATTTAAAAGAATATGTAATCCAAAAATGAAAATTCATAATGTCTTACCATCATGACCAAAACCGTATGTCTTTTATTCTTCCGTATAACACAAAAGATGAGTTTTTGAAAATTATCTGTCTGCTTTTTCCCTTATAATGACAGTAAATGAGAACAAGGGCTGTCAAGCTCTAAAAAATACATAAAACTACCATAGAATGATATCTAGGTGAAATGAACAAACTAAAAACAGTCCTTACTTATACACTGTAAAAAAAATAGTTGGTTTAACTTAAAAAAGTAAGTTACCTGGTTGCCTTAAAATTTTGAGTTCATATAAATTAAAAATACAAGTAATACACTGTAAATATAGTAAATACAACAAAGGCGATTGGTTTAATCAACAGAAATGCATCTGAACCACATTATCTGAACCACATTAATTATCTAAGTTGAAAAATTTTGTGATAACAAATCATGAAAATTAATTTTTTACAGAGTAGCTACAGTAATTTCCCCTCTGAAATGGCATATTCAAAAGAGCCAAAAATTCACCTTTCGTGTTTCACACAGGTTTGGAACGACATGAAGGTGAATAAATATGACGACATTTTTTATTTTTGGGCGAACTATTCCTTGAAGTACCTGCCTTTGATAAACACTTTTTGGATTTTCCAGCAACATGAAGGATCAGGCGATTGGGAAGAATGAATATCTTCTGTCCTGTAATTCATAGTGAAAGGATAAGAGAGACATTGACATGTGCCCAACTTTGAAGCCTGTTTCCTGACCCGCTCCATCAACACCGCTGCTTCAGATAGACTCCATATGGCCCAGCGGCACAGCGCAGCCTCTCCGGATCACAAGCTCTCGTGACTTACAGGTATATATACTCCATAATACCATATAGATTTCGACGAAGGCCCCAGCAGGGGTAGATCTGGTACCATCTGACCCAGCCGGCAGGTTCTGGAGATGACCCACATCAGATCAAAGATATGCCGTGCCATATTTCACTCTGCTAAGATGACGTGTTTATATCTCTTTGACACTTCCAAATCAACTCCACATGGCCTGGAACTCTTTAATAAGCTGAAATCCTTTCTGAAGCAGCCTGTCACATCAACCTGCAGATGTTTGCAGGCTGATTTTAGATTCAGAAACAAATAGAAAAGCCATGCGGAAGACAATCTGGCGCCTTTTACACTCTTAGTGAGTGAATAATAGAAACTCCACCGGGTGTGACATGCGTAATGTTAATTGGTTAGAGATGTTCTTGGAAGAATTGTGGAGATTTGTAAGACAATCTCAGAATCTTATAGTCCTGATAAAGTTCAGCCCTACAAAACCAGCACAGATGAACCCAATCTGCGACTGCATTCTGTAAGGGCACACATATATCAGTACATATACTTTATCCGTCTTGGCCAGTCAATGCGTTCGAAATGTGTGCAATGCCAAGATAAAACACACACAGCTGTTTTTCATTGATATCAGTGCAACGTCTTTTACTGAAAGTGCAGTCAGTCTTAATATGACTGCTGCTGCTACTGGAAATGACACAACACTTGTATAAAATGTAACCTCCTAAATGAGCTTTTCTATGATGATTCCCTTTATCTTTTCAGCAAGTAGCTGAGGATCAACAGATGCCTTGCTCCCTCACTCTATGGATGTGGTGTGAAGATGGCATGCCTTGGTGAACCAACAATGCAAACATGTTCCTACAAACATTGATGTTTGCATGGATAATCTCTTCGTTTGCACTTGCAGAGTCATGAACTTCATGCAGGCATCCTTAAAGGGTTAGTTCACCCAAAAATGAAATTTCTGTCATTAATTATACTCACCCTCATGTTGTTCAACACCCGTAAGACCTTCGTTCATCTTCGAAACACAAATTAAGATATTTTTGATGAAATCCAAGAGGTTTCTGATCCCCAAGAGAAAGCAACGTAATTACCACATTCAAGGTCCAGAAAAGCAGTAAAGACTTCGTTAAAATAGTCCACGTGACTACAGTGGTTCAACCTTAATGTTATGAAGCGACGAGAATGCAATTAATGACAGAAATTTCATTTTTGGGTGAACTAACCCTTTAAGATAGGTTATTACATTTTAATATTTTTAATGTAAAAAAATACAGTGGCCCCAATATGTATTTGCACACTTAAACTACCGGTCAAAAGTTTGGAATAATGTAATTAAAGTCCCCCTGTGGTGAAAATCAAGTTTTTAATGTTGTTTATATGTCTATGTAGTGTTTCTAATATGCTTTAAGACAAACCATGTGCAAATTCATAAGTCAACACCATTGCTGAGTATTTTCTCCTTAAAACTGCAGTAAGCCAAAGACAGTCTCAAAAATGTGGTTTACACAAAACGCAAACTACCTTGTAACCAATCACGTCAACGTGTGATTGTCAACGAGTGGATCTCTGAACTGATGTGAGCGAGTGGAGGCGGGGCTAATTTTCATATTCATAGATTCGCATATACTACATGAGGTTACATTCAAGCTATTTTAAGGCATGAAGAATTTTTTTCTTTCAAGGATAAACCATTTAAATATGTCATTTTGGTGATCAAAGATGAGTTTTAAGGGATTGACTAAGATTTTTTGAATGATTTAAAGTTTTTTTTTGAAGTCTCTTGCTCACCAAGGCTGCATTTATTTGATGGAAATACGAAAACAGTAAAATTGTGAAATATTATTACAATTTAAAAGTACAGTTTCCTATTTTAATGTTTTAAAATGTAATTTATTCCTGTGATGCAAAGCTGAATTTTCAGCATCATTACTCCAGTCTTCAGAGTCACATGATCCTTCAGAAATCATTCTAATATGCTGATTTGGTACTTTTTTAAAAAAAAAAAAAATTATTATTATCAATGTTGAAAACAGTTTTTTGCTGCGTAATATTTTTATGGAAACTGTGATACACTACCGTTCAAAGGTTTGGGGTGATAGCAAAGACATTTATAATGTTATAAAAGACTTTACGATTTCAAATAAATACTTTACTTTTGAACTTTCTATACTTTAAAGAATCCTAAAAAAATGTATCACAGTTTCCACAAACATATTAAGCAGCAAAAACTGTTTTCAATAGTGATAATAAGAACCATTATTAATAATGGACCACCAGTAATAACTGAGTCACATTTTTAAATGCGACTTTAAGTAAATGAATAATTTTTGGGGTCACTGTTTATTTATTAATCTTAATTATGCTTTATTTTATTGTTCACTTAGTACAAAGCACTTTAAATCCCACTGTTTCAGAGGTGGCACAATTTGGTGAGGTCATTAAACTAAATAAATGGTAAAAGTAGAATTAATATTGTAAGATATTCACAACATGATCCCAACCAGAAGGTTTAAACTGTCCTTGTAAAATGTAAATGCTTTCCTATAGTGGAATGAGCATTGCACCCCTGCAGCGTTAACTCGCACTCTAAGGCAGTTTGGCCTCTCATTCATCCATATGACTGTGTTTTCTAGCAGTCCGGGTTACAAGGTGTTTCTAAAATTGCATTAAAGGTCCTTCATAAATGTTTCATTAGGGAGTATGTAGCAGCTTGAAGCATTTAGGTTTGTTTAATATGATGCAGATTGTTTAACCCTCTCCTCCTGCTTTCAGGACAGGTTCTGTGCTGTTGAATGGCCTTGGTCCGAGGTTTTTGGTGCCCAAGAGCTCTGCTGCTGCTTGCTTTGATTTCAGCTGAGAAAACGCAAATGGACGTCCATTATATGCAATGGCCTGGACCCTGACAGGCAAGCGCTGTTATGTTTTTAGTTGTCGTACTAAACATTCGCAAAGTATTTTTTGAATGCAATGAGATGCGTGTAAATGTCATATGTTTTTCATAACAAAATGCAGATTTTTAAAGTAAACAGCACTGTGTATCGCTCCCAAAAATGTTTTAGCTACATCTTTGATCCATCTCAGGAATTGATCTGTATCGCAGTTTGTTTGAACAGAAGACGTTTCTTAGTCATCAAAAAGGACATGCGGTCTTTGAAGCATATAATAGATTATATGCACATTGTAATTTATGTCATGTTCAAAACCATTGTCATGACTTCACAGTTGCAGTGGACAAAACGTCTTGTAGCGACTGAGAATTGTAGTCAGTGTTGGTGCAGCTCCTGCCCCCCACACAAGCTCTTGCACAAACACTGCAGGGTAATGAGAGGTGCAGTTGTGATGTTGGTGCTAAGGTTAGTTTCAGGTTCACAGGGCCGTGTGGGCACAGGTGGCCCGTCTAAGTGCTCTGAACATGGGCAAACATGGCCTGTTTGCCCTACTGATTGGACTGGACTGGCCTAGAGGAAAGTCTGAGTCATGATTGATGTAAACGCAATAAGTACATTTACAGTAAACTGTCAATTTAAAGTATTGTTAGAAAGCACAAAAATCTACACTGGTGAATGGGTGTCTTTTCTATGTTGATTAAATTATTTTAAAGCACAGTTTGCAAATTAATAAATTGACAATTTGGCCTTGGGGACAATTATGGGCCAGATTTACTAACGGCTTGCGGCAGCGCAAACCCTCTTTTGGCGTTAAAAAACTACTGTCAGGATTTACTAAAGGCATGCAGTGAAAAATAGCGCTGAAAAGGCGGCTGACCTTATTGCATATGCATTTGTATGAGTTTCCCTTTCAGACGCAAAATTTATGGGAGGAGAGTATTTAAATGAATCATGCAAGGTGATTTACTAAGGTTTGCGCTAGTCAATGTACTGGTATTTGCGCCATTATTTAACACCCAAAAAAGCATGTCTTAAACCAGACACTAATTTGCGCTGCTCTTGGTAGACTGCATTGGTTATTATGGAAATGATCCGGCTGTGTCTGTGTTCTTTCATTTGTGCGTTGTCAGTAGATCACGCACAGAACTTTACACTCCCATCTGCGCTTTTTTGGAATTGCGCGCTCATGCTAATTTGCCCTGTTTAGTAAATCTGGCCCTATGTTTATCTCTCTCTCCAGAGCTGCATTTGTAAATTTTAGGAGGATCTACTGACAGAAATGCAATATAATATACATAACTATGTTTTCAGTGGTGTATAAAGACATAATGAATCGTTATGTTATTATTACCTTAGAATGAGCCATTTCTATCTACATACACCGCGGATCCCCTTACATGTTAAGTCGCCATTTTGTGCCGGCATGTTTCTACAGCAGCTCTAAACGGACAAACTGCTCTACAGAGCGCGTTTGCTTGACTGGCTACTCTCTGCTGTCTCAGACGACGACATCTTTGTCCTGTGTTGGCCACCGTAGCTTCTCTATATTGCAATTCGCAACCTCACCGCTAGATGCCGCTAAAATTTACACACTGCACCTTTAACTCCACTTTTAGACTCACAAACTTCCCCAAACACTTCCCCTTCGGTGGAATCCCACCACCATTTTGAAGTGCGTTCACCTTCATCAAGTGGACAAGGGAAGTTTATTTGGACAGACCCTCAACACCTTGATTTTGAGTCTACTCATATGTACACTTCAGGCAGCTCCATAGACCAAAATGCTACATAAACTGTGACCCACGAGTGATCAAGGGCTTAAGGCGTTCCATTTAAACACAGGGTTCCACCAGTAGTGGGCACTGCTGCAATGTAATCAATTGTAAATCCAAGTGAATGAGATGGAGGAAAGTTAGTGAGGGAAGGGCATAAAAAATGGACTTACATGCAGCCCAAATATTTCTTCATCAAAACGTATATTTGCTTATAAAGCAAGTTAGAAACACATGTTGGGGACAAGCTAAAAATGCTTTTAAATTTGTGTTGATAATTTTAGAAATGCATATAGATGTACATATATATTACTATAAAATAAAAGTTTGCATCATTGTTGTAAAATCCATTTTTACACATGTATATAAGGGACATGCTGGCACTCATTTTGTAGAATGACAGAGGAAGCTTCTCTTCTTACATCCTTATATTCTCCACTGTCATACAGTTAGAATGGCAATGCAATGAACAACTCTTCCTTTCTTAAAAAATGGGTTTACTTGCTCCACCATAAGATGTAGTTTTTCCGTAGGTAAACGTTATGTATGGTATTGTGTAGCCGACTGATGATGTGGATTATAAAAGAATGTAATCCATTTACAGATGTCAACTGTGATGTTTGCTAATGCTAATGCAAGCAGTCCAGAGAGCCAAGTTTTCTCTACAACAGTTCTTATGACACACATTTTCACCATGTGTTTGCTATAAATGTTATCAGAATAACAAAATGACATGAATTTCAGAAATGACTCAGTGTTTGGTTTGTCTCCCTTTTGTTTTAATGACAGCAGCATGACAGCTGACATGATCTTTCAATAGGAGCAAGAAGTCATTTGATCAATGTCACTACTTTACTTATTTGATTAGCAATAGTGCAGAATCTGAAATATTTCTCAATTTCTTACATCATTTCAAAACAACATACCTTTCTTTTGTGGGGTCATGACATGAGAAATCAAATTTACCTTGATCTTTTGATATAAAAGAAGTCTTTGTACCATTAAAAAGTCCTGCAAGTTTAATAGCTTAAAACATCCTTCTCATTATAAACAAAGTATCAAGCTCCAAAAACGGCTCGTCTGGATATTGCGGAGTCTGTGGTGTCACATGGGTAAACACATTTGCATACACCTGCCTCCAGAGCAAGACATCGACTAATAGTTATGCATCATCGCACCATAGGCCCCGCCCACTGGCATTCAGTCAAAAGTAAATAGAATCCATTATAATCACTGACACTGTCTACACTGGATACAGTATACAGTTTCTGACATGCTCCACACACTTGAGTCTGTCGACAACAGGACAAATGGAAGAGTGAAAGAACGTTTTCAGAAGGATCCCAGTGTCGGAAACAAGTGGATGGTTTATTTTAACGGGGTCCCGGATCACGTCTGAGGATTATATGTTTGTTCGGAGCATTTTGTTTTGTAAACGAGGCACAGTGTAATGGAGAGTTCACAAAGAAACTTTTGTTGAAAGATGAAGCAGCTAACTGTACTGGATCTGACAGCAGCTGCATCACAAACCACAAGTAAAAGATTTCATAATGCTTTGTCTGTAAATGACGGTTTTATATGGATTATGTTTTCAAAACACTCACATGCAATAGCGAGTGGGTAATGATACCGTTTCCTATTTCCTGTAAAATAATCATTTTCTGTATATATTTGGGTTTTTTTGTGCAAAAATCTTTATTAACATTATAAGTGAATCTCAAGGAACATATTAAAATAAAATAAAAAATCATGTCATGACCCCTTTAAAATTTCCAGGTTTAAATGGGGGAAAAAAGTCCAGATTTTCAGAGTGGTTTCCCACACAGATAGACAATAATAATAAATTAATTGATTAATAAATACATTCTGATTAGTTCTGAAATGATATAAACAGATTGAAGACTTTTCCACTGATTTTTTTTTTTTTTTTTTTACACTCCAGATATAAAGCATGCTGTGATTTCGATTGAGTGAGAAAGGCTGAAAATCCTTAAGGTATTCTTAAAATGGCTCATATGTCCCTGTGGCAATGAAACCTTGACATTCCCAAAATGTATTTTAAGGAAAAATGCATATCTCCCCACTTAGCAAATCTGAGTCACTATCTCGGTGTGTGTGTCTAGGCCTTGAGGGGGCCTGCGGTAATGAGCAAAGCAGGTGGATCATTTAAAATGTGTTTCACAGCTATCTCAGATCTGCAGCGGGACTGTGGTGCACATGCACTTGGAGATCAATTACTCAAAAGCGTTGTAGTATCATCTAAATAACTGTGTGTGAATGAACATTCCCTCTCTGCTATTGTATAAACAGACCCTGACTGTTTGACTCATGTTGGATGGTGTCCCAAAAGATTTCCAGGGTGTCTATGCAAATAATTCAATCAATAGTGTTTGTTTCGTAAAAGACATTTCCAATTTGTGAAGGCATGGCAATGTTTTCTAATGTTTGAGAGCTGTGGTTTCAACTGCCTTCAGTATTTTATCCTTTGTTTAGACGTTTGTTATTTTGATTAGAGAGGCTTTACGTGAGAATTGATTTGTATATTCCCTCATTTCCTTGAATACGATAATATTTGATGGTTGATATTTGTCCTATTGCAAGCCTGCTTTCAGAAGAAGTGCTGTCTTATGATGTTTAGAGAAGTGAAATGCACAATAAACACACCTGTCCAGAGGACTCCAGTCCTCACCCTTTCGGACACAAGTGTGATGATCACACTTGGCTGGATCTGGCTGGATGGCCAGACAATAAATGAACCCCGCTGCAAAAAAGAAACAAGGAAGAGCATCGTGAAGTTGTCAGGATACAAGTGTTTATTGGGCTTCATTGTTTTTTTCCGTTTTATTTCATTGCTGAATTATAGCACTAATCCTGTAAACACAAGAGACAGATGAGCAACATGCAAAGTTTTAACACTGTGAATGTTTCACAATCTGTAATGGAGGACTTTGTAAGCTCTAGATCTGACTGTATCCATTAAATATTTTGCAATATTCTGAAACATTGGCAGCCTTTTCCCTCAGCACCTTTAATGGAATACAATAGTTCACTCAAAATAAAAATAATAAATCTGTCATTATTTACGCACCCTCATGAGGTTCCAAACACACATGCCAAAATGTCATTGGTTTCATTTTTTTTTTTAATCATATCGCTTCAGAAAACGTAGAAGGTCGTGCGCATGAACTACAAACCCGATTCCAAAAAAGTTGGGACACTGTACAAATTGTGAATAAAAAAGGAATGCAATGATGTGGAATTTTCAAATTTCAATATTTTATTCAGAATACAATATAGATGACATATCAAATGTTTAAACTGAGAAAATGTATCATTTTAAGGGAAAAATAAGTTGATTATTTTTGCATCAACACATCTCTAAAAAGTTGGGACAAGGCCATGTTTACCACTGTATGGCATCCCCTCTTCTTTTTATAACAGTCTGCAAACGTCTGGGGACTAAGGAGACAAGTTGCTCAAGTTTAGGAATAGGAATGTTGTCCCATTCTTGTCTAATACAGGCTTCTAGTTGCTCAACTGTCTTAGGTCTTCTTTGTCACATCTTCCTCTTTATGATGCGCCAAATGTTTTCTATGGGTGAAAGATCTGGACTGCAGGCTGGCCATTTCAGTACCCGGATCCTTCTTCTACGCAGCCATGATGTTGTAATTGATGCAGTATGTGGTCTGGCATTGTCATGTTGGAAAATGCAAGGTCTTCCCTGAAAGAGACGACGTCTGGATGGGAGCATATGTTGTTCTAGAACTTGGATATACCTTTCAGCATTGATGGTGCCTTTCCAGATGTGTAAGCTGCCCATGCCACACGCACTCATGCAACCCCATACCATCAGAGATGCAGGCTTCTGAACTGAGCGCTGATAACAACTTGGGTTGTCCTTGTCCTCTTTAGTCCGGATGACATGGCGTCCCAGTTTTCCAAAAAGAACTTCAAATTTTGATTCGTCTGACCACAGAACAGTTTTCCACTTTGCCACAGTCCATTTTAAATGAGCCTTGGCCCAGAGAAAACGCCTGCGCTTCTGGATCATGTTTAGATATGGCTTCTTTTTTGACCTATAGAGTTTTAGCCGGCAACGGCGAATGGCACGGTGGATTGTGTTCACCGACAATGTTTTCTGGAAGTATTCCTGAGCCCATGTTGTGATTTCCATTACAGTAGCATTCCTGTATGTGATGCAGTGCCGTCTAAGGGCCCGAAGATCACGGGCATCCAGTATGGTTTTCCGGCCTTGACCCTTACGCACAGAGATTGTTCCAGATTCTCTGAATCTTTGGATAATATTATGCACTGTAGATGATGATAACTTCAAACTCTTTGCAATTTTTCTCTGAGAAACTCCTTTCTGATATTGCTCCACTATTTTTCGCCGCAGCATTGGGGGAATTGGTGATCCTCTGCCCATCTTGACTTCTGAGAGACACTGCCACGCTGAGAGGCTCTTTTTATACCCAATCATGTTGCCAATTGACCTAATAAGTTGCAAATTGGTCCTCCAGCTGTTCCTTATATGTACATTTAACTTTTCCGGCCTCTTATTGCTACCTGTCCCAACTTTTTTGGAATGTGTAGCTCTCATGAAATCCAAAATGAGCCAATATTTGGCATGACATTTCAAAATATCTCACTTTCAACATTTGATATGTTATCTATATTCTATTGTGAATAAAATATAAGTTTATGAGATTTGTAAATTATTGCATTCCTTTTTTATTCACAATTTGTACAGTGTCCCAACTTTTTTGGAATCGGGTTTGTACTTTTATAATACTATTTTATTTTATTTTATTTTACAGCCATGGTCACAAACTCTTTTTATAATGAAAAGAGGTGCATCAAATTTCTATAGTGTACATGTGGAATATACTCATGGACTACTTTTATAATACTTTTTATAATTGCATTTTATTTTATTTTATTTGACAGCCATGGTCACAAAGATTCTGTAAAAAACAAAAAAAACAAAAATACTTTTATAGACCTTACAAAAAATAAAAGCATACAACTTTTGGAACATAAGGGTGAGTAAATAATGACAAAAATGAATTTTCATTTAGTTTAAAGGGATAGTTCACACAAAAATGAAAATTATCCCATGATTTACTCACTCTCAAGCCATCCTAGGTGTGTATGACTATCTTCTTTCAGACGAACATAATCTGAGATATATTTAAAAATATCCTTGCTCTCCAAAGATTTAGAATGGTAGTGAATGGGGGCCTGTTTTGAAGCCAAAAATAAATGCATCCATCCATCATAAATATAATTCATATGGCTCCAGGGGGTTAATAAAGGCCTTCTGAAGCGAAGCGATGGGTTTTTGTAAGAAAAATATCCACATTTAAAACCTTACAATCTAAAATAACTAGCTTCTGCCAGACGACCGTACGCTTGCTGCACAAGTCGACTTGCACCAAATGAGTAACCCCTGACGTGATGTATGACGAGTATCGTAAGCTTAGGCGCCTCTTTTGGTTCAAACAAATAGGGCTGTTCAACAAACTCAAGCTCCTCTTCTCTTATATCGAAATCCTCTGACATTTCTCTTTAAAATGTCTCGTTTTAGACTTCTAATTCATGACCAGTGTTTTGTTTTGCTCTATCCTCTGCGCTTCCGTGTTCGTCATTACTTAATGCGTCGGGTCAGAGGTCACTCTTCCGCCGCAAATCGATGCGTACGGCTGTCTGCCGGAAGTTAGTTATTTTACTTTATAAAGTTTTAAATATGGATATTTTTCTTACAAAAACCCATCACTTCTCTTCAGAAGGCCTTTATTAACCCCCGGGAGCCGTATGGTTTATTTTTTATGATGGATGGATGCTTTTATTTTTGGGCTTTAAAACATGCCCCCCGTTCACTACCATTCTAAATCTTTGGAAAGCCAGGATATTTTTAAATATATCTCCGATTGTGTTTGTCTGAAAGAAGATAGTCATATACACCTAGGATGGCTTGAGGGTGAGTAAATCATGGGATAATTTTCATTTTTGGGTGAACTATCCCTTTAACTATGCCTTTAAGCAAGAAAAAAAAACTACTGATAATTAAACTAACCACTAGATGGCAATGATAATAACCCAGTGTTATTTCTTATTGCATTATTATTTTTCAGTCTACATTCTTTATGAATTCCTTTGCTGATGATCAACTAACAGCATTATGACAGCATGCACATACCAAGTCCAGCCCGTTTGAGTCAGTACAGAAAGCACAAGTCCCAAAGGTAAATCGGATCTCCACCTGTACGCCCCACTTGAGCTCTACATTGCTCTGACAGCATGGAGCACTAAAACACAGACCTTTTCGGGGTCATACAACATGTAATAAGGGACGTAACTCTGGCTGTATGCTGTAATTGAAGCCGCTGGTATTGTAATAGTGCAGCAGAGCTTGTGTTATATGGTGATCGATGGCCAGAGCCCATACAGGGAGTCATCACACACCTGCTGCTGCCTCCAGAGATGAAGTTGGGGCTCTGGTAAGAACATCACCCTGGATGGAAGAGTCAGCCAAATGCATAAATGAAGTCAGTACCAATCTCCAAAGACTGACTGCAACACTCCGGCCGTAAGAATCCATTCAACTCGAAGGCCGTGCAGTTATGGAGCAGCTCTCGAGGATTTGTGTGAAAATGACACTGGTGAAGTTATACAGGAACCAAACCCATAAGGACCACTATGTTACTGTAAAGGTGCGGTTACATTAGCGAAATTTCGCAGACAAAAATTGTCAATCAGCCCACACAGAAGTTACTTTCAAAACAAGCAGCTTTCTGTTGGTCAACGCAGCAAATTTGCGACTTGGTTGAACTATTTGTGTGAAAATCTTTCGCACTCATGTGAAATCCCCGAATGTGTGGAATTCTATTTCTGTTTCTATAGACATTATGTAGCCACTTTTCTGCGCTGCGCTCGTTGTCTTTTGACTTCCGGTTTGTATTTCCACAGCGATCTTACGTATTTATGAATGAAGTGTTCGTTTTAAAATCTTCCCGGTATACTGACATTTGTTAAGACATCTGCTTTAAACATTACAATGCTCATGATAACTTTTGTTAACTCTACAATAAGTAAATCTACTTCACCAGAAATATACCAGGGCTACTGCAAAAACGGAAGTTCAAAGACAAAATTCTAAAGATGGCTGCGCGCACGTTTTCTGGCGCACAAGGTTAAATTAGACTGTAAATACTAGCGTAGATATCTTCCCCCTTCTATCCCTGAGTTATTGTAGATTTATATTGTGAACTTACTGACTGATCCACACTCCAGAACAGAAGGTGACGGTAATGTACCATTAAGCTGGATGCCAACCGCCGTTAAAGAAGAAGAAGAAGAAGACTAGCGTAGAGATGTTTGAAGCTCGAACAGCGTCACTTTTAAACCAAACTTTCTGTTGGTCAGCGCGGCGAATTCGCATGACCAACTTGAACATGATGAGCGAAATCTGCATGAACTTTTCCGCTCTAACGCGAAACTCCTGATAGCGCGGATTCTTACTGGATTGACAGGATTTCGCCCGCTAAATTTCGCCGAGCAACGGTAAATGTGACCGCACCTTAATCTTTGGAGAGATAGGCCAGACGTTCAAGTCTACCACGGCGGGGTTAAAACCTGCCCCACAGACTGAGACTAAAATTAGCTTTCCATACCACAAAATGCTCCAGTTTAATTATATCCACCGAGGGCCATTAGCAGCTGAGAAATTGCGCTTGCAAGACTTAAAGACGTATTTTACACACCTCAACTGAAAGGTAAACGTTCGATGGCTCACCCCTGCTAGCTTTTTGTCTTCTCTCGCTCACTCAGAGAATCTGCTCAGCTCATCTATTATACAAACACCATCATGCGTTCGCCCCTATAATGGCGGCGTTCTGTTTGTAAGTGACTGCAGTTTGAGGGTCCCCTCGAGAGGCTTTTAAAACAAAGGGGAAATGGCTAAAACAAATGTGGACCCTTAATAAGGGACTGCTGGGAAGCAAATTCAATGTTACACTCAGAAAAAAGGTACAAAATCTGTCACTGTGGCGGTATACCCTTTAAGGTAAGATTACTGTATCTTATAGATTAGTATCCTTAAAGGTACATGTACCCTTTTGGGGTAAATAAGACACAAAAGTGTACCTTTTTTCTAAGATGGGTTAAAATGCAAGTACTGATTTGATTAAACATGGTAAATAAAGTTGTCTAACAACGTACACTTTAAATCACTATTAAATCACAAGAGTAATCAGAAATACTAGTGAAGTCAAGCATTTATATATATTTTTATTTGTATATACATATTTTTAATTTATATTTTTTTAAATAAATAATCATATAAAAGTCAATCACACAAAGTTCAAAAGAAAGACAAAAAAGAACATTTTTAATAAATAAAAATTATAAATTAACAAATAAATATTGTTGTGATAAACTACTTGGGTTTTGCCTAAAATTATTTCAAGGTACAAAATGTCACTTCTCTAAAATCTGAATGTGTTTGTCAGGCACATTGCCAGGCCAAACCCTTTAAAATTTGCTTTCAACAGCGAAGCATATGGAGAAAAAAAATGAACTTGAACTGTTGATTTGCCATTCTCTTATCTTGCATACAAGGACAAGTGCCACGGCTTTGTCCTAATAAGGCCTCATTTACAACAAACAACGCATGTCTGGATGAGCAAAAGGGGGCCTGATTGTAACCCACAACAAATTAGAATATAAAAAGTGTCCTGAGTGCCAGGAGGTGTAACACGGTGAGAAGTCTGCAGATGTCATGGTGTCATCGTGCCATGCCACCTTTGAAGAGGAGCGTGAGAAAGGAGGGAGACGCGGCATCTCTCTTCCCGGCCCACATTGCAGTTAATCCCACTTTATCCAAGAGAGCCGAGCTGTCAGATCTGGAGTTGGAGAACACAAAAGCAGAGCAAACATGAGGCTTTAGATACATTTTAATGACCATTTAACAAGTCGCTGGTCTAAGGCTAACAAAGGCACACTTATTCATTAAAACCCTCCCACTTGAAGAGCTGGAACCCTGGGATGTGGTTAACTAAAATACACAGCTCCTTTTCAGCTCAGTGAAAATACTCGTGTCTTAGAAAAGGAAGTTTTTTGAAAACGGCTTGGACAGCTGGGAATAAACTGCACAGTCAATATAAACAATGGGTACTGTTTAATCATGTAAAACAACGCCTGTTTGAGTGACATAAGCCCTATTGAGGATGTATTTGCATATGCACTCCTAATAAACAAGTCATTTACCTCATATGCCCCACAAACAAGAGGAAGAAAACATTGTGTGCACGTTGCTAAATATCCAGTCTGTTCCTAATACTTTAAAATGCTGGTTTAAATGAATAAAATTGCTGCAATGACAGCACAAATGTTTGATCTAATTTTCCTGTCATGTTTTAAAAATGATCAAAGATGTTTTTCCAAACCTGGAAAGTATTTGATTTGCACAGCAAAATGAACAAATGTGCATTTTACTGGAGTCCTTTTGTGAACATGTATTTTAGTTAAATCCATCAGTAAAGTAATTCTGACCACATTAAATTATGTTATATGGGTAACACTCTACAATAAGCTTTCATTAGTTAACTACTTTAGTTAACATGAACTAAGAATGAACAATACGTCTACAGCATTTATTAATCTTAATGTTAATTTCAACATTTACTAATACATTATTAAAATCAAATGTTGTTTTTGTTAACATTAGTTAATGCACTGTGAACTAATATTAACTAATATCAATAAATACTGTAACAAATGAATTGCTCATTGTTAGTTCATGTCAGTTAATACATTAACTAATGACCTTGTATCACTCAAAAATAGCTGCAATAAAATGAAACAAATTTACACCGTAAAGTACCGTTTTCCACTGAAACAGTAATATACCGTAAAAACAATGCATTCGGGGTAATATTATTTGTCATTTTCGAGAACGTAACCTATAGGCTATTTTCTTGAAAATGACAAATATTACCCAGAATGCATTGCATTGTTTTTATGGTATATTACTTTTGTATATTACAGTGCATTCTGGGTAATATTGTCATTTTCGACAACGTAACCTGTAGGCTACTTTCTTGAAAATGACAAATATTACCCAGAATGCATTGTTTTTACGGTATATTACTTTTGTATATTACAATGCATTCTGTATATTACAATGCATTCTGGGTAATATTATTTGTCATTTTCGACAACGTAACCTATAGGCTACTTTCTTGAAAATGACAAATATTACCCAGAATGCATTGTTTTTACGGTATATTACTTTTGTATATTACAGTGCATTCTGGGTAATATTATTTGTCATTTTCGACAACGTAACCTATAGGCTACTTTCTTGAAAATGACAAATATTACCCAGAATGCATTGTTTTTACGGTATATTAATTTTGTATATTACAATGCATTCTGTATATTACAATGCATTCTGGGTAATATTATTTGTCATTTTCGACAACGTAACCTATAGGCTACTTTCTTGAAAATGACAAATATTGTCATTTTCGAGAAAGTAGCCTATAGGTTAGGTTCTCGAAAATGATCTATCTATCTATCTATCTATCTATCTATCTATCTGTCAAATCTACTTACATTGGTCTAAACTTTGTCGCAATATATTTTTTATGTGATTCAATAAAAAGAACCAGCTTGTAAGAGTCTTTCGTTTCGTAACGCTGTTTGATAGGAGTCATTCTGGTTGCGTTGTATATTTTAAAATTCATATATATTTTTCCAATTAAACTTTTCACTCAAATGTTATTTATTGTAATATTTAAATATTAAATAAATATAAATATGGTCTCAGACTGTCATCTTACCACTTGTGTTCCAGATGGCATTGGTCTGATTCTTATAGCCGTTCTTCATGCATTCATCCACATATGACTTGGGGTCACAGCCTGACATGAGGATTTCTCTGAGCAGGGCGATGTAAGCAATGGCCAGTCTTAATGTGTCTATTTTGGAGAGCCGTTTTTCGTAGGGGAACGTGGGCACGTGGCAGCGCAGCTCCTCAAATGCAGAATTGATGCTGAGCATCCTCTTCCTCTCCCGGATGTTGGCGGCGTGGCGCTGCACCTTGTACGGATGATGGGACGTCAAGCGCCGCTGGTGCTGCTGTCTGCACTTGCCGATCTCATGGGGTTCGTCCACTAAGGAGCTGTCCACTTCAGCACCGACCTCCAGCTGCGGAGACTGCGAGTCTAAGTCCGTGAAGGTCAGCTGAGCCTCTGGGAACATGGACTGGCACCCGAAAGAGGACCAAGGGGACAGCTGACCTGTCATTGCGCTGCAGTCAAGGAGCAGCGTGTCCAGCTGAGACTGGAACTGGAAGTTGGGGTCCATTTGGCCCCAGAAGGCAAAGTCTGTGGCAGCATCTTGATCAAAATCAAAAAATATGTCTTCCATTTTGCCCACTTTTTCTTTTCAGATGTCACTAAAACAAGCGCGTATGTGGTTAGAGGAGAGCTCTGACTACCGTGCGTAAACTGGCTAGCCCTGTGCGTAATGGCCATTAAATAGCCCCAGGTCTCGCCGCAGGGTGCTTGTCTCTATTCAACAGGTTTGAAAAGGAGCTCATTAGGACGCGTGCCTCCTCCTAATGACTCTGCCATTTCAAAAGCACTTCACGGCATCGGTGGATGCTCAGAGCACGTGTCCAATCATAAAGTTATCTTAAGCTGTTTCCTATTCGGTTTAAGCAGTGGACTAATATTTACTGCACCAACTGGACGTTCTGAAGTATTTGCGTCATGTGATTGAATTGTTAGTTTAGTCGTCTGGAACATGGGTGGCCAAAGTCCAAAACACCTGTCTTAGCCTTATCTTACTTCATAACAAGAATTTAATCCTTCGCTTGTAGCCTAGATTTTTTATTATTATATTCAGAGATTTACACATCTATCTATTTCAAAAGAGTAGGCTACTCTCTAACTTTTCGCCAATCATTTTAAAATATATTTGTCAAAGGCTAAATAAAAATACGAGATAAATAGGACAACAATCTGAACAACAATCTTGACAATTTTACAGTGTTTTCGCGACCAATTGTCTACAACATTTCACTGGAGCTTTGCTTGTAATAAAACTGACCTGTAAACATCGATTGTGTAAATTCATGTTCAGAAATAAATGTATTAAAATATCAAAAAACTGTTGTTTTTTTTCACCCCTTTTATTAAATTCCTCCAGCCGCTCAGACCGATTCACTTTAATTAAATAACCTGACGTTTAATCATTACATGTGTGCTTTTTCTAGCTATAGGAAACCCATCGGAAATAATTATTTTTAAATGTAAATATTTTAATAAAAAACATTATTATTTTATTATATTTCCCATGTTTAAATGTTTTATTTGATTCATTTAGCAAGCGAAAAGATTAACATTTTATCACTGCGTTGTCTGGTACATTGCACATTGCAAGTAATTATTTATAATTACTATAATTTAAAAAAAAAAATGTGTGCCTTGGAGCAACGAAAGAAAAAATATTTAGTAGTCTAATGTATGTTTTATTGATGTAACTAACACCAGGTTTATGAAAAATTACAATAATTAACATATTTAAGCGAGCAGCTTTTATGTTATCGTAACCCGTTTATGATTGTATTACCGACTAGAATTAAATAACAATAAGATTTTTTTTCCTTCGTTTTATTTTCAACATCTTAATAGAGGGCGTTGATGTTTTCATTTTTAAGTAGGCTATCTGCTGTTTTTAGTAAAGAAGCACTCCATAATACAAAAGCACATTTATTTTTATTTGTAATTAACAGCTAGAGTATAATGCTTTTTGTCCTGAACTAACCTTAGAATTTAATGTTCTAATATAGAAAATCCGATGAGGGATTTATAAAGGAATTGACTGCGGTTAAAGCTGAAGTGGACGCTGAGGAAAGGCTTGTCAGAACCTTCTGCTCTGCAGACAGCAGGCAGCCTGACGCTGAAGAATACTGCTGTCAGATGCAGAGATCCGGCCATTCTCCGCATCACAACAAAACACTCAACTGATGTAGAATTGGAAGGACTATAGAGACCTTCAGAGAGCCTGTAAATCTGCAAATCTTTGTGCAAAATTGAAATGGTCCATCTAGAATGAAATCTGTGCTGATTTAATACAAGACACTGAATTGGCTCTTGTGACCCTTGAGTCTAATGCACCAAACCATCTGCGAATGATTAGTCTGTTTCAAGTTGTTGTCTTGGAATATGTTTACAGGATAATAAGATGTCATTTTTAAAAATGTATAATTAAAACCACAACTTGAGTTCCTTCACACCTGTTTTTCAATGTGTCTTGTACTGAACACAGAAAAGGGTTAAAAAAAAAGCTTTGCTGTCATTCATTAATTCCTTCAAACTGTAAGTAGTCTACTCGGCGAAGCAAACGCACAGTTAAAATCTAGGCTACTTCAGTGTTTAATTTAGTCTTTTTGCCATTAGCAGTTGTAAATTCTTTATTATTTCATTGTGTCAGTGAACAAGTTCACTGTTTAGTTATTTGCTGCGTTTGGCAGCAACAATCCAGGCAGATACTGAAGAAGCACTTTAAGATTTAAAGTGTTACTTTAGCATTGGCGCGAGCCAATAGTAGGCTATTTCAAATTAGGGCTGAAGTAACGTGGCAACTTTCTAATGTGTGCGGAATTTGAGCGTTACCGCGGACGGCGGTAATGCTCAAAAATAAAATGTTGCATAGAAACGTCGTACATTTGATCTTACGATCATTCCTCAAATGTGCGTACGTGTGATTCAGAGAAAGAACGTTCGCACAAAAAACGTGCGTACGTAGGCCTACGCTTCTCTTCCAGATTTGAAATTCTGCGTAGCACAATGGTTTCAGATCTTCGCATTGTAGCTAAACGCAGCCTGATTAATGTCATTAACATATAAAAGAGCACTAGTCAATGTCCAAATGCTTTCACTGAGAATCGCAAGCGGCAAAAATTTGTTTAGATTTCCAAATACCTGCAGTACTCCGACTCTCTGCCACAAAGAAAAATGAATAGGCTACGTCTGCTTAGACTCTGACGTGGCACTAGCTAAGAACCTTTCAGTGGTTCGGAGTGCGTATCAAACTACCAAAGTCACGCCCCCCAGTGGTGAACCATTGAAATTTCGAAACACTTATCATCTAACGAAGCCTTGTTTACTGAAATCACGTGACTTTGGCAGTTTGATACATGCTCCGAACGACTGATTCAAAACAAAAGATTCGTAAAGCTTCGAAGCTTCATGAAGCAGTGTTTTGAAATCACTAGATATTGTTGAATAAAGTCGTTATTTTGTTTTTTTGGCACACAAAAAGTATTCTCGTAGCTTCATAACATTAAGGTTGAACCACTGTAGTCACATGAACTGTTTTATATACATCTTTAGTACCTTTTTGGGCATTGAAAGTGTTAACTGTCTTGCTGGCAATGCAGGCCTCACTGAGCCATCGGATTTCATCAAAAATATCTTTATTTGTGTTCCGAAGATGAACGAAGGTCTTACGGGTGTGGAACGACATGAGGGTGAGTAATTAATGACAGAATTTTCATTTTTGGGTGAACTAACCCTTTAAGTGTTTTAAATACTGTGTTTTGTATTGTTGAGAAGTGGTTAGGTTTAGTGGTGGGGTCAGGTTTGGTGCTCAAATATATAAATAAATGTAACTAAAATTATTGTGGATGTTAAAAAAATATATATTATGATGAAAAAACTCCAGCATATAATTTTATAATGATAAAACTCCCATGCCACTGATGTCCAAGGTTTCTCATTGAGGACGTGTCCCAGTAGAGATGCTAAATGTTGCTGTACATTGACAACATTCTTAATGTATCCTGTGCATTTTCGCTCCACAGAAAAGTATAATCAGACAACCCGTTCTCACTGCCAAGGCGTCGGTCTCTGTGTTTGGGTTATTGCAAAGTTGTGGTAATCTTTCCAGATAACTAGAGAATCAAAAACAACTTTTTTGTGCTGAAATAATGGTGTTTGTTCCACTGCGGTAACCGCAGATAAGAGCTCTAATAGCTTTAGTCACATGTCAGACATGCTCTGCTGTGTTTAAAGGGCATGAGACAGTGATTGTTCTGCGCTGTTTACTTCTACACACTTGGAGCACAATCAGTTTTATCAGGGTGATTATATACTTTGAACTCTCCTCTAGGAGTGACTGACTGGGGTCACAGTCAACTTAGATTAATGCAATGCACTTGTTTACTCTTACTCACTGCATTGCTTTGTATTGGTCTCTTGCTAATAAGCCATACTGTTTGGTCATTCCAGCAAGCTCCACAGACCAGAACAACTGAACGTACACACACAAATCTCTGGTCTGGTGAACACTTAGATTGGGCTTGAGCAAGAGGAAACAAAATGCCAATGATGCTGTTCAATCACTGTTGGTCAAGGTGGGTGTCCTGCCAAAAGGTTACACACAAAATGACGTCAGTGTTTAATAGTGCCTAGTAGTGCTACAGATTCAACATGACTGCTGAATCTTACTGCATAAACAGCCAAGAATAAGGCAGATACAAGCAAGCTGTACAGATTAAATGCATTTGCTTTGAACTCTGAAGATCAACTACATTTGAAGGCTTCATTATAACAAAATTATAACCCTGAGATGCTTTGCATTGGTGTGCTGCTTCATCTGCTCCAACTCAAAAAGAAAAAAAGGGAGAAATAATTACAATTCAAGTTTTGTATAGAAATTAAAATACACCATTTACATTTGTCTAGGATTTAAGCAAAAGTCTTTAGATCAACAGGTTTTACAATCATGACAAACAAATTTAGTGAAGTGTCCAAACTTTTGACTCACATTGTGTTTTCCTTAAACATTGTTTGGTCTTTGTGTTACACTTGTTGGAATTAACTCTGTCTCATCACATTAGCAATGCAAACTAGCTGATTGTCCAAGTCATTTGTTTGTGCCGCATATGTGTGTTTGGCCTGTTGGATCAGCGCCTTGATCTGGCCAAATAAACACAATGTCTAAACAATCAGTGCGCCTCATCACATTCCAGGTGCACATTTCGCTTAGTAATTGGGTTCAGAGAGAGTGAGAGAGAGGAAACAACACCCTTGTTTAACAGTCTAGAGAACCTTGATATTCGAGGCATGCTTTCAGGTTTGGTTTAATATAATCAGAGCATGTTGGAAGCCTGTGAGATGCTCTTCAGTTTCATTTCAGCTGTCGAGAAGTAACAGGCTGATTTGTTGCGTTGGAAATTGCAACATACAGAATAATCTTGCTGTTCAACAACCCATTCAGACGTGCTTTTGTTCATCCTGTGCGGTGTTGGGGAATGTTACTGTATGTTCAAAAGTAATGCATTACGATATTTCCTAATAAACAGCAACTAGTCAAGCTACTTGGAAATGCATTTACAATAGAAGTGCACAGTTTTCTCCTGTAGACAAGTGTTTATCTGAGTGACCTTTGCATGTAATGACATACACTACCTTTCAAAAGTCTTGGGGTCAATTAATACATTTATACAGAAAGGATGCATTAAATTGATCAAAAGTGACAATAAATGCATTTATAATGTTTAAAAAGATTTCCGTTTTAAATAAATGCTGTTGGTCACGGTTTCCACAGAAATGTTAAACAGCACAACCTGCGTTTATAACTGATAATAATAAATGTTTCTTGAGCAGCAAATCAGTATATTAGAATGATTTCTGAAGGATCATGTGACATTGAGGACTAGAGGATTACATTTTAAAATATATTTAAATAGAAAACATTTTAAAATTGTAATAATACTTCACAATATTAGTATTTTTTACTGTATTTTTGAATAAAGTGAGCACTAAAAAAAAAAAAGCCAAAAAGCAGCATTTCTTGACTTTTTATGCGTCATATAACTGTAATTACAAAAGAATCGCAAATCTCATGAATCCTGAAATACTCGTGCACTCAAATTTGCAGGTTAAATTTTTGGCAAAATAAATAGGCCTAATTCTTTGTTCCAACACGGGGAATGGAGAAGTGTTCAATTGTATTTATAGTAAATTAAATTAATAGAAAAGTAAGACACAAAGTATATAACGTGAGTTACTTGTAACGCGTTACCAAAGCCACTGGAAGGCAAGCCTGCAACCTTTAGCCAAAAAAGCATAACGACTAATGCTAACGCTCCGGCTGTGGAGGTAGGAGAACAGAGGCCATTACACGACAGGCTGAGAGGTGCCACACGTGATTAAGTTAGCCGTTATGCTTTCTCCAGTGGTAAGAAATACAGACGCTCTCATCTCCCTATAATATACAATCTCTGGCGTTACCTCCAACGCTACAGGAGCAAGAGTTCCCAGACATCTAAGAGCTGTTCAGGGAAGAAGCCTGTGAGCTGTGACATACTCCACCACAGACTCTTCCTCTCATTAAAACTATGGGACACTTTCCCCTCTTTTCCGGCTCTTTCCATCACTCAGTCATGTCTGGAAAAGGCATCAAGCTCATAAAATCTTCTTGCATAAACAGTCCTCCCGTGGGCTGGGCAGAGACACCACAGGAGAGACGGCAATGCGTCAGCCGCCGCCTTTAGAATCAACATATATTCTGACGACCTCTGGCTCTCTGTCAAAATATATAGTGAGGGTATATAAGGTGCGGTGATATTTACTGTTGTTCGGTGACTTTTCGCGGGCGAAATCCAGTCATTTAATTAGGAATCCACGTTATCGCGAGTTTCGGGTGAAAAGATTTCCAGACACAGATTTTGCAATTGGTAGGCCTAAAACAAATTTTCCGCGCTGACCAACAGAAAGCTGATTGGTTTAAAGGGTCATGAAATCCCCCTGTTTTAGCCTGGTCGTTCACACCTCTGAGCTGGAAAAACTCTGTAAAAATGGGCGTGTAAAGCTCTGGAAAAGTGGGAGTGTAGAGGGGGGAAAGAGGGGAGAGAACAACCAATGAAACAGAGACATACAACACACTTATTATACAGAATAATGAATATGAGCACGGAGAAAAATGACAACAAAGCACAAGGGAGAAATGCGAAAGAATATTTAAAAGGGCTAATAATACTTTCATTATGTTTACGAGCACTGCAGTCTCATGATAAACGACACATAGTTTAACACAGAAAGAATAAAGACATAGAGAATGGACAAAAATTAAACTAAGTCTTTTGTATGGAAGCCCGTTTCCGCCACTAAATAAAAAAAATAAAAAGAGTAATTGCGACTTTTTATCTCAGAATTCTGACTTTTTGTCTCGCAATTGCGAGTTTACATCTCACAATTGCGTGATATAAAGTCAGAATTCTGAGATATAAACTCGCAATTGCGTGATATAAAGTCAGAATTCTGACTTTTTTCTCGCAATTCTGAATTTTTTTCTCGCAAATAAAATAAAAAGAGTAATTGCGACTTTTTATCTCAGAATTCTGACTTTTTGTCTCGCAATTGCGAGTTTACATCTCACAATTGCGTGATATAAAGTCAGAATTGCGAGATATAAACTCGCAATTGCGTGATATAAAGTCAGAATTGCGAGATATAAAGTCGCAATTGCGTGATATAAAGTCAGAATTGCGAGATATAAAGTCGCAATTGCGAGAAAAAAAGTCAGAATTGCGAGTTTTTATCTCAGAATTCTGACTTTTTTTCTCGCAATTAACTGACGGACAGTGTCTCTGTCTGTAACAATTCCGGACATCCAACATTTCTGGTGCATCCAACGATAGCCGTGCTGCTGTCCTGATGTCTGAAGCTGTTGGTGTATAAAATGTGCCACTTCAGCTTCGTCTGTTTTATTGCGCCTCCGCCACAGCTGATTCTTATTATTATTACTATTATATTGTTATTATTGTGTCAAATTCATTAGTATATCCATTCTGTTAAAAACAACTTTTATTCACCAAATACTTCCACTGTAATTTGCAGAATTGCATGATTCTACCCTTGAATGCCCCTTTTTATGGAGCCACCAGACTTGAATTGCAAAGTTACAAAGTTGATGAAGCGTGATAGGTATTGGTGTTTTAGTATTAAGCCCACTAGATGGCAGTAAAAGCTGTTTTTTCTCCTTGAAACGCTGTACTCATGTACAAGGTTACCGAGGGAACATGCTATATGCATATTCCTGCATAATGCATATGTCCGGAGACTAATCTTTATGTGTCTCCTCTAGTAAAATGAAAATTTCTTTATTGGTAAATCCGCGCTAAAAATAATCCTTTATGATGTCTTCCATTTTATGTAGAATAATAACGAAGCAGCAATCCTGATGGTCAGTCGCAATGAAAGGAAACGCAAGCAAAGTAAGAACTGTGAGAAATAAAGTTTCACACAATTGTGAGGAAAAAAAGTCAGAATTCTGAGATATAAACTCGCAATTGCGAGAAAAAAAGTCAGAATTCTGAGATAAAAACTCGCAATTCTGACTTTTTTTCTCGCAATTCTGACTTTTTTCTCGCAATTGCGAGTTTATATCTCAGAATTCTGACTCTATATCTCGCAATTCTGACTTTATATCACGCAATTCTGACTTTATATCACGCAATTGCGAGTTTATATCTCAGAATTCTGAATTTATATCACGCAATTGCGACTTTATATCTCGCAATTCTGACTTTATATCACGCAATTGCGAGTTTATATCTCAGAATTCTGACTTTTTTTCTCGCAGTTGCGAGTTTATATCTCAGAATTCTGACTTTATATCACGCAATTGCGAGTTTATATCTCAGAATTGTGACTTTATAACTCGCAATTCTGAGATAAAAAGTCGCAATTACTCTTTTTATTTTTTTATTTAGTGGCGGAAACGGGCTTCCATACTTTTGTTCATAATCGTGTCATCGCGTTCAGATACACGTATCAGTGTCCAGATTGCACATATATTTCATTTGAAGAAGACTTGATGAAATATGTGTGCATACACCGTGCTGGTTAATGTTTGGTGCAGGAGAATATGTGAAATATGTCTATAAAAACTTTAAACACGGATACTTTATTCTGTATATGAGCTATGATCCACGTGCTAGTGTTGTTGAACTCATCGCGGAGCTCCGCACTGAAAGTGATCATAATCGCGCTCCGCGTGTATATCATAATAATTATATTTTTGATATGTTCGTATTCAAACTCCAGTTGTGACCGCATCGTGGACAAAATACAAACAACACTCATGTGCTGCTGTGCTGGGGGAAAAACACACGGCTCGCGTGCTTTTCAAACCGGAAGACAAAAATCGCTCTGAAAAATGCAAAAATAACTAATTTCAAATTATGAATAAAATGAATGAGTACCTTTAGTGTTTTCAATGATGTGCAGCCTATACATATCTGCTCACAGCTCAAAAAAATGTGTTCTGGGGTTTCATGACCCTTTAAAAGTGACATCTGTGCGAGCTGATCTTCACACATCGCTACACTATTATTGACAGTAGACGGACTTTTTTTGCCCCCGAAGTTTCGCTGATGTGACCGTAGATATTATAAGACATAAGCATGCTATAACATTCAAAATGATAAAGGGATAGTTCACCTAAAAATTAAAATTCTGTCATCATTTACTGATCCTCATGTTGTTCCAAACCCGGAAGAATTTCATTCATCTTCAAAACACAAATGAAGTTATTTTTAATGAAATCTGAGCGATTTCTTTCCCTCCATTGACAGCTATGCAACTGAAACTTTGACGTTTCAAAAAGTTCATAAAGAGATTGTAAAACTAATCCATGTGCATAAAACGGTTTAGTCCAAATTTTCTGAAAAGACACGATTACTTTATATGACGAACAGATTTAATTTAGGCCTTTATTCACATAAACATTAATCAGCGAACATAAACAGCAGCTCAACCGAACCTGCTTGACACACAAGAACAAACATCTTGCAGAAGCTCAAACAAGCTGCATATCACGAGAATGAACCTCACTGGTTCTCGCAAGTCAAGCAAACATTTCCAGTCATTTGTGATTATTGGATTAGGATCAGATTATTCAGATTCAGATCAATTTGTTAAAGAATCATTTAGAACAATTTGTGAATCTGTTTTCCATGACAAGAAAAAACAAATCAAAAGAACAATTCACACACCATTGGAACATCACAATATGGCTTGCAAGATATAGTTTATAATTTTATAGTTTATTTTACCTATTTTACCTTGCAGATTAAATAATTTAGAACAAAGCATCATTAGAAAAATGTATATTTACTATGCAGTTATGATGCTGACTTAGAAGGTAGCAGCGTATGTATTCGGCAGACAGTGAATCAGCTCACAATGTTTTGGATCAGCTCCACTGTTCCTGATCTTCCCTCTCTGTTAAAAGACAAATCTCTTTATCTCTCTCCCCCTCTCAGAGTGAGTTTATGGAAGGGGGTGATAATTGTTCCCACAGATCTCAAACTCTTGCAACTGAGCTGCTGAATGGCCTTGAGGTTCATGGGGTCAAAGCTCTCTGGCTCTTGACTATGTGTGGCTGAAGAAAGAGACTGGCCAGATACCGAACTCTATCGTCCCGTGCTAAAGGACTGAGGTCCTCTTCTGCATAGAGGATTGTGTTGACAGGTCATATGTGAATGCTTAGAGCCCTCATTTATTTATCACGCAGTAGGATAAAGAGCTCTTGTCCACCGCACAGGTGCGGCCACTACACTGTTTGTAGCTTGAGCAGTCCTCAGGGGTCACCAGAATAAGAGGAACACATAATCACTGCGTCGTGTTGTTGTTTCTCATTTTAAGAAGATGGTCTGTTATGTCATTATCAGCTTTCCTGGAAGAAGAGGACAAGCTGGAAACAAGCTAGGAACCTGCTCAGAAAAGCTTTGTTAGGCAGGGTCATCATGCACTCACTTGGTGCCCTGGACAAAATAAGAAATGACAAAAGAAATGGGGAAAAAATATGCAGCTATATATATGCTAAAATCTTTATACATTATGTATATATATATATATATACAGTCAAACCAAAATTTATTCAGACACCTTGAACATTTCATTCATTAATTCAGTTTATTCACTATAGTTTAAAAAATGGTAATAAAATATGACAAGATCTCAGAGTTAAACTGTGTCAGAAAAAATTAATCTTAATTATGTCAGATAACACAAACAAAACATGGTCAGGTTAAAGTGTCTGAATAATTTTTGGTTGCAAATTTTTATCAATTTCACTGGTAGTCCACTGTATGAAGAATTTTTGGGTATGTCACAGTTTATTTTATTTTGCTATCCTCACTTACATAAATGAACTATAGTGTCCTGCACCACTAGTAAAAATATATCAAAAATATCAAAAATGTCTGAACAATGTTTGGTTTGATTGTATATATATATTATAGATGATGACAGGATATATAATATATATCATAGAAATGACAAAAGAAATTGGAAAAAATATGCAGCTATATGCTAAAATCTTTTGAATAGGATATATATTATAGATGATGACAGGATATATACATCTTGTCATCATCTATAATAATAATAAAACATTTTATATGTAATACTTTTCTCAAAATCAAAGTGCTACATGGAAAATAAACATATTTACATAAAAACGTTATAGTAATGCACCAAACACAATAAAATATACATATATTTTATAATAATATATTTTATGTAATATATATATAAAGAAAGAAAACTGGAACTGAAAATGCACTTTGGGGGAAAAAAGGATATTTTGACTAAACTGAATTTTGAGCAACATAAGTGATATAAAAGCAAATGATCTGTGGAAAACACTATTGGACTCATCAAATTTTGACATGTTAAAAAATGTTTTTACAAAATTCCCCTAGAAAATGTTATCAACAATACAAATTTTTATTGGAAGTTGCAAAATCTGCTCGGCACAAAAATGTGAGGGGTCACATGTCCATAGACATAACGCTCCTATTGGAAGACTTGAACTGGATAACGTAAAACTCTTTAGAAACCTCTTTAGAGTGATAAATGACATTTGGTAGGTCAGTGAGAACCACAGATGATGACAGCAAAATCATTGTGCCATGTTCCTGGAGCCTTAGAGACTGGTTCACTAGCAGAAAACATTAATAAAATGACTCAGCCCGTGAAGAACTGCTTATTTCATCCCAAAAACACTGATTAAATGACTCATATCAGTGTTTAAAATGTCTTTCTCATGAACAATCATTGAATGAGTAAAGCCCTCATGATTCAGTGTGACTACATTTAGTAAATCATGGCTTGGAGGAGGATATTATTAGTATTGGGCATCTGTTTCAGGTGAAGCATCCAAACATAACAAACAAAAGAGTTTCATTATTGGCTCATTATCAGACAGATTTGCCTGATAATAGATGGGGCACTGAAAATGCTGTTTCGAAATAAAACTGGATGAAGAGTACACTGTAAAACATAGGCCATTTATTTAGACAGTGCTATATTTCAACAATTTATTTGATTAGTTTTATTTTTGTATTAAAAGTTCATTTAGGGGTAAAATGAAAAAAATATGGTTTTACATAACAAACAACAATGGAATACGTATTAATGAAAATGTCATTAAACTCCTGAGGTAAACAAACTCTACAGTAATGTGCATATCAGCTGGCATTTAGGACAAGTTATAAACATATTTTTGAAAAGAAATCTGCAGTTTTGGCAGAGCTCTATAAAGCAGAAAGAGGAGGTGGACACGTCTCATCTAAAAGAGTAATGACTGCTCTTACAGCTTCCCTTCACAATGCTTTCTAGTACTAGGTTGCCAGCTATTGCATTGTGAAATATTTGATATTTCTTTAGCTAGCTTGTTATATGAGGTCAAACTTTAGTTTTAGATGTCTCTTCAAAATATCTTATGTCTTATACATAGCATATATGTAAATGTCAAATTATTCTACATTACAGTGATTGTATATTCATAATGTATGAAATATCTACCATATTATAATCTTATAAAATTGGCAACGTTTTATAATCAATACATTCAAATTTTTGTTTGGTTCCTTCTTGAAGATTTTCAAGTAAATCAGAGCATTCTGGAAATCAGTTGTTTCCATTCCATGGACAAATAAATTAAAGTTAATTATGTATGTTTATTAAACTTAATGAAATATGTAAATTTCTAAAGCTGATTTAAATTTATATTCAGGAAACAAACAAATGCATTAAAAGACTTTTAAACAGGAGCAACCAGTAATGAGCCTTTAATGTCCATTTAAAAAAAAAAAAAAATAAGGCAACCTCTGCATATTAAATTTATATTGAAGAAGATTATTCAAGCATTTTAATAAATTCCAATGAATAATTCATTCCAGACGAAAAAACACACTTTTTTTTTTTATATACGCCAGGCTGACATCTGAGAACAATTAGGAGGTCTGCATGGTTTCAGTGAAAAGGATAAGTTGGCGGAAGTAAGTGGCAGGTCTCAGAGTGGGGTCTCTAGAGCCCACCAGGGCACTGTGCCAGCTTGTTTGCACTTGCATCCCTAAGATAATGTATGACGAAGCATTTGCATGCAAGGCACAGATGCAGTAAAGCATAAAAAAGCCTAACATTGTGTAAATATAACAGAATTCCTGCAGCTCTGTACCACAACATCAAACCAAACAGCACATGTAATGGAGAGTGAGGTAAGCTGTGCCTTTTTTTTTTTTTTAGGGTAGGCAATTTTGGAGAGGCTAGCATTAGCAAGCTAGCTTTGAAAGCATAAGATCCCACCTTTTAAGAGTGCTCTTCAAAGCCATGCCTCCTCCAAAACACATGAACTTGCACGGTCAGAGCAGAGTCTGCAAAGCGTCACGAGAGACGCTGCACCTGACTGCTACAGATTATTTTCGGCGTTGATACTGTTGCCATAGAAAAGCATAATTCTGAGTCCGAGGACGTGAACAGCTCTGTGTAGAATGTCACGGGTTACCATCTTATAATAGAGTGCATTACTGCCTGCCCATTTTTTCAGCAGTGTTGCTTCCGGAAGTATTTTTTCCATTCATTTCTCCCATAGGGATTTTTTTAAAAAAAAACTTTGTTATTAGCGTTATAAGCCATGAACCAAGTCAACTAGCTACGCGGTGAATCATAACATTAGCTTCAAACTTTGATTTGATGCAAAAAAGTATTTGAAAATCGGACAAAAATACAAAGGTACAAGACTGTGTACTTAACAGCTTTAGTGAGGGAAAGAACGAAAATATAAGAAATATAATATAGAAATATAAAACTATTAATTTAAAAGTGTTAATTATATCTATAGAAACAATTTTATTGTGAAATATGCATATATATATATATATACAAATATTTCATTATTTTGAGAGCACAGGGAGAGCGACTTGATTACATTCGCAGTGCTTCATGGAAGTGGGCGGAGCTAAAGTGCTCTTTTAGCGCAGTTTGCTTGATTCCACTCTCTGATTGGTGGAATTTTCTGTACAGCATTATGGGTAATGTAGTTTTTCCACCACAAATTCCAATGTTAAACGGTAATTTTAAAAATAAGTTGAAATCATGCAGGCTCATGGCTTCAACAGAAGCATATACCATTGATTAACAACCTCGTAGCTAACAGTAGGGCTGTCTTTAAAGGTTTCTAAGTTATCATTAAAAATCAACTTCCCTATGGAGAAAATGAGTTTTATTTATATTTTTATATTTATTTTTTATTTCAGCTAGTTGCCAAGGCATCATTTCTCATTTTAATTTAGTTTAACTTGACATATTAAAATAACTAAAACTAAAAAGAATGATATGAAAATAAATGAAAATAAAAACTGTTTCAAAATGTTTCAATGATACTAAAATAACATTGTTTTGAAATGCCATAATATTTCTGTTTTTCATGGCTGTGGCCTGTGGGAATCCTGCAAAAAAATAATCATCATCATATGCTCATTTCAAAATCCTTGCTACCCTCGGTGTTAAGCCAGACAACAATTTGCTTGCTCATATAGTTTGCATCCATGTTAGGACGAGTAATTTTGTTTCAAATATGTGGCAGTCTCCACAAACTTTTTCTGCTAGACCAAAACAAAGAAGCGTCCTCAACAGAAGCCAAACGACCATAATTGCTCATGACCACAACCCTCAAGGTCTGGGAAAAGGTCACGTCTATTGTGGTAACACTTTCATTTAACTTGGTGAGAAGGAGTTGTATAAGACAAACTACAAGCATGACAAAATGGGCTGCAGCATTAGATCACTGCAGGAGAAATCAAGATTGGACGATCATTACACAGAAGCAAGCAAATCAAGGCCAGGTTTTGGCCACAATTTTGCTGTTGGAGACAAATTTAAGTTTGTAAAAGATATTTTCCATTGCATATTGTGACATGCTCACCAATTAATTGCCTCTACGATCAATCATAGCCTCCAACTGAGTTATGACAGTGTTTTGGATCATTGTCTTGCAGAATAACTTTTGCTACAACATCCATCTAATGAAGAACCAGAAGCACAGCAATTATTGACATATCTGTGTGGAAAAGAAAGAGAAAGGGAGAATGTTTTGTTAAAAATGTTGATACTAGCTGCTTATCTATACAATTAGGCAGTGGCTATTTGCACTAAGTTGCACTTTACACTAAGTGTAAATAGCAACTAGATTCTAAGTGAAAATAGCATATTTTCTTAGCGACAGATGCTATTTACACTAAGTAGGCTACAAATAGCGGTAACTGCTATTTACACTAAGTTAGCGATAGATTCTATTTACACTAAGTGAAAATTGCATATTTTCTTAGCGATAGATGCTATTTATAATAAGTAGGCTACAAATAGCGATAGCTGCTATTTACACTAAGTTAGCAATAGATTCTATTTACACTAAGTGAAAATAGCATATTTTCTTAGCGATAGCTGCTATTTACACTAAGTTAGCAATAGATTCTATTTACACTAAGTGAAAATAGCATATTTTCTTAACGATAGCTGCTATTTACACTAAGTTAGCAATAGATTCTATTTACACTAAGTGAAAGTAGCATATTTTCTTAGCGATAGATGCTATTTACACTAAGTAGGCTACAAATAGCGATAGCTGCTATTTACACTAAGTTAGCAATAGATTCTATTTACACTAAGTGAAAATAGCATATTTTTTTAGCGATAGATGCTATTTACACTAAGCAGGCTACAAATAGCGATAGCTGCTATTTACACTAAGTTAGCAATAGATTCTATTTACACTAAGTGAAAATAGCATATTTTCTTAGCGATAGATGCTATTTACACTAAGTAGGCTACAAATAGCGATAGCTGCTATTTACACTAAGTTAGCAATAGATTCTATTTACACTAAGTGAAAATAGCATATTTTCTTAGTGATAGATGCTATTTACACTAAGTAGGCTACAAATAGCAATAGCTGCTATTTACACTAAGTTAGCGATAGATGCTATTTACACTAAGTAGGCTACCAATAGCAATAGCTGCTATTTACACTAAGTTAGCAATAGATTCTATTTACATTAAGTGAAAATAGCGATAAATTATATTTACAGTATGTAAAAATAGCAGTATTTTCTTTGTAATAAGTGTAAATAGTAGTTAGGTACGATTTATACTTATAAATAATGTCAGATACTATTTGCACCTCATTGTTGATGTACATTAAATGGTATGCAATAATAACATTATTATTGTAAATGATTATATTTATCAAAATTATTAAATGGATGTCACCTTATTGGGACAATAAAACCCTCCCTACACCTACCCCTATCCCTACCTGATAAACACTTTATTATTAAACACACATTAGACACTTTCAATTTCAAATATTTTCTTCATTTTTATTGAAAATAAATGCCTTTTCGATCTGATATGGGATATGGGAAAAGGGAGTAGACTTCAGCAAAAGGCGAATTCGAACTCGGGTCAATGTGTCTCAAAACTTTCTGCCATGCACCTTACCCCTACACTGTTTCCATAATTTTGTCTGGCCCAACCAGACGTGTGGGCGGAGTTAGTGTAAATAGCCTCTGCCAACAAGGGCGGGCTATTATCTTATTTCTAGTGGGACTTTCACATTGTACTAACAAATTTACCACCATGTTTGCTCTGAAGAATGTAGAATAATTTTTTTATACCCAGCCAAGACAGACTCCAGACACTCTAAATATTTCCAACTTTAGTATGAGTTTGTGCTGTAATATTTCAATATTGCATGTCAAAGTGAGGATGTCAAAGCCCAGTCAGTGCTGTCAATCATGAAAGTCTTATATCATACAGTCTGATATAAAAGTTAATGTTGCACATTCTGACTTGGCTGTTACTCGGTATCTCACTGGGGCCATATTGAACATTTTGACAAGTAACAGTTGTAAAAGACACCAAGTGCACACCCAGGGTTAGATGACATAGGACTTGTTTTTTTCATTTAAATCATAAGCAGACTGTCAGTGGTGAAAACATCACACTTATTACAGGGTTTATGGTCTTCTGTTCATGTACTACACAGACCTTCACACATGATCAGGTCTTTGCTCTGAGACTCACAATCTGTGCAGAAGGTGTTTCTCTTCCTGTGTTTCAATTGTAGCCAACACTGTCAGGCTTTAATCCCACAACACAAAAAGTTCAATTAAAAAGGAAGAAAAAATAAAGAAAGCAGTAGATTATGAGAAACAGATTGCTAAAGGTAAACATGCATCAAAAAGAATGAGTCATTTGACATGACTGGTCCACATTGCAGCTTATTCCGGCCAAGAACCGCCTACTTAATCAGGTCTGATTGACATATAAAGTGACCAACCACAGTCTGTTTTGGTTTAATGTTCTGTTTAGAGGTGATTTAATCAGAAATAGTTAATAGCACAATAACAGACCTACGTGGAACATCTCAAAATCTTCAAATAATTGCAAAGCAGCGTCAGTTTATGATTAGTTATACAGAAAACATCAAACCGACAGTCATCTTTCACCCATTTCCATTTGCCCCGAAGGGTACAGGTTAAACTCAACAGTGAATCCAAGTACTTCTGTACATCTGTGGGTGATTTTGCATGGCAGCAGGCCTAAGAGTTTACGTCTCGCCAAAAAACCTGCGTGAATTTCGAGAAGACTGTACAGTAAGCGAAGGTGAGCTTGTGTGTCGACATATGATGAGATCTTGTAATAAAATGCTAATCCTGTGCTGGCTGTAGACTCATCGGTCTCATGGCAACAATGCGTTTTTCCACTGCTCAACAAGCTCTGCTGACTGGTCAAAGGGGAATGTATGTGGGTAACCTACTTTAATGGTGACATTTATGTGAAGTCTATAATAATTCAATTTCAAGAAAATGGAAGGAAAACAAACTCTTCAAAAGAAACCACAAGATCAAAGAATGCTGCCGAAATGTCACTTTAGAATTATTTGCAGTCACATTACGTCAGAAGTGACAGCTTACGTGGACACAACAGAAAGAAAACCAACAACAAAGGGATAATTTTACACTTTATAGACACAAACTCAAAAATGATTTGCTATTTGCTTTGGTTTTTTCAGAGAGAGATTGCATTCAAAATAACACCTGAAGCTGATGTGTGTAATACACTGCCCGGCCAAAAAAGAAAAAGAAAAGAAAAGTCGCTGTTAGATTTTAAATAGGCAAGTGCTTAAGAGTATGTGACTGGATCATTATTGCAGTGATTATTATATTTCTAGCATGTTATATGTTTGGCACCAGTTCTTTTAACCCTAATTGATCGAGTGTATATTTTTTCATTTTTTAAACAACCATGTAGGAAGACATATGGCCATATTCTAGGATGACAAAGATTGATCAGGCTCAAACTGTGAAAGAATGGTTGGGAGGGAGCATGAAGAATAATTTTCACACATAAATTGACTATATGCACGGTTACTACTTCCTGGTTTTCGTTAAGCCAGCTTGGGCATTTCCGGTGAACTGTTAGCTGTTCATTCTGTACTCACTGTACATCGACACAAAACCATCAGTGGTTGACTTTTTAATGTTGTATTCATATTTTAATGCAGTTATCACATTTACCCAATTTGCCAATAAACCAGTTTTATTGATTGCAATAAAGACGAAGCTATTGGGAACGTTTAAGAAATGCCATATCTGTAATTAGATCAGCACACGCATTTTTTTCCAGTACTTCAAATGTTATTTTTAATGTGATGACCACAAACGTTATTTGTTCATCCTTCTAAGATTGTCCCCATTTGTAAAACCAAACGTTCCAAAATGTAGGAAATCCAACATTTGATAGAAAACACTTATTTAAAAATAAAAAAAGAAATTAATTACCACTATAACCAGCAGGTGGCGGCAGAGTAGCATTTATTTGCGCATATATCTGCCATTTCCTGTAATAGTTTTTCACTAAGTTTTGCTTTTGAATAAATATTAAACATTAAAAATAACTAGGTTTAAAAATACATTTTGTCAATGTGAAGTATGAAGTACTCACTAAATCTCATGAAAAACAATAACTTTTCTTGTGAATGAATTACACAGAAAGCGATCGCACTTTCTCTTTGTAATCACAGCAGCTGTCAGAAAGTGCAGCGCAAGATCAATGATTTTGGCACACTTGTGAAAACTCACATTTTATTCAATGAATCTAACTAAAGTGCACAATAAATATTTAATTTTTGACGCTTTTTTTCCCCACACGAAAGTGTGAAAACTGATGGTCGAATTGAATTTTGAGGTACGTCTTTATTTATTTATTTAATTTTTATGTCGTCTTACGTTTGAATAACTAAATTAATACTATGCATGAGTATTTAAATGACTATATTTTGATTATAAACGTAAGTATTACACTATTGATGCTCAACACACCAGCAAGTGACATTTCATCTGAAGTTTTCCAGCTGTCTTATATTATTGCGGAAGTTCTAAAGAACGCTCCGTGCATATAGTCATAGATCTTAAACAAAAATTGGTGCACCTCTTGATGGAAATAACATCACAACATTTATTTCCATCAAGAAGTGCATCAATTTTTGGTCAAGATCTTGTATTGACAATGCAAGAGTCAAGCACTCTGTAAAGTCTCCTCCAGCACATCCCAAAGACTTTCAATGAATTTAAGGTTTAAGATTCAGTCATAGACTCTTAAGAATTTGCCTATTTAAATCCAAACACCGACTTTTTTTTGGCCGGGCAGTGTATTTGCACCACCAGCAAGCGACAAAAAGAACTGGAATAACATTCTAATCTCACTATTTCTAGTGTTTATTCTGTATTATATAACAATTAGGTCAATCATTCATTTAACTGATTCGTTCAAAACAAATCAATTGGCTATCTTTATGAGTGAGTAATTGACTATGTAGCAGGCGAAAAACAGTATGTGACAAAAGAAGTATGTCCGGATTCACAGTACTCATAAAAGAGTAGGCAAAAAGTACCCGTATGACCTACTACTTCCGGCGAGATTCTGAAGTGTGCATATGATGGATACTTTACTATCCCATGAGGCCACGGAAGAGGATTTGTGAATGGCAGTGAAGTGGCGCAACTGACGCTGGTGGGTCTCATGATAATGACAACATGGCAAAAGTAGTATGTACAGATTACATTCATACTACTGAATACTGAACATACTTTTTTTTAGCACTCGCAAAGAAAGTACTTACTCAAAATAAGTACCCATACTCAAGAGAGTATGTGATTTCGGACACAGACATTAAACATGAATTACAAGAATTAAACATGCAATGTGATGAGGTCATGTGACAACATTACCGTACCTTGCGAAGAATAAACGCAGACAGATTTGTCAGAGTTGAGTTGTGACTCTTCAATAACTACAGCAATTATAACGTTTTTAAAATTACTCTAAGAGAGTAACACCACAATGTTCACACCACAAATGTAACAATAACGAGACAGTTCTGAAAGTGATTCCAGTGATATTTTCCTTCTATTATCTTCCAGCTGAAGAACCATTAAAAACATTGACAGCCAATCAAAATCCATCCCCTTGTGGCAAGAACATAACTTTTTCCAATTTTAGAAGTAGTGTGTTTTGTCTTTGCAGTGCAGTAGCCTACATTTTGAAATATTGTTGCAATGCAGTTTCAAAACTGCATTTATTGTTGGCTGCAGGTAATTCTTGTTGAAGATCAGAACTACTCACTACTATAGTGTCTCGGCAGGGTTAAAGGAAGCTGTCGGCGCTCCTGAGGGAGCCGAGGGGAGAGGACTTGGCATCACACCGGCAGAACGTGGAGCAACACCGCTTGGCAAGGCACTGATCTTTCGGGGGCAATGAAAAATAATTTCCTCCTGAAAAAGCAGCACGAGGGAAGACTTCTTGGACTGGACACGAAGAATATGAGCCATGCCGAAAGAATGTGCGCATGACTGTGACCGCCAGACTTAAATGTCAAAGACAGACGGCTATACTGCACATGCATGCCATGAAATGTTTACTCAACCTTGATTACCATATGAAGAATTCCTCTGCACCAGCCTGAGCCAGTCAGTGCATCTCAATATCTCTCAGCCTGAAGCACAGGAAATATATTTAAAAAACGAAGAAATATACCATATATTTATACATACCGTATATAACCCGTGACCTTCCCTAGAGCCTGAAAGATATTGTGGTGTATAGTTTTGTGTGTACTCTTATTTTGAGGTGTTTTACCATTGTTTTTGCTCTCATATTCTTGTCTGGATTGTCATGGACTGCCATCACGTTGAATGTGTAAATATTTGGGTTCATTACTGCAAACATGTTATTTTTTTACTATTTTTTTTTTTCCAGACATCTTACTTTTTTGGACCTCTTAAAATTAAAATAATTTCTAAACAAACATAACGTCAGTTTAATCATTACAGAGGCAGGTGAGAGAGGCCTGCAGGTCTGCAGAATTTGCAAACTTAACCCTCTGGTCCTCTTCGTTTAGGGGTCACACTTGGCTCCGTCAAGCCTTGAAATGTAACTTTTATGTTTTTCAGGAAATCCAATGCAATATATTTTTGTTGAATAATATTTTTTGATTATTATTTAAAATTTTGAGGGCATTTTATGATACTATGCAATATTTATACATTTTTTACTAGCTATTTTTACCCATTGAAAATAATACACTTTTTTTTCTAATATATTTTTAAAAAAATTTCAATTAAAACATTCCATGTTAAAATAGAGACAAGACATTTAAAATAAATTTTTTTTAAGGTAGATTAGTGCCATCTGGTGGGAGTAAAAAAAAGAAAAACTCATGAAATGCCATGGTGTAACCACTAGATTCCTATATAGTTCTCTATAAAGTGGCTTATAAATTCTCTAGTGGTTTTTAGACATAAATACTTAGTTGTGGATTTGGATTTATAATTAGACATTCTCAAAGACTACTTTTTGGTCAAGGTTTAGATTTTTTTGGTTTGAAATGTTGATTTGAAGTGTCAGTTTTTGCATTAATTTTACTACAGTCAAACCTGAACACAGAGGAAGACATTTTGTTACACATAACATCAAAATTCAATAAAAATGTGCGAACTTAAACTTAACAACTACCTTACTAATTATTAATAAATATTAATAAGGAGTTTAAAGTCTTAAAAGTTGGTAGTAAAAGTAAAAGTCGTAGTTAATAATTAGCTTATAGTGAGAACTGGACCCTAATCTAAAGTATATGACCGCTTTTTCTTCTCCTGTAGAACACAAAAGAAGATATTTTGAAAAATGTACTGTATGAATTTTTTTTTTTTTTTCCTGTCCATCCAAATTTTGGAAGCTTGTTTTCACCCCTGGGAAAAAAAAAGAAAAAACACATTTTCAAGTTTACACATTTTCAAGTTTACATCTCTCCGTTCTGACTTTTTTTCCCTCAGTTGCGAGAAAAAAAAAGTCTCAATTGTGAGATATAAACTCAGAATTGAGAGGAAAAAAAGACAGAATTGTGGGATAAAAAGGTTGCAATTACCTTTTTTATTCCATGGCTGAAATAAGCTTCCATAGAAAGTCAAGTGCAAGTCATCTAAACTTCTACACATATGCTTTTGCTATAGTGTCTTTATTCTTTGTCTGGTCTTAAATGTGAACGTTAACGGTTAACTTTAATGTCTATGTTAATAGTATCTTGGTTTTGATCCTGGGGTCTTGTGCATTATGCTAGATTATCCTCTTGTTCAGCAATTGTTTTGTTATATAAAACCACTGCACTTGGGTTCTCAATCTCTGTGCCGGAGCATTACGTTACAATCATGTCATCTGTCATTATTAAGTCCGAGTTGGATCAAAGTCTTTGTATCTTGTCAAGACTGAAAGTTTTTGATGTGAACCATAGGCTTAGCTGCAATCAGCCAGTGAGGGGAAAAGAAAGCACACATTTATGACAAACATACCCATACACACTCCACCTGAAATTGTCATTTGAGAGTCTTCTGGGAGCTTGGCTGCCCTCACCCACATACAGAAGAATATTAAAAGCATTGACCTCCGCCTGGCCTCCGTTCTCCTAAACCTTCACCAAACGCTGCTCTCTCATGTCCTAGGCTGCTTTTGAAGGCCGTATTTCTAACCTAAATGATCTTGTATGGAAATACGTCTGTCTGAAGTAGCAGACATGTCTGTGATGGTAAGTGGCTTTGACAGAGCAGATTCGAATGCGTGGTACAGTCTCAGAGTTTGCCTGCAGTTAAATCAGGCGGACTCTTTAATGCCGGAAAATCAGGGAAAGATATTCCAGATAGCATTTTATAAAAGACTCATCCGTGCTCACCAGAAGGACAGTGGCGTGTCACCAGAGCATGCCTTTGGCAAACACCCACAGCAACTTTGCAGTTGTTTTCCAAAGAAAATGGGATAGCAGATTGTCCGAGTATGAGGTTTGGTGCAACAGGACCCTGACCCTACAAACCAATGCTCTTTCTCAGAGCCTGTATAACTGCGCAACATTCCCAGACGCTCAAAGCCTGTATAATGTCACAGACTTCAAAAGCGACATGAAAGGTGTAGATATCTTCTCAACTACAGTCCTTGCCAGGCTAGAGGGAAAACGGGGCAATCTGGTTCATATTATTTGATAAGCATCCCATTTTCAGAGGTATTTTAATAGCTGAGAACTATTTCTTTTCAAGGCTGGGACGTTAACTCCATACGGCCACAAAGGGGGCCCGGCACGGCAAAGTTTGCAGGGGTCACTCTATCTTTTATTATGTAACGACACCAGTCAGCAGGAAATCTGGTTGACGCTTTATGCCACTGGGAAGATCAGCATTTCCCCCTTGATCGTACTGCTGGTGTTCATTACATCGTCTCCAGCACTCCGTATGGGGGTCAGTGACAAATAAGTCACTGTCTGAAATGACGAAAAGGAGAAATCATTTTTAAAAATGTAGTATAAAACACCTCAAATTTTTAGTAATCTTTGCGTGCATTTATATTTTATGTTACACCATTTTCAAAAAAAAAAATTGCAGTTTCTTTGGATTATTTAACATATTTAACATTTGAAAAATCAGAACTAACCTTGCCATAGCATTAAATGGACTTATTTATGGTTTTATTGACAAATAAAAACGCTCATGTGGTTGAATGAGTTTGAACCGCCAAAAAAGACCGTCTACTCTCCACCTACTGACCTAATGTGTAAACATTATGGGAAGCGCACTATCCAGACGGGATTTAAACTTTGTCTGTTGAAGACCCAAGTTTGGTTTAAAGACGAAAAACGTACCAAGCACAATGTTCTCTCACCATTCCTGATTTCTAACACACACTCACAGCTTTTGACTGGTCTTGCGGCTATCAGAGCAGAAACGAAAGCTACTGCTCTCAGTATGTTTTTCCATCGTCTCTATGTGTTCATATGTAAATTGCGCAAGCTTATTTTGTCCATTAGATCGAAAGATCTGAAAAATCCCATACATTTACCTGCCCATAGACCCTCCCCTCGAAGAAATCAGGACAGAAGTGGTTGAAAGTGGACAAAAGAGACGGATTAAACACCAGGTGTAAACAGGAATGTGTCTCCATCGTCTACTTGTGATCCAATCGACCAAAACGCATCTTAATACCAGGTGTAAACAGGGCCTTACATGCAATGTGATGAGGTCATAGTGAGGTCATGTGACAACAAAAGTATCATACAGCTAACTAGCATAATTAAATCCGCATTGTTCCACTTTTAAAAGCCTATTGTTACACCATTTAAAAACAGTAGTAGGCAGTATACAGTATATAGTGCACAATCTTCAGAAAGTAGTATAAAAAACATATTTCTGAATCCCTGTCTGTTGGGTCAGTGGAGGATCTGCACAACCAGGATCCATCACATTGTGGTGGCAGTGATCAAAAGATATTAGCATCAACCACACCACTCTGACAATGGACCATCTTCATTACCAGCCCATTCTTACAAAAAAACGCCTGGCTTTTCTCATCCACTTTGATGCACAAGGCTTCTTTCAGTAAATACTGTCACAACAGGTCAGAGGATCAGCATACAGAGCTGTTGTGCTCAGGGACAAACCACAAACTAAACGCGAGTTTTATTTTTTGCTCCAAATCATAACTCTTTGGATCATTTACCGACATCACAGTTTGTTTGCCGGATGAGTTATTGACTTACCCCACGGGTATGTCCTTTGTGGTAATTACAAAGACTTTGAGAGTGGAAAATGTCGCACAGTGACTCTTTTGTGTTTAGGCAGGAATTGAGAGCTTGGGAAATAAACTTGTGTCAATTCTAAGCTTGTACGAAGTCAAACAATCAGCCGAGTTTACAATACGACAACTCTGTAATATGTATTGCCCATTACGTTAATGTGTTTTTGTTGGGTTTTTCAGAGGGTTCGAAGATTCATTGTCTTATTTGGGGAAAGTCAGTCACTGTGTGGTTTGTGAAAAAAACCCCTCAATATCTTTGATCCCTGTGTAAAATAAATCTAAAACTAGCCGTGGATTTTCACTTACAACATTTTTCTTCTTTTAAAAAGCCGATCTGTTGCGAAACTCTGTCAATCGAGTGTAAAACGACAGCATTTGCAAATTACTAGCACAGATGCATCACTCTGCAAGAATGCACTGCGTGCAAAGTGTAGCTCCGGCCCAGATTTACCCAGAATCCTGTGACTACGCGTGGCGGATGTCTGTGTGATGGAAAAGACCTCACCCTTCAGTCGGATAATGCCTGTCTGCTCAGCTGTGAGGCTAAATGAAGCAGGTTATGTCAGTCCCTCGCGCTCTTTTGCAGCTGTGTTGAGGGATATCTTCACAATGGTCACCAAATGTTCCTGCCCAGGCAGCAACGCCTTGAGAGCATTACCGACTTCCTGGTGGCCTGCACTTTATAATCGTTTATACGTCCGTGCCAACATCTGTCTTCGAGACCCCCATCTATGCATACATAAACACACACATACGTATTTCCCCAAAGGCTTGATAACACCAAGTTATGAAAACGGCCCCATGCGCACTCGCTCTGAAGGAAAGAGAGTGGAGGCGCGAGGCGAGCCCTGCCAACAGTGTCCGCTCCATCAATCCGGCGCAGGCACGCGTTTGCCAGTGATCCGTTCCATGAGATATGTAGTCGGGATGTGGGATTTCTTTTCATTTTTTCTTTTTTTATGAAAGGCTCTTTACCCAGAAGGAATGGATTTGCAGGCCTGCTTTGATCCCTCCTTTATGATTCTTTTATTTGTTTTAGCCACATCCCCTCTCTAAGCCGCACTTGGTGAAATGTGCTTTGAATTAGGAGTTGGGGGAAGCAGGGCGTGCAGCATTCTCACTCCGCCGCAGGAGGCAATGTGGTGGGCCGGGGTGCAACTGATCACCACGCTACACTGATAAAATATATATGTATAATATATAGGTATATATATACACTCACCAGCCACTTTATTAGGAACACCTTGCTTGTACTGGGTTGCCTTCAGAACTGCCTCAACTCTTTGTAACACAGATTCAACAAGGTGCTGGAAACACTCCTCAGAGATTTTGGTCCATATTGACATGTTAGCATCACACAGTTGCTGCAGATTTGTCGGCTGCACATCCATGATGTGAATCTCCCGTTCCACCACATCCCAAAGGTGCTCTATTGGATTGAGATCTAGTGACTATGGAGGTCATTTGAGTCTAGTGAACTCATTGTCATGTTCAAGAAACCAGTCTGAGATGTTTTGAGCTTTGTAGCCATCAGAAGTTGGGTATACTGTGGTCATAAAGGGATGGACATGGTCAGCAACAATACTCAGGTAGGCTGTGGCATTTAAACGATGCTCAGTTGGCACTAAGGGGACCAAAGTGTGCCAAGAAAATGTCCTCACACCATTAGACCACCAGCAGCAGCCTGAACCGTTGATGCAAGGCAGGATTGATCCATGCTTTCATGCTGTTTATACCAAATTCTGACCCTACCACCTGAATGTTGCAGCAGAAATCGAGACTCATCAGACCAGGCAACATTTTTCCAATCTTCTATTGTCTAATGTTGGTGAGTCTGTGTGAATTGTAGCCTCAGTTTCCTGTTCTCAGCTTACAGGAGTGTCACCCGGTGTGTTTTCTGCTACTGTAGCCCATCTGCTTTAAGGTTCGACGTGTTGTGTGTTCAGAGATGCTCTTCTGCAGTCCTCGCTTGTAACGAGTGCTTATTTGAGATACTGTTGCCTTTATATCAGCTTGAACCAGTCTCCTCTGACCTCTGGCATCAACAAGGCATTTCTGCTCACAGAACTGACGCTCACTGGATATTTTCATTTTTTCAGAACATTCTCTGTAAACCCTAGAGATGGTTGTGCGTGAAAATTTTCAGTTTCTGCCAATTAAGGGCTACTTGAGCCATACTGATGGATCTGTAGGCGTACATAAAATCAAAAGATTCCATTATATGGAAAATATATACAGTGCGACGCAAAACACTAGTGAAAGTGTTCTATCTTCTATTTTGCTTGCCTCAAAATCAGTGCTGAAAATTGCAAAATAAAATGTCCTAATCCTGTCTATGATAAAATTAGAGGCCTAAAGGTTAGTGCGCACGATCAAATATGATGATGCTCAAATGTTCAACATGAGTTTGAACCTGGCTTGCAACATTTCTTGATTTTTTCCCTAAAATTTGCCTCTAAACTATGATAGAGATAAAAAATATATATATATATTTTTTATATTATTCCCAGGACTTTCCGGTCAAAATATATTTTGCAAACATACAAAAAATGATCAATATTATTTTAACTTTTATTACTAAATTTTACTACATTTTTTAAATATTAAATTACATTTTAATTTTTTTTTTTATTATAAAATGTATATATCAGAATAGATTTTGACTCGAATAAACCTGGCTACATGGTCATACAACTGTCTAAACAAATAATAGCTACATTTTTCATTTGAAAATGCCCAACCAACAGTATGCATACCCCAGGATGTACTTATAAAAATAAAGATTTTGGTTTATTAAACCACATAAAATTATGGAAGCTTGTTTCCACCACTGAATAAAGAATAAAAAAGGTAACTGTGACTTTTTCATCTCACAGTTGAGATAAAATAACTTTTTTATTTCGCAATTGCGAGTTATAATGCCAGAATTGTGAGATATAAAGTCGCAATTGCGAGTTATAAAGTCCAATTCTGAGGGGGGAAAAGACTGTTTTTTTTCCTCAGAATTGCGAGTTTATATCTCACAATTCTAACTTTATAATACGCAATTCTAAGAAAAAAGTCAGAATTGTGAGATAAAAAGTCGCAATTACCTTTTTTTTATTCAGAGGTGGAAACAAGCTTCAAAATAAAATAGAAATAAAAACTTTTTTTTTTTTTTAAATTGTTTGCAATTAAAAAAAAAAATTTAACACTGTTCCTTGTTAAGGAAATCCACTGAGTTAAAAAGGAAAACATTTCAGGTTTGTTGTCAGTGAAGGAGGACTTGAGCCATACTGCTGGATCTGTGGGTGTAGATAAGAGCAAAAGGTTGGAAAACACTTCATTAAAAAAACCCCAGCTTGTTCAGTTCATGCCCCTGTTTGACATGTGTCAGGCCTGTTTGTGATCGCTCCCATCTTAGGAAGTGGTTTGCTATCACAGAGAGCAGAGTGTATGACTGTGCATGTGTGAAAATTGCCCTGTAAACAAAATCATTTCTCAGCGGAAGTGAGCCTCTGGTGGATACTGTACAGACTAAAGAAGTAAATAAACAAACTGCATGTATACATAGACTGAGAAAATAAACCTCGTAGAAGAAACACACCGCATCACAACATCTGCCCTTTGTCTCCGGCTGGCGTCCAGACTGTTGGAGAAGGGTAAATGGGAGCATGTTGCATGTTGCGTCTGGGAGGGAGCCAAAGCCTCGATCACTCGTCTTCGGTTTCCACCGACTACACCAGGAGAGCTATGAAGTCAGAAAAAGACAAAATGCCATGAGATGACGCTTTTATCATGGCCTGCTGGGCTTCCAGGCTTTGATGAAGCTGTGCTTTATGATACTGTCAGTATGTCACATTCTCCAGTGACTAAAATGGAGCAGTTTTAAAACTGCTGTTCTGCTGGAGGTAAAGCACTTCAGTGCTTTTTGGCAGGGTGTAAATAAAAGCTAAAGTAGGTACTATTATCTTGAGTGGCACAAATAATGCGGTTCTACGTTCAGAGGTACGTGACGTCAGTCCAATAAAGCAAAAGTTCAAAATGTCATTCAAATTTATAATACCATGTAATTCAATTAAATGCATTTTTATTTTTTCTTGATCATTTCATCAGGTAAACTGTAAATAAGTCAACCTTAACCATCTATATTCAATACATCCTGAAACATTCTATTTGAAGAACAGCCTGATTTAGAAGCTGCTGATATATGAATAATAATAAAAAAAAATCATCTAAAAATAAAAAATTAAATAATTTAAGCCAAGTCTCACCTCATGGAACTCCTGATGGAACTGAAAAAGAACAAAGCAGCAGCAATTATTCCATTAAAGTGAAATGACGAGCTCTTAAATTGGGACGTCTGTGTAAAAACTGAGATTATTTAAAACTTTAAAAATGTAAAAATTCTAGTCAACTTCAGAGCAGAGCAGTCTATTCATGGCTCCAAAACCCTAAAATGAACTATTTTCCCCATAAAATTCACTACTGTTGGTAAGATTGTTTAATGTTTTTGAAAGAAGTCTCTTATGTTCACCAAAGCTGCATTTATTTGATCAAAAATGCAGTAAAAAATAAATATTATTTACAATTTATTTGAATATATTTTAAAATGTGATTTGCAAAATGCAAAGCTGAATTTTCAGCATCATTACTGCAGTCTTCAGTCACATGATCCTTCAGAAATCATTCTAATATGCTGATTTTTCTGCGCAAGAAACAATTCTGATTATCAATGTTGAAAACAGCTGTGCGATTTAAAAATGTTGATACATTTTTTTAGCAATCTTTGATGAATAAAAAGTTCAAGAGAGAAGCATTTATTTGTAATAGAAATCTTTTTTAACATTATAAATGTCTTGACTGCCATTTTTTTATTTTATTTAATGCATCACTGCTGAATAAAAGTAATTTCTTTTTAAAAATATCTTACTGACTTTTGAACGGTACATTCAAATCATCTGGGGAATTTTTAAAACATCTCTTTAGGATGAATCACTTCATTCAAGTCACTGATAAATGAATGTAAACGTATTTCCATTTCCATTTTTTCTGTTCCCTGTTTTGTTTCCTAGTTAGTTTCCTTGGTTGTTAATTAATCCCACACCTGTTTTTTAAAATAGTATACTTTACAAATTATACTACGTTATATAGTTGTACTAAACCTTTTGGGCGATTGACTGAATGAACTTTGTGTTTAATAATAATAATAATATTATGTAAATATTATTTTGCATTAGGTAGGATAGCTGCTGTACAACAACAACAACAAAAAAAACAAAAAACAAAAAAAAAAAACATAAATAGCTCTTCCACCAACAAACGGATGATGTATGAACTTCCCTACAGCTTGTCCATATAAATCACACTGGGATCCACCCTACTCCATTAGCTCTCTGGTACAGAGCTGTCCATTTAGCCTTTGTATATCAAAATAAATCCATACTGAACTAATGAATGAAAGCCGGTTGGAAATGGTCTGTAAAAGTACTTGAGGACCACAAAGCAGGTGCACTGCACTGCAGAGGAGGAGGAAGACAGGCTGATTACTCCTGTCTGCCATCAGGATGCTCTCAGAGAGAGAGAGAGAGAGACGGTGCAGAACCAGACCTGAGCCTACATGTGGTACGCATTTGACACTATAAACACACACACAAGCTCTCTGGCAAACCTCCCACCCATCAAACACTGAGAGAAGAATAACAGTGTGGAGTGGCCTGTTGCATGCAAAGCACACCCCACCTACACCCCGGCCCTCTTCCTCGCCGACTCGCTTTTATCAAAGCAACATGCCGCCCATTCGCGGAGGATGTGGAAGTGCGCTGCGATAAATAAAACAGCATCAGGGGTTGAAATGTTTATGCACAGAGTTTGGCTAGTTTAGTTAGGGCCAGTCCACAGCTAACGCTTCACCAAACTGTCAAAAAACAAAACAAAAAAAAACCTCATACACACAGGCTGGGTTTTCATGTTTTATGGGGACATTCCATAGACATAATGATTTTTATACAAACTGTATATTCTATCCCCTAACTCTAAACCAACTCATCACAGAAAACTTTCTGCATTTTTACATTTTCAAAAAAACGTTTTTATTAAACGTTTTTAGTATGATTTATAAGCTGTTTTCCTCATGGGGACCAAAAAATGTGCCCACAAAGACAATGATTTTGGATATTGCCATCTTTGTGGGGACATTTTGTCCGTGTATGGGTTTGCCAGGACCACACACACACACACGTTTTATGGGGACTTTCCATAGACATAATGATTTTTATACTGTACAAACTATGGAGTATGAAATCTTAATACTTATATGGAATGCATTATGCAATGAAAAACATTCAGTAGTATGCTATATTGTTGTCACATGACCTCATCATGCTGCATGATTAATTTGGCATAGTTATTATCTAAGAAATGCATTTTTCATCCTATTTTGTGTACAAATGTCTTAATTCTTGGCAGTCTGATCAAATGATCAAGATTCATTCATCAGACTGAAAATAGATGATCAGGTCAGGCACACTGCATTGTGGGATACAGTAGGGTTTTTTTAAAAAAACTTTTTGATTATAGGGAGCCCCCAAAATGATTATCCCCTTCTGAGTGACCCCTTTCCTAAAATTTATATAGCCATATATTTTCATGTATAAATCCATTCTTATAAATAAAAAATATAAATCAAACAAATGAATAAAAATAATAATAGTGATGAAAAACATGAAAAATAAATATAAAATAAATGAATACATTTAAATAAAAATAAATTATTATAAATATTTGCAAAATATCTCTAAGTTGACATTGTATCTTTTTTCTTCTCCACCAGTGTTATTTGATATTGAGATACTAATATATATATATATTTTATTATTCATTTTTTGACTTAGTTTTTTTGTTTTCCATTTTAGTTAGTTTATATATATATATATATATATATATATATATATAAATTTTTTGACTTAGTTTTTTTTAAAATATATTTTCTATTTTCATGTTATAATATTTCAGTTGTAGTTATTTTAGGAAATCATCAAGTTAAATTAAGTTAAATCATTTCTCTATCAATTTAATGACCATCAAGTTAAATTTAAAGCAACAACAAAAAAGTGTTTTTTTTATGGTTTTAGCTTGTTTTAGTTAACTATAATTATGGAGGACCATTGGAATTGTTTAGATGTATAAAACTAAAAAGAAACATTAAACTGTCAATAGAATGAAAGTGTTTTGTGATTAAACTATGATGTTCGACCAATCCATATACTGTAGATCAGAATGAAACCATAATAACATAAAATTCAGTACATTTTAACATTTTCTTTTCCACAGACGCTTGGAGAGCCCATTTCGAAACCCCCTGGAACACAGTACCTCAGTGCAATGTGCTCTTTTGAGTTAATGTTGTTCTGTCCACTGAATGACTCTCCGCTCTCATTATACCCCATAAAACAGTTCTGCAAATACACAAAAACATATAAAGTCAAGCTTGAGTGGATACAACTTTATAAAATGTCTGCATGATGTGTGCTGTTTGGACTTGCTCCTGATCATCAGCTTGATTTAGTGATGAACGAGAAGTCAGATGCTGTTTCGCCACGTCAAGGGACGTCCATTGAGCGAATGAGATCACAGGCCTGGGAAGCACGCACAGTCCGGGCCAGTGACCAGCTGTTTCTCTAGTTCCTGAAGATCTGTCCTTCACTTCCTGCTGCAGCTTGTAATGCAATGAGCAGACGGTACACAGCTTTAGCAAGGCTGGGTTAAAAACAAGCAAACAAACACATCTAATATGACATCCTCTTGAGGGGTAATCAGAGGAAGTCCCGTCTATCAATTCACATTAGCTGTGCACTGCTGACATCTTCCTGATACTCAGACCATCAGTCATCCTGAAATGAGAAATTCATGGTCTGAATTATTCAATGGTCTGAACTACTTTTGAGAATGTAAGAACTATTTTCAGTAGTGTCATGCACATTTTTTTTTTTTACTTTTTTTTTTTTACTGCTATAGACAAGAGATGACTTTTTTATTTTTATTTAAAGTCCCCCTGTGATGAAAATCAAGTTTTTAATGTTGTTCATATGTCTATCTGGTGTTTTTACATGCCAAGTCAACACCATTGCTGAGTATTTTCTCTTTAAAACTGCAGTGAAAAAAGACAGTCTCAAACCCGCGGTTTGAAATCGCTGGTGTTTCTGACATCACAAACTACCTTGTAACCAATCACGTCAACGTGCCGGCGGGCTTTAGCATATCATTAAATGAGTCTCAAAAGGGAGTCTCAAAAGAAGGTTATCCAGGCATATTTTTCAGTTGATATGAAAAACCGCATAGATTTAGCAATATGGCGGGTGTATGATATATATTATGATGTTATAATGAACTATATGCCTTTTTGTTCAAAGCGTTTCTAATGATACTGATTGTTAGAAAGCAGCTGTCTGACTCGTGAATGTGAACATGGTTTGTGTAACATTAGCAACACATCATTAGCAGTTTGATAACGTAGTCAAGCAAAAGGCTAATCATATTTATTACCGTTATGTGTCCGGCGTTGTAAAAAGCGATACCATTGTGCAGCGTTTACCTCAGTAAGTTGACCGAGTGGATCTCGTCTGAGCTCGTGTGAGTGAGTGGAGGCGGGGCTAATTATCATATTCATAGATCCGTGTATATTAAATGAGGCAAGGGTGTAGAGTTACATTCAAGCTATTTTAAGGCATTAAGAATTTTTTTTTCCACAGGAAAAAACGTTTAAATATGTAATTTTGGTCATCAAAGATGAGTTTTAAGGAATAAAATTGACTACAGGGGGTTGACTACTTTAATAGTAATAAAATATCAAATCCTGGCCTAAAATTATGTATTATATTTGTTTGGTCTTCAAACTAAACTAAAATACTTTATTGATTTATTTTATTTTAATTAACCTATATAATAAATATAATTAATTGCATGTCCACTTAATCATTTAGCAGGTGCTTTTATCCAAAGCGACTTACAAATGAGGAGAATAGAAGCAATCAAACCAACAATAATTCATATACCCTTTTATAAAAATATTATTATAGCCTTTAATATTATTGTTGTACATAATATAAATTAACCATGTGTGTGTGTGTATATATTCAATAAGATAAGACTATAATAATATGAATTATATTTATTATATGGTAGGTAAATTAAAATTATATATATATATATATATATATATATATTAATTATAGCCAAAAGTATTGGGACACCCCTCCAAATCATTGAATTCAGGTGTTCCAATCACTTCCATGGCCACAGGTGTATAAAATCAAGCACCTAGGCATGCAGACTGCTTCTACAAACATTTGTGAAAGAATGGGTCGCTCTCAGGAGCTCAGTGAATTCAAGCGTGGTACCGTGATAGGTTGCCACCTGTGCAATAAGTCCATTCGTGAAATTTCCTCACTACTAAATATTCCACGGTCAACTGTTAGTGGTATCATAAAGTGGAAGCAACTGGGAACAACAGCAACTCAGCCACGAAGTGGTAGGCCATGTAAAAATCACAGAGCGGGGTCAGCACATGCACAGTGCGCAGAAGTCGCCAACCTTCTGCAGAGTCAATAGTTACAGACCTCCAAACTTCCTGTGGCCTTCAGATTAGCTCAAGAACAGTGCGTAGAGAGCTTCATGGAATGGGTTTCCATGGCCGAGCAGCTGCATCCAAGCCTTACATCACCAAGTGCAATGCAAAGCGTCGGATGCAGTGGTGTAAAGCACGACGCCACTGGACTCTAGAGCAGTGGAGACGTGTTCTCTGGAGTGACGAATCATGCTTCTCTGTCTGGCAATCCGATGGACGAGTCTGGGTTTGGTGGTTGCCAGGAGAACGGTACTTGCCTGACTGCGTTGTGCCAAGTGTAAAGTTTGGTGGAGGGGGGATTATGGTGTGGGGTTGTTTTTCAGGGGTTGGACTTGGCCCCTTAGTTCCAGTGAAAGGAACTTTTAATGCTTCAGCATACCAAGACATTTTGGACAATTTCATGCTCCCAACTTTGTGGGAACAGTTTGGGGATGGCCCCTTCCTGTTCTGCGCACCAGTACACAAAGCAAGGTCCATAAAGACATGGATGAGCGAGTTTGGTGTGGAGGAACTTGACTGGCCTGCACAGAGTCCTGACCTCAACCCGACAGAACACCTTTGGGATGAATTAGAGCGGAGACTGCGAGCCAGGCCTTCTCGCCAACATTATTGCCTGACCTCACAAATACGCTTCTTGAAGAATGGTCAAAAATTCCCATAAACACACTCCTGAACCTTGTGGAAAGCCTTCCCAAAAGAGTTGAAGCTGTTATAGCTGCAAAGGGTGGGCCAACTCCATATTAAACCCTACGGATTAAGAATGGGATGTCATTAAAGTTCATGTGCACGTAAAGGCAGGTGTCCCAAAACTTCTGGATATATAGTGTGTATATTATACTTAATTATGATTTTTTTTTTTTAAATATAAAAAATAATATGTGTAATATAATGTGTATTATTTGTGTATGTATACACACACACAAATATATAGTCAAGTCAAGTCACCTTTATTTATATAGCGCTTTTTACAATGTAGATTGTGTCAAAGCAGCTTTACATTGATAACTGGTACATTATTTGGCTGCACAGCAGCTCTTAAAGAATAGTGTCAATGCAGGCAGATCAAAGCACTGTTGAATATCAAATGTCAAGTCAAATGTCAAGTGTCCCCAACTAAGCAAGCCAAAGGCGACAGCGGCAAGGAACCCAAACTCCATCAGGTGACATCAGGTGGCAGACAAGTGGCAAATAGGTGTTTAAATGGAGAAAAAAACCTTGGGAGAAACCAGGCTTAGTCGGGGGGCCAGTTCTCCTCTGGCCAACAGTGCTTTGTTACGATTCAGGTAGCTATCATAAGTCCGACAGGATCGCAACATTCAAAGTATTTATTCCAGTTCCATCCAATTGAGGATTGTATTCATCACGCCGGTATGGACGGTTGTTGAGGAACTGTGTCGTGGCTGTCGTGTCGATGAGGCCCTCACAGTGGATGATCTAGTTGACTCAATCTCAATCAATATATATAAACCAAACTAATTATGAAAAAAAACATCTAAAAATATACAAAATATATTTAATTTAATTTTAATAATAGTTAAAATTACTATAATTAAAAAAATAGCATATTTTGGATGGTCGATAACTTTTAGATTTGATGAAAAGAAAGGAAAGCATGTTTTAAGATTCATGGTTAGAATTTTCAGTTAAGTTTCAGTAAGTAAATGATATGCAGAAGGCAGAACTTATGCTGAACTGGCAATAATAACTTATTGCAATATGAAAAACAAAAATCGTTTTTGGAAGTTGCATTGAAAATCCACTTGGACATTTGAATTGGTATGACTCCACTGAATGTAAATGAGTTAGAGGTCATTTCCAGGCCATCTTGACACCTGACAGCTTTTTTTGCTGAAGGTTCAGGGAGTTTATGCACATTGCAAATAAAATATGGGCCAGAAGATGACAAGCAAAATGAGCTCAGTAAACTGAGGATGCTGCCATCTTGATGAGTAAATTACAGAGGATGTGGATACTAACGAGCGTATGAGTTTTTGACGAGAGGGAGGCGTGTATCAGGGATGAAACACTGGAGGTTTGGAGCAACCGAGTCATAAAAAAAAGTGGTTGTTTGTGTCTCCATGTGCAATTGCCTAGGGCATACGGAGAGATACACATCCACAACCAATCAGGGTGAGTCGGCTCTTCATTAATCATACATTACGGAGTTTCCCTCGCCACTTAGGCCTCTTATAAAGAGCCAAGCATGATGCCAGATACAACACAAGATGATGCTGAATGAAAGTCAAAAGTCTGCTGTGATTTTAAGGGTACATTTACAGTCCTGTGTTTAACTTGAGGAAAGCACGTGTCTCACTGAAGCCAACCCAAAGCTTCGGTTGAAGACTGAATGCGCCCATTTCTACAGGAAGCATTCATGTCGAATGGGCTTGGAACGCAGGGTCTGTCTCAGAGGAGAGTCATTGTGAAGGATGACATCTGAGATTATAAATCAACAAGCCTCGCCGTGACTTCAGAAACCGTCTGAAACCACAAGAGCAATATACTTCATGATGGAATTCACCAAGGACCGGATTCTCACTCCACTGTCACGCAATGCTGACGAGATCCAGCGAGAGATTACGAGCTTTCTTAACACACCTCAGAGTACCCAGCAATCATTGCTCCAAATAAACATTCCATGTGGAAATTCATGCAACTATCGCAGGCTCTGCACTTCGTATTTTAACACAACCACCCAAGATAAATATACCGTTTCAAAACAGGAATGTCAGGTATCTCTTGATTAAACTGGACGCAGTTAGCCAAAAAATGAACATTGCGTTGATATTTGGGTGTCGGGTAAAGGTAGCATCAAGCACACACCTGTCTCTCTTACTTACTTAAGCAGACAGAAAATGCATGTTCCTGACAGGAAGCTAAAGAGGTAAAGGCAGTCAGGGCCCTTTAGAGATCAAGCTGAGGTAAACGAGCATAGCTAACCGGGCCTCTGCTCCGCTCAGGGAGTATCAGTTTCTGCCACATGGGTCAGCCAAGTCGAGTTGTGTGTACCTTCCTATTCATGTGCTGACTCTTCACATTTAGAGCCTCTTCACGGCCATCGATCCAATCCACCTGGGCTTCCTTACAGGCTCCTGGGTCTCACGATGCATCTATTTCCGTCTTTGCAAACAGCGCTAGGCGAGTGCATCTGCTGAAAAGGCAAGCAAGCATGACATTGATTGGGTTTTGGGCTGCTTTTGATCCCATTGCACATTCAAATTGACATGATTTCTTTTGACCACTATTGTTAAATCGCAAAAGAAATAATGATTTTGTGAATCTGAATTTGCAATCTGTAGCTATTTAATGTTGTGCAATAGAGTGCTGAAGGAATGATGCGTTTTTTTAATAGGCCAAAACCCGGAAACAAGTTGCATTTTAGCACTTCCGGTTGCATCATCCCAAGCCATATTTGGACGGTAATTGTTACTCACGTGGATGTCTGTTTTTAAAAATAAATTTGTATGGCACCTTAGTGATAAAACCCATGCATTCAGATCACTAATCTATATAAATGTCATTTACACCGATCAGGCATAACATTATGACCACCTTCCTAATATTGTGTTGCTCCCAAAACAGCCCTGACCCGTCGAGGCATGGACTCCACTAGACCCCTGAAGGTGTGCTGTGGTATCTGGCACCAAGATGTTAGCAGCAGATCCTTTAAGTCCTGTAAGTTGTGAGGTGGGGCCTCCATGGATCGGACTTGTTTGTTCAGCACATCCCACAGATGCTCGATTGGATTGAGATCTGGGGAATCTGGAGGCCAAGTCAACACCTCAAACTTGTTGTTGTGCTCCTCAAACCATTCCTGAACCATTTTTGCTTTGTGGCAGGGCGCATTATCCTGCTGAAAGAGGCCACAGCCACCAGGGAATACCGTTTCCATGAAAGGGTGTACATGGTCTGCAACAATGCTTAGGTAGGTGGTACGTGTCAAAGTAACATCCACATGGATGGCAGGACCCAAGGTTTCCCAGCAGAACATTGCCCAACGCATCACACTGCCTCCACCGGCACGCCTTCTTCCCATAGTGCACCCTGGTGCCATGTGTTCCCCAGGTAAGCGACGCGCACGCAGCCGGCCATCCGCGTGATGTAAAAGAAAACGTGATTCATCAGACCAGGCCATCTTCTTCCATTGCTCCGTGGTCCAGTTCTGATGCTCACGTGCCCACTGTTGGTGCTTTCGGCGGTGGACCGGGGTCAGCATGGGCAGCCTGACTGGTCTGCGGCTATGCAGCCCCATACGCAACAAACTGTGATGCACTGTGTATTCTGACACCTTTCTATCAGAACCAGCATTAACTTCTTGAGCAATTTGAGCTATAGCAGCTCGTCTGTTGGATCGGACCACACGGGTCAGCCTTCGCTCCCCACGTGCATCAATGAGGTCGTATGATTGTCTGCTGTAAATAAAATGCCATAGGCCTATGTCTGGAATACAAAAAAAAAAACTTATATTTAATTTAATAACAGGAAAATAATATCCCATTTATTATGTGATTATTTAAATCTCCAATTTAAAAACAGAAAGACAGACACGCTATAGTTGAAACTGTTTTCTTGCATTTTATCTCAAAATGATGGATGTCATTTTAAAAATATGGAAATTAGCGGAAATAAGTTAATGCAGCCTCTTATTTACATGAGGTAAACATAAAGCTGCTTGGTTTATACTTTTAATGTAAAATTGTATTGCTGTAACGGCCCATTTCAAATGTTTACTCTCCTTTTGCTGAGGTGGAGCGGTGATGAAATATTGTTCTTGTAAATACTTCCCAGCATTTCAGTAATAAAAGTATACATATTCAAAATGCATGCAAATTACAGCGAATAGCACCAGTTATCATACAGTGTTCCGCAGAAAGGATCTAAAAAAGGATTTAAACACGTGAATTTTGAATTGATCTCCTCTAGTAAACTCATAGATGTGGATTTGGACGGCCTTGGCGTTTGTCAAAAAACAGAAGGTAATTCGGCCGCGGGGATTTTTACACGGGTGGTGGGAGAAAAACACTGACATTCTGGATTCAGACTGTAATAAAATTACTGACTAGCCCCTGTAAATGTTGAAAATACCTTACATCCCTATGAGAAACAATTTACCGCCCGAACAGGGCTCTGAAGTCAGTGTGTTTTTTGAATGGGTTTTTGGTAAAATGCCTGAAATAAGGTCTGTGGTTAACACAAGCTCAAGACATTTTCACATTTTTATTCTAAGATATAAAATACATCAGTAATAACCACTTGTGTGTTTTTTTTAAAGCGTTTACTTTAAAAAAGTCATGAAAAATGCATTTACTAACAAGTGTCTAAATGGGAATACAGAGGACATTAAATGTCATCACCTACTCATCTACTCACTAGTCCACTTTTACAACCTTGTTGTGTTTAGAATCACACTCTTGCAAACTATTCTAACTCAAACATTCAGGGAAAATGTTTTTAAATAAAGACTTTAAAGAGTTGTCAGAAGCTGTTGAAGTCATATGACCGTCGTGAAGTTCATTTATATTACATATAAAGATATGTTTATCTTTTGACTTGTGGCGATTGTGTTTAGGCTTCAAAATTTGTAAAAGCTGTGTTTATTTGTGAAGATCATCATGAAGAACAAAATATGCAAGAATCATATTGGGTTTTTGTCAAGGCATCCAGGGTGATGATAATTTCTGGGTTAAGTCAAAGTCCACTGTTGGAAATGAAGGTGGCTGAAGTGTTTATGCAGGATACCTTTATTCAAAACAATGTGAGATTGAGTTGAACATCTCTCGACGCTGAAGAAGAAATGTGAGAGGCTTTAGTGGGAAGGAACAAAGACAGCCAAAATCATCCTCCACCAGGACTGATCTTCTAAACATCTCTTTTCCTCCATATTGGAGATCTGGGAAGCTCGTCTGTGCCGTCTTATCAGGGGAGGAAATAGTTGATTTGATGTGGCGTTGGGCCGTGAGCTTGGATCCTTTCCCACCCTCTGTCAGAAGGGTCATACTAGGAGGAAATGCCGAGGGAATCGCTGCAGGGCCTCCATCCAAATGAAACACCCCATATCCTCCTTCTACGCTGTTCACGGTTCCACTTCAGGGTCACTTGATCCGAATCGCAGAAAGCGACACTCCTTTCAGAGTCTGCGAATGTGCTCAGAGTTACGTAATAGCATGATTCAGAAGTCTAAAGGCATGTGGTGGATTTGGATTTGGTGGTAGGGGGTTTCGTGACACATGATGATGCAATCCGGTGACTCTACCCGTTCTTGCTGTGAACCAGCATGCATGGTGTTCACAGGCCTTTGAGAGGGCCGCTTTCCACTCCATTCTGTGCCTGCAGGTTTAAGTCTGGGATTCCAGTCTGCAGGAAAACACATTTTACTGCATTCCCATAGTGGTCGTGGAATTGTTATTTTCCTCTTCTTTTCCAGGGTTCCTGCTGATGCTGTTGTCTGATGGCGGTTTGTCAGCCCAGTGACAATTCCTGCTTAATTTCAAGAGGAAGCCCGAATGCCCTCAAACATGTCTGCTGATAGCTTTGTTCCTTGGCCAAGAGCAAACTGTTCAGCTCAGCTGTGGAGCGGCTCCCCAGAGCCAAAGCTTCACAGAAGCAATTAACCATGGGTAGTTTGGCTTAATGAATACTATCAATTACAAAGCCTCTGTACTTAAAGAGCTGGAAAAACTCTGGGACTGTGCGGTATTTCACATGAGGGAAAACGTAAAACATTCTACGAGATTATTTTTAGCAGTTTTGTGTTGCTTAAGATTAATGTTTAGTAATAAAACAACAACCTGCAGCTAATGTGCATGATCTCTAAATCGACCTAGGTTAATGAACACAAACCCAATGCTAAAAGGCTGTTGACCTGCAATATGAGTTGGCGAATGATCTTGCTAGGCTCAAAGATGTTATTTGTTTGTTTAGTTTGCTTTTTGATTAGTTTCAGATCTGAACACTTACAGGAGGCAGGAGCTGAAAGTCTGGAACATTCATTTGCAATTCTATCTTCCGCTGTTCGCCGCAATTCACCACTGCCGGTGCTGCTGGAAAAAAGTCAAATTAAGTGGCATTAAGCAATTTTGGTTTCCTAATTAAAACAGATTTATTGGTAAATTTTCTCCATTCAATATTTCCTGTCTTAAACCAAGCCACAGATTAAAGCGTCGCCTTCCTTTACTGTCAACAGCAGAGTCATGCTCTGAGATCTGACACACAAACGGCCGTTTTGAGAGGAGAACTGCACCGGAAATACTGTTGTAATTGATTTTGCATGTGTATGACACAGAGATGAAAAATGACCAATATTTATTTAATCGCTACCCTTCCTGTTATATTGACCTGACACAAAACAATCAAAAATACTGTTGTACTTGGACTGCATATCAATAGTGTTTAATTTCTTGAATTCAAGCTTTTTTTTCTGGCAGGAACAGCCCAGCGTTAATAATACCCAATCTAAATCACATGCAAACTGGAAAATAATATTTTTTTTTTTTATGTGAACTATCCAGCAGGATGAGGAGGGGGGAACTAAAGAGCTAGTCAAAGGTATGAGATCACTGTTCAAAAAAATGTGCTGCAATTAAAGAGAGAAAATAAAATAAGAGCACAAGTGCAAATTACTCTGATAGAAGGTGAGATACGAGATTAAAATGAACTAAACAATATGCAGCTGTTACTCAATTTTAACAAAAAGGGGAAAAAAAGTCATTTTATACCGACACAAGCACATTTGCACTTTTATAAGCCTATATAAAATCTTAAGATGCAGTTAATTGCATTTCTGTTAAAGCCAAAATTAAATGCATGAGGAAATTGTCTGTTTCGTTGGAAACTTAAGATTCTTTTTTTTTTCCTAATACATTTATAAGACAAGAATGCAATTAGTGGCATAATAAAACAACTGATAAACTACAACTACAGCTGATCGGTTTATATAAAAACAATTAAAAATAACAGAGGAAAAATAAATAAAACTTTGCTTTATCTTTCAACAATAGTCAAAATATCAGACTGAATCAGAATCCCTGTTCTGGGGAATGCTGCTAATGTACAGAACTCAGAAACAGACAAATCAAAAATGTAAATGTTTGTTATAGTGACTCTGGACCACAAAACCAGTCATAAGGGTCAATTTTTTGAAATTGGGATTTATACATCATCTGAAAGCTGAATAAATAAGCTTTCCATTGATGCATGGTTTGTTAGGATAGGACAATATTTGGCCGAGATAAAATCTGGAATCTGAGGGTGCAAAAAAATCAAAATATTGAGAAAATCGCCTTTAAAGTTGTCCAAATGAAGTCCTTAGCAATGCATATCAACTCACAAAAATACATTTTTGATATATTTACGGTAGGAAATTTACAAAATATCTTCATGGAGCATGATCTTTACTTAATATCCTAATGATTTTTGGCATAAAAGAAAAATCGATAATTTTGACCCATACAATGTTTTGTTGGCTATTGCTACAAATATGCCCGTACGACTTATGACTGGTTTTGTGGTCCAGGGTCACATATCAGCAAAGAAACCAAGAAACTCTGATGACCCCTAAAATGCCAAAATATATGGTTAAATACAAGCGTACATACATACATAAATAAATAACGCCCAAGAGAAAATGTTTGTTATAAATTATTTTGGTCTCTGTGGAGAGAAAGGAGTCATGACATGGTGAGGCTTCACATGAAGATAGTGCCATCTAGAGCTCTGAGTCAATATACACCCATTAAACCGAAACTACTACAGCTATAAGAGCAGAGATCATGTCTAGGACAAAGTTAAAGAAAGCACTTGACTGAATAAATAAAGGGTCTTGATTTAACATCACAATAAACCATTCTTTATAACAGATATTACTTTTTTTGTGTGTGTCAAAGTGATGCCACTTGACCAAACCTGAATTCTGTAAAGATGGAGGGGTTCGACTGTTGGAGGACATGCCAATCCCAGAATGCACTCTAAAGGATACCAAGAGATAAAGTTGAAAATGAAATATGCAGCAAACTATCTTGATCTAGATACATGACAACTTACAGTTGGATATAACTTCACATGGAGGAATCATGCTTCTTTGCTATGAGTGTCTATTCACCTTATTTTTAACGTAAGAGTGGGCTTCCAGTGTCACCCGCTTCCAGATATTTTTAGCTGTACAGAATAGCTTGATATTGCAAACTGGTATCTTACCATATTATTTTATTGTATTGGCGTTATTATGAACACTGGTTTGTAGCGCAAATTGTTTTACCATTTACAGCATTTTGTTATTCTTCTACTTGCGTACCTATAGTGGCCAATTAACTGTAAGGCTGCATCCGAAATCACATACTTCCCTATTAGTAGTACTTTCCTTAAAAGTAGGTGAAAAACAGTATGTGACAAAAGTAGTATGTCCGAATTCACAGTACTCATAAAAGAAAATGGAAAAGGTACCCGGATGACCTAATACTTCTGGTGTCATGAAAAATTGAGTCCCCCCCCCCAGGAATCAGGTCTCCTTTAGGACCCAAGCAGTAATGCCTGATCAAAAGTTGTTATCATGATGTCTTGACTAATTATAACCTAATTTCACTATTGTATGATGTTTATTACATTAAGTGCACAAACAACATGCTTGAAATATAAAATTAATGCCTATGTATTGCATAATAAAACAAACTGGAAACACAATGCCTAAAAATGTATTTTTTATAAGGATAAGGATTGTTGCAACATACTATGTTCTGTAAAAGTAATTTAATATTAATTTTACAAAATAATAGCAATGCGGTATAGTATATAATATTACTATTATAATTTTTAATAAGTTATTTATCATGCTAGGTACACGAACATCATTAATTTGAAACGTAATTGGGAACTATATTGGAAGCAAAAACATACCTAATATAAGCTAAGCTAGCAGGCTAATCGGGTAGATGTATGCTATGCTCGGTCATAAGCTTACTAAAAAGCAGTAAGAACGAGAAATGCTTGATTTCACAACCTATAGTTTCAGTTATATACTAGTATATGAACCATGCAATTTAAAAGACATTAATGGTCATTATAACGCATTTTAAACGATATAAATCATAACGTGATTTTGCAGGAATTATAATCAGGCACTAAAAATACTACCCATTAAAAGTCTGTTGAACCAATGGGATCACTAGTGGTCCTAAAGAAGACCCGATTCCTGGGGGGGAAGACACGATTTCTCACCACACCGGTGAGATTCTGAAGTGTGCACCTGATGGACATTTTACTATCCCATGAGGCCACGGGAGAGGATTTGTAAATGGCAGTGAAGCGACGCAACTGATGTCGGTAGGTCATGTGATAATGACAGCAGGCCGGATGTACATTCATACTATAAAGAACGTACTTTTTTAGCGGTCGTGAAGTAATTACTTATTCAAAAAAAGTACCTACTGAAGAGAGTATACGATTTCAGACACAGCCTACGGGTGCTTCTCAATACTCAAATGATGATTCCTCGTTTCCTCGCTGCTCCGTCCTCCAGCTTGTGGTCCGGAAACCAATCAAACTTAGCCATCTTGAAGGACATCTCAATTCTCTAATTGCACCACAAGGAGGCGAAGAACGAAGAGCAAGAAAGCTTTCCGAGGAGTCATGAGCGAGGATACAGGTGTTTCCTTCCCTCGCATCCTAAGGGGGTGGAGCTAAGACGCGAGGAAAGGAAACGAGGATGCACAAATAAGAAATGAGAAGTACCCCCTAAACCTCACACATTCACAGAAAATATACTTCCGCATTGCAAAATAAGGTGGATAAAGGTCACTGGTTGCTGGGATGTAGCTTGGACATGAGTACGGAACCCCTAAAGGGACATGGTAGTGGGAAAAAATATAAAAGTAAATAATTCAATGCTTTTGCGATCTGACACACAAATGGCCGTTTTGAGAGGAGAACTGCATCGGAAATACTATTGTAATTGATTTTGCATGTGTATGACACAGAAATGAAAAATTACCAATATTTATTTAATCACTACCCTTCCTGTTATATTGACCTGACACAAAACAATCAAAAATACTATTTTACTTGGCCTGCATATCAATAGTATTTAATTTCTTGAATTCTAGCATTTTTTCTGGCAGGAACAGCACAGCTTTAATAATACCTAAAGTCCAATTGAATCTGTCTTTTCTTGACACTGCTTCCCGCTCCAGTTCAAATCAAGGAGGTTTTATTGAACACCCCACCCCCTGACTTGGGAAATGACCAATCACAGATGAGAATTTTGGGATGACTTTAGAGATTCAGGACCTACCAATCTGAACATGCATCCTGCTCTTAGAGTTTTGGGGTTTCTAAGTGGCCTCTTTCCAGTTCCACTGTTGAAAACAATTGGAAAAAGATGACAGTCACTCAAGATCTGCTGCTGACATATTGACATTAAACATAGGGAGCTTTGATCAAGTGTTTGATGGCAGCATAACAGCAAAAATGCACTGAGGGGAGATTATTACAGGGTATTCACGAATGAGAGTGCACTTGGTAGTGTGTGAACCCACCTTTCCCCCATTGGGCAGACGCAGATAGAGGGACTAGCTCTCTACGAGTCCACTGGTGATTCATTGGCAGAGTCCAGCCTTTCCCAGGCTTTGCTTTCCACAGTTTGTGGTTTTCAGCAAGATGTGGTTTTAATGTCACTGCACACTAAAGATACAGTCTGAGAAGGAAAAAAGCCAGTTGTACCCAGAGAGTGATCCTGATGGATGAAGCCTGGGAAATCTGCGATATGGTTGAAAACCTCAGTGGAATCAGTGCACATCAGAGGCCATTATATGATGATGAGATATAATAGCTCAATATGATATGTGCTAAGATCCCTGAGAAACTTGTGGGCAGGGCCTCTGTGCAGACAGGGTCCGTCTTACAGGAAGTATAAATCACTTCCTGTGCTAAATGATAATTATGTTTATCATGAGATTTAGCAATGATTTTGAGAGTGAAGAACAATAATGACCCCTTGGGGTACAAAAAACAAACATACAGCCAACTAAATACAAAAATGAAAAACAAAGCTCATGGGAGCATGGAGCTGTGTGCAATAGGTTTTCATTATCAGTATTGAAATGAACAGTGGTAAAAAAAAAAAAAAAAAAAAAGTGAAAAACTGAACTGAAAAAAAGTGTCACTGTAAATATTATGATAAGAAATGTTTCTTGATAATATGTTTACTTCAGAAATGATTTCTGAAGGCTCACGCTACACTGAAGACTGGAGTAAAGATTGCTGAAAATTCAGCTTTGCCGTTATATAAATAAATTACATTTTAAAACATACCAAAATAGAAACCAGATATTTTAAATTGTAATAATATATCCTAATATTACTGTTTTTACTGTATTTTTGATTTGTATAAATGCAGCCTTGGTAAGTAGTCAAATGCTATTGTCGCAACTATATTCTGGAAATGAAGACAAAACGCTTATCGGGCAGGACGTTTAGACTTGTCTGTGCGCTTCTTACATCGTGCAGCACTCCACTCTTTTCGCAAGAACTGAAACATTTTAATCAGGGTAATGAAAAATTAGACAATCAGAATGTATCAGAGTAAAAAAAAAAAAAAATTATCTGGATAAAAAAAAAAAAAAAAAGTACACAAAAGTTGCAACAAATTAAAATATTCAAGGAAAGTAGAAGCTACTTTAATAAAGTATAGAAGTGCTTCAAACTACTGTAATGCAAAAATACAGGGACTATGTAAGGTAATTTTTCAGCATTATATTCACACGTAGGCAATATAAAAACATCAAAAAGCACCAATATGATAATTATAATAATATTAATTAAATATAAATAGTCAATACTTTAATGCTGTAACAGCTGTTAGCACAAGCTAAAATAACAAAAATAAGACTAATATCAATATGATTTTCTCTCATCAGTGGTGTTCAATCGATATTGTCCTTCATTAAAGCAATAAGCCACAAAAGGTACCGTGTTACAGTGATTTTACTACTGGTAAGAGGTGTTCTTTGGCAAGGTGCAAAGCTGGGTATCTAAAACTCTCTTAAAATGGCAGCAACAGCATGTTTATTAACTATTTTTGCTAATATACTTATGCATTATACTCACAATAACAGTGTAGTATTCTCAGCTCCATGTACCACAGATTTTCCCCCAAAACCAACACAGAAATATTGCATTACCTTGGAAGCCACTGGTTTCCATGTAAGTAATGCTGAGGAGCGAGTGGCCACTTACACCCTCGAGTTAATCAACCATCTCCATGGAGAAGCAGAGCCACATCAATCCTCGTGAAGCATAAATCTTTTGATGGTTTCTGGCAGCTGAAGGGAAGAGATACATGACAGACTCTTCTTGCCCATGATCTTCCGGATTGTAATGCGGCACAGGTGCATCAATCTCCTCGGGTTTCCTGTGTTAGAAAGCACAGGTAATAGCAGAGCTCAATGCACTTTAGACATAAAACTATAACATGATTTCTTCTCTCATCATGGAGAAAAGCATTTATGAAAGTTATAGCTTTAAATAAAACAATCAAGCAAAAACGTCAAAGTCTGCTGCAGCTCCTAATTTTGAATCAACATTTCCTGTTCACCATTTAACAGCATTTTATGTTATAAAACATATCTTCAACAAAATGTTTATGCAATAAAGTACAAATCACAATCACAAAATTTAAGGCCTTTTCTTTTGTGGAGTAACTTTTGATGTAACAGAATTCATCACATTGTTAATAACTCACTGATGTTTGAGCTGTTGTTTTTCCCTCCAAAATGATGTCACTTCCTAGAGGATGATGTCATTAGGAAGTGCTTGTTAGTTAAAAGATTTTACAAAAGACTAACAGGATGAAAAGTGATGTTGAAGACACATTAAAAAAAACTATGAAGTTATAAGAAAATTAAAACAATATTTCCAAAGAAAACCTTTTTGTTTGAAACCAGTGTTATTTTAGTATTTATATACTATTATAGTATTTATAAATATTTAGCTTTTTTATTTTTTTATTTTCATTTTAATTTTATTTTAAATATTTCTATAAATTAACCTTTTTATTTCAGTTTTAGTATTTTTACTACTTAAACTTATTCAGTCCAGTTAATTGCCAAGGCAGCATTTCTAATTTTTGTTATTTTATTTTAAGCTTAAGTTTTTCATCTAATATTTTTTTATTTATTTCAGCTTTATTTCATTTACCAAAAACTATTTTAATAGATTTAGTTTTAGTTTTAATTAACAATAACAACATTTTGGTTGGAGAAATAAAAATAAAAATAATGAAGAAATGTCTGGAATATTCTTTAATAAAATGCCAGTTTTACCATGTTAGAAGGGCATATCATATGACTAAAATCCAATCAAACCTAGGTAGTGAATATATTTAAAATTTAAAATATCCACCAATCTGTCAGACTGTGATGAATAAAAAAAATAACTTTCCACATTTAAAAATTGTGAATTTGTTGGTCTTCATTTTACAATTTGTTTTTTTTTGCTAAAAAAAAACAACCTTTCCTTATCCTGAAACCATTTATTTCCAGGTTTTAATAGAAAAAATACCATATTTTTGGACCGCACTGTATAAAAATGAGCACTTAACAAAAATGCACTGCATAATAGGAATGACCCATCAATAACATGACATCATCTAAAACACAACTTACTTTTGGCCTCCTGGTAGATTCGAAGGGCTTCAGCGTTGACCTTAAAGCGAACCATGGTTTCAGGATCGAGCTCGTCCCAGCGGACTAGATACGGGTCAGCGCCATGGTCCAGCAGCAAGCGAACAAAGGCTGGTTCGCATCCGAGTTTCAGAACGGCATCCAGCATACAGGAGGCCCGGCCCCTGACCAGCGCTTCCCTGCTCACGGGGCCATTGTAGTTGTAGTTCGGGTTGGCCCCGGCATTCAGAAGCATCTGGAAGCAGGGGAAGTGGTGGTAAGCAGCGCTAATGAACAGTGGACAGACTGCCAGAGTTGCCAAAGTGCGGGTGCCGAACATAGCCCTCTGTTCCAGCCGGTGGTCAATATCAACATCAGCACTGAACCTGTGTGTATTACAGGACACATACAGACTAATGAACTTTATCATAGCACACACTCAAATAAGTCATTCAGTCAAAACTGAACTCCCAATAAAGCTGTTCTCATTTACATACTTGTTCTGTTTCTGTTTTCAGACAACAGAACAAGTATGAAACAGTGACAGAAACGTGGCCCATTAAGATTATATGCAGTCATATTCCAAGCTGCTGCTCTGTACTGCTAAGATCCTCATTTATAATCGCGACGTCGTCTGACAAAATCTCTGTTAAAATTTCTGGTAAATTTCCAGAAACTTTCCATGGGAAGTTAAGCTGGGGAATTTTGGAAATATTCCAAGTTGAAAACTTAATGGGAATTTATGAGAATTAAAGGAAATTAATTGGAAAATTGGGTCATTTATACAAACTGTATGGCCTCAATAGCTCTGCAGTAAGTAATGTGCTGTGTGCATGTGATTGAGGAATGCGCAGAGTAGAAATTCAACTGAATTTGCATTAAATCTGGTTGTTTTAACCAAGATTATGCTGCAAGATGTTTTTTTTCCCAACTACATTTAAGTTCCCTTTTATAGGCTAACCTGCAATTTTGCAAATTTCCAGTTTATTCCCATTAATTCCCATGGAAAGTTTCCAACTTTGAAAATTCAAATTTGAAATTGTGCAACCCTATTTGCAATATATATCATTTGAAAAGCGATCCCACCTGATCAGCTCTTGTAGGATGTCCACTCGGCCCACTTGTGCAGCGTGGTATAAAGGTGTGCTTCGGTGATGCATGCTGCCATTCGGATCAGCACCGGCTTTCAGAAGGATCTTCACACAGTCCAGGTGTCCATTAACCACAGCCATGAACAGAGCAGTCTGACCCTTCACATCCACCAGGTCCACTCCAGCTCCCTGAGAGATCAGGAACTCCACGCATTTGCTGTGACCCATCATGGCAGCAATGCGCAGGGGCGTGCAGGGCAGCAAACCACATGACCAAATCAACTTCTCGTTAATTCGCCTAAAAAAGAATTCAATGTTACACATTTCAGCTAACACAATCTTAAATTCTGTGTTCACATAATTAAGCAACACAGATAACCATTTGAATTGGACAAGAACATCTACATTTAAGCATTTAGCAGACGCTTTAATCCAAAGTGATGACTTGTGAGCAGTGTTGCCTACTAGTATCGATGGAAAGCAGCTAACACCTGCTCCAAAAGTCGTTAAATGTCGCTAGATGACGTGCTAATTAGCATATTCATCATGTTGATCTAATACGTCATCACTTTGTATTTGCTTTCTGCCTAATGTCAGCATTTTACATTTGTTTCCTTCTCTCTTACTCTCTGTGCTCACATTCAGTATATTAATAAAGCCAAATAAAGCCCAATAAAGCTGTTTCCGTTTACATATTTTTCTGTTTCTGTTGTCAGACAACAGAATGAGTATGAAATAGTAACAGAAATGTGGCCCATTGAGACTATATAATATATTTATATTTAATATATAAAGGAACACTCCACTTTTTTTGAAAATAGGCTCATTTTCCAACTCCCCTAGAGTTAAACAGTTGAGTTTTACCGTTTTTGAATCCATTCAGCCGATCTCCGGTTCTGGCGGTACCACTTTTAGCATAGCTTAGCATAGTTCATTGAATCTGATTAGACCGTTAGCATTTCGCTTAAAAATGACCAAAGAGTTTCGATGTTTTTCCTATTTAAAACTTGACTCTTCTGTAGTTAAATCGTGTACTAAGACCGACGGAAAATGAAAAGTTGCAATTTTCTAGGCCGATATGGCTAGGAACTATACTCTCATTCCGGCATAATAATCAAGGAACTTTGCTAGGGGAGTTGGAAAATGAGCCTATTTTCAAAAAAAGTGGAGTGTTCCTTTAAATATTGCCAAAGTAGCTCATTGTCGCAAAACAATAATAAAAGTCATTGCAACAATGAGAAAAATCTGCAATTTTTTGGTGTGTGCAGTAAATTATCTCTCAATAAATATAATAAGCACATAATACATTTTAATGTCTGATTTTAAAGACAAATTTGTTTACTTTTGTATGCTACACAATTTAAGCTTGTTTCCGCCACTGAATAAAAAATAAAAAAGTAATTGCGACTCTCACAATTCGGACATTTTTTCTTGCAATTGCTAGTTTATATCTCGCAAGTCTGCCTTTTTATCTCAAAATTGTGAGATATAAACTCGCAATTGCGTGTTATAAAGTCAGAATTGAGAGATATAAAGTCAGCATTTTTCCCACAGAATTGGACTTTATAACTTGAAATTGCGAGATACAGGACGTAAAAGAAAAGATCTGTCACTACTTCCATTTCACCGTTTCATCGTGTCTTGAATGAATGCATGAATGAATGAATGAATGTTCACTGTTTGAAGCTGTCTTCTTGTAGTAGGGTCCTGAGAGTGTCTAGATCTCCCAAATGGGCAGCATTATGTAGACGCATGTCCTCACTCTGTTCCAGAGGCCTGTTGCCGAATTGTTCCTGGAGCCATTCCTTCAGGTTACGACCTAACAGAGACGAGATCAGATCAATTAAATAAACAATAAAGGATGATAGATCTGTATGATAGGTGTATGTGTAGTCATTGAAAAGGAAACACCATGAAGACACATGAAAAAATACTATAGTAATTACTATAGTGTTTTTGAACCATACTATAGTAAATTGTAGTATACTGTACATATTATAGTATTTACAACACTTTGTTAATGGATGCTACAGCATACTACTATAGTGAACTGATAAACTGTAATAAATACTGTGTTATACTTTAGTTTTACTACAGTAAACTGTAGTGTATTGTAGTATAATATAGTACCCTATAGTTGTAGAAAACATAGTACGGTATTGGGTAAAGTAATTTGTTTATATTACTATAGTTGTTATATTAACACAGCAACTATAGAATTACCACAACAAATTAATTCAAGTACTTTACTATAGTATGGTTCAAAAACACTATAGTATTTACTAAAGCTGACTCTATGGACATAAATTACTGAAACTAAATTCACACATTTGTATCTGTAAGTGCCTTACATTACCTACGAAATAGCTTTCATACAGATATATAAAAATGTCTTGCATACTATCTGTCAAACTACCCTCTGTCAATCCCACAATTCACCGCCCGGGCGTGTAGCTCAACTACCATAGGAACATGAATTGTCACTCCACGCGCGACATCAGCCACACCTCTCGCGATGTTTGCTTTATCTCAGATGAAGTATATTTATATTTATAGAAATAAACTTGCGCGAGAACGCGAAAGGCCCGAAGTTGCGATTGCAAGACACGTTCAGCTTCAAATGGGTACATTTTAGTTTCAGTAATATAAGTGTATGAAATAAGTTTTAAACATCTCTCACTTGGGTTTGTAAGAGGGTTTTCAACAAATATGGCCTACACAGATCCCTAATAGATCTGTATTGAACATAATGCCGATTTAAATAGCTCTAAAACTTATGTTCATTCTGATATAAATGTTTTGAATAAGTCATTCAGATCAGAGGTACAATGACATACCAGCTGTGTTTGGCAGCTCAACATTCTCACCATCTGCCATCATGTCCTGTCAGTCTACTTCTAAATAATGTCTGCTTCAAGTGTCATGAACCACAATAAAAAACCAAAACTACCGTGAGCGTCTGTGCCTTTTTTCTTGATGCTGTTTTTAGCAGCAGCAGCATGGACTCATGGCTGCGTCACTGTAAGAGCTTCTCTGATTGGCTGACTTGCAATTGTCTGGCTAAGGCTCATTTGGTCTTAAAGGCACAATATGTAAAATTTTTTACAGTAAAATATCCAAAAACCACTAGGCCATTGTTATATATTTTGTTCAGTTGAGTACTTACAATATCCCAAATGTTTCCAACTATTTGTAAATCGTGAGAAAATCGCGATTTTAACCAAGGATATGGGACGTGTTCGGGAGTCGGCTGTTAATGGCGTCATATCCGCGTTACCCTCGGTTTCCGGTTTTATTTTGTAGAAATCATGGAAACACGCTTTAATAAATTACATGTTTTATTAGACAAGGGAACAACTGTTTGGTTACATTTATAGACAGAAAATGAATTATTGTTATATAGCTCAACACGTTTAGTCTTATTGTTTAAATCTAGTTTTCTTGATTTTCTGAGAGTACCATGCTTTTACCATGCCTCAGAGAAAAACTATTTTGTCAAGTAGCTAATACAGCATTTTCTCCGTCATACAATACGTTTTAAAATTAATTGCATGCCATTTATCAACACAAGCCACCCAGCATTTATTAATATGATATTCTAAAATCGATCTAGCTTACTGAAGTGTGCAACAAGTGTCTCACAGCGGCCGCCGAGCGAACACACAGAGTAACGTTATAACATCATTTTCAACACAGTCAAATGTATCTAATATGATAAACAGCGCTGTGTTACCTCATATGCTTGACCGGAAGAAGCGGAAGCGGCGACTGCGGCATAATAAGAGCTCTGTGAGCCGTGTGTCGCGTTCGTCTCTCATTAGCAATCGCTCCAGCGGCCTCGTTCCGCTCGGCCCTGCTCTGTTTCATACTACAGAAACGTTAATAATCTCATCCATGAATATGATTTCTGCCCGAGTCCCGTCCCGATTCTTTTCCACTGACTGTGAGGTGAAGACAACATTTCCCAAGAATCTGCGCTCAAACTCGGCGTCATCAAGCTACGCCTTTGTTTTGAATAGGCGACCTCTAGCGGCGAAAAATTTACATATTGTAGCTTTAAGGTGGACTGCTACAAGTTAGGTGAAAATACTTGAGTGGATTTATGCATAGACTACTTATCTAATGCTTTAATACAAAGTGACTTAAAATGATAATACAAAAAAAAAGCAACTTATTATGCAAGAGAGACACCAATATAAATATGCTACCAAATATATGGATGTGGATTTGTGCAGGTCTTTATAATGTACTTCACATCTAACATAAAAGTTTGTAAATATATAATGTGTATGTATTTTTTTGCATTGTGGCATTATTTAAATAATTTTATATAGGCCTATTATTTTCCACCAAGATGTCTTTACTCTAATATAGCCATATATTTTATATTGATGATATTTGTAATTCATATTATTTAATATGTATATTTACATTTAAATCAGCTTAAATTAAGGCAGTACCACAAATACCATGTCAATTATGAACCTTTACAATAGTCTAACTTTCTGAGGAGGAGAGCTGAACATGTTTTGACAGTTTTCCTGAGATTCACACATATACTCACTGACCTTCTGTTTGTTCAATCAGAGACCCGAGGAGCCCCAGAGCAGCTCACCGTAGAGCTCAGTCCAGTGCGGTGTGGACCAAAGCTTGAATCTCTGTAACTGTGGTAGGTGACTTGAGTCTGTCATTGTTGGAGGTTTATATTGAAGAGCCGCAGACGCATGCCGTATTGCTGCCTGACGACAGCTGAACCATGTACACTGGCCTACGGGCTTTAAAAATAAACAGCGAGCCTGACGGCCCCATGTGTCTCTGAAGAGAACTGGACCGTAGGGAGCTACAGCGCACAACTTTCTAAACACAAGACATCAGTCAGAGAGCCGTCTCGTTCAGCAATAGTCATTCAGCTGACACTGTTGAAATCTTACAATTATACAACAGATTTGGGCTGAAATATGCCTATTATGAATTAAGAAAATGTGAGCCTTGCCTGTGTAAAATTTGCCTACACAATATGTGTAGCCATTGGATTGCTATGAGGTTGCCAGTGGGTTCTGAGTGATTTTAGCAGGTTGCTTTGTGGATAAGGTCTTTTTAGGATTGCTATGTGGTTGCTTAGCCATTGCTAAAATGTTCTGGGTGGTTTCTAGGTGGCTTTTAGATCAGGCTTTTTTGATCAGGCTTTTAGATCAGGCTCAGGCTCAACGCGAGTTATGTAATCAGATTACTTTTCCAAGTAACTAGTAAAGTAACGCATTACTTTTAAATTTACAACAAAATATCTGAGTTACTTTTTCTAATAAGTAACGCAAGTTACTTTGTTTTCCCATTTATTGACTGACAGCTCTCCTGTCCTTATGTTGAGAGAAATCGTGAGCAAGTGCCGATGCATTGTGTGCGTGATGGTTATGGTTATTGTAGTTCTAGACTAAATGTGAGCAGGCATTTACTCATCTCACTTGCACAAAAACAGATTCAATATTTCTCAAAATGAATAAAAAATGCAAAAGCAAACTCATAATATTACGCAAACCAGTGATAATTAAATATGTTAAATTACACAAATACACTTTATGTATTTAATCTCACTTTATTAAGCAATGTCTTTGCTGCGGACCTTCCGTGATCCAATTCAACCACACTAATTAGCAAAAATGACTTTAGATAAACTTCACATTTGTGTTTAATTTTTATTGCTGAAGTAAGAATGTTTAACTTTCTTCTCCTGCGTCCTATTCTTCTGTAATCCAGAATGGCAGCACAGCTGAAAGGTTTGTTTGAGCTGCGCCCTCTACCGTACAGGCGTGAATTTGCATTTGCTTTAGCCTGAGATTTATTCATTCAACTTTTGGTGCAAAAGGGCCTTTACATAGAACTTTTTCAGTCCAGGTGAGAAAAAACAACGCAAAAGCATTAAGCCACATTAAGCCTAAAGTATAGTTCACTTTTTACGAGTATGCGAGGGTCAGCGTACAGTGCGCGACTCGAAATTTCGTCAGCAGAAGAGTACGCGTGTACTGTACGCGCACCGCCGAATTTTTGTAACCGCGCGTACATGTATGCGCAAGTCGCACATTTAATTTTTTTGCAGTAATTAGTTTATCCACAAGGTGGCAACAGTGCCCTGGGGGCGTCGATTCACAAGGTAGTCAAAGAAAAACTGCATAAACAGAACAGACCGGAACACATGCAAGCTACAGCAATAATGGAGGCCTACATAGACGAGAGATTGTGCGAAGAGGTTAGAAATACTCTCATTTGTACAACTCTAGCATGAAAGATACAAAGATGTTTATATGGGTTGTAACTCATGGAGAGAGATTGCTCAAAACTGCACATGCAATGAATGCCTGTGTATACGTACGAGTCAAAATGAAGTATACTTTCAAAGGCTGTGCCTTCGACTGTGCGCGTACACTATACGCGTAAAAAAACTAAGTATACCCAGGGCTTAAGTTTCCGTAAAAATTAACTAACACAATCAGTTACTTTTTTAGAGAGTAACTCAATATTGTAAAGCATTACTTTTAAAAGTAACTTTCCCCAACACTGGGCTCAGTTTTTTATCTGTTTGCCAAAACGTTTAAGTGATCACTTCAGGAATCATGTCACTCTGTAGCATAAACTGTGCAGGACGAGTTACATGCTGAAGTTTAATATTCACGGTTAGCGGTTTTGTTCAAATCCCTAACCCTAAATATGAGCAATCATAATAATGAACTGAGGTTTTTTCAGGAAAAAAAATGATCTTTGTTAATAGCATTTTAATGATGGATTGCCTCTTCATGGAGGTCATACGTTAAAGCATTTTCCTTGCTGGTTATGGTGTATTTAGTTACTTTTGACGGAAAGTCCTCAATAATAAGGCATAAAATAAAAAAGGACTTATTTCAAAAGAGCATTTAATGTAGGAAACCAAAGAACACAAGTTCCACCTGTTCACCGGTCATCTTGCTAAAGCAGCACAATCGTTTCTGACAGTCCCAAGGACCCTCCGGCTGGTGTTTTCTCCAGGGCCCACAGCAGGAGAACACTCGGACAAAAGAGCCCCGCTGGGCACGCGGCCTGTTCACACTGACCTAATCCAAACGTTCGCTCAGGGATCTCAGGCAGGTGCCCAGGTTTTCAAGGGCCTCCAAATCTTGATCTTATACACCCCGGCCAACTGTTACTCAATAGACGATGGAGTGCTCCTGCTGTATGTGCGTGTGAGCCTGCGGTGCAGCTGTTTCAAGCTCCGCCAGAATAAAAATCAAAACTGATGTGCTGATACAGGCTTTTAAAATGTTATTCAGTGTTTTCACTATGTCCCACCGGGTCAGCTTTCCAAAGCGTGGTGTGTGACACGTTAAACACGTCCAGGCCTTTTTGTGAACTCATCAAAAACATTCGCTTGGCATGTTTATCTCAGCTCTGAAATGCAATTGAAAACAGTCATTAAAATGTTGCAATGTTTACTTACAGGTGACGTGTGTAATTTTTTTGTCACTGGCGCCACCAAACAGAATTGGAAAAATAATGACTGTTCAGAATAGAACATAATCGCAGTACGTAGATGCAATGCAACGCATTTGACTGACCTTTCCAATGTGATGAATACATTTCATTCAGCAATTTATTCAATTAAATTGATCAAACTGAGTTTAAAGACATTTGTAATGTATTTCAAATAAATGTTGCTCTTTTAAACTTTCTATTCATCAAAGAATTCTGAAACAAATGTATCATGGTTTCCAAAAAATATTAAACAGTGCAACCGTTTTCAACATTGATAATAAGAAATGTTCCTTGAGCAGCAGATCAGCATATTAGAATGATTTCTGAAGGATCATGTGACACTGAAGACTGGAGTAATGATGCTGAAAATTCAGCTTTGCATCACAGCAATAAATTACATTTTTAAATATATTAAAATAGAAAACAGCCATTTGAAATGTAATAATTTTTCACAACATTACCATTTTTACTGTATTTTGAGCAAAAAATGCAGCATAAGAGACTTCGTTCAATAACCTTTAAAACTCTTACCGACCCCAATTTTTGAAATGGTAGTATTGATATAAAATTGAATTTAAATGCAAAATATCTGCTTTTATTCAGCAGATAAATGCAATCTCATGAGATTTGAAACTACCATTTTTAAAAAGCAATATTAAGTATATGCTGTGCTGTAGTGAGTAAATAGTAAGCTTGTATCCTTTCCGATCAACCAAAGACTGACATTGCGAAAACTCCTCCTTGACTTCCACTGTTTGTCAAACAGTTAATCCCACCCTAAACTGTTCGAGCCAATGCTATATCATCTTAAACTGCATTTCTGTTTGGCACCAACATAGCACAAAAATGACATTTTCCAAACTGCATGCACTGTAAAACTGTCACAATTCACACTTTTAACAGAAATGTAACTGTTTATTAGACTTCACTACAAAATTAATATTCATTTGTGAACTATGATACAAACAACATATACATAAAATGTACAGGAAAAAGTATGGATGTGGTAAAAATCGTTTACAGTGTAAATGGTCGGCTCTTTTACAAAGTAAATGGAAATGCAAAGATAATTTATTGACGTTTAAGTTGATTTTAATAAATAGCAAACAGTATTATGTGTCATAGTTTACAGCTGATAATACTGACGTAGTATATAATCTGTATATTACAGTTTGTCGCTGTGTGGTTTAGACTTAAAATTCATCTAAACACTGGTACCACAGTATCCATAAAGTGTGACTGGTTATCCATGTTTAAGATTTCCAAAATGTTGTGCTTGACCAGCTGATCAACTTCCACAGATCGGACCTGTTATTGCTTCATCTAACACAGATTTGCAAACATTTCAACCTTATCAAAATAGAAATTTTCAATGTAATAATTGCTTCATGGGTCTCAGATTGCAGTAGAAAACTCTCTCAACAGCCCTCTAAAAAGTGTTTCAGAAAGTTTTTCAGTTTTTAAATGAAATATCAGTTGAACGTTTTCCATTATTTATATGAATTTAAAACATACACAAGTACATTTGATCAGGGTACATTTCTTGACTTACACAATGAATTGACTTAAAACACATTCATGCCATCTCATCCCATTTCTTAGAACTTACATTAAGCTACATGAGAGGTTTTAATGTGTACAGGTAAATGATGAGCTGTTTGACAGTCTCATTCATCAAAGTGCAGAGGTGCGGTCTCCAATTTTTGGCAATTCTAAAGTCATCTGTAAAATTCTATTGCTTATATATATATATATATATATATGTGTGTGTGTGAACTGTGTCTATGCACACATACAGTATACATACAAATATATAATCATATACACATATATTATCATTGCCAATGTTCTCTTGTGAGATGAAAAGCCTGTCAGTCTGAATGGGGGGAAAATTTTAAAAAAATAACCAGTCAGTCTTTTTCCCTAAGAGAACATTTAAAAAAAAAATACAGGACACATCAATATGGTGACCACACACATTTATCTCTCAAGTAAGTGACAAGTGCAAATCTACTGCAGATGTGCGAGTGTGGACCACCGCAAACAGATCCTGGGTCTTACAGAAGGCACCTTACATGAAGGGGGTTTGAGGAGGGTGACTCCTGACCATACTTGCACCTTCTGAAGTCTCTCCAGTGCCGGCTCAAAGACATTAACAGGAGCTCTCCCTGCTGCTCAGTGCTTCAGCTTTCATTTGGGATGTGTTGATATTCATGTTTGCGAGGAGAAGCTGATGCTGGCTACCATCTTCTGGATCTTCTCCTCATTCTTCAGGATGTTGGACTTGACTGCGCAGATCTTGTCCTGCTGGTCTTTGATTAACTGCTCCAGTTCAGTGAGTTCCAACTTCAGAGGTTCCACAATGCTGTCCGTGATTCTGGGACACAGACAGAGAAATGGTTTAACACAGAATAACAAGACTATCAAAAAGTGTTTGGATATCTCAATCATGATAAATGTTGAGATGCATTGACAGAGAGTTATTATGGCTGATCCTGATGATAATTATTTTACGTAATGGCCGACAACCAATAGGATGGCCAATTTCACACACACACACACACACACACACACACACACACAAAAACAAACAAAAAAAAAAACAAAAAAAACAAATAAAAGTAATTGTAAATATTTATATAAAAAAAAATGCACAAACAACAACAACAACTGTGCGCTTTGCGTCAAGAGCATTATTTTTATGACCATATGTTCCAAATCAATTAAATAGGTTTCCACTGATCTATATAAATGACCTGATTTGCTCATTGCGTTGTAAACTGCCAGCAGGCGGTGAAGCCACCGGAAGTGTTCAAGCGGCCATCTTACGATTCCATACCGACAGAATGCATCATTGACTTACAGCCAAAACATTGACCTAAAATCACACGATTTGCAGCGTATCAGTCATACATGAGTAGTTTTTAGGATATATATATACACCGATCAGGCATAACATTATGACCACCTTCCTAATATTGTGTTGGTCCCCCTTTTTGCTGCCAAAACAGCCCTGACCCGTCGAGGCATGGACTCCACCAGACCCCTGAAGGTGTGCTGTGGTATCTGGCACCAAGATGTTTACAGCAGATACTTTAAGTCCTGTAAGTTGCGAGGTGGGGCCTCCATGGATCGGACTTGTTTGTCTCAATTGGATTGAGATCTGGGGAATTTGGAGGCCAAGTCAACATCTCGTTGTTGTGCTCCTCAAACCATTCTTAAAGCATTTTTGCTTTGTGGCAGGGCGCATTATCCTGCTGAAAGAGGCCACAGCCACCAGGGAATACCGTTTCCATGAAAGGGTGTACATGGTCTGCAACAATGCTTAGGTAGGTGGTACGTGTCAAAGTAACATCCACATGGATGGCAGGACCCAAGGTTTCCCAGCAGAACATTGCCCAAAGCATCACACTGCCGGCTTGCCTTCTTCCCATAGTGCACCCTGGTGCCATGTGTTCCCCAGGTAAGCGACGCACACGCACCCGGCCATCCACGTGATGTAAAAGAAAACGTGATTCACTATCACTAAATTGCACTATATTAAAAAGGTTTACCACACATTATCTTGCTCGGAGCGACAGTATAAATGCTTGGAAATAAAGCTAGCTTTGTGTCTTTAAATCCACACGCAGTTAGCGTCATATACTATTTCCTGATGTCTTTTTGTTGACCAACATCCACTTTAGACTCTTGGAGATCATGGAAACCATGATAAGGTCAGCTCATGGCTTTTTAATAGCATGACAGTTTGCATATGAATGTAGAATCATTTACAGTTACTGTACGAATAAAATATAACACAATTACATAATCAGTGTATAACTGTACATGACGAATTAAGATGGATGTGCATGTCTTACGAAGCATAAATCTGTGTTCAGATTTCAGAAGAACCATTTTGACATTTGTAATATAAATGCTGAGGTGTCTCGTCTGTCAGCTGTTACGATATTCACTACTGTAATGAAGATGAACGTAACTTTTAATAAGCAGGGGAAATTTCCGACAAATAACCATTTAATTGTTTAGGACGTTTGCATTGTAAGAATGTACAAGGAGAGTTCAGATATAAAAACACTGACTCATTAGGTAATGTTTTCTCATTAAAATCAGATGATTTCCTATTAATTCAACAGAATGTGAAGGAATACTAGGGAATACCAATATGGCGGCATGGTGACTTCACTATTTATGACGACATGAGCAATCCAGTCATTTATATAGATCAGTGGAGGTTTCACTTTAGTTAGGATGCTGCATATGTAGACAATAGACAACAAGGCAGCTCACTGAGCTAATATGAATGTGCACCTTTGTTCCTGTAACAGAGCCTGTGCGTTCTCCTTGTTCTCTTTGCGCCAGGTCTGCAGTTCATTCTGCATGGAGTCCATATCCTCTTGAATGTAGTCCATGATCTTGCCCAAGGGCAGAGCGCTGCGGCACACCGTCTGTATAGACGAACGCAAACGCTCGATCTCCTTCGCCACCAGTTCACGTTCTTTCTTACGAGACGCCTCCGACACCAGCGTCCGATCCTGCAGAGGGAGATGGAACCACAGGAAAGAGATCAACACTAGCCGTCTCAAAACAATGTCACACCTCCTGACTTTTTACTGAAATCTCAACCTCTTCTGTCAGAGGTATGTAGGAGTCACTGATTATGAATAGAAAAGGGGTGACAGGCTAAATGACTGCCTAATTTCTCTTCAATCCGTTGTCAATTATGGAAAATCAATATGCTGTGATTGTATATTTGTAGGATAACCGAAGACGACAGTTAAATTTTGTATACATGGATTTGCATTTGAATGAGCATCATATACTTGCTCTCATGTCATAACCTGTATGACCTTTTTTGTTCTATAGAAAAAAGGTCTCTGTGCTTTCTGTCCATACAAGGGAAAGTCAATGGGTTCCAAAGTTTTGGACCCCATTGACCTTCAGTGTATGGACAGAAACAGTCTAAATGTTCTTCAAAATACTTCTTTTACATTCCACAAATGAAATACAGGGTTGGAATGACATGAGGGAGACTAAATGATGTCAAATTTTTATTTGTGGGTGAACTATCCCTTTAAGAGTTGAGTGTCCGGACTGTTAACGGCCAATCGCTTCCTCTGACTCTCAAACGACTACGTAAATGAAGCTTACGACTGAAAAATGACTAGTAGGAAGTCACTCCCATGAGGGAGCACTTCAGATGAATGCTGTAGATGAATGAGGTTAGAGGAAATCTATACCTACCAACAATATACTTTGGGGGGAAAAAGCACCAGGGAGAAGTCTGCATTTAGTGGGTTTTCAATGTCAAGGCTACAAATGTTTAGAATTTCAAGGCAGGAATTATACAAACCTTGCAATGTATATAAAGATCAAAATGAAAGAGACATGGGATCCATAATGTGACTGAGTGGTTACTGAAGGCCTCCTCTGTATGCGGTGTGGTTGGGGGGTCCTGGTGTGCCCCAGTCACCCTTCAGCCAAGCACAAGAAGGCCCCCCTGGCACACGGGGCCCGTGTCTATTTACTCAGCTGGGGCCACAGGCTGTGTGTGGCACTAGGCCAAACAGGCTTTACTCTTACTGCCTCCGTCCCACTCAGACACACACACACCCTCATGCAAGACATGACTCTGTTTATTTTAGTAACAGGCAATGGCAGTGAAGTTATTTTACAACAGTATTCGGTAACAACTACTTCACATTTACCTTGTTTCAAGCTGAACTGCTCAAGCAATTCATGTCATTATGGCCACAAACACTAACATCTTCCTTTCTAAGGCAGAACGTGTCAAACCTGAGCTACATGACAATACAATAACCAGAAACTTCCTTATCAAAATAGACAGAGCATTACATGAACACTTCAAAAGGTGTGTTAGATATAATGAACATATTTACAATATATTTGCAATGATTTTTCTGGTGATATACAACTAAGCATCACTGTAAATATCTAGCTTTTTATCTGTCAATTAAGCGTCATTACACCAGTTTTACAATGTTAAGACAGGTGCTTTATTAACATCTGTGACTTAAACTTCAGTAGCCAAAATGGTGTTAGTGTTGGTAAGTTTGATAGTTTGATTTATTTCAATGGATGGATCGATTCATAACCTTATAATCAATATATGTTTTTACACACACACTTATATATATATATATATATTTGGTTTAAAATTATTCATATTATTGTATATATTTAAAATAATTGTATAGACCAATGTAATATAAATAAAATTATCACCCAGTGCTATAGATATAGCCTACAGTTGGTCAAACACTGTTAAGATTTGAAATCTGAAAATATTTTCATAAAGAGCCGGTCTCTAATCATCCGTGTTTTGAAACCGAAAGTTTATTGTTATAACTTTACAGAGTTCGGTAACTATATTGCAAACACTTCAAAAGGTTAACTATGCTGCTTTTCTCTAGGACTTGTAACAAACGCCTGAGAAGAAAGACTAAATTCATTTTTTCCCCTCTCTCTCTGTGGTTTACAAGTGTATTCAGATTGAAATGTCTAATAGTTGTCTGCAATGTGGGTGGTTTCTCTGGCCCTTAAACACCCCCTCTAAACAAACACCGGAGAGCACATTCGGCTCACTGTTCGTGGAGCACGAAGGCCAGGCCGGATTCGCTCTGTTTGCCGTCCTCATGCACCTCACCCCTTAGTCAAAAAAGAAAAGAAAAACTCAGGCTTTCTATCTCAGAGGACATAAATCAATCGTTTATAGGGGCTCTCATTTTCCCCTCTCTTCAGCCAGACCCAAGAAAAATATTTGTTTTGCGCGAGGCAGCTGAGGACAGGTTTTCCCATTATCTCAAACAGTGACACAAGCGGGACGTGGAGTCGGCGTGCCTGGGGCAGGTGGCTTCCAGAGACGCTGATGCATTGGGCCGAAGCCTCTTGCACCAGGACGCCTCATTACCTCGCTATGTGGATCTAAGCCTTCAGCTGCAAGGCCAATTTGCTTAATGAAGAAATGCATGCAAAATGCATGATTAATAGAGTGCTAATGAAGAACTACAAAAAGAAGCAGAACAGCACTCTTCAAATGAGAGCTCTGGCAAAGAAAATCACAGAATTGCAATCCTCCTGAGAATGATAAACTTGAGAAGCATTCACTTTGTCGCTGTGGTGCTGTGTCACGGTTCTGCGAATCTAAAAAATTGAGTTCAAACACGACTCATGAGGTAAACTGGGCTTACAAATGAGAACAGTTTTTTCCTGTTAGGACAAGTACAACAAACTTTAAGTATGAAGTAAGTAATTTATTTGTCACTAGCAGCATCAAACAGAAATGGGAAAAAATGGCAAACACTCCCCTCGTCTATCACTGTTTGGACAGAAATGCAGTTCTGTCCTTAAACACAATATTTAAACAGTTTAGTTTGCTACTTCTAGTATCACAAACTTCATCTTCAAGAACATTTGCATCGGGTGGGCGATATAAGCAAAGATATATAATTCACAATATTGATTTTTTATTTAAATAATCATGAACACTGCCATAAATAAATACTACACTGTTTTATCTATATCAGTTTGGCATAGTTTTTCCCCCCAAAGTAGATAATAAAGCTTTATCATTGTAGTTGAGCATGGGGAGCGTTTTCATTAGCTCCTAAAGACAGTACAGGCATAGACAGGTAGGCTACATGTAAACATGACAGCCAAACTTAGTGGAGGATCAGTTTCACACAACCAGTCACAAATTAAATACATTTCACAAGCATTCAGTACACAAAAATTGCTTCATTTTGAAACGGACATCACTGAAAGTACGGATAACTTGCAGTTCGGTAAGAGAGTCAGACTTTCAGTAAATGCACTGATGAATTTAGTGACTGATTCTATCCAGTAACTTGAGTGAAAATAAATGTATAAATGCTGTATAAATGCTCACCCCTAGCCTAGTTTGCATTGGGAAAGCTCTTTTGATTAGTTTTCAGATGGGAAAGAAATGTCACTTTCAAGTGATCTGGTAGTCATCAATGATCAATCAAAAAAGAAAAAGTGCTAATTTTTGATTGGTTACAATAGCATATTGGGTTGTACTTTACTTTCTGATTGGCTAAAGTCAGTGTATTGGCTGTACACTTCCAACATCTTTCACTTATAAATTATAACTACTTTCACTTGCTTTCTTACAAAACTATTTGGCTTGGGATGCTAAAAACAGTGAGATGCTGTTGCATAATCAGTTAAAATTACCAAAATGCAGATCATTATTCTTTACAGAGGATTTTATGTAAACTACATGGTGAAAGAATTTAACATGGACAGTGTCTTCAATGGCAAAGTCCTTTTTAGACAGCTTGCTACTGGTATAAAGCTCCATGGTGGGTCCAACATGGACTCAAAGGGGAAAGATTAATTGTTTAGCAATGTTTAGGGGTTTCCTCCTTGGGGAAAACATGGGCCCCATCCAGCAACATCATAAAAATAGCTGGGATGAAGTGAAGTGCAGAGAGGCGGAGTCGTATACACAGGATGGAAGGGTCGGTTTGGCCCCGTGGGGGTCACTGCTGAGATCACCGTCCTGCACTTGCGTGCTAAGCGGATCACCACAGAACCACCGTGTATGACAGTTCCACTTATGAGAACCAGAAAGTGGTAAGACTCAAATGATAGTATAATTGGTTGCATTTTAACCTATCAGACATCAGAGACTTGAATCGTGGTATTTCAACGTAACCTTGGGGTCATTCCACAGGGATGTCAATCGTCTCTCGTTCAGGGCAAAACGTTGAGGAATGCCACAAGAGTCATTTCCTTTACATGTCCAACAAAAAAGGTAGATGTTTACAAAGACACAGGCCTGAAGGGATGACTATTTATTTTCCTGCCTGTTCTGCAGAGCACAAGCTGGTGTGGTGTTCACTCAACAGCCATCCATTTGTGTGCCATGGGGTTTATTTATACATTGCAAACCTTCATCAGGCTAATTTGATTGCGCAAAAGAGGGGAAAGGGAAGAGGGAAAAAAATGCTTATGAAAACGCAGCTGGTGTCAGGGGCCAATACTCTCAAAACAAAAAAGACGCCCTACAAGATGTATCTTACAATAATATACACGTGATCCAGAAGGTCACAACAGAGGTCAGCCGCAAAACGTCCGGCAAATTCTTCAGCAAAATGCACCGTGATAGGAAACGGCCCATCATAATATTACATCCGGCCTGTTACTTCAGTCAAATGAAAAAATACCGTCTAGCAGATCTTAATAAATGAAGTTCTGTCGACCCTGGCGAGGTAAATCTTCACTTACGAAGCGGAACGGAAAGCTCAAGCTAATAAAGCCACGGAATGAGTCATTGGCTCCGTTTCACCTTCGGAATTACTAATAGTCAAAACTCTAAATTCTGTGGTCATTCCGAAGGGATTAAGTCATACGTACTTGATGTGGGGATCTCCGTAAACTCAAAATCCTGGAGAGATCTGAGAGCGAAAGCTCATATTTGAGAAGTAATTTATGAGCACTGTAACTTCAAACCTGTCGGGGAGGATAAGGAAGCTCAATATTTACATTTTTAACCCTGGATGTTACACCGTGATTACAGGAGAGCAGCCGCTTTATTGCATTGACCTTCACCCCGCTTTCAAGTCAGGAAGGAAGTCATTACAGGGTTTTTTTTCATACAGCTGACTAGACAGGAGAGGTGCGGCGTGCCAGTTAACATGTACTACCTCAAAAACACACGCCCATTTCATGCCCCGCAATTAAGACAAAGAATTTAGAAAGCTGATGAGGCTAAATTAAGTCAATTAGGGGAGCGCGCCGTGCAGTGCTCAGGTTCCAGCCTGGAGTTGGCCTGCGTCTGATGGGGGAAATCTAATTTGATTATTTGGGATTGAAAGGAAATCCAGTCTGATTGTTTTGAAATCAAGAACACAGGAGGGAGAAGCGCTCGCTGTAAGGGCCAGCTGGGAGCAGCTCACTGTGTGCGGCTGAGTTTGAACACCAAACGATATCCCTCCGGCGGCAAAACACACAGAGCTCACGTCTGTTCAATGAGGACTGTAACCGAATGAATTAAATGAAACTTGTGTGATCATTTACTTTCCCTCATGTCTTTCCAAACCTGTAAAAGTTGAAGAATGTATTGACCTCTCTTTTTCATGCAAGGAAAGGTAATGGGAGCTCCAGTTCAGGTTTGACATCAAACCCATGCTTGAAAGTCTTAATTTGTTTTCATTATATGGAGAAGAAATGACAAATAAATGTATAAATATATGAATTTCAATGTAGCTTTTGGATTAATATGAGGTAATAAAACCTGCATACTGTATACACTACTGTTCAAAAGTTTGGGGTCAGTAAGATTAACGTTTCTGAAAGAATTATCTTATGATCACCAAAGCTGCATTCATTTGATCAGGATTAGGTTCTAGCTGAGAAAAGTATGAAATAAAGATTAGAAGAATCATTCAAGGAACCATTAAAGAACCAGAATTGTTATATAAAAACTGCAGCAGAGTCAAAATTCCTTACAATTTCCAACATCTCAATATGTCCCTACTGCCAACTCACACTCTGAGCATGTGACTAAGGTGGGAAGTCAGGGTGAAGAGGTGAGGGTTCTGCATGAAGGCCAACACCAAACGCTGCATCCATCAGGCCTACAGCCAGTGACGGACAGATAGACCGGAGCGTACATTCCGGCTAGTGTGGACCACCCAGTGCAGACCACCCTTTCCACCAGGGCACGGACAGGATGGCTTCAACACTCAAATCACATTGTTCCCATCTTCCTTGGCTCACAAATAGCCCAAAAAAGGGGTGTGTGATATCACGATTTTAGATTGTGAACGATTAAAATGTCTTCACGATCTGCCTTTGAAGAGAGATCGTAGTATCGTAGTATCAGTGGCAGTTCTGCTGCTGCCGTCCCAACATACTGTACAACGCGATGTACATTCACATCACATGTTTAGCAATGCAGTGGTAGGGTTACACTCACATTACAGTGCAGTTCTTCACCATCATGAAAGTTTATTATTTGCATGCATTTTAAAGCCTTGCCAGTTAAACTTCTTATTTGCACGCTGTTCTGACATAAGTTTTCTGAGCGCGTACACCCAAAATACCTGTCAGACAGCGTGTGAGTACTGAGCTAAATTCTCTTTCGCATCTTATTGCGCTTAAACTGTCAAATGCACACAAGGTTTACATAAACACAGTTATTTATATCTAGTGAATGTAAACAGTTCAGATGTCAGTAGTAGTCATTAATGTTAATCAAACAAAAAAAATACAAAGAGAAAATCACTCACTGCTCTTGACTGAATAACTCCAGTATCTTTATGAATCAGTGTACATTTAATTGTTGTTACATTTGTTTATTCAATTTCTAACTTGAATGCTACTCTTACAGTTTTATTTGTCCTATTATTTGTAATTTGCGTCTTTGTTCTTTCTTTTAAAAACAAAGATAAAATATTAATAGTAAGATTTTGGTCGTATCGCCCATTCCTACTTTGGCCTAAATGGTCTGTCATTCTTTTTTCTTTTGTTACCTTGTAAGGCTAAATTTTTAAAATATGGAAATTAGTTTGGCTGTGCTGCTCAGTGACTTGCAAAATAGTCTTAAAATTCAAAATCACGAAAAAGAATTGTGATAAGATCATTGATCGTGATCCTGTCTGAAAAAAACTGTGATATGATATTTTTTGCCATATCGCCCACCCCTAGCCCAAAGCAAGCTGAAAATTTGGGAAGACATTGATAAAGTGCTACTCTGGATTCACAAAGCATTCCTGAAAAATTGTTCCACAAATTTTATGGCTAGTGAAGAAAACTACATAACCTAAACCGCACTGAAACTCTGTAACTGAAGAGATGCTGTCTGTGAAATTTGTTTTATTACTTTTTGGAAATGAAATACTACCCTAATATTAATCTATTTTCCATTGATGAATCCTTATACTGTAATGGGCCAAAGGACACTTCAGATAAAATCCACAAAAAGTTTTAACCTTAAAGCAGTTTAGACCTAAAACAAATTCACAAGCAAGGATATAATAAACATCACCAGCAGAGTCTGGTTTTCAATTTGTAATTCGGTAACCAAAACCAACAAAATTCACAAACAAACAGGCCACAATTGTTAACCATATTAACCACAAAAACATCTAAACAGCATGTACGGAGCCATCATGCTTATTTTGCCCTAATTATTTAAGCTCAGCTGAACAGAATAACACTTCAATGGCTCTGAGGGACCGCAATTACATTTCTCCACTCCATTTGCAAAGTTGCTTTCTTTAGTAAACTGACGGTGCACTGGGTCAGGCTTTGGAAATAAAAAAGAGAGACAGACACATCCCTTAGGTATTGTTTACAGCACAAAAAATGCTGATTCCCTTGATAAAGAGATTTTGAAATGCATTTACTCACGTTACTGGAATTTTGTTGCAAAAAAAACAAACAAAAAAACTTGGACCGTGTAAGATGGAATAGCACCGCCACCTAGTGGTATTAACAGGAACAACATGGAGCTTAAAACAATGTCATACCTGTTCTTTTGACTTTGTGGATGGAGATGATTCATAGTCTTTTTTTGTCTCCAGGATTTTTTTCACAAGCCCACCTATGAACAAATGGAAACCATTCAATCTTTCATGATTTTAATTTTTTAATTCACAACAGTCATCATTTTTGAATTTTCATTTCAGGCTGAATTATTATTGGACATGACTCACCATGTTTGTCATCCCCTTGCAGTTCAAGTGAATTATGCTGTAATGAAAAGTCAATTTAGCCTGAATCATGCTGATTTTTTTTAACCTAAATACTACATGCATATAAAGCGCCAACACTACCTCCATTTCTGGTATGTCAGAGGGAGGCGGAGCTGTCTCCTCCACCACAAACTGCCCATCTTCATCATCCTCATCTTCAGAGAACTTCTTGCCATCCAAAATGACCGTTGCAGGGGTCTTCCCACTGCCCAGCCTGAGAAAACCAGTCATGCTTACATTCAACTTGAAGAGTTTTTTTCTTAGTTTTTAATTAACACTGATGTCTTTTTATCATATGCTACCATTCAAAAGAATAATAAAAGAATCAAAGAATCCTGAAAAAAATGTATCATGGTTTCAACAAAAATACTATGCAGCACAACTGTTTTCAACCTTGATAATACAAAAACATTTCTTGAGCACCAGATCAGCATATTTTTCTGAAGGATCATGTGAGACTGAAGTCTGGAAGCTTGTTTCTGCCACGGAATAAAAAAAAAATTACTTTTTATATCGCAATTCTGATTTTTTTTCTCAGAATTGTTAGTTTATATCTTGTAAGTTGGACTTTATAACTTGCAATTGCAAGTTTATAACTCACAATTCGGAGAAAAAAGTCAGAATTGCGAGTTCATCTCTAAAAAAGTAAATTATTTTTCTGTCAATTACGACTTAAAAAAAAAAAAGTCTTAAAAAAAATTCTGCCCCCAAACATTTGAAAGGAAACGTATATCCCTATCACAAAATATTAAGAGGGTATTTCAGGTAAGAACCCCCTACCTATGGTAAAATCACTGTAACGTTGCCCACTTGTAGCTTACTTCTTTAATATAGAAGCGAGATCTCTCACCTCTCTGCTGGGGTCACATCAGCGTAGCTCTCCTGTCGCTTGACGCGGGGGGCTGCTGGTCGAGCGCTGCTGGGCCGCGGTAATCTTCTACTCACAAAAACATTGCAAACAAAAGAAGAATGAATATGTTCACTTTAGATACACAAACACTTTTTTGTAAGGTATGCATGTGATTTTAAGCGTGGGGAGTTTATGTAATGGCAAGTTCTTATATGGCTAAATGCTTACAGAAATAGTCCTGAGAACAAGAGTAATGATCTGGAAGAGAGTAATATCTATCTTGTGGTTTGATCTTGCGGTACAGTGCAGTGAAAGCAGTGGATTTGCATCAGTGACTTCCACTGCCAGACAATCTCTCACGGGGACATACATGATACACTCCATCCACCCACAATCCCCTCAACACATTATCACACTGGGTTACTTTGTTATCATTGGACGGAAATGTAGCCATTTTTTATTTTTAAATCAACACACTTATGGGATCATTTGCACTAATTAAGGAAGTTAGGAAAGAAAGAAAGAAAGAAAGAAAGAAAGAAAGAAAGAAAGAAAGAAAGAAAGAAAAAACAAACCTGTGTGTTGTTTGAGGTGGCACAGAATCTGTTGCTTCTCCATTCTCAATGGGGACTGGTTTCTCTGCTGAAGGGATGTCCCCTTCTGGAAGAAGAAAAAAATGTTTTGGAGGTTTCCAGAAAGGGTTTAAATTAATTTATTAAATCAAGGAAATTCTGAATTTGAATTAACAATTAGTATTTAGCTGTTTTTTTCCTTTTTATAAATATATAAATATATTCTTTGACACGTGAGCAGTTCATGATCTGGTGTTTTCTGTCTCGGAGCGGCTCGGTTTGCAGGAAATGCTGCTCCCCACAAACTCATCTCCGCAAGTGCTGTGCGTTTGAGTAGCTTATAATGGGCATTTCAAAACGCAACATGCAGCAACCATCTTCCCAAATTTGTAATATAATTTTATTAATTATCATTATTATAATATATTCAAATTAAATGGAGTCCATAAAAACAATGTGAATGTAGCCTGATACAACTACAGTAGAGAGATTTTATTATGCTTTATATGACAAAAAGCAATGCATGACAAATATGATTTTTGAGTTAAATCATGCAGCCCTACATGCAGGCTGTATGTTTGTTTTGGTTTTGTCTTAAAATGTATTTTTCTCCATGCTTCACACACACTCATAAAATGGACTTCAACCTAGCGAACGTGATTACATTTTTGTGATTCCCACTGATGTGCCCTGCTCTGCTGCTTGCTGTGGTGTCGTCGTCGAGTGTTCCTGTCTGCGGTCCTGGATTTTGCACTCGTTTGGCTCAGTTGCATTCGAGATACAGTTCGACACGGGTTGCTTGATGTACCCACTCCATGAGGGACTAATCTGGTTACTTCATTTTTTAATCTACCGCTCATTCTGTTTGGACTGTTAGGTTAGATTTTTGTATATTTTTCACTCCGGACTATGCATTTGACTCAGATTTCATAATCGTCTGTGGTGTTTGATGTTTATACTGTATAGTTTCTTGTATTTGTCCTGTTTTTGATGTATTTTTTGTTTGTTGATTGTAAAGTACTTTGAGCTTGGGAAAAGCGCTATATAAATGAAACATTATTTTTATTATTAGGTGTGGCAAAAAGTTAGTTTTGAACCCTGGAAACAGGTATTTTTGAAATAAAACAACACTTACCTCCTTCACTTTCAGTCTCATCTGAAACAGAGATACACAATCTATGTTATAATTTAAGACAAATCACATAAAACAACATCTGATGTGCTGCTGTGATTTTCATCGTGGTGTTAAAAATTCTCTTGAGACTTCCACAGAAGATATATGTACATGTTTTAACATTTAGACCACTTCTATTATTGATTGCTATCAGGATGTAAAGAGAGTTTCAACCAGTATAACAAAAAGTGTTTATAAAAAAATTGCCTACCCTACCTTTAAAGGATTAGTTCACCCAAAAATGAAAATTCTGTCATTACTCACCCTCATGTCGTTCCACACCCGTAAGACCTTCGTTCATCTTCGGAACACAAATTAAGATATTTTTGATGAAATCCGAGAGGTATATGACTCGCCCATAGACAGCAATATAATCAACACTTTCAAGGTCCAGAAAGGTACTAAAAACATCGTTAAAACAGTCGATGTGACTACAGTGGTTCAACCTTAATTTTATGAAGCTATGAGAATACTTTTTGTGCGCAAAAACAAAACAAAAATAACTACTTGATTCAACAATATCTTCTCTTCTGTCATTCTCATATGTTGTTTACGTCCAGGCGCTTCAAGGTTCTACGTTAGAACACCGACTCATTATTAGCCAGCTCCTGCGTCAGCATCACACGCATGCGTCGTGCTGTTCATGTGATCAGCTTTGGCAAATACTGAGCCGGCATTCGGACGTAAACACGGAAGCCTTCGCTGTGCTTACTGCGTCACCTACTTAAGGATAATGACAGAAGATATTGTTGAATAAAGTCGTTATTTTTGTTTTGTTTTTGCACACAAAAAGTACTCTTTTCGCTTCATAATGATATGTTTAGTACCTTTCTGGACCTTGAAAGTGTTGATTATATTGCTGTCTATGGACAAGAATATACCTCTCGGATTTCATCAAAAATATCTTAATTTGTGTTCTGAAGATGAACGAAGGTCTTACGGGTGTGGAATGACATGAGGGTGAGTAATTAATGACAGAAATTTCATTTTTGGGTGAACTAACCCTTTAGTTTGTTTAGACTGGGCTTGTAAAAATTTGACTTCTTAAGTTGACTTCAGACTCAAAAGAACTAAACAGATCAAGTTGGATATGCATCAAAGTGTTAATGCACTGTACATCAATAATTAATAGGGTCTGTTAAGGAAGAAAGGTTTAGTACCTTGACCTCCTGCTTTGGGCCACCGCCTCTGTCCTTTAGCCGATGAGGGCCTTGGGATCCGGGAAGGACTCTCAGCCTGAAAGGAATGAGGAAAGACATTAATTTTCATGTATTATCACTAGGAGTTCCGAGGAGCCTTCTTTCTTTACAAACCCTCTAAGACAAAAGTCTTCTAGGCTGTTGTTGCAGACATGAAACATCATCATAGGAGGAAACAGATTCACTTGGGATAAACAGAAATTACCTCAGTTTCAGAGAGATCTGTAGGCTGAATGAAGACAAAACAAAATGCAACAGAGATCCTTAAGACTTTCACACTTATGTTTATAGTACATTTGCTTTAAACAGCTGCACCACTAGCCAAATCAAAAAAGCTCACTACTCCACATGAGAAGCTACAGAAGCTGCAAAGACACATAGACGGGAAGCAATATGGCCCACAAAACTATTTAGTCAGATAATGCATAGTTACAATACCAGCCAATCAGGGTATATTAAAGGGTATTTGCTAAAGCAAAGCACTTAGGGTTATGGCTCTAAGCAGACCCTTAAAGAGATAGTTCACCCAAAAATGAAAATTTGCTGTTAATTGAATAAGAAGATTTTTAGCTGAAACTGTGGTCCTTGGTGATTCATATAATGCAAGCATGAGATTCCTGTAGCATAATGATGAATCTGTGAAAAGTCAAACTTCCCGATTGAGATTGCACAAGTGAACATAATCATAATTTTTTATATAGGTTGCGGCATCCAGGATAAGCACACGCGTCCTCCCTCTCTGTTGCAAACAAACAAAGTGTCAGCTCAAGTGTGAGTTTGCTCCCATGCATACGTCATTATGCGACAGGAAGCTTGCGCTCCAGACTGCCATGAACGCACTCAGGACCGTTTGCAGAAGCTTTGATGGATTACAGGTAATAATGTTTCTTGCACAAACCGATTGTTTCGCTTCATAAGTCCTCAATGTGTCATCAGGAGCCACGGGTATTAATTTTGTTTAGCCTGTATATGTTTTATATGAATCTCCAAGGACCACGGTTACAGCTAAAAATATTCTTTACTGTTCTACTGAAGAAAAAAAGTCACCTACATCTTGGATGGCCTGAGGGTAAGTAAATTAACAGCAAATTTTCATTTTTGGGTGAACTATCCCTTTAAAAAACAGTGAGAAATGACTCAGTGGCCAAAGATGTTCATCTGACTTAACACTGACTGCTAATAAATAGCAGGACTATATACGGTATACTGTTGATTTGACAACAAGAGTGCATCTTGTTTTCTGTCGCCTGAGCACAAAAAGCTCCATGTAAGACATTTTCTCAAAAATGCAGTATCCAAGGATGGGATGCATTGTTTATTGTTGTTATTTTTGTTATTTCCAGCAAGTTATGTGAAAATACAAATTTACAAATTTATTTATATTTATTCTGCCTTTTGCCACATTAAAATACCTGTTCAGACACTTCTTTTCTATTGAATTCTTTATTGATTTAATTACTATTTTACTTTGGTCCATTATACATGTTAAATGCGGCTTCTATGTATAAAAGGCAACAGGAGGTCCATACGTTTGTGAATTTATGCCTGATAATGGTCCTGTGAATGGTTATATTAAAATATAAACACTTTTATTGAACTTAAAAAAAAAAAAAAAAAAAAAAAATCTTGAAAAGAAATGTTAATGTTTGCTACTTGCTTGCTACTCATATACACTACTATTTGAAAGTCGGGCATCAGTAAGATTTTATTAATTTTTTTTTAAACAAAATTAATACTTTTATTCAACAAGAATGCATTAAATTGATCAAAAGTGACTGTTACAAAGAAAATGTATTCCACAAAAATATTAAGCAGCACACTGTTTTTAGTTGGACTTTGATAGTAATAAGAAATGTTTCTTGGGCACCAAATCATGATATTAGAATGATTTCTGAAGTAACATGTGACACTGAAGACTGGAGTAATGATGCTGAAAATTCAGCTTTGCCACCAAAGGAATAATTTACATTAAAAAAAATAGAAATCTGTTTTAAATTGTAATGACATTTCACAATATTACTGTTTTACTGTATATTTCCGATCAAATAAATGCAGCCTTGGTGAGAGACTTCTTTCAAAAACATTTAAAAAATCTTATCAACCTTAAACTTTTGCCTCAGGACCAGAGAAAATTCTTAACTAATGGCTCAACCTGGGCAGCAGAAAAAATCCTAATTGTCGAAGGCTGATAAGACAACCCCACCATTAAGACTGTCCTGAGCAATGCTAAGTATGCAAAACGCCTATTATTCCACAGCAAAGCAAAGCTGGCACTGAAAAGACTCGTACCTCCAGTTCACCGCCCTCCGCCTCCAATTCAGAAGAACAAAGACAAGAATAAAGAACTATGAGGAACATTACGTCACCAAGCCTTGATGACCCATACCTACAGAACAAACGTAAAGGGCGTAAGCAGATTAAGGCACAGGGCTGTGAGCGAGTGATCAACCTTACCTCTTCTGCTTCGGCTTCATGTGTTTTACTTGCAACCTCTGGGTGAGGCTTTGACTTGCTGATCTCCTCTACTGCCTTGATCTATGGAAAAATTCAAGTTGTTATTGTGTATTAAAAGCTGAGAAAGACTTATTCATAAGTTTAACGGCACACAAATTTGCTTTGATGTCTAGAAATAGTGCAGAATGTTAAAATTTACTTTAAATGTTACTTTATATATCTGAATTTGACAAAAAAAAAAAAAAAAAAAAAAAAAAAGGCTGGTAAAACTGGTCATTCGTCTGCCATTGTGGCTGGTGAGCAAAAAAGCTACAGAGTCATAAAATCTGGTGAGCAAACCTTTTTATCGCCTCTGTCCTTCAGCTTCTCTTCAGTCTCTCTGTGTCGTTCTTTCTCTTTTTCTCTCTCCCTTCGTTTCTCGCGCTCACGATCTCTTTCCTTGTCTCGTTCTCTGTCTTTGTGAGATTCTCGTTCCCTTTTCTTATCCCTTTCTTTATCTCGCTCCTTCTCCTTGTCCTTGTTGCGGTCCTTCTCCTTCTCTCGCTCACGCTCCTTCTCTCTGGTCTTGTCTTTCTCCCGATCCCGGCTCTTGTCCTTGTCCTTGTCTCTGTCTTTTGTCCGGTCTCTTTCGCGCCCCTTGTCAGACCTCTCGGCATCTTGTCGGCGGTCCTTGTCGTCCCTCTTGCTCTCGTGATCTTTCGGTTGATCTGGATCTTTCTGCTCTCTGCTTCCGCTGCTCTCCTTAATGCCCTTCCTCTCCTGAACAAACAGCAAGAGACTACATCAAATTTTCACTTTCATAACTATAAACAAAACAAGTAAGGGATAATGTATAGTAAACTAGTCATTTAATGCTAACCCTTACAGCTTCATCAGGACCCAAATGCAAAGCCTTATTAAAATTCCAGATTTAACGAGTGAAAGACAAAGACATAACCAAAACGCCCAAGAGGGACAAGTTGAGGTGATTTAAGACAACAGAAAATTCTGGTTTGGTTGAAAATGTCATTGGGTCAAAGCGTCAAGCAGGTCTCACCTCTCGGTCTCGGTGGCGCTCCCTGCCCTCTCGGTTCTCCTTGTCCTGGGATCTGGAGGTGCTGGGCTTCCCCTTCTGATCCAGCTTGTCTCCTGCTAACACCCGCCTAACAGCCTCGTCACTGGAGAGCTAGAACAAGGACAGGACACACTGTTTAACAACGACTTAACATTATGAACACAAGTCCCAAGCAACCCTCTGCATGCTCTTAGACCAAAAAAAAAAAAAAAAAAAAAAAATTCAGGGTTTAGTTCATCAAGAGTTAACTGAACAGATGGGGGAGCATAATGGTTTATGATCTGGGCTGGTAACCAAAAGATTGCAGGTTCAAATTGCAGGCCCTGCAAGATGAAATCCATGAACAATCATCATTGCATCCAAGGGGGATTCTCCCTGGAATAAATAGACTATGAGCCATTTTGGATACAAACATCAGCTAAATATGTACGCACACAGTAGGACTTTCTGTAAAGCTGCTTTAAACGATGTATACTGTGAAAAGCACTATACAAAATACATTTGACTTCACTAAATGACAAAAAATATATATTTTTAAGAAACGCATGCGTGGTGCTTGATACAAAACTAGTATTGTGGGTGATCAATCTGTATTATTTTACTATTATTGTATTAATTCATATTTTTTATTAGTTTTTTAAAATTTTCAGATTTAATTTTATTTGAGTATGTTTTAATAATTTTTGTTATGTGCTTTTGTAATTTTTTTTTTTTTTTTTTATATTTCTATTTAGCTTTAATTTATCTTTTATTTCCGTTGTAGGTTTAGTAATTTTAGTACTTTAACTTAAACTTAATTTAATTTCAAATTTTAAGTGTACGTTTTACCATCTAACATTTAAATTTTATTTTATTTCAGTTTTATTTCAATTAACAATATAACAATACTGGTGTTGCTCTGAATGTGTTGATTCACAGTTGCAAAGGTGTTTGGGGTAGCTGTGAAGTGGTTACTAGTGTACTCTGGGTGGCAAATAGGTAGTTGCTTACTGACACAAGTCAAAACATCCCTTAGGTCGCTTCTTCAATGCTTCAATGCTTATTTTTCTCACCCAATTAAATTTTATTATTATCCACCAGGTGAAAAATTGTATAATTGAAAGTGAACAGCAGCTCTCCTCAACAAACCGCACAATTTGGGTATCATTTATGGCCATAGCACAAAGAATGTGGGATGAGTTACACGGTGAAGTCTGATACTTAAATATAAGGGTTAATGCAATTTTTTTTTTTTTTTTTTTTTTTTTTAACGTTGACACCAATGTCATAAAAGCAGTAGAATGTACACAAACTTGACAGAAGGAAAGGAAAGCGAATAATAACTCTGTCTGTTCCACACAGAAAGCTAACATATGTTTTCTGAAGGCTTGGAATATAGTGCACGAGTCATATGGACTACTTTATGATAATTTTTATTGTACTTTTTGTCCCTTTTTAAGCTTGACAGCCCCTTTTTATTACATAGAATAAGTGCGGCAATAACATTTTTACCAAAAATACATCCTTTTTGGTTCCACAGAAAAAAGAAATTAGTAAATGATACAATTTTCATTTTTGGGTTAACTATCCCCTAAACAACATTACCAATTTCACCTGAAGTTTCCATTCAAAGTTACTTACAATCAGGGCTTGACATTAACACCCGCCAGCCCACCAAATGCGGCTGGATTTCAGGCATCTGAAATAATAAACTAAGTGCAATACTGTTGTCAAAAATATAGATTTTAAGATACATGTCGATACTGAAATATCTGAAACACTTCCAGTACTTTTTTCAGCAGAAGCGATACACGTTTACAGCTGTGCTTTCTCACTCTCTCATCTCTCCGACAGCAAGTTGACACACAAACCCGCCTCCCCTCACTCAATCGTTTCATTTGCTCCAAATGAATATTGTTGGTGTTCCAGGGCTTGAATTTTGGCGTCACATTGCACGTATTGCGCATATTTTTACTTATTCCTGCAGATTTTGTGCCCTCACCCAAAGTGAGCGCACATAAAGCCACCTCTCAGTACTAAATTGAGTTCTTTTTCGATGCTTATTGCACTTAAACAGTCAAATACACACAAAATAAAGCCGGTCGTGGTGAGTATTCATGTAAACACAGTCAGTTATGTTTTAAGTGAACGTAAACAGTTGAGAAAGAAAACGCATGTGTAACAGTATAATGGTCTTAAAGTGACAGCAGCATAATATACCTGCTGCCAAATAATGAGATAATATTAAAAATATCTATATGGCAGTTTTTCACCATGGTATCGATGTCAAAATTGTGGCCAGTGAAAATGCTGAGTGGCTAGTAACTTTGAAAAACCAACAGCCACAGTGGCTGGTGAGCAAAAATGTTAATGTCAAGCTCTGCCAACAATCATCCTGGAGCAACATGAGGTCAAATGTTAAGCTCAAAGACACAAAGGTGACAGAGCAGGATTGTTGATTTTCCAGTACCTGGGTCACCCCTGCAATCTCTGTTTTTAACCATTTGGCCATGACCACTGTGACTCTTTCATGTCTTTTTCTCTTGCGACCTATAAAATATGTGTGCTGTAGAGCAGCAGAGTTGTCATTCAGCCCAATGTTCACACCTGCTATTTGCCCTGCAGGCATCAGTGGGTTCCCCTGATAACGCTGCTGCCAATGTTCCATCGCTCCTTAACATTCAGAAAAACTCAAGGGTGCAATTAAATGAATACATCTATAAATTACCCCCTGCTTGGACATCATTAGTCTGGAGTCATTCACTAGTTAAATGGCTTTGAGCGAATTCTGCAGGACAGAAGTACAGCAGCTGAGTGGTCTTTAATCGCAGGACTGACCTTGTTGAGACAGCACTTAGCAATGACCTGCAGCAGCTCGTTGGTCTTCTCTGGTTCGTGTCCAGCTACGATTCGAGCAGGTTTGGCAGCCAAGGGCTCTCCACTGACTAGCATCACCACATCGATTGCCTTCTGAAGGAACACTATTTTTGAGTCTTTGTCCTGTAGGGTACATGAAGAGAACTGAGAAGTTAAAACAGAATTGCAAACATGTTTGTCTGTTTTCAAACACTGCCCCAGTCTTCTGTTGTTCAAACAGGTAGTCCCAAAACACACTCCAAGGGCTAAGCCAAGGTTGGCATTGCTAGCACAGTTGGGGCACTTCAACAAACAGACTGCAGTTTTGTTTGGGGCAACCAAGTGTGCAGAAAATACAAATCTTTGGACAAATCTTCAGGGCTTGGGTTTTCAACCTTTATAGACCCAGAGACACCTATCCAGAAACTCAACAAACCCAGGGTTACTCAATGTAAAAACAATAATTTACTTTCATTAATAGCATCAATAAATATTACCTTCTAATGATGATCATTAAATGGACCATATAATCTTATTCAAATAAATGTAAATAATCTTATATATTTAGAAGTCTATACATTGTGAAAGATATATGCCTAGAAAATGTTTAAATTTGAAAGAATTTTTTTTTTTTTTAAGAAAAATAATACTTTTATTCAGCAAGGATGCATTAAATTGATCAAAACTGACAGCAAAGCCATTTATGCTACAAAATATTTTAATATATTTGAACTTTCTATTCATCAAATAATCTTGTTGAAAAAAATCTATCATGGTTTCCACAAAAAATATGAAGCAACACAACTGTTTTCAGCATTGATAATAATAATAAATGATTCCTGAGCATTAAATCAGCATATTAGAATGGATCATGTGACACTGAAGCCAGGAGTAGTGAACACAAAAATTCAGCTTTGCCATCACAGGAATAAATGACATTTAAAATATAATATACTACAATAGAAAAGTTATTTTAAATTGTAATAATATTTCACAATTACTGTCTTTACTGTATTTTTATAATTGCTGCCTTGGTGAGCAGAAGAGACTTCTTTCAAAAACATAAAAAAAAACAACAAAAAAAAAAACCTTACAGACCCCAAACTTTCAAACAGTAGTTTATATCTCTCTCCCAGGGTTAACAAGAGTGCACAAAACTATTTGCGGCTCCAATCATTGATACTGACTGTGATGTTGCATTTGCATAAATTAGTGAAAGCTTCAACAAGTAGAACAGAATAATTACACCATCAAGATGATCTGTAACTTTATCTTATCATGTGAATCATCTGTGGTGTCAGTCTCAATCTGTAAACGCTTCATAAAACATGCGTGCCACACTTGAACTTTCCGAAAGAATATCAGTGTCGGATCCCTGATTAAATGTTGCATAAATATGTTATGTCAAAAAAAATAAAAAATAAAACTTTTTTTCTTATTCAATGAAACGAAAAGTCTAGCTTAGTTACTATAGGCTTAGACTTAATTGCACTGTACACAAAGAACCTAACGCTATCCTGATGCTTTAAACACAACAGTACATACATCATCATGGGCAGCTTGATGATGCGTCCACTCCATTAAACCCTCTTTTTCTGTATTTCTGCTTTGCTGGTTATGATGAAGTGCAACTGTCCGTATTGCCATTTAATGCTTTCATACTTCATGAGGTTCCTAATGAGGCCCCAGCGGCAGAACAACCTGTATACTGATGTGATCTGTTATGATTTCACACATTCAGCAGCGTTTAATATCCAACTACTGCCTACACAATATCCATGCGATCGAAATGTTTCACAAGGCTAATCTGTGAAAGGGCGAATTTCATGAAAACATGCTCATGCCATATACATTTCAAGACAAAAACCAAGAAATATATTTTGCAAAACACAAAGCCCATTTCAGGACCATTAAGATTTTATGCATTATGACATTATGACAATAAGCAAGTTTTACCTCCATACTTTCATTTGGTTCAGAACTTCAGACACTGAATATTTTGAGAATTCCCATTCTCAATGGCAAGACTCATTAACTTAATACAATGACATTTTATTTTTATTTAAATCAGCATAAATGAGTTAGAAATTTGCTTTCAGAAAGGCTTTTCTAAAATTCTAAAAGTCCTAAAAATAGTTTTATTTTCTGTGTACATTTTTTCAGTGTTAAAAAACTTTCTCCTATCCCAGTTAATATGTAGCTACAAGTTGGCTATCTGTCAGTAGATTCCCCTGAAAAGTGTTAAAACTCTGACGCTATCAAAACATTATAATGTCATGGTATACCGTCGGGCTGTACTGCTTCACACAGGTGTGGGGAGATCATTTATTATGCATGCTGGGACATCAAAGGCCACAGCTCTTTTAGACTGCCCGCCATTTGGAGAAGGATCAGACGTGAACTCCTCATTTTGCACACAGAGTGATGTGGTCAGCTAGTTACCTGCCTCTCTAACAGGGTCACAGTGATACTGATCCAAGTAAAGCTAGTTAAAGGCACCAAGCTTTTAACAGAGAGATTTATCACACCTCATGGATCACCTCGACGTGGGACTTTGGCACGCTAATTAAATGGAGAGTCTTGAGTTACACTCAGTTATCTGATCAATGTCAACACCTGAACAGCAAAAAACACAGTCGAGTGGAAGTCTGAGATACTGCGGCTATAGAATCCAAGAACGCTTAATGAGGCAGGAGATCGGGCCGATAGAAAGGTCAGTTGTAACACTGCTGAGTAGGTGGATTAATTGGCGAGGAACTGTCATGATTTACAGTAGTACTGTAATAAGCAAGAAATAAGTGTCTGGCTTGCACATATACATACGCACACATATATAGCCTAAAATTCCTCTTAAGGCCAATTCACATGGCACTGACAGACAGCAACAGAAACTTTGTCCAGTTTTGTCCGATCAGTCTGTTGTCGGCACTTGTTTTCGCTGTTTGTCACGTCGTGGAATGTCTCTTGGTGCGGTGTGAATTGGCTTTTAAAGGTGCAGGATTTAACATTAGGGTTTGACAAATATGATTTAAGTTACTGTTAAATCACTTACCAACTGTGTTGGTAAGATTTTTTGAGTTGGAAGTCTTTTATGCACACCAAGGCTGCATTTATTTGATCAAAAATACAGTAAAACAATATTGTGAAATATTATTACAGTTTAACATATATTTTAATATATACCAAAATGTAATTTAATCCTGTGATGACAAAACTGAATTTTCAGCAGCCATTTATCCAGTCTTCAGTGTCACATCCTTCAGAAATCATTCTAATATGCCTATATTGTTTTTATAGTATGTCTATATGGTGCTCAAGAAAAAAAAATCTTATTTTCATCAATGTTGAAAACAGGTGTGTTGCTTAATATTTCTGTGGACATCTTTTTTTTTTTTCTCAGAATACTCTAATGAATACAACGTTCAAAAGAACAGCATTTATTTGAAAAATAAATCTTCTGTAACATTATGTCTTGTATAAAAGTCATTTTTTGATCAAATTAATGCTTCCTTGCTGAATAAAACTATGAATCTCTTTTAAAAAAAACTTTTGAATGGTAGTATATGTCAAACATAAGACCACTGGGACAAAGAAGAGACAAACAAATATAACTTAGAAAAACTGTGCACCTAGACATTCGTGGACAAATTTTTATTGGTGTTTTACCTTCACATTATCTGACTTCATCTCTGCTTCTCCATAAAGACCTTTCATAAAGCCTGTGGTACGTATTACCTAAAAAAAGGGTAAACAAAAGATTAAAACCACTGTTTTAAAAGACACTGTTTCAAAACCTAGTAAGCTGCTGTTATTGTCTACTGCTGAAATTGAACCTCATAAGTCATTGATTTGGAACACTCTACATAGACAGCAACTCAAAGCGCTACACAGGCAGCTCACTAGGTCTTGGAAGAAAGTTATCATTACTTTTCTAAATTGTTCACATTAATGAAAACATAACGATGGAGAAATAATTTACAAAATATTCAGTAAAATGCAATTTAACACTACATTATATTATGACAAGCAATGGCATAACTCATATGAGAAGAGTATGCATACCAGTGTTGAAAAAGTGCTGCAGAATTGGGCTTTTACACTGTTGCCGTGGGTAGTTTTTGTAGTGCATGGGTTGAAGTGACAACCCACCCCCCCGGAACGTGATTTTTACCACCCGGAACGAGATTGGGCCAGTTTTGATTATCAATTGTGCAGGTTTTGTTGTGCAGACCTGGCAACTCTGATGCATACAGTAGACAGATAGTGTGATCTTAAGGGTGATTCTATCTGTCAAGCTAATTTTAGCTGAGCTTACAACCCGCAGACCTATCTCTGGATACAAACACACCCACTTCATCCTTAACTGTCCTCTTCCTTTACCTAATACTGTCTAGAACCAACTCAACTGTACAGGGCTAACTGTTCGACCAGTCAAAGGTTTGGACACATCAGACTGAATTCATGCTTCTCATGATATTGATAACTTGTTTTTTACTTAAGGGCTTGTAATTAATTTTGTAGACAAATATAAATTGTGTGTACATTAATTTCTGGACAAAAGTACAATTCTCAATCCTGGCAGGAAATGACTGAGGTGCCCTTGAGCAACGCACTTAACCCCCAATAGCTCCCTGGGCACCACAACAAAAATGGCTGCTCACTGCTCCGTGTGTGTGTCCACGGTTTGCAGTGTGTGTGTTCACTACTCAATACTCCTAATGTGTGTGCACTAACTTGGATGGGTTAAATGCAGAGGACAAATTCCGAGTATGGGTTACCATACTTGGCCTTCACATGACTGAGTTGTTTACAATATTTTGGTCACTTAATAATGTGATTTATGTTATTTTATAGTTTACAACTTTACTATTGTTCTAAAAATTGGAAAACAGCTATAATAAAAAAAAAAAATAAGTGTGTGTCAATAGAGATTTATAATTAGTTTGACAATCACATTTTATTTTACCAATTTAGACCAGCACCCAGCAATACAGTTGTGGTCAGAATTATTGGCACCCTTGATAAATTTTATCAAAGATAACTGTAAAAATAAATCTGCATTGTTTATCCTTTTGATCTTTAATTCCTAAAATTAGCAAAAATCTAACCTTTCACTGAAGGAAAAGAATTGAAAGTGGGGGGAAAATCACATTATAAAATAAATGTTTTTTGGCATTATTGGCACCCTTTTATTCAATACTTTTTGCAACCTCCTTTTGCCAAGATAACAGCTCTGAGTTTTCTTCTATAATGCCTGATGAGTTTGGAGAACACCTGACAAGAGAACAGAGACCGTTCCTTCATGCAGAATCTCTACAGGTCCTTCAGATTCCCAGCTCCATGTTGGTGCTTCTTCTCTTCAGTTCACTCAAATCATTTCCTTTAGGGTTCAGGTCAGGGGACTGGGATGGCCATGGCAAAAGCTTCATTTTGTGCTCAGTGACACATTTTTGTGTTGGTTTTGATGTTTGTTTTGGATCATTGTCCTGATGGAAGATCCAACCATGGCCCATTATTGGATTTCTAGCAGAAGCGGTCAGGTTTTGATTTTTTATCTGTTGGTATTTAATAGAATCCATGATACCATGTATCTGAACAAGATGTCCAGGACCTCCAGCAGAAAAATAGGCCCACAACATTAAAGATCCAGCAGTATATTTAACCGTGGGCATGGGGTACTTTTTATCCATGTGTGCACCAAACCCATCTGGTGGGTTTGCTGCCAAAAAGCTCTTTTTTTAGATTCATCTGACCATAGAAGCCGGTCCCGTTTGAAGTACCAGTCTTGTCTGACAACTGAATATGCTGGAGATTGTTTCTGGATGAGAGCAGAGGATTTTTCTTGAAACCCTCTTGAACAACTTGTGGGGATGTAGGTGCTGTTTGATCATTTTTTTTAGGCTTTCTGAGACTCAAGACTCTGCAACTAATCTCTGCAATTCTCCAGCTGTGATCCTTGGAGAGTCTTTGGCCACTCAAACTTTCCTCCTCACCGCGCATTAGGACGATTTAGACACACGTCCTCTTCCAGGCAGATTTGTAACATTTTTAGTTGATTGGAACTTCTTAATTATTGCCCTGATAGTGGAAATGGGAATTTTCAATGCTTTAGCTATTTTCTTATAGCCACTTTCTATTTTGTGAACCTCAACAATCTTTTGCTGCACATCAGAACTATATTCTTTGGTTTTACTCATTGTGATGAATGATTAAGGGAATTTGGCCTTTGTGTTTCCTCATGTTTATACTCCTGTGGAACAGGAAGTCATGGCTGGACAATTTCATGTTCATGATCACCTTGGTGTGCTAAAAAATGTAAATATGAATGGGAATATACTTCAGAGATATTTTACTCATAAAAAATTCTAGGGGTGCCAATAATTGTGGCCAACGTGTTTTGGAGAAAAACATTTATTTCATAATGTGATTTTCCCCCCACTTTCAATTCTTTTCCTTCAATGAAAGGTTAGATTTTTGCTAATTTTATGAATTAAAGATCAAAAGGATAAACAATGCAGATTTATTTTTATAGTCATCTTTGATCATATTTACCAATGGTGCCAATAATTCTGACCACAACTGTATCATTACACTACCAACAGTGCATCAGGAAACAACTGTATTCACAAGTAAAGAAGCTTACTTATCTTTTCTGTATATAATTTTATCAAGTATATGTACGTATATTATAAATATGTTTATAAAAACCAAACAAATATAAATAAAATGACATGACAATTAAATAACTTCTGAATACAATTTAATTATTTAGTAATATAATATTTTTTAAAATACACACATTTCTGAATTGCTATTATATATATATATATATATATATATATATTTTATATACCACACAATTTGGTTCCAGATATTCTTCCATAAGATTTAGAAGTACATCTTTGTGTCATGATATCTCATGAATGTCAAGAAGATCATCTACATTCATGTTGTAGACCCTTGAGTTTTGTTTGCATAACCATGTGGACAGAGCTATGCCTAGTAACAAGGTAAACAGTTCAACAAGAGCTGAGTATTGACAGTATACCAAAACTGTCTTTAAAAGAAAGATGATATTGCTAACATTGTTTTAACAGTTATTGTAATTAATAATCTATTAGCTTGCACATCAAAACACAAACATCATCTAAACCCTGAAACTAATGTAAAGCTCTGAATATTCAAATATTAAAGCTAATATGAGATGTTTACACATTCAGACTGATATACTATGATTTATCTGACATTTTTGAAGACTATGCGCAGGCTACATTAGCAGGCTAGCACGTTGAGATCTATAAACTGAATTTGAACCGTGTAAATGTGAATATGTAGATGGTGATGGAAATAAAACAGCACTTATGTCATAATAATGTTTTTAGCAACTCACCTCACTGAAGATATCGTGCAGGTATCGAAACGGCGGTTTGCTGAGCAGTTTTTCTGTCAGAGGAGGCTTTTTGATCACTTTTCCCAGAGTCTCCTGGGTCTTTTTGATAACTGATTCGTTCATTGCAACAAACTAAACCAGTAATTTGCGTGAAAGATGTTTCTTTAGTAATTAATCGCCGTTACTGTTCTGTTAGCAGCAGATTTCCGCTCGCTAAACTCTGCTGTTGCCGTGGCGATAGCTTTCTATCCCACAATCCTCCACTGTGCCGATTCTGCGCTTGCGCGGAACTTCCCTAGGCGGTCGCCAAAGGCTACAGATGTCCATGACAACAACAAACAACAGTAGAACACTGTAGCTGTCCAAATTTATGTCAGGTCTCTCTTCTTGTTCCAGACCAAAACTGGAACATATGTCAGTGTTAACTGTCACAAACAGACCAGATGAAAAATAAATAAATAGTTGATAATTAATTAACTAAAATAAAATAAATACAGATATACAGATTACAGAATACAGATTATATTGTTATTTTTAACTAATTTATTATTTATGAATACATTAGTTAAAAATAATAGCCTATAAGAAATGATGAATTTAATAGTAAATGTACTTTAAACATTAATAAAATAATAATTAAATAACTCAAATAAATACATTTATATTATTTAATAATAATAATAATTAAAAAAAAAATAAAAATAACACTTTTCTGACTTGCTATTTTTAATTTGATCAGTGTGCGTGGTATTTAACCCTTTCATGCATGAATTCTGATAACCACAGTCAAGATTTATGTGATTCCATCAAAGATCTCTACAACTGGTGAAGGTACAACTCGGTGGAAACTCAACTCAGACTATGTAGAAAATGCTCACACTCCCTCCAGTCTACCAGAGTACGTCAATTTACCCTTATTAGCTGATAATTCTGATTATGTTCAAAATGGACAAATTTGTCTCTCCTCTCTGAGAAAACCTCAGACTGAAATCTATATTGATCTATTGATGTTTTCAGACTGTGGAAAAATGCATTTGTTTTCAAATCTCATCTGATGTAATGATACTTTTTTGTATCATTAATTTTTTTATGTAATGAGTAAAGTAATGCATTACAAGTAACGTGCATTACGTAAACAGACTACTTTTTGATGTAATGAGTGAAGTAACGCATTACAAGTAACGTGCATTACGTAATCAGATTGCTTTTTTGATGTAACAGGTAAAGTAATGCATTACAAGTAACGTGCATTACGTAATAAGATTATTTTTTTATTTAACGAGTAAAGTAACATTACAAGTAACATGCATTACATAATCAGATTACTTTTTTGATGTAATGAGTAAAGTAACGCATTACAAGTAACGTGCATTACGTAAACAGACTACTTTTTGATGGAACGAGTGAAGTAACGCATTACAAGTAACGTGCATTACGTAATCAGATTGCTTTTTTGATGTAACAGGTAAAGTAATGCATTACAAGTAACGTGCATTACGTAATAAGATTATTTTTTTATTTAACGAGTAAAGTAATGCATTACAAGTAACGTGTATTACGTAATCAGATTACTTTATTGATGTAATGAGTAAAGTAACGCATTACAAGTAACGTGCATTACGTAAACAGACTACTTTTTGATGTAACGAGTGAAGTAACGCATTACAAGTAACGTGCATTACGTAATCAGATTGCTTTTTTGATGTAACAGGTAAAGTAATGCATTACAAGTAACGTGCATTACGTAATAAGATTATTTTTTTATTTAACGAGTAAAGTAATGCATTACAAGTAACGTGTATTACGTAATCAGATTACTTTATTGATGTAATGAGTAAAGTAACGCATTACAAGTAACGTGCATTACGTAAACAGACTACTTTTTGATGTAATGAATAAAGTAACGCATTACAAGTAACGTGCATTACGTAAACAGACTACTTTTTGATGTAACGAGTGAAGTAACGCATTACAAGTAACGTGCATTACGTAATCAGATTGCTTTTTTGATGTAACAGGTAAAGTAACGCATTACAAGTAACGTGCATTACGTAAACAGACTACTTTTTGATGTAACGAGTGAAGTAACGCATTACAAGTAACGTGCATTACGTAAACAGACTACTTTTTGATGTAACGAGTGAAGTAACGCATTACAAGTAACGTGCATTACGTAAACAGACTACTTTTTGATGTAACGAGTGAAGTAACGCATTACAAGTAACGTGCATTACGTAATCAGATTGCTTTTTTGATGTAACAGGTAAAGTAATGCATTACAAGTAACGTGCATTACGTAATAAGATTATTTTTTATTTAACGAGTAAAGTAACATTACAAGTAACGTGCATTACATAATCAGATTACTTTTTTAATGTAATGAGTAAAGTAACGCATTACAAGTAATGTGCATTACGTAAACAGACTACTTTTTGATGGAACGAGTGAAGTAACGCATTACAAGTAACGTGCATTACGTAAACAGACTACTTTTTGATGTAACGAGTGAAGTAACGCATTACAAGTAACGTGCATTACGTAAACAGACTACTTTTTGATGTAATGAGTAAAGTAACGCATTACAAGTAACGTGCATTACATAATCAGATTGCTTTTTTGATGTAACAGGTAAAGTAATGCATTACAAGTAACGTGCATTACGTAAACAGACTACTTTTTGATGTAATGAGTAAAGTAACGCATTACAAGTAACATGCATTACGTAAACAGACTACTTTTTGATGTAATGAATAAAGTAACGCATTACAAGTAACGTGCATTACGTAAACAGACTACTTTTTGATGTAACGAGTGAAGTAACGCATTACAAGTAACGTGCATTACGTAATCAGATTGCTTTTTTGATGTAACAGGTAAAGTAATGCATTACAAGTAACGTGCATTACGTAATAAGATTATTTTTTTATTTAACGAGTAAAGTAACATTACAAGTAACGTGCATTACATAATCAGATTGCTTTTTTGATGTAATGAGTAAAGTAACGCATTACAAGTAACGTGCATTACGTAAACAGACTACTTTTTGATGGAACGAGTAAAGTAACGCATTACAAGTAACGTGCATTACGTAAACAGACTACTTTTTGATGGAACGAGTGAAGTAACGCATTACAATACGTAAACAGACTACTTTTTGATGTAACGAGTGAAGTAACGCATTACAAGTAACGTGCATTACGTAAACAGACTACTTTTTGATGTAATGAGTAAAGTAACGCATTACAAGTAACGTGCATTACATAATCAGATTGCTTTTTTGATGTAACAGGTAAAGTAATGTATTACAAGTAACGTGCATTACGTAAACAGACTACTTTTTGATGTAATGAGTAAAGTAATGCATTACAAGTAACGTGCATTACGTAAACAGACTACTTTTTGATGTAATGAATAAAGTAACGCATTACAAGTAACGTGCATTACGCAAACAGACTACTTTTTGATGTAACGAGTGAATTAACGCATTACAAGTAACGTGCATTACGTAATCAGATTGCTTTTTTGATGTAACAGGTAAAGTAATGCATTACAAGTAACGTGCATTACGTAAACAGACTACTTTTTGATGTAATGAGTAAAGTAACGCATTACAAGTAACGTGCATTACGTAAACAGACTACTTTTTGATGTAATGAATAAAGTAACGCATTACAAGTAATGTGCATTACGTAAACAGACTACTTTTTGATGGAACGAGTGAAGTAACGCATTACAAGTAACGTGCATTACGTAATCAGATTGCTTTTTTGATGTAACAGGTAAAGTAATGCATTACAAGTAACGTGCATTACGTAATAAGATTATTTTTTTATTTAACGAGTAAAGTAACATTACAAGTAACGTGCATTACATAATCAGATTGCTTTTTTGATGTAATGAGTAAAGTAACGCATTACAAGTAACGTGCATTACGTAAACAGACTACTTTTTGATGGAACGAGTAAAGTAACGCATTACAAGTAACGTGCATTACGTAAACAGACTACTTTTTGATGGAACGAGTGAAGTAACGCATTACAATACGTAAACAGACTACTTTTTGATGTAACGAGTGAAGTAACGCATTACAAGTAACGTGCATTACGTAAACAGACTACTTTTTGATGTAATGAGTAAAGTAACGCATTACAAGTAACGTGCATTACATAATCAGATTGCTTTTTTGATGTAACAGGTAAAGTAATGTATTACAAGTAACGTGCATTACGTAAACAGACTACTTTTTGATGTAATGAGTAAAGTAATGCATTACAAGTAACGTGCATTACGTAAACAGACTACTTTTTGATGTAATGAATAAAGTAACGCATTACAAGTAACGTGCATTACGCAAACAGACTACTTTTTGATGTAACGAGTGAATTAACGCATTACAAGTAACGTGCATTACGTAATCAGATTGCTTTTTTGATGTAACAGGTAAAGTAATGCATTACAAGTAACGTGCATTACGTAAACAGACTACTTTTTGATGTAATGAGTAAAGTAACGCATTACAAGTAACGTGCATTACGTAAACAGACTACTTTTTGATGTAATGAATAAAGTAACGCATTACAAGTAACGTGCATTACGTAAACAGACTACTTTTTGATGGAACGAGTGAAGTAACGCATTACAAGTAACGTGCATTACGTAATCAGATTGCTTTTTTGATGTAACAGGTAAAGTAATGCATTACAAGTAACGTGCATTACGTAATAAGATTATTTTTTTATTTAACGAGTAAAGTAACATTACAAGTAACGTGCATTACATAATCAGATTACTTTTTTAATGTAATGAGTAAAGTAACGCATTACAAGTAACGTGCATTACATAAACAGACTACTTTTTGATGGAACGAGTGAAGTAACGCATTACAAGTAACGTGCATTACGTAAACAGACTACTTTTTGATGTAACGAGTGAAGTAACGCATTACAAGTAACGTGCATTACGTAAACAGACTACTTTTTGATGTAATGAGTAAAGTAACGCATTACAAGTAACGTGCATTACATAATCAGATTGCTTTTTGATGTAACGAGTAAAGTAACGCATTACAAGTAACGTGCATTACATAATCAGATTGCTTTTTGATGTAACGAGTAAAGTAATGCATTACAAGTAACGTGCATTACGTAAACAGACTACTTTTTGATGGAACGAGTGAAGTAACGCATTACAAGTAACGTGCATTACGTAAACAGACTACTTTTTGATGTAATGAGTAAAGTAACGCATTACAAGTAACGTGCATTACGTAATCAGATTGCTTTTTTGATGTAACAGGTAAAGTAACGCATTACAAGTAACGTGCATTACGTAAACAGACTACTTTTTGATGTAACGAGTGAAGTAACGCATTATAAGTAACGTGCATTACGTAAACAGACTACTTTTTGATGTAATGAGTAAAGTAACGCATTACAAGTAACGTGCATTACGTAAACAGACTACTTTTTGATGTAACGAGTGAAGTAACACATTACAAGTAACGTGCATTACGTAATCAGATTGCTTTTTTGATGTAACAGGTAAAGTAATGCATTACAAGTAACGTGCATTACGTAATAAGATTATTTTTTTTTTTACCGAGTACATTATCATTACAAGTAACGTGCATTACATAATCAGATTACTTTTGATGTAATGAGTAAAGTAACGCATTACAAGTAACGTGCATTACGTAAACAGACTACTTTTTGATGTAACGAGTGAAGTAACGCATTACAAGTAATGTGCATTACGTAAACAGACTACTTTTTGATGTAACGAGTGAAGTAACGCATTACAAGTAATGTGCATTACGTAAAAAGACTACTTTTTGATGTAATGAGTAAAGTAACGCATTACAAGTAATGTGCATTACGTAAACAGACTACTTTTTGATGTAATGAGTAAAGTAAAACATTACAAGTAACTTGCGTTACGTAATCAGATTTTTTTTATGTAACGAGTAAAGTAAAGCATTACAAGTAATGTGTATTACATAATCAGATCACGTTTTTGATGTAACGAGTAAAGTAATGCATTTACAAGTAACGTGTATTACGTAAACAGACTACTTTTTGATGGAACGAGTGAAGTAACGCATTACAAGTAACGTGCATTACGTAAACAGACTACTTTTTGATGTAATGAGTAAAGTAACGCATTACAAGTAACGTGCATTACGTAATCAGATTGCTTTTTTGATGTAACAGGTAAAGTAACGCATTACAAGTAACGTGCATTACGTAAACAGACTACTTTTTGATGTAACGAGTGAAGTAACGCATTATAAGTAACGTGCATTACGTAAACAGACTACTTTTTGATGTAATGAGTAAAGTAACGCATTACAAGTAACGTGCATTACGTAAACAGACTACTTTTTGATGTAACGAGTGAAGTAACGCATTACAAGTAACGTGCATTACGTAATCAGATTGCTTTTTTGATGTAACAGGTAAAGTAATGCATTACAAGTAACGTGCATTACGTAATAAGATTATTTTTTTATTTAACGAGTAAAGTAACATTACAAGTAACGTGCATTACATAATCAGATTACTTTTTTGATGTAATGAGTAAAGTAACGCATTACAAGTAACGTGCATTACGTAAACAGACTACTTTTTGATGTAACGAGTGAAGTAACGCATTACAAGTAACGTGCATTACGTAAACAGACTACTTTTTGATGTAACGAGTGAAGTAACGCATTACAAGTAATGTGCATTACGTAAAAAGACTACTTTTTGATGTAATGAGTAAAGTAACGCATTACAAGTAATGTGCATTACGTAAACAGACTACTTTTTGATGTAACGAGTGAAGTAACGCATTACAAGTAACGTGCATTACGTAATCAGATTGCTTTTTTGATGTAACAGGTAAAGTAATGCATTACAAGTAACATGCATTACGTAATCAGATTACTTCTTTGATGTAATGAGTAATGCATTAGAAGTAATTACGTAAGCAGATAACTTTTTTGATGTACCAAGCAATGCATTACAAGTAACACGTACAATGGCTTGTACGTTAATTCCACGTACAATGGCTTGCCATTTGGTGGCAAAGTATAGGATGATGCACTAGTGTCCACTCTAGAGGTTGATGTGCAACTATGCGATCAGAACCCATGCATACGCAAGAAAATGCTTTTTGAATAGCTGTCCACTGTAATGAGCTCTATGCATGAAAGGGTTAAAAAGAACAACCGTTGAATGTTAGCATTTGTTGGAAACATGGTGTTTTTGAACATCAACCAGCAAATGATAAATCACACCACTGTGTTTTTCAGCTGGGTAGTCTTTAGATCAAAACTACTTTTAAAACTTTTCAGTCTGAATCCACTAGTGGTTCTCCATTACCCCAAATATCCTCAAACCATGACAATACAGATGCAGGATAATCATTAAGCATAAAGGTCTCCACCTAAAACTGACAGGTTTCTGAGCTTGTTGCATAACTGTGTGCATTTTCAAACCTCATACTTGGAATAGTAGAACAGCATGAGGCAAAGAATATTTTCTCTAATAAAATGACTTAAGAAAGCACAGAGATCTTTGGATGAAAAAGAACTGTTGACATATTACACAACATAAAGATGTCTACTGAGTTTCTGTGATTGGCTAAATAAACATGAGAGGAATTCTGTATTTCCTGTATGCAAAACCTGTTTGGGAGGTTACACAGTGTGACTATAAATTGCCTGACATACAATGTGTAGTTGCTGTCGGCTTGGAAAAAGGGACAGTAGCTCTGGTTCACCTGTTTCACTCTCGGTAGGTTCTCTTTTACTTGCAAATACTATTTTCTTAATTTCTTGTTATTATTATTTGTGTGCTATGGGACAGAATTAATCTGAATCTAAATGTATTATCCAAATATATAAAGGCTGGGTTGTTTGTTGGAGCACGGCAAACTACCTCATTAGTTTCACATTATTCTCATTTGACATGAACAGGTTTCTTTTGTATTTCGCTCCAAACTTGGCAGCATAAAAACAATGTTGTTTTAGAGAATGCAAAACTGTAGTTACAATTTGAATGTCAAGGGAAATCTTTATGGAAAAAAAGTTTGGTTCCACTTTATTTTAAGGTGACATAGTTACATTGTACATATGTACTGAGAAATATTAATTAACTACATTTACTTATAGAGTTACAGTTAGGGTTAGGGTTAGTTACTTGTTTTTTTAAATATTTTATTTAAAGCGTTTAGGGTTAGTTACTTGTAATTATGCATAATTTACTGTTATTACTATAGTAAGTACATGTAGTAACACGTAACTATGTCACCTTAAAATAAAGTGTTACCAAAAGTTTACTTTCACTTCGTAATAGCATTTTATACAGGGTAAATTTGTAGGTGAAAATATTGATTGTAGTTCTCATTAATACTGTCAAGTTAAATTATAAAACAAATAGTTTCTCAAATTAAAATGCTGTATTATTCAAGTGAACATTTGTCACTCATTGCTGTCAGAACAAAGTTTCAGAAGCACGTTTGTCCAGTTCAACGGCTCTTGTCATCTATTTGACAGTATGTCATTGCAATGTCAGTGGGTGAACCCAACCTTAAAAACTGTCTAATATTCAGAGCATTAGTCACCTTTGACTTTCTTTTTCTTCTCTCTCTCTCTCTCTTTTCTCTCTCAGCACAGCAGAACATACTCTAATCATGCAGCAATGGATGGTCTGCGTCTTATTTTTATTCTTTGTGTTCTGTGACGTCTCTACTCAAAGGAAAAAAAAGACAGTCCAAACTCTTTCAAGAGGTATCAATGAATCACAGCAGCGAATAAGTCCATTTTGTTCTTATACTATGGCAAATTGATCATAGAAAAACATCCCATTCAAAGTGCTTTGTTTCTTTCAGGCTGGGGCGATGACATCACCTGGGTTCAGACGTATGAGGAGGGACTGAACAAAGCGGTCAAAGGGTACCTAAAGATTATACAAATCACATTAAACTTAATGTGACTTTAATCAGGCTTTAAATACACATTATATCTGTTTTACCATAGTAATAAGCCTCTGATGGTCATTCATCATTTGGAGGATTGTCCGCACAGTAAAGGTTTGCATATTTTGCATCTTTTTTCAAACAGTATACATGATCTGTAATGAAATAAAAATGTATAGACCAGAGGTGTCCAATCCTGCTCCTGGAGGGCCACCATCCTGCAGAGTTTAGCAACAACCCTAATTAAACACACCTGAACCAGCTAATCAAGGTCTACTAGGCATACTAGAAACAAAGCCACTAGAAGGCAAGCCTGCAGCCAAAAAAGCGTAACGGCTAATGCTAACGCTCCGGCTGTGGCGGTACGGGCGGTATGCAGGGAAGGAGACCAGAGGCCATTACACGACAGGCTGAGAGGTGCCGCACGTGATTAAGTTAGCCGTTACGCTTTCTCCAATGGTAAGAGATACAGACCCTCTCATCTCCCTATAATAATACAATTTCTGCTAGAAACTTCCAGGCAGGTGAGTTGAGGCAAGTTGGAGCTAAACTTTGCAGGACAGTGTCCCTCCAGGACCGAGTTTGGACACCCCTGGTATAGACTATTTCTTTGTGCCGTAGAAACATAAACTTCTAAACTCATAATGTAAAGTAATAGGTGCACTGTTCCTTTAAATCAGGGGTTTTAATTTTTTTAATTGCCATGGACCATCCAAATATCATCATGATTGTGCAAGGGATCCTTAAAACGCTGCTACATATACTCTTAGAAAAAAGGTTCAGTGGGATTCAATATTGACTCAAATTTAAAGAACCCAAAAAGGTTCTATAAGGAGAAATGTCTTAAATGATTACATAATACTTTCATGTTTAATGTGTTATTTCATTTTTTTTCTAGTGATAAAGTATGTTTACGGGCTGCTTAGTTCATAAAATGTAATAAAAAATTTTTTAATTATAAATATATAAATAAATAATACATCTAACAGGACAGTGCTATAATTAGCACTGTCCCATATTATTTATATATTCAAATACTTTTATATCATTTTAATCATTTTTTTAAATATTATTCAATTATTTATTTCAATCTTATATTTATTATTATTTTTTACACTGTTTTTCGAACCCCAGTTTGAAAACCCCTGCTTTAAATGACAACCAGAGAGTAATAAGTCTTTGCTTTAAAATGCATGTAAATTTATTAATCTCTTCTTCCACTCTTTCGTTTATTTTTAGCTCTGAAAAAGGCTTTTGCTGAACATCCAACTATTCAAAGGCTGGCCAAATCTGATTTCATCATGCTCAATTTAGTGGTAAAGTACAAATTTTGTGAAATGTTCAGCAGACATTGGAGTAAGATATGCATTTAAAACAGTAAGAATATTCAAAAGAGTTTTTGACCAAGTAGTGATTGTGATTTTCAGCACGAGACCACCGATGAACACTTGGCCCCTGATGGCTTTTATGTCCCCAGGATCATGTTTGTTGGTGAGTTTACTCATATTTCCTATTAAACAGTGACTTTATTATATTATATTATATTATCTTCTAATACTGAAATTTTAAAGTATTTACACATCATAGCCTAGTAGTAGGCCTAGTTGTTGCACTGCTTTTAAATTTCGGTGGCCCTGGTTTCGTTTTCTTTATGTAAAATGATTTGATTTTGGGGCGATTATAGGTTATGTTGTTGTGAGAATCACTCTTCTCCATCTTCTCTCCTCCTGCACCCAGATCCCTCACTGACTGTGCGAGCTGACATTGTTGGAAAGTACGCCAACCGAATGTACACGTATGAGCCAGCGGACATGGACTTCTGTGAGTGTGTTTCTGCTGTCTAATGAGCTCCGCTGAGAGGCAGGAGCTCTATAGTTGTCAAGCACGGATGGTTCAGCTTGAGATTTCCGACTCTCTGAAGCTCCCAAAAGCAGAGCTGAGCTGTTCATTTGTTTATTCACGCTCATCCGTAAAACATTCTCTGCTACGGAATGTGCTAATGTTGATAATTAATATTTGATTTACTATAGTCATTAGTTAAGCATGCATTAATCATTTCCCCTGCCTATATCTTTCTTTGTGTGCAGTGGCAGAGAACATGATAAAAGCCAAGATCCTGCTTAAGAGTGAACACGAGGAACATGATGATCTGTGATGGATAGAGAACAGCTTACCTCTTTCAAGACTTGCGCACTGGTTTCTTTGTGCAACTAGCAATATTAAACTTTGAATAAAGTGTGTTAGTATTAATAATGTTTCTGTGTTCATTCACCTTTAACAGCAAGAAATAATGCAAATGTAAGAAAGAGGAGGTAGAGTTTATTTTTGCCTTTTGGGTTCACTTGATTAGGCAAGAATAGGTATAAGAAAGTGCTCTTGACAAAGATCACCAGGAATAAACAGTTGCTTGGATTACTAATTCCATTAACTAATAAGCAAGGCAAAGACATTATACAAGGATTAAGACATTACTCGCCTGTGATTTGCAGAAAGGATCAAGGAAGCAAAATAAGAATTATCACGTGAGTCAAAACAAGGAAAAATGCAGGCATCTTCCAGTATGTAATGATACAGAGTATACACTAGATGGCAGAGCACACTATGTACAGAAGCCAGTGTCAAAATCATCAATTTTATGCTATAAGTAAATAAGCATAAGCTCTCAAGTACAATATATATGCGTTAATATATTCATAAATATTACTTAAGTACTTTGCTTTTTGATGTCTTATGAAATAATTACTTTTTGACAGACACAATTCAAATAGCAAAAGGTAGAGGTGTTTGAAAGGTAGAGACTTTCGTAATGCTTTATGTGAGTGGGCAGTTACTGCTGAGTTTTTGTGGCATTTGCCTTTTTCAGGTTAAACTAAAGCAAATGACTCTTCTTTCTCCATGAAACACGACTTTAAAAAAATAAAGCAAGCAAGCATGAAAGAACGAAAGCAAGAAAGTGAGAAAGAAAAATAATCTCACCCAGATGGTGAACGTGATTTCGCCAAGTACAACATGTTCCTGGATCAACATCTTTGTTGATCCCAGAACAACATTTCAATCAGATTTGAGGACAAGTTTAGAGTTTATGTCAAGTTTAAGATTACAACCAGGGTTAGATGCTTCTACATCAATGACATTCACCTATCATTTCCATCTGATTTTAGGGATAACTTATGGGTAGGGTTAGGTTTAGGGATAGGACTAATTTTTCAGACAGGAATGTTGTTCCAAGAATCAACAAAATATGTTGATCCAGGAACATGTCTTACTTGGCAAAATCATGGTGACCTCTGCAGAAGCATATCAACACTTAACCTCAGACCTCATGGTCTATAACTAAAATTTATCACTACAATGGGGAAAATAAAAATAAGTTACTTAAAAATAAATTTCTTATTGATTGGGTTGCCCTCTATTCTTACAGTATCAGTTATTACAAATTATTGTTGTGGTTGGCTATCACAGCTTAAAAATGTGCTTTAAAATAACTTTCCAGGATTTAATGTATTGAGATAACTCAAATATTCAAGTTGTCACTTAATACAACTTCACATTTCAAGTTGACTGAACTTAAAATTTCAAGGCGGCACAAACACTATGAAAAAGTGTTGACTAAAATATTTTTTTTACAGTATAAACAGCACAAACAAACTGTAGTTTGGCACTTTACATGTGGGTCATGGTGTCTAAACCGGTTGGTTCAAAAGTCTGGCAATGTGAGATGATAGGGTTAGGATATGTTACTTTATGTATGTAAATTTAACTATTTATTATAGCACCTTAAACAATATATCCATGCAGTGAATGCATGGATTGATAAAATGCAAGTTGTGCTGGATAAATCATCTGGCAAATATATTAATGTAAATGTATTATTATTAGTGTGTCTACTGGTAATTTTGCAAAAGAGGTGGGCCTGAAGCTCTGAAAAATCTGGAAAAATTTCAACAGGATTTGAAAAAGCAGCTTTCTGACTATGAGTCAGGAGTTGCTGAGTGTGCTGAATGAAGGGAGGTGACACTACACTGTGACAGACTTTAATCCTCCTCCGGCCCAGGGTCACAGAGAGTAATGGAGCGGAGCAGTATGGTCATTCCTCCACCGACAGAGTGAATTAATGCTGTACGCCTGGTTACGGCTCTGACTGACAGCCGCACACTGGTCACACACAGGCGCGGGAACAGTCTTATTAACGCCACAGATGAGCACACCCTCTCACCTCACCAATAAGAGCCGCTGTCGATACTCTCTGAACACAAACACACACACACACACACAGCCCTTGACAAAAGGACAGCAAGGAGGGTCACAGTTAAATCAAAGAAAAATACACAAAAAATAAATGTGTTCAGTGCTCACTTTTTGAAGCAACTCCCTCTTGTCCAGCATAAAAAGCATAAAGTTCATGGAAATACATAAAAAGAGGCTAATTTATATTTTTCAAATTGTTTGTTGTTTGTGATTTCTGTATATATTTCTAGTTAATGAAATATTGTAGAGCTGAGCAATCTAATCATGAAAAAAGAGATTTTTTTTTAATTTAATGGCATGCATTAATTTAATCATTTTCCTTTGTTGACATGTTTCCCACTGAAACAAGAATGACCATTTGCAAACGTTTGGGTTTAGTAAGGTTTTTTTTTTTTTTAAGAAATACAATATACTTTTTTTTAAATATAGGGATACATTTAATTTACCAAAAAGTGATAGTAAAGTATAATGTGACAAAAGGTTTCTATTACAAATAAATGCTGTTCTTTTGACCAATAATTATTTCTATTCATCAAATAATTCTGAAAAAATATCATTTTCCACAAAACTATTAAGCAGCACAACTGTTTTTAATATTGATAATAATAATAATAATAAATGTTTCTTGAGCAGCAGATCAGCATATTAGAATGATTTCTGAAGGATCATGTGACACTGAAGACTGGAGTAATGATGCTGAAAATTCAGCTTTGATTACAGGAATAAATTATATTTTAAAATATATTCAAGTAGAAAATAGTTATTTTAAATTGCAATAATATTTCACAATATTATTGTTTTTCAGTGCATTTCAGTGAGCCTTGGTGAGCATAACAGCCTTCCTTCAAAAACATTAAAACCCCAAAACTTTTGATGGTAGTATACATACATATATGACAATAAATTGTCAGAGAAAAAAAAGCAAGTCTGCCTGTATTAATGCACATTCTCACAGAAGTGATTCATGTTTTTGATATGTTTAGATGTTCCCTTCTTCTCAGGCACTGATAAAACACACAGGCTCTTGTGATCTGCTTTATACATCAAAACAGAAAAACCAGTCTTTCAAACACAGCAGTCTCACACAACACCATATCCCAACAGTTCAAGATGGATCCCATTTGTCATATTCTCTGGCAGCTGCCCTCATGTCAGAAAACACTGTTGTATCCACTGTAGAAAGTGTATTCTTCCTGAAGGCCATCATATCATCGATTATCTGCAGTAAACTTGGTGAGCGACTAGAGTTTACACTGAGCAGAACCAATACCATTTGGTTGTCTATATTAAGTTATTCTATTGGATGAATGCAACAATGGTCGTCAATTCTGGAGGATGTTTTTGAGAGCTCTGCTGTTACTCAAGGACAGGTGTGAGACGGTCATACATAAAACACGAAAGACTCTGAAGTGCGATTTAACATTTCAGAGTCTGAGAGTTTCAAGAGCTCTACAGTTGCTCAAGGTTGACTTATATTAATTCAGACAATAATTCAGGCTATTAATGGTGAAAAAGAAATTCTAAGATGGTGTGAACATATAAATAGAAGAGTTAAAAGTACTAAAATAAAATTAAAGCTGCAGTCCGTAACTTTTATTTGGTTAAAAAAATTATCCAAAATCAATTTTTGAGCAAGTACATAACCAGCCAGCCAACATCTCCTTACCTTAGCCCGACTCACAACGGTAAGCTTGTAATAATGTTTTATAATTCGGGCGGTACTGGTGGGTTTCCACAGGTAATTCGAGCATGCAGCCGTTATTACATCACGTCTGTTTAAATGAAGAACGAGTCCCAGCTAGTAGGCTAAATCAAATGTGAGGATGGCGGATCATTTATAGCCTTTTCTCACAGGAGTTACAAAAATTAAACTTATCATTTTGATGACAGATTGTAATCCAGAATGGTCCAAATGACAATCATCAGTGACAACTGGAGATTCACCAGACTGCGGAGTGGCTACAGAAATTGAAATCTACAGGTAACGCTAATACACACTAAATACACACAGTCACGCAATTCTGATGTTGTTAACATAATAATAATTTGCACGGTTTGACGTGATCCGAGCTAAGCGATCGTTAGATTTAATCACCATTGGCAGCGCGATTGACAGCAAACATTAGATTCATCCGCGCTGAGGAGCCGTGCCGATGCACAACCCACATAAAGAAGATAATTCTGCAAATAGCTGCAATTGCAGGTTTCAAACAGAGATGGCGACAAAGAGGCAAAAATTACAGACTGCAGCTTTAAATAAAATATGTATAAATAAAATAATAAATTAGGCTAATGATAACAATAGTCATTTGTCCAGTAACAACATAAAACATACAAAATAGCTTATATTTTACATACTCTGTGTGGAGTCCAAAAGTCTAACTAAAACTAATTTACTAACTATATATGTAATGTGAGTTTAAAGGCACAATATGTAAGATTTTTTGATTAAAATATCCAAAAACCACTAGAACAGTGTTATATATTTTGTTGACTTGCGTACTTACATTATTCCAAATGTTTCCAATGTTTAAATCGAGAAAAATAAGCAATTTTAATCAGGACACGGACCATATCCTTGCATCACCTATCAATGACATCATACCCATGTTTCCCTCGATTTCTGGTTTTATTTTGTAGAAACACCAAAGACGCTTTAATATATTATGTATTTTATTAGACAGGTGAGCAACTATTTGGATACATTCATCGACAGAAAACAAATCATGTTATATAGCTCAACACAGTAAGTCTTATTGTTTAAATCTCGTTTTCTTGATTTACCACGAGTACCATGTTTTACCATGCCTAATATCGATCTAGCTTACTGCAGTGTGCAACAAGTGTCTCATAGCAGCTGCTGAGCAAACACAGAGTAGCACTATAACAAATTTCAACACACAAATGTATCTAATATGATAAATCAATGCTGCTTTACCCCACATACACATGACCGGAAGAAGCGGAAGTGGTCGTCTGTGGCATAATAAAAGCTCCACTGCTCTCGAGCCATGTGTCACACTTGTCTCTCATTAGCAATCGCTCCAGCGGCTTCGTTCAGCTCCAACGGTTTTCAGCCACACCCTGCTTCATACATTCCTCGAAATCAGGGCATCATCAAGCTACGCCCTTGTTTTGAATAAGCGACCTCTATAGCGGCGAAAACTACATACTGTGTCTTTAAATGTAAACAGCCTTTTTGTAGACTTTAAGGTTTGTCTAGAAATTGTATTTTGAAAATAAACCCACCCTGAGATATGTTTGCTGAAGTAAAAAGTGTGACAATTAGCTCCACTCTCATCTACAGTGGGGTCCAAAAACACATACTATATTATACACAGTGTAACAATATATACTTTTATAATAGTAGCATATTTGCTATTTTATTTTGTGATTTTTTGAGTATGCGGAAGCTGCAGTAACAGTTACACATTCACTGGTCAAATTCTGCAATCCTTTTTGACTTACTGAAATCTGACAAGGACAAAGACCCATTAGCTGCCATTCTAGCTCCACACAGACAATTTAGATATTCAAATATGCCCTCGCTTTGTGGAAACTGTTTGCAATGAGAAGCTGAATAAGTAATGTGACATTAATCTCTCTCTCTTTCTGCATTTGTCCCGTAACACACCTTTGCCAGAGAGAGGTGTGTGATGTCTTTTTGAGTCTATCGTGTGCCCTGGAAAGAAAGGGGCATCCGTGCCATTGAAACAGGAAGGTCAAAATGCTAATTCGCTCTCATTCTTCCTCCACGTCTCCCTCACCCATCAATAGAGACTGGGTCGATGTTTTTAATTATTCTGTCAGCTTCAAAGAATTCCTCGTCAGAATATGGTGGCGCTCACGAAGGTCTGAGCTCTCAGATAAATGTTATCCATTCCTGTGACGACGTCTCTTCTCTCTCTCTCTGCGGACTCTCAGGTCGTACCTCAAGAGTAATTACTATAGATCAATATGCTTAGGGTTGGCAGAGGGAACGGGGCCAATTATCTCTCGGGACATTAGCTAAATGGTCGTGTGAAGTGAACGGGCGTGTAGTGTTTTATTTGACATCAGGAAACAATGTAATCACAGGCCGGCTCAATCTAGGGCACACAAACACCAACAGATCTCTATTGTGAGGTGAAAGCTCTTTCCTCAGCACCACCGCAGAAAAACTCATGCAGCTGTCGGTCAGCAACATAAAAGTTCCCAACAAAGCATAAAGATTTCCAAAAGATCAGAATTTGCATGTAAATACACCACAACAAAAACAAGATAAGACCAACAAGAAGAAAATGTGAGTGGTGTTTGCCTATGCAAAACTCACCGCCACAATGCTAAGGGTGTTGCATTGTGGTGGTTTTAGTGTCGAGTCAAGTCATTTATATCGTGCTTTATACAACACAGATTGTTTCAAATCAGCTTCACATTAATAAACAGGAAAATAATAGTGTTAATGTTGTAAAATTAATTAATTATGCAACAAATTCAGCTGTGAAGTAGCTTTACATAAGACAAAATGTGTCATTTTTCATTTTAGTTAAATGATGTTTCAATTAAGCTCAATAACTGTCACGGTTATAGCAAAGAGAGGTGAGGATCTTCTAGAAAACACAAAGATAATCCAAATGAGAAGCTGATGGCAATAATCCGAACATGATGACAAAGGGAACACAGGAGATTTACAACAGATGTAAAGACAACGACCGGCAAACACTGACTGGAAGATGGGGGTATATCCACATATACCAAAGTCCCTTTAAGGCAAGTCATTTCACTCTGCGGCCATCTTTGAAATGCCTCTCGAGGAGCTATTTACAGCTCCTATCTCTTTAAATAGGGAAACATCAAATTCTCCAAAGCTGCTCACCAAACTTACAAATTCACATTTGAAATTACAAGTAAAATATGACATGAAATACCTCATAAATGTTGTTTCTTATGCTCAAATGGCGTTAAAAAGGTATACAGTGGGGATCGAAAGTTTGGGAACCCCTTTCAGAATCTGTGAAAATGTGAAAATTTTTAACAAAACAAGAGAGATCATACAAAATACTTGTTATTTTTTGTTTAGTACTGTCCTGAGTAAGATATTTTACATAAAAGATGTTTACATATAGTCCACAAGACAAAAAAATAGCTGAATTTATTAAAATAACCCCGTTCAAAAGTTTGGGAACCCTTGGATCTTAATACTGTGTGTGGTTACCTGGATGATCCATGACTGTTTTTATGTTTTGTGATGGTTGTTCATGAGTCTCTCGTTTGTTCTGAGCAGTTAAACTGAGCTCTGTTCTTCAGAAAAATCCTCCAGATCCTGCAAATTCTTCAGTTTTCCAGCATCTTTTGCATATTTGAACCCTTTCCAGCAGTGACTGTATGATTTTGAGAACCGTCTTTTCACACTGAGGACAACTGAGGGACTCAAACACAACTGTTAAAAAAGGTTTAAACGTTCACTGATGCTCCAGAAGGAAACACGATGCAATAAGATCTGGGGGGTGAAAACTTTTGAACAGGATGAAGATGTCCACATTTTTTCTTATTTTGTTGAAATATAATTTTTTTTCATTTAGTACTGGCCACCGGAAGCAACAGAAGATACTTGCATGTTTCCCAGAAGAAAAATTAAGTACAATTTACCTTGATCTTCAAATTCAAAAAGTTTTTACCCCCCGGCTCTTAATGCATCGTGTTTCCTTCTGGAGCATCAGTGAATGTTTGCAGTTTTTTTAACAGTTGTGTTTGAGTCCCTCAGTTGTCCTCAGTGTGAAAAGACGGTTCTCAAAATCATACAGTCACTGCTGGAAAGGGTTCAAATATGCAAAAGATGCTGGAAAACTGAAGAATTTGCAGGATCTGGAGGATTTTTCTGAAGAACAGAGCTCAGTTTAACTGCTCAGAACAAACGAGAGACTCATGAACAACCATCACAAAACATAAAAACAGTCATGGATCATCCAGGTAACCACACACAGTATTAAGATCCAAGGGTTCCCAAACTTTTGAACGGGGTTATTTTAATAAATTCAGCTATTTTTTTGTCTTGTGGACTATATGTAAACATCTTTTTATGTAAAATATCTTACTCAGGACAGTACTAAACAAAAAATAACAAGTATTTTGTATGATCTCTCTTGTTTTGTTAAAAATTTTCACATTTTCACAGATTCTGAAAGGGGTTCCCAAACTTTCGATCCCCACTGTATATTTCAGGTTGGTGCAGTCCTAAGCGCGAGTCTCAGGTTTCTATGGGAATCAGAGCTTTTAATGGCAGCTACAGTGATGCAGTAAGTTTACCAACTGCTAAATGGCTCTGTTATTTAGAAGGCAGGACTAGTCTTATTCCGCCATATTGTGTGTTGATGTTTCCCTCATTCGTAGTAATACAAGTGATCAGTCTTTGTATAGCAATAATCTTTGATATATATACACACAGGAATACAATTGGCTAATGAGGAACAGGTGTGTGTCATGAGTAACCATGGAGACTAACAAGGGTAACTATCACTGCGTCTCATTTAGAAGGCTGCGTCCTCCGGAGGTCGCATTGGAAGGCCTCATACATCGAGGCAGACTCATTTAAGAAAAATAACCATTAGATTGCAAAGTAAGAAAAAAATAACAGTATTTTACACCTCACGAGAAATAACAGTCAATTTTATTACAGTTACTTTTCTTAAATAAGACATCCTTGATGACATATGCAGCCTACAAATGTGACCTCCGGAGGACGCAGCCTCTGAAATGAGACGCAGCTTATGGAAACTAACAAGACAGTAATGGAAACAAAGGAAACAGGAACTAATGCACAGGAAATGAAACCAGAAACATTAAAGTAACAGAATAACAAAATAAGAGTCCTTGAACAAAGACACAGGGAAATCGTGACAATAACTGTGCTAATGTTGCAAACAAAGTTTTATGAAGTGCAGTTAATCAATTATCATAGTTTATTGCAGGGTTGCTAGGTGGTTAGTTATTAGTCAAAATACATGTCAAAAAAGCCCAAAAGTTTGATAAGGCTCAGGTCCTTCCTTCAATGTAAATCTAATCATCCACCATGCTAACATCTTGCTCACTTTTCAAATTTAATACATAAAAATCATGTTCAAATAGACAATTACAAGGGGTTTTCAATCTTTAGATGCCACAGACTCCCAAATATGATTATCCTCATCCTCATGAGGATAAAATGTAATAAAATGTAAAATGCATGTATAAAGTTTCTTGTATAAAGAACCAAATTAGACTGTGAAAAATTATTATAAATATGTCTAAAATATTATTAATATTATATGTAATAATTAATATTAATTAATACATTATTATTAAATAAATGGAATAATTACAGCACAATTGTTTTCAACATTGAGAAAAAGAAATAATATTATTTGGAAAATATTTAGTTTCTATAAAGTTACAATAATATAATACTGTACTGTTAAATTATTTATTTATTCATTAATTTGCTCATTTATTTACTTATTCAAATCAAGTTTTATTCATTTATTTATAATCTTATTATTAATTAATGAATTAATTTACTTTTACATTTATTTATTTACTCATTCATATAATTTTTTGTCTAATTTTTTTTAATACAATTTCTTATTTTAATGTACGTTTTATTTATTTATTTAATTTAGTTTTGTTTCTATTATGTATTTTTTTATATATTATTTTTATTTTTTATTTTTACATAGTTTTCTTTAAATTTTTACGGACCCCCTAGCACTCCCTTGCGGCCCCCTGGTGGTCCCTGGACCACAGTTTGAAACCCCCTGGGCTATTAGAAATGCTCACCTTAACAAACGACACATAGCTCAATGAAAACAGCAACAATACATCAATGATAGCAATAAGAACTGTAAAAGCAATGATAGTGACAACAAGAGTTGAAAATATGAAAGAAAAATGCTGATAACAACCAATAACAACAAAATCTACAAAAATGACAAAAACAACAATATATTGTTTCAGCTCATCTTCATGCAACCACCAATAGGAATCAGAAAAGCGTGGTGACATCTCTTCATCCATCCCTGCTTTCTTTCTTCTCCAGGGGAGAATGAATGTAAAGTTTAACCAACAGCTTGAAATGGGGCCCAGATGCAGGGTCCAGACCAAATTGAAGTGTGCTGGATTCAGATAAGTGTAATGTCCTGGGGTTTGCGGCCCGTCTCATAGCGCGGCACTTCTCTTTGCTCTCAGTGACAGCAGGTGTGGCGTCAGCGCGCGGGGAGACAAGGTCACTGGGATTCCAGGCTAATAAATGGTGTGAAGATGGAACGGGCCGGTGGAGAGCGAGGCTGTGGAGCGATTCGCCACATACATCAACTCCACTGAGCAGAAAATTGAAATGGAAATCTGGGCCTTGAATGAGTGCAGATCCCATTGTCCCCAGAATGCAATCTGATGATGTATGATATCTTTTAAGGCGGCCGGTCCCCGCTCGCCGCTTCATTTTGAACCACAACTGGACAGGTGAGCTCATGTGAAACTTTGCGGGCGCGTCTGAATGAGGTTCCCCAGACAGAGTATGATGACTCCTCAGTGAAAATTAGATATATAAGCACATTATGGATTCATGAAGATAAAGATGAATGTCTCCAGGGAGTAAACTAATTGCTGTGTATATGCAGAGAAATGTGATAAACACTTGAAGTTCAATAGCTTTGATGAGAAAAGCAATAAAAGCGTATACATAAATCACAGATGCAACTGACACAACAAATTTCAACACGAGACTGAATATGATACCAGTGTAAACGAACACAAGGCCAGTGTAGCACGATTCCCGAATGAAATAAATCATACCTGAGTTGTGAATGTGAGCTCGCAGCCTGTATAGTTGTGATGCAGTGCAAGAGTCTGAGTGCAAATCTTTCTGTCGAATTGAAAAACTATCACACAACGTGGCCAGTGTAGTGCAATTCCTGACCGAATTACTGGATTCGGAACCACATACTAGTAGTGTCTCTTCTGAGTGAATCACTCACTTTTTAGCAAATCAAAATCATACAGCATGACCAGGTCCAGTGTAGTCTGATTCCTGAACGAATTACTCTTCTGAGCTGGTTATTTGATGTGAACAAAAAACATTCAGCACATCCAGGGTCTGATTCCAGAACAAAAGACTCTTGAGTCCATTTTAGTAAACCAAAAACACACATCAGACCTGGTGGACTGATTGATTTCCTAATGAAAGACGCTTATAAACCGGTTCTTTTTAGTGAATCAAAAACATACAGCGCATCAAGTGTATCCCAATTACTGAACGATTGACTTTTATAAGCAGATTCTTTTAATGAATAGTTTATAAATGCAGGTTTCCGCATTGAATCTCTTATTGATGACTCCTGAACTGAATTAGAGCGGTTAAAGTCACAATATGTAAGATTTTTGCAGTAAAATATTCAAAAACCACTAGGCCAGTGTTATATATTTTGTTCAGTTGAGTACTTACAATATCCCAAATGTTTCCAATATTTGTAAATCGTGAGAACATTACGATTTTAGCCAAGGATATGGGACGTGTCCGGGAGTCACCTGTCAATGACATCATACCCACGTTACCCTCGGTTTGCGGTTTTATTTTGTAGAAACCATAGAAACACCAAAGACACATTAATATATTACGTTTTATTAGACAAGGGAACAACTGGTTACATTTATAGACAGAAAATGAATTATTGTTTTATAGCTCAACACATTTAGTCTTATTGTTTAAATCTAGTTTTCTTGATTTTCCGAGAGTACCATGCTTTTACCATGCCTCGGAGAAAAACACTATTTTGTCAAGTCGCTAATACAGCATTTTCCCCATCATACAATACGTTTAAAATTAATTGCATGCCATTTATCAACACAAGCCACCCAGAATTTATTATTATGATATTCTAATATCGATCTAGCCGCCGAGCGAACACACAGAGTAACATTATAACATCATTTTCAACACAGTCAAATGTATCTAATATTATAAACAGCGCGGTGTTACCTCATACACTTGACCGGAAGAAGCGGAAGTGGCGACTGCGGCATAATAAAAGTTACGCTGCTCTCGAGGCGTGTTGCCTTCGTCTCTCGTTAGTAATCGCTCCAGCGGCCTCGTTCCGCTCGGCCCTGCTCTGCTTCATACTACAGAAACGTTAATAATCTCATCCATGAATATGATTTCTGCCCGAGTCCCGTCCTGATTCTTTTCCACTGACTGTGAGGTAAAGACGATATTTCCCAAGAATCTGCGCTCATACTTGGCGTCATCAAGTTTTGAATAGGCGACCTCTAGCGCCGAAAAATCTACATATTGTAGCTTTAATAAATTGACATTTATCTCACTTAAAGGCACAATACGTAAGATTTTTGGATTAAAATATCCCCCCCCAAAAAAACACTAAAACAATGTTATATATTTTGTTGACATTATTCCAAATGTTTCTAATTTTTAAATCCAGAGAAATCAGCTATTTTAACCAGTGTAACGTCAGTGACGTCATATCCACTTTAACCTCCATTTCCGGTTTTACTTCCATAGAAACCATGGAAACACCAAAGATGCTTTAATATATTATGGGTTTTATTAGACAGTTGAGCAACTGTTTGGATACCTTCATCGACAGAAAACTAATCATTGTTATATAGCTCAACAATGATAGTCTTATTGTTTAAATCTTGTTTTCTTGATTTACCACAAGTAACGTTTGTACCATTCCTCAGATACAACGTTATTTTGCCAAGTGGCTAACACAGCATAATCAGAAAGAGTTTTATTTGTAGTAACAGTAACACAGCATTCTCTCCACCATACAATGTTTTAAAATTAATGGCATGTCATTTAGCAACACAAGCCATCCAGCTTTTATTAATATGATATTCTAATATTGATCTAGCTTACTGCAGTGTGCAACAAGTGTCTCATAGCAGCCACCGAGTCAACACACAGTCATGTTAACATAACTTTCAACACACTCGAATGTATTTTTAGTATGATTACTTTAAGTAAAACAGCGCTGCTTTACCTCACAATTTTAATTTGCCAAATAAACTGACCTTTATGAGTAGTAATTCAGCACTTGTGGCTGTTTCATTAGAATGAAATAAAATAATGTGAATTTAAGTGATCAAACGTAACTGTAACAAAGTTAAAGTTCATGGACGAAGGAGGTGAACGTTAAACATAACTTTGAACGTAACTTTAAATAATAAAACATGCATAAACAACAAAACGAATGGAGCGGCAGTGGTCGGATGCGACATATAAGCTTAATAAAAACAGCAATGTAAAATGTTTGCACAGTAAACTGGTTTTAAAGCAGACGTTTTAAAGATTTTCAGATAGCTTATGACAGACTTCATGCTGACACATGAACGAGGATAGATGAAAGAAACATCCATAAACAAGTAAGCTTTTCATCTTTCCGTCCATCACATACCGACACAAAAACAAGGTCAGGGGAAAGTTCTCTGCTGGAAAATGATCTAACAAAACTGAGTCAGCAGAGGACAGAGTCCATCCTGAGGAGAGGTGGTCAAGATGGACGAGACGGGGGCCAGAAACTCCCCAGCTAATAAACTTTCAGACAGCGCTGCTGCCATTTCAAACCAGAGGGTAGGCGAAGGTAATGGCGCTTTCAGTTTTCAGTTCTAAATCAGTTTTGATTTAGAAGGGTTTTGGGGACATACACAGCAAAAACACAATAGAAACCACAACAAATTTCAAAAGTACAGTTTTATATTTTAAGAGAAGTGCTTTTATGATGTCAGGAACATACCCTGGGAAAATAAGGTGAATCTCATGAAATTCATATTTATTGCACAGCCTTTAATTATGCTGATTTAAAATCAGTTGTTGAATAAAAACATTCTAGTGTACAATATATAGACAAAATATATTTTCTTCTTTATTTTGGGATGAAATGTGACCTGAACATGTTTCCTTGAGGTTTCAGAGGAACCTGTAGTTTTTTTTTACACAGAGACAGGACTGATGCAGCAGTGATGGTAGCAGGTGGAGGTGTTTAGAGAAGAATATCTCCATCTGTTGAGGAACATGGTGCTCCATTAAGCTGATCACTGAAGAAAATCAATGAGCCACCGCAGGGAGAAGCAAACTAATGGCCAAGGTAACTTCATTATATATGACAAACTTTGTGGTTCTATAAGAGAAGTGGAATTATCTTAAATCCAGATGTACTTTTCATAATGTAATAATAATGGCACACTTCATGCTGTTGCATTACCTGTGTCTGTGTGATTAACAATGCTGCAGGACATTAGTCGGGGTTCCCACACTTCCATGACTGATCTAATTATCACGATATATATTTATATGGCATAACATTATGACCACCTTCCTAATATTGTGTTGGTCCCCCTTTTGCTGCCAAAACAGCCCTGACCCGTCGAGGCATGGACTCCACTAGATCCCTGAAGGTGTGCTGTGGTATCTGACACCAAGATGTTAGCAGCAGATCCTTTAAGTCCTGTAAGTTGCGAGGTGGGGCCTCCATGGATCGGACTTTTGGGTTTGTTCAGGGTTTGGGTTTGTTCAGCACATCCCACAGATGCTCGATTGGATTGAGATCTGGGGAATTTGGAGGCCAAGTCAACATCTCAAACTCGTTGTTGTGCTCCTCAAACCATTCCTGAACCATTTTTGCTTTGTGGCAGGGCGCATTATCCTGCTGAAAGAGGCCACAGCCACCAAGGAATACCGTTTCCACGAAAGGGTGTACATGGTCTGTAACGATGCTTAGGTAGGTGGTACGTGTCAAAGTAACATCCACATGGATGGCAGGACCCAAGGTTTCCCAGCAGAACATTGCCCAAAGCATCACACTGCCTCCGCTGGCTTGCCTTTTTCCCATAGTGCATCCTGGTGCCATGTGTTCTCCAGGTAAGCGACGCACACGCACCTGGCCATCTACCTGATGTAAAAGAAAACGTGATTCATCAGACCAGACCATCTTCTTCCATTGCTCCGTGGTCCAGTTCTGATGCTCACGTGCCCACTGTTGGCGCTTTCGGCGGTGGACAGGGGTCAGCATGGGCACCCTGACTGGTCTGCGGCTATGCAGCCCCATACGCAACAAACTGTGATGCACTGTGTATTCTGACACCTTTCTATCAGAACCAGCATTAACTTCTTGAGCAATTTGAGCTACAGCAGCTCGTCTGTTGGATTGGACCACACGGGCCAGCCTTCGCTCCCCACGTGCCGCCCATGACCCTGTCGCCGGTTCACCACTGTTCCTTCCTGGGAGCACTTTTGATAGATACTGACCACTGCAGACCGGGAACACCCCACAAGAGCTGCAGTTTTGGAGATGCTCTGACCCAGTCGTCTAGCCATCACAATCTGGCCCTTGTCAAACTCGCTCAAATCCTTACGCTTGCCCATTTTTCCTGCTTCTAACACATCAACTTTGATCAGAAAATGTTCACTTGCTGTCTAATATATCCCACCTACGAACAGGTGCCGTGATGAAGAGATCATCAGTGTTATTCACTTCAACTGTCAGTGCTCATAATGTTATGCCTGATTCTTGTGTGTGTGTGTATATATATATATATATTAGTGAAGAATTACCAATGAATAAAACCATGTCAATTACTTAGAAAAAGATTAAACCTGAATGAATGAAGCATTTTCTCTGAAGCTGTAGGGAGGCAGAGCTCAGTCACATAAGTGGGTGGTCAGATTTCTTTGAAGAATCAGAGCTAGTGCTAGAAAAAAAAAGAGAAAGCCACAATTCAAAGAAAATGATCAATGAATTTCCCCATGAAGTTATGCATTGAAGGAGATACCTCAGCTTCACAAAGGTGTGAGAACTGCAAGGAAGGAATAATATTTCATATTTCTCTGTAGCCTTCATGGTTGGAATAATAATGTCATAGTTTGTTCAGTCCAGTAAAGGTTATTTTTGTAAACTTCTTGATTGTACAAATGAAAAATTAATATGTTGAAAGTTGTCACTTTAAGTCAGGGGTGTCCAAACTTTTTCTAAAGGGGGCCAGATTTGATGTTGTGGACACACTATTAGAATATTTTATAATAATAATAAAAAAAAAAGTAATAAAATTCGATATATCTCACATTTCTGCCACAATACCACAGTTACAGTTAGTGTTACTACAGTAAATCCATGGTATGTTCGTCATTTGTGGATTGGTGTCATTGTGGTGTCATTGGACTACTTTAAAAGAAAGATCAACATACTGTACAGGTTTGGAACAACATGACAGTAAATAAATGATGGCAGATTTTTATCATTATTGGGTGAACTATCCCTTAAAGTGACTATTCCCCAGACCAATTTTTGAATGAATAGATTTAAATCACGTGTGCCGTGCAGATGTCTCCAATAATAAAGTCATCTTCTGGGCAAGTTTTCCTCTAATGCTCGCAAAGAGAAATATCTAGCCAATTAAATTTTAAAGCAGTGCGATCAATGATGCCAAATTTAAAATTCCCTTACAATTCTAGGCTTTTTATGAGCGTGGGAAACTCGATTGCAGTGAATTTACCTCTTATTTCTCATCCCATATTAGCTGGTGAATAATTCCCTCTATTAATCCAGATGAAGGTGAAGTACCCAGCAGGCATGGAAGGGAAGCATGAATCCCTGTGCTTAAGATCTCAGCAAGCGCAGAAGACTTCAGGGCTTCCCTGGACGACTCCGACTTGAGAGAGACCAACTTCCAGCCATGCATCATAAACAGATCCCATCGGGCTGACTGGCTTTTTGAGTGCGCCTGTGCCACTGGTTACTGATTCATTATTAATACGAGCACCATACATCTGACGACTCAGCCAGACTCAATGAGAGACACAGTGTTTATCAGAGGGGAAATGACTACATGATCAACACTCGCACTGTTTGTTGGTTCAATGATGCACCTAGTCTGATGATTGAAGATTAAAATTTCTAGTTCCAGATTAGGAAGAAGTTTTGGAAGAAGTTCTCCAGCATTGCCGTCCTTAAAGTACCTCAACAAACTTTACAGGGGCTTGTGGGAGTGAGTGCAGAGGATTCCTAAACCTTGACAGCAGCAGTGGGGACTGCTGAGTTTCTGCCTGCATGTGTGAGAAATAAAAAAGCAAACAGACTTTGCGCATGGCAGAGCTTAGATCAGAAACAACAGCGAGTGTCAACAGGACTGATCACAGACACACACTCTGTTCCAGAACATCCACTGCGCTCCTGTTTGCACAATGGTGCCTTCATAGGGCACTTCAAAGGAAGTGAAATCTTTACTTAAAAAATGCATTACGAATGACAGTTTAGAGTTTTTATGGAGTTTTATGAATAATAGTGACCTATCCGTATACCACATATCACAATTTATATTGTATAATTGATATAATGTATAATATAACAATAATAAAATCAGATTTTAGTCATTGTGTTTGTAACATACCTTACTTATTTTAAAATATGTAATACTTTTCTTATTATTACAGCTGCAATATGAAATATTGACAGCTAGCGGTTGAAATGAGTACTGCAGCCAAATTCAAAATACTGGAAAGTTGTTATCCCTGCCTCTTCAGACTCGACGCTCACGTGGGTTGCCAGATTGAGGAATGAGCGCAATTGAAAATGGAATTATGGAATAGACTTACCCATTTGATTAGTTCATTTATCCATGTTTTAATATTCTCCCATAAGAGATTTTCAGATTTTGGGTAGAATCTGTGATCTCTGACCCAGTTTGTTTGCTGGCTTCTATGGCTGCAATACGCTGTGTTTTCCACCAACTGGCAACCCGGAGTGTCGAAATACTATTGGGTAAATTGGCAGTGGGCGGGATCACACAGACCAAAACAAAAACAGACCTTCCTACACAGAAACAGACATTTCAAAGTTGAACAACTGGCTTTAGCGTTGTTTTTCAAAGAAACGAGCATGTGAACTTAGTATGCTTCCTAAATATCTGCAAACATATTACAGTATTTTTATGCTTTAGTACAGTCAAAAAATTACATACAGCACCATTAAGATGCATCACTGTGAGAGTGATTTTTCAGCACAATCTATTCAAAATAAGCAAAATAAACTGATGAGATGCTTTAAACAGAATATTTGACAGTATTCTACTGACACTTTTCTCAAAAAACAACCCCCCCAGAACAAAAAAGATTTTTTTTTTTTGGTTTGTTTCTTGAAGTTTCACCCAGGTTGTATTTATTTGATCAAAAATACAGGAAAAAAACAGTAAAATAGTGGAATTATTTTAAAATAACTCTTTTCTATATGAATATAAATGTAATTTATTCCTGTGATGCAAAGCTGAATTTTCAGCATCATTACTCCAGTCTTCAGTCACATGATCATTCTAATATGCTGATTTGCTGCTCAAGAAACATTTCTTATCAATGTTGAAAACAGTTGTGCTGCTTATATTATATTTTTGTGCAAACTGTAATGCATTTTTTTTCAGAATTCTTTGATGTTCGAAAGAACAGCATTTATTTGAAATAGAAAACTTTTGTAACATTATAAAGGTCTTAACTATCACTGTTGATCAATTTAATGCCATTGCAGAAAAAAGTATGAATTTCTTAAAAAAAAAAAAAATCTTGCTAACTCTTTTGAATGTAGTATAAGTTTACCCCAGGTGGCTTAAAACTTTTTAAACACCTTCTAATGTGTAATTTTCAGTAATGGACTGCAGTGCATTGGAAGAATCTTGCACTTGTTGATACGTAGGTAACAATAACAAAACATTTTTGTACGTTTGGATAGATGCTGAAACGTACAACATGGACTGGTAGAACTACACTTTATGTAAAACACACACGAATACTCATGAGATCAGTGCCCTGACTAGGGATCTGAATGAAACGCACATATATTTTAATGGTTAGATCATATATTTTTTAGTTTAGCAGCACGCCAAAGTCCATTGAAATCTATTTTGAGTTGAGTCTCCCATGTGGGGCACTATTTATATCGAGCACAGAGTTACTGTAGAGTGCTCCAAATCACTCACTTATGAGGCTCCATTTCTCTTTAGAAGGAGCTGCCCTTTCTAGGTAGCTCAAGGCCGTAACCATGTCTTGAACATTGTGTGGGATGATTTTTTCCCCCGGGGTGTGGGGGGTTGTTATTGGGTAATTTTTTTTAAATTAAATTAAAAGATTAAAAGGGATTTAAGGAAATAACGAAAAATAAATAAGAAAGGTAAAAGTTCCAGGTCTATTGTAGTTATTAAGTAATCAATTTAAACTATTTGCAAATAATATATATATATATATTTTCACTCTTATCTGTATGTCAAATATGTCAAAAAAGCTAAATGTTTCTTGTCTCGTCACATTTAGTTATGAATTACATTAATCATATCATATTAACCAAATATTAGCATGTTTTCAATTCAAAACGACAAAATTTCATAAAAATGTTGAGAAGTTTGCATTACTGGATATTATTGTCGGTCACTGAATATTTCAACCATAAAACAGTCGACAAATATGAAATGTTTAGCTATTTACTCGCCACGTACTCTTTCACTGTTAAAACGGAAGCATTGCGTTGTCATTCTGACAGTGATGAGCGCTGTTAATCAGCTGAGGCAGACCAGCCTAAAAATGTAAATTAAAATTTTTTTTTTTTTGTCATCCTAACAACAAACAGAGCAGTGCATAATGGAGTACAGCAGAGCAGAGTCAAGAATATTAAATATTGGGGGGGGGGGGCAACTTTGGCAACTTGTCCCCCTCAATGTCTATGGTGGTTACGACCCTGGTAGCCCACTAGGTTTTGGAACACAGCCACAGAGATATATAACAATTCAGCTTTTATAGTTTTTGTGAAGTAGACCCATAAACACACACTTCAAATAAACCAGACAGGAGTGGGAAAAAAAAAAAACACGACACTAATATGCAAAGGTAAACTAAGATCTTTTTTATTTCATTATTTTTTTTTTTTATGTATAGATCTATTTTTTTTTGTTCCTTTTTCTACATACAAGTCCTTTTTTAAAGTATGTCGTCATGCTGGGTGCAGTTTCGGTGAAGTAGCTCATGCAGGTGACCCATGTGGATATTACGAAAGACAGGCAAAAGACGGGGTGGACCGAGATCGAGCTGGACCACCGCCGGACTCCACTGTACAGTCACCAAATCACAAGACGTTTAGAAATGGGCTGGCCAGGACCAGGAGGACAAAAGTCAGGACTCTTTGCTAAGACACGGCTCAGATTCCCAAAAGAACACAATGAAGAAAAAATCGTGACATCATACTCTGGCGTCTTGCGCCATCAAAACCCTCCGTAACAGAAGAGGACAGCTGAAGAGAAGGTGAAGACAAAATTAGGATGATGCAAAAGAAAGAAAATATATATATATATATATATATATATATATATATATATTTTCTTTTTTAGTAAAAAATCCCATAAGTCTCCCGTCCTTGAAAAGTGTCACCAGCAGAAAGAGCTACTTTTTGCTGAGCCACATTTATGTAGAAGCGACTGTGCTCATTAATTTCAGGCCATAATCGTTTCTATTAGAGCAAAAGGGAGTCAAAGTCTACAGTCATTAATCATTACAGTACTGCAGATCCCCACACGCTCATATGGGTCCGTCAGAAATACATTTCGGCACCAACCACGGCCGCGCTCTGCAAGGACACGGCAGCCCTGGCATTTTGAGTAAAGACCTTAAAACGAAATTGCATGTTGCTTTTTAAGTGAAAAATGAAAATTAGTAATACATATGCAAGGAGTCTACTTTAACGGCATTGGAGAGGGTCACAATATATTTACAGCAGTACATCCACCGTGCACCAGAATACTGAGGATGACGAGCATGTCCCAAAGCCAGTCCCGCATAATAAAAGACAAAACAAAAAACACATTAGTGAATATGAAAGAACAAAACTCAGTCAAGGCTGAACTGTAAAATGCTGAACAATCTTTGCACCAATAACTTTCTCATCTTTTTAAAAATAGTCTCCGTTTGTTTAAATGCTTCAAAAGGAAAATAAATGGACATCTTTGGTGAAGATTCAACAGCAATCTCTCAGTCTTTTGCCATGACGTCTCTGCAGAATGCCAACTGGGCTCAGCAGCAGGTGCACAAACGAACACACTCGGACCAACGGACGGACAAACACGCATACTTGCTGGTTTCGTAAAAGGTTTAAAATCAACAACAATCCTGCTGGAGAAACCTGATGCCATCGAGCGGGAAATGGAATGATAGCACTGGCAGAATGAAGCAGGTCTGATTTCATGGAAGTCTTGTGGAAGAACAGGCTCTGCGACCCATCGGTACTATTAACTATTTTGAAGATTTAAGGGAAAAGTTCACCTAAAAAAAAAAAAAAAAAAAAAAAAAAAAAATCCAAGCCTGTATGTGGTTATCTTTTCGTTGGGACAAAATAAGAGCTTTTGAATAATCTTCACACAGCTTTTCATGGTGACAATGGTGTAAATCTCCAAAAAAAAAAAAAAAAAAAAAAAAATTAACCATTAAACCAGCTTAAAAGTAGTAATTATTCAATGTTTATGACTTTTCTAATGGAAAATCTTTCCTTCTGCTGCACCTCTCCTAAAGTTTGGGGTCAGTAAGATTTTTTTTCGTAATAAAATAAATACTTTTATTCATCAAGGATGAATTAAATTGATCAAAAGATACAGTAAAGGTATTTATAATATTACAAAAGCTTTCTATTTCCAATAAATGCTGCTCTTTTGAACTTTCTATTCAAAGAATCCTGGTTTCCATAAAAAAATATTAAGCAGCACAACTGTTTTAAACTTTGATAATAATAATAGTTTCTTGAGCACACAGCAAAATCTCCAGAGTTAAATCAACTCTGCTTAGAGTACATATGGCCCCTCTCTAAATAGTGTTAAAGTAACACTGAAGCAGAGTTAAAGTCAGTTTTTGTTTTTCTCTTTTCTTCAGTGATTCTGCTTGTTAACAGCAGGTGTTCATCACTAATGCTCAATCATCACTTAATTAATTGCATAATTATCTCATTAACTGTTACTTTAACACTATTTAGAGAAGGACCATATGTACTCTAAGCAGAGTTGATTTAACTCTGGGGATTTTGCTGTGGACCAAATCAGAATGTTAAAATGATTTCTAAAGGATCATGTGACACTGAAGACTGGAGTAATGATGCTGAAAATTCAGCTTTGATCACAGGAATAAATTACATTCTAAAATATATTTAAATAGAAAAGTGTTATTTCATATTGTAATAATATTTCAGAATTTTTTTGTTTTTACTGTATTTTTGATCATTCTTGGTGAGCATAAGAGACTTTTCAAAAACTTTTAAAATTCTTACCACCTTCAAACTTTTGAACAGTAGTGTACAGAATATTCCAAACTGCAACTTCAGTAATTTAGTGGATGGGAAATTTATTAGTGAAAAATTCCTTACATTTCAGTCTATTCCTCACACAAATGCTTCCTGAGATCTGAAATATAGTGCTTGAGTCAGTGAGGTTTGGTTTCAAAGACAGAGGTTATGCTTCCGCCGTAAGTCAACTTGTGTATGGCCGTTGCCGGAAGCTGGTTATTAGTTTATAAAGTTGTAAATATGGATTTTTTTTTTTTTTTTTTACAAAAACCCATCACTTTGCTTCAACAGGCCTTTATTAACCCCCTGGAGTCATATGGATTACTTTTATGATGGATGGATGCACTTTTTTGGGCTTCAAAATCGTGAGCGGCATTCAGAGCCAGGATAGTTTTTAATATAACTCAGATTGTGTCTGAGAGAAGATAGTAATATACACGTAGGAGGGATTGAGGGGGTGTAAATGATGGGACAAATTTTCATTTTTGGGTGAACTATTCCTTTAAGTCTCATCTGTGAAACCGGGGGATTATATTATGCTGGTTTTATGGTCAAGTCAAGTCACCTTTATTTATATATTTTATGGTGATGTTTTGTCCTTTTTGAGCTTGACTTTCATTGTCACTATGAACTACTAGTGTACTGAAAAGAGCTGCATGAAGATCCTTCAAAAATCTCCTTTTGTGTTCCAAGGAAAAAACTACAGCATACAGGTTTTAGGTTAAGTAACTCACAAAATGCTCATTTTTGGGTCAACTACTCAGCCTTGTATCTTTCATTTTGTGTGTCAGATCATATGACTGAAATGTTATAAATCCCACCAGGAGTTTATATTATACAGCAACACTCCTGGAATCTGAAAACCACCAAAGCTCAACTTTAAAAAAAGAATGATCGGTACAAAAAATAGTTCTGCTTCCTATCTCTCTATAACCTTACCAGTCAAACATGCTGCACTGGATAAGCCATAAATCAAAGAGCGCCTGAGCTCCTGGCTCAGACCTTCCAACAGCAGAAGTCTGCGGAGGGAAAACCTCATCCTCAAGGACACAGCTGAATTCAGCCTTACAGAAACCGTCTCTGAGGAGGAATGTAGGCATTCAGGTCTATGCAGGAAAAGAAAAGATCCTCGAACAAGACGCAAGGATAAAGTGAAAGTCAGAGTCGCCCCTGCAAACCCTCGCTTCCGCATGCAGAGATGGCTTTTGTCAATAATAAACGTGCATCATTTTTCAGAGCATTCTGCCATCTTGAAAAAAAAAAAATCCCACAATGCCCTGCTTTTAAACCTGCAGTGACTAAATGCAGCATGAATGTTGAAGGACGAGTTCAACCAGAAATAAACTGATTATTTACACACCTACATGTCGTTTCAATTGGTGTTCATCATGCAAAGCTTATTTGACTTCAGAAGATTTGGAATAAAGTCAAAAGTGCTTTTATGGAGCTTGGAACGACATGTGGGTGAATTTTCATATTTAGATGAACTGTTCCTTTAACATGATTGTAACTCGATCACATTAGCAGATCAGGCTCGCTGCACTCTTAAAAATGCAAGGTTAAAAACAACCCAAGTTGGGTTGAAAATGGACAAACCCAGCGATTGGGTTGTTTTAATCCAGAAGTTGGGTTAAATGTTTGCTATTTAACTCAACTATTGTTTAAAAAATTACTGTATTGCTTGCTTAAAGTGAACCCAAAACATGTTGGAAACTAACATTTATTAATGTTTAAAAATATGAGCATTTATTAATAAGCTTATTGAATAATAATTAAATGATAAACATTTATTAATAAGCAATTTAATAAATGTTCACCTTTTGATTATTATTGTTGCCTCTAGTAATTATGTGTCTGATTTTTAATTTAAAACCTATTTTGGGTTAATTTTAAGCCAGCCATATAGTCATTTTTAAACAATAGTTGAGTTAAATAAAACTGCCCAGCACATTGGGCAAACATTTAACCCAACCGCTGGGTTAAAACAACCCAGTTGCTGGGTTTGTCCATTTTCAACACAACTTGGGTTGTTTTTAACCCAGCATTTTTTTAGAGTGTGGGAAATCTGCCGTCTGAGTGATCCGACGGACTCCATGCAGCTTAAAGTCAATACAGTGTAAAAACATAAAAAGGAAAAGTAGGGCTTCTAAAATGGTCCATTACAGGCCACTAAAGTATTTAGCCCAGATAAAGGGCTTCTTTGAGCGAGGCCAAAACCTTGCGTAATTCATACATGCATTTAAGACCTCTGAGAAATTTAAATAGCCACGACACATCGTTTAATAACATCAATGCACTTTGGTTGCATCCATAAGACTACTCCATTTTCCAATTCAAATAACCGTTTGACAATACAGCTTTCGTTTCCAAGCTCTCAAGGAACCATATGCAAAAATTCAAGTTTCCCCCCGAGGTCAAATTAAAATCTGAAATCTATTCCGACTAGAAAGACGGCGTACGCTAATTCTACACTAAAGTCCTGACAAAAGTGTGTCTATCTAAAGGGACCATGCTGTACAGTTATGATCTACGTGAATTTCTTCCCCTTTTAAAATCCGGAGGGAACGGAATAAAAAATATAAATATGCATATGTTTTGCATATCGAGGAGAACCATGCTCAAAAAAGGTGAGCCAGCATTTGGGTAGGCTGGACCAGGAAACCTTCAGACCCGTGCGCACAGCTGTGTGGTCGACCTGAAGCCACGTAACGTGCATGTTTACGGCATCGAGGTTTTGTCAGAGCAACCCTCTGTCATGAAAATAGTTTGAAAAACTAAAAAGAACATTTTTCCAGTTACAAATGACATTACATCCTGTTATCTGCTGAAGGCTAATGCCGCTAACTTCAAAACAAACATACGTTAAATGACAACCTGCTTCTACATTACAAATTAAAAAGGCAAAGTCATGATTCACACAAAGAGAGCAAAATGACAGACACTAAAGGGCTCTTAGTTTGTCTGAGAACAAACAGCATCACACACACAAACACACACACACCCCCGCACATCAAGTGAAGTATTAACAGCTGGTTGTTGTCATGTCCTGGTCTTTTTATGTCCCCTCTTCAAGAGTTCAGTGAGAACTGGTCCTGTTCTATGGGCTTTTTCACCCAGGCACCCAGGCCCGCTTTGTGAAAGGCCTTGATGAGCGTTTGCTTCGCCGTGTGATACTCCACCGCTGCTTGTTTGGCTTCGTGGTACGAGCTGGGCTTGGGCACTTTGATTCGCAGAGTTGACGAGAGCTGCCGAAGACATACAAAAATGACAGTACATGATGTGTTTTGTTTGTTTTTGCATTATTTGTAATATAATACAATACTCATTAAGCAATTCTATTTTACATAAAATAAATAAAAATAAAATCAATAAATTAATTAAAATGAATTAATGAACAGAACAAAATTTATAAAAAGAATACTGCTGTGAAATACAGAAAAACAGAACAAAATTTATGCGTTTTGGCTGTTTATTTACACGACAACGGCGTTTTGGGGGCCTGAAAATGCAAACTTTTGAAAACGTTTTAAAGTGCAAGATTTTGAAAACGATACCATTATTGTTTACCATTACAGTGTAAACTATAAAATCGCGAATTTGTGAAAACGGTGACTTCGTGCGTGTGCCGTGCATATTACGTGTTCAGCCTATAGGTGCTTAGTGTTTCTTTACAAAGTGACATCGCCATCTACTGGCCTGGCATGAATAATACAGCGTTTTTAATCATTTTCGTGGATCCGTGTGAACGGGGATCGTTTTGACAATTTTGTCATTTGTATGCGAAAAACACAAAAAGAAAAACTATTCCGTTTTTAGTACATGAATGAGAGATGCGTGTGCCCAAATGTATTTTTATTGTGCGTTTCCCATACAGCAGTTTTAATTTCGCTTTAAGCCCGGAACATACCAAGCCGACGCTGACAAACTAGTGCCGACGAAAGCAGACGTTGGCTCATGTCGGCAGCGTCTGGGTCCAAAGTTGCCCTGACACACCAAACCGACGCTTGACACCCGACGGCCAAGTAGCACGTCCATTCTGCGCCTGCGTAAGAAGAAATGCCTTTCCGTACCAGCAGGTGGCAGTAGCTGAACAGCCAATCAGAATGATCAGATGGCCCGACTGACCGATGAGCTCCGACGCCGATTCAACATGTCGAATTGGACGACAAAAAGCAGACGAGGACCGACTTCAGCCGACGGTGTGGAACACACTGAGAAAACTTAGTCGGCCGACGAACAAAAACTGCCGACGGCCGACCATCAGCTTGGTGTGTTCTGGGCTTTAAATATATTTGATTAGACTTGCCATCTTTCACCAACTTCTTTACTATTACAAAGTATTGCAGTAAATTTGAAAGTGAATCCATGAAGATGTGATAGTCGTACCTTAGTGTGTAGTGGCACCCAGCGGCTGTATAGGGCATGCTTACAGAGACGTGAGGGTCTGCCCATGTCATCCTTGCCTGTGGTGGCGTTAATGACTTCTAGAGCCTGATCTCCCACCGTCCAGTTCACACTGAAGTTGGGGGCCTTTCCTGGCTGCCGGGCCTCAGCGTTACTGATTCCTGCAAACACACAAATACATTCATCATAGTAGAAAACTAAACCCAGAGATGGACTTGGAGCATTTGGTGCAAACATCCAGTGTGGCCCTTTTTATGCAGATGACTTGATATAAGAAAAATATTTACTGAACAAATATGAAGAAATTTATTTCAAGGCTTCTATTTTCAATGAACACAGATAAAACAATGTGTTCAAGGTTGTTTATTCAGTGGATGTTTTAAAATGTAACTTTGCCAATTATCAATCCACTTTGTATTTTTACAATGTTGGTAGTATATGTAAATGATTAATGTTTACTCGTTCTATGTATTACCTGGACAGAGAAATTCACGTTTATTTGTCAGCAAAAGTCTTCCACTTTTGACAGCTCCAGGGCTTTCGTGAAAACGGCAGTTTCTTTCAGTTTTCCCCCCTCCGTTTGGCCTAAAACACTGTGTTCGTGGTCATCCAGTTTGAAATGTTGACTACAAACACACAGTTTTTCAGATTGTCCTTCATGGTGTTCTCTCCGTATTTACGATTCTTGCCTAAAATGCGCTGGATCCTTCACTGGAAACTAAAAGTAACTCACTCCCTCTAAACATTTACTCTTTGAATTCTTGTACCCAGGAACAATACAAGTCGACACCATTATGGCTAAAAGTTTGCCAAGAAGTATTTCCAACTAAAGCAAGGTGGTATTTGACTCTGGTCAAGCGTATCCATAGCAGACTGGTGGGAGTGCATTATGGGTGTTAAAGTTTTCCTACTTATTTGGCTAAAGGGAAGACAGCAGCCTTATTTCTCTAGTTTTCTCTACTCAAGTAGCACCGATATAATTTTTTCCCCTGCCTTTCTACTGCACAGACAGCCAAGTTTTATTGAAAGCCCATTTTGCTAGCAGTTAAGTACCAATTTAAGCTTTAGGGTTCCCACACTTTGTTACCAATGAATGTCCATGACTTACATGATCTTATCAGTCATTCATTATGTGGAATTTTATTAAAAAAATTCTACAGAGATTGCTGGAGTGGATTTCCACTTGTATGTCAGCTAACCATATTTTGAATAAACAGATTTAAACAATTGTACTTATGAGTGTAAAGGTCTCCAATAAGATCCTAAACAACAGACTGATGACTTATGCTACTTTTCAAGTCTTACACAAGAACTCCAAAAAAAAAAAAAAAAAAAAAAAAAAAAAAAAAAGGCAATACCCAGCCAACGAAAAATTTTACAGAACAGACTAAACCGGAAACAAACCAGAAACTATATTAACTGAATATTTACCTGAAGCAATGGTAATTAATTGAAAAACACTTGAAGGCTATATGCCATTATTTAAATTTTTTTTTCTTTAATATTTACATTATTATTAAGTTTAAATTAATATTAAAATATATGAAATAATATAATATGTAATATGTGCTTTTATAGCATACAAGCATACAATAAATGGCTCACTAAATAAATGGCAGACCAAGACGACAGGAACAAAAAAAGTTGACAAATGCAGAAGAGTCGTTCTTTGAGCTAGTGTTATGAAGCAGAGGTTGAGTATGTTATGCTTCAACCTCCCACAACACATCATCAAATGGAGATTTTCAGCAGTAAACCATTAAAAGCAAGTTCTGCTAAGAATCTGATGTAACCCAGTGCAAAAGCAGTGCTGGGTGTTTCTCATGAGGTACAAAAAGTGAGAAAGGATATGTTCTCTACAAGAGCAGCCGGCATCTCCCTGATGACACTCAAGCATGTATTTAATGAGGAATCTATCTATACCCAGTGCTGGGTAGTTTTTCAGAAGCATAAAAATAGTTCACCAATTTTTATCAAAAAATATCTCGGTAAGGATCGGTATTGGGGCTGATTAAGCATTTTTAACTGATCGGTATTGGCTATTCTAAGCCCGATCCTTTATTTTACATCAGCTGTCACACAGGTGTATTGCAGTAGGTAGAGGTATGCACCTTCAAGCGGGTTTGCCAACTACCATTAAAAGGAAAAGAAGCTCAAATGTGCTTGAGTGACGCATGAGAACCAATGAGGTTTGTTCTAGCACGTCACGTTATTTTAAAAAAAGATTAAAGAAAAAAACGAGATGGGAAAAAAAAAAGAGAGAAATCAGCAGGAGCATCTACGATTTCAGGCACGGTATGAATTACTGAAACAGGCTGTCGGGTGTGTGATGGTGAGATGGAGAGCAGGCCCATCTAAATTCCAGTAATTCATCAAACCATGAGGAAATTGAAGGCGAATGGGGGGAAACTGTCCATCTAGTAAATGGTAATACAATTTGACATCGGTGCCATTTTCAATGATTTGGGAGTGGAAATGCAAGCCGGCCGTATGACGTTGTCTTACCGCTGAGCAGGGGGCGGTTGAGGGAGAATTGCTGGGGCAGGTCTTCGATGTCAGCGATCCGCTGGTACATGGCTCTGGAGAGATGATCAGCGTGATACAGGCTGCCCAGGATGATGCTGGAGAAGTAGATGGGCTCAGTGAAGTAGCTCATCAGAGAGCCCTGGATGCCCACCACATTCCACCTGCAAGAACAAACCCAAACACCTCAGATCAGGGCTTCGCTTCTTCAAGACACAGATTTCATATTGGACATCAAGTGGCAACCTAACACAGTACAAACACTATGAATTGCATAGACTCAACAGTATGCAAAATTAGAGTTAGTGTATGCAAAAAATAGTGTTTGGATACGCAATAAGATATATTTATTTTAAACAATTATTATTTTTATTATATTTAATTATAATTAATTTACTTATTTATTAAATTCTAATATAATTTTTTAATATACATTTTGCATTGATTTCTCCCTCCTGTCCGCAACCCCAAAAGAACAGACCTGCAGCTTATTTTTATTATAATTAATTATTATTCAATTGAATTATAATTTTTAAATATTTTTTAATTGGTATTTTGCATTGTTTTCCCCCCACTGCTGTATGCAACCCCATCAGAACAGATATGCGGCCCATTTTTATTATAATAATTGTAATTAATTTGATTATTACATTTAATTATAATTATTTTATAATTTTATTATTGGCATTTTGCATTGTTTTCCCCCCTGCTGCATGCAACCCCATCAAAACAAACCTATGATCCATTTTTATTATAATTAATTATTATTAAATGTAATTATAATTATTTTATAATTTTATTATTACTGGTATTTTGCATGGTTTTTCCTCTGATGTATGCAACACCATCAGCATCACCATCACCAACAGACCTGTAGTTGATTTTTTTTATTATAATCAATTAGAATTATTATTAAATTTAATTATAATGTAATTATTTTACAATATTATTATTGATATTTTGCATTAATTTCCCTCCTCCTGTTTGCAACCCTATCAGAACAGACCTGTGGTGGATTTTTATTATAATTAATTACAATTATTGAATTTATTTATAATTATTTTACAATTTTATTATGAACATTTTGCATTGTTTTCCCCTGCTGTTCGCCATCAGAACAGACCTGCCACCCAATTGTATTACATTTAATTATATGATTAATTATAATTATTATTATTACATTTAATTGTTACATGTAATTGTAATTAAATACTTTTTATATTTGGTATATAATACTTTCTATTATTGGCATTTTTCAATATTTTTCCCTCTGCTGTATGTAACCCCATCAAAACAGACCGCCTATTTTTGGGTCACAGTCCACCAGTTGACAACCACTGCATTTTACCGTTACTGCATTGATTCGGCTTTAAAAGAGTAAATCTTTTTTTCTTTTTTTAAGTTTGTTACTAGCCTGAAGTATTTCCAGCACTTTCACATAATGGATTCCTAATCTCACTCCATCTAAAACACAAAAAAAATCAGATGTAGCATATAAGACAATCAGGAGCTACAAGAATCAACAGAGCAAAAAAAGCAATCTGGCCAGCAGCCCAGATGTGAATTTCAAATGCATGATATATACAAAAAAAGCACCAGTGGATGAATTATTCAATTAGCGCTGTTCTTCCAAACCACCTCATTTACGTCTTTACAGGTCCCAGACTCACCCACTGGGTCTCCCTCCTCAGCCATTCACAATCAAAAGGCCTAATCAAGCCGAAATCTGCTCCCCAAAACAACACCTGCTGTATGCAGCTGAAAAGATCCCAGACTCAAGTGATTGAAACTGTTCTTTTCAGCCTGACCAATCAACAGTCTGACACAGTTCAACTTTTGCTACTGTTAACTACTTTGTTAAACAAGCACTAGTCTCCTGTAGCCAAAACACATTGCAGCGTATTCAGTTCCTGAGGCGGATATCTATCTGCTAGACTAGATAACTTCATAAAGATTTGATGACACCAACCTGGAAAACTTTTGACTAATCCAGTGATTATTTCATCACTAAAAGTATCAATTTACATTGCGTAGAAGCCAGCCAATCAGATATGAATTGATGATTTTCACATAGTGCTTGTGAGATTGTGTGGAACAGGCATCATGTGGTCAGTGAATGGACTTTGGCTGGTCTTCTGAGACTAGCTTATTACAAGAACGCTTGATTCTGGTCACAAGACAAGGGTCTAATCAAAAGCACTGGAATGCAAAAAAGCCACACATTGCATATCAGGGTAAGAACAAGTGACCCAGTGGCACATAATAAGTCAGATTAATAATTTAGGGGTGGAAGAATTCAAAGCTGTAGGTACATACAAGCATGCAATTGGTGCACGCTATGATGCAAGCCTGCTTTTGATATCCATAAAGACACTGCATATTCAGCAAAGATGTATTAAATTCAACAAAAGTGATTTTTTGATTAAATAAATGCAGCCTTGGTGAGCAATTCTTTGAAAATGCTAGTATGTGTAACCAAGCATATCTATGAATGAATGCAAAAATATATTTAAAAATAAATAAATAATAATGTAAAATGTGAATAATTCAATTATTTGATGAAATGTGTTAGAAGTCTTTAACTCTAAATTTAAATCAAAGTCAAATGTAAAAAAAGAAAAATTTCATTTACAATTATTTCAGGATTTTTGTTTGCATTTAATTCTGTTCTAGGTTTGTTCTAAACAAAATAAAACAGTGAACATGAAGAGGGTTTATGCAAATTAGACTTAAACTAAAGATATGGCATCAACAAAAAGACATTTTCTGTCATTTCAACAAAATAACCTTCATGTTTTTGAGTGAGCTACTGTTATTCTTATTTCAGACATGACTGGATCAGCACCTTCCATTAAAAATTCACAGGAACACCCTCAACCCGCTGTGTGTCCCGGTTTGAGACTCACAACTGGTCATGTTTCTAGCAGAGCAGGTACAGGCCCTGGCGGAGGAGACACAGCGTTCTATCAACACCACACGCTCATTCATCTCAGCAGATGGGCTGCTTTTCCTTGAGTGTGAGCTGTGAACATCAGTTCTGCTGTGTGTGAGTGTGTCTGACCGTCCCTGAGCAACACATAAACTAGCCCAGCCCTGACTAAACGCCACTTTCATCTGAAAACCAACGCAATAAACTGAATCGAACAATACAGTATCAAAAGCATACCAAAAGGCTCATTGTCTCTCTAGAAATACTTCAACTTATGCATCTCTATATAGACATACATATATATATATATACACATCTGATCTGTGCCACATAGGAGGGAAGAAAAAAAAAAAAAAAATTAAAAAATTGGAATTGGGTCACTTGAACCATGTAATGTAAATGCGGCATTACTGTCTTAATGAGTGAGTCATTCAGTCATTCATTCAACTGATTCATTCAGGAACAAAGCAAGTGGTCATCTTTATGAATGGGTCACTGCTCACTCGATTCGTTAAAAAAATGCAGATTTATTCAGTAATGAAACCCTGAGGTGCACAACAGTTCTGCTGTGGCTTTGTTTGGAACTATTTTCATTGGCGAAATTAAGCAAAAACAGGCAATATCGTGTGATATTGCTGAACTATATCATGTGATTATAAAAATAAGACAGCCAAAAATGGGCATTTTTTTGCCCTCATATCTTGAATTTTAGTGGCATTTTAACTGCATTCTAATATGCTTCATCACACAGTCAGTCGTTGCCCTGCATCATGTTCATAACTAAACTGCATGTAATACATGCAATTAAGTGCATTAATAATTTAAATGCATTATTTTTTACATAATTAATCACACCAAATTAACGTGTTAAATTGACAGCCCTAAAAAAAGTAAAAAAAAAAAAAAAAAAATTTTTGCAAAGTAGCATTGCATTTTTTTTTTTATTTAAAACAAAAAAGAAAAAGGTTTTGTAGTTTCAATGGGGTTGCAACATAAAAAAATATAAATAACTAAATAAATTAAAATATTAACAATTAAAGTATAATTAAATAAATAAATAGAGACTGCAGGATGAGGATGATATACATGTACTTCCGAATGACAGTTAAAGTGTGTGAACTGAGGTGAAGATGCACTCTGGGTATTCTCTCATTAGAAGAGACAGGACCTGTGCTCTCTGGTCACAGCTGTCTCTGACATGTCCTTATCTCTCCGCTCACAGCTGCTGGGCGGCAGGGACAGACACATCACTGCATTGACCCCACAGGATAAATGAACGCTCCCTGCAACACTGATAATACTGTCTTCTTTATTTAACTAGGGTTATAGCAATGCTGAACCCATGCACCTCTTTCCCTGTCAATTATGAAGTCTGGTAATAGCCAATGAGCAATTAAATTCACAAAGCCCTTGTTCTCTTCCCAACAGTGACAGGTACAGCGTCTACCTAGAGCAGTGAGATTAACCAGAAGGTTCCAGACTACTGCTTTTGCTGAGCTGTCTATTATTCTAATGAAGAGGGCTGGCAATAGCTCCACTCCAAAACTTAGTGAGCTGCTTAACTAGGCAGCATTTTTTTTTAGATATCACAGAAGCAGGTAGGCAGGAATATTATGCTCATTATGGCCAAATTTTAATGCAACATTACATCCTTTACAGAGAAGGACACCCCAGAATGCATTGTGATGAGCTCAGTGAAGAGAATTTGAATATATTCCTATTTTGTTAAACAGCCAAATAGCCATATTATTTATATATATATATATACATACATATATATATATATATACACACACACACGTATATTTTATAATTATATACAGTACATATACTGTATATAATAATATTACTATTATTATTATTATATTTACAATAGTTTTGTAAGTGTAATTTCTATTTTTTATTAAATGATTTCATAAAAAATTAAAGAAATTGCCAATTGGTTAAATATTAAAAAAATATTCAAATATTAAAAAAAGTATACAAAAATGTAATAATTTATTACTATTTTATATATATATATATATATATATATATATATATATATATATATATATATAGATAGATAGATAGATAGATATAGATATATATAGATAGAAAAAATTAAATTATATTAAATGTAATTATTTATTAAATATTATATCATATAGTTTGTATATATTAATAATGATTGCAATACTTTTTAATTAACAGCTACAAACATCATTAACACTTGATGACATTAAGTGCAAATCATTACTGGCTCTGGGACATCCTTAAAACTGAGCAACTGGGATTCTATTAGTGTTGTTGCTGACACAGAGCATCAGTTAGGATGTCTACGTATGCAGCAGACAGCAAGGCAGCTCACTAGGTTTTGGAACAGGGCTTATGTGTACATGTGTGTTTACATGCTACCAACTACCTTGCGATTTTGTCACTGCATGACATCGTAAGCAGACGCTCCCCCTGTAGAACTCCGTCCCATGTCTGTATGGTGTTACTAGAGCGCACCGGGATGGTTCCCTCTCCAGACTCGATCTTGGTTCTCAGTTGACCCCTTGCCTTCCTGTTGGGATGTCTGTCTCCCTGGTCTGAGGAGAACAGAGTTACAGAAACATTTTAAAAGAATGAGGGGGCAATGTTAATCTAATTCAACTACACAACAGATTTAATCAACCAATAACAATAACAAAGAAGAGTAATTGTTTTTTTTGGTTCAGCTGAATAATTTTATGACTTATGAAGTGACACTCAAGAGCAGAATTAATCAGGCCACAAGGGGAGTCGACAAAGCCAGCTAATTAAAAACACTGATGAAATTTGTTTTTTAAAACACTGTCAGACAGTCAAGTGAAATTAAAATGAAATGCGACCTGATCAGAAGAGGGCCCATACTGATCTTAATTGAACAACTATTCAGTTTTGATCATTAATTTTCCAACAAGTGTTTGAGTAAACTAAACTCTTCATCCACCTCCCGCTAGATCATGTGTAAAGGACTGAATAGTTTGATTTAATAAAGACTCAGTTTCACCCTCTACGCCCGCCTCATGAGGAGAGAAGATCCGAGCGTCTCCACAGGGCGACGTGCTGATGTAAAGATGAAACTGGACGTTGTCTTTCAGCCGGAAGCCACGTTTGTCACACTGCGTGAATATGGACTTTTGGTGCTCCTCTTTATTGTTGCTAAATTTACAGATAAACAATAGAAAAATCACATTTATCCCCCAGTTTTTTGTCATGTACAAGTACATACAAAACTATTGCTTGCACAACCATATTGCATATTGTGAATGCAATTTGAACTTCAAGATGCTATGATAGCATTTATAGGTGTGGTCCGTATATATTACATATACAGTCAAACCAAAATTTATTCAAACACCTTGAACATTTCATTCATTATTATAGTTTATTCACTATAGTTTTAAAAAATGGTAATAAAATATGACAAGATCTCAGAGTTAAACCATGTCAGAAAATATTAATCTTAATTATGTCAGATAACACTTAAGCAAAACATGGTCAGGTCAAAGAATAATTTTTGGTTCCAAATTTTTATCAATTTTACTGGTAGTCCACTGTATGAAGAATTTAATATGTCACAGTTTTACTTTATTTTGCTATCCTCACTTACATAAATGAACTATAGTGTCCTGCACCCACTAGTAAAAATATATCAAAAATATAAAAAATGTCTGAATAATTTTTTGTTTGACTATATACCTCACATACACTTTTTTTTTTTGGAACCCCAGTCCACTTAAATTACATATAATAACACAATATTAAAAAACATAATAATAATTAACTAAAAAAAGTAAATTTATCCATAATAATTCATGATTATTATAGATTACATATTTCTCTCTCTCTCTCTCTCTCTCTCTCTATATATATATATATTTATTATATAAAACAAAAATATGAAAATATATCCATAATAAATTAGTATTATAGATTACATTCTCTCTCTCTTTGTATTTGTATCAGTGTTTGGTGTTTTAATACATTACAAAAGGCTATATGATGACTAATGTTTAATATATAATAATAATAATAATAATATTTATTATTATTATTATAATAAAACCACTAAATACTGTGATTTAATTAAATATATGCACATATACACATAAATACACACACACACATATTATATATATATATATATATATATATATATATAAAATTTATGCACATATATCCATACTAACATTTCATTATTATTAGATTTTAAATATATTTACATTTATTTTTATATTATATATTTTAATAAATATTTTAATATAGTTTAAGAAATTGCAAAAGGCCATTTCATGATTAATCACTATTCATTTTGCATCACTATCTAAAATGTATACAATAACAAAATGTTAAATTAAAACCTGTTTATGAGTTTAATTTCCCCTTCTGCTAGACTAAACATCATCCATCATGCTATGATGACAAAGGAGACATACACAGACATGCGAGACAGTAATGGCGGCGTCTCACCTTAAGAAGTGCTCCAGCTGCATGTAGAGATACCTGATCAGGGAGCGACGAGCAATGATTTCAGCGTGACAATCGTTGAGCGCCAGGCCACGGTCGCTCATATACTCGCCGTTTATACACTTGGTTCCCGTGGAGACGCAGATGACCTGAGCGTCCTTGACATCAGTGCCTGAGTTAAAAGCAGGAGGAAACATACCAGGACTGACTACAGAACCAACAACAACAACAAAAACACTCATTCACTCACTTACATGTGAAAACTATTTTACTGAAGTCTAGGAATATCTAGACTCTTAATGTAAAGTTTCTGGTTCTGATTCCTTGATTTCATAAATTATTTTTTTTAGTAGTAAAAGTAAACTTTATTTCAAGTACACAAAACACCATCAGTCAGTGAGTGATTAAATAGGCTGATTCAAAGAGATTACTAATGAGTTCTAGTACTACTAATTACTTGTTAACTCTCTCAGAGACATTTTTTTTTTTATTATTTAAAAAAAGGGACCATTTTTGAATAAGAACTTGTTCTCAGTTCTAATGCCTATGCAGAACTCTACCTGTTGTCATGACAACACCCGCCAGAACTTTCCGCCGTGCGTGTGGAGACGTGAAGTTGTCAGTGAGCTCGCTGAATTTGTCCACTACCAGACGAGAAACGGCATCTGCAAGAACCTGGTAAAGAGCATACAGGTGTCAGACTTCACACAGACAGCACTGCTATCATCAGTAATACAACACACATTAACACACCCTTGCTTCGATATGTAATACACACTTCTCATGATCCAATCAATTCCTGATTGATAAAATCAAGTCAAGGCCCTACATTTTGTCTTGTTGAACATGCTTTTCCACTCAGAAATATTTGAGATTAAATGTTTACACTGAGTTTCAACACAAAATAATACATACAATTATACTGATTTGTAATGGAACACACACAAATGAAATTCAATTCAATTGACCCTGTCCTCTATGGATGACTGTAAAGCAGAATTTACCGTAGACCTCAGATTCACCTTCTGCTGCTGCAATAAAATATCAATATTTCATCGAAACCCTTCAGGCACCTCTGTGATTCCTTTCCGCTAACAGTGCCCTCTACTTCACATTCCTTAATATGCTGGAAAATGATTATGCCAAGGAAAAATCAATGGCCGAATGGGCACGAATTAGAGACATTAGTCTAACATTACTTCCCAAATACTTCGGAGTCACTCAGTCGGAGACGGCTAATGGGAGTTTTAAGCGGAGCATACTCCCGATATATTATCAGGAGACAGTGAAATCTCCCACCCAACACAAGGCTGTGTTTTATTCTCATGATAAAACACACTAGTTTCCACCATCATCTTTATTTGCTTTCATTTCCCATTAGCGCCTGGGGACAGATGACAGGAAATTCACTGGCCAACTAGACGCTGACAGATTTCACAGGAGAGTAGTCTAGGAAACTAAGAAAGAGGAAAAAAGGAGGCTAACGCAGAGATAAAAACATTTCAAATACAAATAACCTTCTCGAGAATGTTTTGGATAGAAATGCAAAATTAATAGTGATTCATTTTGTAATTTATTAAACCACCAAATGATATATACACTACCGGTCAAAAGTTTTTGAACGGTAAGATTTCCAGTCTTCAGTGTCACATGATCCTTCAGAAATCATTCTAATATGTTGATTTGCTGCTCAAGAAACATTTATTTATTATTATCAATGTTGTGTACAATTTTTTTCATGAATATTTGATGAATAGAAAGTTCAAAAGAACAGCATTTATCTGAAATATAAAGCTTTTGCAACATTATAAATGTCTAAACTCTCAATTTTGATAAATTTAATGCATCCTTGCTGAATAAAAGTATTCATTTATTTAATTTCTTCAAAAAAAACAAAACAAAAAAAACCAAAAAAACAAACAACAACAACAACACACACAAAAAAAAAACTTACTGAACACAAACTTTTGAATGGTAGTGATGTTACAAAAACTCTCTATTTCAGATAAATGCTGTTCTTTTGAACTTTCTATTCATCAAATAATCCTGGAAAAAAAATTGTATACAACTGTTTTCATCATTGCTAATAATAATAAATGTTTCTTAAGCAGCAAATCAGCATATTACAATGATTTCTGAAGGATCATGTGACACTGAAGACTGGAGTAATGATGCTGAAAATTCAGCTTTGCCATCACAGGAATAAATTACATTTTAAAATATATTAAATGGAAAACAGTTATTTTAAATTGTAAAAATATTTCATAATATTACTGTTTTTGCTTGGATCAAATAAATGAAGCCTTAGTGAGCAGAAGAGACTTCTTTTAAAAACATAAATATCTTACCATTCAAAAACTTTTGACCGGTAGTGTACACGTAAAATATTTATATATAAAATATTTAATTAATTTTTGATTAATTTTTATTTACTGTATTACATCATATAAAATGAAGAATAACATGTTAATTTTTTTTAGCTAAATCCATCCCAATGTTTTAACAGAGCCCATCTTCATTTCCATTAGGCTTTGTTCCTAATTAAGATGGCCATAATGGCCTGTAGCATTCAACCTTCTATCCTTGATGTGAGGTCAGTACATATCGCCACACAAGTGCAGGAAAAGCATGACATGATAAAACGATCAGTCGTCCAGTGACGAGAGTCTATTTAACCTCTCGCCGTGTGGCTAAAACAAACACACCTATCTACCTCGGGTCTCATATTGACAGCATGTTAAATTTGTGGGTATCAGATTAGGAATGGATAATGGGGTTTTGCATTCATGGTGCTGTATGTGTCACACAGACAGACAGCCCAAGAGCAATCAGCATCAGAGACAAAACATGCGGCTGACAGGACTGCTCTTTAGTGGACAGGTAGTGGGCAGGCTGAAACAAAATGTTCTTGTTTTGACACAGTTCAGAGGAAGATGTTAATTAAGATTGGGTCGCTTCCAGGCCTGGTCTTATCTCAAAAGCAGGATTAACAGAGGATTTTAGAAATGTGTAAATAGACGTCTTTCTCACACAAACGCCAGTTGTTGGTCATTACGGCTCACTGTGTTGTTTCACTGGTAGGGGTGAGCAATATATTGAATATGCATGACATATTCACAATGCTTTGCTAGAGACATGACATTAAGCAACATTGTGATTACCATAATGATTTAACACGCTTTTTATTCGGCCATTAAAATATCCGAAAGGCCCAAAGTTCCAAGGTCCTTCTCACAACTCACAAGTACAAAAAAAAAAGGTAAAAGAGAAGCAAGTTATTAGGAGCTGGTAAGTTCGATGAATCAGTTCAGGCCAATTAAGTGTATCAATTTAGATTTTGTTTGTTTGAATAACTTAAAAATGCTCAGTCTCAACATGGCTTTATATATACAGTATATATTAAACAGTTTAGTAACAGTTTAGTTTAGTATAGTGTAGTTTAGTATACTTTTATGCCATTATATATATATATATATATATAACAAAAGGTTTTAATTATATTTTGCTACATATAAAGTTATTTTAAAGTTTTTGAAGTGTCAAAAGGTCATTCGGTTTAACCGTCCAAAGGCCAATACAGCCATTTCATTTGTGATTAAAATATCTTAAAATGTAATAAATGTATATATTTTTCATTCTGGCATGATTTTATAACATTATATATCAACATAGTGCAACATGGTATTAAAATAATGTGTAGAAGTCGTTGCTTTGTTATAAGAAAGAATGTCTGGAAAAATGAATTTCATTGATGTCATTCGGAGTAACCAATATAAAGGGACCATTTTGGATCAAGTAATGCCTTCAATATCATGTGACAGGATGGGACATTATTCAGACACCTGCAAAGGACCACATGGTCATGAAGCAAAGTAACAAACTCTCTCTTAACTATTTGAAAAATTCATGTTTTCACTTGCTCATACGCATGTCCCGAAACATTGGGTCATTCGGTACAACCGTTATAAAACATGGAAAATGTTGTCATATTTTAAAAACTTGTACTAAATATAAAATGTTTGATTGTCCTTTAGCTAGCTAGCTAGCAAGCTAACTAGCTTGGTAGCTAGATATCAGACTGTTAGCATTGTTTGAAAATATCGTCATTCGGTATAACCAAAAGTGTCATTCGGTAAAACTGAAATTTTGGTTAAACCGAATGACTTTTTTGGTGACAAATTTTGTCCATCTTGTAAAAAGTAAAAATAAAATAATCTCAAAAAATAATCTCATTGTTAACACAAATTTTTTCTTTTTACACTTTTAAAAACCTTATTTGTCAATGACCCATATTATATATATATATATAAAATATATAATATATTATATATATATATATATAAATAAATAAATAAACACACATATATATATTTTCTTTTAAGTATAAAAGAAAAGTTTTTTTTTTTTGTTTTAGCTATTTCACACAATCCATCCCTATGTTTTAACAGAGCCCATCTTCATTTCCATTAGGCTTTGTTCCTAATGAAGATGTCCATAATGTGCCGGCTTTGTGCATCACGGCATAAAGGCTTAGACGATGATCTCCGATAAACTTAAATGGATCAGAAACTTCAATTAAACATTTTGAGATGTGAAAGACCGATGTCTTTTATTTTATCAGATTGTTACACATCAGATACAATCAGACTTTATCAGACAGTCTGATGTGTGTGCTAAAGGAAGCCACAGTACAAGAGAAAGATGAGGTTCAACATTAAAGTAGTTTCTGCAGAGTGTTTGTGAAAATATATACTTTTATTAAACTATAAGTGTAATACAATATTTCTTTACCTGTTGAGGCCTGCATATCTCTAGGGTATAAATAAACCATTGCTATACTGCTCCAAAGCTGTTAATAATTAAAGTATCTTTCAAAAAATGATGAATAAACAAAAGGGTTAAAGGCCGTTTATGAGGCATGGGAATTGATGTGAAATGTTGTGCGATATCTAGCTGTTTTAAATTCTAGAATCCAAACCTCATCTATGTGCCTGCCGCATTGCGTCTCAATGTTGTTCATAGTTCAACATTAACGTTTTTTGAATGCAACAACATGCTCTGTGTGAATGACCCTTTAAAGGGACAGTTCACCCAAAAATGAAAATTCTGTCATTAATTACACATCCTCATGTCATTTCAAACCCATAAGACTTCTGTTCATCTTCGGAACACAAATGAAGATCTTTTTGATGAAATCTGAGACCTTTCTGTCCCTCCGTTGACAGCTACGCAACTACCACTTTGATGCTTCAAAAAGTTCAAGAAAAGATCATAAAACTAAGCCATATGAATTGAGCGGTTTAGTCCAAATTTTCTGAAGAGACTCGATCACTTTATATGATGAACAGATTAAATTTAGATTTTTATTCACATATAAACACTAATCAACAAGCGTGTTCGCATGAAGTGCGAGAACCAATGAAGTTCGTTCTCGTTTTACGCAGCACATTTGAGATTCTGGAAGAGGTTTGTTCTCACGCGTCAAGCAGGTTTGGTTGAGCTTCTGTATATGTTCGCTGAACAATATTTATATGTAAATAGAAGCTTAAAAATCTGTTCATCATATAAAGTGATCGAGTCTCTTCAGAAAATTTGGACTAAACCGCTCAATTCATATGGATTAGTTTTACGATCTCTTTAATGAACTTTTTGAAGCGTCAAAGTTTCAGCTGCGTAGCTGTCTATGGTGGGACAGAAAGCTCTCAGATTTCATCAAAAAGATCTTCATTTGTGTTCCGAAGATGAATGAAAGTCTTACGGGTGTGGAACAACATGAGGGTGAGTAATTAATGACAGAATTTTCATTTTTGGGTGAACTAACCCTTTAAGATACATCAATCATTATGTGTAGCCAAGTTTTCAGGCAAAAATGAAAAACTATGGAGAGTCTGTGGTGCGGATCTCTTACCTGTGGCAGGTGCAGCTGTAGGCCCTCTCTGGGGATGGGTTGGCGTGACGGGGTCTGGTCCAGTTGCATGTTGAAGAGCGCTGACAGAGCCGCCTGGGCAGCCCGTGCTTTAGCGAGTTTCTTATTTCGGCCCGAGCCCTCAAACGTCTGCGAGTCCACAGTCACGGACATCACAAAGTTCTTAGCATGGCTTTCCCCGCTCTCCGACACAAACTCGTATTTGAGGCCTGGGCGCAGCTCGTTGAGAATCATGACGGGGTTCTTGCCGCTGGTCGAGGAGGTGAAGGAGGAGGGTGGCTGCAGGGGCGCCTGCACAAGGCTGTTCGTACCTGGCGCCTGGGGCACGGGATACTCTCCCAGCGGGTTTAAGGAGCCGTTGCCGTTGGAGCCCAGAAAAAATGATTCCTCGGGCGGTGCCGGCGTCTCAAACCCGTTGAAGAGCATGTCAGGGAAGTCAGCCTGGTCAGAGGTGAAATCCGTGTTGACGGTGAGCGTACGGCCCATGGCCAGGTGCGCCTCAGACGCGTTAGGAAACTGAACAAAGGAACGCAGGGCCTTTTCAGCGGCATTCAGCTTGGCCTTTTTCTTTGTAGGCCCTGAGCCTTCAAACAACTGCCCGTTAACCTCAACGGTCATGACGAAAACCGGTGCATGGACCGGGCCGGTCTGCGAGAGAAGCTTGTACTGCAAGCCTGGTTTGATCTCGTTCAGCTGCATCAGGGCGTTCTTGGGCAGAACCGGCCCTGGCGTTTTCTTACGTTTCTTGGGTCTGAATTTTGAGTGCGCATGGCCATTGTTGCCCTCCTCCAGGGGGCGCTTGCGACCCCCTCCTCCACTACCGTTGGGGAGCTGCTCCACCAGGCCAGCTCCCTCCTTAGAAGAGACGTTGTCCAGGTTGCGGTTTTCCTTTACGTCGGTGCTGCATGAACCTGCGGTGCCCAGAAAGAGTAACTTACAACGCCTTCGTTGCAGGATCTTGTAAATGTAAAATTTATAGATTCCTTTATCTCTCTTTGTAACCGAACAAGTGATGTGTGTTCCATTTTTGTATGCCGAGGTATGCTAGCATGATACATTTTTAGACTAATCTTGTGAAACATCATTATGAGAGGAATTTCGGAGATGACACTGGAAAAAAAAAAAAAAAAAAAAAAAAAAAAAAATTAAGGAAAAAAAAAAAAAACGATTAATTAACTTAATTAAGGAAGACCATGAGGTATGAAATCTAAATGATCATAATCATCAGTTTAATTTAAAGTACAGTTTGAGCATTCAGTTTGGCAGGCAATGGCTTGTGCCGAGTCAATCAATCATCTCATTGGAGATAAAATATGTGCTAATGGAGAACAGAAACCAAAGCTTTAAAAGTCTAATCACTAATTAAATGAGGCTCTTTTTGAGCAGCAAATGCACTTTTTCAGGTCCCTCTATATAACACACCAATAAAATTGGGTTCATAATAAAGTTAAATTTCAGTTTTTAGTGTGGTGTCAAGAACATAGTTCTCTTATCTCACAAAACCCTGTCAAGCATCATATTTCAACCCAAAAACAAAAGAAAAAAAAAAAAAACCTTATAACTGTCAAAAAATAGGGCTGTCAATCAATTAAAAGATTTAAATCATGGTTAATCTTTAATCAGTTCCTTTAAAATACAAATAAAATGCTAAAATATATAAAATTAAATATGCCTACATGCAATTATGTATTTTGTAGATGACATTTAATATTTATGCAATAGTGCTCTTCACTCATCTGAAGGTTTCAACAAGTTTTTAAAACAAATGCTGTAATTAAAAAAAGAAAGCATATTTAATCGCATACATGAATGTGTTAACTGTGAGAGCAAAAACAAAAATAAAATTAAATAAAACCAAAAATAGCCTTTTAATTAGGCTTGGTTTTCTAAATGCGAAATATTATTTTATTCTATTTAGATTTTGGGGTGAAATAGGACCTGGGCATGTTTTCATGAGAATTATATTCTCATGTGTGTATATTTACAGGACACAATTGTTTTCACTTAAGAAGAAGGTCTTGCAGAGGAAACACACATCATCATGTCCTGTTGACAAAGCTGATGGAACTTTGGCTAAATTTTCATTTATAACATCCTTCAGCAAAAGCTCGCTAGGTTACTGCTTTCAGTGCTCTGGTAAAGAGAGAATAGCGTCCGTGAACAGTAGGGGAACAGAGTAAGAGCTCTCTGCAAACAGAAGGAGCAACAGGGTGGATAAGGGAGTGGGTGCAAGGCAGGAGGAGAAATAAAATGAAGATATCTGAGAAGAGAGAAAGTCGTGTGAGGGAAAATGCGGGTGGGGGGGGGGGGGTGAGCAAGAAAGAGAACGTGGAGGAGAAAGAAAGAAAGAGAAACAAGGGGGAGAGAGAGAGAGAGAGAGAGAGAGAGAGAGAGAGAGAGAGAGAGATACAAAATACGGTCTGGAGCAGAATCTGAAAATCAAAACCCTTCTTATGCATGTCAAATTTGTATGCACATATCCACATCACTCCCTCGCATGCAACACACACACACACACACACAAACTCACGTAAGCGCTTTGACTCTGACCTTAATGATGGAAATCACTCTTGCTAAAACAACGACTCTGTTCCAAAACCTAGTGAGATGCCTACATAGGTAGGCTTTTTAAGGATCTTAAGCAGGCCACTTCAAAAGATACTACCAATACTTTTATAATCCATTCAGTAACAAATTAAAAATTTACTATTTTGCTGTATGTTATTATTGCTTATAAGACTAATGTGTCAAATTAATTCAGCCGAATCTGTGCTTGCCAAAAACGTTCCAAACGTTTGAGGTTAAATTTCAGTTAAAGGATTAGTTCACTTTAAAATGAAAATTACCCCAAGCTTTACTCACCCTCAAGCCATCCCATGTGTATATCACTATCTTCTTTCAGATGAACACAATCGGAGTTACATTAATAAATACCCTGACGCATCTAAGCTTTATAATGGCAGTGAATGGGACCAACGAGTACGAAGCTGAAGAAAGTGCTTCCATCCAAAGCAAAACGTACTCCACACAGCTCCGGGGGTCGCGTCAGTTACGCTTTTTCCGTAAGTTGAATATGGAAGGCGTAGGACGTATCGTAAGCATTTTGAACTGCGAGAGGTGTTACACTTTCTTTGTAAGTTGAATACGGAAGGCAGTCTGGTGGAAGGTAGATATTTTACTTTATAACTTGTTAAATATGGATATTTTTCTTACACAAACACATCGCTTCGCTTCAGAAGGCCTTTATTAACCCCCCGGAGCCGTGTGGAGTATGTTTTGCTTTGGATAGAGGCACTTTCTTGAGCTTCATACTCGTTGGTCCCGTTCACTGCCATTATAAAGCTCGGATGCGTCAGGATATTTAATAATATTTCTCCGACTGTGTTCATCTGAATAAGGAAAGTCATATACACCTAGGATGGCTTGAGGGTGAGTAAAGCTTGGGGTAATTTTCATTTTAAAGTGAACTAATCCTTTAAGATGTAGCCTTAGTAGACACCAAGGCAGGTCACTAACTTTCAGAACAGAGGTAATTTTACACTATCAACAAAGAATGCCCAAAAGATTTATGCAATGCAACTTCAACTTTAACTGCCCTGGAAAAACAAAAACAACTTTATGTTTACTAGAGATGTTAAAGCTATCAGTTTAGAGACCTGCCCACCTTCAGCTGAAAATTAAATCAATTGCACATGCTGAAAAAGCATAAAATCCTAAAAACTGTACTTACTGTAACCAGTAAAAAGCATTGGCTCACTACAGAGTAATATGGGAATGTAAAAGCGAACACTTCCAGTGGCACATGGAAACTGGATCTTTCCTCTAGAGCCATGAACTTTAATGTCTTAACAGTAACAGCAAAGTGCACCAGCTACCTTTGCGTGTATTAGTAATGTGTCAAAAAAGGCCACCATGTTGATTCTCAATTGGTGCACAGCAATGTAGTCGAATGCAGTTCTTGGTCAAAATCTTTAAAACTCTCTGAAATTCCTATGAATGGGAAAACACTGGTAAGGCTGCTAAAAAAAAGGTGGCGAAAAATAACTTGCTGGTCTTTCACTCAATGGGGTGGAAAATCCGGTGCTGAATTGCTGCCCCAAATCCTGTAGTTTCCTGCTCCTAACGTCTAAACCTGATAGAGAAATATGCACTGTCAGAGGCAGAAAGCTTTTGGATATCAAGTATGCTTATCGGCAGTAAATCTAAATAAGAAAGCGTCCGCTTCACTACAGATCCGTAATAAATGACGAGGCCCTCCATTGTCAGTGGCTCTGAACAGAAGCTGCGGAGTGACGGGACAATAGAGGGTTACATTTCCTCTGGGTTAACAACTCTTCCCAGAATCTTCTATTCACAGCACTGTTGAATAAAGAGGAATGGGACTCCGAGACACCGGAGGAACACTGTGTATTTCTCCAGTCTTGAGTGCGATCAGTCTTCTTTGTTCACATTCAAGTGTAAAGCCCAGTGAATTAGGGAATTTCTAGGATTCTAGGATATTCGATTATTTAGCACATCATCTAGCGATACTGATAGTTTGATGGTTCTGCATTTTTTCCCACTACCTTGTTTTAAACCACTGATAATTTGTGTTTTAAAGCAAATGAAATTATATTTATAACATGTTTTGCAATTTTATTTAACTACCTTTTTTGTTAGCTAAATTTGCAGTGGTACAAAATGAGTGCTGAAGAACAATGACACTTAAGGGAATCGTTCAACCAAAAATGAAAATTCCGTCATCATTTACTCACTGTCATGACGTTTTATGATGTATTCTTCTGTGGAACACAAAAGAAAAAAATGGGGAAAAAAAAAGTCAGTACAATGAAAGTTAATGGGGTTCAATGTAGTTTGGACCCCAACGTTCTTCTTTTGTGTTTCATAAAATACGTCATAAAATGTGAGTAAATGAAGATTCATGTTTGAGTGAAGTATCCCTTTAAACAAGATTTAGAAGCAAAATCAAAAAGCAGCAGTAATTTTAATCATTTTGGAATTGGACATGCTTGAAAGGTAGAAGGTGTAACACCCAATACACAATGCAAGCAAGCAACGGGACAAAATTAGAATATTTTCTAGTCATATGTTTTGCTGTATGTGGATAAATCTTATATATGCCTGATGTATGTGACCCGTGCTGACAAAATGAGTTGCAATGAGCAAATTTTTAAAAATTAGTTTTTGTTATTCTCACATTCCCTATTAAAAAACCTTCAAAATGATGTATGATTTGTTGGAAAAGTCAACTTTGAGAAAAATTGAGTTTTCTGAAGGTTCCAAAACAAAATCACCTTGCAACCATACCTTAAAATCCCTGGTAATAACACCAAATTTGGCACAAAATATAAAAAATATATATATTTAACTTTTTTCCATGATTCCACAATTGTTTGATTAACTTTAATGAAACAGACAGCCTACATATTAAGACCTACTGTACCACACAGATCTAATATGTTACACATCAGATGTTTTTCCCCAACAGTTAATCAAACATTCACTTAATGTGAATAACAGATAATGTTTGTGTGAATACTTGCCAAGACAGATTTTTTGAAATACTGTAAAGGCCTGTACAAACCGGGACAAATATCGTGTGCGATTATCGTCGACGTTTAACGCCTCGTGACTTAAGCAAAGGGCGCCAATGTGAGTGTGCACACCGACGCGAAAAACGGCATTTTTTAAAAAAAGGCCTCGTGCATGGAGCTGCTGAAGTTACAGTAAAACACGACTTGGTGGCGCTCAAGCACAAAACGGTCTTGCCGAGCACACATTGATACCAAGATGACAAAGAGGAAGTAAGTAGACGAGGAAGACCCCTACAAACTATGGGTGCTCTTGCAGTTCTTGGCCACACCAATAGATGTGTATTATATGCCATTTTATTTCTGTATTTTTACTTTTTCAAGAAATATAGTTGAGAATGTCTATTTCATAAATGTGTTTATTTGCACTACCGTTCACTTGCACTACTGTCATTGTGACTTATTTGCACTACCGTTTCTGACTACCATCTCCTCATGTCATGTATATGCCATATACGCCAATTTATATCTGTATTTTTATCTTCTTTAATTTTATTAATATCATAAATATGTTTATTTGCACTACCGTTCAGCACAAGTGCCATACTGTCAGGAAGTGAATTTGCACGTTCACTCGGCGCATCGCCAGTGAAAATCGCTTGGGTATGAACACAAAAAACGTCTCGAAAAACGCTGGCGATAAAAGCGTGTGCGATAATCATCCCGATGTGTACGAGGCTTAATTCTGTGTATGTGTGTATATCGGGATCACACGCTGGCGTCTTTGTGCGCGCGTTTCGGATCTGACAGTCAGCACGAGTAAGATCGTTTTGTTTACATCAGCATGAGACTGAAAATCACATTTCATTGGTTCAGACTCATGCGATCGAGAATTCGCTATGAATATTCACAAAGTTGGAATGCTGTGTTTTACAACGATACCAAACTTGTGCTGAGGGAAGCGCCAGTCGTCCAGAAGTGAGCAGAGTAAAAAAAAACTGCATTTTTCATGGACAAAGGAAAGGTACTCCCTTCAGAAAACGTACAAATAAAGACACTTTTAGATGTTTAATTGCTGTTTGGAGCATTGGGATCGCTAGATGAGGACTTAATGAACTCATTTTTGTGAAAACCTCAATTCCGACCAAAATTGACATTTTTCACTTGTTTTGCCTGTAGCTCGAAATTAGCCCATGCACATTCAGAGTCATTTTGCCAGCACGGGTCACATGTGTTTAAATAAATATAAATATCTATTCATCTAACACATTAAACGTCAACCACAATGTTATTTTGTTGACTAAAATTATATACCATTTGAGATGAAAATGTACTGCAATAATGAAAAATTACTAAACACAGAAGACCTTTTCAAAAAAATAAAAAAATGTGTCTGTAAAAAAAATAAAAGAAGTGGTCTGAACAAACCAAAGTTTCAATGTAAAAATTTTGCCCATGTCTAAACACTCTCAGCTGGGATTGTTCAGCGTGATGGGCATATAGAGGGACGGGAAGGCACATGAACTGTTCACTAAATGACACATTAGTTAAGGGGAGTGCTCAGGGCTCTGTGCTGGAATGGAGGATTTGGGGTTCAGCTATGAGCACTCACTCATGTTCTCCTCCTCATCAACATCCATGGTGGTGAAACGCCTCGACTGGCCCTGCGCTTGCTGAGCCCCAGCCACACCTGACAGAAAGACAGACAGGAAAAGAGATCATCATTAGTGCTGTTTGCTAAAGTAAGCTAAATAAATAGAATCACAGATACTTCTGCAGTGACTTGGACAAACCCCTGATAATAACCAAATTCACCATGCAACACATGGTGACCGTTTGTGCTACAGACATGAATGACACCTCGAATCATGCTCAAGTGATTGGATTAGGGCTGCACGATATTGAAAAAAATTGACCTTGGGATATTTTGTTTTTCTGCGATATTGCAATATGAAAAAAATTCACCAGATGACTTGAATAGCTCTATTTGCAAAGAATTAATCATTCTAGGATGATTGGGGTGATTCTGTAGGTGAGTGAATACGCATAGAAAATAATGAACAAATTACAAGCATAGATAAATATAATAGAACAAAGATACAAATGAAATAAGGTAAGTCTAACAGTATTCAGGTACAGAAATTAAATAATCAATTGTAAAATAACACTGTGTGTAATAATACATAGTGTAAAATAATACATAGTGTAAAATAATACAGTCTCACTGAACAAATTAAACAATTAATCTGTGTTAAAACTACAAAAGTGATTTTTCTCTGTCTTTTGTTGTTTGATAAACATTCATCACACAGAAAGCAGCAGTGGCTTCTGTCACTTTAAGACCGAATGCGCGGCGCGTATCCAAAATACTGTCACACCTATGCTATAATCAATTGTTTTTACGCGGATAGGCGATCTTTTACGTGCATTTAGACAATTATTTTGCATGTATGTGTCAGTTCAGGCACAAATAGACACGGAAGAGAATGGCATGCGGTGTTCACGTGCATTTGCGCGGCTCTGTGTGTGTGCACATAAAACAGCCGCACGCTCAGAATTGAGCTCTCTTTCGCGTCTTTGTGTGCTCAAATGGTTTCAGATCTCTTGAATGTTTAAACTGACAGGACCTAAAACACGTTCAAATGATAAACTTTCATTGTATGATGGTCAAACTTTGCAATTAATCAGAGAATCACCTGTGTTTTGAACAGTGGTGTCTGGTCCGTACGAATTAACGATCCTTACTAGATATCGCACATCCTGCGACGTGACTATTGCGGAAGCGCACATCGCGATTTCGATGCTAAAACGATATATCGTGCAGCCCTAGATTGGATTCATCATTTTCACCTGGTGGATGGAAAATATTCCATAGACTTGCATATACACAGACATATATACTTCGGAGATGGTGCGATTTTGAAATGTTTTTGAAAGTCTCATCCTCACAAAGGCTGTAGTTAATCGTTACAAAATACAGTAAAATATTATCACAATTTAAAATAACTTTTCTATTAGAATATATTTTAAAATGTAATTAATTCCTGTGATGCAAAGCTGAATTTTCAGCATCATTTCTCCAGTCTTCAATGTCACATGATCCTTCAGAAATCATTCTAAAATGCTGATTTGCTGCTCATTTATTATAAGTGCTCAATTATTAATCATATTATCATATAATATTATGTTGACAGATAAAGTTACTACATAGAGACACTGGTAACAAAATGTGTCAGCATTTTATGGCTATCTTTCCTTAATAAAATCATGCATTTTAATGTATGCTGTCTTACTGATCAGCTATATTATTAGAATTTATTAATATAGGGCTCCCACACTTTAACAAGTGTATTTCCCTGACTTTTCCAGTGATTCAAATTCAGAATGATTCAGAATTAAAGCAGAAGAATCATTCATACTAATTTGTGAACCGGTTTGACTGATTCAAACAGTCGAGAATCGACTCAAAGAACAATTTGCTCACACACTATGGCCTTGTTAGAAAGCTCGACTCCATACAAGAGCAATAGCTATAGAATTATCCAACATTTACATGACTTTTCCAGGCCTTTCAAAATTCCCTGATACTACCAGGTTTTCTATGACTGTGGAAGTCAAATTCAGGAAAACAAACATACTTCCTTCCAATCATTAATCTCACTATAGTGCCCTTGAAAATTACACCAAAAGAACTGGGGTTGCAAGTTTTAAAGAGAAAGTATAGGCAGTCATATAATGTCTCTAAATAATGGCATCATGCATCCCGTGCTGCTTTATTTAGATAGGTGAGTGGAGCAGTGAGAACAAGAGGAGAAGAGAGGTGAGAAGAGGACAGATATGAAAGAGGAGAGGAGCGAATAGGATAGAAGAGGAATGAAACACCATTGACTGTGAGGTTAAGCCTACAGTAAGTGTATAAATATTCAGCAGGAGAAACTAATCTTTGAGAGAAAGGGCCGTGCTTGACAGGCCGTAATAGCAGGAGCAGTCTATTGTGACTTTAATATCCATTCGATTAGACCTCATCTTCAGCTGCCTCGGAGGAAAAATACAGTTATTGACATCAACGGGCTTTTAGTCCCCCTTGACACAGACGCCGCTTGGGCTCAGGTGAAAAATACAACACAAACACTAGAGGAAAACTCTACATTTTATTAAAAAATTCCTCATAATAGAGTCGAGATGCAGGGCTGTGTTGACTTGAGGCTATAGTGAGGCAGCTTTTATATGGCCATGTGACACAGAGCCGATACCAAGAGCTTCTAGATTAACAAAAGACGCTGTCAAGGAAATAATGTCAGTATTTCTGCTTTCTCTTTCTTCAAATAGACACCAGGAATATTTTTAAAGGCATAGTTCACAGAAAAATTGAAATTCGCTAGTCATTATTTACTCACGTCTTTCCAAATATGTTTGATTTCTTTCTTCTGTGAAACACAAAAGGTACATTTTCAGCTAAGACACCTGAACAACAGTACAAAACAGTTGATCAAATTGTTCACCCTCTATAAGTTTTATGCCTGAAATAAAGAAAAGGGAAAATCTATTAAAAATCTAGTGTTGGAATGTCTGAGCCGAGAGCCTTGCGGGAAGCACTTCCGCTTTGAGCCCATAAGAAATAATAATAAATTTAACTTCAATTTAAAAATTTAAATCATTGTCTGCAATAACTTGATATATCTGGACCATAAAAATAAATGAATAAAAACCAGTATGTCGTCACTGATCAACCACTGAGCAACATTTTCACCTATCAGTACTAAAGCACACACAATACTTTATGTGAGACGGCCCAATGAAAGCCATTACAAAGCACATAAAGAAGCCAATCACAGCTCTCTGCTTTCGCTCTGGCCCATTCTTCATGGCCGACACTTTCTTAAGCTAAACTAAATGGCCTAATTAATCTGGTCTAATGGTGGGTGACATCAAATATGCTACCACAATTATTACCCTATTAAAGATTAATATTCCATAAGAAAATTGAAAAGAGTCAGGGGAGTGGTGTTGTGAGAGTATTTGTATGAGCGGAGCTGAAATTTCAGCAGGCGTCAAACGGCTCCTTGATTTTCATCTCTCTGCTCTTTTCTCCTCTTGCTGGTCTGCTAATGGTCTACGGTGTAATGAGCGGCTCCGAGACTTGAGCTCGTTTTGTGTCTGTCGCTTTTGATTTAGCTTCCTCTGCCGTTCTCATTTTGCTCATGAATCCATAAACAGCAATGAGATCAGCTTCAATCTACAAGTGGTAGACACAAAAATCACAGGCAGGGTGCGGTGACGGCGTTTTAGGAGGCCGCTGAATGTGTCATCTGCATCTGTGGAGCACAGGAGACTGGAGGATGATCATTATACCAGGGCAAGAAGGTCATTGTCTCAGCTTCACTTCGCATCTATACTGGAAGCGATTGATGTTGTGACTGATCACAGACCAAAAAAAAAAAAACAAGTTTGAACCTAAACGTCTTTTAAAAACAAACCTGTTAAATATTGTAGATAAAAACCTATTTAAAACAAAAAATAATAATAATAATATAAATTAAATAAATTATACTTTATTAAAGGGTTAGTTCACTGAAAAATGAAATTTCTGTCATTAATTACTCACCCTCGTGTCGTTCCAAACCCGTAAGACCTTCGTTCATCTTCTGAACACAAATTAAGATATTTTTGATGAAATCCGAGAGCTTTCTGACCTTCCTATACCTCCCTATGTGTGGTTCAGAAACCTCTCAGATTTCATCAAAAATATCTTAATTTGTGTTTGGAACGACATGAGGGTGAGGACTTTTCCGGTGAACTAACCCTTTAATATAATATACAACCTGAATTCCGGAAAAGTTGGGACGTTTTTTAAATTTGAATAAAAAGAAAACTAAAAGACTTTCAAGTCACATGAGCCAATATTTTAATCACAATAGAACATAGATAACAAATGTTTAAACGGAGAAATTTTACACTTTTATCCATTAAATGAGCTCATTTCCAATTTGATGCCTGCTACAGGTCTCAAAAAAGTTGGCACGGGGGCAACAAATGGCTGAAAAAGCAAGAAATTTTGAAAAGATTCAGCTGGGAGAACATCTAGCAACTAATTAAGTTAATTGATATCAGGTCTGTAACATGATTAGCTATAAAAGGGATGTCTTAGAAAGGCAGAGTCTCTCAGAAGTAAAGATGGGCAGAGCTGTGAAAGTGCGTAAAAAGATTGTGGAATACTTTAAAAACAATTTTCCTTAACATCAAATTGCAAAGGCTTTGCAAATATCATCTACAGTGCATAACATCATCAAAAGATTCAGAGAAACTGGAGAAATCTCTGTGCGTAAGGGACAAGGCCAAAGACCTTTATTGGATGCCCGTGGTCTTCGGGCCCTCAGACGACACTGCATCACTCATCGGCATGATTGTGTCAATGACATTACTAAATGGGCCCAGGAATACTTCCAGAAACCACTGTCGATAAACACAATCCGCTGTGCCATCTGCAGATGCCAACAAAAGCTCTATCATGCAAAAAGGAAGCCATATGTGAACATGGTCCAGAAGCGCCGTCATGTCCTTGTGGGCCAAGGCTCATTTAAAATGGACTGTTTCAAAGTGGAAAAGTGATCTATGGTCAGACAAGTCCAAATTTGTCACTTTAACATCAGTGTAAACCTAACTTTTTTTTTTTTTAACAACAAATTAAGTAATCAAATGTAAAAATAAAACACTGCTTAGTCTTCACTGTATGAATTAAATATATACTAATTCTTATTAAAGCTACAAAAGTTATTCAGTCAAGAGCAGTGAGTGATTTTCTCTCCGTCTATTGTTGTTTGATTAACATTTAACAGTCAGACAGAAGCAGGTTTATTAGGCTGCTGTCAGTTTAAGAGCTGCACAGAGCCAATATATTGTTACATGTGCAATTTCTTTCTCAACTGTTCACTCCACTTAAGACATAAGTGACTGTTTTTATTTGAATACTCACCAAGACGGGCATTTTGACAATTTTGTGTGTATTTGGATATATAAGCTGCAGAAGAGAACTGAATTTGGGATTCACACCCTGTCCGAGTGGTGGCTTCCTGTGCGTGTGAGTACTTTGTTTATTGCGACTAATAACATTTAAGCATATCACATGAATGTAACAGTCATGTGTCCAGTAAACTCTCTGCTGTCTGTATCTTAGACTTTTCGCAATCTTAAGTATTAAAATCATTCAGTTATTGCAAGCTGTTGCGATATGTACATTTGCAAGATTTCTATAATTTCGGTATCTCATGCAGCCCTAACTGGGAGAATTAAAAAGACTGGATAAGCCCTTTATCAGTTTCCATTTCTGTTAGGATGCTACTTGGTGTTGGACCAGAGGCACAGACTCAAGAGTAACAAATAAAAAAGGTGTTGACACTGGGACTCAAGCCATGTCACATTTGACTTGTTTCTTTGGCCTCTGAGGGCAGCGAGAGGAGATTACAGGATTTCCTGTTTGCACAGCTGTGTCAGATCCCTCCATCTCTGAGTACACACAGTCCAGCGACAGTTTAACTAGCAGCTGTACACACATCAGTTCATTAATGCTACTAGTTAAACACACAAACAGAGACCAACATCTGCTCTTTCGCAGGATCCCAAAGCCAGCTTGGAGGTTAAAACTCCCAGCATGCATTTGTCAGAGTGCATCATATCAGTACACTGCGAGAAGAGACGCTCCTGCAATAACAGAAAGAACAATCCAATAGGAAACAAAAAATAACAAACCTCTGCTCATCTGGCTGATGTAAAAGTGCAGGACTGTGAAATGCAGTTATCTGGGAGATGTACATGCACTCGCTGATTTGTTTTTCATTCATCTTGCGTGGCTGTGTGGAGGAGATGTTCAACCATCTCAGTGTCTGGCTACAGGCTATAAAACTTAAAGGAAATTCACCTAAAACTTAAAATTCTGTCTTTATTTATTTATCATCATGTCAGAATCAATCAGGCCATTTTTCCTTGAAAATCTTCCTGTCTGTCACAACTCTTAAATTTATTAGCCATCTTGTATTATTGAACTAGCTTGCCACATTCAACACATAAGAAGTGACTTACATTACATTCAAGGTATCCATTTTATGGTTTGATTACCAGGGAATGCATAAACTGATGAAATGTAAGTTTCTTTACATAAAAACATCTGCCAGTGAATAAAAATGTAAACTAATGGCATTTTGAAGGGCAAAATTTTCAGTGAATAAAGATTTCATAATTAATCTATTTCTCACATAGAGAAAAAGATAACACTTTTGGATTCAAAACAACATCATTTTCATAAACTACCCCTTTAAATCATCTGGATTCAGACAGATTTACTGATTAGAAAGTGCTGTCTGTGTTTGTCACTGCATGTGTAACTTGTATCAAGTCCAATAGAAGTCTTTTCACACAATGGAGTAGTTTGCACCATTATTTTGTTACATTTCACATTATTTATTCATAAAAACATTTTGCAAAAGACAGTACCGCAAAAAAAAAAAAAATAAAAAAAAAAAGTTTAAAGTGCATTTTTACCATATTTTCTGCTTAAACTCTACATGCAAATACACTTCTACACATATGAATGAATGCTGTAACTATCAATATGAGCATCAAAACAAATACCACACAGGCCTAAGGGGAAGAAGTTATTTTCTGGTTTGCACATGGCCCCAATGGTAACCCGAATAAAGAGATGATTTTCTCTGAGGTTATGTTTAGCGGCATGTTTGGCATTGAAATTCTCCGCTCTCGGTTCTTATCTTTCAAAGATGCGATTTAGAGCAGACTGATGTGCATTTCGGAATAAAAGCATGTTTGATGAGCCATGGGCGGAGAGAAGAAAAAGGGGGCTATTCACCCTGAGAGTCTTTAATGCCATCACCGAGCACACATTCAAATGAAGACTGATCTGCAAAAGTTCAAATCTCTGTGAGAGTGGCTTATAAGGAGGCAGACACCCATCCACAGTCAACATTACACCTAAAGAAGAGCCAGATGACAGCGGAGGGCAGCAAGATGGGAGTGAGGGCATTCACCGTGCTCTGCCACTTCAGAGCCCACTATGTAATTTCACCAAAGTGGCCTGTGGTTGGTATTGACGGACAGATGAAGGGTGACACGCCCAGGGCACTTTGGCTGTACACCTGAGAACATTCTATCACATCTTTAACTTTAACTGCGGCTGTCGTGCTGTTAGAGAGAAGCACATATAAAAAGAGAGATGGTCCCGCATCCACATTAAATCACACCCATTTCCACTAAACTTCAAACTCAAGATGTGACTAATTCACGAGTACAAGGTGTTTTCCAGACTTGAAAAAGTCTTTCAAGGTAAAAGCAAATCTTGTGGATCTGCTCTGAAAGGCAGAGTATTTTTATATTTTTTATATTTTTTTATATTTAACAAAATATGAAATAAACGTTTTTCTCCAAAACATGTTGGCCACAAGAATTTTTTATGAGTAAAATATCTCTGAAGTATATTCCCATTCATATTTACATTTATTTTTTTTTTTTTCCTTTTTTTGCGCACCAGGGTGATCATGAACATGAAATTATCCAGCCAGGAGTACAAATATGAGGAAACACAAAGGCCAAATTCCCTTAATCATTCATCACAATGAGTAAAACCAAAGAATATAGTTCTGATGTGCAGCAAAAGATTGTTAAGCTTCACAAAATAGAAAATGGCTGTAAGACAATAGCTAAAGCATTGAAAATCCCCATTTCCACTATCAGGGCAATAATTAAGAAGTTCCAATCAACTAAAGATGTTACAAATCTGCCTGGAAGAGGACGTGTGTCTAAATCGTCCTAATGCACAGTGAGGAGGAGAGTTTGAGACTCTCCAAGGATCACAGCTGGAAAATTACAGAGATTAGTTGAGTCTTGAGTCTCAGAAAGCCAGAAAGAATTATCAAACAGCACCTACATCCCCACAAGTTTTTCGGGAGGGTTTCAAGAAAAATCCTCTGCTCTCATCCAGAAACAATCTCCAGCATATTCAGTTGTCAGACAAGACTGGAACTTCAAACCGGACCGGCTTCTATGGTCAGATGAAACTAAAAAAGAACTTTTTGGCAGCAAACCCACCAGATGGGTTTGGTGCACACATGGATAAAAAGTACCCTATGCCCCATGTTAAATATACTGATGGATCTTTAATGTTGTGGGCCTATTTTTCTGCTGGAGGTCCTGGACATCTTGTTCAGATACATGGTATCATGGATTCTATCAAATCCGCTAATCCGCTTCTGCTAGAAATCCACTAATGGGCCGTGGGTGGATCTTCCATCAGGACAATGATCCAAAACAAACATCAAAACCAACACAAAAATGTGTCACTGAGTACAAAATGAAGCTTCTGCCATGGCCATTCCAGTCCCCCGACCTGATCCCTAAAGAAAATGAGTGGAGTGAACTGAAGAGAAGAAGCACCAACATGGAGCTGGAATCTGGAATATTTAGTAGTGAGGAAATTTTACGAATGTACTTATTGCACAGGTGGCAACCTATCACGGTACCACGCTTGAATTCACTGAGCTCCTGAGAGCGACCCATTCTTTCACAAATGTTTGCAGAAGCAGTCTGGATGCCTAGGTGCTTGATTTTATACACCTGTGGCCATGGAAGTGATTGGAACACCTGAATTCAATGATTTGGAGGGGTGTCCCAATACTTTTGGCACTAATATATATATATATATGTATGGGTGATTCTATACTTGCAGGTACATTTGGTCTCATGCAACACAAGTTGTTACAGGCCATAACATCATAATATTTTCTGTAAAAAGTGACAATGAGCAACAAATTATTAAAATATAACCATTTGAAAAAAGCAGAAACAAATAATGACTTTGGACACCAAATGTACCTGCAATTATAGAATCACCCATATATATTATGAATATATTAATATAATATATTAAATTATTTTAATTTTCAATTATATCACGTGATATATTGTATAATGTAGTTTTATGGACTACAATAATGGTGTGTCAAAACTATTGACATTAAAGACTAGAATAAAACAAAGCATTATATGGATTACTTTTATGGATTTTCTTTCTTTTTTTTCCATTTTAAAGCATAAATCTAAATCTTAACCACATTAGCTATTCTTCAGCATGCAGTACAACTGCACGTTTTCTACACGTATGGTCCTCTGTCAGCTTGAGCCCAACTCCAGCCCTCAGGACAAATAAATTCAGCTCTCCAAATAAATTTAATAATACTGCTGCTGATATGAGTTCCTGCTCTCCACCCGCCTGAACGCCAATTACTGTGCTCTAATAGAGTGCCGGGGGGCAGGGTGGCCAAAAGCCCAACATGTGTCAGAGACTGATGGAACGCACTTCTACAATGAGACCAGGGACTTCAGCACCATGGACAGGGCTGCAGCACGCAAACCCATGCAGAGACAAATGATTTTATTTCCTGTAGAAGACACGAGATGAGCATTCATTTGCATTATTTAAAGTGCAGAATGTAGTACAAAGTTTGTTCTGAAACAGTGAAACTTTCCACTATACAAATATCTTCTTTGAGAGTTTAGACAGCAGATACAGTGGTCATTAAATGACTTAGGATATGTCTAAAGCTTATACTTGGAATTTAAATTAAATAAATACAAATAAAATACAAGCACATTAATAAATATATTGTGATTATGTCTAAAGCTCATGAATCTATTCTAGATAGATGACATTATGGTGCCACTAGACATGACATTATTTTGCCCTGGAAGCTGAAACTAGTTTCCTTCATCCAAAAATTTGGTTTCAGACAAAGAATGGTTATAAATATTCTTCAGTTTTGGAATTCCGCTGTTCCAGCAACATCAAGGTTTTCCAGGTGATGCGAGGGTTTTTCTGAGAAGGCTGATTCCTGGAGCTTGAGCTGAGGGCAGAAACTCTTTTACTGTGTTAGTGGATTTAATAACTGACAGCTGGCTGTTCATCACTCTGCTCTAGAGTTGAAAGAATGGCTGGCAAGGAGAAAGAGTGTGCGGGATGAATTTTTTATATGATAGTTTTATGTGAGATTGCTTTCTGTGGAGGAGATGTGAAAAGCTGAAGAAGTAAGAGACGGCAAAGATCATCATCTTCAAACCCTCCATGTGTACACAAATGTATGGAAATACATGCAGAAATTCTAGCAGATTAAGCACAAAACCTCCGTCTCTTTTACAAACAATCCCCCTCTCAAAAAGCAGTGGGCAGTATAATGAAAATTTTTATCATGGTATGAGTGATATTATATCACTTTATCAGTAAATACACACACACACATATATATTAATATGTATGTATGTATGTATGTATGTACATATGTAGGGCCTAAAATTAACACTCGCCAAGCGCCAAAAGAGAGTAAAAATCGGCGTTGGCAAGTATATGAAACGGTGTCAAACGACAGTTGGCCGGTAACATTTTTATGACTTCTAACCTTGTAAAATTGTGAGAACATGAACGTGAACAAACATGAACGACACTCAGGACAGTTGACAGGACAGTGCTGCATCGTCACAAAAGCTTAAGCCTTGCCAATTTAAATATTCAAGCGCAAGAAGGCGCAAAAGGAAACTCAATTCGTTACTCGCGCTGTGTGGAAAGTTTAGAGTGCACTCAGAAAGCTGCGTCTCAGCAAATTATAAAATGAGCTCTAAAATTTCACATCTTCTCGCACTTGAACTGACACATTCACACAAAATTGTCAAAAAAAATGGCCGTCTCGGCGAGTATCCTAGTAAACACAGTCAGTTATGGCTTGAGTGAACAAACAGTCGAGAAAGACAACGCTTGTGAATAAGTATCAGTATTGGATCTGTGCATTAGGTCTTAAAGTGACAGCAGCCTAATAAACCTGCTGCATCTGTTTCAATGTTAATCAAACAACAAAAAAAAAAAAGAAAAAAGAAAAATCACTCGCTGCTCTTGACTGAATAACTTTTGAAAATTTAATTAGGATTAATCTATGTTTAATGTATACAGTGAAGACTATCCAGTGTTATTTTACATTTGATTACTTTATTCAATGTCTCTACCTAAAAAACTGTTACTTGTCTTTAATAATGTTTTAAATTTATATTAGTTAGGCTAATAGTTTTAGCTGTGGTATCGAAATTGGAATAGAGAATTGTGAATTTTCAGTAGTATCTAAAATTTTGGTGTCATAACTGGTTGTAAAAAATTATGTAAAACATGACTCTGTGTGAATCAATTGTGATGTAATTACTCTGAATGATTCACTGAGTATGATTCAAACCACTTTTTGCCTGAATGGTATAAAAAAACCCCACTGGTGTTCACTAGAGCTGCACGATTCTGGATAAATTGAGAATCACGATTTTTTTTTTGTTTAAAATAGAGATCATGATTCTCTCACGATTCTGAATAGACAACTAAACAAAATAACATGCAGTTTACTAGAGGTTCTGACAAAATGTTAATTGCTGCAGTCTAATTAAAAAAAAAGTAATTTAAATTATTTATTATCAAAACATTGGTTTGAATAAATGATTCAATGACTCACTCATAAAAACTTCACTTGTTTCATTACTGGATGAATCAGCATTTTTAAACGAATCTCGAATGAATGATTCAATCAATGAAAAATACATTTTTTAACAGTCGCTTGTCGCCACCTACTGGTGTAACAATGTAATTGACAATCTTTATTTGAAGCATCAAGTTACTTTCAAAAGGTGATTTACTCTATTTTGATCCTTACCGTAGACATCAGTGTTTATACACAAACTATAAACTTTTATCCCAGTACTTAAATAGCACAGAAATAATGATACTGTGTGGCTGAAAATACTGTTTGTGAAGCTGTTTCATACATGACAACAGCTCTCTCTGGCTCAGTGGCAGCGCCAATGCAGATATGAATGTTCAATGTGATCATACTTGTCAAAGGTTTAATACACAGATGAATTGTTGTCATTTAGGAATAAGATTGTGTGGGTGTTTGAATCGAGATTGTGATCTTTTAATGATTAATCATGCAGCTCTAGTTCACACTATAGATGTATCGTATGAACTAATGGCACCTCATGTCATGATAACTGATGAAACTGCATACGGTCTCAAAAAGCTTTAGTCTCAGTCTGGAGTCCCGCAGTATAAACAGTAAAGCTCAAGCACACTTCCACCGTTGCACAGCCCTACAGCACACAGTTTTATACATTACACCCGCCCACCCTGCATGTGCGCTCGGGTATAAATCACCCACAGGTGTAGCTATGAAAGTCCAGGCACTGGAGGAAGGCCAATAAATGGCTGCTCTCCCAGAGTCCATCATTCCAAGGTCGAGTGACCACCACACTGGGGACAGATGACAGCCCACCTTCTCTATCAATCCACCTTTAACAGATGCTTCTGGATCCTTTCCTTTCTCGGATCCCCCTTCATTTGTGACCTCCGCTCCATTTAGGTTGAGAAATACAGCCCGATGGCATTGAATGCTGGCTCAGACAGTGCTGAGCTAAGGATTTATGCTCCATTGCTTTAGTAGCTTCATAACAACGAAACTTACAAGGAGACTCTTTCACTTTTACACACAGGCAGAAATGTAGTTGGGAAAAAAAAAAAAAAAAATTATCACAAAACTATTATCCACACATCAGAAAACCTTGCCACGTCTACGCTAGTAAGTTTGAATCTTAATGTCTCAAGAAAGAAAACCAAAATAATAAGAAGAATTCTCACATGTTTGAACACTTGTCTACATAAATGTGATGCAATAAAATGTAACTCATGCTACTGAGGATTTCAGGAAGATACTTCCAAAGGTGCAGCTTTCAAGAGATACAGCAGCATGAATGAACTTCTGGGAAAAAAACAGAACAGCTCAATGCCACGGTGTTAACGGGATTATAGCGGACAGCACAGGGAAAACAGAGAGATCTGAGAGCACAGGCTAAACACTACAGGAATTAGTATGCATCATAGGAAACGAACACTGGTGCAAAATCCATTTGCAAACAGTCATCGACATCAAACTCCAATAACTGCACAGCAAAACAGAGTAAACTCAGAGTTTGTTTGGACACACCGCCTTTTAACATGTATACACTACTGTTCAATATTTTGGGGTCAGTAAGATTTTGTAATGTTTTGGAAAGAAGTCTCATGCTCACCAAGGCTGCATTTATTTGATCAAAAACACAGTAAAAACAGTAATATTGTAAAATATTATTTGAAATCTTTTTTTATAATGTAAAAAATCTTTCCTGTGAGTTTAGATCAATTTAATGAGTCTTTGCTGAATAAAAGATTAATTTCTTTCAAAAAAGTAATCTTTCTGACCCCAATGTTAACAGTATAGTGTACATGGGGAAAAAAAAAAAAAAAATTCAGACTGGTAAGGATTTAAGTGTTTACATGACTTTTTGAAAGAAATCACACTTTTAAATTGCATGTAAACACAATTACTGGGTAAAAAAGGGCAGCAGCAAATGTGGATTTTCAGTGGCCTTCAGTCAGTCACAAGAGTCATGGTCATTAATAAAATCATTTACATAACATAATTAAGAGTAAACAGAAAGAAAAGCTTCAGCTTCTGAACATTTCTTAAAAAAAAAAAAAAAAAAAAAAAGAAGAAGAGTGATTTAGAGGATTCCAGCAGCCTTGAGTTTGTATTTTGCTAATTGTATGCAATATCCTTGATACTGTATGACCTTGTCTTGCTAACAACAAATGCAGTGGAAAAAACAAGAGAAGAAAATACTAATGCCAAGGTCCTCTATGCTGAGCATTTCTTTCTTTCACGCTGCAGTGAAATCTGAACATACAAATACAAATATTACACAGTCAAGGTTTGGGATTGAAAATAGATCATTTGTATCTCCTAAAGGAAATACAAATGTATCCAAGGCAAAAAAAAAAAAGGAAAAAAAAAAGGTTTTGATTGTTTTGGTTTTTTCAATCTGATGCATCTAAGAATGAACAAAGCATCATTGTGCACTTTAAAGGTGGATTTATGTATATGCAAGAAAGATAATATCAATTTAGAAAATCATTATGCAAATAGCTGCAAGGAAGAAGGCCATACAAATAAGAATATGATATATAAAGTCTACAAAAACCAAAAATAGATAGCACATCCAAGTATCTGCAAAAAAAAAAAAAATAATAAAAAAAATAAACAGAGCCTGTATATAAAGTGGATTCTTTTTTTTTTTTTGCAGCTAAATAAAGTCATCATGAAATTAAAATGGACAATTCTGATTTTTTTTATGGGATACTGAGGTATAAATCAGATAAATGATTTATCTGTACACATCATTATTTTTTAAATGAATGTGCCCTCAATCTTTAATTAAAATAACTTTCCCTCCATCTCTTCTCTTCTCTGATGACATGTTTACTGGCGTGAGGGCGGGACAACCTGTCACTCACATGAGATCCACCAACAGCAAACCACAATCATCCAATCAATTCCCCATGGACAAAATCAAGTCACGCCGATATATATCACAATAGGGAAGAAAAGACAAATCGCAATTTCCGTTTCATCAACTTTAATACCAAAACAAGCCCTAAACAGAATGTTTGAGAAATATCATTACAATACCACCTCGTAAGCACGAATACCACAGATGTTTTTTTTTTGTTTTTTTTTACTGGCAGTAACTAGGTACACAGCAAAATCCCCAAAGTTAAATCAACTCTGCTCAGATTACATATGGTCTCTCTCTATATAGTATTAAAGTAACACTGAAGCAGAGTTCAAGTTAATGAGATAATTAAGTGATTAAGTTATGATTGAGCATTAGTGATGAACACCTGCTGTTAACAAACAGAATCACTGAAGAGAAACACAATAACTACAAATGTCTTCCAGCCACAGCCTTAGATGAAATCAACTGAAGATAAAAATACATTAATTCTCTCAAGATCAGATTAAACAACTCCACAAACAGCATATTATCTCATTAAATTTAACTCTGCTTCAGTGTTATTTTAACTCTCTGTAGAGAGGGACTATATGTTCTCTGAGCAGAGTTGATTTAACTCTGGGGATTTTGCTGTGTAATTGCATTTTCAAGGCTGCAAACGTGTTCCACAAGCCAGTCTGTGCGGTGTCTCTCACTGCCAACATCTACTGCAGGTCAAGGGGCCCCGTGCAGGAAAAGTTATCATGAGTGAACGAGTGAGAAAAAGACAAAAAGAGAGAGGGAGAGTGGACGTAGATGGATGGGCTGTGCAAATGGAGAGGGATATGAGACGTGCAAAAGTTCAGCACAAAGCCCAAACCATCATAGCAGCCCCTGTGTGGTCTAACACAGATAGATTGCTCCACAGCCTCAAACAGCCAGGAAGAAATAAGGGCCCCTTTCCAGAATGGAGGAGCATCCACTTCCATTACGGCCCCAGATCTGTATTTTAGAAAAGTCAATATTTTCTCTATCTTCCTCTCTCATGGCATTCATCACTTTTGTTGTCTGTAAAAGGTGGAAAAGGCAAATGTAAAGCAGCTACATAATTGCAAAGCAGATCAATTAATAATAACATAGAAGTCGAGTACCTCATCGTGTTCAACAATGAATTACACTTCCTCACGAAACATTTCACCAGAATCTTGTCATTACAACTCCACGCAGCGTGGGGCGCTGGGGACACGTGATATTTCAAACTAGCTCTCTTTGGTCCCTGAAATCGAACAGGCTTTGAAACCAACTTTCAAGACTAGAATAAGAACTTGGGAAATTACAGAAATGTGATAACCTTTATCTTTATATAGACACAACATTTGTATGTGTGCACTACTCTAATGGCAGCAGTCAGTTAGGGTTTCTAGTATAGGTCGACCGATTGATCGGTTTTGCCGATTAATCGGCACCAATAACTGATTGCTGGAACAATCAGATATCTGCAAAAATCCATACTGAAAGTTTTTCCGGGTTGCGTCCTTTTCTGGAGTGGCTGAGAAGGGTCTGCTGTCATTATAAAGTATGAGAGCGACCTCTAGAGGCGAAATAAAAATGATCACTGACGCCTTGTGGAGTTTGTTTTGACACATGATTCAGATTTTGTAAGATTCTCCCAATTTATTACTGTTTTTGGTGCAAAAACTTTAACTTTATATATAGAGGAAAACTGATGTGACAAAAGAATCAAGATTGTGCCCTCCTATGGTTTTTGGAGGTGTCCTCCTACCGCACAAACCAGTCTTTTCTCACACGTGGCTCCAGAGTCTCTCCTCACCTGGTTCTGCACCCACGTAACGATGCTTAATGGACTACACGTGCGGCAGACGCTGGCCGGCCGAGCACCTAATGGAGAGGGGTCCCTGCAGATGGGGCAGGCTGTCGCTCCACCTGATTAGAACTGATGGGCCGGGCATGTTAGGAAGACGAGCGCGGCCACCTTAGAACGGTCCGCGAGTAGCCGACCCCCCCCCCGAATGACTGCCGCCATGGCAACCAGGCACTGCTGAGAACATCCAGCTCCATTATTGAATTTCATCACTTTAATGACCAATAACAGATTTGAATTAGTCTGCCAACACTCATTTTACCTCGACGCAAATTACAGGGTTTTTAGACCGCAGACACATTTAGGAGTTCCTGAACAAAAGCTCGCGACGAGACACTTTGATAAAGTGGCTTCTAATATCGGGGGCTTGATAAATGAAGCCGCTGTCAAAATGGGAACAGCAGCTGCCAGACATGTACCTGCAAAGACCTCAAGCTAGAAAACCACCAGGAATGACTACGGCCAACATTGAAAGCAATGAAATTAACACATTCAATGTCCAGAAAAGTAGTAAACACATCGCTAAAAGAGTCAATGTGACTACAGTGGTTTAATCTTAATGTTTTTGTGTGCAAAAAAACCAAACAAAAATAACGACTTTCTTTAACAATTTTTCCTCTTCTCTGTCAGTCTGTTAAGCAGTTGGCGCAGTGCTGTGTCTCCGTGTTTACGTCCGAACGCCGGCTCATTATTGAAGAGGCGTCGGCCAATACTGAGCCGCCGTTCGGACGTCGAACCTGGAAGCGCTGCAACGAAAATGGCATAACAGAATGACGGGAGAGATGAATTTGTTGAATAAATTCTTATTTTTGTTTTGTTTTTTTGGCGCACAAAAAGTATTCTCGTCGCTTCATAACATTAAGGTTGAACCACTGTAGTCATGTTGACTATTTTAACAAAGTTTTTACTTTTCTGGACATTGAATGTGGTAATTTCGTTGCTTTCAATGGAGGATAAAAAAAACCTCTCGGATTTCATCAAAATATCTTAATTTGTGTTCTGAAGATGAACGAAGGTCTTACGGGTGTCGAACAACATGAGTGTGAGTAATTAATGACAGAAATTTCATTTTTGGGTGAACTAACCCTTTAATAAAACATGGACACTGATCCTGATGAACAGAATGAGCATCACATCAATGTACCACTTTGTACCACATGTAATTTATTGGTACTTTTTGGTAATTTCATGACTTACTAATTGACTAGTAACTATTTCTTTTGCTGTTTATAGTGAAGTGAGATACAGTGCACACCTCTGCATTTGTGCTTGCCATTGAAGAGTGTGCGCCGCAAGCACAGTATAACGTCTGACTCTGACAGACAGTAAGTTTGTTTTTTCTGAGGTGAGAGACTTTTTATTTAGTAACAAGTTACGAAAATAACATTAAATTAGTGACACTGACATATAGCCTGACAACATTTCATCTGACTGCAGATACTGAATCAAGACAACACGTTTTTCTTAGGCACTCTTTACTTAAACTGCATCTGACAGAAGAGTAATAAGTCTCGCATCAGTAAAACATTTAGAATTACATTTGTTGTTGTTGTCGTTTCTTTGACTACTCTGTGATCCACTCAAAACAGTTTTGCGTCCAAAGTGGTTGAGAAACACTGATCTAGAGCATTGCTTTCTAAGAATAACAATAAAATATTAACAATAAATTAAAGCTGCAAGCAGCGTTGAAAGGGCCCTCGCACCCGGGGCCAAAACAGTGAATAGTGGGCGACGTGCATTTAAGCGGGTAAATATAGGAGAAGTACGGCAAGGCCTAATAATAATAACAATAATAAACAGAGCAATTCCAAGAGAGTCCTCACACCATCAGTGCTCGGGACCTAAATATCAGCTTTTGTCCAAGGTACACTTGCGTATAGTTTTTCAGGTAGCTTTGGTATACCTCCAAAGCTACCTGAAAAACTATGTGCAAGTGTACCTAGGACAAAAGCGTTTTTAAACGCAAAGGGTGGTCACACTAAATATTGCTTTGATTTAGTTAATAGAAGTTAATTGATAAATAAAATCTATTTAAGACATTATTTTTGAAAGCATCACAGTACCAAAAATAATTTTGTCAGAATACATTTTACTTTTGAAAGGAGAAAGATGCTTTTTGCCCCCAGAACCGTGACCCCTTGTGTGGGAGGGTAGAGATTGACGTGGCATCTTGAAGCATGACAAATTGCTTCAAAATCTTGGTTATGAGCACAGATGATCCCCTGGAGCTTATATCCAGTTCTGTGTGTGTGTTTAATCCTCAGCTTTCCTAACCTACACTGGACAGACAGAAAGTTTGCTGGCCTCAGCACTATGTATCATCCTGTCTTTTGGTGCTTTGGCTCTCTCTCTCTCTCGGTTCGTCTCCTTCCCTGCCTATTTTCCTCGCCTCAGCGGCCCCGCTGCTCACAACAGATGACTATCACTGTACTCCTAATTCAAGGCCAGGTCAGTTACTCCAATATCCACAGGGAGGAAGGCAGCGCTGGGTGCGTGTACGTGCCTGAGTGGATTAGCCGGTGAATTTTACAGCCGGTGGCTGGGTTATTAACACCTCTGAAGGTAACAGTGATGGACAGGCAGGAGCGCTGAGCATCTGAAACATCACAGGGAGATAAGACAGATGGACAGGCAGAGAGACAGACAGGACTAACAGACACATGCTAATACTGTCAACACTGTCTGAACTGTTTCCCCAATAATCAATGACAAAGATGGAAGGAAAAGAAAAGACAAAATACAAATAAAGGACAGAACAAATGCATGAAACACATGAGGAAGGATGAAAAAATGAAACAAGAATGAGAACAAAAAAATAAATAAGAACAAATAAAGAATAAAAGAATGAACAAGACAGAATGAAACAAGAATAGAAGAAATGAAAAGTCAAAAAAAAACAAAACAAAAAAAACACGAAAGAATGAGATCAAATGAAAGGACAAAAGATCAAATATGCAGGATAAAGACCATGAAAGAAAGAACAAGAAAAAAATCAAATAAAAGAAATGGACGCATGAATGAACGTCAGAGAATGAAGGAGTGAATAAAAGAACAAGAGCGACAATGAAAACATTAATGAAAGAGAATGGATAAACAGACAAGAGATAGAATGAAAACAAGAACAACGAAATAGAACAAAAAAGTAAAACAAATTGAAGTTGAAAGAATGGAAAAACTAATAAAAGAAAAACAAAGACAGAAGAACAGAAGACAATGATCAAAAATGAAAGAAAAATAGAACGAATCAACAAATAGAGCAAACAAAGAAAAGATAACGTGAAGGACACATGAACAAGAGCTTAATCAGCATTCAATTAACCACATTAAAAGAATGAGAGAGAGAGAGAGAGAGAGAGAGAGAGAGAGAGAGAAAGGAAGGAAAAGACTGTCTGTGAGAGTTGAGTGTTGGTGGACCGCCTTGAGTGAGTCATTAAATATGGGTGGGCAGCTTGTTTAAGAATTATTTCAGAAACATTAGCAGTTATTCAGACTGCAACCTGCAGTTAATGAGCCTGAGAAATGAAGGGATGACAACAGCCACACACACACACACACACACACACACACACACACACACAGTACACTACACACGACACTACAGACGACTCTTCCTCACTGATCCAGGCTAATTATGTCATCTTAACCATGTGCTGGTGTGACTCTCTATTAGGGTATACTCACACTAGGCGCTCTGAACCGTGCCCGAGCGCGTTTGACCCCCAAAGCCCGGTTCGTTTGACTAGTGTGATCGCTCCGAACCGTGCCCGGGCGCGGTTCATTTAGCCGGCCCTGGCCCGCTCAGACTACTGTCATCATTACGACAGCAAACATCTTTTTTACTACTTTGATAGTACACTTATCAATTCATGTAATTAATTTGAGTGTATTTGGGGTTATCACGGGTCTGATTCTCACCTTATTGATGAACAGGAATTGTAGTTTGCGAGTAAAGCTGCAAATTCCTCCATTAACGTCAACTGTCTTTGTAATAATCCTCTGATATGTGCAAGTGAAAATCGATGCGTGGCATAAATGATAATATATATTTCTTCCTGTTTTCTTCCATTCAAAAAGTTGCATCCTATATGACGTAAGCATGCTCCGGCCCGGAACGTTAAGTGCAGTGTGAGTGCAGGCCAGCGGGGGAGTGGGGACAATCACGCTCGGGCTCGGTTCAAGGCAACCGTGCCTAGTGTGAGTACACCCTTAGACTGGACAGCTGTGGCATTGGGATGGTCTCTGTTTTCCAACAGCATTAGCTAATTCAATCGATATGCAAGGAACGGTTAATGCTATCACTTTAGGGAAATGAGAACTGCTCTTTTAATTGCTTTTAATTATGAATTACTTGCCTGATTGACTGAGTATTGCCAATTGGGTTACTATGTAAACTTATTACATTTTGATTTCATAAGATGGAATTATTTTTATTTGTTACAATGGTCAGATATTTCAGGTTGTGGTTGAGCAACAGTTTAAAAACAATATCCAGTTTAATGGACATCTGAAGAATCTAAAGAGAGATGTAAAGCTGCTGTGTGTGTTCATATAGCATAATAAAGTGAGGAGAGCAATGGTGATCTTCCCCAGATACACCATTATCAGACCGCACACGTTCCATTCACTCCATCAGAGAAGCTTCATTTCCTCCAGTCTGCTGGCTAGGCAGAAAACTCTCCTCCACATGTCATCAGTGGCCCACTGGAGAGGGTTATATGACATGGGAGACAAGTATCTCAATTATATCCCTGATGCTTAAATTTACATAGTCCTTGCTTAGTTTAGCATTTTTATATATTATACTTATTTATATATAAATATATAATTTATATATATATATTTTTAATATATTTTTTAATACAAGTATTTCACATAATATTTATATTTAATTTCAGCTTTATTTCAATAAACGAATGATTTCTTGACTGTGGTCTTATATATGAAGCATCTACAGAGAAGCATTTTTTTTTTTTTTTTAAATAAAAAATAAAAATAAAAAATGAGAACAAAATAATACAATAAAGCATCTTCAAGATTCTGCAAGGTGGTGTAAACTTATGAGCAGAACTGTGTATAGATTCTCAGCTTGGACTTCTATTTACAACTAATTTGAACACCCACAATGTGATTTTTGTGATTTTCAATGCCACACCATATCCTCACAGCACGTTCATTACTACCACCAATGCTGCAGGAATCATGAGTGACGCAAAGCCCCTAAAGTTCCAAAGATAACTTGGAGCCAGCTCAACGTCAGGCTTCAACCACACTGAGAGACGACGCCGACACAATGTGGCCCAATCAGGCCCGTGAGTGAGGGAATTACATTAGCAGATGACTTCTTAAAGAGAATCATGCCTCCGTTTTCTGCTTTCCTTTGGCATCCTGCCCCAGATAAGAGTAGGAGACAAACTCTCGGGTTTGACAAAGCCGCCTTAAGTTGCCAGGCCGCATTAGGGGGTGTGAGGCATGCTGAAAACGCCACTTCAGCAGCGGAGGATTTGCTTGGATGACAGGTCTCAGTTCTCAACCCGCGCAGCTCAGAATGTAAAGGCAAACGGCGAATGCTCAGATAATACCTTTAAACTCACACCTCAGCGGCTGCCACCACCTGGGTTTATCCGCACACTGCCTGAGTGTGACACCCAATACCTCACTCCGCTCCTGGACAGGTGAAGAAAGGCGTAAGCTGTGCTACAACAACTAGTGAGCTGCCTATTTGAACAGCATTTTAAGGCACACTCCTGACACCAAGACCTTAGAATTATGCATAATTATGTTGCCGTTTAAGACCTTGTTTTGACAAAATTCATAGGCAGGTTTGCAAGTATCCTTTGCGGATCCCAATATGCAATGAAAAAAATATATCCAAAATGGCTGAAAAGACAAGAAAAATGTTGAACAATGAAAAGTATGTCAAATTCACTTCACTAAATAAATAATGTGTGTGTGATGTGTACTTTTATTCTCATTAAAAATATTGTTATCGGCATTGCAACATTAACACTAAACAAGTGTTAATGCCTAAATAGGGCATTTCGAAACACTCATGAGGTTCCATTTCAGTTAGGATGCTGCCTTAAAAGTCACCAGTATCGGCTCCTGACAGTAAATTTAGGTAGGGCAGATTCTGGATCTTGGCGGTAGTTTATGTTAAACATTTTATAAGCTTTATATTCAAATCGCTGAAAACATGCAGACACACTTTTGTCAGAGGTCTAGTGTCCTTGTGTTATTCAGCCTGAGGGTGGCACTCTAATGTTGATTGACCGGCTTTAAAGTACACAACACACGCATAGAATGCCATCTTATGCCCAAAGTATAGTTCCCTTTTTATGCGTACGTGAGGGTCAGCGTACAGTGCGCAACAAGAATTTCGTCAGCAGAAGAGTATGCGTGTACTGTACGCGCACCGCTTGATTTTTGTAACCGCGCATACTTGTAGGCGTGCAGGTCACACATGCGCATTTAATTTTTTGCAGTAATTAGTTTATCCACAAGGTGGCAACCGTGCCCTGGGGGAGTCGATTCACAAGGTAGTCAAAGAAAAACTGCATAAACAGAACAGACCGGAACACATGCAAGCTACAGCGACAATGGAGGCCTACATAGACGAGAGATTGTGCGAAAGTACCCTCATTTGTACAACACTAGCATGAAAGAAAGATGTTTATATGGGTTGTAACTCATGGCGAGAGATTGCTCAAAACTGTGCATGCGTTGAACGGCTGTGTATGCGTACGAGACAAAGTATACTTTCCAAGGCTGTGCGTTCGACTGTGTGCGTACACTAGCATATGCGTAAAAAAAAACGAAGTATACTCAGGGCTTTAGAATTGCCTCAATGTAGAATTTAATGCCTCAGAATGTTGTTTTTGAATATTACAGTTAGTTCTGGTGAGGAAAAGAATATCATGTCTATTCTCAGAACAAACATAAAACAAACACAAAAGAACTATATTCACGTGAGCACGTTTAAACTAAATGATTTATATTTTTATTAATTTGATACGCTACCCCACATAGGAAGAACAGACATGCCAACTAGTTACTGACCTGATGCAGACTAATATACACATAGCTGAAGCGGATTGATATCGTCTTGGTCCGGAGCGAGGTTTACGTAAGGTAACGTGAAAATAAGCAGGGCAGTCTGAAAAAGAGTCTAGAAAATCCTAAATATATTTGTTGCAGAATGCTGAACCATGACCCTAAAATGGTGATACAAACCGAACCGTGAGTAATTTGAACTTTTCCACCCCTAATATACACACATACTGTATAGTGCCCACTTAAACACTTAAAGTACTGTAACTTTCCAAAGTAGGACAGAATTATTACACACATTACCTAAAAAAGATGAAAACTTCCAAAAAGACCTCAAGGCAGATTTGGGTCAAAGAAGCTGAAATGTAGATCTCAAACCGACATTCACAAACTTTGATTTCATTACCTACTGCAAAAAGCAGCTAATTAACTTTACCATTTCTATACACACTTTAGTTCTTCATATAAAATCAGATGACGGTGCAGAAAAGAAAAAAATAGCCTTTTAAATAATGTTCCCATTTTAAATAAGATTTCACACCTAAAAGGACCCATAAAATTACATTTTAAAAAAGAAAGGAGTTATTAAGCCAGTAAAAAGTTGCTGAAAGCGATATTTCCTAACTTAGACCACTCCTCTCCAAAACACCACCTTCATATAACATGACTGACAAGGAGAGAGTGCCTTCGTTTTTGCTCTTGACAGCTGTCAAAGAGACAAGTGTGACATCTCAGGATCTCAAAATATCTGTCAGAGAGCAGGGACGATCACTGCAGAATATATATATAGTTTATTAATTCAATAGAATTCACACTTCAGTATGCTTTCAAGCAATCTTTGTTTTTTATGTTTGTGGCTCATCACCATGGTGATCCATCAGACACACAAACTGCTCATTCCACGGCAGACTACAACAATTTCAGTGAGAACAGCATCTCACTTCATCCATCCACCTAAACCAACCACAGAAATGTCAATCATTCATAAAACACTGCAAAAATAAATAACTCCTGCAACAAGAAACTGAATCATGCATAAATCCAAACCACACACAAACCACTAAAGAAAATGCTGCATTCATGAATTTTTATGCCAATGCGATACTATGTGAGCCTAGCCTATATTTGAAATATATATTAGTCATAATCTTCAGGATAACTGCATGTTTAAGGGAATGAAATTTAAGACCTTTTAGGACTTTCAAGAAATTAAAAAAATATTTAAGGACTTAAAAGATCCTCATCAAGTCATTTAACAGAGAAATACACGTAAATAAGTTTGTTTATATATACCTTTTAATGATAAACATGTTCAGAGTTGGCTTAAAAATGTAGATTTTTTTCAGATGAACTGTCATTTTGACCACATTAATATTCATAATTTACAAAAATATAAACAAAAATACATTAAAGATATGGTAATGTGAGAACTAAAATAGAGTAAAAATCAAGCATGATATCCACTTTAGTGTTACACTAAATTAGTTCATGGAAAATTAATATCCAAGCATATTTTAAAAACAAACTGCTGAACCAACTTTAGATACTTGCAAAAACAATATTTAAGACTTGATTATAAATCAAGGAAACTGTTAATGTAAGATTATTGGAAGGAACCTGCAGACACCCTGATATTTTTAAATTCTTGTGGCTGAAATCTATTTCTGAACTTACTCAATTTTCATCATTTTTAGCAAAGGTACACAAGCTGTATTATACAGAAGATCCTAAAACTGTGATACGAGCTTTAGATTTGACCAGGCAGAACAATAAAAAGTGCATCTTTACCTTCACTAGTTCATTTTAAATGATGACGACACAAATATCGCATACATTCTCTTAATTAATATGAAGTCATGCATAAGCATTATAGAAGAATTACAGTTTGAAATAGTTCCCAATTCACTGAAAAAAAATTGGTTTCACTCAGAAACTAGTAATGCTAGTAAATTTCACAAATGATGACAAAGAAACAGCAAGTAACATTGAATTAAATGTGAAATTTGGAAGTGTTTTTCTTGTAAAACATACTCCAATAATCTCAGAAAAACCTTATTCTGCAATGTATACACATTAACTTCCCTAAAGTATTTCATCTCAACTACTCTTATACGTCTGTCTAGAAATGCAAATCACACTCACTGAAGAAAGCGCTGTGTACAATCAAGTTTTAGAAGTCGAAAATCAATTCACAGATCTCCACCAGGCCTGATAAAGAAAGCGTTTCTGACCTTTCCGCTCCGAGCGCTTCTTGCGCCGCCGCTTGAATCGGGTCCTAACGAGACAGTAGTAGGCCCCCATGCAGTGCGCGGCATCCACAACCAGGGCCATGGCCGGTTGACCCTGACGCTTGAGTCGGAGACAGGAAGCTACCTGACTGCACTGTCCTGTGTTTCTGAGCCACTCAGTGAAGGTGTGCGCCGGCAGCCCCCTTCCCTCGCTCCACACTTTCAGCTCTACCACACACAAACACACGCGTGGTCTCCTCCCCCCTCCTCGCGTTTTGGTACTTGGTGAGAGGAGAGAGAGAAGCAGGAAGCTCTGAAGAGAGGACACTAGTAGAGCTTTACAAGGTTAGACAGAGTAAACAGAAACCGCTGGAGACTTCGTGCCGGATTTGTTTTCTCACTTCCCCTTCTCTTTCACGTATCCTGCTATTTTACCTGAGGCAAGAGCAATCTGCTCTCGCCAGTCCAGGTAATGACATCACCGAACCTTCAGCCAATCAAAAGCATGGGTTCAGTTCTTCACATGGCCAAAAAAAACCACATTTATTTCCCTGACATCCTTTCACCAAGACTTCTTCTTGGTTATATATGATGAAACTGCTTTTATTTCGCATTTTAATCCCTGTTCTGCTGCAGTATGCGCTGCCGTGGAATTAACTAAAACCATATTATATACAGTCGAACCAAAATTTATTCAGACACCTTAAACATTTCATTCATTAACACAGTTTATTCACTATAGTTTAAAAAAATGGTAATAAAATATGACAAGATCTCAGAGTTAAACTGTGTCAGAAAAAAATTAATCTTAATTATGTCAGATAACACTTAAGCAAAACATGGTCAGGTCAAAGTGTCTGAATAATTTTTGGTTCCAAATTTTTATCAATTTTACTGGTAGTCCACTGTATGAAGAATTTTTGGGTATAATATGTCACAGTTTACTTTATTTTGCTATCCTCACTTACATAAATGTATCAATTATATCAAAAAAAATATCAAAAATGTCTGAATTTTTGGTTTGACTGTGTGTGTGTATGTGTATATATATATATATATATATATATCCTTCATCCAAAACATGTTTTACCCTGGTTCACTATGGTAAGCCTATTGTAAATAACTCATTTGATTAGCAAGAACTCAAAATAAAAAAGTTAATTAACTAAATCCTTTATGTTAATTGCTATCAAAATGTATGAGTTAGCTAACTCAGTACTTCAAGTTAGGAGCAATTAACATGCTTAAGTACTACAAACTCAAAACTTGATAGTTCTGCTTACTTAAAATTGGGAACATGATAACTCAAATAATTTGATGTAACTGATTACCTCAAATTTTTTGAGTTAGCACAACTTATTTGGGTTTACAGTGAGTGTTTAGACCAGTCGGGATGGTCTTCACGGGAAACTGCATGCATACGTCACTCATCTGCGAGTGTCTCGTCATATCCGTACATAGAATAAAGTTTCAAAAGATGGCAAACCGAGAACTGAGGGATTTGAAATGTTGTGAAGGTGACGTGGAGATGACGTATTTATTACTCAACAGGTGAGTAAGGTATTTTATTGAACAGATAAATTGCCATACGCAGCTCTCTAACAGAGTTCATTGTAAAGCATTATCTATTGTGAAGGGTCATATTTATCCGAGGGCACATATTGGAACTTTAAAATAAAAATATTTAGCTGGGAAAAAAAAAAAAAAAAAAAAAAAAAATGGCTGCATCAGCCTAGATTTCTCACCATGGACAGCCAGATTGAAAGAAAGATGGTGGTAAAATTTCTAAAAATGTAGTAATTATAGTCTAAAGGGTTATTCACACAGGATGCGTTCTCATTTTTTTATAGATATTTTTAAGTAGCTAAGATGGTAAAAGAAAACATCAGAGACTTAATTTATTCTCGCTCACTTTCAGCTGTGTTTAAGCTGGGGTTCCCCCCCCCCCATATGTCTAATACTTCTTACAAAACACACATTCATGCAACTTCTGAAGAAGCTCAGAGCTTATATTTGATGTTGGGCAACAGGGATCTATGAAAATGGATTATGCAATATTTCCAAAGCAACCGGCCAAATAGAAGTTCAGTTTTAAACCAGCTGTAATATTAAATGCAACAGCTGTTTAGTGCAATTAGAGAAATCTTTAATCATTAAGCAGTCTAGATCTGCTCACTTGCTCCATATCAGCTCATGTTCAGTTTCAGCCTGAAGATCTGGAAGTAACTCTAACGCCATCATGAGGCCAAAGCAAACCATTGCACCTTATCCAGTAATATTACTACACAGAAAACGCTCCAATAAACCACACACACATTCAGTCACAACTATTCAAAATAAATAAATCAATAATAATAATAAATCAAGATTTTAGTACACTAACACATCCAATGATATTTCAGACTGCATCTATAAACAGCCCAAGCATCATTTTTATAACCTTTGGAAATGCCAGCAAATTTTAATTAGATTCTGCACATAAAAAGCAAGATGGTAGCTGCTCTGTAGATGGGTATAATTTATCCAGTAAATTTGCATGTTGCCACATCTGAACACTGAAGCAGAATATGTGAATGAAGACGTCACTAGGGCAAAAGGAGCTCTCTAGCACCCTCTAACGGAAACAACGTGGAACTACAGCAGTACCTCAAAGACATTCAAGAATGCAATGACTGTGAACACAAACAAGCAAGCAAAATTTACCTGACCTACTCACTGAAATTATTGACCTGGGCAGCACACTACAGACACCCCATCAGTAAACAACAACCAAGGCATTTCAGTATTCAATACAGAACCACTATGCTATCAAGCATTTAAAAACAAAAAAACAAACAAACAAACAAAACAAACTTTACACACACATACACTACTGATCAAAAATTTGAGGTAAATGGCTACCGTCAACTGTTTGATTACCAACTTTCTTCAAAATATCTTCTTTTGTGTTCAACAGAAGACAGAAACTCATACAGGTTTGGATCAACTTGAGGGTGAGTAAATGATGACAGAATTTTCATTTTTGTGTGAACTATCCCTTTAATAATTCCACAAGGATACATTAAATTGGCCAAAAGTGGCAGTAAAGACATTTTTAATGCTGCAAAAGAATTTTATTTCAAATAAATGCTGTTCTTTTAAACTTTGTTCATCAAAAAATGTGCAACACAAAAATATTAAGCATCACAACTGTTTTCAACATTGATAAGAAATGTTTACTGAGCATCAAATTAGCATATGAGAATGATTTCTGAAGACTAGAGTTATGATGATGAAAATTTAGCTTTGCCGTCACAGAAATAAATTACATTTTAAATTATATTACAATGGAAAAGAGTTATTTTACATAGTAATATTATTTCACAATATTACTGTTTTACTGTATTTTTTTTTTTTTATCTTATTCTGACTTGGTCAACGTGAGTGACTTCTTTCAAAAACATTAAAAAAAAAAAAAAAAATTCCTACATTGATTAATAGATTACAAAATAACAGCATATAACATCAAATTCAGTAAATGCTAAATTTATACTGAATACTGAAAAAATACTATACTGAATCTGTGCATCAGTGCATGAACTGTCACAACTCCACTGAAGAGCAGCACATTGTCGCTTTGGTCAAGAACCAAAATTTGCCAAAATGTACAGGTATATCGCAGAATCCCACATGAGACTAAAGGAAATCAGAAGATACACACCTGGGTTTCCACTTGTTGTCAGAGCAGCACTCCTGCTTGATCACCTAGCCTGCAAAGACATAAGAAAACAGAAATAAAGATTTTAATAAATTCCAGTATAACATGATGCATTTTCAAATAAACCACTACCTTAAGTTTCTACCTTCCACATCACTTCACAGACACATTATCCACTCGCATGCTGCCAGTAGCGTTCAGATGCAATCTCCAGCTACTGCAGATTTAGTTTCAATCCCCTGTCACGTCATCAACTTTCCAAGCTACCGAGAGTCTAAAAACTTTCACCTGCAGGTGAACGCCGCAAAAACATGATCTAACGGCTGTGCTAAACGCATCAGGTGACGTGTCGCGAGCACAAGAACAATATGACCTCAGCTGTAAATGTCCCTCATAAAAGCAGAAGAACAAAAATAAGTCCCTCGATCCAAAGGCCTGGCCGAGCAGACGGAGGATTAGCCTGGAATCAGAAGGGAGTGAGGGAGATGCAAAATGAGGAAAGGAAAAGAAAGAAGGGTGATAAATTTCACAATAACAGCCAGTCATATTTGCAACCAGAAACGCTGAAAGGAAGGAGCTTCCTTCCTTCCTTAAATCACTGTTTGCATCACTAGGAAGATCTGTGGAGCAAAAGCAGCAGCAGGACGCTTTATAGAGGACAAATAAAACAGCAGTCCAATAAAAACAGTGGCCAGCCAAAGCTGCAGCACGTTTCTTTAACCCTGACAGCCTGTTCACTGAGGATGGTTAGCATCAGTGCGGATTCTACAGTGGCACAGCATAAAATACATTTATTTACTTGAGCTATGAGTTTGCAGGGTAAATTAAACGCAATAAGAGAAAAAAAATAATACAAAAGACAATAAATAATACCGTATCTTTCTACTTCACCTTTCTTCAGTGACTGCATACAAACTTAAACAGATAGTTCATCTAAAAACAAAAATTCTGTCATCATGTTCTCTCCCTCGTTTTTTGGCCATACAATGAAAGTCAAGTTCTTCAAAATATCTTCTTTTGTGTTATACATTATACAAAAAGGGACATGAGAGTGAGTAAATGACAATTTCAATTTTTTATTGAATTAAGAGAAAATTAAGAACTTTTTAAGAGCTGGTTCTTCTAAACAAGAATTTTAAGTCTGAAACTAATTACTTACTGAATTTGTCATAATAAAAACGAATATCATACAAAAAAATGTCCCTGTGAAAATCAAGCAAAAAGGAGGAAACAGTCACTAATACCTGGATTGCATCACATTTGATTGTTCAAACATGTTTTCGATAAACTGCACATCTATTGTACATCATATACTCAATTTTTGCCTAAATCATTCTAACTCTCAAAATAATAATTTAAAAATAACTAGAACAATTGTAATTCTTGTGGCTCAAGTGGTGCTAGAAAAGCAAAGACACTTTGGATTAAAAGCATCTGCTAAATTAAAATGATTGTAAAGCATCCTTGAGTCTGCAGAAAGGCGCTATATAAAATAAACATTATTATTATTATTATCATTATTATTATTATTATTACTACAAGTCTGACTCTCTATTCATTTGGCCACAAACTGCCCCCATACACTGAAAGTGAATGAGGACTAAGGTCTCCAAAAATCTAAAAAAAAAAACAAACAAACAATAATGCACAAGAGTACCATAAAAGTAGGATACTTCTCATGTGCTACTGTATATTATGCACACTGCAGCACTAGCAACAATTTGATAACAGTAAATCAACAAATTTTAGTCTGTTCCTCACACAAAGCTTTCATATGGCTTCAGAAGATTTGAAATATATTGACATTTTTATAGTCTCTGGTCAGCATTTACTTTCATCACTTCAAAATATTTCTATCTGTATTCCACAGAAGAAAGTGATCTTGGTTTGGAATGACATGTGGGTTGTTCTTTCCAGTAAACACTGATACATAGGAGTAAAAGTCTGAGGGCACCCCTCACTCCATTTCTTGCAGACACACTTTTTTTTTTATTTATTTATTTTTTTTAGGACAGCTCAAATTCAGAAAGCGAGTCGTGAAGCATAAATCACATCTTTCACTTATGGCCAGCTGAGTTCAGCACAGACTGAAGAGAAGCACTCAGCATCTTTCTGAATCTATCGTCAAACACCAAAGAGAGTGGGTCGGGCCACTGGGAAACCAGCAGGAAAGTACACTTCAAAAGTGAGCCTTGAACTTTTTAAGGTTAGTTGAAGTCTGGATTTTCTTTCCAAGTAAAATGTCTGGAATATTTTAAAAGCACTGTCATTTTAGGTCTTACAAACTCATTAGTGATCAAGCAATAAGGAGGAAACAGTCACTAATATATAGATTGCATCATATTAGATTGTTTAAGCGTGTTTTCTATAGATTGTACATCTACACTCTAAAAAATAGTGTTGGCTCAACAAAAAAAAAGAAAAAAAAGAAAATGATAATAATGCAACAGTTTGCATCGATTTTGAGTTTTAACAACTTTGAGTGAATTTACGTTTAACCAACAAGCAACAAGGAACTTAATTTGTAGCATAAACAAATTTTTAAGTTGATTACTCAAAAAAATTAAGTCCCTCCAACTACCAGCTTTGTAGCCCTGGAACCAATTAATCTTATCTATTTCAGTTCAAATCAACAGCTATCATAGCACATGCTAACATAACTTATTTAATTTATTATTATTATTTATTAATTTACTTATTATCACGTATATTTAATGAACAAGTAAGATATTACTTGTCACTGGCATTAGCGCAGTCATTGCTTATAGAGTCAATGTTGTGCTTACCTTCTTGTATCTATTCTTCAGCAAAACGATGACCACGAAAACTTGTGGTCAAACATAACAGCATTAAACACCAACAGGTCTTTCCCTTCACTAAAAACAAATAAATTAACACTTAATCTCAACATTTATTCGCCATATCCAGTCCTTTGCAAAGCATGCTGGGAACTAGAAATCCACTGCCTAATTTCCGAAGTTATCAAGACAATTTCATTAAGCTACTAAAACCTAGTTTTTAAAAAAAAGCCAATTAACGCAAAAAATTTGAGTTTAAATTACAGACAATATTAAGTTGACGTAATGATCAACATTATGTCAACAGAACTCTACACTATAATGTTTGTATCTTAAAAGGTTTAATTAAAACAAATAAATTAGAATTTTTAACTTGCAAGCATCCATTTAAAATTAAAGCTAATATTCAAAGTTGTTAGATCAATTTTAATTCTTATAGCTCAATTGGCACTAGCAAAGCTACTTAGAACAGAGGCATTTGCTAAATTAATAAATGTATAAACCCAAAAACAATATTTAAATCCAAAAACAAATCACTTCATATAAAATTGTTTCTGATGCAACAACCTATAGTTACCAGAAAGACCAAGCTATGAGAACAGTGTTTGGATCACAGGGGGGCGCTGTTGCCCTTTTCTTACTGGTTCTTGCATCTCCCAAATGGTTTTCTCCCAACAAGCTTCTACTACATATTACAGAGAATATCAAATCAAACTCATCATACTGTTAAAATAAACCCACTTACAGTATATACACTAAGCTAGTGTGACTATCTAGAGACTAAGAGAAATATTCCAGCCTGGTAACAATGCCGAAAACAATGTGGTAATGTGCTCACCAAACTGTCCAAGCATCTCTTCAGCCAGTTTCTTCAGGGTCAGATTTATTTCCATAATAGAAAATACATTTTGATGGTTGAACAGCAGCTTTAGGGCTGGAAATGCCAGAGGGCCCCTTACAATTAGGGGGCCACAGCATCAAATGAGATGAAAAGTTTCTACCGCAGAACAAATAAGCCAGATAGCAGCCATGCAATGCACCGCAATCTGCATTCAAGAGCATTGTGTGACCACAGCTAAAATGTTCAGTGGGGGATCTTTAAACAGCACAGACATTTAGACGACAGGCTCCTCAGTCAGGCTAAATGGGATGAGGGAGTCACGCATGTTTGGATTCGAGGGCCTGAACTTCAGCTGTAGAGGACAAAAGGCTAATTGCAGATACACTCTTCATTACTACAATAAAATTACTCCTCTGTCAACCCTCGCATTTTTTCAGCGGTCTAAGAAAAGAGGTGATAACGAGCTCTAACTGTCCTGTGCGCTCACTTTTCTTCTCGTGAAGGTTTATGGGAATAGTTTACACAAAAAAGAAACTTCCCATTTAACAAAGCTCTAAGTTACATTTTTGGCACATGCAATTTTAGCAACTAGCAGAGCAGGTAAAACATCTCAGCCAATTACAAACCTTCTCATTTTCGAGTATCACACTTTCTAAGTGGTTTCATAATTCACACACGTTTGCCATGTCTTCAACAGAGTTTGATTGTCTCAAGATCAAAGCAGACCAGATGAGACCGGTTTTAATGCTGCCAATGAAACTGAGAAAAGCACTATACCACCACTGCCATATTCCGTTTAAACAAAGCACAGGAATTCAATAAAAGAATACATAAATCACACCTCCAGACAGAACAGAGTTCTCTGAGAGGAGAAAAAAAAACAAAAAAAAAAAAACCTACAGATAAAGGAATGAGAAACCCTTGCCAACAACAGACAGCTTAGGTGAGAAATCAGTCAGGGTTGAAACGGTTCCCATAAAACAAGAACCGTACGGTTTTCAACCCACAGTTTGATACATTGTTAGTACTGGCGTTAATCTAATGTTTAACGATACCTCTTAAATAATAAAAGGTGTCTATTTTTAAAACTAATTACAGTGATTCTCTCTACTGCTGAGGTCCTGTACAGTTAGAGATGAAATAAACTGTAATTAGGTGTAGCAATAAAACAACACAAGCTGTCTTAAAGGGTTAGTTCACCCAAAAAAGAAATTTCTGACATTAATTATTCACCCTCATGTCGTTCCAAACCCGTAAGACCTTCCTTCATCTTCGGAACACAAATTAAGATATTTTTGATGAAATCTGTGAGCTTTCTGGCCTCCGATAGACTTCAGCATTATTACCACTTTCAAGGCCCAGAAAGGTAGTAAAGACATTGTTAAAATAGTCCATGTGACTACAGTGGTTCAACCTTAATGTTATGAAGTGACGAGAATATTTTTTTTTTGCGCACAAAAAGTAACGACTTTATTCAACAATTTCTTCTCTTCCCTGTCAGTCTCTTTCCGTGATTATGTCCGAACGCCGACTCAGTACTGGCTGACGCTTTACAAGTGAGCACCACAACGTTTGCGTGTGATGCTGACGCAGGAGCTGGCCAATAATGAGTTTCCTGTTTCAGTGGAAATTACATCAACACATTGAATAACGCTGCGCATTTCAAGGCACTTCAGTGAGCCTTTAAGTTGACCTCAACAGAGGCACTACCACCTTCTTCCTAAAGGGGGCACAAGCACTCAGACTTACTGAAACCTACAGAAGGGAACTCCTACTGTATGTACCAGAGATTAAATGGAGGAGGCGGCTGCCTAGAAGATGCTACAGTAGAGTGCACATGGTACACAGAGAAGAACAGAGGCATTCTTGCTGTCAGTCATCACCAGACTCAGAGGCCTTCCTCAGGGCGACAGAACCTGCTAGGATGAAGAATGACCAGAGAGAGAGTGATAGAGAATGAGAGGGCGGGAGATGCAGACAGGCTATTTTCCCACAGGGAATCAAGTCTGTAGGTTCTCATGAAGATGACGCAGAGAGAGAGAGCAGAAGCTTGTGTGCCCATCTCTGCTGCAGTGCACTGCAAGGCTGTTTCCCCCCGCTCCTGCTCCCAGCAGCTATGCTGGCAGAGCGGGCAGGAAATATAAAGCCATTAGACAGTGAAAAAGACATGAGGGGAAAATTACTGCTGCTGCCCCGAGTGTGAACTTCCGACAGCCAAGTCAGTAGGATATTAAATTTATTTAAAGATGCCTGGCTAATATCCTCTGTAGTCTGGTTTAACTATTTCCCTTAAGTCAACGCTGCATATACAGGCAAGGCGCAAACATCAGAGATGTGTAAACATTTGGTCAAGGCGTACCTTGTAAACTAGCTCCTCTGTAATAAACAATATTGGCTCCTGTGTTGAAAGTACAGGTATCGAGGGACGTAGTAAACTTGCAGGGTATTGCTCGCTGTGCGCTAATAAGTGGAGGAGAAAACCGATACCATTTACAGACGTATGACCTTCTCTTATTCTCCAGTTACACCACAAGGCATCAGAAGCTTTGGCCCATTAGCAAGAGTCATTAACACAAGTCTAAGTGCAAGTGGTCTAACACAACAGCACTGTTGCAGACTCGCTGGCTCCAAAGTAGGGTAAGATGTTCTGGTCCAGTTAAAACAAAGCAGAAAAAAACAAAGAAAAACAGACTTCTTCTTTGGATTGGGTACCATCGCTGGTCACTGCATGAGTTATTGGCAAGGTGTCGCAATAGTCTAGGTCTGACTGTATGTAGCAGGACTGGGCATGAGAATAATGCTCTGCTGTTTCTCCTTTGGAAAACAACACTCAATGGTCCCAACTTCTAAGAAGTGGAGACAATCTCAACGTTGACCGCACTGCCTGAAACAACACTGTCAACCCCTATAGGACCCCCAGAATAGGGGTTACGACACCCAGAGCGAAGCAGAGGAACAGGTCACAGTGTGGAATGACGGGTAAGGCCATGTTTAATCTACTTCTTGAAACCTAAAAATCCAGATCCATTCTTGCGCCTCCACTCTTTTCTTGCACTTGACAGATTGGGGTTGTTTGTTTGTGGTGTGTTTCAGTATTCTCTGGGGCTTGCTATTTGGGTCATCTCTCCAGGGAGAAGCAAGGATAGTGTGCAGAAACCAGCTGGCCGGCACAGCTGGGGCTCATGGAACCCACCGGGTGACATCTGCAGTTCTGAGGCCAAGGGCGGGTACCCAACTTTGCCACCTGGGCACTGATTAGGCCTTTAGGGAGTGAGAAAACTCAGTAGAAGACCCTTAAAAATGAGAGGGTGAACTGTCAAATTTGCCTTGAGCAGAGCACTGTGGTGTAGCTATAGCTAAACTTTTCCTAAGCCTCAGAGGGTGGCCTTATACTGTAACAAAACGACGGGTGACGCAGTGCAGCTTGTACCCAACAAAGAAGTCTTCCAGGCCAGGACAAATGAGGGAAGTATCGTAACCCCCCCACACACAAACACTCTGCTCCAACAAAGCCCGCTCTGTAAATTCGTCAATGAGACTAAACCTGTTTCTATTGAGCTAGGAGTTTTGCTCTTTGGCAGAAACCGAAACCCAGTGATTAGTAAGGTCCAGCACCAACCTGTGACAATCCAGACCAGTTACACCTCTGAAGATAAGATCTTTCACAACACTGTTCACCACTCTTGTCAGAGCAGCAGAACAATGCCCCTGAGTTTTTTCCCACGCAGGAACTCATGAGGAGCTCCAGCTTGTGTTACAGCAGTTGTGTTTAAGTAGGCCAGGAGTGTCTAAAAGAGAGATTGAGAGAGTAAGCAAGATGGATCTCACACTTTGCTCGAGGGGGAACTGGTGGGTTTGAACCAGCCAAAAATTAAACACTGTCATCATTTACTCACCCTTTTGTTGCTTCTAACCTGTATGACTCTCTGTCTTTTGCAAAACACGACATGCTGAATAATGTTCCAGCAGTTTTGGTCCCTATTATGAGAGTCGACAGAGTTCAAAACTTTCAAGCTCCAAAAAAAGAACATAAAAGTTGTCTGAAGCAACATGATGCTTTATATGATGAAAAGATTGAGTCTTTATTCACACTCAAATCAAAACCTTAAATCAATGCACTACATTCAAATATGGTTACAGGAACCTCAAATGTCATGTTTGGTCACATGTGAGAACCAGTGTGATTTTACGCTAGTTGACATTTAAGGTTTGTGTTACCACATTTTATTTAGTCTGTGCATGCATGTGTTGACTGATGTTTTGATATGATTTGAGTGTGAATAAACGCATACATTTCAATGTTAAATATACAGTACAAAGTCTGAGATTCATTTCAAACTACCTTCATTATTTCATAATATGGCATCTCTAGTAGCTAACTTTAAAACTTAAAAATGAAAAGATCTGCAAATACAGGAAAAAAAAACATTCCACTAAATCTTCTTGGGCCCTAATAATTCCCAACACAGGAGTCTTGGAGTACCACCAACAATACACATTTTGGATGTCTCCCTTATCTGACAGACTCATTTCAGGTCTTGGAGTCTACTATTGAACAGATGAGTTGATTCAGGTGTGTTTGATTAGGGAGGCATACGGTGTTGATGGTACTCCGGTATTAGGGTTGGGAGACACTGCTCAGATTTTTTTCCCAACCAGCATCTAACTGATCAAAACAGGAAAAAAGGTTTGAATACTACTAAAGCTTGACCTTAAATCTATACACCAAAATAAAGCAAACTAGTTTATACAAGGTTGTTGCATGAGGCAAAGAGAAACAGGAAAGAAAACATTGAACAGTGATGACTGCAGTCTGTACAGAAGGACGTAGAGTTTAAAGCTGGCTGCCGGTCTGCCCAGCATTCATCTCTCCAATCAGTGGGCATGCTCTAAAGCAAACACAGCCATTTCCGCTGAACATGGAAGTAAAGGCTGCTTGTAATTCCTGAATAGCATCATGGGGGAAGGGGCATATCTGCGTCTATGGTATGAGACCTTGTTCTCCGTCCCATCTGATTTGGTCTTAAGCTCAGACAAGCTTTCCTCCATCCAACATCAACATCAGCCTGCGCTCTATTCTGTCTCTATCCCAACGCTACACAACATCTGGCCATCTACAACACCCCCAGACACAGCAAGCCAGGCACACACAAGCCAAACCCCGGCAACCATTTGCCTGACAGAAAGACTGATATCCACAAAGGGTTCATCCAATCTGCTGTATATCATTACACAGGAATTATGTTCAGAGAAAACCTCATTAACCCCACCTGCAATTCAGTGACACAAAAAGCCCTGAGGAAGAAAAATAAAAAGGAGCTGGAGGTGGTAAATTGCTTCAGAGGACCCGGCATAAATCAGATCAATCATTAGCATATAGCGACCATCGTCCCAATCAAACACAACCTTCAGATGATCTTTTGAGGGAGCAGGTGATCATACAACAGCACACAAATAAGAAACCAGAAAGCCTGGTTGTGTTTGCACTGTGCTAACATTTATTTTCTATAGGGTTGTTTATTTTTCTTGAGAGTGCGAGGGTTTTCGACGTAGTCGGCACTGCAGAGAAATAGCATGTCGCTGTTCTCCTACACCCTTGAGCTGTCATTAAATATCTAAACTCCCATATTCATGTTTTACACATCTCTTTCATTACATGCCTCTTTTGCTCTCCGAGCCTCTCTGAAATATTTACAAACTCATTGAGACGTCAGAAGGCAAGGAGCCCTTTCTTTTAATTCTAGTTCTCCAGTACCAACTCACAAATGCTTTGAAAAAACTGCTGTACTGAGCCAACGGGATGAGGTTACATAACAAAACTGCATAAGAGTACAACCAGAGAAGAGAACTCAGGGTACCAGGATTCATTCATGCCATATTAACATCATCAAGGATAGATTCAAGGCTTGAAGCAGTCAGGATTTAAGAATTTGTACACTTTTAATTCATCATTTTGATTTTGAATTGGGAACACCCCAAGGAATTTGAATTGGAATGATAGGTAGAACAATTTAGAATTTAAAGGGGACCTATTATGTCCCTTTTCACAAGATGTAATATAAGTCTCTGGTGTCCCCAGAATGTGTCTGTAAAGTTTCAGCTCAAAATACCCCACAGATCATTTATTATAACTTGTCAAATTCACCCCTATTTGGATGTGAGCAAAACACGCTGTTTTTGTTTGTGTCCCTTTAAATGCAAATGAGCTGCTGCTCCCGGCCCCCTTTCCCGAAGAGAGCGGAGCTTTAACAGCACTTCGGATACTCAACAACAACAAAGCTGGAGAATCTCACGCAGCCAAAATGATGATTGTCAGTAACGGTGTTCAGCCTTACATTGTTCAAACCGGAGTCGGACACTGATGGAGAGACTCAGGAAGAAGTTACAACTTTTAGAATGCATCTGGACGTTTCTGAACGGTTAGTGGATAAATTTATGTAGTTGCTGTGGAGTTGATTGAACTCATCGACTAGCATGTGCCGTCATGTTAATCTTTTGTGCAAATCTAGCATTGAACTGACCCTTGTTTGTGAAGCAGTCCAGCGTAAAATGATTTGTGCAAATATATAACACTTTCTTCGGCACTTTCCTTCATTTAACCACGGTTTCCTCAGTGACTCAGATGCAGAGAGTATGCTCTTATGTTCATTGATACATCCAATAACAGAACATTTGTTATGTTTTTGGCACAGACATTGTATATCTCCAGCTGCTACAGTGAGGAAACAGAAATGGCGGACTGCTGTGGCTGACTCAGGGGGGGTATCTATGCTAACAGGGCAGATCATCACCACTCATGGGCAGGGCTTCCCCTGGAAATCTGGAACTGGGCGTTTGGAGAGACTGTTTATGATTTATGGGGATTATAAAAAAAGGAGTGGGTGGATTTTTACCATTATAGGCTGGTCGTTTACACACACTGTGGACACACATCTGTCTTCAAACACCTTATAAAAGTGAATTTTGCATAATAGGTCCCCTTTAAGAATTTGCTTGCTTTTAATTAATCAGTTGGATTTTAAATTGAACTAGCCACACCCACAGGAAATTGAATTGGAATGACAGGAAGAGGAATTTTACATTCTCTGGATTTACTAAAGATCCATGAAATATGGAATGAGTCCATCTAGGCCTACAGTACTTACACCCGACTTCACAAAGTGATTTAGTCATGTACCTCAAATTCACAGAAACAAACGACATGCTTTGCTACTCCCGAAAATCAATATTCAGTGTTCATATTTTACATTCAAGGCATCACCAATGGATTGGCAGCATAATCCATTATGATGACATTTTCTATCATCTCTCTTTAAACACATCATCACTTCAGCTCGAGGCTCTAATCAATTCAGTCAGAGCCTTTCCGTGGGGTCAACCATGCAGAACAGCAGCAGCTGTAACGAGGTAATTTGGAGCCCCAGCGGCACCCACTGATGGGCCACAAGGCATTGTGGGTAGATTCTCAATGGCCCTCAATGACAAACGGAGCACCTGTGAAATGGAAACACGTTCTGGTTTCACCTCAGTAAGAGAAAATAATGAGAGACTATTACGAGAGGTTACTCTGCCTGTGTTAAAAGACAAGGTACGCTAAGTGTAATGTGCTCAGATTACAACTGACGAGGAAAGTCAGGTTTCAAAACTAGAGGAAATAATATTGGATTTTAAAGGAATAGTTTAACCAAACATGATAAATCCTTCGCCATTTACTCCTATTAGTTATTTGCGTCTGTGGAAATGGAGAAATTCTGAAGACTGTTTTCATGCAATTACAATGAAAAGATACAGAAGTGTTTAAGCATCAAAAGACAAGTAAAAGCACCACAAAAGTATCAAAAACATGGTCTGTGACTCATGAAGATAGACCATTTAAGTCGTTACTCAAGCAAAATCTTGACTTCCGCTCCAGCTCTCCCTGAAGCATTCATTAAATTCAGTGAAGTCCGATTTGTGAATAAATCAATTATTTAGCGTCAAATCTTTTCAACTAATTAATTGATCTTGTTCACAAAATGATTCATTCAACCCACTACAGATTTTCAGTGGATAACGACTTTCAGTCTGAAACTTTCAGTTTTCAATAACTCACACAAATTTATCATATGACTTTAGATGACTTTGAATATAATGAATGAGTCATATGTACTACTTTCATGATGCATCCTTTTTTGAAGCATAAAGGCTTTGATTTCCCATTTATTGGAAAAAGAAGATGAGCACAGTCTTCCAAATTCCATTAACAATCCCATCATTCAAGTATAATTTGGACAACTGACATATTGACCCCTAATCAAAGAACACTGGGATGTTTTAACCCAAATTTGGGTCAACAGTTGGGTTACATTTTTAAATTAAAATTTTAACCCAATGGTTGGGTTTGTCCATATTTGACCCAAATGAGTTGAAACAACCCAGCATTTTTTAGAGTGATATATTCTGTCTTTGCCACAAACCAAAGCCTGAAGCCTTTTCCTCATAAAAAACAAAACTCAAAAACCTTTCATCCACTCACACCCCTAACACAACAATATCTGACACCACCACTCCGATCAGATAGCGCTGAACCATCTTCCCGACTCTATGCAACAGGGCCGAAATGTGGGCTACGATTTCAAATATCACAAATCACACAGACATATTCCTCACCACAGACGCACAGCAGAAATGCCAGTTGTTTCTTGGAGGAGGAATTTGAGAACAAAGCTGCCATTCTGCTTTTCCCAGAAACAGGTTTGCATATCACAACTGTCTCCTCCTTCCCTTGGATCCATTTCAACTCAAGCCTGTTTATGATCTGAATTATAAGATATTAAAATGCCTATGAAAGTTCAGGATTCTAATACACAGGAAGGTAGTATTTATCCAAATACCACAGAATCTTGTCATACTACAGCAACATGGGGATTTTGGCTACGACCACCCTGACATTTCATTAAATTCAATTTGCCCTCTAAAGGACAGAGCAAACTTGATTATAAAACAAAGACTGTGTTGAAATTGATTTTTTCCACAGGGTTACGAAGAAAAGATCTTTGTTACGTGTTGAATTTCAATGAAGATAAAGATGAGACTTCAGTCCTGACGATCAGCTGAGACAGGTCATTAGTACCTCCTGCCTGAGAGACAGACACTCACACTCAATACATAGGATATTTTCCCTCAGGGAGCTCAGGGCATCATTCATCTCCTGTGTGTTTTTTTTTCTCTCAAGCACTGCTGTGAAATTCCCACTCCGCTGAACTTGCAAAAAGCTCCCACATCCCCGAGCAGCCCAGGATGAATGAGCAATCTACCGGCAAGTCACTCGAGAACTACAAACAGCAGGCCTGAGAGGAAAACTTTATGGCATGGAAACAGCTTTTTGTATTGTTTAAACTCTGGCAAACGTGAGGAACATTTTTAAATGTTACAGAAAAACATTGGCTGAAAACAAATGCTGGGTCAGGGGGTTAGTATACATGCCTTAAACACATGGGACTTACGTGGAACATGTAGATTTGATTCCGGGTGACTGATTTTGTGAATCGATGCGTTTCATGAAACATCATCTTTTGTTGTCAGTATTGACTTACCCGTATGTCTTTTTAAATTCATATGACGTTTTTCTACTGAACAAGTGAGTTTTTGAAGAATATCCAGGTTTATTTTTTCCATATAATGAAAGTCAATTAAACTGGGGCTGTCAAGCTACAAAATTATTAAAAATAAATAAAATAAATAAAAGTGGTCCATATGATTAGATTGTTGTATTATAAGTCTTCTGAAGCCATGTAAAAGCTTACATATAAAATATTAAACTGTACACTACCTTTCAAAAGTTTGAGGTCAGTAGGATTTTTTATTATTAATTTTATTCAGCAATTATGCATTAAAATAGATTAAAAGTGACAGTAAAGGCATTTATAAAGTTTTTCCATTCTAAAGATTTCCATTTCAAATAAATGCTGTTTTGACTTGACTTTTGACCTTTCTATTTAAAGAATCCAGAAAAAATGCATCAATTTCCACAAAAATATTAAGCAGCACATGCAACTGTTTTCAACACTGATAATGATAAATGTTTCTTGAGGACCAAATCACCATAATACGATGATTTCTGAAGGATCGTGTGACTAAAGTAAAGGCAACTTTGCCATCACAGAAATAGAAGACATTTTAAAATATATTAAAACAGAAAACAGTTATTGTAAGTTATAATAATATTTCACAATATTACTGATTTTACTCTATTTTTGATCAAATAAATGCAGCCTTGGTGAGCTTAAGAGACTTCTTTTTAATAGTAGTGTATGTGTCATAAAAATTAAATCTATAATACACATAATAGGCTTTTATATCATTTTATAAAAAAAATAATAATATTTTATATAAGCTAAAGTTATATACAGACTAAAGTCATTATTCAACAACAATATTGGCATTTACCCAAACATGAGTTCATAAAAAGCAGTGTCTGAAACTCATGAACATCCACTTCACAAAACCAGCCAATCATTTGTTAATGAAACAGACTGATTAAGCTTTCAGTGATTAGCAAAACTGTAAAATGTCTAAATTGTATGAAAAGTCAAACAGAGTGAGCAGAAACCTGTAGATATAACGCAATCTCTGAGGGGTTCATTTCAGCAAAGCCAGACCTCTGAGATACCAATACGAGTATATCAATTGTTAATAAGAGCTGGATGATGTGAACTTTTGAAATACACATGTTTGAGGGATCACAGCTCTTTGAAGCTACAAAAACACAGGTAGGAAGCCCTAATACTGATGTAATAAAATATTCAATGTACCTCTGTTTATCACAGAAGATCAGACTGCTCAAAACAGAATGGTAAGAACACAAACAACGGACGGAAGAGAGAGAGAGAGAGAGAGAGAGAGAGAGAGAGAAAAGAATAGCTTGTTAAGGCCATTATTTGACATGAATAGGAGCTGAGGTCATGTTCCTCTTGTTTACTGGTCACTGGTGCCTTTGGCCTGCACGACCCGTAGTACTTTGAGAAGTGTGGTGTAGTGCAGAGCTGTCTGATCCTTTTAATGGGAAGCTCAGAGGCCAAAGCCTCCAGCACTGCTCTCTCCTCACCTGGCTCTCGACAACTGCAGTGCAATTTACTCCAGCAGGAGCGAAACGCATACACAAGCAGCTGTGAGAATACTGACCCATCAGTTTGTCAAGCATGTCTGCAGGACAAGGAGAAAAAGAGAGGATAGGAAAGGGAAAGGAGTATGAAAAGAAAAGTAATGTAAAAAGAAAGGTGGTAAATGAAAGAGTAGAAAGTGAAAAAGTGACGTGTAGCGAAGTATGGTGTCCCATCCTCGGAATTTGTGCTCTGCATTTCACTCATCCAAATGCACACACACAGCAGTGAGTACTGAACACACACACTGTGAAAACATTTTTTTCTGCATTGCCCGGGGAGCGACTGTGAGTTAGGTGCCTTGCTCAAGAGCACCTCAGTTGTGGGTAATGAGAGTGGAAGAGAGTGCTGTTCATTCACGAGTTCATTCACATTGTTCAAGTCCGACTCTCAAACCATTAGGCCACAATTGCCCCAGTTGTGAGTAGAATAGAAAAAGGAAAATAGGGGAGAAGAAAAGAAAATGAAAGATGTAATACAGAACAGAAAAGGAAAAGAAAAGGAAAAAATAAGGAAAGGAAAAGAGGAAAGAAAAGAAAAGAAAAGACAGGACAGGACAGGACAGGACAGGACAGGGAAAAGGGGAGGCAAGGCAAGGCGAGTAAAGGACATGGGATGGGATGGGAAGGGAAGGGAAGGGAAGGGAAGGGAAGGGAAGGGAAGGGAAGGGAAGGGAAGGGAAGGGAAGGGAAGGGAAGGGAAGGGAAGGGAAATGCATGGACATGGGAAAGGGAAAGGGAAAGAGAAGGAAAGGCAAGGAAAGGACATAGGAAAGGGAAAGGGAAGGCAAGGCAAGGACATGGGAAAGGGGAGGCAAGGCAAGGCGAGTAAAGGACATGGGAAGGAAAGGAAAAGAAAGGAAAGGAAAGGAAAGGAAAGGAAAAGAGGAAAGAAAAGAAAAGAAAAGAAAAGAAAAGAAAAGACAGGACAGGACAGGACATGGGAAAGGGGAGGCAAGGCAAGGCGAGTAAAGGACATGGGAAGGAAAGGAAAGGAAAGGAAAGGAAAGGAAAGGAAAGGAAAGGAAAGGAAAGGAAAGGAAAGGAAAGGAAAGGAAAGGAAATGCATGGACATGGGAAAGGGAAAGGGAAAGGGAAAGAGAAGGAAAGGCAAGGAAAGGACATAGGAAAGGGAAAGGGAAGGGAAGGCAAGGCAAGGACATGGGAAAGGGGAGGCAAGGCAAGGCGAGTAAAGGACATGGGAAGGGAAGGGAAGGAAAGGAAAGGAAAGGAAAGGAAAGGAAAGGAAAGGAAAGGAAAGGAAAGGAAAGGAAAGGAAAGGAAAGGAAAGGAAAGGAGAAATGGGGGGTGATGAAATTAAAGATAGAAAATTAAACATGAAAAGGAAAAAGGAAAAAAGGAAAGGATATGAAAATGAAAGGGGAAAGGAAATAAATGGCAAAGCAAAAGGAAAGGGAAAGAGAAAAGGAAAAGTCACAGTGAAATGTAATAAGATAGGTGGAGGAAAAAAGGGAAGGAAAGGGAAAAACAATGAAGGAAAAAGGTAAATGAGAGAAAAATAAATGACAAAAGAAGAGAACAAAGGTAGAAAGAAAAGGTAAATGACAGAACAGAAGAAAAAAATGAAAAGAAAAGATATGTGAAAATAGAAAAAAATAAAAGGGAAGGAAAAAGGGTAAGGAAATGAAAGAAGAAAGAGGAAAGAAAATGAGGAAATAAAAGGAAAAGAAAGGAAGGGAAAGAGAAACTGAAAAAGGGGTAATATTAAATACGTAAATAAATTTCAAGAGGAAAATGAAAAAGGATACAGAAAGAAAAGGCAAAAGGAAAAGGGTAAGGAAATTAAAGAGGAAATGCAATAGGAAAGATAAAATGAAATGAATGGCAAAAGGAAGAGGCAAAAGAAAAGGTAAAAGGAAATGAAAAGAAAAATAAAATGGTAAGGAAATGAGAGGAAAGGAAAAGCAATAGGTAAAAATTAAATATAAAAGGATAGGTGAAAGGAAAAGGAACAGTAAGGGGAAAAGCAAGGGCAATACCCATGTTCCAAACAAATACATCATGTTGTGCATCCAAATTGAATTTACTACAGTAAACAGTCCTGAGCTCAGTGAAACAAGCTGCAGCGGTGCACCAAAACAGGAAGAACAAAGAGATGAGAGAAACAACGCCCAATAGAAACTCCAGGATCCTCTCACGGCCGGAGAGCAGAATGAAGAAATCATCAAGTTTGGATGCTGAGGCAGGCTCACTCAGCAAGTGCTGAGGAATGGCCTCCCAGACCGCCTCTTATTTCATACAGGATCCAAACACACCACACAACACGGACAAGTGCAAGCAATGCGCTTCCTCTCCCCATTCTTGCTCAGATCACGAGTTTATTCTGTCAAAGTGGCGGTTTCCCTCAGGTCCTTTGTAAAAGTTCAGCTCTCATTGCACCTGCAAGTCGCCGTTTGGCTATTACGAGTCCATTTCACACTGATATAGAGTGTTTATGGTTAGCGGTTCCAGAATGAGAATTGACTAAAATATTAGCATATGGTACAGCATGTAGAGGGATGAAAAAACTGAAGTGTAAATGGCACAGCGTTTTAATGAGCTGTTGCTGTTCTGCTTTTAGCTCTGCGTGTAGGAGTTGACGTTTATTAAAGACAAAAATTTTTCAGGCATGTCCCAAACCACAAGCAGGCTAAAAGAATGTTTTTTAAACATTAAAAAAGTCTTATCAACCCTACACTTTTGAACAGTAGTTTATATCTAATAAAAATAAAATGTATACAATTTCATATTATATTTATTTAATATAATATTTTATGTATTATATAAGCTAAAGACAGACTAAAGGTACATTTGTTTTTCAAAGAAAAATAACAGTTTTAAAATAAAATCAAATACTGCTGGAATCCCATCTGCTACAGATAACCTCATACGAATCACTACAATGAAATCGCAGACTTACTCTTAATTTCATTTGGACAACTAATCTCGCCCGAATAGTCCTTAAGTCACCTGGTGCACGGCAGATGCTCGCCTTGGCCTACTAAGAAGGGCTCTAACTTAATTTGATCTCGAGTATATTACAATTCCAATCATATTACGAGGTCAGGATAGATGCTCTTATGTCTAGGTTGCATTAGGGAGGTTGAATGGAAGGAAAAGGACACTGGAGGACAGGGCATCTGCAGGGTGTTTTCACTCTGTCACAGGGACCTGAATGAAAACTAGCATGGAACCACGGCCGGCATATTAATAGATAAAGCCCAACAGGTTGGTACAAGGACAGATTTCAGCACTCTGGGCAGTTTGAGTGTTTGCAACATGTTTGGCATGTCAATCGTTAACTCAACCAACTAGCTGATTACTGAGGCCCACAAGCTTTAAATTAGTTCTAAGTTTGTTGTTGTAATATCTTTAGAAGCAGCACTTCAATTAGCATGCTTTAATTAGTATGCTAAAGTTGGCCAAATCAAAAACAAGCTCCACTTGTAATGAACAAAAAATGTTTCTTAAAAATAAATTTTGTTTCCACATAAATTAGACTACTTATAAAGGCCCTCGTTAAAGGGATTGTTTACCAAAAAATATTTATTTCATCATTTACTCACCTTCGTGTCATTTCAAGCCTGTATGACTTTCTTCTGTGGAACACAAAAGAGGATATTTTGAAAACTGCCACAAAGATTTTTTTGTCCACACAATGAAAGTCAATGGGGTCCAATGTTGTTTAGACCCCAAAGGTCTTCAAAATATCTTCTTTTGTTTTCCATAGAAGAAAGAAAGTAGGGAGGAACAATGAATCAGAATAAAATCGAACTCACAAAATGGCTGCGATTTAATTAAATGAACATATACGTTGTACATTTCAGTAGGGCTGCCCCCTAATAGTCGACTAAGCCTCAAACTTACAAAATTATCTGCATCTGAGATTGCGTCGCTTATGCATTTTTGGAACACAACAAGTGCAAACCGTTTCACCAGATTTGCAATGAAAAGCGTTTACAAACCTGTTGCCAAAAAAGCAGTAGCTTTAAAGGGTTATTTCACCCAAAAATGAAAATAATGTCATTTATTACTCACCCTCATGTCGTTCTACACCCGTAAGACCTTCGTTCATCTTTGGAACACAAATTAAGATATTTTTGATGAAATCCGATGGCTCAGTGAGGCTTCTATTGAGAACAAAGCCACAGAACCTCTCAAGGTCCATAAAGGTACTAAAGACATATTTAAAACAGTTCATGTTTTTCTTACTTCTATTATTATTTTATTTACTTATTTATTTATCATTTATTTATCAATGGTCATTTGCATTGTAAAAATTACTGTATTATTTACAAAATGTATATGTGGTATTGCAGAGATAAGGATCTTACCTCACATATATTATTGTTAGGATGGAAGACATCTATGGACTGCTATTCTATTTGTGGACTTGCCCTTGACACTTTATTGTACCATCATATCGTACCATCAAAGAGTTCATTTGTGACATACTGTATGACTGCACTTGATAAAATAAAATAAAAGTTCAAAAAAAAAAAAAAAACAGTTCATGTGACTACAGTGGTTCTACCTTAATATTATAAAGCGACGAGAATACTTTTTGTGCGCCAAAAAAACAAAATAACGACTTTTCAACAATATCTAGTTATGGGCGATTTCAAAACACTGCTTTGAATCTTGTTTCGAATCAGCAGTTTGGATCGCGTGTCAAACTGCTGAAATCACGTGACTTTGGCGCTCCGAACCACTGATTCAAAACAAAAGATTCGAAGCAATGTTTTGAAATCGCCCATCACTAGATATTGTTGAAAAGTCGTTATTTTATTTATTTATTTTTTTTTTTTTGGCGCACAAAAAGTATTCTCGTCGCTTTGTAATATTAAGGAAGAACCACTGTAGTCACATGAACTGTTTTAAATATGTTTTTAGTAACATTCTGGATCTTGAGAGGTTCGGTGACATTGCTGGCAATAGAAGCCTCAGTGAGCCATCGGATTTCATCAAAAATATCTTAATTTGTGTTCTGAAGATGAACGAAGGTATTATGGGTGTGGAACGACATGAGGGTGAGTAATTAATGACAGAATTTTCATTTTTGGGTGAACTAACCCTTTAAGGGCTCCCTGCCAAAATAATAATAAAAAACAAGATATTAAGAAATTAAGACAAATATTAGCATTGTAATGTTAAAGTTGTACTGTAAAATAAAATTGTTTTTATTAAATAAAATATAAAATAGTAATTTATTTATTATTTTGTATAACATTTTGTTTCACTTTTAACAATTAATTTATAATCATAATGACATGTAATGACAATAAGATTTTTTTTTTTTTTTTTGCCAAATTGTGACCAAATTTGCCAATTTTTTTTTTTTTTTTTTTTTTTGGCCAATCACAATAGTTATCAGAAATATTGCAATTAGATTTTCCCCCCCAAATCATTTAGTCCCTTACAGAAAGTCATACAGAATGAAACGAAATAAGGGAGAGTAAACAATGACAATTTTCAATTTTGAGTGAGCTATCCCTTTAAGACTGATTAGTTGCCTAGTTGCTCAGACGTGGAAAGAAACACCTAGCAACTTTCAAAATTAAGCAGTTTTGCACATCCCTAGTACATTTTAGCATTCCCATAACAAGAATAACCACAGAGCATAGTGCATCGATCTGGATATTACCTACATGGCCTTCAAAGCAGCTTCTTCCTGCCCTCTTCCTCACCTCCATCCTTATCATTAATTACTACTTGCGCTCAAACCCGTCCCTGCAATAAATCATGTTTTCAAAACTACAACAGCCGCTCTGGCAACTAATGCCGAAATACAATCCATAATCACGCTTGCGTTTTCTCTCAGTCACCCGTGTCGTGTTGGCACTCTCCATGCTCGTCTTGCACAAGTCTGATCGGACTTTTATCCGTCTGAAACGAGCAAGATTAAAAGACGGTAGAACAAAGGAAAACACTGTTGGAGATAATCACGAGAATAATACGAGCAATTTGCTATCGCTCGACAGTTAGACCATTTGGAAATGGGCTTGAGGAAAATAATCTTCTATTAAAATGATTTGACATGCTTGTTCTTCCGTTCCAACTCTTTTTTGTGGTCTACATTAAAAGGGCCAATTATGAGGACTGTGTTTGTCTCAAGCCTGGAAAACGATAGAACTTACATGGGGTTATTGTTTGCCATTTGACAGTTATTGCATTGAGTAGCGGATATGAAAAGGGAATGTGGAAACGAGAGGGTCAGTCCGGTTAACAGAGTTGCTGCAGAATGGGGTTGATCAGGGATAAACCCTCATGGAGCTGAGCACAGAGGAAGTGCAGAGAGAGGACGGCAGCTCGGGTCTTGCAAAGCTTTCTCTGCCCTAAATTACTGGGATAAACACCAAGTTTGGTAAACCTTTATTTTATACTGCTGGCAAATACTGTACAGTTTTCGTGCACCTCATAGGACGTCATAGGCATCTCTATCCTTGTGGAGAGAAGCAACCTAGCAACTTTGCTCTAGACTCAACAATAATAGTCATCATTTACTGAGCCCAAAATATTCATTCTTGCATGAAACCAAAAGGATAATACAAGGCAGAAGTCTGAGCTTCATTTCTTTCAAGGACAGTCTATGTTTATTTATAATGCCAAGTTGACTGCTAATTGTTCCTTCTGATTTCTGATTTGTAACTCTCAAATCTCACACTTAAGAACCAATGATTTATGGTGTCAATAACGTGACACAGCATGTCAGCTTTTTTTTGTGCAAACGAGTGCAAATGAGAACTACAGGAGGAGGAATGATTTTCAATGAACAATAGCCAAGTTTACATGTACACTTTTTTGTCATTCCGATTAAAATCATTCAGATTGTAGCCGAATTTGTAGCATATTAATGCTGGAAGGTATGAGGAAAAGACGGGTGCAGGAAGCTGACCTTTTTGGTGGCTGTGCATCTCTAAGGAGCATCTCAATACTACCCCTCTCTCCTCCGAAAAGTAGAACCGTGTGGATGAAGGTCCGTAGTAATGATACAATGAGTTCCTTCAGTGTATTTAATAAATGTGTTTTCAGTTTTACTCCAGTTTGATTTTGCCGCCGGCATTTTGCATTCTGACGACCCCAGACCTCTTGATGTGATGATGTAGACGCAAAGTAATCGGCTTAACGCGTTTGAATCGCAGAATTTTTATTTGGCTCGGTTTATAGACAGGTTTATCCCACCCCTCTCAAACCGATTACAATTTCATTTGGTTTGGGCAGTGAAAATGTCCAAATTGAGCCCAAAGTGTCAATATTTTGTGTGGCCACCATTATTTTCCAGCACTGCCTTTACCCTCTTGGGCATGGAGTTCACCAGAGCTTCACAGGTTGCCACTGGAGTCCTCTTCCACTCCTCCATGATGACATCACGGAGCTGGTGGATGTTAGAGACCTTGCGCTCCTCCACCTTCCGTTTGAGGATGCCCCACAGATGCTCAATAGGGTTTAGGTCTGGAGACATGCTTGGCCAGTCCATCACCTTTACCCTCAGCTTCTTTAGCAAGGCAGTGGTCGTCTTGGAGGTGTGTTTGGGGTCGTTATCATGTTGGAATACTGCTCTGGGGACCATGCTCTGCTTCAGTATGTCACAGTACATGTTGGCATTCATGGTTCCCTCAATGAACTGTAGCTCCCCAGTGCCGGCAGCACTCATGCAGCCCCAGACCATGACACTCCCACCACCATGCTTGACTGTAGGCAAGACACACTTGTCTTTGTACTCCTCACCTGGTTGCCGCCACACACGCTTGACACCATCTGAACCAAATAAGTTTATCTTGGTCTCATCAGACCACAGGACATGGTTCCAGTAATCCATGTCCTTAGTCTGCTTGTCTTCAGCAAACTGTTTGCGGGCTTTCTTGTGCATCATCTTTAGAAGAGGCTTCCTTCTGGGACGACAGCCATGCAGACCAATTTGATGCAGTGTGTGGCGTATGGTCTGAGCACTGACAGGCTGACCCCCCACCCTTTCAACCTCTGCAGCAATGCTGGCAGCACTCATACGTCTATTTCCCAAACACAGCCTCTGGATATGACGCTGAGCACGTGCACTCAACTTCTTTGGTCGACCATGGCAAGGCCTGTTCTGAGTGGAACCTGTCCTGTTAAACCGCTGTATGGTCTTGGCCACCGTGCTGCAGCTGAGTTTCAGGGTCTTGGCAATCTTCTTATAGTCTACGCCATCTTTATGTAGAGCAACAATTATTTTTTTCAGATCCTCAGAGAGTTCTTTGCCATTAGGTGCCATGTTGAACTTTCAGTGACCAGTATGAGAGAGTGAGAGCGATAACACCAAATTTAACACACCTGCTCCCCATTCACACCTGAGACCTTGTAACACTAACGAGTCACATGACACCGGGGAGAGAAAATGGCTAATTGGGCCCAATTTGGACATTTTCACTTAGGGGTGTACTCACTTTTGTGGCCAGCGGTTTAGACATTAACCCTTTGATGCGTACGATCACACCGGTGTGATTAGAATGTTCAGTGCATCACGTGATCAACTGCCAAATTCAAATGTGTTGGCGCTAAACCAGAGACGGACGTGCTCAGCGCTTTTCATATATCACAAATATGCAGTGTTTTCAACCACATAACCTTTTTTTTAGGTTTCAGACATTTAAATACACATAAGTACTAACAAAACAATACATTTAGAGTTTGTAAAATACACACTGATGTCTAAGGAAGCGGCAATAATTCGTTCCATACTAATTAGACAACACATTTTATTGATTTCAGATACACATTGTGTAAGTAACTTTAAAGTTTACTCTATTCTTCTCCCAGTTCACCGGCTCACTTACTTTCATGTATTTCGGAAGAAGTGGATGAATTCACATGTTGTAAATCCAACAGATCCGATTCTCTGTACTGCTGCGCAAACTAACATGGCGGCGCCCATCGCACGTATAGCTCAACTAAAGGCTGGAATACACTACACGACTTTTAAAATCGGAACGGATTTTTAAACAGCAGGCATCATACACTTGCCGACTTTGTAAATGGTTACAGAGAAAAGCTGGGCATCATACACTACACAACTGAGGATCACACACTACCAGACTTTAAAATCAGAAACAGAAACAGAAACATGCGCCTCATTGCCAGGAGACGCATGACAGGCAAAACAAATGCAGGAGATGAGATGACCCGCAGTAGTGCGTTTGGAGATGGACAGGGGTGGGTACACACAGTCAAGTATGCACTCAGCAGATTACAACAGGAGTTAGAGGTAAATGGTGTAGTTTTATCTATGTTGTTACCTTTAATATAATCCATTATCAGTCGCTGTTCACTGTTAATGTAATATAAATCAATCATTCGCAGAATGAATCTGGATTTACCTCAGAATTTGGTTTGCTTACTCTCTCAACACAAAGCTAACAGTACAGTAATGTTACTTACTGAAGCAATTTTTCCTTCATGGTGGAGCTCCACTTAGTATTCTTCAGTGATTTTTCTGTATTTATGAGAATTTCCGTATTTTTAAACCTGGGAGCGACGCAAGCTGTATTTACCCGACTGTGTGACGAAAACAATTGCTAAACAAACGGCAGATCATACTTCATGCATGTCATGCGCGAGCTCACGGCTCCATCTAGCGGCTGTAAGCGGTATATAGTATAGTGTCTCAACATGATCACTCATCAAGCGCCAAGCTTGTGATCCGTGAGCTGGATAATGGTAAGTTTTTCCTTTGTACCCGATCTTGCACAGTCGTCTCCATTTTTTTCTCGATCTTTGTGACTTCACACCCTTGATTTCCATTGTCTGGGCAACGTATGACTGTACTGTGTACTGTATTTATACACTGATATGTGTTCTAAAATCGGCTCAAAATATCAAACATGGTTTAAATCCTCCAACTGGATGGAATCAAAGTCTGAAGCTAAAAAAAATCGGAGTCTGGGACCATCATATACTACGCGATTTTCCATGGAATCTGTCGGCTCAAATCTGCAGACTGGCTCTGACTTTTGGCAACTAGCGGCAACTTGTTCAGACTGTAAATTGGGAGAAAAATCGGGGCAAAAGTCGTGTAGTGTATTCCAGCCTTAACGCGATCGTTATAAAGGTGTTTAAACAGCAAAACACATCCACTTGCACATATTTGTCAATCGGAATATCAGATCTTTCATACTATAGTTAACAAATGTGTGAATATTTCGAATAAAAAAGGAAAAATGTAATAAAAGCAGTTCATCAGTCATACAGCGCTATTGTGGCTGCGGTGTGTCACGTAACAAGCAATGACGCGTCACCATGGAAACAATAAAGTGATACGTTCTAAATAACGATCGCCTTGAAAACCTCACATATATACACACACACTCATACATACATATATATATATATATATATATATATATATATATATATATATATATATATATATATATATATATAGTTATATATATATATACACACATATATACACACACACTCATACATACATACACACACACACCCACCTAGAACATTTCATTCATTAATGCAGTTTATTCGCTATAGTTACAAAAAAAATGGTAGTAAAATATGATCTCAGAGTTAAACTGTGCCAGAAAAAAAAAAAATCTTAATTATGTCAGATAACACTTAAGCAAAACATGGTCAGGTCAAAGTGTCTGAATAATTTTTGGTCCCAAATTTGTATCAGTTTTACTGGTAGTCCACTGTATGAAGAATTTTTGGGTATAATGTGTCACAGTTTACTTTATTTTGCTATCCTCACTTACATAAATGTACTATAGTGTCCTGCACTGTTTACCCACTAGTAAAAAAATATAAAAATTTATATCTAGTGTCTCAATTTTTGGATTGACTGTATATATAAAGCATTTAATAATAATAATAATAATACACCACATTTATTTCAACTTCATCACCCTTTGGTTAATTTATCATCTACCATGACTAAAGTCTTTTCAACTTTGCTCTACAAAGTTCAACTGCCTATTAATCAACTAAAATTCAAAATCAATTAATTTATTATTAACAAATAGTGCAAAACGCATTACAAATACACATTTAAATAGACATGAGTATTGGCATTTTCCTATTAATACATTTAAGGCTTGTGTATACTATGAATTTCCTTCCATTTTAGCAATACATTTAAATGATTTTAATTGAATGGAAAATACAGATAATGTACTGCAGAGTCCAGACTTTCTCAATTCATACTGCATAACATACCACTGCACTGTGACAAGTGAGATTTCAGCTCAGTGTATGAACTCTGACACTCTTGTCGATTGGGATGAAACAGGGAGAGCAACGGAGGAGCAGTGCTTGTTGTCTTTAACACACAATCACTGTGTTGGCAGTGAATGTAATCTTAATTTATAGAGAGACGCTTCAACACTGATTACATCATGACCGCTTCATTTCTACAGGCAAGTGCGGAGGAGACATGACAGGCTGCAGTGCACACTAGAGCTTCAGAGAACTGTTAAGGCAGATGTTCACATGATTATTTAACACATGTGCTGAAATTGATTAATAAACAATCATAACTGATTAACCTATTTAATGACAATTAATTTATCATTGGCAGGTTGCAAAGTCCTTCATCTTAAAGGGGACCTATAATGCAAAATTCACTTTTACATGGTGTTTGAACATAATTGTGTGTGCACACAACCACGCTATAATTATAAAAATCCACCCACTCCTTTTTTTAATCCCCATAAAACCTCAACAGTCTCATAGTACAAGCCGTTTTCATTTTCTGTACAATGTGACATCACATTGCTCAGGCCCCGCCCACGAATGCTGACGGACTCTGCCGTATTAGCATAGACCCTGAGCAAGTTGTACACTGTCCGCCATTGTCTCAATGCTGGAGGAGCAGCTGTAGCGACAATAATTTCTCGTAAATGATTAAGGCGTTTTATTGTTGGATGTAAGAGTGAATATAACAGTCTTCATTTACTCCCGACATCTGAGCCGCTGAAAGGAATGCACCACAGACCTACGATACACATGTGATTTCTATCCCTGCTGTTTACATTCACAGACATAACTGACTGTGTTTGTGAACTTTGTGTTTTAGACATAACATTGTGTGTATTTGACATTTAAGCACAATAAAATGTGAAAGAGAACTTAGTTTAATACTCACAAGACGTGCCGTCTCACAGCCGGCTTTCTGTGCGTGTGCTTTAGATGTGTGTGTGCACTCAGAAAACGATAAATTAGAAGTTTAAACTGATATAGATTTAAAACATGTGCAGATAATAAACTTTTGTGATTAAAGGAACACTCCACTTTTTTGAAAATAGGCTCATTTTCCAACTCCCCTAGAGTTAAACAGTTGAGTTTTACCGTTTTCGAATCCATTCAGCCGATCTCCGGGTCTGGCGGTACCACTTTTAGCATAGCTTAGCATAGTTCATCGAATCTGATTAGACCGTAAGCATCTCGCTCAAAAATGACCAAAGATTTTCAATATTTTTCCTATTGAAAACTTGACTCTTCTGTAGTTCTGCTAGGAACTATACTCTCATTCCGGCGTAATAATCAAGGAACTTTGCTGCCGTACCATGGGTGCAGCAGGCGCAATGATATTACGCAGCGCGTCTCACAAATGTCTCCATGGTTGCAAGGCACACTCCCTGTGCAAGCAGGGTCAAAGGCGCTGCGTAATATCATTGCGCCTGTTGCACCCATGGTACGGCAGCAAAGTTCCTTGATTATTACGCCGGAATGAGAGTATAGTTCCTAACCATATCAGCCTAGAAAATCGCAACTTTTCATTTTCCGTCGGTCTTAGTACACGATGTAACTACAGAAGAGTCAAGTTTTAAATAGGAAAAATATCGAAACTCTTTGGTCATTTTTGAGCGAGATGCTAACGGTCCAATCAGAATCAACGAACTATGCTAAGCTATGCTAAAGGTGGTACCGCCAGACCCGGAGATCGGCTGAATGGATTAGAAAACGGTAAAACTCAACTGTTTAACTCTAGGGGAGTTGGAAAATTTTCAAAAAAAGTGGAGTGTTCCTTTAAGAAGAGCTGCAATGTCCGTGTGCGTGATCGCAATACTGATGATAATCAAAACCAAGCAGATGTTTTGTTAGTATTTGGCAGAGTATCTGATGCAGGCAGGAGCTGTTGAAGGAGGGCTTTCTGGAAAGGGGGTGGGGAGCAGCAGCTCATTTGCATTTAAAGATACATGCACGAAAACAGCATGTTTTTGCATGCACTCAAAATTGGGCATTTACAACATGGTATAATAAATGATCTGTGTGGTATTTTGAGCTGAAACTTCACAGACACATTCAGGGGACACCTGACACTTATATTACATCTTGAAAAAAGGGGCATAATACATCCCCTTTAAACTTAAGAATGATAACTATTAGGGCTGGGTAAAAAAAAAAAAAAAAAATATCGATATTAATCAATTCTTATTTTTATGAACCAATATCGATTCTTAAATCCCAAGAATCGATTAGTCTAGTCTGTTTTCAGTTGATGAATGAATAGAACATGAAGCGCACCTCCCATCCAATAAATCACAATCTTTGTGCTTTGTTACTTTTGATATGAAGCAAAGTCTCAGATTTCAAATCACGTCCATCTTATTATGAAATTCAAAAAATAAATACCATTTTGGCGCTGCTAAATGTGTCGTGACTAGTGACAGATCGCTGTGGCGCCTCAGTTAAAGAGAAGCGGCAGCACGGAGCGCATGTGAACTGATACTCTGCGCTTTAATACCAGTTACAGCGCGAAATAAACATGAATAAACATCTGAAGGTATGTTAAAAGATACAGCTCAACTTACCGAAATCCGTATCATGTCACATGAAATCGCTCAGTGTTTCAACCCCGGAAAGACGTCAGTAAAACAGCTTGTAAACAATGTCACGTAACGTCACATTTACCTCAGAAAAACCATATTCAGTGACCATAAACTCATTAGTCAGCTAGAAGAACTCTGGAGAGGAACATTCTGATAAATATAGCTATGCACCATTACATATTCATTATTTTTAATGTTCTTCAATATTTAATGCATGTTTGAATAAATCAGTTATGACAGCCACGATTTAAATGTTTATATTTATAAAAAAAAAAAAAAAAAAAAAAAAAAACGAATTGGAGTAGAAATATGATTATGTAATTCTAAACTTTATTTATTATAAAAAAAACAGTGTAATTTAAATGTTTGTATATAAATAAGTTAAATTTTAACCTTCAATATTATAGTGAAGTAGTACCAACTGACTCCCATTTTTTTTCCTCTAGAAAATTTACCATGTACTGTATCTGATATACATCCAAAATAATCTATATCGAATCGAAATCGAATCGCAAGCATGTGAATAGAAATCGAATCGAATCGTGAAAATTGTGTCAATACCCAGCCCTAATAACTATATTAGAATGATAACTGTAACTATATTAGAACAATAACTATATTAGTGTTCATACCAGCAGATGACATCTTTCTGTTTATTCTTGCATCTGTCGCTTTAAAAGCTCATGCTCTTTAAAGCAGGATGGATTCTGATTGGCTGTCAATAATTTTATTGTTCATCTGCTGGAAAAAAATCTTTCCAACAATATTGTCCCTCTCTCTATCATTATACTTATGGTGTGGACTCAATTCACAGCACACTTTTCTACGAAGTGTCACAGTGAAATCTGAATAACTACGGATGTAATAAAAAAATAATTTTAGGACAGCTGATGCATGATGAAACAGAAGAATTTAATCAAGCAAGGTCATCTGACAAATGTGGGACATTGTTAAGTTCAATGTTGTCCTGCTCTATGATGCTGAATTACATCCATGAAGCTTCATGTTTCAGACCCTATAAACAGCAACCAAATGCTTGGAGCTTAATCCACCAACTGTTCCAGGGCAGATCTCATATATATAATCACAGATCATATTAAATGGCTCATCTGAACAAAGCACCGTATTGTGCACACAGTCTAAGGGCAGTCATCTCCTCAGCTCTCATAGCTTATGACTGACCTACATGAGGTGTAGCATGACCAGCACATGCACTGCAGGCTCTAGGAAGATACTGAATCCTTCCCAGGAGAGAGACATGAATCCTGATCAAGTGCTCATTAGAAAATTCACAAGTCCCCAACACAGAACTCCCTATATGTGAATTCCCTATCTGCAAATGTTTTTGTTTTTCTGCGACAACAGGTCATTACTGCACAGACAAAATTTGAGTAATGTAGATAAGAAGAATTAGGAGTGACAATAATACATTAGATAAAAAATGTGAATGAGTGTGAGGGAGGGAATGTTTTAATATGAAAATATATCTGATTCAGTTAATTTCATTTGTCTTTACTGTTATATAATAATATAAAGCAATATATCATAATAACATTATCTAAATTACCACAATACAACATCATCAAAATCCCTCAATTTAATGATACGTGACTGTAACGCTTAATGAAAATAAATGTGATTTCTTTAATTTGTCTCAACTGTTATATTATAAATATAATAAAAATAATATAATACAATAAACATAATAATGTTGTTATTATAAAACTTCTCAATTTAGTGACAAATGTCTGTTGCAATGTTTAATATGAAAATGTGATTTGGTTATTTTAATATGTATTTAACTATATAATATAATATAATATAATATAATATAATATAATACAATACAATACAATACAATACAATAAAATACAACACATCCTCAAAAACCCTCAATTTAGTAATAAGTGACATATTTAATATGCAATTTTAATTTAAAGTGTTCATTTAATTTGTCTTTTATATAATTACAATTAATATAATAAACAACAATAATAACTTTAGCATTATTATTATTATTAATATTAAATTAATATAATTTAACATCTTTTCAATGATGTGAGACTTGCAATGTTTAATATGAAAATCAATGTAATTTGGTTACTTTAATTTGTAATATAATATAATATAAATCACAATTACATATTTAAACTAATATAATTCAACATCCTCAAAACCTTTCAATTTAATGAAAAGTGACTATTGCATTGTTTAAATTAAAAATAAATGTGATTTGGTTCATTTATTTTGTCCTAACAGTTCTGGTTATGTTGCATTTTAATGTTCACATTTCAAATTTTGTGTACTACAGAGGTGGTGTGCAATGACTGGTGGGTAAATTTCCCTCTTCACTTGCTGTGATGTGATATATTGAAGTAAACTAGCTCCCTGTGTCATTTGCAGTGCTCTTCGGACCAACCATAAATGTTCCCTATGATTTGGAATCGCATTTTTGATGGCCATTTTTAATACCCTGTGAAGCACACTATTGAGTGACTTGAACATACCCCGCAGACTCTGACATCTCAGTATGTGTGTACTTATACTGAAAGAGCATGAGGTCACGGTGTGCTGGGATAAACAGTCTTGAGCGCTGCAGAGCGGCAGATGGGGCCATGACTCAAACTATTAATCCTTTATTACACGCAAGGACGTCTGCGGAGATTCAGCAGGACCGAGCGAGTCACCGACACTGGAATGAAAGGGCACCTGCTTTTAGACAGCCAGCAGAGGAACCAGACACATTTCCACTAATCCTTCATGGACACCAGAACACTCTGAGAATCCATGATTATACCTTTTTTTTGGGTAACTTGATCCAAATAGGAAAATGCTGTCATCATTTACTCATCCTTATTTCATTCCAAACCTGAATGACTTTGTGGAGCACAAAAGGAAAAACACTAACACTGGAAAAATGGCCACTTTTCAAAATCAACTGTGCTCCAAAATGACAAAACAAGCACCATAAAAGCAAATATGACTTGTGCACTATATTCAGAGTCTTATGAAGTCATGCAATAGCTTTCTGTGAGAAACGGACTGAGACTTATCATCTTCCGTCCACCACACAAAGAGATCACACGGCTTCAGAAGACTTGGAATATCAAGTCATTTGGGCTACTGTTATGGTGCTTTTGCATTTCATACACGTTTGGAACAACGTGAGGATTTTGGGTGAACTATCCCTTTAAGACTAAATGTGTTTTTTTTTTTTTTTTTTGCAGGGAAAGAAATCCAATTCCTTCGGTAAAAACAAACACTTGTGTGCTAACATTCTGGCTTTATACGAGAACACTGGTATCCTCAAAGCAAGAGATTCTGTCTATAAAATCTTCATGAATATTTTTGCAGAAAACTGCACATCTGGCACAACTTAATCATGCAAATGCAACAATAAAGAGATAGTTGACCCAAAAATGAAAATTCTGTCATCACAACAAAGGAAAATGTTGAAGAACGGCCACTCTTTCCTATATAATAAAAAACAAAAGGTACACAAGCAGTCCATATGACTATCATATGATTTCAGTGGATTTGGAATATAACACATGAAAATATGAACTATGTATATGGTGCTTTGCATTCTTTTTGAAGCAGAAAATCATATAGGTTTGGAATAATAAGAGAGTGGGTAAATGATAACAGAATTTTAATTTTTGGGTGAACTTTAAACTTAAAGTTATGGTTCACCCAAAAATAAAAATTCTGTCATCATTTACTCACCCTCAAGTTGTTCCAAATCTGTATGAATTTCTTTCTTCTGCTGAACACAAAAGAAGATATTTTGAAGAATATGGGTAACCAAAAATTTGTTGGGCCCCATTTACTTCCAGAGTATGGAAAAAAATAGTCAATGGGGCCCATCAACTGTTTAGTTACGAACATTCTTCAAAATATGAAGAATATGTTCAGCAGAAGAAATTCATGCAAATTTTGGAACAACTAGAGGGTGAGTAAATGACAATTTTCATTTTTGGGTGAACTATCCCTTTAAATGTGACTGTTTTCATGAAGAAACACAATTTCTTTGACAAAAACAGACACTTGTGTGCTAACATTCTGTCTTTATACGAGAACACTGGGCTCTTCAAAGCAAGAGGATCTGGATATAAAATCTTCATGGAGATTTTTCTGAAAAAAAAAAAACAAAAAAAAAAAACTGCACATCTGGGACAACTTAATCATGCAAAAGAAACATGAAGCAAAAAACACTGGCCTTTGCAAAATAAACAGCAGCCCACTTTAAAATCAGTGTACTGCCTCCATCATATGGTCAGCATGCTCACTAACTTTTCATTACACAAGATAAATGCACATGTATTAGTTCCCACAAGCAGGATTTCAACAGACCAAATCATTAAATGAAAATTAAATCATAAATATTGCATTAGTCTCATGAAAATAATAATAATAATAAAAAAAAAAAAAACACACACACAAGAATAGACTGTACACCCCGCAATATAGAGATTTGAAAATCTGGCACTGTGCTATATTGGGCTGACAGAGGCCCCCGAGAAACAGATTGCCTTGGCTTTCCTGCTGAGCACTGCATTCTGTCAAATAACTCGGCGCTTGGCTGAACTATCCTTGCTCGTCCTTGCTTTCTGCCCTTTTTCAGAAAATGAAGTGGTGTACTGAAGAGCAGAGCATGATGGTTCTCTATAGGACGCCCATCCTCTTGAGGAGGACACCCACCTCGTGGCTGGCCTGCTGCTCTATGACATATAAGAGGCTTCGTTTTCACCTTCTCTTCTTCAAACCTCCCTTGCCACCAAGCCGTTCAAGCCACAACAGGAAGCAGTGATTACCTTTCCAGTGAAGTTCTTTTGAGGCGTATTATTTGTTGTTGCCTGTTTGAACAACTTCCTTTGCACCAGAGGGCTCCTGTTTGAAGCAGCTAAGATGTCAAATGGTTGAATTGCTACATACAGTGACCACAAAACGTATTTGGACATTTTCAGACTCTTCAAATGTATGAATTCAATCACACTGGATACAAACTATCATATCAAGTGGCAAACAAATGATGCTAAAGTGTTTTCTCCTAGCCATTTTGTCAATCTTAAACAACTACACTGAGGCCCCGTTTCCACCTGGTATTAAGATGCGTTTTAGTCGATCGGATGAGGGAGACACATTCCCGTTTACACCTGGTGTTTTAATCCGTCTCTTTTGTTCACTTTCAACCACTTCTGTCCGGTCTATGAGTGGGTAAATGTATGGGATTTTTTAGATCTTTCGATTTAATGGACAAAATAAGCTTGCACAATTTACATATGAACGCGCCCGGAGACGATGGAAAAAAACAGAGCATCAGCTTTCGTTTCTGCTCTGACATCCGCAAGACCAGCCAAACGCTCTGAGCGTGTGTTAGAAATCAGGAAAGGTGGAGAACATTGTGCTTGGTACGTTTTTCATCTTCAAACCAAACTTGGGTCTTCAGCCGACAAAGCTTAAATCCCATCGAGCTAGCGCACTTCCCATAATGATTACACATTAGGTCAGTAGACGGAGAGTAGGCAGTCTTTTGTGGCTGTTTGAACGCATTCGACCACATGAGCGTTTGCACTACGAAAGCAATCCGGTCGAATTCGTTTGACTACCTCTCGAAGTGGTCGAAAGTGGAGAAGCTCAAAACGTTTTAGACCCCGTTTATACCTGTATTTAGCGTTGTCCATTTGTGATCCGCATCTTAATACCAGGTGGAAACAGGGCCTTTTTCAATTGGCTCCCTAGTTCAGTAGTCAGTACTCCAGCGAGGCTATTATTGTCTCTTATGGCTTTAGAACTGTACTTTAATGATTACAGGATTTAAGTTCTTTATTATTTTGTTTTCCATTTTTAAATTTAAAAAAAGTGCAACAAGTCCTTTTTGCAAATTCGACAAAACCTTATCCCTATCTTTGTGTAAAACTCTTATGGCTATCTTTTATATTGAGCCATGAATTTCTGCAAAGATGCATGATAAACAATCTACATTATAGGGTAGAACGAGACATACCATTTATGTACTTTTTTTTTGTGTGTGTGTGTGTGTGTGAAAAGTCTTACTAGAAAATTAAGCTTTTGATATCTTTCTTATAGTAAATGCAACTTGTTTTCTTATATAATGTTAAAGTCCCCCTGTAGTCAAATTTTTCCCTTAAAAATCATCTTTGATCACCAAAATAACATATCTAAACGGTTTTTTTTTTTTCCTGTGAAAATTTCTTCATGCCTTAAAATAGCTTGAATGTAACTCTACACCCTTGCTTCATTTAGTATACGTCTCCACTGAATCACACCAGCTAAGAATACCTGATCTACTCGGTCAACTTTACTGTAGTAAACGCTGCACAATGGCGAGTGGAAATATTGGTTTAATTCAGCTATATATGTTTCAACCATTAAGAAGAAGGGGAAGAGTGAATTATATAGGGTTGTCTACAAGTAGATGTAGCAGAATGGTAATGCTTTTTATGTATCGCTCTCTACAACATCGGACACATAACGGTAATTGATATTAGCCTTTGGTATATCGATATTAGCCTCATTATCGGCTCCCGCGTCAGCATCACACGCATGCGTCGTGCTGCTCACATGTACAGCATCAGCCAATACTGAGTCGGCGTTCTGACATAGAACCTGGAAGCGCTGCACTGTGTTTACAACGTGAACAGCGTAGGAGACTGACAGAGAAGAGAAGAAATTGTTGAATAAAGTCGTTATTTTTGTTTTTGTGCACAAAAAGTATTCTTGTCACTTCATAACATTAAGATTGAACCACTGTAGTCACATGGACTATTTTAACGATGTCTTTACCTTTCTGGGCCTTGAAAGTGGTTATGACATTGCTGTGTTTAAGGAGGTCAGAAAGCTCTCGGATTTCATCAAAAATATCTTTGGAACACAAATTAAGATAAACAAAGGTCTTACGGGTTTGGAACAACATGAGGGTGAGTAATTAATGACAGAAATTTCATTTTTGTGTGAACTAACCCTTTAAGTGTGTCTTACAGCAGGCCCAAAAAAGTATCCAGACGCTTAGTTTCCAAAACAGGTTACTTGCTTACTTGTAAACGAGTGCTCGCCTCGGGACTCATTTGGTTCCAACTCTATGTTCAGAGAATTTGCCACTGGAGGACAACCATACAACATATCAAACAGAACAGCATGCTGGCTGACTTTCTACAGTGACGTGTGGCAGACTTTCAAAATTGGTTGCATTGATCCAAAAAAAGGGGAGTCGGGGGGGAAATAAATGTCTTTCCAACCATGCAGTCTCTAATCCATAGAGGGTAATGTTGTATTAATGTGCTCTATGCAGTAACATTCAGACCTCAAACCAAAGTCACTGCAAAGAGGAGGAGGGCAAGACAGATAGTGTGATACAGAAATGATGATGTTCAGCTATAGTGACAGTGTCTTCCATTCCCAGTCTCTGTAAGGCAGCATGAGACACATTAAATCAACCTGTCTCTACATTTCCAGATCTCAGCCCTCTGGGACATTCTCCTGCGGCTCTCTGAGAGATAAGATAAAACAGCAATGTAAAATCAGCTTAAAGGAATACTATTAGAGAGAGAATAGCACTATACAGGCGAGATTAGTTTGCCAAACGACATCTGAACTACAATTATTAACACAAAACGTCTGCGATTTCATGTACTGATTTGGATAGGATTGGGATCTGTAGTTATTATAATTGTCTGAATGTGGCGTTACGGAAAGGTCATGCACTCTGGATGCATGCAAATAACTCTGTATATAATTAAGAGAAGGAATTATAATAGGATCATATCTGATGCTGATATTGAATGCAGAACTTGAACAAAAAATTATTATATTAGCCAGAAAGTTGGTCTAAAACTATTATGAAGATGCACCAGGCAGCAAACTTATGAAGCATATTAAGATAGAATTGTTTGAAATAAACAATATATGACAATAAATTAATATTTTACTTGTAAAGTTGGTCTACATCTATAATAAAGGTGCACCAGGCACAGCGAGAAATTCAGCTTTAGTTACAGTGCTCAAGGAAGGCCAAAATAAATGAGAAACTTGCAAAAATATATACAAAGCAAACAGAAACATTCCTATCCGGACAGGATGAGAGTTACCCGAAAAACAGTAGGAAATTTGTGATGTAATTTTTACCGAGGTTGTGCAGGGAAACAGAGACGTGTTCGATTTGGATGGGATTAAAATTGCAGAGTACATCCGTGGACCTTACATTTACCTAATCTCCGCGGGGAAAACTAGTTTAGCCCAAACAGGGCTACTAAGAGAGAGAGTCAGTGAGCTGATTTTTTGTTGTAAGAGATACACCTGTCTGGTTCATGCTCAGATCAGCCCTGATCCTCCCTGGCTTGAGAAACATCTGCATTCTGTTCCCCTAATTCAGTGAGTAAGACATGCTGATTAATACAGCTGGAGCGCTGCTGCTGTACTGGACTGCAGCTCTTAAAGCGATAGTTCAAACTAAAATTAAAATCATTTACTCACCCTCAAACCATACATTTTCTTTCTTCTATGGAGCACAAAAAGAGATGTTTGGCAGAATGTTCACACAGCTCTTCCATACAATGAATGTAAAGCTTCAAAAAGGCACTTTTAAAGTGTAACTATGGTTCATAATGACACTTTCAATTATAAACCATGGCTTTGTTTGTGTGCACTAACCTTTTAAACAGACAAATTTAGCTTTAAAGGATTAGTTCACTTTCAAATGAAAATTAGCCCAAGCTTTACTCACCCTCAAGCCATCCTAGGTGTATATGACTTTCTTCTTTCTGATGAACACAATCTGAGAAATATTAATAAATATCTTGACGCATCAAAGCTTTATAATGGCAGTAAGCGTTACCAAACAAGTATGAGCTGAAGAAAGTGTCTTCCGTATTCAACTTACGAAGAAAGTGTAGAACTCTAGCAGTTCAAAAAGCTTACGCTACATCCTACGCTACATCCTACGCCTTCCTTATTCAACTTACAGAACTGATGCAACGCCAGTTCAGTTTTTTTTGATAATTTGAATAAGGAAGGCGGTCTGGATTTTTTTTTTTTTTTTTTAAACACACAAACTTCACTTCAGAAGGCCTTTATTAACCCCCCGGAGCCATGTGGAATATGTTTATAATTGATGGATGTGGATGAACACTTTCACTTTCTTCAGCTCATACTCGTTTGGTAACGCTTACTGCCATTATAAAGCTCGGATGCGTCAGGATATTTATAAATTTATCTCCAACTGTGTTCATCAGAAAGAAGAAAGTCATATACACCTAGGATGGCTTGAGGGTGAGTAAAGCTTGGGGTAATTTTCATTTGAAAGTGAACTAATCCTTTAATACAAGTAACCCATAACAGAAAAAAAATAAATAAATAAAAATACCCCCAAAAAATCCAGAGAAAAATATATTGGTGGCTGAACATTTATTCATTATCAGCATGGCAGATTTTACTGTAAAAATTTCTACATCCAAATTTTAGTGTAGTGTAATGTATTAAAACTAGTGGTCACCCGATACTGGTTTTTTGATGGCTGATGCCGATATCTTAGAGAACGGGGTGAGTGCTGTGTGATCATGCTCTGCCATTCTCAGGCGTTCTCAGCACCGCGCGTCAAAATAAAAGTCTCGCTTCTAACACATCAGCCAATCAGAAAAACCGATCGGCCGATGCCGATATTTTAAAAATGTCAAATATCAGCCTATATATCGCCATTGGTGATATACACTGCCCTCCAAAAGTTTGGAAACACCCCTGGCAAAGTGTGGTTTTGGACGATATCAGCATAAATCCTATTTTTTTGGTGCAAATACATTAAAGTAACTTGACATTATCATTGAAGACCAGCAATAATAATTTTCATTTTGATTACATAATAATGACAATATATACACATGTCAAAGTCAGACATGCCCCTTTGCCAGCTGTGATGCCTGGTTACTGGTTTAAACTTGGCCCAGGTTTGTAAAAGATTTTTGGGTCAGCACACCTTAATAGCTTCAACAACTGATTACCAATTAAGTTTAGAATACAATGAACCAATCAGAATCCAGTTTAGGTCAGATAGCTGCTAATGGTGGATATTTTGATGAATCGAAAATTTTCTATGTATAAACTGTTTATGTAATAAATATGTTTTCGTAGTTTGTGTTGTCCCTTATCAGTGCAAAATTATCACAAATTAAAAAGGATTCATGCCAATATTGTCCAAAACCCCACTTTTCTAGGGCGTTTCCAAACTTTTGGAGGGCAGTGTATCAGTCGACCACTAATTAAAACATTGGTTATCAATAATATTACCGGCACACCCAGGTGGAAACTATGCATTTTCTAAATTGATTTTGGGGCAAGATCTGTAAAAAGGATTTAAAGTCGGAATGAAATGGAAGTTGCGATAGTCTTTTGTTCCCTATTGTGATGTGTATCCAAGTGAAACAGCTTCTCAAACAACAAAAAAAAATGTATGGCAGGACTTGATTTTGTCCACTGGAAATTGATTGGATGGTTGTGGTTTGCTACTGTTCAATCGTATGTGAGTGACAGGTTGTCCCACCCTCGTGCCAGTAAACACGAGATTTATTTTGATTAAAGATTAAAAGGTACATATTTTTCCCCCCCAAAAAATAATGATGTGCACAGATAAATAATTTATAATAAGTATTGCAATATTCCATAAAAGAAACAAGAATTGTCAATGTTGATATCATTGTGACTTTATAGTAGAATGTGTTAAACCGGTAGCTTATATTGAAAGTATAAATCAAATTAGCCAAAATACTTAATATTCAAATGAGCAAGAGGTGAGAATGTGTAAAACTTGGCAAATTACAGGCATTAAAATTCTGTGTAGAATCTGTGGAAGAGATTCCAAGTGAGTCTCTCTATCAGTATGAGCTGACAGAGTATGAATGACAAAAGCACTATTAGACCTGTAATGTCCTCATTCATCTTTCAATGTCTGATCAAATTCCAACACTACGAGCTAGAAATCGAGCTGGACTACCTATCGGAGCTTCTTAACTTTACACAAGCAGCTGAGACACGGACAGCAGTCTAAATGAACAGCACGCTGAGGTAAGATAATGCTACTATTATGCAAGATGACACTGTCACTCTAATTTCCCTGTCCGCCGTGTCGCATGTGATCTGTCTGGGTTTCACAGACTCATTGTCTGCACTCTGATCAATATATGATGGACAGGGTTGGTGCAGTCACGGCAGTGGAAACTATCGCGCGCCGCACAGACGGAAAACATGACTGAGCCATATGGCCCACAGCTATGATGGAATCAGGCCATCCGGCACACAAGAGAAGAGTCCAACCCAAATGCACCTCACAGCAACACTATCAGGATCAGAGCTCCTGCAGAGATCAACATGTGCTCAACTTCACAGTACAGCTTTATTCTTATGACAAATGCTGCTTTCATGACCTCATTCTAAGATAAAACTATTATCAAGAGAGATAAACCAATAATTATTTTAAAGAACTTGTGTGTGTAGCTACCAAATAGACAACATTAAACAAAAATCAAAATAGATGTAAAACACCTTTGCTAAATAGCATATCAATAAATAAATACATAAGTAAATATTTATGTTTTCATTTAAATAAGTAAATGCACTAAATTAAATAATTATGCATTTATTTATATATATTAAGTAAATAAATATTAAATATTTACATGTATGTATATATATATATATATATATATATATATATATGTATGTGTTTATATATATATATATATATATATATACATATATATATATACACACACACACAAATAAGTAAAAAAGCAAACAAATAAATATTTTTTGGCATAAACACTTACAAAAGGCAATATTGTTCTCTAATCCATGCTTTAAAAAACAAAAAAAAAATTTTTTTTTCATATGTAGCAATGCAGTAAATTAATAAGTAGCAGATGTCTTTGTGAGTTCTGGAATACAGGAACAGTTCAAAACTAGTGGTAGTGATGGTCAATAAGACCAAAATCTTATATCACGATATGAGTAATTTTATTTCACAATAACAATATATATCACAATATAGTTATTTTTGCTTTAAATAAAGTTTTTATATCATCAAAATTTGCTACCATTGAAATTTCATAATTCTTGTCACCAATTTCAATACCACAAAAAAACCCCAAAAATACTAGCCTACATAAAATAATAATAAAAAAAAAATAATAAAAAAAAACACCTCAAGCTTACTGAAGACAAGTAAACAGTCAGTGATCAAATAAGAACAAAGAATAGGACAACAAACTTCAAGAGAACAAAGAAATAGACCTACCTGAAAAACTTCAAGCACTGTATAATTGTATAATCAAATGAGTAAAAAAAAAAAAAAAAAACTGCATATCTTCACTGTGTAAATTAAATATACATTCATTCTTATTAAAGTGAGACAAAAGTGATTCAGTCAAGAGCATTGAGAGGTTTTTATTTTTTTGATTAACATTAATGACAGATGACAGGTTTATTAGGCTGCTGTCAGTAAGACCAAATGCACGGATCCAATATACTGTTAGGGCTCGTTCACACAGAGCACGTTTTTGCTTTGAAAAATGCTAGACGCGGGCAGTGGAATGGGGGAAAATGCAATGTCTCGAGACACATTTTTTAAAAAAAAGTTGATTTTAACTTGAGCGCTATTTTTTTTAGAATGGCGTGTCTTGCTCGAGACGCACTAAAAGACGCAAGACGCGAGCGCAACAGTCATGTACGTCCATCTAGTGTGTGTTTACATAGAAAAACAATGGAAAAGTAGCACAATGGAATGGAAAAACGCGTTCTGTGTGAACGGCCCCTTACACATGCGTTTTCTTTCTCGACTGTTTACGAGGAAACTTGCAAAGACGGGCATTTTGACACATAAGTATGTGTATTTAACCGTTGAAGCCCAATTAGGTGGCAAAAAGAACTGTAATCAGTACTTGCTCTCTATGAGTGGCTGCTTTATATGTGCGCGCGTCTCTCAGACAGAGCCCACATATAGCGAAATGAGTTCTCTTTCGCTGCTTATTGCGTTTCAACAGTTTAAACGCGATAGACGATAGTCCAAAATCTCTACAGGTTGAGAAATTTCTACCCAGTTAATTGTGTCTATCAGTATATCGCCCACCCATAAATAGTGGTAATTTATCTTGCACTACACAAATTTTTGTACAAAACAATATTTAAATAAGAAAATCATAAATATCCGCAATAACCAAAAAATAACCTTGCTCTGCCCTCCTTTGTCGCATCTCCAGCCTGCTGAATCCCTAAAGGTTGCGGATGCAGAGAGAACCCAGACTGTGCAGACACAGAAACAAGCATCTTCTGCTCTCATTACATCAGCAGCATTAATCTAGTGAACCTGTATTTATGCTTCCTCTAATCTCACTGCCTGATGAAATCACTGTGGCAGCGACCCTGCTCTGAAAATGCATTGCTATTCAGCTTATAGAGGAGTTACTGATTACAAACAAACAAGCGTGAGCATTAACAATCTGATTTGATTCTGCACAGCAATGGTGTGAACGAAACAGCTGTTCATTTGCACGGTCGATTTAAGGGAGGAGAAGCTAATTTAGGGCTATTCAGAGATATCTAACTTCAGAAAAACTCTCTGCATGCATGAAAGTCTGATGGCTAATGCGGAGGGTAAATAAAAAAAAAAAAAATCATCATCATCATTAATAAATAATGGAAAATAAACAAAATGGTTGATATGGAGGGTAAAAAAGCAATATTAAACACCCAAGGATGATGATTTTTAAACATTAACAAACAAAAAATAAAATAAAATATTCCAAGATGACAAAAGTAAAACAACTCAACAGCCAAATGAAATCATAAATACTGATGTTGTGCTTAATCTTGGATCTATGGAAACCTTTAACAACATAAAACTGTTTATTTTTTCTTGTAGGTTCTGACAGGAGTCATTTATCTCATAATGAAATTATTTCTTTATTGTGCACTCTCATTGCTTCTCTCTTGGATGCCACATTTTTGCTCATCCTCGTAACATACAATCGCACTAAATCACCTCAATTCAAGTCATCAAAAATAAAGCCACCAACATATCTCTGGCCTTTAGGGAGATGGTGGCCTCAGGCAATTATTGCTGTGTTAAGGGCAAAAATGACCTTTAGAAAAGAAAAAAAAGTCACAAGGACCAGAAAAAAAGAAAGCCATTTTCAGTGATCCTACCTGAAAAACAGGCATGATGGTTGGGCAGCAAATAGGAGGAGAAAGCCAGCGATAAATGAAACTGAATTGTAAGTTTTGGAAAAATCAAATTTTTGGGCAGTTCAGAAGCATAAATAATAAAGTTGTACCTGAACAAACGGTCTGAAATTTATATTTTGCCAGATGGCAAAATGTCAAATGGCATGTGGGAGGAAAAAAAAAAAAAAAAAAAAAAAAAAAGAGAAAATTTTTTTTTTACACATTTACATTTTTTTAAAAATTATTTCTTTAACTGTATTTTTCATTATTTTATATAATTTTAAAATGGTCCCCTAGCTTGACAGATGAATTATTCAGATTTCCCAAGCTAAAATATGGTTCAAATCAAAGTTGATTTAGGAGAAGAAGGGTTTTGATTTACATAATCAAGAGCCAAACCCCAGCATCCTTTTGAGTGCACGTCTTCAGGCCCTTATGAGACACGGCCGGGGTCTTTTCTCAGCTTAGTGGAAATGACTTCTGCGAACCTGCGGCTTTGATGTTTAATGCCACGTACAGTCTGCCCAGCAGCCAGGAAAGGGCTGATTCACAGGCTGAAGGCATTGTGGGTCAGAGGGCAGTCTACACAGCTCTCAGCCCTTTGCTAGCCCCATACCAGCACACACATATGTGCCCCATAACTCAAATCAAACAAAGAGTGTGGTGATTTCATTTAGTGCACAGATGTGAAACCAGCGATTGTGCACTACAGAACCAGCATGTTGCACCTGAGCTCTTTCCTAAAAGCAAATGGCAAAAATCAACATTCAAATGACAACAACTGCTGCTTTGTATCATTAATAGGAAGTTCTTAGGTTTTCAAATAGGTATCTCTTATTACTATTATATGAGAGGGGAAAACAAAAGAGAGCAAACTAGATTTTGCTTGCCTCACTCACCGTCTCAACGCTAGGCAATTTTGTGTGGTTGCTTACTGGCCCAAAACAGAAAGCACAATGAAGTCCAGCATTTTTCTAATGATGCACCAATATTAAAATTCTGGCCAATACTAGAGCTTGTTAAAAGATCGGTAAAAGATGTATAGGTTAGTGTTGTCAAAAGTATCGACTTCGGTACCAAGTCGGTACTGAAATATACCAAGTCAGTACTGACAATACCAGCATTTCCCCCTAGCATTTTGAGTAGGGCTGTAGCTAACGATTATTTTGGTAATCGAGTAATCGTTCGATTATTCTAACGATTACTCGAGTAATCGCCCCTTCTCCCAATTCACCAGACACTTACATCCATCCGTGTATTTCGAAAGAAGTGGATGAATTCACGTGTTGTAAATCCAACAGATCTATTCTCCTGACCACGGCGTAAACAAACATGGCGGCGCTTGTCGTGCATAGCTCAACTAACGCGATCTTAAAGGTGCTTACACAACAAAACACATTCACTTACACATATGGCTTAAATTAAATATATAATAGCAATAATACAATAATTGATTCAAGTAAAGACTCAAAAGCAATTAATCGTATGGTTTTATTGAACAAAACTGTCAAAATACAAAATGTATTGAATTGTACAACTAATGTTCTTTATGTATTATAGCAAATGCCTGCAGATGGCGCCAGTGGCCTGACGATTGTTTTTACACTTTACAACGCGATCTAATCCTTGTTTAATATTGGCTTGCAACATTTATTTCAAATGTCCAATTCATCTTTAATATTTGGCCATTTCTTTATGACAGAAATGCTACAACCACTAATTTCTTGAACAAGAACATGTGACTTAAACAAGGGCTTAAACTTTTATTTTGAAATCGCGACGAGCAGTTAGCACATTGCACTATGTAGAAACATACTGTATAATGTATTCTCTTGCGTTTGCTAAGGTTTATAGATGACTTACCTTACAAATCTGATTAAATGTCGCACATTGCGTTTCCAGATGAACGTTAAAAGCAATCCAAACTCACAGCATATGCAGAGATGGAGTTTGAGACGCGCCACTAATGTAAATGATAACAGTTCACGTGAAGCTGCATTTACTGTGAACGGAGCCGCTCTGAGACGCACGTAGATAACCTACACGTATGTAAATAATTACAGCGCATATATATTAAACCTGCAGCACATACATTTATTTAATTGATTTGCAACCTTTGTAAATTCACAAAAGCATTATGGTTTATTGTGATTGTTAAACATGTTTAATATCTTGCAGCCTTAGAAAACGGTCTAATAATGCATTTCATGGATTCTCGTCCGTGGAAAGCGCAACTTCCGGTATTTTACCGGTTACTCGACACGGGCAAATTGAAATCGAGGATTTTTTAAAATAGAGTGTTCAAATTTATTCGAGGAATCCTTACAGCCCTAATTTTGAGCGCTGTTGAGTGGAATTTGTAAACACCTCTGATTGGCCATTGTGTTCACGCACTCAACAGACATATCTGTAATTGGCTACAATGATCAATGCATGGGAGCTTTGAAAGAACACGGAAGTGTTTGAAAGCGTTTTGAAAGCGGGAGCGGTAACGTTTGAAAGCAGGCAAACGCTCCAGTGTGTATCTGTGAAGCACTCGGTGAAGAGCGTCAAAGATGTCTATTTACAACGTGTTTGAAGCATTGATCATTGTAGCCAATCACAGACATATCTGATGACCGTGTGAAAACAATGGCCAATCAGAGACGATTAAGAATCTGCTCAACAGCGCTCAAAATGCTGGGGGGAAATGCTGGTATTGTCACATTTTGTAAAATTTCAGTACTGACTTGTAAAGGTATGAACAAACAGTCTTTTCAACCACACATTATCGTTATTTCTGTGTTATAAATATTCATATTAAATCACAGAAGTACTGGGATAAACGTTTATAGCTCGGATAGAAACACTGATGTCTACGGAGGCAATTGAAATAGAGAAAACATTTTTTTTTTTTTTTTCAAATAAAGATTGTATCGATTACATTGTTATGCCACCAGGTGGCGACAAGTAGACTAACTGTATAAAAAAAAAAAAAAAAAATGCATTTGTCATTGAATCATTCATTCATTCATTCAAAAGAGATTCATTCAAAAACGCTGATTCATCCAGTAATGAAACAAGTCTTTATGAGTGAGTCATTGAATCATTCATTCAAACTGTTTTAAAAATAATTCATTCAGATTAATTCAACATTTTAAATAGACTGCAGCAACAACATTTTTTCAGAACCTCTTGTAAATTACATTACTTTGTTTAGTTGTCTGTTCAAAATCGTGATCTCTGTTTGAAGCCGATTCTCAATTTATCCAGAATTGTGCATCTCTAGCCAAAACTAAGAAGCCGACAATCCTTTTCATGTTATTGCTGAAAACCAATAAAAAGCTGTTAATGAACCCATGCTATTTTGTTAAAAAAAAAAAAAAAAGAAAGAAAAGAAAATTGCAACACTCATAATAACAGGAGAGGGAGTTTTTGTGTGTCTGGTCTAACAAAGAGTTTAATGTTTCACATTTCAAAGTAAAAGGTTTGCTTTTTCAAAGAATAAACAACTCATTTTATGCACAAGTGCACACTGCTATCATTACATGCACACAGTATCTTCCTCCAACATGCACTCAAAGGGAAAGCGCTCTTCAAGGGTTATGTCTATGCCATAACATATCACCATTACTTTTAAGTTAGTAATAGATAATAGCAAGCATTGTGTCATCTTAACCTTAAAGTGGGGTTAAGTTTTGTGGAAACCGTGATCCTTTTTTCAGGATTCTTTGATGAATAGAAAAGAACAGCATTCATTTGAAACAGAAATACTTTGTAATATTATGAATGTCTTTAATGTCACTTAAACAATTTAATGCATCCTTGCTGAATAGAAGTATGAATTTCAACCAAAGAAAATTTGCACTGACACCAAACTTTTCTGTAAATGTACATATCATTAATAATAACTATAATGGAAACGTATTTACTGAAGAAATTCCAAAATGTGCACTATAAAGTCATGTGACTTTGCCTCAAGTTATGTGACTGAATAATTCTAAACCACAACTAACTTACTACATTCAATCAAAGAGCCACAGTGGATTCGCCAGTGGATACAACTATTTCCATTGCTATTTCCCCAGAAGTGATGATTTTCTGATTTATTGGGATAATGTTTTTGTGATATCCTGATTTTTCACATAAATTAAATTTGCATGGAAACAGCTAGTGAAGAGCTCTGGATCCAGCAGCACAGATTCAGCTCCTCCGACACAACCTGATCAGATAGCAGCACCGTTCACTGCTGCCTCAGAAAACGATAGCGTTCATGTCGTCAAACACATCTGCACTGAATATTCCAGATAAGACAACGCTCTGCAGAAGCCGAGTCCCCGGGTAAAGATCTGCAATATCATTGACAGCGTGCAACTTCTTAGGCAAACGGAAAAAAAATGGTTATTACAGCAACTGATTCAACAAGCCTCTTTTCCAAAATCCACACTTTGTTGATATGAGATACATCTAGAGATTTATAGAAGCTCAGTCAAAGACCTTAAATAACAAATAGAGGACTATCAGGCAGAGGTCAAAAACGTTTGATTAAAATCATGCCAGATGGGACATGTATTGGGTTTTCCTTACACTACCCAGTCCACATGACAAAAATCACACACATCTACATAATTGGCACTATTGACAAGTCTGCAGAAGCAGAGGTGGAGCATTATCAGGACCGCTCCAAACCTCCAGGGCTTTAGCTCTGATTTGTGTTATGGGAGATGATAGGTTGGCAGCTGCCCTTAGATTTCACTGCATTTATTTATATTGACAGCAAATTCAATAATGAACTCACACTCCACGTCCCCACTCCCACAGGACCACGACTGAACCCAGAGACCTCCTATTTGTCACACCCATAATGAAAATAAATGATGCTAAAGGAAAAAGGCATAATTTAATTCCCTCATTATCGCACAGGTCATATTTCCAGCAGGATGTCAGCGTGGTTGTGGTTCAGCCGAATAAATAAATTTATGTTTCAGACAAATATTGGCCACCCAGTTTGTATATCACGCCAATGAAAATGGGTTCAAAAGACACTAGAATGGAGTTTGAGTGTCACTAAGTAGACTAAAATCTCAGCTCAAAGCTTTCTGTAATCAATTGGTTCCGACTCTGTACTGCTCACCCAGTACAGTTACGCTGAATATTTAAATTAAAATATTTTTTTTTAATATAAATTTTGCAGTCAAATTTAAGATAGTTTCAATTTGTTGAACATTTTTGTTCACTACATGACTTACAATACTTCCATTATTCAAAATCTGGAAAACAGTGAAGTTAATTAATACTTTATGGATATCAATTTTAAATATTTAATTTTTTTTTTTACTTATTTATAAAAAAAAAAAAAAAAAAAACACACGCACACACACACATACATACATGCATATAATATACATACACATACAGTGCTCAGCATAAATGAGTACACCCCCTTTGAAAAGTAACATTTTAAACAATATCTCAATGAACACAAAAACAATTTCCAAAATGTTGACAAGACTAAGTTTAATATAACATCTGTTTAAATTATAACATGAAAGTAAGGTTAATAATATAACTTAGATTACGCATTTTTTAGTTTTACTCAAATTAGGGTGATGCGGCCAAGACAACATTTCTCATTTTCATTTAGTTTAACTTGATGTACTAAAATAAGTAAAATACTGAATTTATAAAAACTATATATACATATTAAAATATACAAATTACAAAAACAACAAAATTAATGAAATTTTAAAATAAAACTCTCCTAAATGATATTAAAATAACACTAGTATATAGTACATTATTAAAATGCAGCCAATGATTTCTCAGCTGAAATGCTTAGTTTTCATGTTTCTCTTGCTGTTGAAAATAGCAATCTCTCTGAAACAAAAATGTAATAGTATGGAAACTGATCCTGTGAAATACGTAAGCTGTATGTTTGCAGTGCACCACAAATGTTTTAACACGACTGTGTTGAGGGAACACTGATCGCATTATTTCAAGCCTGTGCACAGAGCGAAACAAAAAAAGATTTAAAAAGTTTTGCTCAGATTGAGACAAGACCATGTAGACTTCAAGTTGAAAAGGCCAGCAACCCCCCTTCTAGTCTCGACCTGTACCGCACAGCAAGGAGCAGTTACCCTGTGAAAATGATCGATGAAAGCTTTATTCGACATTGCCAGTTCTGACACATATAAAGTACTGGACCATTATAGAATTTAATGCCTCACTAGCCACATATGAAATAAAAGAGAGATTTTAATATCGCTGTGAAAAGATGTATTGCTGTTCTACATAACAAAGGACAGAGGCACAAGGAGATTTATCTCTCTTCAATTTCGTTAGCTGCTGCAGAAGTCCCAGATCTGCATTTGTAACCGTAAAATGCATGACGCTGCACTGCAGTCCTGCATCTCTTTATCAACTGGGTCATCCATCAATAGTGAGGAGGAGCAGGAGGCGGCGACCAGGACGGCAGAAACGATACTGATGTCAGCGACTGGTAGACATGGAGAGGATCTGTGGGTGACTGCACAGGCACACAGTAACAGTGAGTGCACTTTTTCAGCGGCCTTGGTTCCGAAAGCATTTTTCCCATTCATTTTCTCCATAGGCATTTAAAAAAAATTCCTAAATAGAGCATTAAAGGTAGGGTAGGTATTTTTTTTTTTTTTTCATAAACACTTTTTGTTATTTTGGTTGAAACTCTCTTCACATCTTGATAGCAATCAATAATACAAGTGGTCTATATATCAAAACATGTAGGCTACATATATCATCTGTGGACATCTCAGGACCAAAAAATGTTTGTCAAATGACTGGATGAACATTTTTTGGTCCTGATGTGATACAATGTCCTACCTGCCTGTCAGCATATGTATTTCCATCCCTCCGTGCACCCTGCTCGTGCAGACACCACACGTCATCAGCGCATTCCTTAAGGCGGTGCAGAGTTGTAGACAGACAGTAACAGAGCACCACAAACAAACAGAAAACGCCTTTTACAGTTCCTCCTGAATCAAAACAACGAGTTTATGCTGCGTTCACGACAAGTTATAACCGTAACTGTGAGATGGCAGCCCATGATGTCCTACCCAGAGCTGTTCACATCCTCAGACTCGGATTTATGCGTTTCTATGTCAACACCAAAATGAATCTGCAGCAGTCAGGTGGTACAAGTCAGAGCTCTCTAAGTTGTTTACAGTCATTATTATTGTAATGTTATGTGCTTTGCGACATGAGGTAATGTAACACTGTCTCTTATGACGCTTTTCTGAATCTGCTCTGGCTGTGCGTGACCTGCGCGTTCATGTGTTTTGGAGGAGGCGTGGCTTTGGAGAGCACTGTGAAGGGAGTGTGGGATCTAATGCTTTCAAAGCTAGCTTGCTATTGCTAGCCGCTCTGTAATTGCCTACCCTACCTTTAAGCCTTGAACCAAACCAACCAGCATGAAGATGAATCACATTAAAAACTTTGATTCGAAGCAAAAAACAACATTATAAATACTATTATTATTAAATAATTTATTATAATGTTGTGGCACCTAAATTCACTAACATAAAATGACAGATTTTTGTTTGATATATGTATATATCGGTCAAAAATCTGTCATTTTATATGTTAGTGAATAGATATTTAAACATTTTAACATTCTGGACAAACTGAAAATTAATTTCAATATTGGTGCTTCACCAGACTATAAGTTAGGAATTATAAGTATAAAGTACAATATATTTAAAGTATACTGCAAAATATTAAGCAGTTTGAGATTATAGAGAGGCCAACTCACTTTCTCATTAATGAAAACGGATGGGATTTGAACTTCCAGAACCACACTGTTGCATTCTATAGTGGTTCGGCTCTGATCCAAGTATCGGATTGTTGGGAGTCTGGGCAGAACTTCCTCCAGAAGCTCTCAGATGAGAACAAGACGGCTCTTTTTGTAAAGCAGTGCGTAGATTTATAATAAGGTCTACAGGGAGCGGCTATATTCATCTCTGATCAATAAACAGCCAGAGAACAGCTAAATAAGTTTTACAAAACTCAGACTTGAGCAAAAAAGTTCGCTTTATCGGATGTGAAACGGGATCGGGCAACAACATGAGTCTGATTAGTACCCACATTTCCCATACGAGCCAAGGCGAATAGTGTCTGTATGTCTTATGTATGTTAGACACTGCATTTATACATCATGGGACAGTTGTTATTTTGAAAGGTCATTGAAGATCCCTTACAGTCCAAGACAGCTTCTCCTAACTCTGAAGCAAGGTCTTATTACAGTAATGGATGACAGAAAAGAAAGATCAAACCTGAAAGCGCATATCTGCCTTGAGGGTTTCATTTCTTCTCCTGTGTTCTATAATACATGTAACAAGGGGAATGGATGTAATCTGTGAAAAATATAGTAAGTAAAGGGAGCAACCTGGAGTGGGAAGAGTAAGAGAAGACTGCAGACCACATGGTGAAACATCAAAGGTTTAAGATCTAAACGAGAGATGATTCAAAAACAATGTGAAGAAACATGGAGTAAACTAAACAAAGAGGACAAAACTTTTGAAAGTGGTGTTTGTTCATATTGATGCATATTGATACAGGATTTAAAAAGAAAGAAAAAAAGAATATCGCTGATATGGTACCAAATATATTGTGCATACTTATTCATATAACTAATAAAAGTTCATTTTTAGATGAATTTCCATTGAAAATAACTATATTGTGATAAATACTGTTGCTGTGATTTAAATTACTCATACAACTTTGGTTACACCACCGACCTCTATTGTGGGACGGTGAGAACGAGACTGAAAAAGAGATTAGATGGTTTCATTAATCTTATTTAGTAGTAGAGAGTGAATGCCCTTGATTAGGGATCTCTGCTTGTCTGCAAAGCGTCTCTGACATCACCTGCAGAGCGGCGGCGAGCAGGTGCTCTTCTGCTCTCTCCACCCTGCTGCTCCCATGAGTCCCCACTGCAGTCTTAAGGCTGTCGTTTTGTAAGACAGTTAATTCCTCAAAGCAAATGAAAGAAACCTCGAAGGGCCCAGAATCACAGAATGCTCCAGACCCCAGGCACCCATGTCTTTAGATGGCTTACTTCTAAAACAAGAGGCGCTTTTCACCAGGGACACGCAAAGCCCCAAGGTTTTGTTAAGCCGCTGCAACAAGCTCCGAGACTGTAGAAACAATGCAAAGCTTTGAAAAAGCCATTCCCATCAGCCTGAATGAACATGCTGAACTCCCTCAAATCTGACAGGATTCTTGGTGTGATGCAGAGCGGATCATAATAAAATCAGCTCGGGTTTTGACTTTGACAGAAGGGACGAAAAGACCCCGCTCTATTAATCGCCTTAAAATAGCACAGAAATGATGTAAGACCTGAGAGGACACAGTAAAGGCTGAACCGCTTTCAAGTATGCTGCTAATGAAAGTGTATTACGCTGGGTAAAAACACTGATTTCTTACTTTGAATAATCCGGTATTGACTCTTAACATCCCAAGATTGATCTTTTAATCCAAGCCTTTCAGTGGATGTGTGGAAATATTTGTAAAATAATGGTAGCATGCATCCTGTCCTGCAGTCAGAGCTATTTTTCCCATCGACCAATTTTTATGTGAATTTTCGGATATATCGCATAAAAAAATAATAATAAAAAACGCTAGATGGAAACACCAAGATGTGTATACAATTCTAAAAATGCACATAAAAGAAACATATGCGGTCAACTGAAGTGGATTGTTATTTTATCCAATAAAAATGCGCATAAACTACGATGGAAACACTTTTACCGAATAAATCCCTCGATGCAAAAAAACTCCTGTGACTTTGCCTCAACAGTGGATGTGATTGAATAACTGGACTAACCAGAGGACCAATTTCATAGCACAGCATCTCAAATGTTGGTTTGATCATTCTGAAATGCCAAAGTCTGTCATCAAAACGTCCTAGTGTTCGTGTGGAGTGTGGAAGCTGAAGCATAATGCGTTACTGCATGACATGGAGGCGCCGGTGCGATCACTTGCAACGGCGGAAACACCTTAAAATACTCTGTCATTTTTGGTCAAACAGATAAGAGTAATACATCATTCGAAACTTCTACTTTTCTTTGTGTAAACTCACAAAAACAAGAAAACGTTGTGCCTTTGCAAAATAAAGAAAACAAACAGAATGCACTTTCTGCCGTCTTGGTCTTGGAACTTGGGTGCTGCAAAAAAGAAACCAAAACTCAGTGTATATTTGCCTCACAGACATTAAATTCAATTCACATCTATCTGTATAACGCTTTCCACAATACATATTGTTTCAAAGCAGCTTTACAGAAAATGCATGTCAACATTACAATTTACATTTACAATTTTCAGACACGAGAAATATGTCTATAGAAAGCTTGAACAAATATTCTCAGATTATGTAATCTGTATGAAACATGCATATAGGCGCGTCCACAACTGCGGAGATGAAGAGTCAGCATCGTCAACTTAATCTCTTAATCTGTGTCGAAAACACAGATAACATTATCAATAAATTATTAAAACGTTTAGACAGTCTCCTTGCTGTTTTTTCACGACTGTGGCAAGCTTAATGAGTGCTGATTAGGCCATGTATTTATATATAGGCAATTAAAGGCTCATTATGATTTATATGTCTTATTAATATACACGTGCGATTAGTCAACTAATCGCTTAAATGAATGAATAATAGTCGACTAGAAAAATCTTTAGTCGAGGGCAGCCCTAATAATTACCTACCAGAAGTGTCACACACGATTCCGTTTAAAAACACCAGCATCCGGTCCCAAGAGAACATGAGTGTTATAGCATTTGGTCTGCACGCTCTGAGGCACAAGCCATTTATGATGTACCAAAAAGAGCTCCCCCGATTGCAGAAACTTCCAATTTTATTACAATATTTTTGTGCCAGTTTCCCAGGAAATGGAAATGGATGGAAACGGTACATTATTATAACATAAGTTCGCAACTTTGGATGGAAACACAGCTACTGGTGAATCGGTTTTACAGGATTGAACCCACTATAAATGCCATGACCATTGGCCCATCTCACTGAAAATAAATTGTGTCCTAGCAGGTAACTTCTTCCAGGCAGCTTTTTAATATGCTTCTTATTCCAAATCTGGAACTATGCTGTCATCTGTGTCATTATATTAGCTTTGTGCAGTAACCTGTAACAGCCAAAATTATATGCAAATGTGAGGGGGAAAAAAGTGCATCAACAGTGAGCGATCAAGCAACGATAAAATAACTAAAACAGGCCTGTCAATGTCACAACTGAATCATTAAATCAGTGTTGTTACCCAGCCTTAAAGTGTACGCGCTGAATGGTAACTGGCTTCAATAGCAGAACTTGACACACGTCATCAGAGCTGAAAAGTGAGAGGTAAATGAATCCAGGCCCATGTAATTTCATCTCTGAGGCAGCCGTATGTCTCTGCTGGCAAGTCATGGAAACCTAGCACAAAGGCTATATTCATACCTCCTTTGTTAAATAAATTAATGCAACTCTTTAATTCTTAAAAAGATGAGTCATATTACCATGAGAAATAAATGTAATTGTCCATTGCTCATCCACAATTTAAATCAGAGAACCTACTCGGACTGGGTGATATATTTGAAAAATTACATATAATTTTTTTTTTTAAAATGTAGCACTTTAAAAGGTTTAACAGAAAACTTTTTGTCCCAAAAAGAGAAATCATCATTTCAACCAATTAGAAAAAGAAAACCGTAAAACACAGTGAAAACAAGACATAATTTTTACACTGTTTTCTTTTCACTAACTGAAAACTACAAAGAATGATAAAAACTATTTCAAATAAATGCTATTTATTTGAACTTTCTAGTCAAAGAATCCTGAGAAAAATGTGCCACGGTTTCCACAAAAACATTAAGCAGAACAGCAGTTAACATTGATGATAATAATAAATGTTTCTTAAACCGCAAATCGGCATATTAGAATGATTTCTGAAGGATCATGTGACACTGAAGACTGGAGTAACAGCTCTGGAAAATTCAACGTTGCATCACAGGAATAAATTACATTTTAAAACGTATTCAAATAGAAAACTGTCACTTTAAATTGTAATAATATTTCACAATATTACAGTTTTTACAGTATTTTTGATCAAATGCCGCCTTGGCTTCATTCAAAAACATTATCAAACCCAAACTTTTGAATGGTAGTGTGTGTGTATGTCTACATTAATTATGATCGCAAACAGGACTTAAGTCAAGATGCCAACGATTCATGAATTATATTTACATGAATTATATTTATCAAAACAGACAGATTCACAGGAATAAATAAATCCTGCCAACTTATCAACACTTTTTTGCTGCTGAGGTCAGCAGACGCGAAAACAGGCTCACACTTGCAAGTCACAAGACAAGGAGGGATTGTGCCAATGGACAAAAACACAAAGCATTAAATTCACTGCAATGGTCACAATTTCGATATATGGCCTAGCACAAGTGCCTACAGTTCTGATAAAGCACTTGGAGAAACCCTACACATCAGCAACAGGCATAAAGTAACAGTTTGTTTTGCACATCCTACCAGCATTGCTCCACCTTTCTTTCTTTACATGTGAACAATTTCTATTTGAGCATGTTTCACTGCAGATTCACTTACCCACGATTATAAAGCAGTGGATGGTGCTCCGATCTCACACAGCCTTGAACAAGATCTTCCTGCTGAGAGTCTCCACTTCTTCCTGGAACACAAAGGAGAATAAAACATCAGACCACAGCTAAAGCTGCTCTCTCCGACCCTGATCCTAAACCATTCAAATAAGAGCAAATCTAAACTGAGAGGACTCGGTGAGAGAAATGAACACCATAAATGGAGAAATTCCCCTAAACCAGATTGCACACATTTTATACTTCATTTACACTTAATCACTGTTTAAACGCCTCCGCTTCCACATACAACTGGGGAAGCTACAATAAGCTTCAGTAATTCTTCACACAAAAAATAAAAAGACATAAACTGTATATACATGCCCATATATAAACTAACAGTCAACAGTTAGGAATTAAGATTTTTTTTTAATGTTTTGGAAAGAGATCTCTTATGCTCAATAAGGCTGCATTTATTATAATATTAAAAAGCCATAAAAAACAGTATACAACGAAATATTAATACAATTTAAAATAACTGTTTTCAATGATATTATATTTTAAAATGTAATTACTGTGACAGCAAATCCTGTCCACTCCAGTCTTCAGTGTCACATGATCCTTCAGAAATCATTCTAATATGCTGATTTAGAAACATTTCTTATTATTATCAATGTGGAAAAAAGTTTTTGCTGCTTAATCTTTTGCGGAAATCGTGATATAGTACTATTCATGTTTGGGGTAAATACGATTTAAACTATTTCAAATAAATACTGCTCTTTTGTAACTTCTTTATCCTGAAAATAATGTACATATATCAAAAACTGTTTTCAACATTGATAAGAAGACATATTTACACATATAAACAATGTCAAGTTGACTTGAAAGATTAATACTGTAGTAAAATCTAGAAAATGACAAACAGAAAAAGCGGGTGGCATCTTTCAAGTAGCATTAACTAGGGTGTGTTTTTAAAATTTTATCTCACTGATGTCATTGCATAAATGTCAAGGTTGAGTTGTGGCAGTGGACTTGTTGGCAGGAGATGCCAACAAAGCAGACTGCAATTTTTAAGGGCCTCAGACTGTAGTTCATAGTGAAAATTGGTTCACCCCCTTCATCTGCGGTATAAAGAAAGGCTGTCAAAGGAGTGACTACCCCTCTTTGTTATCATAAATACAGCCCTGAGAGCTAAGGAAAGAAAACTCAATAGAGGTTTCAAAATAGATGACAACATGGCCACCCTGAAATGGAGGTCTAAAAATAGGAATTATGTCCTGCCAAAGGAGAGTGACAACATAGTTCAATTAAGCGGCTCATGAAAGACAAAGATAGATGTATAGAGACTGAAAACATACCCTGTTTCACAAACATAACGTAAAAGTGCTTTTCTTGAATTAAAGGGGACCTATTATGCAAAATTCACCTTTATACGGTGTTTGAACACAGATGTGTGTCCACAAACAACCAGCCTATAATGGTAAAAATCCACCCACTGCTTTTTTTAATAATCCCCATTAATCATAAACAGTCTCTCTAAACTCCCTGCTCTTACGTAAGCCCCGCCCATGACTGGTGACGATCTGCCTTATTAGCATAGATCCCACCCTGAGAGAGCCGCAGCAGTCCGCCATTTCTGTTTGTGAAAAAAATGCTATTGTGGTTGAATTTCATTTATGAAGGACATGTGCCGAAGAAAGTGGGTAAAGTGTTATATATTTGCGTAAATCATTTTACGCCGGACAGCTTCACAAACGAGGGTAGATTTGCACAAAAGATTAACATGACGGCACATGCTAGTCGATGAGTTGAATCAACTCCACAGCAACTACATACATTTATCCACTAACCATTCAGAAACATCCAGATGCATTCTAAAAGTTGTAACTTCTTCCTGAGGCTCTCCATCTGTGTCCGACTGACTGACAATTTCTGACATTTTGGCTGCGTGAGATTCTCCAGTTTTGTTGTTGAGTAACCGAAGCATGAGCTGTTAAAGCTCCGCCCTCTTCTGAAAAGGGGGCCGTGAGCAGCAGCTCATTTGCATTTAAAGAGACACACGAAAATGGTGTGTTTTTGCTCACATCCAAATAGGGGCAAATTTGACAAGCTATAATAAATGATCTGTGGGGTATTTTGAGCTGAAACTTCACAGACACATTCTGGGGACACCAGAGACTTATATTACATCTTGTGAAAAGTGGCATAATAGGTCCCCTTTACGATCTATTAAACAACCAGTCGTGTGGTAATACCAGGACTAGGTGATATTGTTTGTATGTATGTATGTGTGTGTGTACATATTTTATATATTTATATATATATATATATATATATATATATATATATATATATATATATATATAAAAATAAATATATATATATATATATATATATATATATAGAGAGAGAGAGAGAGAGAGTTTTTTTTTTTTTTTTTTTTAAGAATCATAACATTTTTATAACAATTCATAACATTTACCATAGTTTTTTTTGGGGGGCCCTCAAAGCGCTTTACATATGGAAGGGGAGAATCTCCTGAACCACCACCAATGTGCAGCATCCACCTGGATGATGGCGGCAGTCATATTGCGCCACAACGCACACCACACGCCTGCTTATTGGTGGAGATGAGACCGAGTGATGAAGCCAATCACTATATATATATGGGGATGATTAGGAGGCCATTATGATGGACAAAGGCCAATGGGCAAATTTGGCCAGGATGCTAGGGTTACACACCTACACTTTTTCGAAGGACATCCTGGGATTTTTAATGACCACAGAGTCAGGACCTTAGTATAACGTCTCATCCGAAGGACAGTGCTTTTTGACAGTATAGTGTACCCATCCCTAAAGTGGGGTGTTAGGACCCACACAGACCACAGGGTGAGCACCCCCTGCTGGCCTCACAAACACCTCTTCCAGCAGCAACCTAGTTTTCCCAGGAGGTCTCCCATCCAGGTATTGACCAGGCTTAACCCTGCTTAGTTTCAATGGGCAAGCAGTCTTGGGCTACAGGGTGATAGCGGCTGACTATCTTGCTGCCGAAATTTAAATAACATGTAAAAATAGATCACTAAAATCATTATGACACTTAATAGTGAATTAATTTCATTGTGATATTTACAATGCTACTTTTTTTTTAGAAATCATCAACAGAATTATTCTGAATAAATTAAATATTTAATATTTCAATATTTTAAATCACCCAGCACTATTAAGTCCCAAAAAGAGTGTGTGGAAGTGTGAGGTGAATAGGCCTGTCACGATAACTACTTTTTGTTGTGCGATATATTGCCCCAGAAATAATTGCGATATTATTGTCATTTTAAGACCATTTTATGCCACTGAATATATAATCATAATATAACAGCATAATAATGCAAGTAGGCCTACACACTTTCAAATGACAATGAACTTAACTCTTAAGAATATTTAGATACTGGAATTGAAGCGTCAAAAAATAATAATGTTGAATAAATAAAAAATAAACCTTTGCTAACAAAAACTGCAAAACAACAAGTAGAAAAAAACACTTGCAAATGCACAAAAGGCACTTATATGGAGATTTTCCACATACAGGTTCTTCCCTGACCTTATTTTCTCAGTAAAGTAAGGGTGCACGTTATTGTCAGATGTCCATATGAACAAAGAAAGACAGATTTAGCAGTCAGATATGGCCTGTTGCGGTATCTGTTTTTCTAGAGGCGTGTTTGAAAAACTTGGTGCCGCGTCATGCACGAGATGCAGCGAAAGACGCGAGTGCAAAAGTCAAACACGTTTCCATGGAAAAACGGCGCAGTGGAATGCAAAAACGCGTTTTCTATGAAAACGAACTAGACACTCGCGACTGCCGCGTCCTGTGAGAAACTAGCTGTGAGCGTGCAACATTTTGCGCTGTCATGTTTATATTTGCACCAGTGGATTGCGTAAACTGAGTGCATTTGCACTTATTCTTCCAAACTGTCTGTAGTTGTCAGGAAAACACTATAACGACTCGAATGGTGCATTTTTCCACCTGTCGATGTCAGCTCTGTGTATGAAGGAGCTGCCTGAGCCCCGCTTTCGCCTCGGAGAGCAGACGAGATAACATGAGGCAGCACGATCGGCAAAATGTCGGTGACATTTATTTTTGTGTAAACATAATGGGCAATATATTGCGTCACCAAAAATTATCGAAGTCATGTCCATATATCGTGCGATAAGTCGATATATCGACTATCGCGACAGACCTAGAGGTGAATAGCAAGATGGTCTTATTTTCTGCCTCAATGCAACACAGACAAGCTAAATTTAATGGCTTGGTTTTCCACAAACTTTTTGTGAAAACATCAATGTCTAGGCTGGTTGAAACCAAGAGAAGCAAAGAATTGGTTTAGCAGCTGACATGGATTGCTGCCGAAATACTTGTCAGCAAGTGAATAATAGATGTGTTTTGAGAGTCAGAGAGCAGAAAACAATGGCTAGATCAGGTTATGGGCAGTACCTGTTCTAGGGCGTTCAGGTGGAGGAAAGAAACAATGTGTAGGCAGGAGGCCAAGAGTTCATTCAGGATTTGGATAAGATTGCACATGGGAATCAGGTTAGAGGTTATTCCTCAGGGAACAGTTATAGTACAGATGAAGTGAAAGAATAAGAGATAGAGTGCCAAAAAGAGGAAGACAGACAAGATCTTGCGAAGATCACAAATATATCAGCCACAAATATTACATAAAACAAAAAGTGATTTATTTGACTGCATTCAAGATTTGTTGTACAGTTTCTTTACAATGACGTCTTTCAAAATTAAATTTGCTCAATTTGCTAAATTGGCTTAAATTTGCTCGATCGATAGATAAAGATAAGATTAGATAGATCGATAGATAGATCTCAACTCCACTTAAAGTAACATGTGGCAGCAATAGATGATTATCAGACACTTTCATCAGAGTTACTACCGTTAACATCCCTCTTCAGACATTTGACCGCAGTAACAGAGTGATCCACTGACTGTGGTTGGCACTGACACTCTGTTCACCCATGTGGTCAGTCTGCCCTAAAAACCACAGTGTCTGCCATTCACATCAGCTCAACAAAATGTGGTTTTGTCCTGAAATACTCTGCATGCTTCATAACAAAAAAAAAAAAAAAAAAAAAAAAAGCCATTTTCTGGAAACATACAAAGTCCATTTATATAAAAATGAATTGCTAATGGCATTCAGCGAATCAGCAAATTTTCCGGTGTTACACAGGAATGCATGAGATTGTGTAATTTAGTTCCCACCTGACCGAATAAATATCCAAAAATATAAATAACCCTGTAGTCAAAATGCACTCTCAGCGCTGCAGTCGCTTTAAAAATTCAGCTTTCCCAGAAATAATAATGAAATAAGACCTACCAAAAGCCCAGATGTGATCTATGAGTGTGCTGGTGTGTTTTCCAGCCCCTTATTGTTAAAACGACAGCAAATTAAACTGTACCCACGCAAAAAAAGGTCGATGTCAGTCAATTAGCTTATTAACCCAACAGGCATCAATTGTGTGATGCATTTCAGGAGGTAAAATATTAGGGATGTCAGTACGGCTTTGTAGAGAGGACAGAATTAAGACATTACAGGCCTAATGAGTCCTAAACCGCCAAAGAAGAGCAGCCGACTCAGCAGAAACACAGACTGCAGTCGCCTGAAACAAGGAGGTCCACAGCGTCGCTGCCTCTGCATACTAAAACAGCCCACACAATTACCACACTCTCTCATGTGGCACTGTGAAAAGATCACCATCATCATCCTCATTAAGCGTAAACACACTGTTGATAATTTGCATTTAAACAACTTTACTTTGCCTCTATCTGCTAATAATCTGTTTAAAGGTACAGCGACCAAAAAACACTCCCCAAAAATTACTTACCCAAACCGAAATGACTTTCTTACATGGAAAAGTCGAGATTAAGTAAAATGTCAGTCATGTACAACTAGTGAAACTTCTTTTTATTTTGTTTCTTTTTCATGATGTTCTCAAAACAGTTCTGAATGATTTGTTCACAAATCACACTAATCACTCGATTTGTCAATAAAGGCTTAAAATTTGGTCTGTTTGTAACAAATGTTATTGTATAGGTTCAGAAGACTTGAAATGTACGTTGTACAAACTATTTTTATAATACTTTTGATCCTTTTGCATATTTTTTGTTTGAAAGCTCCAGTCCCCATTCACTGTAATTGGGGGGAAAAAACTTTAACACTTTTAGGTAACAACTAGTCATGTGTTTCAAAGCACCTAATGCTGGGTTCAGACTACACAATATCTTTACGAGATTGTGTTATGCAATTTTGACTCACAAATTCTTGTTGTGTTATGGACAAGGAACATGTCAGACCATTTCTAAGGATCAGACGGTGAGGAAATTTTCCCACCAGTTAATCAACGTGTAACAACACCAGTAATACCAGTATGAATGGGGTGGAGGGGGGGCATTTCTGGGGCGGCAAATGCTTGAATGGTGAGTTCATTATTATTCTTAATGAAATACATAACAGTACACTGACAAACTCGCTTAAATAGGCACTTTTACATTTCGCTTTAAAACCAAATCTTCTGCCATCGTCTTGTCAGTCAAGAGTGAGGCGAAATAGGTGAACTGAGGTGAAATCTGACGCTTGCTGCTGATCTGTGCTGCGACTCTTGTTCGGCTCACGCTGAATTGAGCAGATGCCTTCAGTTTTTAATTGTAGTGTCTGTTCTCTAAATTAACTAAATGATTTTTATTACTATAAAAAAAATAATAAATAAATAAATAAATAAATAAATAAAAATAACAGTGGGTGGAGGTGCGGTGCCGCTGTGGGCAAGTGATTTAACGGTGTTGCGGCTGAACACCGGTAACACCAACTATTGCAGCAAGACTAGTTGCTTCCAGACTCTGCCGTGGTAGTCCCTCGAGGAAACATCATAAAGGCAGGAGTATAGCTCCACAAACCTGTATAATTCCACCTAGTAGCACCAATACCATCATCTCTCTTTCGTTTTGCCATGTTTGAAAGCCGTGTACGGAAGAGTTTCTGTGCTCCTATTGGTCAACGTCACAGATGTGATGGAGCCAGTTATGGAGTACAGAAAAAAAATTAAACAGTAGTCTTTCTATCAGGATATTGTCAAGCTTTGCAGACAAGGTGCTGGGTGTCGTCCACTATGACACACTATACGAGATAAAACGATCGATTCTTGCGTCCCGACGCCCACAACACCCTACATCAAACAGATTGTGCCAAAATCGTAATGATATCGTGTAGTCTGAATCCAGGCATAAGACCTGAAAGAAAATCTGATATTTCTTCCGTAGCATCCCTCAAACACGTCAGCACTACTCCTGCTAGAAAACTGTGTAGTCACCAAATCAATGGCCATCTCTCAAGCGACCTTATTAATATCGTCCAAACATGATTTATTATTTATTGCAGCTGAATGTCTACAAGGGTCCATGGTCTGTCTTGATGGATATCTGTGCGACAGGAGCCCATTATTTCCAGCATGTCATATTGAATTCTGCAGGAGTGCACTCAATTTTCCCTGAGCCACAGGCCCGGGGCCAGGGGGACAGTTTCAACTGGGCTGCCACAGTGGCAAGGGGAAATCTGACAGGATCTCGCTCTGTCAAAACTACATTTCGGCCCCTCTGCATGCCACTAATGGATTGGTCTTTTTTTCTCCCTGATGGAATGGAGAATCGATGACATCATGGCTGCGGGGACAATGGCTCCGGATTCAATTGAGCGTTGATGACCGTTCGAGAAGCATCAAGCCTTTGATCTGTGCCTGAACCTTCAGTAATGAGGAAGATCAATTTTGATTGTTGTAGTAGATGAACCACGGGTCTGAGGGCAATTTTATATTCATGCCAAGGCGGCCGTTCGTGGCGTATAATTGAGCATGGGCTTGATTAAAATTCATCTCGCTCCATGCGGTCTCTATTTTTGGGAGGTTCAAGTAACAGCTCCGTTACCCAAATTGGCTCAGACTAAAAGTTTGAAACCATTAATCAGCAGGGGGAGCGATAACGTACCATCGGGATTGGCGGTCTTGGAAAAAAAAAAAAGATATGACAAGTTTCACATTGAAGCAAACATCAATCTGATTTACCTAGACAATGTCATTAAAGGGACCTGAAGGGATTAAAATGCTAAAATGTGTAGGTATGAGGATTTCCCATAGAATGGGAGTAGTGAGATTTGGATCGGATTCTCATGTTGAGGCAATCAGTGGTGTGAAAGTGATGTTTATTTATGAATGCAGAAAACCTAAACTGAGGTGCTTCCAGATGGAAGGCAATTGTGTTGCATTGTGGCTGAAAGCAACTTAAAAGGAATAAAATTAATTAAACTTTCCCATAATTTACTCACCCTCAAGCCATCCTAGGTGTATATATGACTTTCTTCTTTCCGCCGTACACAGTTGGAGTTATATTAAATAATATCCTGGCTCTTCCCAGCTTTGTAATGGCAATAAATAGTGTACAAGTTTTTGAAGCTTCAAAAAGCGCATCCATCCATCATAAAAGTATACACATACGTATACTTAAAAGTATAAGCATACGGCTCCAGGGGTTAAATAAATGCCTTCTGAAGCGAAGTGATGGGGTTTTGTAAGAAATATCCATATTTAAAACTATCGGCGTCTATCAGCGGAAATATTAGTGATCCGTTGATAGATGCCTGCTTTCAAATGCTCCCGTAAGCACTCGGTGAAGAGCGTCAAAGATGTCCATTTACAATGTTTTTGAAGTGTTGATCATTGTAGCCAATTACAGACATATCTGAAGAGTGCGTGAACACAATGGCCAATCAGAGGTGTTTAAGAATCCGCCCCCCACAGCGCTCAAAATGCTAGGGGAAAAATGCTGGTCTCGTCACATTTTTAAAATTACCGACTTGGTACCGAAGTATTACCGAAAATTACCGACTTGGTACCGAAGTAGGTACTTTTGACAACACTACATCAATTCTCAGCTAAGCTTATGCTATGCCTACGTTATATGTCCTACGTCCCACGTCGGGTCAGAGGTCACCCTTCCACCGGAACTCGACTCTCGAATGAGGAAGCGCAGAGTACAGAGCAAAACAAAACACTGGTCGTGAAGTCTTAAAATGAGAAGTTTTAAAGAAAAATGTCAGAGGATTTTGATATAAGAGAAGAGAAGCTACGTCGGGTCAGAGGTCGCCCTTCTATACACCTAGGATGGCTTGAAGGAGAGTAAATTATGGGATAATTTTCATTTTTGGGTGAACTAGGCTTATTCCTTTAAGCTCCACCCTAGGTTAGAAACATTTATTCGTTTACCTGAAATATAGTACAAACTAACAAAACCAACTACTACTACTACTACTACCAGCAACAACAACAACAACAACAACACTTAAAATGCAAATAACCAGTAAACAACAGCAAATAATTATAATAAATAATGAACAAACAAACATAAATAAAATAAAAAATAATGACAAAACCACAATAAAGTAAACTAACAAATGAACAACAATTAATAAATAAAACAAATAAAAATAAAAACAAATAAATAACCATCCAGCCATCACACTAAGATATAATAAAGTCAGTCAACCCCCTGTCCTGGACTCTCGACATCAGTTGTACCGAAAAAGTGATTAGCTAGTGTCTCATTCAGAAAGGCTTGCCATATGCAGACAACAGGCCAGCAATCATCCAACTGTGAAATGGAAACGACCGAAATGAAACACTGGCGTTTTGTTTGAATATGATGGATTACGCTCTTTAAGGAAAAAAAAGATGGCAGAGAAATAGAGGAGGTTCTTCTATGGTTCTTTTGCACGATAACGTGCAATTACGTTAAGCATGGCATTCAGAATGAACCCTACCAAGACAGGCAGTCAGTCTTAATCCCTCCTTTCATAGTGGCTGCAAATTACATATTGCTAAGGATCAGTTACATTATGAAAACATTACAAGCAATTCTGGTGAATTATCTATAATGATCACAATACAGTGTTCTTCAAAGGCCTAGCCTATGGAAACTTCAAACATCAAACAATAACAAAGGCACCCATCAAATAATAATGTCGCAAAATGCTTGTTCGATCTACATAATGCTGTTACAGCAGTTAAATCAATAAAAAAATAAATAACATTTATTTAAAAAAAGGACAGAAAGAAACTTATTTCTACTGCTACTACTACTACTAATTGTTAAATTATAATATAAAATTAATAAAAACATCAATTAGTATTATTAAACTTAAATAAATAATGCTAACTCATCTTAAAATAAACGTTTGGATCTCCTGCTCGACAATTACCACATGGACCAGCCGTGTTACGATCTGTCCGCCAGACTGACTTCTGTGATTCCTGTGGAGGTTTTTTTTTCTACGACTAACAGAATTTAAATAAAATTTGGTTGACTACGCCTCTTCTTGTCGACGAACATTTAGTCGACTATTAGTGGGCAGCCCTATATAAATTATAAAAATATTTATAATAAACAACTAATTAAGTAATTAAAAGCAAAATACTAATAACTAAAAAGTTTGAAAAATTATTTGACAAATTTATAATACTAAAATTGGTAAAAGAAATTAATAATAATAAACAATAACAACAATTATAATCATCATTATTATTATTACTAATATTAACAACAACAATAAAAAAAAACTTCACATTAAAGCAAAGCATTAATGTATCAGATTGATACTTATTTTAAAATGGGCCCCACACCGTAATATGCAACAAGCATCAGTTGAAGAGTGCTGAAGACATCTTAAAATGCACCACAACACTGTGATTCATTGACATTTTAGCGAGAAGGCATTAGATTTTCTTAACTTTATGCAAATTAGACTGTGATAGAATAATAACACCTATTTGGCTATTTTATCACTGTCAGTGTGAACACACCTTTGGGAAACAAAAATGAGGTCTTGGCCTTTCAGACTGACACCAGTTACTGAACACAACAGAAATGCTCACAAACTCATTACCGCAGACCATCTGAATGAGAAATAGGTCTCATTTACATGCAAGCATCTCTTTCATTGAAAGGCCATCATTAGCAATCTGCAACTCCATTGATTCTCCGGACCAGGGCTTGAGTGCAATGCTAAGGCTAGTGTGCTCGGGTAGTCCCAATGATGGACATTACTGCAGTCGTGCTGTCCAGGCAGCTCTTCCCATCCAGTGACATCAGCAGATAAGATGAATTCAGGGTGTAATCTAGTAGCCTTCACCACCGAACAACCAAAATCCAACACAGAAGCGGGATCGATTGGGTCCAGTGTAGTAAATGGATTGCAGAGGTGTGCTGTCGGTGTTGATAGCGTGTGCAGTGCTGCAAACAACAAGCCCCCCTCTCACATACCGATTCACTTATGTTGCATCCTGGGCGCCTGAAGGAATATTTGCTATTCCAGCATGGCACATTCATGCGTCTTAGAATAAATGAAAAGCATCGGTGTAATCTGGAGCTGATCTACCGTCGCACTGGGAGTGCAGGCAACAGACGTGACTATGGAGATGATCTGGATCCTCTCAAAAGTCTTGTATTCCACATGGCTCAGCTCTGTGTGGTCTACAGGCGCTCAACATGGAGGTCATGTTTTCAGGAAAAAGCAAAAATTGGCCACAATGAGATGGTCCACAAATTTTGGGAAACTCATTTCACTTTTCCTGCACCGATTTCAAGGGGAAGATATTTTGAAGAACGTTTGTAACCAAACTGTTGTGGGGCACCATTGACTTCCATAGTATAGAAATAAAATACTATGGAAGTCAATGGTGCCCCACTACTGCTTGGTTACAAACATTCATCAAAATATCTTCAGTTGTGTTCAGCAGAACAAAGAAATTTATATGAACTTGGAACAACTTGAGGGTGAGTAAATGACAGAATTTTCATTTTGGGGTGAACTATCCCTTCAACTAAAACAGATAGCTTGAACTAAACCACTGAAATAAATTGAATGAAATGACATTTTAACTACAGAAGCTTAAAAAAAAATATATAAATACCCTATATAAATTTAAACAATGTTCTCATAACCATGAAACAAGAAAAGACTGCCAAACCAGTCCAATGATATGCACAATGTAGTTTAATTTTACATTGCAAATATTCAATATAATTGCCCAATCCTACTTTAAAGCATCCATCACTGTTATCACGTCGCTGACTATGATCATTCCCATGTCTAAGTGAAAGAAATAAGATCCAGGGTAACTACGACAGCTCATACAGACAGACCCTGCCCTCCCCTTGCCCAGAAAGTCCACCATCCCGCCACAATCCACAGCTAAAGACGTCAATGCTGCCGGCAGCCAGCAATCTGCTAAAAACCAGGCCAGTGCTCCGTTTTCCCCATCCCCCTTCAGGATGCAAAGGAGAGAGCCCCTTAATGCAGAGCACCACAGGCTGTTACTATATCCACGTCCATTTCCCATCAGGGATTACGTCTGTGAAACCCTCCATAACACGTCAGGCAGGACAGCCATTACCAAATGCGACTTCTTCCATAATGACCCACAAACGGAGACGGGCGGCCATGACACTCATGGAGGCCTCTATACTCACCCTGTGAAGCACAGAAAAGGAAGTGGGTGGATGGAGGCAGGCACAACCTTTCCTGCCACTGTGGACTATAATGAACAAACTGAGGCCGTGACTCCTATTTTAAGGTCAGGAGGACAGAGCTTGGGAAAATTAAACTTCTGATGAACCCATCACAACCGTTACGACTTTTTTACCCGCAGTAATTTGAGTGTCTGAGGATGTATATAAATATCTTCTGGTCTATGAGAGACTAAACAGCAAACCAGATAGCTGAAAAACATCAGAGAGTGAACGGGGAGTATAGGTCTATATTATGCCTTGTTTCCACCGAAGCGTACGGTACAGTACAGTTCAGTATGGTACGCAATTTCTGCCGTTTCCATTGTCAGAAGTTGTGAATGGTACCCTAATTCCGAACCATACCGTACCACTTTTTTGGGACCCTTCCGTTGGGGTACCTAGCACAATAGTCCGGTACTAAAGGGTGGAGCTAGACTCACTGCAGAATGTTGATTGGTTGTCAGGTGTCATTGGTTGATACTTGCGTGTGCTACACGGGGAATGACAACACAAGAGGCGCCATTTTTTCAATAAAGTTGAAACAATACCGTTTCTTCTTGTGACAAACAGCCACATGCCAAGAAGCAACAACAAGATCTGCTGTATGTCTTCCGTTGTTGTTTACGGTAGGGCTGGGCGATACAGCTAAAAAACATTTATCACGATATAATGTTTCATATTGTTCGGTATCGATAATTATTGAAAAAAATTTTTATAAACTTTTTTCAAAAAAAGGACAGTAGAAAAAAAGTTTGAATTTAACCAATGCATTTTTAATTAAGGCAAACAACGTAGCGCGTCTGTTTGGGATGGAGCGAGCTTGAGAGTTGCTCATGCAACCGAACTTAATGTCTCTTTACATTTTAACGCGTTTAAGTGAAACTATATAGAGAGTTATATCGAACATTTTTTCTATCGTTATCGATTAAGACGTACCGTCGATAAATATCGATACCGTTTCATTGCCCAGGCCTAGTTTACGGTGTCACTTTCTTCTTCGTGCAAGAATGACATCGATCACTACTTTCCGGCATACACCACGCCTATAAAATGGTACTGTTGGTGGTGGAAACGCAAGCCGGATCAGAGTTTACCGTCCCGAATCATACTGATCTGTCCTGTACGAGGCATTAGTTTTTAATCCATGTATATTTGTTAGTTATTTATAATACATATTATATTTACTTTTATATATACAAAATATATATCTACAGTACTGTGCAAAAGTCTTAGGCACGTCAGTATTTTTAACCCCCAAAAAGGGTTTTAAGCCAGTTATTTATCTCTTTTGCTGTATATGTCAGTAGGAAATATAAGTTCACATTTCCAAACATTCATTTTGCCATTAATTGTAATAATCCAGTGACAGTCTGACAACAGCCGGTGCTCCACACTGAGATCTGATCTCACCATCATCAAATCCGTCTGTGATTACAAGAAGAAACAGATGAAACTGAGACAAACTAAATCCAGAAGAACTGTGGCCGTGTCTCTAAGACGCTTGAAGAAACCTTCCTTCAAAGCTACCTGAAAACCGAAGCACAAGTGTACCTGGACAAGTGTACCTGGATTTGATTTGGTTAATAGAAGTTAATTGATAAATAAAATCTATTTATGACAGTATTTTTTAAAGCATTCTCGCTTTACAGCATTTTTACACAGTATTGTAGCTTTGCAGGTTGGTTTCTTCAAGCATCTTGGAGACACGGCCACAGTTCTTCTGGATTTAGTCTGTCTCTTTTTCATCCGTTTCTTCATGGAATCACAGACAGATTTGATGATGGTGAGATCAGATCTCCGTGTGGAGCACCGGCTGCTGTCAGACTACTTGTGCATATAAAAATCTCAATGGATTATTAAATTAATGGCAAAATTAATGTTTAGAAATGTGAACGGATATTTCCTACCGACACACTACAGCAAAAGATATAAATAACTGGCTTAAAACCATTGTTGGGGGTGAAAATACTGACTTTTACACAGTACTGTATATCCAAATATTAGTGTTTTAATATATTTAAACAAATTAGTACAGTGTTAATATCAGTCAAATACTTTGTTTAAAATAAATTATTTATAAAAAAATATATATATATATATATACTACCATTCAAAAGTTTGGGTTTAGTAAGTTTTTTTAATTATTATTATTAATGCTTTTATTCAGCAAGTATGCATTAAATTGATCAAAAGTAACAGAAAATACATTTTTTAAAATGTTACAAAATATTTCTGTTTAAAATAAATGCAGTTCTTTTGATCAAAGTTCTTTTTCATCAAAGAATCCTGAAAAAATGTATCACAGTTACACAAAAATATTAAACAGCACAACTGTTTAAAACATTGACAATAAGAAATGTTTCTTAAGCAGCAAATCAGAATTTTAGAATGATTTCTGAAGGATCATGTGACACTGAAGACTGGAGTAATGATGCTGAAAATTCAGCTTTGACATCACAGAAATAAATTACATTTCAAAATATGTTCAAAAAGAAAATTTAATTGTAATAATATTTTATTATTTAGTTTTACTATTTAAAAAAAAAAAACATACACATGCATACATATACATATAAATACATATACACACATACACACACACACACACATACATACATACATATATATATACATATACACACATACATATCTTGATTAGATATAGTTCATATATTTATTTTCATAAGAATTGTTCATTCCATTTATTATGGCAAGTATTCATTGAACATCAGTGTCTTTGATCACAGCGCTTTTATAATACTGCGGCAACAGCAATGAGCCACTCGAGGCCATGCGTTACGGTCTTTTTACCACAGCTCTCATGGCTTATTGCTTTACTTTATCAGTCCACGATGGCAGAACTTAATTTCATCGACTTGGCCGAGTGAAAACCATCCCCAGTCATACTAAAATAAAGCCAGATGAAAGACGGTTTATTAAACGACTTTGGGTCCAGTCCATCGCGCTTTCCTTCAAACGGCACGGAGCGTCTATTGAGCCTCCACCTGTGAGCCATTCAACAGACAAAATCTCTCAGAGATGTCAATATGTTGTATTGATCTCAATAAAACATGAAATTAAATATTGACTGACTGCTCTCTTCCAGCACCGCAGCAGAAATAGCTAATGCAAAGTCCCGAAAAATTCAGGCCAAAGCACACAAAAGCATGATTGTTCTTTGGAAACATTTGCACTTTGCATTTCTGGATTCGCATGCCAAGCTGATTCACTTGAATAAACATATGAATTTCATTCAGGATTAATTATAGAGTAGTAGCGTTTTAACCTATCGAAATGACATAAGAGGCATAAGTGGGTGACATATCGTTGGCTTCAGAAGCCACACACACTTATGCCTGGAGTTGCGCCTTTCCTGACATGGAACGCTGCATTTGCCCAAGCATTTCACCCTGTGACAGCTTCCCTCCCCCAATCCCAGAGGATAAATGCACTTCATATGGACAGAAGAGGGAAAAAAGCTGAATGAGAAAGTGATGAGAGTATCCGAGAGAGGGAGAGGAGAAGAGGTGGAAGAGAAGATAAAGATGACAGGGCAGTAAGGAATTTTTTTTTTTCCTGCTGGCCCCATCGGGCTTGTAGTCTCTGGTTGTTTGTGGATGGAATCTGTTAGTGTGGGGTGTGTTGTCTTGGTCACGTCGCAGAACTGCACACTGTAGGAACAAAACTTAAATCTATCATTTTATCATCATCATGTTTGTGGTCTCTCACATTTTGAAAATCTGATAAGATTTTAAAAATCTTTTACTGTGGGCCAGCCTTAAGTTTACAAGGCATAGAAAAGCATGCACAAGATCAACAAATAAGATGTAGCGGCAATGAAGCTACGGTTCAACAGGGCAAGTGACAGGCCTGAAACTCTCTTTCATCCTTCATTACCTCAAGACACCTTCCTCACTGAGAGACTGACGTGACCTTGAGGAAACGCTGAGGTTTATTCATACAGTATGTAATCCCTCATCAGGGCAGAGCCAGAGTTCATGTTCTAATTTATTATTCACATTATTATTTTGATTCAGTGACTGATAACATGACAGACGTCAGTGTACAACACTTAAAGGTTTAGTTTACCCAAAAATGAAAATTCTATCATAAATTACTCACCCTCATGTTGTTACACACCTGTAAGGACCTTTGTTCATCTTCGAAACACAAATTAAGATATTTTTGATAAAATCCGATGGCTCAGTGCGGCCTCCATTGACAGGAAGACAATTAACACAGTCAAATGCCCCAAAAGGTACTAAAGTGTGTATCAAACTGCCAAAGTCACGTGATTTCAGTAAACGAGGCTTCGTTACATCATAAGTGTTTCAAAATTTCAATGGTTCACCACTGGGGGGGCGTGACTTTGATACACGCTCCGAACCACTGATTCGAAACAAAAGATTTGTAAAGCTTCATGAAGCAGTGTTTTGAAAACGCCCATCATTAGATATTGTTGAATAAAGTCGTTATTTTGTTTTTTTTGGCGCACAAAAAGTATTCTCGTCACTTCATAACATTAAGGTTGAACCACTGTAGTCACATGAACTGTTTTAAATATGTCTTTAGTAGCTTTCTGGGCATTGAAAGTGTTAATTATCTTGCTGTCAATGGAGGCCTCACTGAGCCATTGGATTTTATCAAAAATATCTTAATTTGTGATCCGAAGAAGAACGAAGGTCTTACGGGTTTGGAACGATATGAGGGTGAGTAATTAATGACAGAATTTTCATTTTGGGGTGAACTAACCCTTTAGTCACGTACATACACCATCATCAAATAAAACGCTATTCAGTGTGGCAAAATCTGCACAGGAATAAGCAAGCATGAAAAATCTTTTCAAAAAAAGTCAATTAAGGTTATCAATAAAGAAATATTATGGGTTCACCAAAGTTTAGCTCCATCAACAATATTTGTGGTAGAATATTTATTATCACAGTCAGAAAATAATTTCCTTAAAATGAGAGGAAAAACAACAACAGTTACAGTAAGTTATATACAAACTGAAATAACAGTACCTTTTTCTGGTGTTTATAAATAATAGTTAATTTCCTACTGAGTCAAATCAGATTGCCTATATTCGACTGATAGTCGAATCCTATATGTGTGAGCGGGGGGGCGGGATTCTTGAAAAACAGCAGTGCACTAGATAGGGCGCACAAACTCTTTCCGCGCTCAAGGCCAAAGGAGTATAGGCTACTTTGAAAGGCTCACGCGCTGTGCACGAGATGGTGCGGGACACGGAAAATGAAGTAAGGCCTATACCCGCGCCTTAAGACAACTTTTATAATAAACAACTTTCTAATAAGGCGACCAAACTGCCTGTCAATTGATAGACGAAACTGACAATGATTTTATCTTTTTTAAACTGAAATGAAAGGCAATGTGGATAAACATTCACAGCCACGATGTACAGAACACCACACAAATATAGTAGAAGAAAATGAATAAAAACATTTTGGGTCAATAAACCTTAAAAATATATATAAATAACTGCAGAAAGGCCACACTGCAGATAGATATGCATTTCACATGTCAGCAGATCAAATTAAATCGGCTAAATTGCCTGTGGGAGCAAGCTTCAACTAATCTACAGCGCAACATCGATGCACCAAAAACAATCAAAAATTAATTTACAGAATTGAATTAGAACAGAATATACTGTTCTAATAAATAAAAATAATTAAAATTAAATAGTCATAATCAAGTCACAAGTGCAAAATGCCTAAAGTGCAGGGGAACATCAAAACACAAGCCACAAATAGTTAAATTAGATAACCCAGAGTGATCAATAAATAAATTAAAATTAAAGAAATTATTAAAATAACGAAAGTATAGCTAGAATTGTCAACTTTGTCTTTTTAACTGCAGAGGCAATAAACGCTAAACTGGAGTGGCAGCTTTTTTAGCTAAACATTCACAGCATCCAAAGATCAAATTAGAACCGGCTGAAATGTTTTGAAATCACTTGTACCCTACCTGATTGAGAGAGGGAAAAAAAAAAATCCAGTCTTTCACGCAATCTGCCTGTGTCCGTTTGAGTCTTTTCAAATAGTGCGCTAGTCAGCTCGTTGGCCGGCAGAAGCACGCCGCAGTGTTTGTCGTTGTTCAGTGGTAGGACATGAGCTTTTGGCACAACTTGCATATATGTTTTTGGATCATCTTTTACCATTTCAAAGTGCATCCAATTCTAGGCTACACTTTAGATTTTCTTATCCCAGACATTGTTAAAGATTTAATCCCTGCCGCCAAGATGCCCTCTGTCGATCACGGATCATGGAAGTGAAACTTAAATCTGTCACAGGGGTGGTTGGATTTATTCACGCACATTAAAAATATTAAAAGCTTCTTTCCTTTCACATTTTTATTTACAGCATTATCAGAATAGGCTACCTATTGGGAGAGAACCGATATGTCTATGTAAAATCAGATATTAAGCACCCCCATATCTCGTCTCATAACACCTCTGCGAAGATTCGACTGTGAGATTGGTAGTCGAATCAGGCTCCTCCTATCGAAGCATCGAATCGTCGACTATTCAGGGTCACCCCTACTGCATATAAAAGCTTTTATTCCAAAAGAAAAATTCTAATTATTCACAACTAAACTCCAAATTAGAAACAGACCACACTTATCCCATCTTGATAGCTAAACCAATTTTAAGTCTAAACGGTTCAGTTCTCAGATAAACTTCTGAAACTGTCGCAACCAACACACAAACTCCTTTCACTTTCAATCTGCTGACAAGCAAAGAATTGGAGATTTTTTGTTCATTTCCCCTGGTGGTGCCCTTCTCTCTGATGAAGTGACAGTGGCCATTCGTTGCTTTTTAAAATCCAAAGAACAAAAACTTCCCAGAAGACTGGCAAGCAAGGAAACAACACAAAAATAGAGACATAGACAGACTGAGAAATATGCTGACAGAAAGTGTGAGAAAAGCATTGACAGCACTAGGCCTGTCACGATAACTACTTTTTGTTGGGCGATATGTTGTCCCAAAAATACTGTAATTGCGATAAACGATATTAAGACCATTTTATGCCACTGATTATACAATGACAATTTAACAGCATAACAATGCAAGTACTTTCAAATAACAAATAACTTTTAATTCTAAGAATATTTAGACACTGGAATTGAAATGTCAAAAAATTAAATATCCTAAATAAATAAAACTTGAATAAATAATAAAACTGTTTGACAAAGTCAGTTTAGACTCTGAAAGTGTCTCTGTACATAACAAAAAGGCACTTGTGTGGAGATTTTCCATCTACAGATTTTTCCCCTGACCTTTTTCTCAGTAAAGTAAGGGTGCACACTATTGCTGAAAAACACAAGCCCTACTTAGCAGTCAGATGTCCATATGAGCAAAGGCACAAATGCCTCAACGGGCCTTTTAAAAGTTGAACTTTTATCTTGAGCACCGAGTTTATAACGTTGTGTCATGCACAAGACGCTGAACCAGCATTAACTTCTTGAGCAATTTGAGCTACAGTAACTCGTCTGTTGGATCGGACCACACGGGCCAGCCTTCGCTTCCCACGTGCATTAATGAGCCTTGGCCGCCCATGACCCTGTCGCCGGTTCACCACTGTTCCTTCCTTGGGCCACTTCTGATAGATACTGCAGACCGGGAACACCCCACAAGAGCTGCAGTTTTAAAGATGTTCTGACCCTGTCAGCCATCACAATTTGGCCCTTGTCAAACTCGCTCAAATCCTTACGCTTGCCCATTTTTCATGCTTCTAATTCTAACACATCAACTTTGAGGACAAAATGTTCACTTCCTGCCTAATATATCCCACCCACTAACAGGTCCCGTGATGAAGAAATAATGATAAAAACCTCCTACAGTTCCCTCACAAACCCCCAGTTTTGGAAACCCTGCATTAATGTCTTAGAGACATTTTTGTTGTTTGTTGTTAAGCATTTTTTAACTGGTAATTATAAAGGAGAAAAATATAATTCTTGTGTGTATTTAGTGAAATACAAAGCCAATTTTAAGGCCAATTTACACTGCACTGACAGACGGCAACCAACAGCAATGAACATTTCGCTGGGTTTTTGGGTTCAGTTTCAGTTTTTTTCAGTTCAGTGTGTTACACCTGTCGCCGCCTGTTGCCGCTTGAACATCTTGAATCGGCGTATGTCGGGTCTTAAATTGTCTGAGAAGTGATGTACTGTAACCTAGTGACTGTCTGCATTGGTCGGCATCTGTCGGTTCAATGTGAATTGGTCTACTTTTAGCTTTTTGAATTAAAAAATGGCAACAAAGATTGTTTAGTTGAAATGATGACACCCAAATCAAAAGTCTAAATCAAAAGTGGAACAAGGAAAACCCTGAGCGTAAATGCATAGATCATTAAATCAATTAATATCAATTATTAAATGTGCATATTGTGAGCAATCAGTCAGTCAATGCTCAACAGCTAGTTTTCCCTCAAGGCACATCAACATCCATTCAGCATAGCGCAGAAAACATGCCTCTCTCCACAGCTCTCAGCCACAAACTAATCAATAGGAGAAAACAGACACTCAAATCTCAAATGTACGCTACTTGTTTCATCTTTCACATCTTCTGACAGCAGAAGATCAAACCAAACACTGTCAGTCGGACACTGATGGAGAGACTCAGGAAGAAGTTACAACTTTCAAAATGCATCTGGACATTTCTGAATGGTTAGTGGATACATTTTTGTAGTTGCTGTGGAGTTGATTCAACTCATCGACTAGCATGTGCCGTCATGTTAATTTTTTGTGCAAATCCAGTGTTGAATTGACCCTCATTTGTGAAGCAGTCTGGCGTAAAATGACGGCATGACAACAACATTGTACTACAACAACTCTTCCTCTTCTCTAAAGCAGCCCAACATGGCCTCACCCCATTTGTTGCATGTTCCCGGGGCAGGGTTTATGTAAATTTTGGGGTTTGTGATGTCACCAACACAGGAAGAAACTCGTTGCAGTCCCTACCAGCCGAGAAAATCGTTGCAGTCCCTACTAAACTAAACACAAGACAGGGGGAGCGACTCCAAAATGTGTCAGATTAGAAAAGTCAAACAGTTTGCAAATGACAGTTCATGCATATTAAATTGGTTGACTGAAAAGAGCATCAGTCCAACAGCAGGCAAAGAATGAAGCCCACTTATCTTCATGCTTCAACAGCATTAGAAGAACCAAATACCAAAATGTCACATCCTAGGGAGGAAGGCTGACAAATAACTCTGACCAAACTATCAATCACAACTATCAGCATCAGTGCGACTGACAGCAACTCACAGCCGCTACGGTCCCCTGAAAGAGTTGCCTCTCAAAATGACACTCACTCCAGCGTCTCAGCTCATTGGCTGACTAATTAACCAACGCCCACTTCATCTCTGACACATCAACTCCAAAGGGTTTCGAAGAAAGTCTGTCCGAGCCCAAAGACATTTGCCTGAAGAAGGCAGCTCATAATTGAAAGTAATCACCACATGCTGCTCTTCACATGCTCTTGAGGGGGGTGAAAAAATATTTTTACAAGTACAAGAATTAATTATTAAAGTCTCTCAATGACCTTAGGCAAAGAAAATGTTAGGTTTGAGGCAGCCATACATCAGCTGAGCCAGTTGAAAGATTAAATGATTCTGCAGTGCTGGAACTGCAGTAAAAGAAAGAGCGGCCCTTCAAAACACAAGATTTGTGCCTGTTTGTAAATGCTGCTGGCCCAAGGACATTAAAGTCAACATGTCAAAATGTGCTTGCAACACACATCTGTAATGCGTTTTCAAATCACACAAAATATTTAAGAAAAAAATGGTTGAAAAGGTTAGTAGTGTTCCCTTGGGTACATTTATCAACCAATAAAAATGGCCAAATAACATTATCAGCAAAAAATGTGTGTATGTTTAGTGCATATGGACCGCACTTAAACTCTCAATGCTGTCCTTTTACACTTTCTATTCATTAAAAAAAATCCTGAAAAACTGCATCATGTTTCCATAAAAATCTGCTTTTAACATTGATAAAAATAAGAAACGTTTGAGCATCAAATCAGCATATTAGAATGATTTCTGAAGGATCATGTGACACTGAAGACAAATTTTAATAATAAATAAATATGAAAAATTCAGCCTTGGTGAGAATGAGATTTCTTTCAAAACAAAAAAGTCGTAATTATTTCAAACATATACACATATAAAAACACACACATACATATATATACACATGTATGCATAAAACATTATATATATCAGTTGTATGATTTGTATATGATATGGGTCTGTCTGTACTCTGTCAGCGAAGAACACGCTTTTACAATCTCTAAAATCCTACAGGGAATTAGACGAAGGCTTCTACTCCCCCTCAACAGCTGATTTTTACAGCTTCTCCAGTGTCTTTACACCCATAATCCCTTGCCTGTTAGAGACTGAAGCTCCAAGTGTGTGTAAGTGTGTGTGCATACGTACAGGCCTTTATTCATATGAGCTTGTGATTTAGGGTCGCAGGGAAAGCCTTTCTGTCAAGTGTCTCTCCTTCATCACAAGACCCTGGTCATGAATTACAGAAAGTGCCGAGACCTGCAGAGGAACCTGACAGCACTTACACACTCGCATCTGCCCTAACACAAACACACACACGTGGATAGAAACCACTCTGAGCAATAGATTTCTGGAAAGCCACAAAACCCAACAGAATGGAGAGGAACACTAATATTCATTTCACTGGATGAGAGAGCATGTGAGAAAAGAGTGAGCGAAGAAGAGAGGCCGTATTGGATAAACAGTTTTTGTTTTCTCAGACACAGCACTTTAGCTCTGTCAAAATTAAGCGGTTTCATTCCTAGCAGATTCTACAAGACAATTTTTTACCCGGGAAGCGGTCTGCGGATAGCTTCAGGCTGTTCACACTGGAAGCAAAGTTTACTACAGTGGTTTTTAAAGGCTGACATCAGTGCAGATATCTAGAGATCAGGATCAATGCAATGCGGTTACATAGTAATACAAAATTTAACCCTCTGGGGTCTGAGGGAATTTTGGGCCCTGGAGAAGTTTTAACATGCCCTGACATGTATGCTTTTTTCAGTTGATTATAAACATATTAAATGGATAAAGTCTGATTACACTGTATTCACCACAAAAACTCAATGAACACAAAAACATTTCTAAAATGTTGACAAGACTAAGTTTAATATAACATCTGTTTAACTTATAACATGAAAGTAAGGTTAATAATATAACTTAGAGAACAAAATTTTCAGTTTTACTCAAATTAGGGTGATGCAAAAATGAGTACACCACACTGAAAGTCTCTGGAGCAAAGCCATATTTTAGACTACAAATGTCTAATTTAACAAGAATTGAGTGATGAGACCGAGATAAATGTTTTTGGAACTGATGGCTTCAAAACTGTATGGCGTCGCAAAGGTGAGGAATACAAAGAAAAATGCATGGTGCCTACAGTGAAACATGGTGGTGGCAGTGTCCTTATGTGGGGCTGCATGAGTGCTGCTGGTGTCGGGGAGCTGCATTTCATTGATGGCATCATGAATTCACAGATGTGCTGCTCTATACTGAAAGAGAAGATGCTACCATCACTCCGTGCCCTTGGTCGTCGTGCACTTTTGCAACATGACAATGATCCTAAACACACATCTAAGGCCACTGTTGGATTTCTGAAGAAGAACAGGGTGAAAGTGATTCAGTGGCTCCTGATCTGAACCCAATCGAACACCTATGGGGAATTCTGAAGAGACAAGTTGAGCATCACTCTCCATCCAGCATCCAGTCTCTAAAAGAGGTCATTCTTGAAGAATGGAAAAAAATAGATGTTGCAAAATGTCGCCAACTTGTTCATTCCATGCCTTGGTGCTGTCATTAAAAATCATGGAGGCCATACAAATGTGGGGTGTACTCATTTTTGCATCACCCTAATTTGAGTAAAACTGAAAAATGCGTAATCTAAGTTATATTATTAACCTTACTTTCATGTTATAAGTTAAACAGACGTTATATTAAACTTAGTCTTGTCAACATTTTAGAAATGTTTTTGTGTTCATTGAGATATTGTTTAAAATGTTACTTTTCAAAGGGGGTGTACTCATTTACGCTGAGCACTGTGTGTGTGTTTTTTATATATATATATATATATATATATATATATATATATATATATATATATATATATATATATATATATATATATATATATAGATATAGATATGTGTTATATACATATATGTGTGTGTGTGTGTGTGCGTGTTTTTTGTGACATATCAGGACACAAATTTGTATAATGACATGGGTATGATATAGGTATTACAAGGAGAGGGTGACTTATGAGGACATTACCCCATGTCCCCATTTTTCAAAAGGCTTATAAATCATACAGAATGAGTTTTTTTTAAGAAAGTAAAAATGTGCACAGTTTTCTGTGATGGGTAGGTTTAGGGGTAGGGGTAGTGAAGGGCGACAGAAAATACAGTTTGTACAGTATAAAAACCATTACGCCTATGGAATATCCCCAAAGTTCACAAAAACAAACGTGTGGGGGGGGGGGAGATACAGTTTTGTACAGTAATGCTACATTTTGTTAGCCCATAATGACCTTTCTGTTTCCCAGTCACAACAAAAACCACTGTTCAAAGGCGGCAATCTTTTCCATGAGTTAGCCACAGCGAATAATTCATTATTCAGCCTAACAACAACTAAGCGGAAAACAATCTTGTTGATTTGATTTGGTTTCAGCCAAGCAACATGTATCGAGCGAGCGTAGGACTTGAGCTCCCGTGGCGTGACACACCGCAAAAAGACAGAGAACCTTGGCAGAAGGGGTCCGGGTGTGACTGAACTCCATGCACAGAAAGAACAGTGACGAACACAGATGTCAGCCCAAATTTAACCATACTGCATGCATGACGAGGCTTTACCACACCTCTAGGGTGTATACTTGAGTACAGAATGAATAAATGGAAAAATCCATGGGACAAATGGGATAATTTTAGCTTGCCGTCTACTGCAAATGGTATTTAAATTCGCAATTATGCATTCATTGCGATTTGATCTGACAGCCTCAGCCTTCCAGGCGGGAAGGGGGGTCTGTTATTACGCCAACTCTTTAATTGCTTTTGGAAGCGGCAGGCCCAAATCAGCCATCTATTTGGATGATGCTCATTCTGGTTCTCCAGCAGCCAAATATCAAAAAATGGCAGAAGACTGCATCTGGTTTGTTTGGATACGGAATAAAAGGGCACCCTGAGATTGTCTGGCCTCCAGTCTTTAGCGAGAAAGGGCCCATCTGAAAGAGCCCCCCTTGGCGCCATAGTCCAATGAGTCTTTGGTTCAAGGGTGTCAGCCAACACGAAATCCATTCCACTTCAGGAGATCTCGGGACATCTTCAAGATGGTGACAAAATGTGTCACGCTCTGGGCAAACGCATAACATTTTTGCAGCCCCCATTTCATCAGGGTCACTAGAACATTCCTCTTTTGCACTGAAGCAGGTACTTGAGAGTCGTCCAAAGCAGGAGAACTGGAACCATCTGAAAAGCTGGAAGACACGTTATAAAACTACTCAGCCTGACTCATGAATATGAATTACTTGACATGACGTTCAACCCAGAAGTCCTAAAGGACTCGCTGACAGGCTGGCGTTGGTAAATAAGCATTAGTTATAATAGGAACACTGCATAGAGCTCGCTTGTTGCCAACGCAACCGTTTGGCAGAAGCTTCTGCTTGGACTTCCAGTTGTCATTTTACTCTATATTTTATACTTTTTAAAATAATTGTAAAAATGTCTTATTAAAAATGTTTTACATCATAAATGGTCAGAAGTAGTGTTGTCAAAAGTACTGACCATGTTACTGAAATTTTAAAAACGTGATGCTTTGAACGCTGTTGAGCAGATTCGTAAACACCTCTGATTGGCCATTGTTTTCACACGCTCATCAGATATGTCTGTGATTGGCTACAACGATCAACGCACGGGAGCGTTTGAAAGCACACGGAAGCGGGAGTGAATTTGAAAGCGGGAGTGGGAGCGTTTGTAAGCAGGCATCTATCAGTGGACCGGTCCTCAGATAGACACCTGCTTTCAAACGCTCCCGTATGTATCTGTATAAGCACTCGGTGAAGAGTGTCATTGATGTCTATTTACAACATGTTTTTGAATCGTTGATCATTGTAGCCAATCACAGACATATCTATTGAGCACGTGAACACAATGGCCAATCAGAGGTGTTTACGAATCCGCTCAAAAGCGGTCAAAGCGTCACATTTTTTAAATTTCAGTACCGACTTGGTATCGTGGTCAGTACTTTTGACAACACTAGTCAGAAGTTATTTTTTAAATTGAAAAATAATAAATCACAGTGTAATTATATAGCATACCATTCAAAAGTTTAAAATAATTAGGGTTTTTTTAATGTTTTTGAAAGAAGCTTATGCTCACCAAGGCTGCATTTGTTGATCAGTAAAACAGCAATATTGTGAAATATTATTTCAATTTAAAAATAACTTTTTTATTTTAATATTTTAAAATGTAATTTATTCCGGTGATGCAAAGCTGATTTTTTTAACATCATTACTCCAGTCTTTAGTGTCACATGATCCTTCAGAAATCATTCTATGCTGATCTGGTGCAAGTAGAAACATTGTCCAAAAAAAAAAAAAAAAAAAATCAAAAACATTTTAAACAATGTAAAAAAAAAATAATTTTCTACAGCTTACAGCACATCAAAAATACAAACACCTGAAAAGCTGTTTTTTTTTTTTTTTTTTTTTTTTTCCTAAACATTGCGGCCAAGCAAAATTAAACCCTTTAAAAATGTGCCATTTAATGGCTGTCATGTCCCTGGTTGAGAAACTGAACATGTTTTAGGGTGAGGACTAGGGATGGGCATTTTTTCCAAAATAATGAAACATTCAAATATGCAGTTGGTTTCCTGCATATCAGATGGACATCTGATCACACAAAAATGACGTTACATATGACAGAATGCATTAGTAAAAAAAAAAAAAAAAAAAAAAAAAAACACTGCAGTAGGAATGACAACCTCCAGTTACGCAGTGCCATGATAATTTCTCATTTGAGATTTTCTAGGTTCTGTGAGCAGACAAAATAGGATTCCCAAAATATTCTCAAAATAGGGATCCCAGTGGCATTCTGCGCTATGGCGCCCTATATTTAGCTGACAGACCTTTCAGAAATCCTTCAAGAACTGTGCTGATGCAGTCCTGAGCTCCTGGCTAACACGGTTTCCCATAACCCTCAGCAATAAAATCATCAGGCTAAGAACAAGCCAACCGCATCTTTTCAAAGTAATCATCATGCAATCGGCAGCACCCCAATGTAATTTCTACAAAAAATAAATAAAAAAGTGGACTCCTTCTCTTTCTGGTTCACAAACACAGAGGACTTACGTGACTAATGGAAATAACAACAGTGACTGCAGTGACAATCCAAGCACAATAAAACACACAGACATATACAACAAATAAATATTTTTGTCATTTAATTAGAGGTTGCAGTTCAGAATTAGTTCTTTATTTTGCACTAGTCACATTGAGTTATGATCTTAATTCCATGCAGGTTGTTTAATTAAAGCTATTTGGGACACCACAGTGGATAATCACTAGGCAGTAATGCAAAATATTTATGGTTTATAGGGCTGCACAATTTATCGAATAAATTATCGAGATTATGATTATGGCTAAAAGGTTTAATTACAGCATTCCATTCTGGTCTACTCACATTGCGTCAAACTTTTCTTTTTGCAGCAGTTGAGCATTGTCATCAGTGAGAGACATGAATGCTATGGCCAATCAGAGGCCTTTAAATTAGACTTGTAAATTAGCTTTATAAACAACAACAACAACAACGTCTTAAAGTAACAGGGTGATTGTTTTTAAGTTTCACTTCTGTAAGAAACAACTTAAAACTCAAAAAGAAACTTTATAAACAAGTAATTTGGAAGTGAAAAATGGACTGAGACCCCATCACAACTGAAGTAGACCAAAAAGAGAAAATCCATTTTCAAGTCCTGGTACAAATGTGAACGCAAAGAAATCTGGATTTTCACTCAGTTCGCTTTTGTGTCAACTGAAAGAGGTTTGAGACTGGTTCTTTTTTTGTGACACCCTTAGAGAGTGCCATCCTTGGTTCAATTCAATTTCAAAAAGCAACATTTCAAAAGGAACAACTTTGTTACTAAAATTCACAACTTTTACTGTGAGCAAACGGCAGTCTCATTGGTCAATTTTGTGTGCCATTTACATTAGCCAGAAATTGACCAATTGTGTAGTTCATAAATGAAGGCCTGTTGTGATTAGTGATTGCGGTTATTTGAACTGAAAACAAAAAAAATGATATTAAACTTTTAAAAACTTCAAGATCGTGAGAGGCCTTTAAATCACCTTTCAAATTGCATTGTGTCAAAATCACAACATAATTTTTAACCATATTGTTTAGCCCTACACAGGAAGAAAATATGTCTGTGGTAAACATGCTGCAAGATATTTTGCTTTAAAGTGACTGGCGATTTCCTTGCATCAGCAAAACAGATACTGCTCATTTGTTAGAGCATGTCGATCCAATTTCCAGCCACCCATCATAAATAAACACCCACCAGCAGCAGGCGGCCCATTTCTACCATTACGGAGCAGTGAGATCTTTGCACAAGACCGAATCGCCATTGATCTGTGTGCAAGCAGATCGGGGGAGTCCACTCGGCAGCCCAGCGGGTGCAGCGTTTCAACGTGTGATTTCTTACAGGGAGACAAAGACAGAGAGTCTTAGCAGAAGCTTGAACAAACAGACAGCATCTAAGCCGCCAGTGTGGCTGTTTCCCCAATCGCTAACCGCATCACTCAGATAAACGGTATGAACGCGCAGGCCCTCAGGTCGACCAGAGTGAGCGCAAGGGTAGAAAATGACCGCAAATGTCTCCAACCGTGGCAAAAAGGCAAATGAACTGGCTTGCTTTGAAATAATTATGCACAGCTCAGCGCACAAAGAAGAAAATCTGCGGAAGAGGTCTTGGGGTCCGCAGCTGCTCGCAAGACTGGAGACGTCAGCAGAAAAGACACACTGTATTGGGCTGGATTAAAGCCACGCTCTCCGCCATCCCTGTAAACTAAAGCACGCTCATGTCAGAAACACAATTGTTGAGAAGGCTTAGAATAGCTAAATCCCCTCAGACTGCAGTCTGACACAAACCTCCCACCGAGAGATGAGCGGTCCGGCGGCCGCCACACCAGAGAGACGTCCCTCAAGGACACATTACAAAGCGCAAGGCAAACAAGCATTACGGTGCAGCTCTGAGGAGATAAGAAGGGCACTACAGTAGCCCCTCACTGCAGAACACACGAGATCCAGGGGGTGGAGACGGGTAGGTTAAGGGATATGTAAAGTGGGAGGAGATGGATCCAGATCCAGGGGGTGGAGATGGGTAGGTTTAGATCCAGGGGGCGGAGACGGGTACGTTTAGGGATATGTAAAGTGGGAGGAGTTGGACCGCCCCCTGGATCTCGTGTTCTGCAGTGAGGACCATCTCCTATTTTTCCTCATCTTTGGCCATTTGCAATGCTGTTGGGCTCTATGATTTCTGTGATGCGGAATCATGGAATCCGGTCATAAAAATGGAATTTACAGTATAACACGAATGTCATGGAATTTGGCAAATTTTGGATGAATAAATCAAAAGTACAGGGCTGTACACTTAATCAAATTACAATATGATTAAGTGTCTGTGATTAATAAAGTGCAAAATGACTGCCAATTAAATATTAAGTCTGCATGTTCTGAGTGTCTCTGGCCACAAACTATCTTCACAAGCATTTCACCATTTCATTTGATATTATCTATCATATAATTATATTTATATACACACACACACACACACACACACACACACACAAACTATCGTCTAGGGCTGCTCGATTATGGCAAAAATCATAATCATGATTATTTTGGTCAATACTGAAATCATAATTATTTAACACGATTATTGGTGGTGGGTGATATAATCAAAGTCTTATTTCATGATGAGTCATTTTAAAAGTCAGTTAAATTTCACAATTATCCATACTTCAGCAAACATTAATTAACCTAGTATTAGTTTAAGTAAAAGGTCCTCAAAACAGCTACAGAAGGCAAGTAAAGTCAACAATAAAATAAGAAACTAATTACAAACAAAACCGACAAAAAAAAAAAAAACACAACGGAACAAAAATACAAATGAAATAAACGGCACTTTAGGCTTTTCAGGAAGATGAACTAACAGTGGTATTCAGATAAGTAATACCCAACAGAAATTTAATAAAGTAATCAAATGTAAAATAACTGCTGTATACATTAAATATAGACTAATTCTTATTAAAAACTAAAAGTTATCCATTCAAGAGCAGTGAGTGATTTTATCTTTGTCTTTTCTTGTTAGATTAATGTTGGCTGCTGTCACTTTAAGAGCTGCACGGACTCAATATAGGCCTACTGTTACACACATACACTTTCTCAGTGTTCACTCAAGACATAACCGACTACGTTTACGAGGATACTTGCCAAAACGGCATTTCGATATATTTATGTGTAGACTATTTGACCGTTGAGGTGCGTATCTGTAACCCGGAAGCGGTACAGTAATCGTTTTATCAATCGCTGGAAGCCAAAATTCGAAAACAAAATATGATTAATTGCACAGCCCTACTATCGTCATATCATTTACATACAGATACGGAAAGGTCTTAACAACAACAACAACATCAAAATAAAAGTTCAGTTTAACTTGAAGAAATTGTGACAGAAATATATTACTATTGTAGAGCAAAATGTACTTCAAAGTAATAATATTAATAATAATAAAATTGTTAAAATACATTTCAATAAATAATAATAATAAAAAAAAATATTCAATTGATTAAATGTGTTTTTTGATTATTGAAATGTAATTAAACCATTAAAACTGAATCCAGAAACATTCAAATGGTGTGGGAAAAAAAAAAAAAAAAAAAAATACAAAATATGGGAAAATAAAACAGATTTTATATGGCCCTAAAAACATAATTTGTTAATTTTTTAATAAATAGTTGTTAAATTATATAAGTTTGATTATTCCAAAAAATTAAGCATGCTTTTTGATTAATAAAATTTAATTTAAAGTGAAAAAAAAAAAAAAAAAAAAAAAAAAAATGGAACCAAGACAATTTAAAACAGAATTTGGGAAAAAATAAAAAGAATTTCATAGGGCCCTACATGTTGCATGAGTGCTTCGATGGTGGAAACCCTGCCAGATGTGGCTGGGTCTCTGGGCCAGCACTGCACCGCAACGCATAGACGGGGCTGATTCAGAGAGACAGGGACCGAAACGCTCCAGCTCCCCCCGGGGCTTGAGCATTCTTCACCGCCAAGACCATTCGAGAGCTTGCGCTCGTAAACTCCTCTGCAGCTCCTCTCCATCGAGCCTGAAACGTCTGCTCCATTTATCAGCTTTGAATTACTACAGCTAAACACAACATTACACAGCTCCTCCACAGAGGCCTTTGTTTAACGGAGGTGACGTGGGGCTTTACTCAGACCAGGCAGTTTTTGGGCTGTAGAGAAGAGAACAAAAGGGCTGAACTTCTGTCCTGAATAAATACTGACCATCTGTCATCTAGATCAAAGGAGCCCATAATTTTTACCATGGGTCCCCACATCTTTTCGCTGTGAAAACACATTTATATCCTCAAATATAATATGATACAGAGAAACCATATTTTTATGATTTACAGCTGATATACTTAAAGATCAATTGAAAATCCACTATTGTAAGCCAATAATATCTCATAATTTTCCCACAAAAAAATCTAACAGTATTACTTTTTTCTATCCTAGGTATATAAAAGTACAAGACAGTATTTTGTTTCAGTTGTCTTTTACTTTATATTATAGTGTACATAAGCTTACATTATTGGCCAAAATTTCTGTACAGTAAAATAAATTTACAGCTAAATCTAGAAAAAAAGATCAATCAAAATTAAGTATGCACAAATTATGGTGACCATATTGGTTTCATCTAATATTAAATAAGTAATTAATTCAGCATTGTTATGATTATGCTAATATTGGAAGCAGTTGTATATTACAGTGTTTTTATGGAGTAAAAAAATTATTATATTAACAATTAATTAACCATAACCAATACCGGCCAAAATTTCTAAAAGTCAATGAAAATGAATAACTACAAAACATTTTTATATTTTTTTTTTACATTAAAATCGGTGCATCCCTAATTAAAATTAACTTTTAATTAATTAAATAAAATAATCGTGGGTTCACAATATACTGTTACATATGCGGTTTAAAAAATCCATTATTTGTACTAGCTTAAATTTCCATATCAGCGCATTGCATGCATAAATAAAATACATTTTAAGTATATGATCTTAATTTAGTTAAGTACTAATCTAAATGCACAATACATAGGTGATCATTTACACTTGGAAAAAAAAGTATTAGCACTGACATTAAACAATCTACACATTTGCATCCATAATTAAAATCAACTTACCACTAATACTATAATTAACATCTTGTAAATTAATTTTCAGGCATCATATCTCATGAGAACTTAGATACTCTACATGCCTGCTTATCATATAGCACAAAGCCACTGTTTTTCCCCAGACTCACACACTCAATACAGCAATTAAACCATCATCGCTGAAGCTAGGGCTGCACTATTATGACAAAAATCATAAATGTCGATTATTCCCTTGAAATTGTAGTTGCGATTATTAATTACGATTATCACAATTTACATTGAATGATGTATTGAATAGCTTTATACCATTGTTTGAAGCAACTGCATGGCATATTTTTGTATAAAAATAAAGAAACAATCTGAAAACACAAATTTTTATTGTTTTTCTATAGCATTAAACCTCAAATGTCAACTATATATTGGTTTGGTTTCTTCTTTAAATAATAATAATAATAAAAAAATAAAAAAAAAGTCAACATATGCATGGTATAATAATAGGGTTTTTTGCCACAAGTGTGGTTCCCCGAGAACTAATGTTCCCCTCGGCCTGAAGTGACGTAAACTGCGCTTGTTGTTGTTGCTTTTATTTTGACGGCGCGGTGAACTTTTTTGACGGTGCTGAGAACAGTTCAGACAGATCCTGAGCACATAGTGCTCGCATTCTCAGTCTTCATTAGTTTACGATCTGTTTAACAGTCCTGTCTAATACGTTATTAGATAGAACTGTTATACAAAGAAAGTAGACAGTATATGAAACAGTATTAGCTTTTGCCGTGCCCGTGTGGTTGATGCCCAATGTCGCTAGCTTAGCAGAAATACATAATCATGTTTCGCTTGGTCTGCTCAAAGTTGCCCTGGATTTTCTCCTTAGCGTACGGTTCAGAGGTCCATCTATCACCGTTTACCATGTTTGTAGAGTTAGTTAGTGGAGTAAACATATAGGCTGTGTACACAGCCTTTTAAAAATGGCGGGTGCTGGTGTTTCGCGTGCGTTTGACATATCAGCGTACACCTACGTCACTGGTAGCTCCTTTTATGCTGGGTTAGACCTTTTACATTCTGAAGTAGTCGTAATTCGCCTCTCACAACGTGACATGCTCATAACACACCTCTTAAACATGCAAAATAATGTAAGTGGATATTTTTCCTTGTAATCGCGCCTTTGAACGATTACGAAATCGTGGCATCCGTAATCGTAATCACGATTAGAAATTCGATTAATTGTGCAGCCCTAGCTGAAGCCCATATTTCTGCATAATTGACACTTTCTAAACTAGGAACTGTAAAACAGGGACACAATATTCTTCATTCAGGTTCACACATTACTAATGCAGACACTTTCTGCCTAACAAGCTCCAAACAATTAGGCCTTTCAGAGGGAGGAAGTTCCATCTCAGAGCCATTCCTGCATCATTAGGAGGAATCCACCAGGAACTGTAATTCACTGTCAGCAGTGCAACAGGAGCCTGTAAGTTTATCCTGCACAGCAACACGGGCGACACAGCACACGCTCAAGACGGCTGAATTTCCACCGCACACAAGCGAAGGTCAACCAGGGTTCAATAAAGAGACATGCTTGACCTAATGCATAACCAATACGTTTTCTAGGACAAAAAAATTGCAGATGCCGAGAAACAGTTATGACAAGGTCTTTGTCAGCAGAACAATGCCCTTACAGGCATGATGTGTCAGAGGACACTCATAGATTGGTCATTTTTCTCCAGACCACAAGGTCAGAGCTGTGGAGCTGAAGAGGAGGATGGAGGCGCCGGAAACAGAAATTTTGCAACCGACTAGTTGACTAGTCTAAACCTTAACTGTTATAGTTTGACATGACATAGAAGAAAATGGAAAAGTCTTGTGTAGGCTGTCAAAATTCTCCCTCAACTTGCTCACCTTCCGAGTGGACATTTCTCTGAACCTACCGTGAGCGCCACAGAGAAAACCAACGCATGCAAAATAAAATTAGGTAAAATTAAATGATTTTGGTTTTCCACTGCAGATACACATTTTTCAAATAATATATTAATTTCAAGATGTAACATTAAAAGGATTGTTCACCCAAAAATGAAAATTCAATCATCATTTACTCACCCTCAAGTTGTTCCAAACCTGTATGAATTTCTTTGTTCTGCTGAACACAAAAGAAGATATTTGGAAGAATGTCGGTAACCAAACAGATCTTACCCCCCATTGACTACCATTTTCCCTACTATGGTAGTAAATGGGGGGCGAGATCTGTTTGGTTCTTCCTACAGCAGAACAAAGGAATTCATACAGGCTTGGAACTACTTGAGGGTGAGTAAATGATGACAGAAGTTTCATTTTTGGATAAATTAACCCTTTAATGCGACAGTAATTTAAACGTAGCCTTTGTAAAAAGAAAAAATGCTAAATGTTAAATGTGCAAAAAAAAAAAAATAATTAATTAATTAATTAATTAATTAGTAAATGACTAGTATTTTCCAAATCGACTAGCAGCAGCATTGTTTAATCGACAAGTCTCGCACATCCCTAGTTCATACATGTGTTTTGAAGGAGGCACGGCTTTGGAGAGTGCTCTGAAGGGAGGGTGGGATCGTATGCTTTTTAAAGCTAGCTTGCTATTGCTAGCCTCTCCGCAATTGCCTACCCTACCTTTAAAGACATAGTACACACCCTCATGCCACCCCCAATGTATATGATTTTCTTTCTTCGGATAAACACAAATGAACATTTAAAAAAAAAAAAAATAATAATCTCCATCTCTGTGAGTCCATATAATACAAGTTAATGGGTGTTGCTCGGTTGACGCTTGAAAGCACACACAGCGATCATGATGGTAATCCATATGTCCTCAGTGGATGAATCAATGTCCTCTGAAGCAAAACTATAGGCGTGTAACCAGCAGCCTTTGTGTTAAGACCCGCGATGTTTAAACAACCCTATACAATGCGAGTAAATCACTCGCATACGCGACCAAATTTCACGAGAGGCAACTAAAAAATTTATTTAATTAGCCAATGGCTAGTAAATTGTATGATTACAGTTGCCTGTAATTGAGTTAGAGGCAAAAAATAAGTTAAGCGCAGATATAATTTCATTGCCTGCTGAGCTTCACACACTGTCGCTTGGCTGAGAGCACCCTCTGTCGTGCACTCACCGTGAAAGAAAGAAAGCACATGCAGGGCTCGCTGACAGAACTGTCACTGTCCCGATCGGACCAGTGCTGCGTCATCATGAAAGTTTATCATTTGCACGCATTTTTAAGCATCGCCAATTTACACATTCAAGCACAAGAAGACGCTAAAGATAACTCGCGAGCGCTCTGTGCAATGTTTTGTGCGCAAACTGCACATCCGAAGCACACGCCCACAAAGCCACATTTGACAGCGCGTGAATACTGAATTGAGCTCTCTTTCACGTCTTCTTGCACTTGAACGGACAATTTCACAAAAAATTGTGTCAAAATGCCCGTCTTGGCAAGTTTCCTATAGTAAACATAGTCGGTTATGCCTTAAGTGAATGTAAACAGTCGAGAAACAAACGCATGTAACAGTATCAGTATATTTGATATGCACATTAGCTCTTAAAGTGACAGCAGCCTAATATTCCTGCTGCTGTCTGTTTTTAACTCACTGCAAAAATCACTCAATGCTCTTGACTGAATAACTTTTGTAACTTTATATTCCATCTATATTTAATTTATAAAGTGAAGACTATGCAGTGTTATTTTACATTTGATTACTTTATTCAATTTCTGTACCTAATCTGTATCTACTGTTAGATCTACCTGAAAAACAGTTTATTTCAACTGCATCTTTGTTCTATTGTTGTGTTTATTTTTGCTATTGCTTGTAGTTTGATTATTTGTTCTTATTTTATTACAGACTGTTTACCTGACTTTAATAGTGTTTGAAATTGATATAATATTTATGTAGAATTTTCATTTGCATTGTTCTTGCATTCCATGTAAAAAGTCTGGTGAGTAAAATAAATTTACTAGCCAATGGCGACTCGAGCTTTAGTGTGTCCGTAGAGGGTTGTTAAAAATTAAGCTATCATTACTCTGCTCCATGTCAATGCACAAAGTTCAGCGCAGTACAAGTCAATTCTTTTTTGTCTCAAGGCTTTTGACTAATTCAGCATGTAATATGCAGTCTAACAAAGAGAAAAACGTGAAAAACGTCCCTAAGACCACCATAATTGCAGCAGCTCAACTTAATTTCAGCGTCAGCAGCTGCTGAGGGAAAACGGCCTGCTACACCGTATTCACCAGCCCATGAATAAAAGACCACGAGAAACCCAACCATCAGGAATTCAAGAGGAAATCCAAGCCTTTACAATAAACCAACTCTTGAATAATTGATGCTGTAGCATTTTCACAAAACAACTTAATGAGATCCCAGCGTGTGCACATTTCTATAAAAATGTATATAAATGTGCGCAGACACAGGCAGTCCGCTGAGGTAATATTCCTGTCTGCACGGTGAGAGCGGGACATTGGAAAGCTTTGTTCCAACTTCCTATTGAGGTTGAAAATAAGCATTAACACCAGACGCCCACGACGATCCGTAACTGCGCGGTGAGAGCGGCAGAAAGACCCGGAATCAAACAGCTTTAGAATAAGACTGGATAAACAACAAACAAATAAAACAGACAGTCAGATCCTGTCGAGGTGGGTGTCATTATCTGGCCACAAAACAGCAATTATTTAAACATCAAGATTATTTTTACATGCAGATCCTTATGGAGGTGAACAATTTCATTTACCCTCAAATCTGTTGCCGTAAACATAGGGTAGCGAGGAACGTGGTTGTTGCTTCATTAAATAATAATAGTGCTAGTTAAGTGGCTTTTGTCTCAAATGCAGTGTTTAGCTGAAGTGCCATATAAAAAAAAAAAGGGGCACAGAAATGCATTCACATAAAAATGTGTAAAGTTAAATGAGCTAAAATGTTCTTATGGGAAGCAATGGCACTTCTTAACCTATGAATAACCAGTTGCAGTGGTCATCTAAATTTCCTTAAATGAAAATGTATCATAATACTTTGGAGTGCAGAGAGAGTAGACAACAGACTCAGACAAACATCTAAATATGGCTGTGTTTGTTTTAACAAGCTATTTTAAAGTGATTATCGAGAGCAAGATTAGCATACATTAGATTAGTTTGCAAAGGAAAGTGCTTTCAAATGCATTATGAACAAACACTCAAGGTACTGTCACATTTACCACCATTTTTGCAGGCAAAAGAGTCATTCTAATAGGAATCCACACAATCAGGAATTTCATGTGAGGGCAAAAGATCTCCACAAGCAGATTTTGCAACAGGTTCAATCGGTCACGCAGATTAGCCACATTGACCAACAGAAAGCTGCTTGGTTTGAAAGTGAATTCTGTGTGAGCTGTGCTTCATACTTCTCTACACTACTGACAATGGACCTTTTTAGATCACACCTTCAGTCAACACAATGGAAAACTTAGGAAAGGCTCTGTATACTAACATACATAGCTTGCAATTTTTTTTTTAATAGCCATATCAAAATCAAAAGCTACATTCATGGGCATGGCAAAAATAAAAATATATTTATATAAAAATAATACAATATATACTTTACATAAAGGGTTAGTTCACCCAAAAATGAACATTCTGTCATTAATTACTCACCCTCACGTAGTTTCACACCCGTAAGACATTTTCAGAACACCAATTAAGATATTTTTTAATGAAATCTGAGAGCTTTCTGTCCCTCCATTGACAGCTATGCAACTACTACTTTCAAGCCCCAGAAATGTAGTAAAGACATCATTAAAGTAATCTATGTGACTCCAGTGGTTTAACCTCAATTTTATGAAGCGATGCAAGTGCTTTGTTTTGCGAAAAAACCTAATTTACTACTTTATTTACAAAATATGATATGGTTATGATATGGTTATAATATGGATGAACTATCCCTTTAAAGTACAATAACATTACAGTTTGATGTGACAAATTCAAAACTTTCCAAGGTGAATTTTGAAAAAAAAATAAATAAATAATAATAATTAGAGACATGAATGACATTTCTAAATAAAACTGCTGTCAAGTAACTTTATTAAACAATACAGTGTTTTAGTCAGTGTGATGGTGTTTGACTAAATCTTACATTATTTAACAAAGCTTTGAAATTTGCAACAGCATGTGGGTCTTTCAGTTTCTTTCAGTAGAATTTTAAAAAGTGCATCCGAGTTGGACTTACAAAATGCCTATGATCCCTTAAAAAAATACTACCTATGTAGGCAGCTCAATGTTTTAGAACAGTGTCTAATTTCTATGTAGCTCACCTCAATTACATTTAAATGTATACCATTGTACATTATCCTCACATTAGCAAGCTCGAGTAAAACGTGACTGAGGCGTGCCATGGAAACTGTGTAACAGAATGCAAAACTCTCCATCATTAACAAATGAAGAGGTAAACGATCAGTGGAAAGTGCAAACAGAAGACATAGCCTTCTTATTTTGACCACAACAGCTATTTCCACAAGGACTGAGACACAAATATCACATTTTTGTCTCAGTCCTTGTATTCCCAATATGTCACAGACAGCCTGTCAGCAGTGCTAAGAAAGGAGAGGAAACAAGTCTCCATGGCTGGAGTGCTCCCGGCGGAAGCTGTCACTCAGACGCTGAGAGTCTGTGAGACAGGAGACAGGAAGAGATGGAGAGAGACACAGACAGAAGGACAGGAAGTGTAGCGTGTATTTCTAGATAAACAAGGCACTGCATTCATACCTAAAACAGAAGCTGCAAGAAGCATTTAGGCTTGACATGAAACAAATGATTCTGGATTGGATAAGCCACATTAAAAGTCAGTCAATCAAAAGTAAAATAGTCAAACCTGTAACCACACATTCTATATTAATGCCCAGAGTAGTGGTCGACCGATATAACAGCCGATATATGGCATTTTTTTAAATATCGGCACTGGCCGATAAGTTTTTCTGTTTAGGCAATGTGTTGGAAACAGGACTTCTATTTTGATGGCGCGCCGGACTTTTATTTTGACAGCGTTGAGAATGGCGGCTCTGAGAATGTCAGCACCTGAGCACACGGCGCTTATTTCTAATTTATTAACTATTAGTTAAAATAAATATTAAGTATAAATATACAGTATAAATGTAGGTATAAGTATACATGTCGGCTTTATGTCGGCCATCGGCCACCCTGCTCTATAAAATATCGGCATCTGCCATCAAAAAAAACAACATCGTGTGTAATACGATATATAATTATATAATTATATATATATATATATATATATATATCCCCCCCACGTTTATTGTCATAGGTTTCACAAGAAAATACCGTTTCAGTCATTCTACCACTTCAAAATTGGTGAGCAATTTCTGGTCTAAGATGCAAACCAAACAAAAAAAAAAAAAAAAAAAAAGCTGAAAACATTCTGACAACCCTTTAAAATGAGTCTAAGATATCGCATTAATGTATTTAAACAGGACTGACAATCACAAGAAAGTACACTGCATGCTTGAATGCTGCTTGCTGATTTTTGCAGCAAAAAGAAAAGCAACAGAACACCCCGAGCCTGTTGTAAAGCCCCTAACAGAAGGCTTCTCATATATTACTGCTTTATTAAAGCAGCAAGTGCAGTAAAATATACACAGAGAAAACTGAACACTTGGCAGTGATTGACATGAACTAGAAAACACTGCTGCATCACACTCACCCTTGCTGAGCGCACCTCTAGAGACGCACAGAGAGGGAGAGAGCAAAAACATGCTGACAAAACCCAAAGAGAAGAGAGAGAAGAAAAAAAAAAAAAAAAAAAAAAATGCCAGAAATAAACAATCTCAGCAAGGCAGATGACAACAGCAAAATAAACAGGAACCCTCTGCTTGTCCACAGTGCACCTCATTGCACTTGACATTGTTTTGGTATTCCGGTTTCATTACCGGGCCACGTTCAAAATCTGCGTACACTCATTGAAATGTGACCCTGATGACAAACAGGACGGTCAAAACACAGGAACTTTACTGCGCATAAAAAGAGTGTCACTTCAAGCAAAGCAAAAGAGGAATTAGTTTCCTTTCCCTCAAATCGCTGATATTCTGCACCTTGGGTCACTCCAGAACAGAAAAAGAGGAAAGAGACTTTCTTTAAAGGAATTAATTTTAGGGACGCCCCCGACTAAAGATTTTTCTAGTCGACTAGTAGTCATTAATTTAATAAAAAGATATTAATTCAATTACTTAAAGGGTTAGTTCACCCAAAAATAAAAATTCTGTGAGGGTGAGTAATTAATGACATAATTTTCATTTTTGGATGAACTAACCCTTTAAATATATAAGAAAATGGTTTGAGTTTCAGGGCTGAGAAAGAATTTTATATGTAACATTGCTGTCCTCCATTAGACAGAAATACCAAGCCATAATATTGAGCCTTTAAAATATAATTTAAGCACTCAAGAGCACGCATAAAGCTTGCCACAGTGCACCGGCAAAAGTAATGATTATGAATGTGTCGAGAAAAAAACAGAAAGGAGTCTTTTGTGACAGTATACGGAGACCAAGATGGCAGAAAGCTTGTTTGTTTTCTATATTTTACAAAAGCAAAAAGTTTTGTTATTGTGAGTGTACACAAGTAAAAGTAGACCCTTTGCAGTTTTGAATGTGGTCTTACTCTTATCTGTATGACCAAAGATAACAGACTATTAAGTTCAGGAAAAAAATTATTGCGCCGGCTACTCCGTGAACACTTACGCATCAATTATAGAGAATGTGAAGCTGGTGTCACGCCGTGTTCAGCTCTGGGTAACCGTCTTGTTTAGACGCCATATTAGGAGGATCACGCTGCCTTTCTTCTGGTGAGTGTAAGGCAGTGTTTTGATTTTCTGTCGTGATTGTGAAAAATTTCTCCATTGTCACTGTAAACCCTAACGTTCAAAATAATTAATTGGTTTAAGTAAGACAAACTTACACTAAACAACATTAGTTCAGTCAAATTAACTTTTATGAGTATTTAGCACTTTCTTATTCTTTCAAGTTCACAGTACTGATATATTTTAAGTAAACTGAACAGTTTCATTGTTTTGAGTTTTATGAACTTTTAATTTAGACAAACTTAAGTTTAACTGAAACTGGGCTGGGCTTTCTATTTCCCAGCATGCATTGCCCATGGGACCCGAAAGGGAGAGTAAATGCTAAAATTAAGTGTTATATAATGTTTTTTGTGCAAGATTAATGTTAAGTGGGAGATTTAGTAGTGATTTATGTTTTGTTATGCTAATTTAGAAGAGTTTCTGTTAATGTGGGCTTTTGGAGTTGCCATCATGGTGACAAGTGGTGCATGCGGCTTGGTTTGAGAGCAAGTATGTTAAATGCTTTATATCGCTGTACTCATTCAGCAAGTGCTATACCATGCTATTGTTAACATGTCTCAATATGTGTTCTTCAGTAATCTTGCATCCTTGGGTTCTCGTACAACGTCATCAACCGTCAAAGTCCAGTTCCAATACCAAAGAACACAAGAACAGAGAACGCATGAAAGTACCCATATGTGTTCTTGATAGAGGATGCATCAAGTGCAGACTTGAGAGAATCGAGTTGTTAAAAAAAAAAAAAAAAAAAAATCCCAGAAGTTATCGCGGGCAGATGACGTATGGAAGCCTGTAAGCTTTAAACTTCTTGTCCGCGCTAGACTATTGAATAACACTTGGCAAAATAATTGTTCCAATTACAATTAATAAAATGTATCTTTATTGAACATAAGAAAAGAATATATTTTCAAAAATGTCTTTTTTTGTACATAGAATTAAAGTCAGTTTGTTGTTTGGGTGGACAATCCCTTTAAGGAAATAGCTAGAGTCTTGTAGCAATAAGTCACTCAAGGCTATTATGTTATTATGACTTCAGCAGGGTTAAGGAGTGTTTTTAGGAACGACAAAAAGTGGAGGTGATAATTTTTCAGAAAACACTGATAAGCAGGGTGTGAGAGCAAAACTAAACACTGAAACTGCCCATGGGAAGCAATTTGCCAAAATATTTCTTGTTAATGTGAATTCAGCCCTTCTACAGTGTTATTTTTAGGCACTATATTTACGTGCTGACACAATAAAATTGTTTTAAATGCTGACAGGCAAGCCATGGCTGTTCTGACTATGAAGAACTGAAGTAGTCAGCTATAACTAGTTTAAATAAAAATCAAATTATTATGTTAATGTGCATTTTGTGTTTTATAATGCAAGTACATCTTGAATGGAAATAAAATATTCAAAATTTTCAATAAAATAAACCATTTAAAATCAGCAATGAAATCATATTTTATTTATAGAAATGTAAAGCAACAAGCCCCAAGAAGCTGTGGTTTACAGTGATGAATAAATAACAGGTGTATGTTTGTAGAGTAACAACGACTTCGAACGCAGCTCAACAAATCAGAATCAAGGACCGGAACTATCTGTTCTATAAATCATATTTTATTAACATCATGATTTTTGCTTTTTATTTTCAAATTACAAATTTTTTTAGACCAATTCAGCTTCTGCACAAGTTTACTAGTGTAAAAGAAAAAAAAATTATACCTCCACGATTGGCTCTTTTAACTGAAATGTAGGACTTTAATTCCTACAGACGCCATATACTGATTACAGTGATTTTTCCCATTCATTTTTCAACAAGTGGTCCATCTCCCTCCTCACGCTGCCTCATATGCACCAACCGCTGCACCATACACAGAGAAAAACTGGGTCACATTAAAATGTTCCTACCAAGAGAACAACGCGTTAAAAAAAAAACACCCCACCGAAAATCCGCCAGCCTTCAAAACCTGTCAGGAGGGCAGTTAACAACCTATATTTTCCAGCCATTTCATTATTTTTTCATCAGTGGATTTCAGGTCCACCTGCCTCAGACACCGTTCTCTCCAGCATTGAGTTGGGCTGTAAGGTACCAGGGGTGGAATACAGCCATGCAGCTCCCATACATCCTAGCAAATGAGATCTGGGGGAATTGGGAAGTGCCTTGTAAGTGTAATTTACCTCAACTCCTGGTAGTAGTTGCTGTTGAGATGATCTTTGCAAAAAACAAACTCAATTTCAAATCATTTCAAGCCACCATCAACCTCTGCCCTGAAGTAGAGATCAAACAGAGGAAGGGGGATGGAGGGAGGAGGAATGGTGGGGTTACTGACTCATCCATCAAACACACATAAAAAAAAGCTGTAAGCAGTCATGACAGAAATGAAGAGTAAGAGGATGACAGTTCTTCTGAGGACTCTGCTAACTAGGGCTGGGAATCGGGAGCTTAGTGAGCCTGCAATCTGAGCAGAACGTGATGAGAAAGTTATTGCTGCAAAATCAGAAACAAAAGTTTGGAGTTAAAAAGAAATTACAAAATGAATACTTTTATTCAGAAAGGGTGCATTTAAATCGGTGAAAAGTGATAGTAAAGAGATTTATAATGTCACAAAAGATTTATATTTTGAATAAATGCTGTTCTTTTGAACTTTTTGTGGCCAACAAACATACAGCATGAACAGTGAGGCCCTGTTTACACCTGGTATTAAGATGTGTTAATGAGCCGGCATTCAGATGTAAACAAGGAAGCCTGCACTGAGTTCACTACATATGACAACTGTTCAAATTGTTGAATAAAGTCGTTATTTTTGTTTTATTTTTGCGCACAAAAAGAATTCTCGTCGCTTCATAACATTAAGGTTGAACCACTGCAGTCACGTTGACTATTTTAACCATGTTTTTTACTACTACTTTTCTGGACGTCAAAAGATGCAATAACGTTGCTGGCTATGTGTGGATCAGATACCCTCGGATTTCATCAAAAATATCTTAATTTGTGTTCCGAAGATGAACGAAGGTCTTACGGGTGTGGAACGACATGAGGGTGAGTACTTAAATGACAGAAATTTCATTTTTGGGTGAACTAACCCTTTAAACTTTGTCGGCTGAAGGCGGTTTGAAGGCGAAAAACGTTCCAAGCACAATGTTCTCCACCATTCTTGATTTTCGTGGTCTTGCGGCTATCAGAGCGGAAACGAAAGCTGCTGCTCTCTGTATGTTTTTTTCTGCCGTCTCCGGTCGCGTTTATATGTAAATTGCACAAGCTTTTTTTTGTCCATTAGATTGAAAGATCTGAAAAAAAACAAAAAAAAAAACAACAACATACATTTACCCACCCATAGACCCGCCCCTTGAAGAAATCAGGACAGAAGTTGTTGAAAGTAGTCAGTACTTTTGACAACCCTTCGGTGCCAAGTCGGTACTGAAATTTAAAAAATGAGACGATAGCAGCATTTCCCACCAAGCATTTTAAGCGCTGTTGAGCGGATTCTTAAACACCTCTAATTGGCCATTGTGTTCACGCGCTCATCAGATATGTCTGTGATTGGCTACAATGATCAACGCTTCAAAAACATGTTGTAGTAGACTTTGACGCTTTTCACAGAGCGCTTACACAGATACACAAGGGAGCATTTGAAAGCAGGCGTCTATTACAACATGTTTTTGAAGTGTTGATCATTGTAGCCAATCACAGACATATCTGTTGAGCGTGTGAACACAATGGCCAATCAGAGGTGTTTAAGAATCCACTCCAGCACTCAAAATGCTAGGGGGAAATGCTGGTATCGTCACATTTTTTTAAATTTCAGTACCAACTTGGTACAGAAGGTAATCCAATTAACCAAAACGCATCTTAATACCAGGTGTAAACAGGGCCTGAGTGTAATTGGATTCATGCATTAATGACTCCCATAAATCGATTCTTTTCAATAAATTTGTCATATGAGATTCAGAGTGTCATATGATCTTACAATAAGTTCTCAAAAATATTTATTTTGTTAAATAATTATTAGACTAATTATTTTAACTACTGAAATATGTCTTAGCTCTCCTTAGCATGAGAGTTTATGAAAGAAGCTGCAATGTTTATGTGTGAACAAAACATTAACACCAGTTTTAAGGAATGAATAAACTGATTCATTGAAAAGATTTAACTCGTTTGTGAATTAGAAATCATTACTTGTGCCATGAACGTGTCAGAACTAGCTTAAGATATTTTGAGAATAATGATTTAAATTTTAGTTTGCTTCTCAACCAAATTTATTGTTTGGCTTCAAAAGACTGAATACAGCTTACGAATAATAAGAATTACTTTTATGGTGTTTTACATCATTTTTGAAACTTGAAAGCTCCAGTCCTTATTCATGTTATATTGAAAAGAGTGATAAAGTAATTTGTAACAATACACATGCGAGTAAATGACACAATTTTCATTTTTGGGTGAACTATCACTTTAAGATTCCCATTCCTTCTGCTAACTGCTGTTTCCTTATCCATAAAAAAAAAGCTTTTCTTTGAATGATTGAGTCTGTATTCATGCTTTATGTATGAATATAATCCTGTCTTTGAAAAGTAAAGTTGCGTAACAGTCTTTTCAGTTCAGCAACATCATAAAACAAAACCTTCCACAGCCTCAGGTGAGCATGATAGTCAGCATCCACATGAAGGCGACTGTGATCAATTATTCATTACATTAATTCCTGAAAGCCAATCCACCGACCCACATAATTGGGGTGATGTCTACAGCAGCCTCTCTCTTAGTCACGACAGAGGCCGAAAGCCAAGAACATCCCAGTGTGTGTTGCGTTACGCTGCGCTGGATTGTTTGTGAATAAAACAAACGATTTCTCCCATCATTTAGCAAAGAAACACCCCGTCATGTACCTACAGACAATAACGCATTATAGCCGCATCACTACTGCAGTTACGCATTTGTGCGAGAAAATACAGTAGTACATCTGTATCCCACGTTATAATGCTTGCGCAGTTCCTGAGACAAATGAAAACAGACATCAGTTACACACAGTGTGCACCCTACGACAACCGTCACTGCAAGCCAGAGGAGCGTGTGATGAAGTTTCCATAAGCATCTGATTCTGTGGTGGGAGATGGAGGATGGACAGACACAGCGAGGCACCGAGGAAAGAGCAGATGGCCTCACTGCCTCCAACAGAACAATGGCTCCCAGGGAATCCACCGTCGGCCAATCACTGAGTGGCAAAAAACGAGATGTTCGTTTCAGCCTTGTGTGTCACAGAACACTAGCGGAAACAGCAGGACAGGCCAGAGAAACGCAGTAAATCTTGCTGCAGCGCATTGAATGAGTGTGTCTTTGATTCTTAAATTGGTGAGAACAGGAAAAGCAAAGAAATATTTGATGTCAAAAACATGTTTTAAAAAGGCCACAAAGCATTGATCTATATTTTCAGAAAATATAAACAGGAAATTTGACATTTTTAAATCCAATTAAATCAAAGAAATTAACAGATAGATTATTAAAATAATTATTAATTGCAGCTACATTGCAACTTTTTTATTCAATAGCCTTTTTTATTTTTAAATATACACTATCATTCAAAATGTTGGGGTAAGAATTTTTTTTTTTTTTTTTTTCAAAAAAAACAATGCTTTTATTTAGCAAGGATGCGTTAAATTGATCAAACGTGACAGTAAAGATAAAGTTACAAAAGATTTCCATTTCATATAAATGCATTTCTTTTAGACTTTCTATTCAAAGACTCCTGAAATAATGTATCACTTTTTCCACAAATTTTAAGCAGCACAATGTTTTCAACATTGATAATACACAATGTTTCTTGAGCTGCAATTGGCATATTAGAATGATTTCTGAAGGATCATGTGACACTGAAGACTAGAGTAATGATGCTGAAAATTCAGCTTTGCCATCACAGGAATAAATTACATTTTACAATATATTCAAGTAGAAAATAGTTATTTTAAATTGTAATAATATTTCACAATATTACTGTTTTACTGTATTTTGATCAAATAAAAACAGCATTTATGTGCATAAGACACTTTAAAAAAAATAAATAAATAAAAATAAATAAATGTTACCAACCTCAAACTGTTGAACAGTAGTGTAATTAAAAAAAATACGTAAAAATTATGTAAATACACAAAACTTGCTTTATTACGAAACTGAATGTAATGATAAAGTTCCGTTTCTGTAAGTGAATCGATTCAGTGATTCAGAGAGTTCATTCAGAGAACAATTCATCTACCTTAAACAAGTGAATCATTAGTTTGTGAATCATATATTGACTGATTGGTTAAAAAGAATCAGCTCAAGACAGTCTTTTATTTTGCTGCAAACTTGCATTCAGAACTTGAGTAAAATATGATTTCTTTTGATCCATGTTCTGATATGATTTGTTTTGATTTGATATGATCTACAATGGCAAAAGAAAAGTGGCACAGGAAGCTGTTTTTAACCTTTTGATCCAAAAAAAAAATAAATAAATAAATAAATAAAAAAAATTTGTTGCTGGATATCATATTTAGGTTTTAAATTAGCCATATCTAAACAAAGTCCTCCAAGTAACAAGTATATTTTCACATGAACAGTAAATTTAATTGGATCCTCTAAAGAGTAGGCACTTCATAACACAATGTATAGCATTCATTATAGACTTCAATTTTGAGGGAGCACATTTCCTAATTAACCAAAGAAATTACATTAAGATTAATCAACTAACAACACAGTTTCTCATGATGAAAACTGCACTCTTAAGTTCATTTTGAACTCAAGTACCTCAGGATAAGATATCTGCAGTTTCCGAAACTGCAAAATACACTTCTTTTTCTTCAGTAATTCAACTACTCTATTTAGACACCAGTCTAAATAACAAGAAACCATAAATTGTTTTCTTTAGTCAATAAATCAACCCCACATTAAAGGGGCTTTTTTGCAAAGCAAACACTCTGTATACCAACCAAGACACTCCATTTACACCGGATACTAATGCACCCAGTGTAGTATGCAAGTGAAGAAAACAAACAAAAGAGGGTTTTTTTTCTCTCTCTTTTTTCCCCCCTAGAGGCACTTAAATGCATGTGTATTATTCACAGATCTTTCATTCCATCTAATATACAAGTCTTCCTCGATCATGACTCCTTGAGAAAGCAACGGAACACATATGATTTGCAGATATGTGCTTGTCTTCTGTTGTTATTTCACTGCACTGAAAACAAAAGGGTTGAATTATTGTGAAATACACTGTGCTGACAGAAGCTTTCACCAGTGCTAGTAGAGGAAGTGCTCATACAGCCTCTCTCAGAAGCCCAGCGATCACGCAATAACCACGTTTCAGGAATCCTAAAGATCAAACCTGCAGTCAAAGTGAAGATAATCAAACTGAACTGCTAAAGGCCTGGCACTTGCATCTTAGCATTACGCTATGACTCATTGTGGCTTAGGCCCTGATCTTAAAATCTGCCTTGAACGCACACAAATCAAACAAACCACTTTGTGTAGGATCAGAGAAACCATCAAAGCCTAAACCGGTATCTTTAATCACTCTCGAGTGCCTCCATACAAGCACAGTTTTCCTGGCCGTAGCATCAGATGTCCAGGTACATTTGTCACTGGTGCTTACTGCTAACTTGTGTCATTTAATGGTAGGGCAAGACCTCATCTCGCTGGTCGTGTCTTGCTGCATATAATTGCATTCCTTAAATGTTCAGAAAAAGTGCAAAGCCGTATAAAGACACTTAAGGGAGCCGTTGTTCTACTCACTCAGAGGATTCAGTTTCGCAGGCAAAAGCACCTTTAAATTCAAGTAAACTCTTATCACTTGTCTCGCAAGCTATAAATGCAGGTGAAACAATGAATCAAAGAGAGTGTTTGTTTGGCTAAGAAAAGTGCAAGCCAAGACACCTGCTGTACTTGTGATGACAGATAGCAACAATGGCAACTGATCTTGTAATATAATATAGAACCATTTCATGGGTCTCTAAATAAGAGTTCCCAAAAATGCCATTACAGCACTCTGTTCATTCAACAGGAAAGCGCTTCACAGATAAAAATATGTATTTATTTATTGTATTATTTGCATAAATGACAACTTATTACAGTCATTTATTCTCAAGTGAAAAAAATGTAGCCTTTTTAGCTTAAAGGGGACCTATTATGCCCCTTTTCACAAGATACAAGTCTTTGGTGTCCCCAGAATGTGTCTGAAGTTTCAGCTCAAAATACCCCACAGATCATTTATTATTGCTTGTCAAATTTGCCCTTATTTGGGTGTGAGCAAAAACATGCCATTTTTGTGTGTGTCCCTTTAAATGCAAATGAGCTGCTGCTCCCGGTCCCCTTTCCAGAAGAGGGCGGAGCTTTAACAGCTCGCGCTTCGGTTGCTCAACAACAACAAAACTGGAGAATCACACGCAGCCAAAATGACGGTTGTCAGTAAGCCTTACATTTTGGGGTTAGTGATGTTACCAACCCGGGAAGAAGCTCGTTGTAGTCCCTACCAGCCATTTGTTGTAGTCCTTAAAAAGCGATTTCTGTAAAAGAAAATATCTCCCTTTGAGCGTCGTAACTTTGCAGATGTTGTTTATGCACAAACAACAACATTACACACTAACTAAAGTTAAAAAAGTGAAATCATAATCAACCACCCCTTTAACAGTTTGAGATAACTAAGAAGAATTGCAAAACAACTCTGAATGCATATAATGGCATAATAATTTTAAATTATTAATAATTTTAAATATTAAATAATATATTATAAATTATCATATATTTATAATTTTAAGCTTAACAGTTAGCTCAAAACAAACCATTTTGATCATAAAACAACTCTGCATAAATATAATGGCATTATTATTATTATTATACTATTAATAAATAATAATGATATTAAAAACAGTCAATCTATAATCCCAAAACTATTCAATCTTTATAAAAAGTACACAAACAGCATACAGCTCATTAGTATGCGTAGAAGTCATAGGAATAGTTTTCATCTTCAATATATAGGCCGCAGCATTGGTGAGAAGCTCTTGGAACAAACTGGAGCAAGCGTTTAAACATTCTGTGCACTATAAATATGGATGACGCACAACCATGTTAAATGCTGAAAGATGTCTCATTAAGGTGTGTGTTGTGCTTGTGGTCAAACATCTGTGCAGTAAGAGGCGACCTTTGAGCACTGGAATTATTCCTACTAGGGGGGAGTAGGAGTAGTCATCTGACGCGCTTCACCGATCCCGACATTGTCATATGCGGGAAGCCATTTCCCCCTCTTCACTAATGGTTGATTCCTTTTGTGTAAGAAGTTATGAAACGGGCTGGCCGTGCCCCAGCCCTTCTATACGCAGCTGATGCGATTGGTGTACTTTCTTAAGGCCTTGCACTTGTTCTAAAAGAAGTTATGCAACCGCAGTTTCAACATACAAACTTATTCAGCATGAGTAATCGCTGCAAACCTGCAGGTCCTGCGCCGCCCAGATTTTGTGACGAGGAGATGGGGCGGCAATGATGTGCCCTCTGGGAAGCTTTCAGGATGTCCCAGCCATGTTAGCCTCGGTTTCATCACCAGGCCCATGACAAAAACCCTGCATCCCGCTCCTCCATTTCCATCGGCCATGCTGCTGCCCAATTAGTCAGCCTAAAGAAGCACCCAACCACCCTCCCCCCATCCCTGTGACCGAAGGGCCAATACTTCCAGTCCAATAAATCTACTCTTAAAACTTTACTCACCAGCTTTAACACAACTTTGAGTCACACTTTCCAAATATTAACACAGAACAAAGCGAAAAACAGGAGAGAAAAAGCAAAAAACCTCAAAAGTGAGACTGAATTTTACAGCAAATCCAGAGACCATCAAACAAAATACTGCAGCAAAGACCTGTTTGGTCATTTTAAAGGCCCGGGTATACTTAATTTTCTGTGTTATGCTCCGTCTTGCACACAGTTGAGTGCGCAAGCCTTTCAAAGTTTTCTCCTCTGGCTTTTTTTAAGCTCTGAAGTCACTCGCACATGCGTGGTTGTACATGCATGGTCTGCCCAGACACAAAAATCGGGCTGCACACGGACAGTGCGCGCAAACGTCCGCGGACCGTCGGATGGCCGAAGTATACTTTGGGCTTAAAGGGATAGTTCACACAAAAAAATGAGAATTCTGTCATTAAAACTCACCCTCATGTCATTCCAAACCCATAAGACTTTTGTTCATCTTCAGAAAACAAATGTCTTTTTGATAAAATCTGAGAGCTTTCTGTACCTCCATAGACAGCTATGCAACTGAAACTTTGACGCTTCAAAAAGTTCATAAAGAGATCGTAAAACTATTTGGACTAAACTGCTCAATTCATATGGATTAGTTCTACGAAGTTTCAGTTGCATAGCTGTCAATGGAGGGACAGAAAGCTCTCAGATTTCATTAAAAAGATCTTCATTTGTGCTTCATTTTTGGGTGAACTATCCCTTTAAGGCTTTGTTGTTTAGCCAATATCAACCCAAAGAGGAAAAAAAATTGTCTTAAGTGAAACAGAAGTATTAAATGGTATTAAATATAAATATTAGGGATTGGCATTTGGTAAATTTTATGAAGAAATAGGAGTGCACATCCCTAGTGACTACATCAACAAAAACAGCTCCTTTATATTGTGGAAAATAGTAGCACCCTTCAAAATAGAAATCACAACAAACAGAATTACAAAAAAACATCTTTATCAGCACATTTCAAGAAACATTTAAGCAAGTAAACAAGCCCGGATGCAATTTAGCAACTCTTTGGGGGAATGTTATCAATATATTTGAAACAACTCAGTGTAGCCTTTTCTTCAGATTTCAGCAAAGTATTAACTCCATTTTTAACACTTGAAACATCCTTGATAGAAGTATTAATGATGCAGATATCATGAACTCAGCTCAAGACAGGGGTAGACTGAGGACATGAATAGAGCTGCAGCTTTCATAAACGTGACACACATAGCTCCTTTGTGTTCATTATTTATGTGCATCACACCATACAATAACTTACTGTATTTACTGCTGCTGACGCCCATTATTCAGTCTTCCCTCTAGACTAACTAGAAATAAGTGCTGGTAGTTTCCATCTGACTAACTGTCTAAGATGTGCTGTACATCCAGTATAGTACAACAGGAACAGACCAGAAAATATGCTACTTCCACACAGGGTTGGGCGGTATAACAAACATGAGTATTATATTTAAGATGAATAAGCAACATCTTGAATATCGCAGTGATTTAAGGTGCTTTTTATTCAACTTCCCTAAAGACTAGTTTCACAATTTTTTGTTTCTTGTCTAGCAACATGAGAGATTGAGAGCGGCTCTAATTTAAACTTCAGTCAAATAAAACTTACCCTATTGCATCAAATTTAGCATTAGAATTGGAAAGATTGATTAATTTCTATACATTTTTTCAAACTGTTCATTTCAATGAATCAGAACTTCAATTATTGGTATGCAAATACCAAATTACCAAATAAATTTTACAAATAAAATTACCAATAAATATGTAAAGCGTTACCATTCAAGATGCAATGCAGAGATATATATTTCAAGAATTGTCATGGAAAATATATATATATATTTCTGCTATATTGTAGCTACTTCATTCTGACAATAATTCCTCCAATTTAAAAAATTTTTTAAAAAAAGCAAAAACCAAAGTGTATATATTTATATTTATATTTTATTAATATTTTCAACTAGATTTCTTTCAGACGAACACAATCGTCTGGCGGAAGCTAGTTATTTTAGTTTATAAAGTTTTAAATATGGATATTTTTCTTACAAAAACCCATCATTTCTCTTCAGAAGGCCTTTATTAATCCCCTGGATCCATAAGGATTATTTTTTATGATGGATGGATGTATTTATTTTAAACTTCAAAACACACCCTCCATTCACTAAAATGATAAAGCTTGGAAGAGCCAGGATATTTTTAAATATATATCCGATTGTGTTTGTCTGAAAGAAGATAGTCATATATACCTAGAATGGCTTGAAGGTGAGTAAATCATGGGATAATTTTCATTTTTGGGTGAACTAACCCTTTAAGCGCAAAAACACAAGTAGAAAAAAAAATAAAAATATAAAACATAAAATTATTAAAAAAAAAAAAAATAGGCTCTACTTGCACATGGTACAAAAGGTTTCACTCCGGATCATTATATCAGCGGTTGGAATAATCAAAATACACCTCCCGTGTCACTTCCTGCATATTTAGTTAGTAGCCCAATGGACAAATTGAAGCCAATTGACTCGAGATGATATTCAATCTGACACGTCTGGCGCAACAAAGTGCCACAGAGAAGAACAAATACACAGCTAAGCCTAACCTTCAACTCTGAACATGACATCAAATGAGACACCCAATACTCAATGGCACATTTCGTGTGCCCTGTGGCTAAACTCGTCTGTCCAACCAATACAGATCGCAGCACAGGAATCTCTCCACGTCACAGCAAACGAGCTGGTCGAAAACGTATTAACTGATGCACTGCTCATGTAGACAATGGCATGACCCTAAAACAAGCTGTTAACAAGGATACAGTGATACCATGTGACGGATTACACACTTCTTTAACAGCCAGGGTGGCCAACAGGCCAAACATAAGCAGCACCTCGGTGTGTTTGAGTGGCGAACAGACTGTCAGAGAAAGTTTGTGTATAAATAATACTAGCATCATGTGCCAAATTCAGCAAAGCTAGTCAAATATCAACGCTCTCAAACTTCATTTCCACATAATCTGCTCATAATGCCTTTCCACATCTGATTAGCGCAGCAAAGTCATTATTAGGAGACAAATATGAGCTTTGAGTCTTCAGGGCATGTATGACTAAGGAGATGTAAGCAGTCTGAGATTGGCTGTCTCTAAGTGAATCATGCACTTATGCTCCGCAGAGGACAACAGCCCATCATCAGGTTATCTGACGGGCTACTCTGAGGTTGGATGGTTAAGCTGCTTTGATGGCTGCTCATCCCCCACAATATTAAAACTATTTGACACGCTGGGCTTCAGCAGGACGTCAGGAAAATAGAGCTGCTTTGACATACAGTACTAACCAATTGCAAGTTATCATTCAACTCAATTTTCAAAAGCAGGAGACATACATTTCTGAACTCTACAATTAGGCACTACTGATAGATATGAGATATATTAAAACATGACTGCTGTCTCTTGATGAAAAGACATGACAAAAATAGGAAAAACACAACAACAACACACTCTTGTTAAGGAGAAGCAAGTGCATAAAACAGGCAAACAGTAAAACAGAACAACGCACACCAGGTGCACTGGTCAAACTGGTAAAAATTGTGAGGTTAATTACTAAGTAACCAAATCAGTCACTCAGATATCATAACCTGTGGTCACATCCAAATCGAAATGTACTTGAAAGATCTGTGTGTGAGCTAGTTTTCATATGATAAAGCTGCACTTGCTGTCACCATCAATATGGTGTTTACTGAGAATTTGATGACTAATGGTCTGAAAAAAGTGACTATTAATAATAACAGCCAAACAACATTATGCGGTAACATACACTAAATATGTGTGTTACTTTCTTATAGTAGTTATTTTAGAAAAAATAAATCAACTTGATGGGACTTTCAAGTGACTTGAATGTAAAAATATCTAAACAAAACAGTTGTTGAAATATACTATTTAGGCTAATGTTTATTGTTAGTAAAGTAATATATTTTATTTACAGAGCACTTTTCAGGATAAATATGGCTACTGGACTAATATGTATATATTTATTTATATAACCATATGCTTTCACTAAATGGCACAGAGGACCTTTGACGTTTTGGTAACTCATTTTGTGTTTCACGGGGGAAAAAAGTCAATGAGGGTGGGTAGATGATGACAGAATTATCAGTGTATTGCAAATTATCTGCGGAAGGAGCGACTAAATTGAACTGGCCAAATTTAGACATGTGAATGGGTGATTTCTGTCACGGCGCTTCACACGAACACATTTTTCGACAGAAATATTATTTGGAAGTTGCAGTGTAAACGCACTTGACTAATAACATCGCGTCGGACTCGTGTTTTCATCCAAAACAAGCCATCTTATTATCACAGCGCGTTATTTTCTATCCATCTATCCACCGCGCGCGTTTCCATTGTAGACTGTGGAACTGCATTATGACAGGCTCGCGTGCCCCGCTTCCGACCAGAGCTGCAGCGATGCATCGCGTTCATTATTACAGTTTCACACTACACGCGCGTTCCCGTTCAGCACTAAACACCATAATATGCACCTTCCAGCAGCGGGGGCGGGTTAACATATACTATAAGGCAGTTCTGCGTCTTCTGTCCCTCTCAAATAACCAGAGAAACAACTTGCGTCAGGATCTGAGGAGCTTTCGGTTAAAAAAATATCCGTTTGCGTTACATAAACACAGCGGGAACACGCGCAAAATATCCCGCGTCTAAAAATAACACAAGAGTGGAGAAACGTCAATACTCACGGGTGTGAATGCGGCGATCGGCACCTCAATACAGATTCAAAGGACCCCCGTCCGCCATTGGAATAAAGTTGAGAGCCCACCTCTAATCTCGATGATGTTCCCGGGAACGATGTAGATCTGTTTGATCACACGAGCGGCCTAGAATACTCTCGCGGGGTCGCCCGTCGGTAGCGCGCAACGTGGTTAAAGAAACACACTGTGATTGGCTGGAGGAGTGCAGGGACCGCCCATAATGTGTCAGTCAGGGCGGGAGGTTGAACCCAAGCGACGAATCTGATTGGCTGAGCACAATAAAGCGAAACAGATTGGCTGTAAACACAACGGATGATTACATTTGTAAGATAAAAATGCAAATTTGTTGTGTTTAATTAATTATATCTGTAAACGACAGAGTGATGATGATCAGTTGGCTTGGCTGCAGCTATTACAGGGTTGCAGTCTACTAAAATATTTATGTTAGTTTTATACCGAGTTCTCACACTTTATGACCAAGTGCACTGATTCTTTCTTGAGACATGGACAAAACATGTCCCATAATACTTGACATTAGTTTTTAAAATTAGTTTTTTTAAAAACATTTCCAGTTTGATAATAATCAGATATGATCGCAATAATGTTCATAACGTACATTTAGTCTTCATTTTATGAAAATTATGACATTAAATTATCACTTACTACCCCAAATAGCTAACTAACTTATAAAAATATATTACACTTTAAACAGAAAAATACATAAGCTATGTATATTTTTCAAAGAAATTCAACCTTTATCTCCTGGCAAAAGTCACAAGTAGCCTAAATTTTAAAAATGCCTTTTTTTGCCACTCAAAAAGTATGTTCTGAATGTATTTAGTATGAATGTAATCCGGACGTACTACTTTTGCCATGTTGCCATTATCATGTGACCAACTAGCGTCAGTTGCTTCGCTTCACTGTCATTCACAAATCCTCTCCCGTGGCCTCATGGGATAGTAAAGTGTCCATCGTATGCACACTTCAGAATCTCACTGAAAGTAGTAGGTCATTCGGGTACTACTATTTTATGAGTATTGTGAATTCGGACACACTTCTTTTGTCACATACTGTTTTTCAGCTACTATATAGTAGGAAAGTACAAGATTTTGGATGCAGCCAAGCACTCACAAAGAATGATATCTAGCCAAATAAATATTTAATTTGTGTCTTTTCCACAACTTTTTAAGATTTTGTAACTTTTCAAATCCCATTTTCATAAATTTCCTGATATTTTCAGGTTTTCTGTGAGTAGGAAACAGTTTAATTTGATTTGTACAGAAGAGCTCAGAGCAACTGCACAAACCTTATCTACATCATCCCAAAGGAAAAAAAGTCAAATGAAAATGTTGTTGCCTTTAATCAACACAGATTGCACTTTACACCTGTATTTGTTTATCCTCCTTTTTTTGCTAGTTTGCTAACTTAAGTAGGTCACAAAAAACATCTGATCTGCAACTAGGTAGTCCATTTAGATCTGTGTCCAGACCAAATTGAAAGGGCAAATCGGGAGAAATCAATAGAGCAAATGTTTTTTACAAGTGCACTGTTTATTGATTTTCCCATCATTAGATATTGAGGGCAAGAATTAGTGGTTTGAAGTATGTCAGAACGTGGGTATTTTTTCCAGTTCTTTAATGGTCTCGTCATGTACATCAACATGTTTTGGTTTTAGACTCTTTAATATTTCAATAATATTATTGTAATATTAATATTTAATCTCTTTTATTGTTAAAAAAAGAAATAATAATAATAATCATAATATATTTTGTGCTATATTCTAAGTCTTCTGCTGAATCATATGATAGCATCATGTAATGAACAGACATTAATGGTGCCATTAATTGTGCAGTTAAAACACGATTTTTTTTATTGAAGGCACAGGGTGTAAAATGTAAGTAATTTTGTAAATGTATTTTATTTTCCCTATCAGTGAATAAAAGACAACCTTGTCCAGCCCTCGACTCACCTTATCAAAGCCTGAGGTGAATATGTTAAAAATTTCCATAGTCTGTCCTCTTTGTCCGACAAACAGAAAGACATCGGAAGGAATTTAAAATATTGCACAAGATTGCATCAGTGAGAGTTTTGACAGGAAGACTTTAAGGTCACTGATTTTGTGAAAAGCACAATTGGACCACCAATACAGTTTCTTAAATGATAAAGACCTGTGCCCAAAATCCCATGTCATTCATTCACAGTGAAAGTCCAAATTTATTAACCTTGATACAACTTGTGTCACGTCTCAACAGTCAATTAATTATAGATTATGGCTGATATCCAAGCATATATATATATATACACACACACACATCATATACTTTTTTAATAATTTATTTTACCACTTGTTAGTAAAGTTTTCTGCAGTAAAATAGTTTTACTTAGAATTTAGAATTAAGCAAGCTAAACAGCTAAACAGTTTCTCGACAGAAACATTTTTTTTGTAACACTGGTTGAAAGTCGCCTCATATCCTGAGAGCATTCACTATGTTAAACGGTCTAAATGTATTTTTATAAATATATATCGTCTGTGGAAATGTTCATCTAATATATTCGGTCCGACACACACCCTGTTCGCGTATCATACGTCATCAAGCTATAGAGAGCATGATTCGCATAATTTATACAGAGTTTATACAGACAGACCTTAGGCATGGAACACCTTTTACACTTCCTACGAAATCAAAACAACAAGCTAATGCTGCATTCACGCCATAACTACCGTAACTAAGAGATGGCAACCTGTGACATTCTAACCGGAGCTGTTCAGTCAGACTCGGAATTATGCGTATCCATGTCAACAGTATCAACATCGAAATTAATCTGCAGCAGTCAGGCACAAGCTCTCTAAGTTGTTTACGTTCGTTATTATTGTAATGTCATGTGCTTTGAGACATGAGGTAGTTTAACGCCGTCTCTTGTGACACTTTGCAGAGAGGGTGGGATCGTATGCTTTCAATGCTAGCAGACTAATGTTAGCATTTCCCAGATCACCTACTACACCTTTAAGTGTAACACAGTGTGTAGTAACTCAGACGAATAGGAAGGGGAAGATTAATCACAAAAAGTCTTTACTTAGAAATCCAACAGGTTGACAGATGAAGGCAGTCACAAACACAATCCATAAACGTACGAGACCCGACAAAGACAAACCAACTGAACTGAACTAATATACACAGACGAATTAACTGAAAATGACAAACAGCTGTGATTATTAGTGCAGTGTCCATGGTGACTGATTGTGGCGGGAAAACAGAACAAAGGAGCACATGTGACTAATGAAAACAAACAAACTGAAAGTCCATGTGGTGAGGGTGTGACATTAAGGTTATTTATTGCCATCTATATATGGTTCCATGAAGAACTTTTACCATCCATCGAACCTTTCTTTTTCACAAAGCGTTTTTTATAGTGGAAATAATCAATAGATTTTTAAAATGTTGTGCAAACAAATAAAAAAAAAAAGTTCTTTGAGGAACCAAAAATGGGTCTTCAATGGCATTGCTGCAAAAAAAAAAAAACAACTTATGGAAACTTTATTTTTTAAAGGGGTCATATAATGCTACTTTTAAAAGATGTAAAATAAGTCTCTGATGTCCCCAGAGTGTGTATGTGAAGTTTTAGCTCAAAATACCCCACAGATAATTTTTTATAGCATGTTAAATTTGTCACTTTTTGAGGGTGAGCAAAAACGCTCTGTTTTTGTGTGTGTCCCTTTAAATGCAAATGAGCTGCTGCTCCCAAGAAGAGGGCGGAGTTTCAAGAGTTAGCAGCGCCGATTACCTCACGCAGACTCACTGAAAATGTCAGAAACTGTTCATCCTTTTATGTTCAAACCGGAGTCGGACAATATGCTTGATTAGCATATTCTGTCATTATAATCTATAAATCGCTTATGTGGGAACTGTTGTAAGATCCTACAGAGCCAGAGAATATATGCTGCATGAAGATAGAACAGGTATAGTTTAGTTTAATTACGGTTATAACTTATGTTGTCATCTTGCTTTTATGACATGCTATTGCATTTGTGTTAAGTACTGTATTGCAATAACATGGCCTCACTCCCTTTGTTGCGTGTTCCCGGGGGCAGGGTTTATGTAAATTTTAGGGTTAGTGATGTCACTAAAAAAGTTAAAGTGAAATCATAATCAAACACCCCTTTAAGAGTATACTAAGGCATTTTTCGATTCTAACAAATCACCTAACCAGTCAGACCATGGAAGTGATGAGTAATGGGTCATTTTCTGGGTATCCTAAACCTAATTAGTCTAATTGTACATGAATTGTACAGTCTTTTCTGATTTGCTGTGACTGTTTCACGTCACACGGGACCTTTGCATTCACTGTAGACAGATAATAGAAAAGACTTTCAAATCTAGCCTGGAGCGCCCATCAATCCCTGTTGTTATTTCTCCTATGGAGGATCTTTATCCCCGTCTGTTCCAGGGGATGTCTAGAGCTGCCCCTGCAATCTGACCTCTCTTTCTCTCTCTCTGCGTCAGAGTCTGCAGAGAGCAGTCATCCTAAACACGCATGAAAAGCAGGTACAACTATAAAGGTCAGAAGTCTTCAGGTCTGAGATGTTAAAATGCTTGAGAGCACTAAGTGCAATACGCCTATGTTTTACGTAACACTCTTCATTCATCTTGCATGTGTCCTTTGAGTCATCCAATAGGAAAGCTGGCCAATGTATGGCTATAGCCTACTGTATATATATAAAATACATACACAAGGTATAACACCATTTAGCACATTAATAAAATGTATTAGCTATAAAATTGCATACATAAAAACTCACATTTTCTGAAAGGAAGACTAATTTACAAAACATTTCTAAAATTGAAATGTTTTCATTGACTTTTTCATTGACATTTTTTCATTGACTCACACAACACTAAAACTAAACTAAAAACAGAAAACTTTTTATGAGTTTTGGCCATTCATTTACACAACATCAGTGTTTTGGGGGTCTGAAAATGAAAAACTTCAAAAACGCGTATTTGTGAAAACGGTGAAGTCATGCGCATGCGTATTACGTGTTCAGTCTATAGGCACTATAGAAGAATGCATATGTATGTAGGCGCATAGTGTTTCTTTACAAAGTGACAGCACCAACTACTGGACTGGCATGAATACAATGTTTTTTTTCTTTGTTTTTCATTTTTGCAGATTTGTGTGAACAGGGATTGTTTTGACAAAGTCTGTATGCAAAACTTAGTTTTTAGTACATCACTGTTGTGTAAACATACCCTCATTTGAGTGTCTTTTAATAAAAATGATGATAATAATAATCAATTTTATTTGTATAGAACCTTTCATATCTTAAATGCAGCTCAAAGTGCTTCATAGATCCTAATGTGTAAAAAACAAACAAAATAAATAAAAAATATAAAGATTAGATGGATAGATAGATAGATAGATAGATAGATAGACAGACAGACGATAGACAGACAGACAGATGATAGACAGACAGACGATAGATAGACAGACAGACGATAGACAGACAGACAGACAGACAGACGATAGACAGACAGACAGACAGACGAAAGACAGACAGACAGACAGATGATAGATAGACAGACAGACAATAGATAGACAGACAGACAGACAGACGATAGACAGACAGACGATAGATAGACAGACAGACGATAGACAGACGAAAGACAGACAGACAGACAGACAGACGATAGACAGACAGACGATAGACAGACAGACAGACGATAGACAGACAGACAGACAGACGATAGATAGACAGACGATAGATAGAAAGACAGACGATAGATAGACAGACAGACGAAAGACAGACAGATAGACGATAGACAGACAGACAGACGATAGATAGTAGGGATGTGCCCGAAGCCGAATATCATATTCGGAAAGGAAATGACGTGTACTACGGAGCCCCTAAAGGGAATACACGAGATGGGAGGAAAACATATATTTCTTTCTATACAGTATATATGCTTTCTCTCGCAAATTATATAGTTGGGTAATTATAATGTAAATAATTTGCCAGCATCAGGAAGCTGCTGTTAATATGCAGAGTATTGAAATCGCTTTTGAATGCGCGCGCGCTTTTACTTTCACTTTTGAGATTCGCAATCACGTGCTGTGTGTATACTAAGGAGCGTCAGTACTTATTACACATTTCACAAGATTAGTGACGCTCAGGAACTGCAAACCATTCATCATTGTCCTATCAGCCATCTCTCCTTACTCTCTTTACGTGGTAAGTGAAATCAGTTGTACACAAAGTAACAGGCTCCTGCTAGCAAACGACTAACCATGTCCCTTTCGGGGCTCCATAGACTGCGTTTTTTTCCCCCCGTGCCTTTCCGAATACGGATTTAGTATTCGGGCACACCCCTAATAGATAGACACACAGACGATAGACAGACAGACAGACAGACAGACGAGACAGACAAACAGACGATAGATAGACAGACAGACAGACAGACAGACGATAGACAGACAGACCGACAGACAGACGATAGACAGACAGACAGACGATAGATAGACAGACAGACAGACAGACAGACGACAGATAGACAGACAGACAGATGATAGACAGAAAGACAGACAGACGATAGATAGACAGACAGACAGACAGACAGACAGACGATAGATAGACAGACAGACCGACAGACAGACAGACGATAGATAGACAGACAGACAGACAGACAGACAGACGATAGATAGACAGACAGACCGACAGACAGACAGATGATAGATAGATAGATAGATAGATAGATAGATAGATAGATAGATAATGCTGATAATATATAACCAATAATAATAACATTTTTTTATTTATTTTTATTTATATAGAACCTTTCATACATTAAATGCACCTCAAAGTGCCTCACAGATCTGAATGCATATAAAAAAACATTTTAGGACATAAAAAATATATTACATAATAAATAAATAATTACATATAAAAACTTTAGGAATTTTAGGAGAAATATCTAAAACAATATAAAATATAACACTACACACAGAACACTATACACTATGAGAGAGCAACCACCAAATTGCGTCTGGGTTTCCCCCGCCAATAAACTTCATAAAAATCACTTCCTCTCAGTGCAAACAACACCATCATGTTGTGGTATTGCACTCAGCTTCTAAATATACATCTCTGTGAGCTTTGCAGGAAAGATGAGCAAGGTGAGTGTGGACATATGAACATGCCGAGCATCTCTGGAGATTGCCAGCCTTCTGCATCATTGATAGAGAGCAGAGACAGGAATGGGGTCAGCACTGTAAATGCAGCAAGAAAAACACATCCCGACCTGTCTGAACTCCAAAAGCTTTACTCATCTACTGGATTATGGCAGTTCTCTGCATTAGATTGAGGTCAGAAATATCTTTAAACATGGCAAAACATTGCAATATCTGTAAACATTGCATTTTTCATCTCTTGTCTTTGACTGGATTATAAGATCAATGGGTGTTATTCATGAAACAAGAGCAGAATGAATCTGTGTAAATTGTTTAGAAAATCTTTCATAAATAAATTGTTTCATTCAAATCAACACAACAAATTATGTAAGAATGGATTTATAAATGATTTCCTTTGCATGTAAATTCATTTTGCATGTGTTTTATGAATAAAGCCCAATGTCAGAAGAGGAATATCTGTTTTCCAAGAAAATACTTGGGCAATTTTAGATGGAAAGCTAGATTTTTGAGTGGTGTTTACCCATGTAAACTCACTGCCATGATGCTAGGGTGTTGATTGTTGCCAGGCTGTTGCTATGTGTTTGCTAATCTCTAATTGGTTGCTAGCACATCTCTATGTGGTTGCTACAGTGTTCTGAGTGGCTGCTAGGGTGTTATGGATGGCCCAACTCAATGTAACTTTTTACCATTAGTCCTCTACTAAATGAAATCTGTTTGCTTAGAAAAGAAAGTTAAATGTCAAATTTTATTATTTAGGGTTGGCAGCCAGTTATGAAAAATTTGTAACCAATAATAGTAACGCATGCCTTGACAGAGGTTCCCAAACTTAAACTTTTTAAACTTTAAAAAAATGGTAATAAAATATGACAAGATCTCAGAGTTAAACTGTGTCAGAAAAAAATAATCTTAATTAAAGCTGCAAGCAGCGATGAAAGGGCCCTCGCACCCGGGCTCACCGTCACCTGTTGGCCTTAGGAAAACAGTGAACAGTGGGCGACATGCATTTAAGCGAGTAAAAACAGGAGAATTATGGCCAAGTCATTTCAAATTGCCACACTTCCTGCTGCCAACAGGTGGCGCTTTGACCGTAACTGAATATTGCAATGTAGATGTCTTCAGGCCAGGACTATTATCAAACATGAAGTTTGGAGCAGATCGGACATTGTATGCCTGAGTTACTACAACTTCCTGTTTCGTGGCGTTAATTGCATACATTAGCACTTAGCCAAGTGTTGCATGATTTAAAGTGTTTCTAGTATGTTTGGTACTTCGTGGCATAATAAAATGTGTTTCTGGGAGTGAATTAAAGTGTAAAGCATACCATTTCCTGTTGCCAGCAGGTGACGCTATGACTAACTGAATATTGGCATATAGATGTCTTTAAGCCAGGACTCTTATCACACATGTGAAGTTTGGGGAAGGTCGGACATTGTATGCCTGAGTTACAACAGCTTCCTCTTTCATGGCGAAACATCAGACTTTGTCAGGCCGCCACGGACACGCCCTCCACTGAAAACCCAAGATCTTTGCAATTTAACATGGCTAAAGCCTTAAGATTAGACTGACCAAATATGATGTGGTTCTGTCTGAATCTCTATGAGGACTTAATCACAGTGTAAAACATGTCATTTCCTGTTCGCGGCAGGTGGTGCTATGACTGTAACTGAATATTGACATGTAGATGTCTTCAGGCCAGGACTCTAATAAAACATGTGAAGTTTGGGGCAGATCCAACATTGTTTACCCGAGTTACAACAACTTCCTGTTTCATGGCAAAACATTGAAGTTTGTCAGGCCGCCACGGACACGCCCTTCGGTGAAAAGTCTAGATCTTCGCAATTTAGCATCACAAAGGCCTTTAGATTAGACCTACCAAATATGATGTTGATCTGATTAAAGCTCTAGGAGGAGTTCGTTAAAATACAATGTCTGGAATTTGCAAAAACTGCACAAATTTTGCAAAGAAAATTCAAAATATCTGACTTCCTTTTGGTTTTCAGATTTTGCTCCAAGAAAGTTTTTTGTAGGTATTGGGCTGTTAGATGTGTGTACCGAATTTCATACCTGTACGTGAAACGTCGGGTCAGGGGCACTTCGTTGAATTTTGTAGGAGGCGCTATCGAGCCATTTTGCCACACCTAATTCTGAAACCCTTATCAGACGTAAATTTTCACCACTTCTGACGCATCTGAAAAGTTTAATGAGTTTTCAAGCATGTTTAGGCCCTCAAAAATGTGATTCCCCTTTCATGGCGAAACATCAGACTTTGTCAGTCGCCACGGACACGCCCATCAAAAAAAAACTCAAGATCTTTGCAATTTAACATCGTGAAGGCCTTAAGACTAGACTGACCATATATGATGTGCTTCTGGTTAAATCTCTATGAGGAGTTAATCACAGTGTGAAACATGTCATTTCCTGTTACCCACAGGTGGCGCTTTGACTGTAACTGAATATTGCCATGTAGATGTCTTCAGGCCAAGACTCTAATAAAACATGTGAAGTTTGGGGCAGATCGGACATTGTATGCCTGAGTTACAACAACTTCCTGTTTCATGGCGAAACATCGAACTTTGTCAGGCCGCCACGGACACGCCCCTCGGCGAAAACTCTAGATCTTCACAATTTAACGTCTCAAAGGCCTTCAGATTAGACTGACCGAATATGATGTTGATCTGATTAAAGCTCTAGGAGGAGTTCGTTAAAGTACAATGTGTGGAAATGGCAAAAACTGCCAAAATTTTGCTGAGAAAATTCAAAATATCTCACTTCCTGTTGGGTTTACAGATTTTGCATCCAGGGGCTTTTTTGGAGGTATTGGGCTGTGACATCTGTCTACCGAATTTCATAACTGTACGTGAAACGTAGCACGAAGGGCGCTTAATTGAAATTTTGTAGGTGGCGCTATCGAGCCATTTTGCCACACCTAATTCTGAAACCCATATCAGACATAAATTTTCACCACTTCTGACGCGTGTGCAAAGTTTCATGAGTTTCCGAGTATGTTTAGGCCCTCAAAAATGCGATTAATTTTGGAGAAGAAGAAGAATTGACTGAGCAATTACAATAGGGTCCGCACACCATTGGTGCTCGAGCCCTAATTATGTCAGATAACACTTAAGCAAAACATGGTCAGGTCAAAGTGTCTGAATCACTTTTGGTTCCAAATTTTTATCAGTTTTACTGGTAGTCCACTGTATGAAGAATTTATGGGTATAATATGTCACAGTTTACTTTATTTTGCTATCCTCACTTACATAAATGAACTATAGTGTCCTGCACCCACTAGTAAAAATATATCAAAAATATCAAAAATGTCTGAATAATTTTTGGTTTGACTGTAAGTCTCTAGTGTCCCCAGAATGTGTCTGTGAAGTTTCAGCTCAAAATACCCCACAGATCATTTATTATAGCTTGTCAAATTTGCTCCTATTTGGGTGTGAGCAAAAACATGCCGTTTTGTGTGTCTCTTTAAATGCAAATGAGCTGCTGCTCCTGGCCCACTTTCCCTTTAACAGCTCGCCTTTGGTTGCTCAACAACAACAAAACTGGAGAGTCTCACACAGCCAAAATGACGATTGTCTGTAACGGTGTTCAGCCTTACATTGTTCAAACCAGAGTCGGACACTGATGGAGAGACTCAGGAAGAAGTTACAACTTTTAGAATGCAACTGGACGTTTCTGAATGGTTAATGGATAAATTTATGTAGTTGCTGTGGAGTTGATTCAACTCATCGACTAGCATGTGCTGTCATGTTAATCTTTTGTGCAAAACCCGTATGGACGCCCACTGTACATAGCGTACCTGTTTGCCAAACAAAACCATACACACCAGGCTAATGTTTATTATTGCTATCAAATGCTATGAATGGTATTGCTCGGACAGAAATGCTACTTTTTTAGCAATAGAGCTTGCCAGGGTAAACTTGCAGGCTAAACTTGACTCTAAATAGTGTTCTGTGCTCGTCTGTGCAGCCAACTACAGAACAGTTAACATGCTTTGCTTGAACTTTTGCCTTGGCCTTAGAACTGGCACACCGTTTTCACTCGCGAAAACAAAATGGCGGTGCCGTGGGTGGAAACGTGCAGATTAAGGGGCGGTAATATTATAATAAGATCCCCTTCCTACGTCACAAGTGGAACAAAATCTGAGTGGCTCTTTTTTTCACATGCTTGCAGAGAATTTTTTTTTCAAAACAAAGTTACTGGGTTGTCCTTTTTCATGTTTTGTGGGTTGATAGATGCACTGGGGACCCGATTATAGCACTTAAACACTAAAAAAGTCAGATTTTCATGACACGTCCCCTTTAAGTTATTATTTTAATAAATTAACAACAAATTTGTTTGTTTATAGTTCTCTGATGTTGGTTAACAGTCACATGACAGTAGGCCTAATTAATTTATTGTGATTGGTTTTATTTTAAAATTATTGGTAACACTCATTTGTTAACATAATGTTATGTATTAACTAACATGAGCTAACAAAAACAATATTTTTTACAACATTTATCAGTCTCTGTTAATGTTAATTAATACAAATAATTGTTCATTGATTGCGCATATTTAGGGCTTAAAAAAATAAAAAATACAGTCGGCACACCACGGCTCCAAAAATAGATTTTTATTGACAGACTCTCACAAAGGTGATGTTTAGAGCACACAGGCTCTTCATCCAACGACATATAAGGGGCTTTTAATAATTATTATTTTGTTTTAACAAATTAAAAATGAAAGTATATTACTGTTGTAAATTAAACTGTAAATTGTCCTGTAAAATAAAAAAATATTTGATAATTATATTTTTTTTATTGTAAGCTGCACACGTGTAACAGTGTTACTCTTCACTCTGAAACACGCAGCGCATCAGATTATATACTTATTTAATAGCTGCCTTTGATTTGATAATCGTACTATGCTATATCGCAATTTCAGTTCTATTTCGATTCATTATGCAGCCACATTTATTTATTCTTATTTTACATTTGACTTAATTATTAGCTTTTCATCAACTCATGAACCCCCTGCAGTTCCCCTGAACTATAAAATTAACTATCTGTATGGCACTAGTATTGTCTTTGTTTAAGGGTCAGGGTTCCCCTCTCTGCTCTAGTGCTCAAACATTGTGTTTACCGATGAAAGCATGAGACGACTCAAGATTAAAGAACACTGGGCCCGGCAGCATGGATAATGAATTCATAATGGATTAACAAGACTACAGAGGCAACGACTATGGAGGGAGGTGGGAAAGACCGGAAAAAGCCAAGAGATGGATTTTAACAAGTGTGGTGAGTTCTCTCCAGGGTAGCCGTGCGGAGGCCGGTGGGTAATGCCGCAATCACACATTTGATGGTTTATAAATGCTAGAATGACTATTGCTCTGTGGATACTCAAGAATGAGTATCGTCTTGAGTGGTGCTTCTCAAATTATTAGCTTCAAGACCCAAGACATCAGCAACGAAATACAGCAGAAAAGTGTTTATTATACAAACCCATCCTTAAAATCAAACATTAAATATGTTAATATAATATCATGAACAGTGTTGGTAACAAATTACAAGTAATGCGAGTTAAGTAATCAGATTACTTTTTCAAGTAACGAGTAAAGTAACACATTACTTTGAAATTTAGTATCTGAGTTACTTGACTGACACCTCTCCTGTCCCCATGTTGAGAGAAATCGTAAGTGCAGTGTTAAACATGATGGTTATTGTAGTTCTAGACTAAATGTAAGCAGGCATTTATTCATTCCACTTGCACAAAAACAGATTCAGTATTCCTCAAAATGAATAAAAACAGTGAAATGCAAACTCAGAATATTTCACAAACCTGCAGTAATTAATATGTTAAATATAGAAAAAGTAAATATGTAAGCAATTGGTTACCTTTTTAGGGAGTAACACAATATTGTAAACTAAAGCATTACTTTTAAAAGTAACTTTCCTCAACACTGAGCATGAACCATTAAAATGATTATATAGGACAAATCCTTTGATGTTAAAGGGATAGTTCACCCAAAAATGAAAATTTGATGTTTATCTGCTTACCCCCAGGGCATCCAAGATGTAGGTGACTTTGTTTCTTCAGTAGAACACAAATGATGATTTTTAACTCCAACCTTTGTGGTCTGTCAGTCGTATAATGCATGTCAATGGGAACTCCATCTATAAGAGTCAAAAAAACATGGACAGACAAATCCAAATTAAACCCTGCGGCTCGTGACGACACATTGATGTCCTAAGACACGAAACGATTGGTTTGTGCGAGAAACCAAACAGTATTTATATCATTTTTTACCTCTAATACACCGCTATGTCCAACTGCCTTGAGCATCCGGTGTGTGAGGTCTGAATGCACTCTGACGCCGGAAGTGATCTCTCGTACTCATTGACGTATACGCACGAGAGATCACTTCCGGCATCAGAGCGCGTTTTCAGACCTCACACACCGGATGCTCAAGGCAGTTGGACATAGTGTCACCTACATCTTGGATGCCCTGGGGGTAAGCAGATAAACATCAAATTTTCATTTTTGGGTGAACTATCCCTTTAAATGAAGGTGTCTAAATATCTTTGTATATGGTTTCATGTTCTTAAAAGCCAGTAATTCACAGCACAAAATACATTTTGCTGTATTTGACTTGCTTTTCCCAAATTTACGCCAAAATACTGTTTATTTGATTGGATGACTTTGATGTCAACAACAAAACACATGGGAAGCATTATCTCAACCCTTTCAAAAGTCTATTTGTTTTGCCATCATAACATTTCACAATTATATAATTAGCTGCATTTTATTATTGACATTTAGCATTGCTTTATCCTGCTGTCTGTGATCCTGAACAAGCCAGTAATTCATTTTTGAAATGACATTTAAAGAAAATGAAAATGATCCCATGATTTGCTAACCCTCAAGCCATCCTGTATATGACTATGTTCTTTCAGACGAATACAATCAGAGGTATATTAAAAAATATCCTGGCTCTACCAAGCTTTATCATGGTAGCGTATGGCGCTCGAGATTTTGAAGCCGATAAAGTTCATACATCCATCATAAAAGAAATCCATACAACTCCAGGGGGTTAATAAATGCCTTCTGAAGTGAAACGATGGGTTTTTGTAAGAAAAATATCCATGTTTAAAACTTTATAAACTATAATAACTGGCTACCAGCAACGGCCATACGTGAATCTAGTTCCAGCGGAAGATTGACCTAGACTCGTGTACGGCTGTTGCCGGAAGCCAGTTATTATTAGTTTATAAAGTTTTAAATATGGATTTTTTTTTTTTTTTTTTTATTATGCAAACAGACAATTAGAATATTTACAAATGAGAAATTAAATGCAAAATACAAATACAAAGACCAACAAAACATACATAACAGCCAGTAAGATTTGTGTGTGTGTGTGTGTGTGTATAACTGTAAGTGTAACTGGATGTGGGAGTGGAAATATATGAATAAAGGAGCATGTAGGGAAGTATAACAGACATAACCAGACAATATGGATATTTTTCTTACAAAAAACCCATCGTTTCACTTCAAAAGGCATTTATTAACCCACTGGAGTCATATGGATTACTTTTATGATGGATGGATGCGTTTTTTTGGCCTTCAAAATCTCAAGCGCCATTCACTACCTTTATAAAGCTTGTAAGAGCCAAGATATTTTTTAATATCCCTTCGATTGTGTTCGTCTGAAAGAAGATAGTCATATACACATAGGATGGCTTGAGGGTGAGTAAATCATGGGATAATTTTCATTTTTAGGGTGAACTATCCCTTTAAGGTACATTAAGGGACATAGGGACATTTTTTTTATTAAATGGTAACATTTCAAAGGTCTTGTAGGGGCATCGTAAGCCTCTTCATATAAACATTAATGTCTCCTCACATACACGATCAGCTTCAACTGCCTGTCGATTCAGGAAGCCTGTTCTGGACTCTTAGCTTGATCTATTTAAGAATGGTTAGCAAGCATTTCATTCAACCTGTACTTGCATAGCTTAATAATTCAACCATAACATGAGCAAAAAGTCCCCTGTGTCATTTCCATTTGATTTAGGGGGGGAAATATCAATTATGCAATCATAAGGGATGAGTTTCTCTCTTGTTTTCATGCGCCTTTTTTCATCGCTCCCTGCTTCTCAATGTCAGCTCAATCAATCAAGGGCTCTGTCATGCCGGAATCCTCATTTTCCAGGTTCTGCTTTTCAACAGGAGGACAATGGAGCTTTGCCTTACCGATTCACCTTGAACGCAGGTGAAACCTCTGTGGGATCAAGTGACACTTTCTGCCGTCTTCCATGTCCCTCACTGTTCCAGCTGTCTGCTGAGACACACGATACGTCTTATGGAGATTCGGAGTGGTTTAGTGAATTAGTTTAGTCCTGCACCCAGAGATCACGTGAAGCATTGAATTTCACGTGGGGACAGAGATTGCCCTGACTGTGACAACATCAGCAGGTCCTTTTGTCAGCGCAGGGGATGTTCAATAACCATTCGATCGCCTGAATTACTACAGATAAACAGATCTGTGACGTGGGTTAGAGTTTTTGGTGGCCTGTTTCATAGTGTTTGTGAATATACACTTGCATCAATGTGTATATATTATAGAAAATGTGCCCAAAGCCTAAATCTGAATTCAGAAAAGCACGGAAAATGAATAACGTATTCTACGGAACCCCTAAAGGGACATGGTTAGGCTTGCTGAGGCAGTCGGTTACATTACAGTACATCAGATTTCACTTATCACATGAAGACAGGACGATGTCGGAGGATTTGGTGCAAAACAGATTGTGATCATTGACAAATATCTTATCTTGTAAAATTTGTGGTCAGTACCACAGCTGGTACCTGATTCCTGGTTGCATTTGCAGATGGAACGTGAACGCAGAATTTACACGACTGAAAGAGCAAAAAGTGGGGCTAAGAGATAAAATCTCTTATGACAACTTTCAGTATTACATATCATCGAGGCGGAGAAAAGAACACAACCCTGAAGATAACAGGTAAATGCCGTTATCGCTGTTTTCCATGTTCATGAAGTTAATGTTTACATGTCTTTTTAAAAATGCTGAGTGCCGGTGTTTGACATGCTTTTGACCAATCAACGTACACTTACGTCACTTATAGTTCCTATAGTGCTGGTTTAGATCCTACTCTGAAGTAGGAGCTAATTTAGTTCCCCCAAAAGGAATTCCTAGAACTAAAATCGTTTCTAGTTCCTGCAATGCGAATACGCCATAATCCAGGTACTTCAGCCAATAGTTCTAGGAACTATGAAAAGGATCCTCTGGTGCGAAAGCCCCTTATGACTTACTTTCTTCTGTAAAACACAAAGGAAGATGTTTTCAAGCATCTCCAAACTGCTTTTTTCTATCAAGGCTATCAATGCATTTTTGTCGCTCAAACAAAAGAGTATGGTGCTAGCAATGTCAAAGTCATGGGTTTGATTCCCAGGGAATTCATGATCTGATAAAATGTATAATTTGAATGCAAAGTAAAGTGCTCGCTGTACAATTTATAATAGTCTTTTGCAATTGTTGCTTGTCAGACTGTACAAACATGATCCCCACCATGAAGCCATGTCACTCTAGGATCCATAGGAGCTATTTACGGAGGACATGTCCCCACCACTTTTTTGCCAGGGTTGATATTGCCCCCACCACTTTTTAAAACATCTCGCAGCATGGATGTACCCCTCATACAAATGAAACATATCAAGTTGACTAGCAGAGTTTCATTCGTATGTTAAATAAGAGGTGATCTGGCGCTGGAATGTGTTATGCTGGGTACACACTAAAAGATTTTTGAAAACTTATAAGATTTTCAAAATGTGAGAGACCACAAACATGAGGACAAAAAAAATCCTAGATTTAACCGTTTTGCTCCTATAGTGTGTGGTGTGCCGTGATGTGACAAAGACAGCACACCATACACGAACATTTCAACCAGAGTCCCGAATGTAAACACGGGAAATCTCGCAAAACGTTGTATAAATACTCGTGCTGTTGCCACAAATAAACAAGCTAATCCTCCATCTCTGCTGTCCAAATCCATTTAACTTCGTGCTGTGCCATGACTGCGTTTGTTATGCTTCTGTCTTCTGTCAGCTCGCTTTCTGATTGGATATTGTTTCGTTTCACGTGATAACCTCCAGAGCGTGCGCGGGTTTGTCCTCGGGGTTCCTCCCACACATCAGGATTTCTGAACAACATGTTGAATATTTACGATTCACGATCGGGGCGCCTCCGACGTTCTTCCGAGCAGATTCAGTCACTCTTAACACACCTCACACCATAGGAAAATCTGATAAGATAATCTGTAGAACCATCAAGATAATTGGGACATTACCTAGGATGGTCGGAAGGGGAGAAATCGGCCCAAAATCAGCCCGATTATTTTGTGCTGTGTACCCAGCATTATTTTTGAAATCATGCTGAGTGTTCGTTGCCGTTTTTATCAGTGGTGGAAGGCAACATTGTTCTTTTGTGGTCCTCACACAGTTGAGAGCTTGTTGTGGTGAAATCATAAAAAAAAAAAAATACACACAAACGTGTCCCTGTTCTTGATATACAATCACTGATGAACATTTTTTGTTAAATAAAAAAGAAAAGAAAAACTATACAAGGGCGGATTAGAACCCAGAACCTCTGTAACACTTAACAAAAGTTCTACCACCAAACCATTAGGGCACACAATAGTTAAACAGATCTATGTATTTATTCATGTGAAGAATCTCAGGATTAACAATATATTGTATTAGATGTAAGGATGAAACTATCACATTAAACATTTAAACATGAGTTCTATGCCCCTCAACACTAACACTTGTCTCACTAATTGTGTCATCGAGTTCTGCGCTCCCATTTGTTTTTTGATTTGACATTGTCATAGGAGAAGTCATACTGCAGGACTGCGCCTCAAAACTTCTGACACTGCCAGAATTTCGTCTGAGGTAGAATTTGATCGCAATGGTCTTTAATTGGCTGTTGGCGAACATGTCAAACCACCGATCAAAGACTTCAGATTTTGGCCTAGGATCAGAGGAATCTTTTAGGAATCACAAAATTTGTCTCAGACAGCCAAATTGTGGCCAAAATCGTACAGTGTGCACCAGGGTCAAGTCACTTCGGATAAAAGAGTCTGTCAAATGCATAAATGTAAACATAAATCAAAGAAAGAAAAAACAAACAAACAACAACAACAGAAAAGTAGTCCATATGACTCATGCACTATATTTCAAATCTTCTGAAGTCATATGATAGCTTTATGTGAGGAACATACTGAAATTTAATCCGTTATTCACTGATAATCCTCTGCTAGAGCTCTTGAATATCATTTGTGCTTATTTAAAATGCCATTTTGTTTTTAAAAATGGCCATTTTAAATGTGTAGTGGCACATTTGATGTCACTGACGGCAAATGCCATTGGTATTTGTGTCACATAACCAGTCGTGACATGGAAGGGTTGAAAAATGCTACTGCAAATGAGATTTGAGTTACAAAAGTCACTGTTCATTGCAATTTTTGCCCAATCTAATTACCGCTTGCTAATATTTAAAGTTGGCATGCACCTCAAGACAAGTTGCACAAGGTTTGAAATTAATGACTCCAAATGTCATTGGTTTTTCCATGTTTCATAGTCAATCATGATTTGAAAATGCAGAACAGTGAGAAAAATCAATGGAGGGAAAGTCTTTTGGTGTGTGTTCCTCATACAAATCTACAAATTAGTTTCAGATAACTTTGAATATACTGCACAAGTCATATAAACTACCTTTATGTTGTTTTTATGCTGCTTTTTTTTTAAGCTCAATGTATGCTTTCATTGTATGGATTAAAGAGAAGTGTGAACAAAATATCTTCATCAGAATATTTCCTTTTGTGTTTTCCAAAAGAAAAAAATGTCCTGTGGTGTTTGGAACAACATGAGGGTGAGTAACTGACAAATGAATTTGCATTTTTTTGGTTGAATTATTTGTTGAAATGGTGAAGAAAATGCCTTTGTGGGTTTGTGTGTGTGTATGTGGTCATTGACTAACCTACCCATCAATTTCAGGACACAAGGTGGCAAAGAAGACCAGGCAGTTAGTCGTTCCTCATGGTTGGCGAGCAGAACCTCCTGGCAGGCCTGGCACAGTGGGGAGGAACATAAACACAAAACTTGTCTCCCCTTCAACTTCACTTACACTACAAACTGTCACAAAGCTGGTAAACAACAAGACTCAAAGTGGCAATATGCTACTCCATAAACACTTCTCCTTCGCTTGCTTCAACAAAGCTGCCGAAATGTCTGGCTTACATGCCGGGAACAATTCAAAAACATCTCATTTTGGCAAGTGCGGCTGTGGTCTGTCAGCCATGATGCCAATGTAAAGATAGAGAGAGAGAGAGAGAGAGAGAGAGAGAGAGAGAGGAAGAGCAGTATTGTGAAGAACCCCTGATGAAGAAAACAAATAATGGGGCTTTTGAGACATTGCCCATGGGGCAAAAAATAAATTGTCGAATATTTTTATATAAAAAAAAATAATTACAGTCAAACAATTTAGCCTAGCCTAAAGCTGTGAAAAAAACGTGGTTGCTCACCCTCTTGGTCTCGTACTAATTAGCTACTTTCTCAATGTGTTTCACAGAACATGGCGCTGCAGGCTGGGTGTTTCCAAGGATAGAAGAATACCATTAAACAATGAATAATGCTGTTTTACAAGCAGTGAGGCAGAAAATACTGAGGCTTGCATTTTGTCAGCTTAATTAGTCAGAAAAAGTGAGAATTCAACACTTCTTAGTGCAGACATCATGACATGTGCAAACCTCCATAGTGTGTTGTAGTCTTAAAGGGACAGCTCACCTGAAAATAAAAATTCTGTTGTCATACTCACCCTTATTGTTGTTCCAAACCTCCGTTATTTTCTTTCAGAGAGTTCCCTCTGTTGGGCAACTGAAATGGATAGTGATTTATACTGTCAAGCTCTGATAAGGACAAAAAAAAAAAAAAAAGCATCATAAAAGCAGTCCATAATTCTTCTGAAGCCATATTTGTGTGAGTAAAAAGGACAGAGCTCTCAAATCTCATTTTCCCCTGTGTTTTTCTTTGCCATGTTATGACTGGTTGTGTGGCATGCAAGAACCAATTCCATTTGGTATCAATGATGTCATATTTGTTACCATTTTAAAATAAAAAATTGCACAAAATGCCAATTTAAACCAGAGATTTGAAAGCTCTGGCAGCAGGGCAAATAGCTAAAATTTCTCTTTTATTACTTCTGAAAACTTTGAACATAGTGCATAAATCATATGGACTACTATTCTTATTTCATAGAATTTTCTATTGGATGGAAAAGAGCAGCTCATTTTGTGTTATATATGATGTCATGACAAAAGTGTTTCATTTTACGTGATCTGTATTTTTCATCAAAAATGCCTGTCTATATTCTTGTACTAACTTTATAGACACTTTCAATGGCACCACTTAGGACAAAATAGGGATTTTAGGGAGAAATCAGACAATTAATCTTTTTTTTTTTTTCCCTACTTGTATGGCACAAGACATAAAATAGTCTTGAAATAACCTAAGTAAATTGAAGGAAATTGCAACCATCCAGCATGATGCCATTATTGGCTGTACACTAAACACAGATTCAGTATCAACATTCTGTAAAAATCATCTGACCATAATCATGTCATTTGGGAGTATTTAATTAATTCCTGCAGTTAAGACCAACCCCTGTGTCTTTTCTAAATTAGATTTCTACATGAAGTGCTCGTGAAGGTAATGTCCTCCGATGTGTAATTCCTCCAATTTCCCCATTATCATCTAGCAAAAACTACATGAATGAAAAATAATCAATTTCACATTTGACATCCATCATTTTCGTAACATGTGGAGTCTGTCCTCAGCGCAGAATTGATTTCTAATGAATACCATACACTGCACTGCAAAAAGTTGAAAACATGCCAATATGGAGAGCGGGATGATTCAGACAAAGGCATTCCCTAGTGTACAACCCCAAACCCTTCTTTTGTTTCTTAAGAGCTTTCAGATGGTCCCGTAGAACCATAAGGATAGTAAATGTTCAAGTACAAACAATAAGTGTGGAAATACACTCCTGGGCAAAAAAAAAGGGCCAAGAAGCCCAAAATGGCTAAACACCAAGCTTGTCTTAACCACACATTATTGGCCAGGAAATTAGCAACATTTAAGCAAATTCACTACTTAAAAAAGCCATTGCTGTCTCAGAAAAACATCAATAACAGAATGTAGTTTTTGGCAGAATATGGGAAGTTGGATTCAGAGTGGTTCAGCAGAGTTGTGTGATGAATCACTATGAAACACGAGTTGCATGGTGATGCTCCAGAGCTGTGTCTTCCAAAATCTGGTGAGAAATATAATAATAAATGCATCTCTACCACAGTGAAGCGTAGAGCAAAAGGTTTCATTGTTTGGGGAGCCTTATTAGCTGCTGGTATTGGTGAGCTTCACTGTAAAAAGTCATTTAATGCTTTGGAGTACAGGAGAATATTGCAGAATGGCTTCCCACAAATGAAAAGTTGCTATCTAAAGAGGAATGATCAGATTTTATTTTTCAACAAGACAATGCTCCTGCCCAAATTGCAAAGACAACCAAGAAGTGGCTTGAGAACAAATCCATCAGGCTCATGTTTTCGCCTGGTCAGAGTTCAGATTTAAACCCTAGCAAATATTTTGTTTCACGTTAAACTCAAACGTACTGGGACGTCAACATTTGGTGGAACAACACTGACTCTTCTTCCTGTAAAAAGCTGTCTGCAAGTTGGGGCAAGGCTATTCTACAGTATTTGTGCAATTCATGCTAATTTTCCAGTGATTTGTGATTAAAATGGTTAAGACCACTAAATATTTTGCCATTTTTGGATTGGCTCAATATATATATATATATATATAGTTCAGTCATGAAACTCTAGATGGCGCAGGCTGATGGGTCCTTAAAGGGTTAGTTCACCCAAAAATGAAATTTCTGTCATTAATTACTCACCCTCATGTCGTTCCAAACCCGTAAGACCTTCGTTCATCTTCGGAACACAAATTAAGATATTTTTGATGAAATTCGAGGGTATCTGATCCACACATAGGCAGCAACATCATTCCACCTTTTGACGTCCAGAAAGGTAGTTAAAAACATGGTTAAAAGAGTCAACATGACTACAGTGGTTCAACCTTAATGTTATGAAGCGACGAGAATACTTTTTGTGCCCAAAAACAAAACAAAAATAACGACTTTATTCAACAATTTGAACCGTTGTCATACGTAGTGAACTCAGTGCAGGCTTCATTGTTTATGTCCGAACGCCAACTTAGTATTGGCCGAAGCTGAACACGTGAGCAGCACGACGCATGCATGTGATGCTGACATAGGATCCGGCCAATAATGAGCTGGCATTTGGAGTTAAACAAGAAAGCCTGCACTGAGTTCACTGCGTATGATAACGGTTCAAATTGTTGAATAAAGTATTCTCGTCACTTCATAACATTAAGGTTGAACCACTGTAGTCACGTTGACTATTTTAACCATGTTTTTAACTACCTTTCTGGACGTCATTAACTACTAGCATTAACTACTTGGCACAAGCTGATTGGTCCATGTCACTTCTGCAGCACATTTAAATGGCTGCTTACATTCACTATAGCAGTTTGCAGCGTGCTTCACAGCTCCTCTAAAACCCTCCACCTTCCCCAGCTCCACCTGTATAGATCTGCTATGGGTTATTGATATAATGCTATTTGTGCAGCAGCACTATGTCTTACTCACAGCAGTGTATCAGTGTATGTGTAACGGAGGCCAGCTAGTAGTCGCTGTGTGAGTAAACCTCACTCCTCTGATCTCAAGAGATGCTCTAGCGACTGATGCTAGAGGTTGCAGCCTTTAGCCTCCTTGTTAGAGCGTCCGACACCCATGCCGGAGACCCAGGTTCGAGGCCCGCGCAGAGCGGGGCGAGTAGGACCTGGGTAGAGGGGTTACATTGTGCCGTGACCCGGATGGGAGTGAGGTTTAGGGGGGTGAGTGTAACGGAGGCCAGCTAGTAATCGCTGTGCAAGTAAACCTCACTCCTCTGATCTCAAGAGATGCTCTAGTGACTGATGCTAGGGGTTGCAGCCTTTAGCCTCCTCGTTAGACCATCCGACTCCCACACCAGAGACCCAGGTTCGAGGCTCGCGCAGAGCGGGGTGAGTAGGACCTGGGTAGAGTGGTTACATATGTATTGGCAGTAGCAAGTTCCTGTACTTGCTCTGCAGCAGCAGCAATAATCTACAACAACAGCAATAATCTACAGCAGCAGCTTAGCAGATCTATTCTGCCAAGACCAAATACATTAACACTGTCATAACCATTACCATGCTAACAATCTTCCGAGAGTTGTCATGATTGAAATATATATATTGCACAGGAGTGAATGTGAATTCATCATGATTCAGGTAAAATTCTTATTATATTACACCAGAAAATGTTTAATTTTAAAGTGCATGATTCACATTAAGAAAGTAGATGATAAGCTATGGATGTTCTTGTAATAAGAGCAAAAAATATAATTTGTTCATTAGATTTTGCTAAATTTATGCTTATAATAAATAAATAAATTCAAGATATATCCTCTGAAAGCAAGTCTTAGTATCTTTAGTTTTAAGTATGTATTGGCAGTAATTAAATAATTTCTGTGTCCAATGACGTGAACTGATCCAAATAGCTTTACAGAATAGAATTATCTCACGAACATACTTCATACCAAAAACATACTTCATGCAAGTACGCCAAAGCAAACGTCAGTGCTTCGATATTGGTGCTAGGACTTTTGAAGGGAACGGTGCATGCAACCAGTTTAAATAAAGTATGCATTCACATACTTGCATGGAGTATTTTTCAGGCAACATTACATTGCAAAGACGTCATCATAACACAGAAGCAAGCACCGCTATTTCTTTCAGGAAATGCTAATTTAGAGCCGCTTGTCATCATATCAAGCTCTGTTGTGGAATCCTGCTGTCAGTACGTTCCTCCTTGACTTGACACACTGTGGAAGCTGATATCCATCCGACACTGTTTAATCAGAACACCAAGTGCTTGAGGGTACAGCCATAAACAACCCAACTGGTGAGTGAATGCCGTAAATGAGCTGTTATTTGTGTTTTTTATAAGGAAAACAGAACATTGGGTGTGCCTGTTCATGCCAGGTGCCGTGCAAGTCATGCTACAATGCCTTTATTTGGATAAGAACTGCTGCAGCGTGTCTCTGAGGTTCATATCAGGATTCATAACTACCACTGCAAAACAACAACATTTTATGGTCGTTGCTATGGAAGTGAACTTGGAGACTCATCTCATCTCAGCAAGTGAGCAGCTTTGAAAACAGCACCAATATATATATATACATACAGTATATCAGCACATGTTATTTTGAGGTTATTCTGTCTGATGGCCAAGTGCACGATTACAGGAATTATGAATACCCTCTCTAGCAACACAGAAAGCTCCGTTCTGTTGCCTTTTAAGGTCTCTAATGTCTAATGGCTTATGCAACACATCAGACCTGTAGAACCAGAGCAAAAGCGGAGCAAACGTTTTCTTTGCCCCCTCAGCTTCCTTTCAAAATCCACCGACGGCACCGATTTCCTCCAGAGAGAAAAGCTGAGACCGGTAGGATTTTTCAATAATGGCTCCTTAAACACAACAGAGACGTCAACAGAAGCAAATGATATCATTATTCCCCATGAGCGAATCGTGCACACACACATTTATTTGTTTAGTCTACTCCAACTCATCTATATTGGCCGCGTCCTACTTAACCTGGGGAAATTCAATCCCTCATCAGGCTTGCAGTCAATCTAGCTGCGGAAAGCTGACCTCGGCAGTCAAACTGAGTGTTTATCAATGACTCCCACAGGTTCTGTGCCCACAGGCAAAGAAGAAGCCGCCTCCGTCACCTGTCAATCAACTGCTTTATGAGGATAAAGTGGCCCGGAACGCTGCTGGAAATGTATGACTGACACACCAGCGCGGATGGTTGATCGACACAGAGTGTTCCCGCACTCATTATTTCCATCGTTAAAACATGAAAATTCATGCCTGTGAATTTTACGACCCAAACCGCACCTCTTTTGCACAAACAAAACCATTTTCAGGTGCAGAAACGATGCACAGAGATCAGATGCATCATGCTTTAAAACTCATAACTCAAAATCGCAAATGAGTTCTATTTAATACAGTATCTGAATTGTTTCACAAATGGAGATTTATCAGATGTTTCTCCTGAGAAAAAGACCACTGTAATGTGTAAGAATACCTCTTAAACTGTGCTAAAATTCATCAAGATACTAAAGATCTAGATATGAACTCCAGTATTTCTCATAATATTCTTTTATGCCGTCCACATTCATTTTATAGCTCTTACTGCAAGTCAACAATTGTCTCATTTGTGTCTATTTTTATTCCCCCTAAGGAATTTTAGGAGACACATCTGAGACAAAGCAATAACATTTTGCTCTTGGAAGGCAACCTGCATGACAGACTAACCTCAGGAATGAGAAAAATCATCGGGGATGTTTGTAATATTCCAGTGAAGAAACTTCTCTTTCCTTTTAAAGGCAACTAATTACAGAGGAAGTTTTGCATCAATGGCCATACACCACGTTTCCACCAATTTTTTTTCTGTTGTTTACTGCAACACAACCTAATTAGAGGTTCAGATCCAGACCCATGATTGATTCCATGTGGACCACAAATCATTTCTCATAAATTCTCATAATGTAACTGTAAACATACTGTACTATCTTCATTACAGAACAGGTAGTAGCGATGTGGCAGCCCTCTACTTTCATATATAACAGACAAATAGCAAAAAAATAAATAAATTACCGTTCAAACATTTGGGTTTGGTAGGATTTTTGATAAAACTTTACAATAAGGTTTCATTTGTAAACATTACATCAGTTAATATGAACTAAAAATGAAAAATATTTCTAAAAAATGTATTAATCTCAGTTAATCTCAACATGATTAAAATCAAAAGTTGTATCTGTTAACATTAGTTAATGAACCTGAACTAACATGAAATGAACAGTTGTATTTTTATTAATTAAGATGAATAAGATTAATAAGTACTGTAACGAATGTATTGCTCAATATTAGTTAATATTTGTTAATGCATTAACTAACCTTAACTAATGGAACCTTATTGTAAAGTGTTACTGATTTTTTTTTAAATGAAAGAAGTCTCTTATTAGGCTGCATTTATTTGACTAAAAACACAGTAATATTGTGAAATATTATTACAATTTAAAATAACTGTTTCAATATATTTTAAAATGTAATTTATTACTATGATGGCAAAACATAATTTTCAGCAGCCATTTATCCAGTCCATGTTGAAAACAGTTACCGTCTTTACCGTCACTTTTTATCAATTTAATGTGTCCTTGCTGAATTTTTTTTGAAGCAGTATAGGGTTAGTCAATGTGTATATATATGATATATATATGATATGTATTTTACAGATCTTGAAATAGTTATGATGAAATATATGAAGTTCTGGACCATTGCTGGAAAGGAATTTGAGAAACTAGAACTCTTGGCACTTTAATAGAACACCCATATTCTTGAATCCTGAAAAATGAATGCATTTCAGTCAGTACATTTATAGAACAACAATATAGAATTAATTAGATTTAATCATCTCATGACCTGTCTTTATAAAAAGGTCATGAAGAAAGCTTTCAACATCTGTGCTTATTCTCTGCCAAAAAACAAAAACTTGCTGTCTGTATTACAGTGTTTTCTGCTGTATCCTTGGAGACAGACGTAAACCAGCTTGAGAGTGTATTTATGTTGACTGATTAATCACAGTGCGGTGGCCACAGTGGGACTGAATCTAAACTAGCCCTCTCTCATATAACCATCTTCTATGGATCACCAGGAAGGGGGTACAAACAGAAGTGTAAAATATCACAACCACATAATTTGTCAGTTGTTTCCCAGATACACAGACAATTAGGTACAATAATGTAGCCTAATGACTTGTTTAATGGAACAGTTCACCCAAAAATGAAAATTCTATCATTATTTACTCACCCTCATGTCATTCCAAATTTGTAGGCTGTTATTTTTTCTTGGAACACCAAAGGAAAAATTCTGAAGAATCTTCATGCAGCTTTTCTCTATAAAACAACAGAGAAAAAGAGGAAAGATACACCATAAAAATAGCCAACATGACTATATTACAAGACTTCTAAAGCAATACGATTGCTTTGTGTAAGAAACAGGTTTGTTTAGGATATTTTTCAATTAAACTGATGTTGTCACTGTTAAAGAGGCCATTTGGTGCTATTTAGAAGTTAACTATTTAGTTTATTGGGTGTACTACAATAGGATAACATGCTTTAATGTTCAAAAAACACATAATTTTTCACATACTGTACATTATTGCAGTTTCCAGTCTGTCTGAAACGCTCTGATTTCTACAAATCTCCTCCTTCCGAAAATCCCAGAGTACTTTGATTGGCCAGCGGAGCCTTATTCAGTGCGTTGTGATTGGCCAAACACCTCAAGCATGTGTCAGAAATGTAACGCCCCTTATCATATGTGAGCTTTAGCTTCCAAAGCTTCAAAACCAAATTTTAAACACAAACAGTTAATAATGTTGTCGGTTTTTACCGTATCAGTTCGAGCCCGAGTCAGATTCTGAAAATGCGGATGATCAAGCAGATCGTTCCGAACCAACACTGGAATGCCACAACATGGCGACAACGCTACAGTTCACTGAAGCCTCCTCTTCTTTCTTTGCGTATGCCTATGCAAATGCTAATAGACATGCTAATATTTGAAATTGTGACAGACATTTGATAGATAGATAGATAGATAGATAGATAGATAGATAGATAGATAGATAGATAGATAGATTGGGTGAACTATCCCTTTAAAAGTCACTGGCATCCATGCCTATGCAAAAATGCAGCATATGATCCTAGAACTCTTTGTTTTACAACAGGTTTGTAGTCTCAACACAGCAAAGATCTGTGTTAGCTACCCAGACAGCATTTCATTCTGTGCCCTCCCGTTTCCCTGGAGAGACGAGAGCAAAGTCCACTTTATCAGTGTCAACCTCACTGCAGCAAACAGAGCAAGAACACCAGCAATCTCTGCACCAACCACTTCAGACACGAACAAGACGGAATCCTCTGTGTATCGCCTAGCTGAATTTCCAGGCCGTTGAATCTGAATGCCAAAGTTTATATGCCAGAAGGCAAAACAGCATGTTAGTCCTGATTTAGGGGTTGCGGATTACTTGTGTCTGATGGAGGTTTTCATCTGCTGAATTCACATCGGGACAGGGAGGTTCTAGCTTTTTACATCTGTCTCGAGTGGTTTGATCACAGGTGGTCAGCTGAGACACATTACTGTTTAAACATGGTATTAATACAAATGCATCTCCTGTGACCGCTAATGATCAGATTTTGTTGAGTGGAGGGCTTAATTCATGCAAGAATATACATGTACACATATTTATATATATACTTCAAGGGAAATTGGTGCAAAATAGAAATGAAGTAGCCAATCATCTGAGTGAATGATTCAGTCACATGACGTCTTGAAGAAAAGAATTTTATTCAGTAAATTTGTTTCCGTCATAGTTTATGAGATGAAAAACATGTGGATGGAAAAACCCAATTGAATCACTGCATGATGATAAAGTGCAAGAAAGACAAAAAAAAGGGCATCACAGCGCTATATCAAATATAGCCTACCTGAACGCAAACTTGCTTTATTTTTTAAAGGGGACCTATAATGCCCCTTTTACAAGATGTAATATAAGTCTCTGGTGTCCCCAGAATGTGTCTGTAATGTTTCAGCTCAAAATACCCCACAGATCATTTATTATAACTTGTCAAATTTGCCCCTTTTTGGGTGTGAGCTAAAAACATGCTGTTTTTGTGTGTGTTCTTTTAAATGCAAATGAGCTGCTGCTCCCGGCCCCCTTTCCAAAAGAGGGCGGAGCTTTAACAGCTCACGCTTCAGTTGCTCAACAACAACAAAGCTGGAGAATCTCACACAGCCAAAATGAGGATTGTCAGTAACGGTGTTCAGCCTTACATTGTTCAAACCGGAGTCGGACACTGATGGAGAAGTTACAACGTTTAGAATGCATCTTCTGAACGGTTAGTGGATAAATTTATGTAGTTGCTGTGGAGTTGATTCAACTCATCGACTAGCATGTGCCGTCATGTTAATCTTTTGTGCGAATCCAGCGTTGAATTGACCCTCGTTTGTGAAGCAGTCCAGCGTAAAATGATGGTAACAACATCTACTACAACAACTCTTCCTCTTCTCTAAAGCAGCCCAACATGGCCTCACCCCATTTGCTGCATGTTCCCAGGGGCGTGGTTTATATAAATTTCAGGGTTAGTGATGCCACTAACCCAGGAAGAAGCTCGTTGTAGTCCCTACCAGCCGTTTGTTGTAGTCCTTAAACAGAGAATTTTTTAAAAGAAAATATCTCCCTTTGCATTTAACTTTGAGTGTTGTAACTTTGCAGACTTTGTTTATGCTCAAACAGCAACATTACACACTAACTAAAGTTAAAAAAGTGAAATCATAATCAACCACCCCTTTAAGCTAAATGTTATTTTATTCAAGTACCTGTGTTACCTGTATTAAACTGACTTCAAATGCTTTAATCCAATTTATGTCACTGAAGTACTTACTGAAGATGTTCTGAGAAGTCATTTTTGACCTTGCTTTCACTGAAAAGTAAGGTGATGGTCCTTAACTGTTGATTGGGATGCATCAGATACAGTACACTAACAGGATGCATTTCCAAATACGTGTCAGCACCTGAATCTAGAGTGAGATCGTATAAGTCTATGTGTACCATACCACCACCAACCACAACACAAGTGCCAAAGTGCACTCCCAGAGCAGCTCTCTTCTTTCAGATGAAAAGGTGATTCTGTAGAAGAGGGAGAGTTCAGAATCATAGAAGCCCGGTATTGATTAATCTTGCAGCTGTAAAGCTCTGGGACGTGTGGATCAGCACTGAACTGGCAGTGAATCTGTAGCTGGGAGGGACGGGGCTTTGAAATAGGGGCCAAAGTGAAAGCCACTAATCTTTTCACAGCAGGCCCTTCCCCTCCAGGTCTGGCACCCTACAGTCAGGGAAGAAGCTCCTTTTCGCAGCACAGAGAAACCCCTTTTGGCCAAAATGCACTCGGGCCGGGAAATTTATAAACCCCTTCTCTCAAAACCGGCACACGCTTCTGCCGATGCAGAGCCAAATCATCTGGCCCTGAACCACATTTTCTTCTGTGGAAAATAGTAGATCGGTCAAAATTGTGGTTATAATATCCTTTATGCAATGGAGAAAGTGCATCTCAAAAATTGGATTTTATATTGAGACACATTTTGTGTTTATCGTCCACTTTGAGCCAGACCTGCCAATCAAGTAGAAGTGCAAAAATAATTGAAGAAATGGATGGAAAAAGTGGATAGCCATTTCTATTTTTGTCCATTTCACCTAATGAACCGTTGCCTTTGAGCCTGTAATGGGAAAGTCTTACAGAACTGTGTGTGACAATTCCTCTGGTTCCTGTTTTATACTGGGCAGCTGTTATAGGAACATTGGGATACATGACCACATATATGTAATACATGTAATATAATAATATAATAATATGTAATATAATAATAAATCAAAAGAGTTATTCTTAAAACATGCTGACTTTTTGAATTGAGTTTTCCCATAAAAGCAAACTTATTATCATCTTTACTGACAACTAATATTTTAATATTTTAATTCTGGTTTTTAATGTTGACAAGACCAAGGGCTTGAAATAAAGGGACAAACATTGTTTTTAAATTACTTTATATTTTGTTTTGCTTTTTGCACACTTTTTACTCCTTCCACTAATACTTAACATAAAAACATGACAATAAATAAATAAATAAAAATGTGTAAATCAATACAGTCAAACATTTCATATTTTATCAAATATAAGGTTATAGAACTCCATTAATTGTATTATGTTTTCTTGGTTTGAAGTAGGTAGGTAAGAAAATAGGTTAAACAAATGAAAACAAATAAATAAATACAAAGTCAAACTACTACATATTTAATAAAATTCTACACTCTAAAACAGGGTCAAAAACAACCCAAGCTGGGTTGAAAATGGACAAACCCAGTGGTTGGGTTAAATGTTTGCCCAACATGCTGGGCAGTTTTATTTAACCCAACTATTGATTAAAGATTACTATATGGCTGGCTTAAAATGAACCCAAAATAGGTTGGAAATTAAAAATCAGACACAATTACTAGAGGCAACAATAATAATCAAAAGGTGAACATTTATTAATAAGCAATAAATGTTTATTGTTTAATTATTATTCATTAAACGTATTACTGAATGTTCATTTATTAAACATATTAATAAATGTTAATTTTCAACTTTGGGTTCATTTTAAGCAAGCAATACATTCATTTTTAAACAATAGTTGAGTTAAATAAACCTACCCAGCAGGTTGGCCAAACATTTAACCCATCTGCTGGGTTAAAACAACCCAATCACTGGGTTTGTCCATTTTCAACCCAACTTGGGTTGTTTTTAACCCAGCATTTTTTAGAGTGTAGGTTATAGAATTGTGCCTTTTTTTCCTTTTTTCTTTTCTGAAAATTCAAAAGTCAAGGGACATATTTTGAGAATGAGCCAAAATTTTGAATTCTCTAGTTCTCTAGAAACCAATACATCTTCTCTGATCTAAATAACATTTAATATAACTTTTCAATCCCCAAAGAACCATAGAGCAACATAAGAATGATATATAATGATAAGAAAAAGGTGCATTGCTGCCGGTTCATTGCTATAAATTCCTCATAAAGAAGTTTCTGTCATCTGTCACTTGGAAAACACTCCAATAAAAGAAAAGCATAATGCATATTCCAGTCAAATCAAACAGAGCAGCATTTCTGTCAGAATGACCTTCAGTCACTGTGCAATCAAAGATGCATGCTGCAAAACAAGCTCATAAAAGATCTTTCATCTGTCGAGAATGCTGCATCCTGTTATTGCGATGCAGAAATCTTCTATAAAAGTCACTCTCAGTCTCAGACACACCAACACAAGCACACACCTTTTGGCTGGTCTGTTTCTTTCTCCCCAAGTGTGCAAGATTTGTTTTTCTCTGGAATGTTCACACACACACACACACACACACACACATGCACGCACACTTCTGCTGCTGAATGTCTCACCCCTGTGTGAGTCACAGCGGGGCACGCGGGAGGCGGCGGCGAAGCAGCCAAGCGTGTGGTGGCTGCTGCCCCAGATAGTGACGACAAAGCACCCTGAGTATTGGGCTGCAACGCTGCTCATTTGGAGACAAGCGATTAATTCAGTTCCAGCACAAAGGGAAAAACGGTCTCCACGACATCCTCAATTTGTCTTCAGTGCCTCTGAACACTCATCATCTTCATCTGGCAGTGCCTGTACTGAGGATCTGCAGTGGAGAGGGCTGATGTCCTACAAGCATTAATCTCTCAGATTTGTCTATATCAGCTATTGAAATATCCTTTTAACGACTTAAAGAGATAGTTCACCCACAAATTAAAGTTCTCTCATGTAGATGCAAGTGAAGATTCTTTTTTTTCTCTGCAATTGCAATAAATTAATGAGCCTTCAAGCTTCAAAAAGGACCACAAAAAGTATCATAAAAGTCTCATAAAAGATATCATAAAAGATATGACTTTAGCACTATACTGAAAGTCATACAATAGTTTTGTGTGAGGGAAAAGACAAAAAATTAAGTCACTGAGTTGTTAAATGCTGCAACTGAATCAGACTAGCCCCTTTCACACATACAGTCTTTACTGGTAAATCACCGTTAAGAGATCATGTGTGAACAGGACCTTTTAAAAAATACCTGTAAATTGGTTCTGGCAATTTTCCAGTTTGAGAAGATGTAACACTACCAGTAAATTACCGGTATGGTGCCGTGTGTGAACAAAGAATGAAGATTACCGGTATGAGCATCTATGAGGTCAGAACACGCTGATGTAAGAACCAAGATGAAAAAAGTATACTTCCATAACGCACTTAAAGTGCTCTTTTTTCATGCGCTAATTTTGTACTTAATATACGAAAAATTCTTCTTTAGTACTTCTCAAGATAATCTTAAGAACATCTAAGTGTACTCAACTGTGCTATATTGAGACACCATGAATATGAACTAAAATGTGCTTTTAACATACTATCTCTGTATTAAAAAATGTATTTAGTTACCACTTGTAGTACACTTGAACCCATCTTTCATACAAAGCATTTTAATGAATACATTGCTATTTTATTTTAAAGGTGACCTATAATGCCTCTTTTTACAAAATGTAATATAAGTCTCAGGTGTCCCCAGAATGTGTCTGTGAAGTTTCAGCTCAAAATACCCCATGAATTTTTTATTATACCATGTTTTAAAGGGTTAGATCACCCGAAAATGAAATTTCTGTCATTAATTACTCACCCTCACGTCGTTCCAAACCCGTAAGACCTTCGTTCATCCGAGAGGTTTTTTATCCTCCATTGAAAGCAACGATATTACCACATTCAATGTACAGAAAAGTAGTAAAAACATTGTTAAAATAGTCAACGTGACTACAGTGGTTCAACCTTAATGTTATGAAGCGATGAGAATACTAAACAGAAACAAAACAAAAATAACGACTTTATTCAACAACTTCGTCTCTCCCCTGTCATTATGCTACGCTATTTTTGTTGCAGCTTCCAGGTTTCTACGTCTGAACGGCGGCTCAATATTGGCCGACGCCTGTTCACGTGAGCAGCATGAGGCATGCATGTGATGCTGACGCAGGAGCCGGCCAATAATAAGCCGGCGTTTGGACGTAAACACGGAAACACTGCACTGCGCCAACTGCTTAACAGACTGACCGGGAAGAGGAAAAATTTTTGAATAAAGTTGTTTTTTTTTTGTTTTTTTTTAGCGCACAAAAAGTATTCTCTTCATTTCATAACATTAAGGTTGAACCACTGTAGTCACGTTGACTATTTTAACAATGTCTTTACTACTTTTCTGGACAGTGAATGTGGTAATTCCGTTGCTTTCAATGGAGGATAAAAAAACCTCTTGGATTTTCATATCTTAATTTGTGTTCCGAAGATGAACGAAAGTCTTACAGGTTTGGAACGACATGAGGGTGAGTAATTAATGACAGAAATTTCAGTTTTGGGTGAACTAACCCTTTAACTGCCTATTTTGGTATGTGTACCTTTAAATGCAAATGAGCTTGTGCTTCCCGCCCCCAAGCTCATGATTCCAATACACTGAGGCATAAATAATACAGGAGAAGCTCAAACATCAAATATAACTCTCAAAATGGATCATTACAAACTGTTCGTGATGCAGCATATCAGATCACGTTGGTATGGCGTGTATTTTGTGGATGTTTGCTAACATTCGATTCTGAATGAGTTTAATAGTGTGCTGCACAGCTAACGTGGCTAAAGCTACACACTGTTGGAGAGACTCAATAAGAATGAAGATGCGTTTATGAATTATACAGACTGCATGCGTTTTACAGTTAAAACAGAAAATAACAACATGGCTTTGGTCTCCATGAATACAGTAAGAAACAATGGTAACTTTAGCCACATTTAACAATATACTAGCAACATGCTAACGAAACACGTTCAGAAAGACAATTTGCAAACATCACGAAATATATATGAAATTGGATCATGAATAGTTGGTATCGATCCATCATTGTGTGGGTGGAAACTAGGGCTGTGACGGTGGCAATTTTTTACTACCGCGGTGGGACAGTAAAAAATCCGTCATAATCAATTATTAACTTACCCGTCATTTTAATTTTTATATTTTAATAAGACATTTAATAGCTTCTGATTTCGTCCACATTTTCATTTTTATTCACGAACTTACAGGACAAGTAAATAGGCCTAGGCTGTGCATTTATTTATATCATGAAAAGACAGTTCAACAAAGACTGCGTCACTTTTCAGTTTTCATCTTGAACACTTGTCACGGATCGTGAGTGAACACGATCATCCTTTCCTCTTTACAGAACGAAATAAACATGAATGAAAATCAGAAAATATGTTGAAAGACACAGTAGCTTACCGAAATCGTCAGTTCAGTCAGTGTTGCAAACAATGTCACGTAACATTATACCTCAGAAAAGCCATTCGTTGACCATAAACTTGATAGTCAGCAAGAAAAATAACAAAACGAACAATTTAAAAAAAAACGAACTGGATTAAACTTAATTATGAAAGTATAAGTATTATAACTTTATTATTATAAAATGGACTTAAACTGGGTGTGTAATCAAACGCATCGTTTTATTTTGGAGACTGAACTCACGCTCTGCAGACACACTGGAGCGCACTCACCACCAACTGGACAGGGTTGGGAATTACATTTACAAGCTACATTAGCCTCAGTAATCTGTCAAAATGACGGACGGGCTTCAGATTTTTTCCGTCACTGCTAAAAAAAAAGTCCGGTTAACGCGACCTCTGAGATTAAAGTTACTGGGTTGTCCTTTTTCACGTTTTCTGGTTTGGCAGATGCACCAGGGACCCGATAGCACTTATACATAGCACTTAAACATGGAAAAAGTCAGATTTTCATGATATGTCCCTTTTAAAATCAAATTAATTTAATTTTGGGGGAATTATGCCTTTAAACTCAGGATGTGTTCCATCATTTGAAAGTGGTCTACAACACCTTTTGAAGTAATACGACGACTTCCACCCTATCAAAAGAGTTTTTCCTAAGAGTGGACGCACAAACATTGTGATTAACATATAAGCTCCTTATGAGACACTCATAATGCTTAAATGATTATGCAAGTACTGTAGCTTAAGCTCATTAGTAACAAGACACACTGGTATTAGAGGGTAACTCCTTTAAAGCATAAATAAGTCATCTACTCTATACAAAAGCATTACTTTGATTTCTGTTGTATAGATGAGTCACAGAACATCTTCAATGGAGGTGTGAGTGACTCATGGTCATTTCTCTCTCACAGCAACACCTCCATTATGGAGCGTGTGTATCATTTGTAAGATTTAATGGGCTGAAACAGATTTAGCCTTTCCCTCATTCAATTCAATTCTGTTCTCTAAAAAAACCCATTTCTGAGGTCTGTCGATGGTTATGCTGACACATTTTCTGATTGTGCCGGTCGCCAACCTCAATCAGTCTCAATATTGAGACCAATACACACCACCCACACAGGAAACCACAGGTATGCGTGAACTCCCCTGGAATGACCTTTTAAAGAGACAGACCCCACGTCACCTTGTGTCACCATCAAATCTGGCTGAAATCTCACCGGCTTTTTCAGTAACTGTAGGGAGAGAAATTAATTAACAGAATGCATATTCACTGAGTAATGAGAAGCTTCAGCCTGACTGTGAGTAAAGTGATGTTTCATCAGTTATCAACTCTCCTGAAAGACTCAAATGAGAATATGGTTGAGAATTAACCTCAGATAGATAGATAGATAGATAGATAGATAGATAGATAGACAGACAGATAGATTCTGCTGATTATTTGAATGAATGAATGAATGAATGAATGACAGGCAGACAGACAGATTCTGCTGATTATTTGAATGAATGAATGAATGAATGAATGAATGAATGATAGACAGACAGACAGGCAGGCAGGCAGGCAGATTCTGTTGAATATTTGAATGAACGAACGAATGAATGAACGAACGAGTGATATACAGGCAGGCAGGCAGGCAGACAGACAGATTGATTCTGCTGAATATTTGAACAAATGAATGAATGAATGACAGGCAGACAGACAGATTCTGCTGATTATTTGAATGAATGAATGAATGACAGGCAGACAGACAGACAGATTCTGCTGATTATTTGAATGAATGAATGAATGAATGAATGAATAAATGATAGACAGGCAGACAGACGGACAGATTCTGCTGAATATATTTGAATGAATGAATGAATGAATGAATGAATGACAGGCAGACAGACAGATTCTGCTGAATATTTGAATGAATGACAGGCAGACAGGCAGACAGATTCTGCTGATTATTTGAATGAATGAATGAATGAATGATAGACAGGCAGACAGACAGACAGATTCTGCTGAATATATTTGAAAGAATGAATGAATGACAGGCAGACAGACAGATTCTGCTGAATATTTGAATGAATGACAGGCAGACAGGCAGACAGATTCTGCTGATTATTTGAATGAATGAATGAATGAATGAATAAATGATAGACAGGCAGACAGACAGACAGATTCTGCTGAATATTTGAATGAATGAATGAATGAATGACAGGCAGACAGACAGATTCTGCTGAATATTTGAATGAATGACAGGCAGACAGGCAGATAGATTCTGCTGATTATTTGAATGAATGAATGATAAACAGGCAGACAGACAGACAGATACTGCTGATTATTTGAATGAATGAATGAATGAATGACAGGCAGACAGACAGATTCTGCTGATTATTCGAATGAATGAATGAATGAATGAATGAATGACAGGCAGACAGATAGATTCTGCTGATTATTTGAATGAATGAATGAATGATAAACAGACAGACAGACAGACAGATACTGCTGATTATTTGAATGAATGAATGAATGAATGATGAATGAATGACAGGCAGGCAGACAGATAGATTCTGCTGATTATTTGAATGAATGAATGTATGAATGAATGAATGATATACAGACAGGCAGGCAGGCAGGCAGACAGACAGATTCTGCTAAATATTTGAAAGAATGAGTGAATGAATGAATGAATGAATGACAGGCAGACAGACAGACCTATTCTGATGATTATTTGAATGAATGAATGAATGAATGAATGATAGACAGACAGGCAGACAGTCAGAAAGATTCTGCTGATTATTTGAATGAATAAATGAATGAATGACAGGCAGACAGACAGACAGACAGATAGATTCTGCTGATTATTTGAACAAATGAATGAACGAACGAACGAATGAACAAATGAATGAATGAATGATAGACAGGCAGGCAGGCAGGCAGGCAGATAGATTCTGCTGATTATTTGAACAAATTAATGAACGAACGAACGAACGAACGAATGATAGACAGACAGGCAGGCAGGCAGGCAGATAGATTCTGTTGATTATCTGAACAAATGAATGAACGAACGAACAAACGAACGAATGATAGACAGACAGGCAGGCAGGCAGATAGATTCTGCTGATTATTTGAATGAATGAATGAATGAATGAATGAAAGGCAGATAAACAGATTTTGTTGATTGAATGAATGATAGACAGACAGGTAGACAGATATATTCTGCTGAATGAATGAATGAATGAATGAATGAATGACAGGCAGAAAGAAAGACAGACAGACAGGCAGGCAAGCAGGCAGGCAGATGTGGCATGCAATGATCAAGCAATTTAAAAAAAAAATAAATAAACACATAAAATTGTAGTGTACTCCTTTAGTTGCTGACACAGGATCATAAAGCAGTAATTTTTCTATTTCAAGCTATTTTCTTCCTTAATGGACTGTTTTGAACAGTTCTTCCCATTAACTCATTCTTTGCAAACTGCCATGTTGTTCGAAAATGTCACCTAGGTTAGACTGTTTGACAGAACATGTTAATTGTTTACAGGATACATTTGCCAAAAACTGTATTAGCTATTTAAAGAAGCATCAAAGTTAGAGCATTTAAACTGTTGTGGCTTCATCCCAGCAGATATACTTCTCTTATTTTGCCAAATGTAAAACTCTTCATTAAATGCTTTAATTTGGCCATGATATTCGATTTTTTTCTTTTTCTTTTACAAACTCAAATGACAATAGCTTACCGCACAGGCAGTGATACGGCGAATCTCCTTTGGTAAGTGGAGACTTGAAATCTCCATGAGATTGTTTTGGATCTGTGTGTACTAAAAGCTAAACACAGCAGCTCAAAAACATATACTTGGAATCATTCGAAATGGCATTTCAGATCATATTTCGATACATTTAAAGCCAACATTCACACTTGTGCTGCACATTGAATTTTTGACAGATCTATCCGGAGGATTCTAAGAGCACTTATGTGGTTTTATCCTATATATCTGACTTGCTGCACCCCTTATTCTGCACCGTTTGCACTACAAACATGAATGATACCTCAAATCATGTGGCTTGTTGGTGAGAGATGCGATTACAGTTCTAAGCGAATGATTTAGCCTGACAGGTTATAACATGAGTGACTTACACTGAAAGAGGACCATGAACCGTAGACCAGAATATGGTCTGGAGTTTTCTGACTTGGGTCAGAGAGCAACCACTTAGCAACCACCCAGAACACCCTAGCAATGGCAAAGCAAGCATATACAGCCTAACATAGTAAGTTTTGCACTGGAAAAGCACCACTAATTTTCCTTTAAAAATGCAAAAAATCTAGTTGCATAAATATTATTTATTTATTTATTACATTTGTCTTTCATGTGTCTCTTAGAACTTTTCTATTTAAAAGAGTTTTTATCTCTATAGAGTGTTTTTATCTGGAGTGCTTGGCCTCAGTGTTGACCCTCCCTGCAATGATTATGTTAAGATGAATGTGACTTTGATAGCTTTTATTCTTTCTTATCAAAGCAATGACCTTTTCCTTAATCCGTTCCATGACACAAGATATGAATTTCAATATCAGTTCTATTATGTTTTGCTTCATTAATGCATTGGCTTTGGATAACTGCAAAAGTGTTTTTTCAACGGCTTCACACAGATTTGCAGCGAAACCAACTTCCTCAACCTTCATATACTGATGATACATTAATGTTTCTGAAAGAAGTCTCTAATGCTCACAAAGGTAGCATTTATTTGATCAAAAATACAGTCATGAACTGCGTTTTTTGTTTTGTAATGTTTCCTGGGGTGCACTTATAATGTTAGTATGCTTTTTACATCAAAAATTATCATAATTTAGAAATAAAAGACATTTTTCCCACCCTGATTTTAGCCCTGTGATTTGAACGCTCTGTTTTAAGGGTGAGTCTGCTGTGAGACTTCAGTGTAAACGCCCACTGCTGTGATTGGCTAACATTACTCTCTCAAAAACTTTTAGCACATTTTTACTATTACAGCTCTCAAGGTTAACTAATCATGAAAATTGTTGATTACAGCATTACATTTAGATCTATGGCATTATATTTAGATTGTGGCATGAAAGGTTGCAGTGATGAACATTGTAGCCAATCACAGACATGTTGTTGAGCTCATGAAAGCAGTGTTCTCATCATTGCAACTCAATTTCTGTACATTAACGAATGCTAACAGTGCAAATGCGATATAACTAAGAGATTCGTTGAATAAAACAGGAGTTTTAGCGCGAGTCCAGAACTCAGTCACTGATAAACTTGCGCTGTTTGATTGACAGCTCCAGCGATTGTAAAGGGATCGTTCTTTGATTGTTTTCTTTATATGATTTAATCACCATTTAAACAACAGATTACTTTCATCCTACTAAGAGAAACAACGTGAAGTTGACCATTTAGTCACTGGTTTGATCTACTGACACATAGACAAAGAACATCTGACTGTACATGAATCATTACATATCAGATCAGGCGTTAGAATTAACACAGTTACTTACATGTTGTTACATTACTGTCAAGTCCATATCATAAAAGTCTGTTTGCAAAGCCTGTGCTGAAATGTCTTTGATTTTCCAAAGAATCCACAGTGAAATGTACCGAATACAAATAAATAAAGCTCAACTGAGACATTCACATTGTTGAAAATAAATAACCATATTCATAGCATTATGATCATTTGAAAGGTAATGTTATTTTTAGTTCTGTATCGCTCTTCTCTCCTCCTCATTTCACTAACACGCCAGTGGGCGGGGCTAACGTTGCAATGATGAAGTGGGTGTTGATTTCTTCTGCGGAGGCGGGGTTTCACCTACCTAGGCACATTGCGGGACGAGTCGTTCGCTGGGCCTGATGTCAATAAAAGCTTTTATTGGACTAACAAGGAAGTTCTGAAACTTATAGGATATTCTTATAGTACGATGACCTCTTATATAGCAAAAGCTCAAGGAAAAGTTGATTTCTCCATTCATGACCCCTTTAAAATAACTGTGTTCTATTTGAATATATTTTAAATAGTCATTTATTCCTGTGATGCAAAGCTGAATTTTCAGCAGTCATTTTTGCAGTCTTCAGTGAAAAAAAAAAAAATAATATGCTGATTTGGTGCTCAAGAAATAATAATAATAATAATAATAATACATTTTATTTATATTGCACTTTTCTCAAACCCAAAGTGCTACAACACAGAGTAATAATAGTAAAAACTGTAATATAATTAAAAGAAAGATCACAAAGAATACAAAGAATATGCTACAAACAAGCAAAAAGAATTTTTTTTCTTATTTTCAATGTTGAAAACATTTGATCTGCTTAATATTTTTATTTATTTGATGAATAGAAAGTTCAAAAGAACACCATTTATTTGAAATTTATTTAATCTATTCTTGCTGAATACAAATATTAATTTATTTTTAATCTCACTGACTGTAATGTAAAGCAGAGAGCATATTTAAAATGTAGTGTAAAAATATCTTGTACATTTAATTTTTCAGTTTACAGCCATATCTGTCAGGCTGAGATTTAACATAAATGAGTAGCATACTTTGTTTTTTATATGGTTAGAAAAAATTCCTTGTGGTAAATCAATTCCAATTGCTACTTAATAAAACAAGCTAATTTTAACGCTGAATTTTGTCAATACAGAAAACCGCACTCGTCAAAAGCTTTCATATGGTCTCTAAATGGAATTGGAATCAGAGTTAGTTGAATTCAACTCCCATCCATAGTGAGGACCTAAGCACCCATAATCCCCTCTTTATTTTTACCTCTTCTGTTCTGATAAGCCTTTTTGAGACCCATGTCTGAGCTTCCACTCTGAGAAAAGGGTAAATTTCATTCTTTTACGATGAGTTTTTGGTCTGCTAACTGAGTCTGCAACGAGAGTTTTAAAGCAGAATCTGTAAAACGGATCTCTGTTATACAAGGTCAGTTCATCTATCAGCCTGCAGTAATCAGCTGCTGGGATGATAGGACCTCTGTGGTTTATTTGCGATGCATAGTACAATTAGTCATGTTGACGATTTTGTACGGTGTGTTCTTAGGGACATTAACTTGAAATGGATTAAATTATAGCCCTGCATGGTTTTAATGTAATAGGGAGGAGATCGATACAGGTCTTAATTGCAGCAGGAGTAAAGATCTGCCTGCTATGTGGCTTTATTTCTATTTAGAGATTCAATAAGAGCCACAGGCCACATGGTGTTACCCATTTTCTTTGTGTTTATCATTATATCACGGGGTACGGATCTGAAATACTTCTTTTGTGCAATTAAATTGTAATGGATATTTTAATTGTGCTATATCGCATTATAAGAAACCCAATTAAGGTCTAAAATTGCACAACACTGAGCTAGAGCCTTTATAAAATAGTGCTAATTAGCAGTGCTGCCATAAATCAATGACAAGCCACAATGAATGAGAAGTATCTCGACATTCTGCGGCAAGACCTATCTATCTAGTTTATATCTCACAATTCTGACTTTTTTTCACACAATTGCGAGTTTATATCTCACCATTCTGACTTCTTTTCTCAGAATTGTGAGATATAAACTCACAATTGCGATTTAAAAAGTCCAATTCTTTTTTGGACTTTTTTGGGGAGGGGAATAATTTTATCAGAATTGCGAGTTTTTATCTCACAATTCTGACTTTATAACTAGCAATTGCAAGTTTATATCGCGCAAAAAAAAAGTCAGAATTGTGAGATAAAAAGTTCCTTTTTTATTGTTTATTCATATAACTGAACTCCAAATCTGCATATTAGAATAATTTCTGTAAAGATCATGTGACACTGAAGACTGGAGTAGTGATGCTGAAAATTCGGCTTTGCATCACAGGAATAAACTACATTTTAAAATATATTCAAATAGTGATAAATATATTAAAATAATAGTGTTTGGTTTTTTTTTTTTCATTAGTATTAAGAGACTTCTTTCAAAAACATTAAAAAATCTTAATAATTCCAAACTTTTGTAATATACAATAAAATATAATGAATAATACAGTATATAGTATAAGATTTAATAAAAAAGAGGTTTGCCGTTTTTTCTAGGAAAGATGTAGCGTGTGTGGATGGGGGGTTAGGGTTAAATAAAATATTGGAAAAAAACAGTATTGCTATTGTTTGACAAATTATTTATAGGATTTCTAATAAGTACTCCAGCAATATCTATGCTTGCAGGGTTAAATTAATTTACAGTTCAACCTCCCCTGCATCTTTCCTAACCTTGTTGTTTCTCTGTCTAGTGCACTCTCCTCCAAAGGCAAGGTGAATCCAGCCCGCTGCACAGCATGAGGCTCTGACGACACCTGCGTGAGGGGCCTGCTAATGGGCCTCCGTGATCTCCGTCTTACCCAGAGGAAGTCCAGTCCACGGAGCGGAGAAAACCGCAGGGCAGGCAAGGGATGAGTGCTGCGGTGAGTGGGAGGTTATCAATCAACCTTGCCGGCACGCTCTCTTTGCGCCTGGGCGGGGAACACACCTCGGGGTTCTACCAAGAAAGCGAGAGAAGGAAATAATTGATCTCACATAATATATTACGTTCAGATGCAGCATTGATTTGCCAAAGTTGAAATAAAAATGCAAATTCAGAGATGCAAGACATGTTGTTTTGACCTTCCATATGTAGGCAGACCTTAGCTGTTCTGAAAGCTTGTGAGCTGCCAATCTAGACAAGATATTATGGCATCGCAAAGGTGGTTTCAAATGGTAGGCAGCAACCTTATACTACCTTCTAAGATACCTAATTTTTGCCAAATTCCAAAAAAATATCATATGTATTCTTCACGAATAAGGCAATGCCACAATGGATTGAAAGAAGCTCAAACAGTTCAGCCTAATAGAAAAAAAACTATTTTGGCCAATATCTTTTATGCTTATAAGAGTACTGGCATGACACGTTCCTGCATACACTGTAAAGAATGTTTTGTCAGTTAACCTAAAGTATTATTTTATAACAGAAAAATTTATAGTTTAACATACATCAAGCGTAGCGTTAGTTCTGGCAGGTCACGTTAGTCAAGCTCGCATCAGCTGACACTCAGCTGACTCACAATGACCTATAGGAATACGACGCCTATCACCGCATTGGTATATATATGGTCCATTCAGTATTATCAGCAGCTTTATCGCATTGCTCAGGAGCTAATTACCCTCCTCCATCCCCAGCTCCTCCTTTGTCCAGTCAGGACTTGTCCTTCTGATATTTCTGTTGATCAGACTCATTTCTTCAATTATGTTGTTACATTAATTATTGTCATTAAGAAAATTAATGATATTGCAATACTTTGGTTCTGTTCTGTTTACCCTTGGGGGGTTATCGCTGCTCTCCCTGCTCTTATCCATTCTAGACTGCATGGATGGGCAGGGAGTTTTTGCCCAGAACAGAACCATACAACCAATCATACCTGCCAGTCATCTTTGACGATAGTGATCCTGACAGAACTGAATAAGCCTGATACTGAATTACATCAATGAAAGTAAATTCACGTAGAAATATCTCTTTCAAGACCACATGAAGACAAAATTGATCAAACAAACTTGATAAAATAAACTTTTTGCAAATACTACCGTTCAAAATTTCAGTAAGATTTTTTTAAAAACAGAAGAAATTAAAAATACCCCACAGATAATTTATTATAGCTTGTCAAATTTGCCCCTATTTGGATGTGAGCAAAAACACACCATTTTTGTGTGTCCCTTTAAATGCAAATGAGCTGCTGCTCCCGGCCCACTTTCCAAAAGAGGGCGGAGCTTTAACAGCTCGCGCTTCGGTTGCTCAACAACAACAAGCTGGAGAATCTCACACAGCCAAAATGACAATTGTCAGTAATGGTGTTCAGCCTTACATTGTTCAAACCGGAGTCGGACACTGATGGAGAAACTCAGGAAGAAGTTACAACTTTTAGAATGAAACTGGATGGTTCTGAATGGTTAATTTATGTAGTTGCTGTGGAGTTGATTCAACTCATCGACTAGCATGTTCCGTCATGTTAAACTTTTGTGCAAATCCAGCGTTGAATTGACCCTCGTTTGTGTAAAATGACGGCATGGCAACAACACTCTACTACAACAACTTCTATTTTGTGATATGTTTTCAACATTGATAATAATAAGAAATTTCTTGAGCACCAAATCTGCATATTAGAATGATTTCTGAAGGATCATGTGACACTGAAGACTGGAAGTAATGATGCTGAAAATTCAGCTTTGATCACAGGAATAAATTACATTTTAAAATATATTCAAACAGAAAACAGTTCTTTTAAATTGTAAAAATATTTTACAATATTACTGTTTTTACTGTATTTATTATCAGATAATTTCAGACTTCGTGAGCATAAGAGATTTATTTAAAAAATCTTTGGCAAAATGTTTTGAATTTGTAGTCTATCTCTTCCAGAGAAACATTGGACACATTGTAGCAAATAATTTTAACAGATTTTTGATAGGTCCCAATCTAAACCTCCTTTTTCAATAAGAAATACATGAACAGTGAACACAGAAAATGCCTGCATTCACAGTGAATGTTCAAAAATCAGTCACTTATGAGGGTTCATTTCAGTTAACAGGCTGCCTTAGAAGGATAACAGCAAGCTCACTAGGTTCTGAAACAGAGCTAAATGGACTGAACTGAAGTCATTTATTGTGAGTGTATTCATTCGGCTCCAGGCTGGAGGTGCACATTTGCATTGGCAAAGCCCCTAAGGGGGAATGGCAGGAAAGAGGAAGGTGAGCTTTGGCATCCTGTGTCTCTGGCATACAAGAGCTCCTTTCTGCTGGGTCAGCCTCTGCCTCAGCCTTTAAACAAACAACACACTGCCCTGCGAATGCTGTCCGCCCCTCTATACAGCCATTTCACACAGCCATAATAGAGGGCCCTCCCTGACAGCCAAAGAGAAGAAACAAGAAAGAAATGACCCCTGTTCTCCTGAGATAGCACTGAATCCCACTGCACTGTCTGACAGGGATGTTTAAATGCACAGTTGCACAACAAAAGCAAAGGACAAAGTGAAGGTCATGGTAAAACCAAGGGCAAACGTCAAGTCAGGTGCAAGGCACGCTGGGGCACAATGCCATGCCTGGAGCAAATTTGCTTGCCTCTTTGAATATGTAATTAACTACAATTAAAATTACCATAAAAATATATAAAACAGCAATTCAGCTGGAATTGAAAACCAGCTTTGTTGTAAAGAAGCAGACGAATCTTGTGTTTTTCCGTGGGTGCTCGAGTGCCCATGCAAGACGCCCACGCCAACTTAAAGGCACAATATGTAGGATTTTTGGATTAAAATATCCAAAAACCACTAGAACAGTGTTATATATTTTCTTGACTTGTGTACTTACATTATCCCAAAGTTTCCAAGAATGTTTAAATCCAGAGAAACAAGCAATTTTAACCAGGACACCGACCGTGTCCGTGCGTCGTCTATAAATGACACCATACCCGCGTTACCTTTCAGTTTCCGGTTTTATTTTGTAAAAACCATGGAAACACCAAAGACACTTTAATATATTATGTGTTTTATAAGACAGGTGAGCAACTGTTTGGATACATGCATCGATAGAAAACTAATCATTGTTATATAGCTCAACACAGTAAGTCTTATTGTTTAAATCTCGTTTTCTTGATTTACAGTGAGTACCATGTTTTACCATGCCTAATATTGATCTAGCTTACTGCAGTGTGCAACAGGTGTCTCAATAGTAGCTGCCGAGCGAATGCAGAGTAGGGCTGCAATAAACGATTATTTTAATAATCGATTAATCTACCGATTATTGGAACGATTAATCGACTAATCGTCGATTATTACACTGATTAATCAGTATGCTTTGTTCAATTATTCCACTTTAGCAAATAGTTAAAATATTGAGTTATACTTTAACTAATAAATAAAAATCACTTCAGCTTTTGAAAGTGTATTTTTTATTAATTTCAAGCCAACTGAATAGACCAATCTACTTCAGGTTTTCTTTTCTGCTCAGAAGTCATCAATAGTCCAACTGTTACAATGACTGGGACTGTGTTTTTATTTAGTCTGGGAATTGTAATAACTTTTAATAAGAGTAAAAATATGAATATGTAATATTGTGCATATTTTTTTGAAAAATACCCCTCTCTAGATTTCTTTTTTTTTCTTCTTTTTTACCAACTATCAAGTTTATGGTCACTGAATGGCTTTCCTGAGGTAAATGTAACATTTTGTGACATTAGTTTGCCAGCTGTTTTATTGACGTCTTTCTGCGGTTAAAACTCTGATTAAGTGATTACATTAGAGATGGATTCATTTCAGTAAGTTGTATTGCATCTTTCAACATACTTTTTGAAGTTCATTCATGTTTATTTTGTGCTGTAATAGCAGAAAAGAAGAAGAGATAATGTGCCGCTTGACCTGAGGTGTTACAGCCATCTGTAATGCCACATTAAAGAGCACCAAAACCACATGTATTGTTTGAATCCCGTAGTAAAATTGACAGAATTTAAAAACCGAGACTGTTTTATATCAAATGTAACCTGATCTGTCTCATCTGTCGGCGCGTTGTCTGTGTCCTCTTTGCTCTGCTATGTATCTTTCACTGCGTGAGAAAATGGACGTGGCGTGAGAACAGTGAGTTTTAATGAGAGATGGTGGCCCTGCATGACAGCATTTTTTTGTAGTTATGCTAAACGTTATGTTTGTTATGTTTTATGCTATGTTAAACTCCCACAATTTACGGGTTCGACTTCGTTTGCACTTTGCACTATGCACTCTGAAGCACCGTGTCTTCTTCTATTGAATTGGATCTGGGAGGGCTGCATTACAGTATTGCGCTACAGCGCCCCACTGGTCAAACCGCGTTATTGCAGGCCCTTCAAATAGGTCATAGGAGATCAAAACAAAAATATTTGTCGACAATTTTTTATTGTCGACATTGTCGATAATGTCGACTAATCGTTTCAGCCCTAATGCAGAGTAGCGCTACAACAACTTTTAAAACACAAATGTATCGAATGTGATAAAACAGCGCTACATTACCCCACATACTCATGACCGGAAGAAGCGGAAGCTGCGTCTGCGGCATAATAAAAGTTCTGCTGCTCTCGAGACGCGTCGCGCTTGTCTCTCATTAGCTATTGCTCCAACGGCCTCATTTCTGCTCGCACAACACTCTGTCCTGCTCTGCTTCATACTACAGTAACGTAAATAATCTCATCCGTGAACATGATTTCTGCCCGAGTCCCATACCGATTCTTTTCCACCGGCTGTAGACGTGAAGACAACACCTCCCATGTTTTGAACAAGCGACCTCTAGCGGCGAAAATTTACATAGTGTGCCTTTAACAAATACCACAAATATATTCAGCCATAATTTTGAATCAAACTTTAAATAGCACTACTAAATGAAGACTTAATGGAAGACATTATTACTGCAATATTTCTACTGTAAAGCTGCCAGGAAACATCGTACATTGTGAAAAGTGCTTTATAAATAAAACTGACTAGACTATTTAAATTCTTGCATGACATGTAAAAAAAAAAATCTCAAACCGACTGATCCTTCAGGCAAATCAGATCACCATGAGGAGATGAACCCTCTAGTTTGTTTCTAGACTCTAGACGTTTTGAATATTGCAAATGTAACCGCTAGTTGCTAGGCAACAATAAATCCCATACATCCCAAAATTACCAAAATGACTTGAATTTCAGTTTGTTCCTCACAGAAAGATGTTGTGTATTTAGTCTTTTATGATGTTTTTGGAGCTTGACAGCTCTGGTGGTATGAACTGTCATTGTATGCAAAACAGCTGTGTAAAGAAAAGCAAAACATCTTCTTTAATGTTTCATAGACAGCAATTTTCCATTAAAATTTGAAAGAATAAATCCTGTAAGTTGTTTACTATATGCATGACCAGAGATAATATATTTCCCTTCATTTGTTTCTGAGATTTGAATAAAAGGGACTTTCTGGGCTGCCCTTAAAACTGCTTCTTTAGACGAGTAATGCCTTGCTTTAACAAAAAACAAGTATCAAATATACACAATATCTATTGCAAGCCTCATCAAAACGTGTCTGACACTTGTAACAGTCTTGTAACTTAACAGTAAGTTTTTTTGTCTAAGTAATAAACTACATGCAAAAAAAGTTTGGTTTCAGATTGGTTAGAAAAATAATAGCGTACATGTCCCGAACAAGAACAAAACAAACGGTACCGGATGAGCCGAAGTTTTATACTTACAGCTGAGATTTGTTCAAATTCATAAACTTTTTAGAGTTTTAGAGATAAATATTAAGTGTGAAGGAACAGCAGGCTGATGTTCACACTGAAATACTGACAGAACACTTGACCTTGAAGTACACTGCTGTCCTTGACCGAAGTTTGTTGGAGGCCTTTCAAGAGGCAGCTTACTTGATTGTGCTTCAGATGTTATATAACAGAGCAATTTAGTGCAGACGTCTGTTTTCCGGTCCCCCGTTAGCACTACAGGATGACAGCAGACAGTGCCACTAGGTATACTGTCATGCTTCGATAATATTTAATAGTATTAGTGTCTTGATAAGTAGATAAATCAATTCCTGGCTTCTCCTGGCGTGGTGGGTGGAACTCAATGAGGATCTAATGTCACTAATAACAGATGCATTTCTCAATTGCACAAAACCTGCTCAGGTCCAAAAAAAAAAAAAGATATTATATTTAACTATACAATGTAATATAACAGTTCTGGTTCTCGAATCTGATATTATTTTACTAATATATTTTACTAATATACCCACACATACAGTCAAGACAAACCCTCGAACAGAAAGGTGTCGTTAGCGCTGCTCTGATGATTTTATCAGTAAAATAGTTTAGCAACTTAAAGGGGTCATGAACTGCATTATTTTATTATATTATAATGTTTCCTGGGATGCACTTATAATGTTAGTATGATTTTTTACATCAAAAATGGTCATAATTTAGAAATAAAAGGCATTTTTTCTACCCTGATTTTAGTCCTGTGATTTGAACGCTCTATTTTAAGGGGCGTGTCTGCTGTGAGACTTCAGTGTAAACGCCCACTGCTGTGATTGGCTAACATCTTTGCATATGGAAATAGCTAAGTATTACATGTGGAATTCTCTCAAAAAATTTTTAGCACATTTTTACTATTACAGTTCTCAAGGTTTACTAATCGTGAAAAGTGTTGATTATAGCATTACATTTAGATCATGGCAGGAAAGGTTGCATTGTAGGGATGTAACGATATTATCAATATCGTGGTATCGCGATAGCAAAATTGTCTCGATATTATTGTGGTCACATGACTGTATGAAACGATACGTCTTCCGGGCAAAAAGTGTTGTTGTTTTTTTTTCAGCCCGGTTCCGAAAACGGTTCTGGTGTGATGGGTGGGCGAATTGCGAGGAGCGTATCCTTTAATAGAGACATCTCACCTCATGAATATTATACCAATGAATGTACTGAAAAGCCCTCGCTGCTCGCGCTACTCATACACGTCAGATATCAATGCAGAGAGAGAGAGAGAGAGAGAGAGAGAGAGAGAGGTGCACAAAGGCAAGCTGCACGATTATTAATCTTTAAAAGATCGCGTTCTCGATTTCATCACCCACATGATCTAATTCCTAAATGACAACGATTCGCCTGTGTGTATTAAACCTTTGACAAAAATAAAATCGTGACATTCAAATCTGCGTTCGCGCTGCCGTTGATCTAAAGAGAGTTGTCATGTTTACTTTAGATATAAACAGCTTCACAAACAATCTTGTCAAACACACAGTATCATTTCTGTTACAAATATTCCAATTATCACAGAAGCGTACAAAAGTGTATTATTCAGATATGCTGATGTCTACTTTACAGATCAAAACAGAATAAAACACCTTTTGAAAGTTCTTCTAATAACCACTGTATCGACTGCATTGTAACGCCACTACATGGCAACAAATTACTGTTAAAAATGTATCTATCACTGAATCATTCTTTTAGAAAAAAAAGTCTTTATGAATCCAACTTACAAAAATATTGTTTCACCTGTCTGAATCTTACATGTGTGTTCAAGCATCTTATTTGTGTTGAATTTGTGGTAACACATTACAATAAGGTTCATATGTTAACATTAGTTAATGTATTAACTAACATGAACTAACCATGAGCAATAATTTGTTAATCTTTGTTAATGTTAGTTAATAAAAATACAGCTGTTCATAGTTTGTTCAATTTACTTCACAGTGCATTAACTAATGTTAACAAATACAACTCTTGAGAATGTTAGAAAAAATAATAGATGTTACCTTTGTCAAGGTCCAGCTGGTGCAGTTATTTTATTTTATAAAAGGGAGTTTTAGGTCATTTGACCCATCTCATACTACACCTCATACCTCTAAACAACAGTTATGATTAAAGGATAAAGAAAAGAGGACAGGATATGACATGGTTAATTTGTACATCATTGTAATGTTCAATCATTGTTTAACACTTATGGCACTTAGGGCTTCTTTTTTAAATTTTTTTTTTTAAATATCGCAATAAATATCGTATCATGGACTTTATATTGAGGTATTATCGTATCGTGAGATTTTGATATCGTTACATCCCTATTGCATTGATGAGCATGTAGCTGATCACAGACATGTTGAGTGCATGAATTCAGTGATCTCGATGTCTGCACACAAACGAATGCTTTCATCATAACTAACAGTGCAAACACAATGTAAATAAGAGATTTGTTGATTCTAATGGGAGTTTTGGCGTGAGTCCAGAACACTCGCACTGTTTGATTGACAGTTCCAGCGACTGTAAAGGGAGCATTCTTTGATCGCTTTCTATATATAATTTAACCACAGTTTAAATAACAGATTATTTTCATCCTACTAAGAGAAACAATGTGAAGTTGACTGTTTAGTCACTGGTTTGAGTTACTGATATTGAGACAAAAACATCTGACTGTAGACCTACAGTGCTCAGCGTAAATGAGTACACCCCCTTTGAAAAGTAACATTTTAAACAATATCTCAATGAACACAAAAACAATTTCCAAAATGTTGACAAGACTAAGTTTAATATAACATCTGTTTAACTTATAACATGAAAGTAAGGTTAATAATATAACTTAGAGAACAAAATTTTCAATTTTACTCAAATTAGGGTGATGCAAAAATGAGTACACCCCACTAAAAGTCTCTGGAGCAAAGCTAAAAAATTTTAGACTACAAATGTCTAATTTAACAAGAATTCAACCAGAGGGGAGTCTAATTATTCATTACACAGGTGTCCAGCAGACAGTTGACTATAAAAGGGTGTTTAAACCCCTTCCCATTTCATGCAATGGCACCACATGGAAGAGAAATGTCACAAGACCTGAGAAAGAAAATAATTTCTTCACACCAGAAAGGTGAAGGCTACAATAAGATCAGCAAAGCTTTACTTATCAGTCAGAATACTGTGGCAAAAGTGGTACAAAAATTTAAAAAAGATGGAACTGCAACCATCTCACAGAGACGTCCAGGTCGTCCACGGAAATTAACACCTCGACAGGAGCGTCTTCTGATGAGAAGGGTTGAAGAAAATCGGCATGCAAGTTCACTGCAGTTATATAAAGAAGTAGAAAGCCAAACTGGGGTGACTATTTCCCATGACACAATACGGCATACACTGCAGACGAATGGCATGCATGGGTGCCGTCCACGAAAGAAGCCTCTCCTAAAGCCCAGGCACAAAAAAGCCCGCCTAGAGTTTGCCAGGGCCCATGCTGACAAAGATGGAGACTACTGGGACTCTATACTCTGGAGTGATGAGACCAAGATAAATGTTTTTGGAACTGATGGCTTCAAAACTGTATGGCGTCGCAAAGGTGAGGAATACAAAGAAAAATGCATGGTGCCTACAGTGAAACATGGTGGTGGCAGTGTCCTTATGTGGGGCTGCATGAGTGCTGCTGGTGTCGGGGAGCTGCATTTCATTGATGGCATCATGAATTCACAGATGTACTGCTCTGTACTGAAAGAGAAGATGCTACCATCACTCCGTGCCCTTGGTCGTCGTGCACTTTTCCAACATGACAGTGATCCTAAACACACATCTAAGGCCACTGTTGGATTTCTGAAGAAGAACAGGGTAAAAGTGATTCATTGGCTCCTGATCTGAACCCAATCGAACACCTATGGGGAATTCTGAAGAGACAAGTTGAGCATCACTCTCCATCAGCATCCAGTCTCTAAAAGAGGTCATTCTTGATGAATGGAAAAAGATAGATGTTGCAAAATGTCGCCAACTTGTTCATTCCATGCCTAGAAGACTTGGTGCTGTACAAAGTACTAGATGTAGTAGTTTTTGTTGTGGGGTGTACTCATTTTTGCATCACCCTAATTTGAGTAAAACTGAAAAATGTGTAATCTAAGTTATATTATTAACCTTACTTTCATGTTATAAGTTAAACAGATGTTATATTAAACTTAGTCTTGTCAACATTTTGGAAATTGTTTTTGTGTTCATTGAGATATTGTTTAAAATATTACTTTTCAAAGGGGGTGTACTCATTTACGCTGAGCACTGTACATGAATCATGACATATCAGAAATCACTGGTCACTGGTGATTTTGGTTAGACATGTACACATAATCCATACATATCAAAAGATCTGTAACAAAGCAATAGTGACACAGTAAAAACTTTTTTACTCTCATAAGTGTGTTGCTGTTTGAGCATAAACAACATCTGCAAAGTTACAATGCTCAGTTCAATGCAAAGTGAAATCATAATCAAGGACCCCTTTAAAAGCTACATGACGTTTCTCACTAGCGAGGTAATAAAGGCGCTGTTCTTGAAGCAGATAAACTTACAGTTTCGCTATTAGTAGAGACACTGCTGACAAATACTGCTGAGAAATGCAAAGACTCAGGTTATTCACACTCTCTCTCTCTCTCTCTCTAATAACTGCATTAATAACTGCATTAGTCAGCTATCAATGGCTCAAGCCTCTGTTATTAGTTCTAAAATGACGTTTTGGAATGAGCAACGGATGCGTGGGATGAGATGCGTAAGAAATTAGTCCTACATACAAGAGCGTTTTAAGGACAAAAACCTGACAGATATCTTGAAATACAACATCTGAAAAATGTCTTAAGGTGTGATAACCGTAGTGCAAGTGGAATAATTGACTCCGGTCCATTGATTTATTAGAAAATAATGCACGCCCGGGGTAGTAATGTGGACACGATATTCCTTACATATATTGATGTGTCATGATATTCACTCATGATAATTGAGGAAATTTAGTAACATAAAATAATAATAATTTAAAATAATAAGTGTCAATCAAGAAACTATTTTCCACTTAGTACTGATATCAAACTGTGTCTGATGTGTGTCAATACAAAGAAGAAAAAAAGTAAATCACGACAGAACAGAGTGGGAAATACATGTGCAATCCTTCTCATTTGTCACTCAAGCATATCTTTGTGTTGTCGGTTTAGACATCTTATAAGGTGCATTTGCTCAACCCCTCCTGCTGTGTGCCCATCATGCTGATGAGAGCGTACACCAGGAAGAACAGACAGCTCTTTGAAAGATGCTGACAGTATAACAGAGCCAAATAAAGACAGACATACGGATCAAAACTCAATTACCTTCAAAGATGGGAGAGGCATGTTTGCAGGTGAGTGCCATCACACATTCCAGTTTTTCAATGCTTCATGTTGAAGTGTCAGAGCCTATGAAAGGCTGAATTTCTCTGACTCCTACTGATGACGGATCATACCTTTAACCAGACACAGAGAGAACGGAGAGTGTCAGTCATCACATATTCTTCAGCAGCGTGGGATTCAAAAAGAAAATGAACACCTTTCAACAAGCGACAAACAACAGATTGAGAAACCACAGAACTTCACATCTCATTGACCTTCTATCAAATGGTGGAAGCATCTCCAGATTAGACTTAACACTGTAAAAATCTCAAAATTACTCGACCTTTCTTTTTTAATGCATGCTTCCGGTTTTATTCTGTATGATTCATCTGTGCACACCAAAAAAAAATTTAACCTTTGTAATCTTTTGTCAAAATAACTTCTGTCTCTGAAAAACATTCATTTTCAACTGCATGTTGTCACAAATCCATCTTACTTTATGTAGTATTTTACCATCAAAAAACGAATGCAATTAACATTTTAAGTGGTTAAAAACATACTAAATTAATAAAAATATACTTTTTAAAGGGTGTAGTTTTTGAGAAAGCTCAAAGTAAACTTCAAGGAAATGTTGTCTCAAACTTGTGTAATGAAGTTGATGTTGTCTGTATTTTGTGTAAACTTACTAATTTGGGTTGATTTAACTAATTACCAATAGACATGATTCATTTTAGAATACTCAATAGTATTTACAATTTTTCACTGTATACTGTAAAGTAATTCACAGGTAACCAATTGACAGGTTTTTACTGAAGAATTTTTAGTCTTTTTTCTCTAAAATATAGCAAACATTTTGTGAATGTTGTTTCACTTAATAACTTTATGAGAACTGACTAAACATTATAAAAACATCATCATATTATAGTATATGTTGTAAATGGTTATGCAAGACTAGACTATTTCTGAAAGCAATCTTTTTCTCAAAGTGCCCCTATTTCCTTTTTTAAAGGTTCCTAATTTAGTTTTGGATGTCTCCTATAATATGTTTACATGCAAAGCCAAAAAAACACTTTAATTTTCTCATAATGTACATTGCAGCATCACCTCTTTTCTAACAGTGTCTGAAACGGACCGTTCAAAGATTCGGTCTCTCTAAACCCCTCCTTTCCGAGAGCCTACTCTGCTCTGATTGGTCAGATGGCCCAGTCTGTTGTGATTGGTCTACCACTTACAGCGTGTGACTGAAACAAAATGCCCCTTATCCTATCTGAATTTCATCACCAGAGGCTTCCTCAGCACAGTGATACAAACAATGGTGTCGGTTTTGCCAAATCAATTCGGGCCAGAGCACGAATTGAACAGGACATTTTTAACTACAGTATTTGAGGGCAGGTCAATGTAGACGTTGTTCACGGGCAGCCAATAAAGACCATAGGCGGGCGTTATGCAAATTTATTACAAACTTGCGTAGGTTCAATCAGGAAGTAAGACTGGAATTACTGACGACTTGTTTCAGGTAGTTTAGAACCAGTTCTTTCTTTTGGGAGACAATAACTCTATTTGTCATGAACTTTGATCTTTGCCACTTTGCAGACCTTTTACATTCACAAACAGATATATTACATGTACACACTACATGAAAAGTATTATTTGAAAAAGCATAATAGGGGAACTTTAGTGGCCAAATCTCAATTTGTTCTACACATCACTCAATTAATGAACCACTAAAATGAAAAAGAAGAATTTAGTCTGACAAAATAGAAGTTTTTTTTTTTTCAACAGTGAATATTGTGTCTAAAAAATTTTCTGAAAACAGAACTCTGTCTTCAATCTGTGGTTTACTGAAGTCCCTCTCTCAAAGGCCCTGTTTACTCCTGGTATTAAGATTTTTTTTGGCAATCGTATCACAAGTAGATGATGGAGACACATTCCCGTTTACACCTGATATTTTAATCCGTCTCTTTTGTCCACTTTCGACCACTTCTATCCTGATTTCTTCGAGAGGAGGGTCTATGGGCGGGTAAATGTATGGGCTTTTTCAGATCTTTCGATCTAATAGACAAAATTAGCTCACGCAATTTACATATGAATGCATTGGAGATGACGGAAAAACATATGGAGAGCAGCAGCTTTCGTTTTTGCTCTGACAGCTGCAAGACCAGCCGAACACGGTGAGTGTGTGTTAGAAATCAGGAATGGTGAGAGAACATTGTGCTTGGTAAGTTTTTTGTCTTCAAACCAAACTTGGGTCTTCAGCAGACAAAGATTAAATCCCATCTGGCTAACGCACTTCCCATAATGTTTACACATTAGGTCAGCAGACGGAGAGTAGGCGGTCTTTTGCAGCTGTTCGAATGCATTCGACCACATGAGCGTTTACACTATGAAAGCAATCCAGTCAAATGCGTTTTCGACTACCTCTGGAAGTGGTCGAAAGTAAATAAGCTCAAAGAGTTTTAGACCCTGTTTACACCTGTATTTAGCATCGTCCACTTGTGATCCGATCGACCAAAACGCATCTTAATACCAGGTATAAACGGCCAAAAACTCTGGATTAAAGCATATGGGTCTCACTGATGTGACATCACTTCGTTGAGCTATCACCCACAGCAAGTGTATATTATAGTTATAAAGCCTTTTGTCTTACAGAAATGAAGCTAACAGCACTTCACCATCATGAGGAATCGGGTCTTTCTCGCACATATCATGCTGTTTGACAGCCCTGCTGTGTATGAGCTCTATATATGACATATGCTGGCAGTTTCGTCTTCTGGCTCTCCACCTTCTCTGTCAGCCCTCCCAGGCGCATCACTACAACTATTTCTGCATGCCATCTGCTAATTTGTTCGCTATTCCCTGAGAGACTCTGACAATACGATTCCTTTTCTTTCCCAGCTGAGTCTGTTCCATGTTACCGTGTTGTTTTTAATTAGGCACACGCAACGCTGCTAAAGCGAAGGACTGAAAGGCAACGTGATGCTGTGTGGCATTAATCTTCATGCAATTAAAGAAGTGTGTAAGTGCATGCCAACTTAGTCATAGATGAAGATACCTTCTTTCCACCCACTCACCTTTTTTCTTTATTTTACACCTCTTCTGCTTGAGGGCGCATATTAGTTAAAGGAATAACTCACCCAAAAACAAAAATGTCATAATTTCCAAACATGACTTTTTTTCTTGTGTGGAACACAAAAAGTTTTCAATATTCTGAACATACTTTTCAGTATAATGAAAGTAAATGAAGACTATAAAATGACAAGAAAGCACCATTAAATCAAAATTGGCAATTCTTGATTTTTTATGGAATATTGCACTATTTATTATAAATGATTTATCCATGCACAGCATTTTTTTATTCATGTGCCCTCATAATCTTTAATCAAAATAAGTTCCCCTCCCTCTTGCAGCAACATCTCTTCTCTTCTCTGACGACACAAGACCAACCAATAGCAAACCACAACCATCCAATCAATTCCTGATAAACAAAATCAAGTCCCACCCTACTTTTTTTTTCTTGTTCAAGAAGCCATTTCACTTGGACACGAAGCCCCGCACATGACATGCAGAAAAAAATAGTAAGCTAAATTGTGCACACGATTTACTAATTCGTTCCCTCGATTTGCTAAATCATGGGCATGATTTATAAATCGAGGGAACAAAATACTAAATTGTGCGCATGATTTAGCAAATCGAGGGAACGAAATAGTAAATCGTGCGCGCGATTTAGCAAATCGAGGGAACGAAATAGTAAATCATGCACACGATTTAGCAAATCGAGGGAACTAAATAGTAAATCTTGCACACGATTTAGCAAATCGAGGGAACGAAATAGTAAATCTTGCACACGATTTACCAAATTGAGGGAACGAAATAGTAAATCGTGTGCACGATTTAGCAAATCGAAGGGAACAAAATAGTAAATCGTGCACATGGTTTATAAATTGAGGGAACGAAATAGTAAATTGTGCACAAGATTTAGCAAATCGAGGGAATAAAATAGTAAATCGTGCACACAATTTAGCAAATCGAGGGAACGAAATAGCAAATCGAGGGAACAAAATAGTAAATCATGCACATGATTTATAAATCGAGGGAACGAAATAGTCAATCATGCACATGATTTAGCAAATAGAGGGAACAAAATAGTAAATCGTGCACATGATTTATAAATCGAGGGAACGAAATAGTCAATCATGCACATGATTTAGCAAATCGAGGGAACGAAATAGTAAATCGTGCGCATGATTTAGCAAATCGAGGAAACGAAATAGTAAATTGTGTGCACGATTTAGCAAATCGAGGGAACGAAATAGTAAATCATGCACACGATTTAGCAAATCAAGGAAACGAAATAGTAAATTGTGTGCACGATTTAGCAAATCGAGGGAACGAAATAGTAAATCATGCACACGATTTAGCAAATCGAGGAAACGAAATAGTAAATTGTGTGCACGATTTAGCAAATCGAGGGAACGAAATAGTAAATCATGCACACGATTTAGCAAATTGAGGGAACAAAATAGTAAATCGTGTGCACGATTTAACAAATCGAAGGGAACAAAATAGTAAATCGTGCACATGGTTTATAAATCGAGGGAACGAAATAGTATATTGTGCACAAGATTTAGCAAATCGAGGGAACAAAATAGTAAATTAGTACGATTACTGCACATATTTACTTTTTTTCCCTGCATGTCATGTGCGGGGCTTCGCACTCGGATATACGTCACAATAGGGAAGAAAAGACTACTGCAACTTCCGTTTCATGCCAACTTTAAAGTATCATAAAATATGATCCATAATATGTTTACATTTACAATGTATAAAATTTTTAGTGTTTGTGTGTTTTACAGTAGAAAGAAAGCCATACAGGTTTGGAACGACATGATGACAGAATTTTCATTTTTGGGTGAACTATTGCTTAAACGCCAGAGACAATATTTTCCAGAAATAAAGATGAAAGAGGGACACAGTCAGTCATGATTTGTGCTTGTGTATGTGTGTGTGTGTGTGTGTGTGTCAGACAGGTAATGATGTAAGAAAATGCAAACAGCACTCAGAAGGCAGCTGTCCCAGAATTTCCACACTGATTTGATGGATTATTGCTGTTGGCTGTCTCAGAACTTGGATTGAATGTGGACAGTTAGTTAGCAAAGTTAGTTTGCCCAGTCTCTGAAAGTTTAGAGGAGGATGTGCCATTTCTATAGCATGAGTCAAGTCTTGGTAAGTGAGATATGCCTGGGCGTTTAGGGATTCAATTACAGAGGCTTTCTGCAGTTGGGATCAAGAGTAAATTACCTGAGAATAAAAGGGACAGTTCTGGGAAAATTCTGTCACCTTTTACTCACCTTCATGTTGTTCCATCCTAACCATATAATTTTCTTTCTTCGGTGAAATGCATTTCAACTGAGGTGGCAAACAGGATGCAGAATTGCAATCCAGAATTAAAATGGAATAAAAATTCAAAGATATTATTCAAAAAAATTCATAGCTGCGGTAAATGTAGTTTTTTAATACATTTTACCTAAAATTAATGGTAACACTTTACTTAAAGGGATAGTTCACCCAAAAATTAAAATCCTGTCTTCATTTACTCACCCTCAAGTTGTTCTAAACCTGTATGAATTTCTTTCTTCTGCTGAACACAAAAGAAGATATTTTGAAGAATATTGGTAAACAAACAGTTGACGGCACCCATTGACTTCCATAATAGGAAAAAAATACTATGAAAGTCAGGAGTCCATCAACTGCTTGGTTACCGACATTCTTCAAAATATCTTATTTTGTGTTCAGCAGATGAAAGAAATTTTAATGCATTAAATACATAATAATATTTTATAATATATAATATATTTTTGGTATGGATTTCCCATAAATATGTTATCATTAACAATGTTGGTAGAGAAATTTCTATAGTCTAAATAAATAAATAAAATCACCTAAAAAGTTTTCTGTTCTTGCCCATTGTGTGTTTGTGTTGAACTAATGAAATTCCTCTATTATGTGACCGTGTTGAATTGTAACTCAGTAAACTCTTCACCCTTCCAACTGAAATTCTACTTCATCATCCTACAGGGCACAGACCATTCGATTCACATTCACACTCATGAACTGAAAGAGAGACAATTCTCAACGGCTGCGGTAAAAAGTCACACACATATAATCTCCCCCTCCTTGTCCTTTCCACCCTTTTTTTCCTTTACCATCTCGTATCATCTTCTCCGTTCCATCGCTCCCTTCTCATTATCCTTCCTGTCACAGCTCTTATTATGAACATCCTGAGCACAGGGATTTGTGGGTACGACCACTTGTAAAGCAGGGTTTATGTGACAGTATATGAGAGAGTAGGACACATGAACAGGGATCTAGTCCTTCTCTCCATGCACGTCTCTCATCTGAACCAGCTCATATGGAAATGGACTGCTCACTGAGGACTCCAGCTTAATGAATTATAGAAGCTCAGAGCTATTCTACTCTGCCCTTTTAATAAACGCTCGCACAGACATGCACAAGCCAATAAAAAATTAAATCGACCATAGTGACTCACACCCAGCCGTGTGAGCCCAACCAAGACATGGTAAACACAGTAAGTCACGACATCAGACAGACCCGACTGCTAACATAAGGGGAAACTCATGGGAAAGAGTTTGTTTGGGAATTTTAAGGTGCTCGCTGAGACCTGACGCAAAAGACTTTTGTTGATAACACTTTATTTCGATGGTCCACTCATGCTATTAACAATAAGTAACTTTGCAACTACATCAACTTATTCTAACCTGAACCCTAACACCTAACTCTAACCTACTAACAGTCTACTAAGAGTTAGTTATGTAGTTAGACATATAGTTGCAAAGTTATTTAGTAGAATGTGTAAAGTGAAGATTTCGATCCCCTTGTGATGTAGGAAGGGGATCTTATTATAATATTAACGCCCCTTAATCTGCACGTTTCCATCCACAGCGCCACCATTTTGTTTTCGCAAGCGAAAACGGTATACCAGTTCTAAGGCCAAGGCAAAAGTTCGAGCAAAGCATGCTAACTGTTCTGTCATTGGCTGCACAGACGAGCACAGAACACTATTTAGAGTCTTGTTAGCTTGGATAGCCAAGTTGACCCTGGTGAGCTCAATTGCTAAAAAAGGAGCGTTTCCTGAGTCTCTCCATCAGTGTCCGACTCCAGTTTGAACAATGTAAGGCTGAACACCGTTACTGACTATTATCATTTTGGCTGCGTGAGATTCTCCAGTTTTGTTGTTGTTGAGCAACAGAAGCGCGAGCTGTTAAAGCTCCGCCCTCTTCTGAAAAGGGGGCTGGGAGCAGCAGCTCATTTGCATTTAAAGGGACACACACAAAAATGTCATGTTTTTGCTCACACCCATAGGGGCAAATCTGACGAGCTATAATAAATGATCTATGGGGTATTTTGAGCTGAAACTTCACAGACACATTCTGGGGGCACCAGAGACTTATATTACATCTTGTGAAAAGGGGCATAATAGGTCACATTTACTATTCCTCAAATAATCTATTTTTAGTGGTACTTTCTAAACAATAAACCTAAAAAAGTAGTAAATGTCAGCATGCAAAACTTGTCCTGCTACATTTGAATGATATCACAACTTTGCATCTAGCTGAGAAGAGGTGTGCTATTACAGGTTTCTGAATTAACCCAAAAATAGCGTACTTATAGATGCCTCTACATCTTAAGATGATAGAAGTAGGTATTTAACATCAGAAAAAAACACACCTCGCCTTTACAGCACACTAATGATATGAAGCATACAATAATGTGTGAAATTCATTATAAGCGCCACCAGAGTAAAAGCTTGGTGACAATTGTTCTCCATCTGTTCTGTTCAAAGGGACCTGGGGCAGAAGATCTGGCTCTTACAACTCCGAAACGACCCATCAATTTACAGCCAATGAGTAAGAACAATGACCACCGAGCTCATCAGAGATAAATCTTCCATGTGTGAGGCAGCCGGCTTTCCATTTATTACGCCAAATTATCGGCTCATCTGGAATACCGCATTTTGTTGTCTGCGGGACAAATGATCTCAGACAATCCAGCCTTTGTTATTCAAGATGTTTTAATGAGTTTGGGTTCGGGCCTGCATCATAATTAAAAGTGCAGCCGGTACATCTGTCAGGCTACGCTAGGTTGACTCACAGGGACCTAACACATGCTAGAAATAAAGTGAAGCTTGTTCTGTGAAAAACACATGATCTACATCTGTGCAAATGCAGTTCGCGTCATTAAAACTTCAAGTCTCACTTGCAAATAGTCACCGTTTATTTGCACCTCTTTAAAAGAGGGTCTATTTTGCTTTTTTTTTTACATTTTGAACTTTCTTTTGTTTGTGATGTTGCCGTTTGAGCATAAAAAGGGTCTGCAAAGTTACAAAGTCCACTCCAAAGGGAGTTATTTTATATATCAGCAAGCACTGTTTTCTTCCAGGAAAGAACACGTCACAATATTCCTCATTTAAATAATTCCCACCCAAGGCATATGCAAAAAAGGGGACAGGCCTGGTTGAGTTGAGTTAGTAGTGTATTGAAACCATAAACTGTATAAAACATGGAGTAGTGTCCGTGACGTCACCCGTAGGTTACTGAAGAGCATTTCTGAAGCCCAAAGTGGGCAGAGCCGACTGTCGCCATCTTGGCACCGTGCGTCACTCCCGGATAACCGAAATTAGGCAAAGAGGCAGGACGTTAGCGGGCAGGCTAAGGAGCTATCTAACTATCTTAGATACTATCTAAAATATTAATAAAGATAACAAATTATACATAATTTAAAAGTTCTAAGGATTTACTGTCAATCTAGGGTGTCTGTTTTATGATATAGATGCTCCAGCAACAGTAATATTGTAATTTGTGTCGGGTGTGCAAATGACAACACGCAAAATCAAAACGAGACTTCGTACCTTTGTAATGAACTAGCGATCGCGAGATGAATCCAATCCGTCTCACTTGGGTAAAATGTCCATGATAAGCGTCCATTGTACTTTTTGTCCACAAAAGCGTTAAATCCATGAAATATTGATATATTGTCCATTGTTTGTGTCATATTTCTTCTGAACAATCTGCTCTCCATTATTGTTCTTCAAGAAATTATGCAATCTGAGCAGCGTTTATGTTGTAAAACTGTATACGATCGTATACATTAGACTCTCACAAACAAATGAGCCCAAGTATATTTTTCAAAATAGTGCAGCAGTTTTAGTTATAATATCCAAGCAGTGCTGTCAGAGTTTGTGGTGTCTTGAGAGGCATATTCTCCAGCCATTGTCATTGTAGTAAATCTGACGGACAAAACTTTTAGCCAAGATGATCCAACAACGATGCCAAGTTCAGCGGCTGGAATTAGCTGAGGTGACGTGACGCCTAACAGACAGCAGACAAACGGCCAGTAGTGACAGCAGCAGCAATACACCTGTCACTCAAGTGGCCACGCCCTTAATTATGCAGAACTTTAAGGCTTAATATAATTTAAACGGATGAGTTATAAAAAAATTCACCCCCCTCACAGTTGTCATGATGGGCAAAATTAGCTATATAGACCAAAACCACTTTTTGTACCAAGATGTAAACAAATTTTTTTCTGCTGTAAAGTTGGGCATTTAACTATGGGATTGACTCCCTTTTGGAGCCTGTCTCTAGCGGCCAGACGATGAATTGCAGTTTAAGTCACTTGCGTGTTGATTTCAAGAGAGAGAACGGAAGGTTACCACTTGGGGTTGAAACTCACGGTCATGGTAAAGGGGCGTGGCATTTCTGAAGCACGCTCGAAGCGGTTGACAAATCACAACACACTGGTCCAGTCGACCAATCAGAGCACATTGCTTTTTTTAAAAGGAGGGGCTTCATTGAGACAGGAACTAAACAGAGCGTTACTGACAGACTGGGAAGAGAGGTGCTGCAACAATGTCAAATAGGTGAAAAATAATGTGTTTTTTAAAACTGATGCAAGAGAACATTTCATTCCACTGAGAATCCTGTTTCCTTGGCAGCTGAAAAGGGCTCGCGGATTTGAAATATTGTGCTGTGTTCTTTCAGCCACCATGAAAAGTTTACCGGGAGAGAATCATTAGATCCCAGGGCTCTCAAGAACGAGAATGCTAACAGTGTACATGGGCCAAATGTAAATACAGTCACTAATTCAGGCCCCAGAATCCTCTGTGGCACCCACAGTTGACTGCTCCAGTTGTTCCTGCAACGCTTCTGCTGCAGTAAGGAGAAAAATGTGTCACACGACAAGGACTATGCAGGAGCTGAATGCAGGGGAGGATGGACAAATGATGCATCCTACCCAGCAATGCTAACATTGTGACAAAAGATACTCTTAATGAGCACGGCAACAAACAGCATAAGATGGATGGTTTAGTTGAAACCCTCTACGGCACAACCTTCTGTTTTCAGCTTATATTATGAAGAATAAGATGATGACACATCCCTCAGTGATTTAGTCTTTCTGCTGATTTTTTTTTTTACACTGGCGCTAGTATGAAATTAAATTTAGCCTATCACAGAAATAAGTGTCCTGAGGAAAAAGCCTAGTGAGCTGCTTTGCTGTCTGCTCCCTTCTAAGTCAGCATAACCATAAATGGAACCTCATAAGTGGCTTATTTGGAAATCTAGCAACTCTGTTTTCCTCACACGAAACGCACGGGAGACTCAATTAATGATGCAATACTCCAATAAGCATAAAATACATAAATTGCACAAAATATACAATACACTGCTGTATAAAAGTTCAATGCTGGGGTATTTTAAATGTTATTGAAAGAAGTCTCTTAGGCTCACCAAGGCTGCATTTATTTGATCAAAAACACAGTAAAAACAGTAATATTGTGAAATATTATTACAATGTAAAAAAAAAAAACTGTTATCTATTTTAATATATTTTAAAATGTAATTTATTTCTATGATGGCAAAGCTGAATTTTCAGCATTACTCCACTCTTCAGTGTCACATGATCCTTCAGAACTCATTCTAATATACTGATTTGGTGCCCAAGAAACCCTACATCCCAATGTCCATACTATCCATCCTAAATAGTATGTGAGATTAAAATAAGTGTGTCCCAAAGCATAGTATGTTGAAAAGTGTATGTCAAAAGTCCCATGATGGTCTACTGTTTCTGGTAGGTTTTCGAAGTGTGGATCTGTGCACACTATAAAGGCTAATATTGCCCACAACCCATTGTGCTTTGGAGGAGGATTCGGTTCAGAACTACAAACACGAGTAAAAGTTGTTAAAAAAAACTACAAAACATGGCAGATATGCGCGACCGACGATGAGAGGTTTAGATAAAGGTTTGAGTGACTAATAATCAGTTTAACCTGATAAAAAATATTTATTTAATGTTATCCGTGTTATATTTCATCTGCAATAATAATGTGGACTTTTATGAAGATCCGTTTGGCCATTAACCTTTAAATGCATCATTATGCATTAATATGAGGAGAGTTCTCCGCATGAAAGACCTGTGACTACAGATCAACATGCTAATACATCTCTCCGATACGGTAGGAAATTAATTTAAATGTGGAGGATTTGACAGATCAGTTTACAGTGACAGGAGTCTATGGTCAGGATGCAACAGAGAGCAAAGACGTGATAGTATGTCCCAAAGCTTGTGTACTCTTTGGCTACACTTTAAAAGTATGTACTTTTTCTTCACAAAAAGAGAACATACTTTTAGGGCGTAGTATAAGTAGGCGAATTGGGACGCAGCAAAACATTTCTTATTATCATCAACGGCTGTATTCACACTGTAAGTAAATGTGGCCCAAATCTGATTTTTTTGCCCACATGTGACTCATATCTGTTTTCCCCATGAGAGTGTGAACAGTACAAACCACATAGAAACTCATCTTTTCAATTCCGATTTTTGTCACTTCCATAGGTGGTACTAAATCCAATACAGGTCAGATGTTTTGTAATGCGACCACAGTGTGAACAGTCATATTGGAATTCATGCGATTTTTACGTCACTCGAGGTCAATATTCGTCACGATTCTGCACTCATGGGAGTCTATTCAAAAATTTTACATACCCAATGTTATCAAGACAGTTGCGAAAGGTAGTCAGTAGAAGGGCAGTGGTGTGTCAGAACTCATAAGTATTACAGAGACAGCTCTATAATACAAGCAAAACATGAGGGCTCGTATCATAAAAGTTTCTCTGCTCTCTTTTGTCACATCGTCTTTATTTTCGCTGGCTTCCACGGCAGATCACACTATAAATAAACGCGTAATTACCTAGTTTAATGCCCTCCGTGGTTACTTACATATGAGAGTACGCTGTGTTTGTTGCCAAATCCGTGAGTTCCCCGCAGAACTGGGTTACTTTTTCACTGTTGCCGCGGGTTGTTTTGCAACTCCGTGAGTTGAAGCGACCACACCAACGTGATATAAACCCCCGGAATGCGATTTTTACCGGGATACCCTATGGAATGTGACTGGGCTAGTTTTGGACTAGTTTTGAGAAGCAATTGAGTGGATTTTGTGGTAAAAACCTGGCAACCCCGTTTGTATCGTTCTTTTGCGCATGCAGGTCAGTTCAGAACCATGATCTGTTCACACTGGAAATCTGATATTGGCCACATTTAAAACAACAATGTGAACAGCTAGACAAAAAAAAAAAAAAAAATCGGATCTGAGCAAAGATTGGAATTGAGCATTAATGCTCACAGTGTGAACATAGCCAATGTGTCAGGGTTATGTTCAGTTTCATTGGCTGCAGTTACCCAAGTTTTCCTTCCTTGTTTGTTTCCATGGTTTCTAATTGAGTTACACACCTGTTCCTTGTTCTGTTGATGATCTTCCCTTGTGTATTTAAGCCCTTAGTTTTCCTCATTTCTTTGTCCTGTGTTAATGTTATAATCATGTGTGTAGTGATCTACTGTTCTTGTTGTTTAAAACTATCTTTGAATCATTTTCCTGCACCACGCATCTCTCTCCTGGGTTATCTACACATGCCACCGTAAACGTGTTGAAAACAGCTTTTTGTGTAAATTTTTTTCAGAATTCTTTCACGAATAGAAAGTTCAAAAGAACAGCATTTATTTGAATAGAAAACTTTTGTAATCATATAAATGCCTTTACTGTCACTTTCGATCAATTTAATGTGTCCTTGCTGAATAAATGTATTAATTTATTTAAAAAATATATTTTATCTGTTATAATATATATAATATATGTACAGTACTGTGCAAAAGTCTTAGGCACGTCAGTATTTTCACCCCCCCCCCCCCAAAAAAAGGTTTTAAGCCAGTTATTTATAATTTTTGCTATAGTGTGTCAGTAGGAAATATCAGTTCACATTTCCAAACATTCATTTTGCCATTCATTTTAATAATCCAGTGAGATTTTTGAATACACAAGGAGTCTGACAACAGCCGATGCTCCACCATGAGATCTGATCTCACCATCATCGAATCTGTCTGTGATTACATGAAGAAACAGATGAAACTGAGATGCTTGAAGAAACCGACCTGCAAATCTACCTGAAAAATGATGCCCAAGTGTTCCTGGACAAAAGCTGTTTAAAATGCACACCAAATATTGATTTGATTTAGTTAATAGAAGTTAATTGATAAATAAAATCTATTTATGACAGTATTTTTGAAAGCATCCTCACTTTAGAGCATTTTTACACAAATGCCTAAAACTCTTCACAGTACTGTATCTTTGCAGGTCAGTTTCTTCAAGCGTCTTGGAGACACGGCCACAGTTCTTCTGGATTTAGTTTGTCTCAGTTTCATCTCTTTCTTCATGTAAGATTCGATGATGGTGAGATCAGATCTCCGCACAGTAGTGTATGTGTAAATGATTCCTTAGCGATTTCAAGATTGTTTAAGATTAAAAAAACTAATACAGTTATTCAATACATTTGTGCTGTTTAATCAATACCAAATCAATGAGACACATTCTCCACCTGCAAATCATCACCTGGAGAAAATGTTAGTTTGCATTCCCATTCTTCTCAATGGAAGTTGTTCCCTGCAGCTCCAAAAGTACGCAACCTGGTTGTTGCATCAAGGGCGGTCGTAAATGTCCTGTGATTAATCACTCTGGAGCTGCAGAAAAATAACATTGACATTGCTGATTAGCGAATGGAACCAGGAAAACATAAACAGTCCTAAACTCTTCTAGCAGCTATCCTGCATCAAAGTCCATTTCACACTTTTAAAGGCCCGCTAAAAAGGACACCGGTAAAACATCTACTACAACATAATGAAATATTAGTGGTTTATTTGCCCTGCTGTGGTGGATACCACTGTCTAATATTGTGTGTTTAAAATCTGCTTTGAGTTTAAATGCACCTGTTGGTAACTAAATGAGACAGCTATGGCTTGCTGGTGTAGCTTCGGAGACCATTAGAGCCCTCCAGTTTGTCATTGATTACATTCTTTTGGTGAAGAATAGCTATTCCGTCTAACAAGTTTAAACTACTCAGTTGTCAACACATGGTTTTTTGACTGCTGCGGGATTCAAGAAGTTGAGCTGGACTTTAAATAAGGGCTTTGAATAAATGCAGTGATCAAAGCCAAAAAGAAATATTCAAACCAGATGCTTGTGGAATAGAAATGCAACCTTATAACAGGTGCAAATGAGACTCATAAAACTTTACATGCAGGCACAGACTGAATTCCTGTTCAATATGCAGCTGAGGGTGGAGAAATGGCAGTATGGCTACATATTAACATCATATAGATCATCTCATTACAGCATTGATAACCTCCTGGGACCCAGCAATATATTTTTGTCCTCTAGTAGGGGGCATTATTTTTATTTCTACACATGCAACAGTCCTGGGTATACCTTAAAGAGGTTTGGCCATGAAAACTTCCTCTGCTTTTTTTTAAATGTCTGACATGACAATTCAGCAAAGGGCACACTGAAAGCACACAACCGTGAGCACCCTCTGAATCATAAAATAACAAATTGGAAACCCTACAGGCTTGTAGACTTTACAGATGCATGCAAGCGAAGGCTACAAGACTGCAAATCCACATTAAAGGGATAGTTCACCCAAAAATGAAAATTCATGTATATGTATATGACTTTCTTTCTTCAGATAAACACAAACAAAGATTTTTAAGAATATAATCCATCTCTGTGAGTCCATATAATGCCACTGAACGGCTGCTGCTCGTTTGACGCTTAAAAAAAAAACACACACAGCAATCGTAACGGTAATCCATACGACCCCAGTGGTGGATGAATCAATGTCTTCTGAAGTGAAACTATAGGTGTGTGTGTCATGTCTTTAAGTGCAAAGATGGGACAGGGCCTAGGTATAATACATTGATATTTACACAGATTTTCATAAAATATATAACTATAGAGTTTAGAGCATAAGAAAACCTGTTATATGCAAAAAAAAAGTAAAAAAAAAAAAAAAGTAAATAAATTTATAGAAAAACAACATTTATTTCCATCAAGAGGTGCATCAATTTTTTGTCAAGATCTTGTATTGACAATGCAAGAGTCGAGCACTCAGTAAAGTCTCCTCCAGCACATCCTAAGACTTTCAATGAATTTAATGATTCTCTTTTCCACAATTTGATGTCTTCCTATATGGTTGTTTAAGAAATGAAAAGCTACACACTCCACCAATTAGGGTTAGTTAGAAGAACTGTTCCCAAACATATAACATGCTAGAAACATAATAATCACTGCAATAATGTTTCAGTCACAGACTCTTAAGTAAAAGTAATTCAGGAGACCTGTTACCAAAACTTAGATAAATGCATGGTTGCAAGTTAAAAATTCTAATTTATTGTTTCAATTAAACCTTTTAAGTTGCATTATAGTTCTGTTGACATATTAATGTTGATCATTACATCAACTTAATATCATCTGTAATTTAAACTCAAATTTCTGTGTTAATTGGCTTTAAAAAAAAAAAAAACTAGGTTGTAGTAACTTAATGAAATTGTCTTGATAATTTCGGAAATTAGGCAGTGGATTTCTAGTTCCCAACATGCTTTGCATAGGACTGTATAAGGCGAAATGTTGAAATTAAGTGTTAATTTATATGTTTGTAGTGAAGGGAAAGACCTGTTAGTGTTTAATGCTGTTATGTTTGACATTTAAAAGAGTTTCTGTAATGTTTTAGTTTTTGTGGTTGTGCTGAAGAGCAGACACATGAATGTAAACACTATTGACTCTATAAGCAATGACTGCGCTAATGCCAGTGACAAGTAATATCTTACTTGTTCATTAAATATACAGTATCTCACAGAAGTGAGTACACCCCTCACATTTTTGTAAATATTTTATTATATCTTTTCATGTGACAACACTGAAGAAATGACACTTTGCTACAATGTAAAGTAGCGAGTGTACAGCTTGTATAACAGTGTAAATTTGCTGTCCCCTCAAAATAACTCAACACACAGCCATTAATGTCTAAACCGCTGGGCACAAAAGTGAGTACACCCCTAAGTGAAAATGTCCAAATTGGGCCCAAAGTGTCAATATTTTGTGTGGCCACCATTATTTTCCAGCACTGCCTTAACCCTCTTGGGCATGGAGTTCACCAGAGCTTCACAGGTTGCCACTGGAGTCCTCTTCCACTCCTCCATGACAATATCACAGAGCTGGTGGATGTTAGAGACCTTGCGCTCCTCCACCTTCCGTTTGAGGATGCCCCACAGATGCTCAATAGGGTTTAGGTCTGGAGACATTCTTTAGCAAGGCAGTGGTCATCTTGGAGGTGTGTTTGGGGTCGTTATCATGTTGGAATACTGCCCTGCGGCTCAGTCTCCGAAGGGAGGGGATCATACTCTGCTTCAGTATGTCACTGTACATGTTGGCATTCATGGTTCCCTCAATGAACTGTAGCTCCCCAGTGCCGGCAGCACTCATGCAGCCCCAGACCATGACACTCCCACCACCATGCTTGACTGTAGGCAAGACACACTTGTCTTTGTACTCCTCACCTGGTTGCCGCCACACACGCTTGACACCATCTGAACCAAATAAGTTTATCTTGGTCTCATCAGACCACAGGACATGGTTCCAGTAATCCATGTCCTTAGTCTGCTTGTCTTCAGCAAACTGTTTGCGGGCTTTCTTGTGCATCATCTTTAGAAGAGGCTTCCTTCTGGGACAACAGCCATGTAGACCAATTTGATGCAGTGTGCGGCGTATGGTCTGAGCACTGACAGGCTGACCCCCCACCCCTTCAACCTCTGCAGCAATGCTGGCAGCACTCATACGTCTATTTCCCAAACACAACATCTGGATATGACGCTGAGCACGTGCACTCAACTTCTTTGGTCGACCATGGCAAGGCCTGTTCTGAGTGGAACCTGTCCTGTTAAACCGCTGTATGGTCTTGGCCACCGTGCTGCAGCTGAGTTTCAGGGTCTTGGCAATCTTCTTATAGTCTACGCCATCTTTATGTAGAGCAACAATTATTTTTTTCAGATCCTCAGAGAGTTCTTTGCCACAAGGTGCCATGTTGAACTTCCAGTGACCAGTATGAGAGAGTGAGAGCGATAACACCAAATTTAACACACCTGCTCCCCATTCACACCTGAGACCTTGTAACACTAACGAGTCACATGACACCGGGGAGAGAAAATGGCTAATTGGGCCCAATTTGGACATTTTCACTTAGGGGTGTACTCACTTTTGTGCCCAGCGGTTTAGACATTAATGGCTGTGTGTTGAGTTATTTTGAGGGGACAGCAAATTTACACAGTTATACAAGCTGTACACTCACTACTTTACATTGTAGCAAAGTGTCATTTCTTCAGTGTTGTCACATGAAAAGATATAATAAAATATTTACAAAAATGTGAGGGTTGTACTCACTTCTGTGAGATACTGTACATGTTAAATAAGTCATGTTCACATGTGCTATGATAGCTGTTGAACTGATAAGATTAATTGGTTCCAGGGCTACAACTCTGGTTGGAGCAACCTAATTTTTTTGAGTAATCAACTTAAAAATTTGTGTTTATGCTACAAATTATTAAGTTCCTCTAACTTAATGTAGCTTGTTGGTTGAACATAAATTCATTTGAACATAAATTCATTTGCCATAACTCAAAAAAATTGATGCAAACTGTTGCATTATTATTTTTTTGTTTTTGTTGAGCCAACACATGATTTTTTTAGAGTGTATTTGCCTATTTAAATCCAAACAGCGTTTTTTTTTTTTTTTTGGCCGGGCAATAAATATACATACATATAAATATATTTTACATATATATAATACAATTATAAAAATAAAAAAATATTATATCTTTATGTATTTACTTATTATTATTATTATTATTTCATAAAACATATGTTTTCTTTTGGTAAACTTTACAATGATGCACAAAGAAAAACTAAATACCAAAAGCTCTTTTGCTGGGTCCCAGGATGTTATACATGCAGGATTTTCAGAACCATTGTTATTTCAAAGAAATAAACTATTGCATTATATATGAATGGCATTACAAATATTATGAAAAGAATCATAGTGCTTTTACCATAAATGAATAAACCAATAAAAACCATACAGGATCTTGATTCCAATTCCTTTTAAACTACACCGCCACAGAGAGGCAAATGTCTCTTGAGAACAGCACTTTCACAGGCAAACAAGCTGATTCAACCCTGAGAGAAAGTGCATCCCCATCACTATGTTTATTTATTTATAACTTTTATTTTAGATAATTCCTCGGGCAGAAAAATCTGTTGAAAAGAGGAGCACAGAGACAGCTGGGAACATGAGATGCCAGTGTTTAGGAATACAGAATTCATTCAAAAGATATTACACATTGTTCATGGCAACATGCTAGTCTCTGACTGTTTATGATCAAACAGCATGTATGAATGTTATATTTCAAATGATATCAGCTGTTATGTATTTTCTAAATTTTTAAAGAAACAAAAAACAGAATAACTATTGAAAATATTGCAAATATTGATCAAATACATACTGAAAGATCATACTCTGAGGGGAAGCCCATATTGGTGTTTTGTCAACTATAGGCACTTTAGGCTTTTTGGATATATATATATACTACACTATCAGGTTGAGGTCAGGACTCTGTGCAGGCCAGTCAAGTTCCTCCACACCAAACTCGCTCATCCATGTCTTTGTGGACCTTGCTTTGTGCACTGGTGCGCAGTCATGTTGGAACAGGAAGGGGCCATCCCCAAACTGTTCCCACAAAGTTGGGAGCATGAAATTGTCCAAAATGTCTTGGTATGCTAAAGCATTAAGAGTTCCTTTCACTGGAACTAAGGGGCCAAGCCCAACCCCTGAAAAACAACCCCACACCATAACCTCCCTCCACCAAACTTTACACTTGGCACAATGCAGTCAGGCAAGTACCGTTTTCCTGGCAACCGCCAAACCCAGACTCGTCCATCGGATTGCCAGACAGAGAAGCGTGATTCGTCACTCTAGACAACACGTCTCCACTGCTCTAGAATCCAGTGGCATCGTGCTTTACACCACTGCATCCGACGCTTTGCATTGCACTTGAAGTAAGGCTTGGATGCAGCTGCTCGGCCATGGAAACCCATTCCATGAAGCTCTCTACGTACTGTTCTTGAGCTAATCTGAAGGCCACATAAAGTTTGGAGGTCTGTAACTATTGACTCTGCAGAAAGTTGGCGACTTCTGCGCACTGTGCGCCTCAGCATGCGCTGACCCCGCTCTGTAATTTTACGTGGTCTACCACTTTGTGGCTGAGTTGCTGTTGTTCCCAATTGCTTCCACTTTGTTATGATACCACTAACAGTTGACCGTGGAATATTCAGTAGTGAGGAAATTTCACAAATGGACTTATTGCACAGGTGACAACCTATCACGGTACCACGCTTGAATTCACTGAGCTCCTGAGAGCGACCCATTCTTTCACAAATGTTTGTAGAAGCAGTCTGCATGCCTAGGTGCTTGATTTTATACACCTGTGGCCATGGAAGTGATTGGAACACCTGAATTCAATGATTTGGAGGGGTGTCCCATTTGGCAATATAGTGTGTGTGTGTGTATATATATATATATATATATATATTAGGGGTGTCCTCGACTACGGATTTATATAGTCGAATCAGATTCGAATCAGATTGCCTATATTCGACTGTTAGTCGAATCATATATGTGTGAGTGGGATAGTGCGCACGAACTCTTTCCGCGCTCAAGGCCAAAGGAGTATAGGCTACTTTGAAAGGCTCGCGCGCTCAACTGTGCACGAGATGGAGCGGGACGTGGAAAATGAAGTAAGGCCTATACCCGCGCCTTAAGACAACTTTTATTTTCTTTCAAACACAGCACAGACTGCCTGTAAAGTGATAGACGAAACTGACAATGATTTTATCTTTTTTAAACTGAAATGAAAGGAAATGTGGATAAACATTCACAGCCACAATGTACAGAACACCACACAAAGATATAGAAGAAAATGAATAAAAACATTTTGCATCAATAAACCTTAAAAATATATATATATAAATAACTGCAGAAAGGCCACACTGCAGATAGATATGCATTTCACATGTCGGCAAATCAAATTAAATCGGCTAAATTGCCTGTGGGAGCAAGCTAATTTATTTATTTAATTAAAAAAATTAAAATTAAAGAAATTATTAAAATAACGAAAGTATAGCCAGAATTGTCAACTTTGTCTTTTTAACTGCAGAGACAATAAACGCTAAACTGGAGTGGCAGCCTTTTTAGCTAAACATTCACAGCATCCAAAAATCAAATTAGAACTGGCTGAAATGTTTTGAAATCACTTGTTCCCTACCTGATTGAGAGAGGGAAAAAAAAAAAAATCCAGTCTTTCACGCGATCTGCCTGTGTCCGTTTGAGTCTTTTCAAATAGCGCGCTAGTCAGCTAATATTAGTCAGCTCGTTAACGTTGGCCGGCAGAAGCACGCCGCAGTGTTTGTCGTTGTTCAGTGGTAGGACATGAGCTGTTGGCACAACTTGCATATACGTTTTTTGGATCATCTTTTACCATTTCAAAGTGCATCCAATTCTACACTTTAGATTTTCTTATCCCAGACATTGTTAAAGATTTAATCTCTGCCGCCAAGATGCCCTCTGTCGGTCACGGATCATGGAAGTGAAACTTAAATTTGTCACAGGGGTGATTGGATTTATTCACGCACATTAAAAATATTTATTAAAAGCTTCTTTCTTTTCACATGTTTATTCATAGCATTATCATAATAGGCTGTATATTAACCTATTGGGAGAGAACCGGTATGTCTATGAAAATCAGATATTGAGCACCCCCCATATCTCGTTTCATAACACCTCTGCAAAGATTCAACTGTGAGATTGGTAGTCGAATCAGGCTCCTCCTATCGAAGCATCGAATCGTCGACTATTCAGGGTCACCCCTAATATATATATATATATATATATATATTATATACATATGGCTAGGCAGTGATTCTTTCTTTAAACAAGGGCCCTGATGGTTTCAGTCTGACCTTCACAGTCTGGGTGGCACATTTCAGCACAGATTGTTTTGTGATCCTGTCACAATGTAATACAGGCTTTAAAAAGAGCCTGTTATTGATGGATTTGCCAGTTACAGGGGTCATATCATGACGAATCAAATTCCCCTTGATCTTTTGAGATAAATGAGCTTGATGTACCATGAAAACATACTGTAAATTTCAGAACTCAAAACTTCCTCTTCAAAAAGGCCATATCTTGAAAACTGAGCTACAGAAAAACTTTGTGTCACAGATGCAGCCTGGATTGTTTTGTGAATCTGTCGCAATGCAGGGTTTGCAAAGAGACTGTTTTTGAAGAAGGGGCATGTTAACTAACTATAATTGACACAACATCAAACACACAAGCCAGCTTGTGAGCAAAACTGGAGAAAACAGCCAACGCTGTTACGTATTTCGCATGCAAAGGGAGTGAACACACCATTTAAATTCTCAACCTCATTGGAAATACGTGCCTGTGGTGACATTTCTGCAAAAATGATATTACATTGATTCTTTCCTGTTTCGTGGCACTTTGAAAGTCAAATGTGCAGTGAGTGATGCTTAAAAGCACGTTCAGTTTTATCCAAAACAGAATGTAAATGTGAATCTGGCAAAGTTTCATTATGTTGGTTGTTGTGTGTATCGCAGCAGTTCAAAATTAAATGTCCAGTGAGTGGCACTAAAAGCTTAATGCTCTATGTAAATAATGTACTGCCTACACTGAACCCTAACCTATAGTTTTAGCAAAAGCACACAAGAGAGATAAAACTGCATTTGCAGAAGCAACCATCAGTGCTGTATCAGGTGAGCTACTGAGCAAGTTTACAACAGAAAAAACATATATATGGAGCTGATTATGTGATGCAAATGTCAAACTGTGTTAGTTTACAAGTAATGCACTATGGTAAAACTGTTCTGAGGTCAAAACATAGTATTGTGCAAGTAACTGCAAAAATAAGTCTTTATTAATCGATAATCTGCCCCTGTTATCATAATCTGTGTGAAAAAGGAATAAAAGTTGTTGGTGCTTGGTTTTAGAAGTGCCTGTAGTTGAAGAAACACTTACATAAGAAACAGACAATCACTTTTAACAACTCCCTCACTGTTGACTTGGCACCCTTTGTCGTATATTCTGAGGCACACTGAAAAACATCTGCAATCTGTGCTTCTATCTCGAGTCTCTGTGGGAAGATCTTCCTGGAGGAAAGCTTTACATTTAGCTAGAAAGTGATTCTTTCTTTTAACAAGGGCCCTGATGGTTTCAGTCTGACCTTCACAGTCTGGGTGGCACATTTCAGCACAGATTGTTTTGTGATCCTGTCACAACGTTGTTGGCGTTTTAGTTCCTCTAGTGTTCATTTCAGCTGGAAACTGCAGTGAATTGTATGTGTAGGTACATTTTTGGAGTTTAAAAAAAAAAAAAAAAAAAGGTAGATTTCCATTGAGCTTAGGATGTTATTTGTAAGGCCATGTTCACACAATAACACGGTTGTGTTGTGCTGTATTTGAGTCCTTAATATTTTCAGGAATGATAACCGCATTCTATAACAGAACTCACACCCGTAAATTTTTAGGAGTCGCAACTGCATTCTATAACAGAACTCACACATGTAAATTCTCAGGAGTCACAACCATATTCTATAACAGAGCTCACACCCGTAAATTCTCAGGAGTCGCAACCGCATTCTATAACAAAGCTCACACACGTAAATTTTCAGGAGTCGCAACCATATTCAATAACAGAATTCACAACCGTAAATTCTCAGGAGTCTCAACCGCATTCTATAACAGAACTCACACCCGTAAATTTTCAGGAGTCGTGAACCGCATTCTATAACAGAACTCACGCACGTAAATTCTCAGGAGTGACAACCGCATTCTATAACAGAACTCACACCCGTACATTTTCAGGAGTCGCAACCGCATTCTATAACAGAACTCACACATGTAAATTCTCAGGAGTCACAACTGCTTTCTATAACAGAACTCACACCGACTCAAATGCTCCACTCTCCAAACAGATATAAACACATTCTGTAACAGAACTCACACCAGTAAATTTTCAGGAGTCGCAACTGCATTCTTTAACAAAGCTCACACAAGTACATTTTCAGGAGTCGCAACCATATTCAATAACAGAATTCACAACCGTAAATTCTCAGGAGTCTCAACCGCATTCTATAACAGAGCTCACACCCGTAAATTTTCAGGAGTCGCAACTGCATTCTATAACAGAACTCACACCCGTAAATTCTCAGGAGTCACAACTGCTTTCTATAACAGAACTCACACCGACTCAAATTCTCCACTCTCCAAACAGATATAAACACATTCTGTAACAGAACTCACACCAGTAAATTTTCAGGAGTCGCAACTGCATTCTTTAACAAAGCTCACACACGTACATTTTCAGGAGTCGCAACCATATTCAATAACAGAACTCACACCGTAAATGTTCCGAAGTCGCAACCGCATTCTATAACAGAACTCACACCTTTAAATTCTCAGGAGTCGCAACTGCATTCTATAACAGAACTCACACCTTTAAATTCTCAGGAGTCGCAACCGCATTCTATAACAGAGCTCACACCCGTAAATTTTCAGGAGTCACAACCATATTCTATAACAGAACTCACACCCGTAAATTTTCAGGAGTCGCAACCGCATTCTATAACAGAACTCACACCCGTACATTTTCAGGAGTCGCAACCACATTCTATAACAGAACTCACACCGTAAATGTTCAGAAGTCGCAACCGCATTCTATAACAGAACTCACACCTGTAAATTCTCAGGAGTCGCAACCGCATTCTATAACAGAGCTCACACCCGTAAATTTTCAGGAGTCACAACCGTATTCTATAACAGAACTCACACCCGTAAATTTTCAGGAGTCACAACCGTATTCTATAACAGAACTCACACCCGTAAATTTTCAGGAGTCGCAACCGCATTCTATAACAGAACTCACATCTGTAAATTTTCAGGAGTCGCAACCGCATTCTATAACAGAGCTCACACCCGTAAATTTTCAGGAGTCACAACCATATTCTGTAACAGAACTCACATCTGTAAATTTTCAGGAGTCACAACCGTATTCTATAACAGAACTCACACCCGTAAATTTTCAGGAGTCGCAACCACATTCTATAACAGAACTCACATCTGTAAATTTTCAGGAGTCGCAACCGCATTCTATAACAGAGCTCACACCCGTAAATTTTCAGGAGTCACAACCATATTCTATAACAGAACTCACACCCGTAAATTTTCAGGAGTCTCAACCGTATTCTATAACAGAACTCACACCCGTAAATTTTCAGGAGTCGCAACCGCATTCTATAACAGAGCTCACACCCGTAAATTTTCAGGAGTCACAACCATATTCTATAACAGAACTCACACCCGTAAATTTTCAGGAGTCACAACCATATTCTATAACAGAACTCACACCCGTAAATTCTCAGGAGTCTCAACCGCATTCTATAACAAAACTCACACCAGTAAATTTTCAGGAGTCGCAACTGCATTCTATAACAAAGCTCACACACGTAAATTCTCAGGAGTCTCAACCGCATTCTGTAACAGAACTCACAACCAGGACAAGTTTGGCTCAACTATGGTCATGAGAGAACATGAAGTGTGATAATTGATATTAAATCAATCAAGATTCTGTCCAACACCTTTAAGCCATTCTGTGTTTGCATATTTGCTGCGTTCTGCCATCATAAGGCACAGACGTTTATCTGCAATATGACCCAGGCCTGGATGAGAATCACTGGACAGATTTATTGAGTATGGATCAAACATGAGCAGCTTGGGGAGACTATATACATGACTCACGACAACCATCTGTAGAGTAATACAAAATTAAAAGTATCAAACTTTGCTTATCTCAGGGTTAAAAATGGGGTTTACCTGGCGTTAAAAAAGGATAGGTAGCCCAAAACTGAAAAATCTGTCATCATTTACTCACTGTCATGTCATTTAAAACCTCTATGACTTTCTTTATTCTGTGCAGGACGCCAGCATTATTCAAAATATCTTCTTTTGTGTTCAACAGAAGAAAATAAAATGCATACAGGGTTGGAACATGAGGATGAGTAAAAGGTTTGATTAAGACCTGAAATATTCTTAATAAATTCTCCTGACACAGGTTATGTGGCTCATTCACATTGTGCACATGGACTGTGTCACTCATGGCAGGGATTAGGCTGGGACTAAAGGTTTTATTCCTCATATACTGTTCCTCTCTCCAAAGCCACAAACCCCCTTTACCCCTTCATCTTGATCCTTTCATTGATCCTGCTTCTTTGGCAGGATGACACCTCTCACGCGGGAAAGCAGAGAAGAAAAGTGGCATTACTCTGATCAAAGTTCAGTAGGATATTCCTGTCCCCTAAGGTGTAGATTTTATATCTGTCATTTAGATTAATTTCTTTGCAGCACATCGATCATTCATACTTGGGAAAATCATGTACCAGAAAGGCTTTAGCATTATACAAGATTATCTGAGAGTAATGTAGTACCTGGGAATATGAATATCAGATCCTCACTTAGTTTCTACTCAGACACTGCCGCACAGGGAATCAAACTCATTTCAGTGTACACATTGAAGATTATGATAGTAATATTGCAAAATATTATTAAAAACTGTTTTCTGTTTTAATTTGTTATTGTTATTGTAAAATTACTCCAGTCTTCAGTCACATGATCCTTCAGAAATCATTTTAATATGCTGATTTGCTGCTCAAGAAACATTATTATTATCAGTGTTGAAAACAGTTGTGCTGCTTAACATTTTTGTGGAAATTATGACACATCTTTTTTCAGGTGAACAGAACTGTATTTATTTGAAATAGAATTCTTTTGTAACAATATAAAAGTCTTCACTGTCTCTTTTAATCAATTTAATGCACCCTTGCTGAACAAAATATTAATTTCTTTGGAGAACAAAAACATACAGGCCTCACACTTTTAAACCTCTGTATATATTGCAATATCTCAGAGAACACATAAGAGACAAACACTGAATAAAGAAGCTTACATTCTGGATTATAGATCATGTTGAGTTTAACACATGCTTCACAAAACACCCCATCAAAGGCACTACTTCTGCATTAGGGTGAGAACATAATCCCATAATACCCATAATGCTTTGCAACTTGAACAACCAATGAGAACTGTTTACATAGCAACGCTCACTATTTCTATCTCAAGAGCATGCATTACAAACACAAACAACATGAACATCATCGACCTCAATAAAACTAAAATATAAGGTGTTACCTTGTTTGATGGGTTTCTTTCCTGTTGCCCTCCAAGAAAAGTCTTTCAAGATCAGTTTTGCCACAATTTTATAGTGTTTTTAAAGTTGATTTTCTTACCATTTTTTCCACTTCTTTTTTGGTTTTAAAATTATTAAAATTTAATTTAATTAAAATTTTATGTATTTTAAGCAGTTGCTAGGTTATATAAATTAGTTCTAGTCACTGTTGATCTGGATACAAATGCTCGTTTTCATCCGTTCATGCTACAATTTGCTGGAAAGAGTAGCTTGTTGTTGGAGACGAGTAGGTTTTTTGAAAACAACTAGATGGTCAAACTACTGAAAAAAGTAGGTGAGTAGTAGGCTATCACATCTTTTAGTTTTAGGGGGCGTTTACACAACACCATTTTCAACTAAAAACAGAAAAAATTATGCGTTTTGGCCATTCATTTACACGACAATGGCGTTTTGGGGGCCTGAAAACTAGTGATGGGTGCTTTCGAAACACTGCTTCATGAAGCTTAGAAACTTTTACGAATCTTTTGTCTCGAAGCAGTGGTTCGGAGCGTTTCAAACTGACAAAGTCACGTGATTTCAGTAAACGAGTCTTCATTTCGTCACAATTGTTTCAAAACGTTTCGAAATTTCAATGGTTCACCACTGGGGGTGATCTCTGTGAACCCATGAATCATGCAGATTCACTGAGATCGCCCCCAGCGGCGAATCTTTGAACAAAACGTCTATGTCTATTACCTGAGTATTAAGTGTTTTGAGTGTCTATTACCTGATCTCTGATGAGTTTATACATTTGTAAACGTTTTAATGAGGTATTTGTATAATTAAAATAAATAATATTAGTTAATGGTTTAGCTATCTCATCCATAGAACAAACAGAACAAGCCCTGAAAATCTATAAAAGAATATTATACACACACTTAATATTTAATGGTATTAGATGGTTAGTTTTTGAAAACAGGTTTCAAACTGCAAGTTTTTGAAAACAATACCATTATCATCCCCATGTAAACTACAAAAACACAAATTTCGTGTTCAGTCTATAGGTATAGTGTTTCTTTACAAAGTGGCATCGCCAACTACTGGCCTGGCAGCATAATACAGCATTTTTAGTCGTTTTGGTGGATTCTTGTGAACGGGGATCATTTTGACAATGGTGTCGTCTGTACACAAAAAGTTTTTAGTGCTTTGTTGTTGTGTAAACATAGCTACCCTTGGTAACTACTCAATTCTCTTTTTGGGAGTGGGTTTACATGCAGGTTGTAACTTAACTAAGTGCATACCACCACCTACTGGACTGGAGTGTGATTATACTTGAATCTAAGATGATTTCACATGTCCCATGCTTAAAACCACTGTTCATAATAAATGTTATAACTGCTTTTAACATTTAACCTGCTCCTGCTCTGATATTTTATACGCTGGGTTTTGGGAATTACCTATATAAATCCTGACACCTGTAATTCTCTTTGGATTTCAATTCTTTCCCATTCATATTTAAAACATATTACTAATTCATGTTCAACAGTTTCCATTTCCTGACATGTATCACATAAACCTGTATTATGTTTCCTGATCATTTCCTTCATCCATTTTGTCTGCTTTTTAATTTCCCTTCACACCAACATGTGCTGGAAGCCATATAAAATGAACTATGCCTACCTGTCTTCATCTGTTTAATATGATCAATATTTCAGTCATAATATCATACTGACATGTGTGAAATGAGAGAAGGCTACAGAGACTTTTGCTAACTTATGCCATTTTGCTAATTTCAACTTCAAATACAGACTCTTTATTGCTGTTTTACAGAGCCTTGGGCTGTCAGAGTAATTTCTTAGGACACATCAGTGACAACTGTCAGGTAGTGGGAATATTTTCTGTGTGCTATTCCAAAATAATTGCTTGCAGCATAAATAAAGTAAAAAGTTCAGCTCTACTTTAAGGCTGTAATAAAATATATAAGTTTTAAAATCTGAACAGTTTTAGTTATTTATTGATTACAGAGAAAATCTTGGAATCATTCACTAAACGACACTAATAGACGTTCATTCTGAACACAATACACTCACGCCTAAGCAAGCACCTCATTTCTAGAAGTCACATGACAAATGAAAACAATATATGGTCTAAAATTGGCTCAAAATATCAAACAATCTTCCGACTAGACAGATTCATAGACTGAAGCTAAAAAAAAGTATGTGCCTATCATACACAACGCAAAATGAACAAATTAATGTGCGAAATGAACTCTGACTGCTGTTAATGTGCAGGACTGGTTTTCGGCAACTGAAGTCTTATCCAGACTGCAAATTATGGCAAAAATCTGGGCAACATTCATGTAGTCTATTCCAGCCATTACGTATAACACTACTGCTGTCAAACGTCCTGTCGGATTTCTGCTCAGGCATGCTTAAAGGGTTAGTTCACTCAAAAATGAAAATTCTTTCATCATTTACTCACCCTCATGTTATTCCAAACCCGTAAGACCTTCGTTCATCTATGGAACACAAATGAAGATTTTTGTTGAAGTCCGAGAGTTTTCTGTCTCTCCATAGAGATCCAACGCAACTACCACTTTCAGGTCCAAAAAGGTAGGAAAGACATCATTAAAGTAATCCATGTGACTCCAGTGGTTTAACCTCAATTTTATGAAACGAGAGTGCTTTGTTTGTGCCAAAAAACATAATTTACCACTTTATTTATGAAAATATTGATCTGCAATAAGCGTTCACGAGAGCATCAGGACGCATGCGTGTTGTGTTCACGCGAGAGCTGACGTGAACACACTTTGGATAATATTATAATAAAGTGGTTAAACCACTTGAGTCACATGGAGTACTTAAATGAGTCTTTCCTACCTGTCTGGACCTTGAAAGTGGTAGTTGAGTTGGATCTCAATGGACAGACAGAAACCTCTCAGATTTCATTAAAAATGTCTTCATTTAGGTTCTGAAGATGAACGAAGGTCTTAGGAAATTGAATGACACAAGGGTGAGTAAATAATGACAGAATTTTCATTTTTGGGTGAACTAACCCTTTAAAAATAATTATATAAAGTGTACATTATATGCTTGATCATTTTCAATCTGAAAACAGTAAATTAATAAATAAAATGGTGAAAGATGTGGCCAAAAGTGACTCATTTAGAGAATCCTGCAGTGACTAGCATCGGCCTGTCTGCATTCGGCTGGAGGAAGACGAATGGAATCAATACCTCAGCATTTCCATGACTTTGTAAAATGAAGTGTCAGGGCTCCAGTGAGCCTATTTTGGGACGTTGATGGGATTGCTTTTGTAATTAGCCATGCCAGAGTCCTTGACGGCCACGTCTGGGTATTCAGGGTGAATGAAACCTCATCAGCTGAAGGACGATAGCCTGTCCCCCCACGTCACTTCTCTGTTCAAAAACCGAGCAGCTAAGAGCAGTCAACTCTTATTTGTTTCATCAAAAGCCTGTGCTTTACCAAAAGGTCTTTTAGTATTCACCTTGCTCGAGTAAAAGGCTGGTATTGTCCTGCTCCTGGTCTCCCTAGGCTGCCGTTCAGAGCGGCAGTGATGGAATAAGAGGGGCAGAGTTTCACTGCCGCATCTCTAGAGGTGTCCTGCCTCATATCCATTACGCTGATTGATGGCTTCTGTGGGGGACTCATTTTCGCTCACAGTTGTGTGCTAAAAAGATTAAAAACAATAAATTTGTGAATGTTCCCTCCAAGGTTGGGACATATCATTCTTATACATCTAGTCAGTTTGCTGCAGATATAATTAAAGAGAAAGGTTACTCACGCATGTTGTGGAGGCGGATGCTTTTTTGAAGACATTGTGCTGATTAATAACAAGGTAACATTTCAGTGTTGGCTAAATTAGTTTGCCAATAAAAAAATTAACAAGCTTCATAGCTAAAATCTGCAGTCTTGGAGCAATAGAGTGCTGCAGGGATGATGTATTTTTGTAGGCCAACCTGGAAGTCAACAATAGGATTTTTCCATTTCCATTTTGGATTATTGCAGAAAATAAGCTCTGTGACCAACTACAGTTTATGATCACTACACTGATGACGTTTAATGTCCCTGACAACCTCTGTAGTCACATTTAGCCACTTGTTAGCAACCGCCTTTTTCAAGTAAAAAGTTTTGTAAAAAAAAAAAAAAAAAAAAAAATTCACAAAGGGGTATTACTGATGTATTTTATGTTGTAGAATAAACCGTGAAAATATCTTGAGCTTGTGTTAACCACAGACCTTATTTCAGGCCTTTATCCAAAAGCTCACTCAAAAAAAACAATGACTTCAGGACGATGGAACCAGAAGTGCTAACATGCTAACTTGTTTACGGGTTTATGTGTTTGTAAAGTTAGCAATAATAAGCGTAGACAAAGATGGTCTTATTATTAGGAGATACGTGGGTCTGTGGCTCCACCATTGGAAAAAGCATAACGGCTAACTTGGATCATGTGTGATTTGATAACCAATCACATTACAGCCTTGACGTCATTAAATTTCGTTCAGAGTTGTGCGACAGTGTGTTTGCGGATACCATAGAAATGAATGAGACATTTTGACATTTTCTAAACCCTTCTTATGACGAATTTCCAAGTTGTACTCTTGCACAATGAGGGACCAGCGCATCAGGCATTGATTAGAGGTGCACATTCGAAGCAAGAAGGTTAGCGGATTGTGGTCAGTATAAACTAACACTGGGGTACAACTACCTCCAATATAAACTTCAAAATGTTGCAGCGCCAAGAGGAGAGCTATAAGGTTTCCTTCTCTATGGTACTGTAATTCTGCTACACCCCCACCCATAAACTGAATCCTACCTGTTGGGCAATTGTCTGTGACTTTCCATATAAAACAGCATTTTTTTCAGTGTAAACTCTTAAAATAGATCAATCCGAAACTAATATTTAATAGCAAACATGTTGAAGATTAGCCGATGTGCTGTCGATTCATTAAATAATAAGCCGTTTTCCATCTGGTTTATCCAAAATTGTCAACATTCATATCAATGCTTTTATTCATGTTATTCATTTTTAGTCATTTATTCATCAATGGTTAATGACATATCTATATGTTAATGGTTAATGACATATCTATATCTATATGTCTATGGTTAATGACATATCTATATCATTATATCTGAATTCATATATCCATATATTTCTTCTCTATATATTAACCTTCATCGTATATTCTCTTTATTGTTACTCATATGTTTATTATTCATTATATTTTTATCTTCTCAAGGTACTATTGTTTGAGAATATACTTGCTATATTCAATTGTTCTTCAAATGTGACTAGATATTTTGTTACTCGTGTGTGGTTAGGTATTGGACGCCTTCCAAGTACTGCAGAAGTGACGACGTTCTCAGAATTTGTTGCTCATTTGAACTTGATGTACCTTTCCTGCAATATTATTTTGCACAACGTAAGACATGATATTTGAAATGTGCAAGCTTTGTGTTCCGTTGTTGCAAAAGGTGTTAAACCCACACCTTGGTAGCTATTTCTGTCTCTCTTGCATAGTCTCTGTATAAGTCTCTGTTGTCCCCAGAATGTGTCTGTGAATTTTCAGCTCAAAATACGTCACAGATGATTTATTATAGCTTGTCAAATTTGCCCCTATTTGGGTGTGAGCAAAAACACACAGTTTTTGTGTGTGTCCCTTTAAATGCAAATGAGCTGCTGCTCCCGGCCCCCTTTCTAGAAGAGGGTGGAGCTTTAACAGCTTGTGATTCCACAACAACAAAACTGGAGAATCTCACGCAGCTAAAATGATGATTGTCAGTAGCGGTGTTAAGCCTTACATTGTTCAAACCGGAGTCAGATACTGATGGAGAGACTCAGGAAGAAGTGGCTCAGATGCCACATGCAATAACAGAACATTTGTAATGTTTTTTAGCACAGACATTGTGTATATCCAGCTGCTAAAGCGAGGAAACAGAAATGGCGGACTGCTGCGGCTCTCTCAGGGCAGTATCTATGCTCGTCGCCAGTCATGGGCGGGGCTGGAACCACACATTTGGAGAGACTGTTTATGATTTATGGGGATTATAAAAAAAAAGGAGTGGGTGGATTTTTACCATTATAGGCTGGTTGTTTACACACACTGTGGACACACATCTGTGTTCAAACAACTTATTAAAGTGAATTTTGCATAATAGGTCGCCTTTAACAGTCACAAGACCAGTCATGACTCTTTTAGCAGGAAGACATACATCACTGACACAATGGATAGTTCAGTTTGACCTTTCTTATTTGTCCAAAACAGGACCTTTAAGTGGGATGTAAGTTTTTTCCTATGCTTTCAGATATACAGTAGGGGGGAGACCGGGGGCAATTATAACAAGTTTTGGTCATGTCGTCATTACTCAAAAACCTTTTGAAATATTTGGATACAATTTTTATGTCAGTAACTTAGTATCTGTGTTCTACTTGTTAACAGTCACCAAATGTTTTTACAAGCAATGTTAGAGTCACAATATTGATTGAAACATTAGAAGTCAAATGTTACATCTGCCCCCATATATGGGGGCAATTGTAACAACATATGTAATACCTTCATATAAATACCACTGACCACAATAAACTCCAGAGAATATGGATATAGTTAAAACTATTTAATATCCACTATATCCATATTATCCAGAACAATTAATTAACTCCCCTTGCTGTTTTCATTGGTCTGAACCTAGACATGCTGTAAACAGAGAGTGTACAGGGCCTACTCAGTAAAATGGATCCCCAGATAGAGAGGCAAAAACACTTTCCTTAAATTATTGGAAAAAATAATCTATTTTGATGTCCTAACTAAGCTGGACACTATTTTGATGGTGTCTAGGGCAATTGTAACACTGTGTTACAATTGCCCCGACTGTACCACCCCGTGACAAGCTATCCTGCTAGCTAGAAACAACAAAGCTAATGTTTGACAAAGATATCAAATGTTAGACTCCAGAATGGTCATCAAAACAAGACATTAATGGTTAAGACAGTATGAGGAAAATACTGTAGATGAAAAAAATTACTTTCATACCTCAAAAATGAGTCTTTGTAGAAAAACTTTACCAAGTATGATTTAGAAGTTTGTCTTTTGGCATGCAGAGCGGGATCTCCACAGAGCACATGCAAAATGAGTTTCATGGTTCTGTCTCGTTTCTGATTTGTGTAATTTGAGATGTTACAATTGCCCCCTGTTACAATTGCCCCCGGTCTCCTATATGACCATCGATCTGTGGTTGTTCCACTCCTTCTGCTTCTGACTTCTATTCCAGCTCTCTGCTACTTTGGCGCCAATCTTTTTGATATCTTCTGACAAAGATTATTATGCTCAAAACTCAGAATCTTAAAATTGTAGATGTTAGACTTTTGATTGTCAGACCTCTTGTCTTTTGTATCAACGCTGTGCTCAGCTATTAGATTTGATTATCATTTATTCGTCATTGATTATTCATTTACTTCAATTTTAATTTTTCTCTTCAATATAATAAATCATTTTTCATCAACTTCTTTGACTGCCTGGGTCTGATTGCATCACCATCAAAAGCAGTTTATTCAGTGTAGTGAATGACATCCATTCAAAAAAAACGGCCTCTTGTCTCCTTCCCACAGCGTTAGTAGGCATTACGCTTATTTCAGCTAAGGTTGCAGGCTTGCCTTCAAGTGGCTTTGGTGTAGAGGTATACACATTACACTGCAAAATTCTAGGCTCTCTACTGACACCTGTGGTTGAAAAATAAAATAGCAAGTTCCTTGTAGAGGAACGCCAGTCAAACCCAACAACTCTGAAAAAAAAAATCATGAATGTAGGCTTACCATAGTGACTTTAGGTAAGACAAGAATGTGGTTTTAAACAATTTTAGTATGTACTGGCACAATAATTGATTTCACACTAAAAATGAAACAAGAAATATTCTGTTGTGAATAGTTTTTTCATTATTTACTCACTCTCTGCCATAGTTCTCAAATCTCATTTTCATTCCACGGCAGGCATGTCGAGTTCTGATATGTTACATAAAGAACCAATGTATAACATCTATGACATAAGACCTGGTGCAACAGATCTCACACGCAAGGTCATCAACCTCAATCTTCAAATGACAGCAGTCCTAGGATACAGGATACATTATGCAAATCTGCCTATAAAAATGTGTTGAGACATATAGAAATGTCTCAGGGTGTTCTTTCTTTAAGTAGACTACTGTCAAAGTGGAGCAAGAGTTTGAGAAGCGGATTGCTGAGTAATTTAGCTAGATAAGCTACCTGAATAACAACATATCTGGTTAAATGACACAGAAATGTGAAGGTAACTCTATCACCCCCTTGAGTATACTGAGGTTTGTCATTGCCACAGTAATGCAAGAATGCATGCAAAACTGTCCAACAGAACCACAATGTCTTGACCAAGCATACTTGTACATGAATGTTTCTGGCCTAAATTGCTCCAGATGTCAATAAAATGATCTGAAGTAGCTGAAATCTGCCTTTGCAAGGAAATACAAGGAGCTTCATGCTAGATTCTCAACACCCTGCATATTTCACAGTGCTTAAATGACAGATCAGAAACTGAATCCTCTGCCCTGCATTTTACCTCCTCAATTAGTCCAAATGTCCTCCACACAGCGCTAAGATACTGGCACATCTGTCTAGGCGAAATCCTCAGGTTTCAAATGACTGAGAGATGAAGTGATACTTCCTCTTTGCAACTGTTCAGGCTTGAGCAGGGATCAACACGGCTACAAAAGATATGTCTTAATACTTGAGATTTTACAAGCCTCTCTCAGCATGATTTCCCAGCTCAGACATAAGGTTTAGATAAAATCTAAAAGATGTTTCATGAGGTGTTTTATGGAGGACCACCCTGTGTGGTGTTTTCAATGTTCTGTTCTGTTGATGTTGGCACGGTATGCTGCATGTTACGCATGATAATGCGCTTCAGCTTAAGTGTGATTTTGGGCCTGAGGTCAAGCTGAAATGGAGGAGAGCCATCGTTCTGAAGAAAGTAAAAAGCATCCTAAAAAACAAACTCAGAAAATTGTTTTCCCATTTACACAGCAGGAATTCTGATTATGCTCCAGCATCTAAACTCGTCAGCGCTGTGAATTTCAATGCATCAACAACAATCACAGCTTTACCGCCATAAAATGCTTCCAGCAGAGTTTGGTTTTTAGCCTCAAAGCAGACTGGAAAAATTTGCAGCAAATGGATCATTTGTTTCATATGGTAATAAAGAACAGACATACTGTTGATTTAACTAGAACTGTTCTATAAATGCAATAAATAAATAAATGGATTGTTAAATATATGCACTATATTATATGAGTTACATTTTGCTTAACCTGATATTGATGTCTTAATCTTTTAAGACATCAATATCAGTGCCAAACAACACTAAATTTCAAACCTACCTCCTTCTCCTGTTAGACCAAACAGTAGTCCTGCCCCCAACTCATGCCACTGGTTGAGCCAATAATATAGTCCCAGTCAGGCTACTCAAATCAAGGGTTTGGCTGGTTAGCATGATCCAGTTAGCACCTGCTGGTGGTACTACATCACTATAGGGGGCAGAAATTGTATTATTGCCATCAAGATTGGCCATGATCTTGCCAGCGTTGCATAATGAATCAAAATATACAAAGAGATTGTAATTCACTTGGCTGAGAAATAACATGCTTCACTGTAAGGAAAGAGAAATTGCACAAACTGAGAAGAAGAAACTGAAGGAGCTGTTGAAAATCCAGAAAGGATTTTAGTATTTCCAGTTTAAAAGTTGGAAACAAAAAAGACAGGATACAGTATGTGAATTGTATGTTGATGTGGGTGCACAGCACCAAATGGGATCAAGGTTCCACAATCTACCCACATATCCAGGAATGTCTGGAAAGTGCAGTACATTACAGATAATATGACAGATACGTTTACCACCTGATGGTAATTACTGGTCGAATATTCACGGTAAACCTCAGAAAATGCCATGGCCTCCGGTTATTTTCCTAAACTAATATAAAATATTGAGCCCAATAAGAATCCTTTTATGCATCTTGGCCAGAGTTTGGGGAAGTCTGGTGTTTATCTGGGGTTTTGGATGCCTGTAGTATGTTGGTTTCTGAAGCATATCATTACAGTCAGGCAGAACGGGACTATTCCAGTCCGAATCTTTTCTTGGGGCTCAGCTGGAAGCCACAGAGGGTGTGTGCCGCTCACATACCAATTTTGCAAAAACGTGTTTTAACAAAGTACTTCAAAAATAATTTGAAGTCAATAATTTACATGTAAAATATTTAAATTTTACAAGGGAATCCAAGATAAACAAAATGCTGTATTTTTGACATGCATGATAGTACTGTGAACAGTTTGATAAACAAATTAATATTGAGGGGTTTTATTTTGTTTTTTAATTTTTTTGAATGAATAATTCAAATGATTCATTGACTCACTCACAAAGACAGTAGGCTCGTTTGATGAGCAAAATCTGTGAATGTTGTCATATTTCTAATCAATCAAGTTTATTTCAGGAATACATGGCCTCTCGGCCCATAGTTCCACAGAATCACAATAGCATAACAGATACTCTTTTCTTCATTCCATGATATTGCCCTCCACAGGTCAAAGTTCGAACTAAATTGTCATATACAATATGCTAGTGCAAGTATATAACAATTAGTTCAAACTTTGACCTGTGGAGGGCAGTAATACACTTAGCAGCATCTACACTGCCGGAATTCTAATAGAGAAGAAGAAGAAGAGAGCTAGTTCAAGATGAGCGTCTATGGTTAAAACGTATATAATTTTTTATTTTTTTTAGAAAATGACCGATCGTTTCACTAGATAAGACCCTTATTCCTTGTCTGGTATCGTTTAAAGCCCTTTGAAGCTACACTGAAACTGTAATTTTGACCTTCAACCGTTTGGGGCCAATTGAAGTCCACTATAAGGAGAATAATCCTGGAATGTTTTCATCAAAAACCTTAATTTCTTTTCGACTGAAGAAAGAAGGACATGGACATGGGGGTGAGTAAATTATCAGGAAATTTTTATTTGAAAGTGGACTAATCCTTTAAAGTACTATGGAATATTCCTCAGCACATGACTACAATGGCATTAAATCATATACTTGCTTTCTGCAATTTTATTATAATAAATGTCTTTGGCATACAGATAGAAGATAACCCTTCCTCCACCCCCGACTAATGAGACTCAGAGAGCTGATCTAAATGTCATCCCACTGGTTAGCAATCTGTTCTCTATCTCAAGGCAGCCTGCTGCACCTGAAGGGTCTGGTCTCATACATAGTGTCCTGAGGTGTGTGCTCCAGTACTGCTGAATTCAGTGGCACCTTGCAGGACATCTTTCATGCTGTGACAGTGGAAATTACACCAGAAAGAAAAGTGTTATAAAGCCTGAAAAACAAATGTGATTCCACTCATTTTTATTCTAAGTCCATTTTTGTATAGGTTTAACTAACCATATTTACTGGTTGGGAAGAAGAAGAAGAAGAAGAAGAAGAAGAGAATTGTTTCACATTCTCTGTTCTTAGCACTGCTTTTTTGCTGTTCCAGTTTACTCTGTCCATCCTTCTTTCAACACATCCTTTCTAAACAGCCCTTATAAAACATGTCTGAACAGTGTCTGGTGATATGACCCTAAAACAACCTTAAAACTGACTACACAACCCATTGACAAGTCAGTTTAATGCATGCACATCCATAATTTTGATGTAAAGTGCAATATCTGATAATGTGTGAATGTTTAATTATTCTTTTTTATTATTCATTAAACATGATAATAATGCATAATATAGGTCAACATGTTTTTTTTCAATATATAGGTAATATAGTATGATATAGGTCATAATAATATAGGTCAACAGTGTTTATTTAAACTGACAACTTGGTCAATTCAAATGTTTGTGTTGATAATCAGTCATCTCAGTGGCTTCAGATTAACACAACTGATCATAAATGACAGTCTTTTCACAACTCAGACAGCAGCATGTATCTATTGGCTGTTTTTGAGGTGGTAGTCACCTTATAAGTGTTATGTAACAGAATGTCAGTTGATACAGAAATAGTCTACTGTTCCTCCCACAAAACATATGAAGGATGAGACTCATCTCAGTCTTGACACCAGCTGCCACCTGTACCATACAGCATGGATGCCAGTGATGAATAGTGTTCATTAAAGCCAGGTTTACTCTGAGGTCGTGTTCCAGCTAATTAAAAAAAACACACTGACCTTCTCTGGCCACTTCTCCTACAACCTCTATGGTCCTGCATTCGGCATAACGGCCTGGTTTGAGTGCACATACTGTGGTATTTCCTCGAGGCATGTTTTGCTGCTCATTGCTTTCTCATCGAGCTGTTAAACCTGAGGGCAAATGGAGAAGTGTGAGGTTATGAGGAGGTACGCTAGTCAAACACACTCTGCGCTGCAGGAGTGCAGAAACACACATGGAAGCAGCTTCATGCTGGGAAGATTTTCTGTCTGTTTTCCAGGTGGGGAAATCTTTCATTTTGTGGAAGATGACTCTTCCCTGTTGGTGCCTTTCTAAATTGTGCAAAGAATGGGGTTGGGGAAAATTCAAAATAAGAATGGGCTTCTTTTCAAATCAGAAGCTGAATGACAGAAGGAGGAATCTACTGAAATACAATTCAACACATTTGTCAGCTCAACAACACAGGCAATAAAAAAGGCAGTACTTCCCAACCTTTTGTAGTTTTATATACCCCTATAGTTTATTTGAACTCATATTACACTTAATAAACCTGGTAGGATGTTCACTACAAAAATCATAAATTGATTTGATTAAAGTGATTTATTATTTCAATCATAACATTCTTAATATTTAATATTTATTCCTAATATTTTTATTCTTAGTCACAATTTTTATAGGTTTAACAAATCAAATTCCCTGGCTGGAAATCACTGAATTAAAGGATTCAACCACCATCATAAAATAAAGGGTAATGTAAAATAAAATTATTTTTATTAAAATAATAATATAATTTGTATAATAAGTATAATTTTTATAGAAATATATATATATATATATAAATAAAAATACAAGACTGTAAAACAGCTAATTCTTAATTGTCAGTTTAACCTTTAATGGTTAATCTTTAGTATTTTAATCATAATCATTTGTTTTGTTTAATAATCGTTAGTTTGTTTAAGTCACAATACTTTTTTAGGTTTTAAAAAAACACATTTCCTGGTTGGGAATCATTGAATATGATATTATATATAAATATAACATATAATTATATATTACAGGGGCTGTATGTAGGAATTTTCATGTATTAATCGCTTTTTATTGCCAATGTGTGAACAGCTTGTAACGAAACTTAAAAAATGAGACTTCCTAGGTTATCTATGAAAACATGTAGACTGATTTTTATGTGAAGGACTTGGGATGTTTTTGCCAGGAAAATCAAAAGGATGTGACATGCGCGGTCCCAGGAGCCTCTTTTCCGACACATGTAAATGAATAATGCCAAAAGAGATATTCTGTACTGTCAATGTGTCATACAAAGGGATTAATTCAAACTATAGTCTCACATAGCCATATCTATAGCCTATATCTCTTACTTTATAAAGAAACAGTTTAATTTAATTACCTCATCTGTCGACATGAAGCCGGTGCAAACATATTTTCCACATCGCTATGATCAGATGCTTTCTTAACGGCTGCATTCTCACTGCTGTCATTTTTGTTGTGTTTATTTTGTTATTGAGGAAAAAATGGCGCAGCACATGTTTACAGATTCATCTAAACGTCGCTCTCAGCAGCGTGGACGGCGTTTGGAAGTTCGTTAACAGTATATCGCTTTCCAACTTCGTTTTACTTCTAAGCAAAGAACGGAAAAAAACTTCGCCATGAGTATATCGCGACATTGAACCGCGTTCAGTCTCTTGTATGTTACGAGTGCACGAGTGCAAGCACGAGCAGTTGCTGGCTGCAGTTCACTTAACGGCCACCGGTGTCGCTAATAACAAGGGTTTCTGAATTCTATAGCCCCTTTGAATATAATATAATCACACATAAATGCGTGTTTTTATAGAAATTAAAATATAAAAGCATTCTATAGGTGGCATTTCAATCACTGGTTATTAAAATCTAAAAAAAAAAAAAAAAAAAAAAAAAAAAAATCATGTAGGCTAATGTTTCTTACTCCAATCTGGGTAGCCCAAACTACACTTACAGCAACATAAGAATTTCATTTCCTTTTTAATTCTATTTCTTTAATTCCAAATTACAAATCTTCATCCTGTTTTCATCTTCAACTGGAATTCAATTCATATTCAGACATTCTCATCTGAATTCTGAATAACCCTCTCTAAGCATTGGATGCAATGCAGGAAGGCAGTTTGGGTCAAGCTTTATACTGTATTTCCTGGGTCAAGACTGAATGACCCATGAAAAGCGGGGCTGAGAGGGAACACCAGCTGGGTGTACCATCTGTCGCTGCTCAATGCAGTGGACGGGCTGGGCAGATGCCACCACAGTGAGCTGGATAGAAACCAAGCACAACAAACCGATACGAAACAAAAACAATCCGGACTCTGGAAGTGGTGGCATGGTGGGGCTTAAGCTGAGAAGTATAGTGAAATTACAGCTATTAGACATGAAGGCAGGAAGGATATTGCCATTACAGAGGTGATGGTAATGGTAATCTAAAAGACAAAGCATATGAGGAAATCGTAGATGTGGTAAGCCAAGGACATATCAGGATGAAATTAGCTTTACCATCAGTTTTACCAGCATGAAATGAGATTTTAGAGCAAATCCTTTTAATGAGATCAAGTAGACCAGGTGCAGGTCTTATGCAAGCCTCTGGGGTTTTCTAAAATGGTGGGCAAACTATCAAACCATTGAAGTAATGAATACTGACTGGTCGTTTGGTGCCAACTCTCCCCCTGTCATGGATAAAACAGTGAAGCAATTAGAACAGCAAGCACACTCCCTTAATTCTTCTTTTTTAATTACTGCACTCTGTTCATCCTCGGGGACTGTGAGGCCTTTTTTTAAAAAAAAAAATGCAACACAGCTCTCTTGTGCTCCCAACTTCAGTTTTTTAGTAAAGATTGCCTACCGGCTGCTTTGGTCTCCTGTCCTCACACTAGGGCTTTAGGTGTGTTCAGTTCATTTAGTCAGTGTGAAAATGTGCACCAGTGAGTCAACTTGATGTGGCAGTGTTGGGGAGGAAGCTAGCAACAACTAGCAACACTGTTTTTTTTAAAGAAGCATGACAGAAGTTAAATTGAAATGACAGAAAGAGGAATATACTGGTATATATACGGGTATACTTCTACCCAGGTCCACAGAAGTTAATGTATTTATTAATTATTGGCATTTCAATCTATCTATCCATCCATCCATCCATTAAGGACAATAAACCTTCAAACTTCAAGGAAGGTTTTTCTTTTTTTTCTAGAATGTCCCAAATATACTTCACGTTCGAAAAGTAGTAGGCCTACGTGAAATTAGTATGTCCGAATTTGGATAAACAATCCAAATGTATAAAACAGTAGGAGAAAAATACCTGGATGACCTCCTAATTCTCAAGTGCGCATGCGATGAACAGTACAATAAGTTCTTCATCAAATGTAGTACTCTATCTACTACATTTTGAATGCAGCAATTCTGTCTCAAATAGAGTTTGATTCATTTTAGCGAGTCAGTTCGTTTGAATGATGCCAATGACAATGAACTGGTTCCAAAACAATTTACATAATTTTTGTTGTGAAATAAATATGTTAAAGCCACCGTACATCACAAACGCAAGTACTGTGTAAAGGTTTGAAGATAGAAATTGAACTGAAGGTAGTGTTTTCCTCTGATTCTTTACTTAGATACAGTTAGTATGTATTCTATCACTACATTTATGATGCAAAAAAATACTGCGCTTTGGAAAGTGAAAAGATCTGCAAGGAGGGGTGGAATCGAACGAACAGCTTTAATTGCTTGAAGTTCGTGCCATAATCCAGGCTACTTTGATTTATGGAATGGGATGTGATATAGCACCCCTGGTCCCAGGTAGGCATCTGGGCTGGGAAACAGTGAGGCAGAGGGATCTCAGCTGCATTACGGAACATGCCCCTTAAACCCTTACCAGCCTATTTAATGAGATTCACAGAGGTTGAATGTGTCAAAGTCACACTTACAGCTTTGGAAAACTATGTTCTCTGTGCACACACCCTCCCGTGAGCCACACCATCACACTTTCTAAATATACTTGGATATCGTCTTCTATAATGTGTTAATGCAATTTCCACTCCTTGGTGTGAAAATTCTATTTAGAGTCATTCTGAAGAGCACCTGCTATGGGCAGTTTTTGAGCGTTTACCGGGAAAACACTGTCTGTAATTAAGAACTGGTTTGAAGTAGAACTGCGGTACTTCGGAATGAGTCTTCTATAGCCTCTGGCTAAATTATGAAGTGGTAATGGAATCTTGTTAGCATTATAATTACTGGAAGATTTAAAAAATAAATAAATAAATAACCAAAAGCTAAGTTATTCATCTTGGTGTTCTGATTCCTGAAATGGTCTGCCCTTTTCTGATAGGGATAATCATTATTATGATGTTAAAGCAGTTTTTGGGTTTTGGATCATAGGCTATAGCTTACATTTTTCGGGGAGGGTGAGATTATCATTGAAAAATGATTTAAACTTCAGTCAGTTTTTAACACAAAACCTAGCCTACATTTCAGACACAATGTTGTGTCTAAGTTACTTTGTCTATTATAGATTCATCAGCGTAAAACAAAGTAAGCCAAGCAGATTAATTGCTGCATCCCCAAGCAACATTAGTGGTGTTAATTTAGTGGTGTTAATTTAGATTTTAAATGGATCGGTTGATTAAATCACTCAAAGACCATGGCTGAATTTGGAATAGCGTATACTTATTATTTCTGCCATATAAGGAGAGCAAGTCACTTGTTTTGTTTTTGAATTAATCTGTTTTTGCACGAATCGGATGAGTGAATGATTCAGTAACTCATTTGAACAGTCACTTGTTTTGTTCCTGAATGAATCTGTGTTTTTGAACAAATCGGATGAGTGAATGATTCAGTGACTCATTTGAACAGTCACTTGTTTTGTTTCTGAATGAATGCTGCAGTCCAATTCGCCTACTTTTAGGCTACTATGCTCTAAAAAGTATGTACATTTTTGTGAAGAAATGTACATACATTTGAGTTTGTAGCAGAATAGTAGGTAAGCTTTGAGACATACTACTTCGTCATAATTGTGTCTTTAAAGGACCACTCTGTCGCTTAGTAACGTACATCCTGTCACCATTTAAACTGCCCTGTCAATCATCTTGTCACAGTTAAAATCCTCCACATTCAATTTAATTAATTTCCTACCATATCGGAGAGATGTAGTAGCAGGTTGATCTGCCAGTTTTGGTTCTCCACGTGTTTGCATAATGATGCATTTAAAAGTTAATGTCCAAACGTACTTTTATAAAAGTTCACAATGCTGTTGCAGATGAAATATAATGTGGATAACACTGAATGAATATCTTTTCATCAGATTAGATACTGATTATTAATCACTCAAACCTCTTTATCTAAACCGCTCTACTTCTCGGTTAGTCTTGCACATCTGCCATGTTTGTAGTTTGTAACACTTTTTATTCGTGTTTGTTGTACTAATCGAATCCTTGTCCAATGCCCAATAGGTTGTGGGCAATATTAGCTGTTAGAGTGTGCATGGATGATTATCTGGGCTGTGTCCAAAATCACACACTTCTCTACTATATAGAAGGCGAAAAACAGTATGTGACAAAAGAAGTGTGTCCGAATTCACAATACTCATAAAAGAGTAGGCAAAATGTACCCAGATGACCAACTACTTCTGGCGAGATTCTGAAGTGTGCATACGATGGACACTTTACTATCCCATGAGGCCACGACAAAGGATTTGTGAATGACAGGATTAGGTCACATGACAGTGACAACATGGCGAATGTAGTACGTCTGGATTACATTCATACTACACACATTCATTCTATATAGAACATACTTTTTTAGCACTGGTAAAGTATGTACTTATTCAAAATAAGTACCTATACTCAAGAGTATGCGATTTCGGACGCAGCCCTGCACTTCGTATTGTAACCGGAAAAAGAAAAAGATACCCATCCGGGTATCTTTGGAAAACTCATTTTAACATAGTACAAATACGATAATATACAATATACATAATACGAATACTATTTAGGATGGATGGTTTGCGATTTCGAGTGCAGCATGTGTTTATGAACAAATTTGGATGAGCGAATGATTCAATGATTCAATGACTCACTGAATCACTTGTTTTGTTCCTGAATGAGTCAGTTGATAGAATGAGTTCACTCATAAAGACAGTGACAGTTAAAAATAATGGGAATTACAAAATGAGAAAGAATTAGAAAAATAATGTCAAAAAGCAAATGATCTAAATGATTTCCCTTTATGCAAAATGCAACTTAAATGAATGAACGAACAAATTAATTTTATTTATTTATTTTTGCAGGTTTCATCCTAAATTAAAAAGTGGCTTGAATATTTTCTCATGACATTCACCTAAATATAAAAATGCTGCGATCCTACTAGATTGAAGGTTAACTACCACTGATTCACAAATTACAGGACTAAAGGAGCAGGAACCCTGTAACACATGTAATCACACAGACAAATGAACAGTGGCTGTAATTATTGCAATTAACAGACCTAGACTGACTCCATGGGTGAGTGATTAAATAACAACAACAGCAGCTGTTACAAACAAACAAACAAGGAAATATTCAATGTCAGACACACTTCATCACGGGCCAAAGGGTTACTTGTCCACCTGGAAACAAAGTTGGTTTACAAGATACCAGATTGCCCATGAGCACTTTTAGAGGTAGAATTAACCAATAGATTTGCTTGATTTTGGAATGGAACTAAATCAGGTCTGCAAAATGTCATGATACACACATTCTGTCCATGATGACACAACGAAAGTGGTTATAAATAGAGTCAGGATGTCTCTGGATATTACTTTGCACTAGCTGTTTGAGAACATGTTGTATAACAACAGATTTTGCATTTGCAAAGCAGGAAGCACTTAAACCCACACTATACTTTTCTCAAAATCCCTCAAAAATAACACCACATGGGGCTTTCAAAGGGGCGCACCAGAAGATAAAACGAAAAGTGTGTTTATCAGAAGATGCCACAGATAAAAGCCATAAAGCAACAAACTGATGGATGTAATGGAGAGATGCTCCCCTACATAATGTATAATTGATGCGCATGCTATTTTTAACAGACAAGGTAGCAAAGAAAATAACGTCAAAGAAGAGAAGAGATTGCATGTGGTTGATAAATAAAAAAATCAGGCCTCAAAAGTGCTCTGAGATGGGAAAGCTTTGGAACCTTTATTTTTAAGAGTGTACACTCTAAAAAATGCTGGGTTAAAAACAACCCAAGTTGGGTTGAAAATGGACAAACCCAGCAATTGGGTTGTTTTAACCCATCGGATGGGTTGTTTTAACCCAGCGGTTGGGTTAAATGTTTGCTCGATCTGCGGGGTAGTTTTATTTAACCCATCTATTGTTTAAAAATTACTGTATTGCTTGCTTAAAATGAACCCAAATTATGTTGGAAATTAACATTTATTAATATGTTTAATAAATGAACATTTATTAATAAGTTTAATGAATAATAATTAAACAATAAACATTTATTAAATTGCTTATTAATAAATGTTCACCTTTTGATTATTATTGTTGCCTCTAGTAATTATGTCTGATTTTTTAATTTCCAATCTATTTTGGGTTCATTTTAAGGCCCTGTTTACACTAGTGCGTTTTCGTTTTAAAATGCAAAAGTTTTGCTACAGTTATGCCTCTTCCTGTTACACTACGCCGGCGTTTTCGAACCTCGAAAACGGAGACTTTCGAAAATGCCGCAGAGCCCGTTTTAGTTTGAAAACGCCAGGGTTTCAGTGTAAACGGACCAAAACGGTGACTTTTGAAAACGATGGCGTGGCTGCCCACGTTTGCTCTGCGTATCCTTGACAAGCGTGTAAACAATAACATGGAGATTAAACTGCAACTATTGCTCGAGAGGCAACTGTTTACACTTGTAAGCGCATGTCCAGTGTGCATGAACGGTCAAGTGACATGCGTTTTCGGACATGTAGTGTAGTCGGAGATCGTTTCTGAAACGCTGTGGAAACGCCAGTGTGAACGAGGATCGTTTTCATTTTAAAACGCCGTTTTAAAACAAAAACGCACTAGTGTAAACCAGTGTTAATTTCGTTAACAAAACTATGACGAAAAATGTTCGTTAACGACCTTTAACGACGATGAGAGACCAATATCATTAAACAATAATTGTAACTAAATCAACACATGCAATATCGTTGACTAAAAAAGACGAGACTGATATGTGGCTAAAAGACTAAAAACTTTACCAAAATCACTCTTTTGAAATCACTTTTTGTTTTTGTCGAATAAAGGAGACAAGACATTACAGACTGTTTTTACGAGCGTTCATGCTTACGGTTGCCAGATTTCCAGAATTTAAACCCCCAATCAGAGCTTTTCTCTTAAAAGAACAAGTTTTACTTAATCTTTGCAATCTGGCAACCACGCACATGCGCTCTCTACACTGAAGCCCCGAGTATACTTCAGCCGTCCGCGTTCGTGCACCGTCTGCATGACGTAATTTTCGTTATGCGGAGGGCTCGCGGCCGGCCGCACACCCCGTCCGCGTGCAGCCCAAATTTCGAGACAGCGCGGACGGTGCGCGTGCAACAGCGCATGCGCAAGCAGGAAAGAAGAGTCCACTAGGTGGCAATACACACAGTACTGAGCACAATGTGCAGTCGTCGAAGAAGAGTGTGTGAAGAGTGATTCAAAAATAAGACGAGTAAACTCAAAAGCATGCCTTCTCCGTCGTTTTTGATTCCTGTTCTCTTGGTGTATCTTCTGAACTATGCTGCAATGGTGGATGCACTATTTTTCTTCTCCGATCCTGCCCAGCGAATATCCGGTTGATGACACGGTGTCTGGTACTAGTATAGAAAAAATTGCACTGCGCATGTGTCGAACTCGGTCATCCGCGCGCATCCTTGGTTTAGTACACTTTGAAAGATGCGCGTGACGCGTCCGGGCGCGGAAAGTGAAGTATACCCGGGGCTTGAGGAAGAAGCGCGGATGATCTGAAAACGCAGACAAGTAAGCTGGAGTTCAGCGATCTTCATTTGAGATTTTCTACTTAAATTAAAGTGTCATTCAGTCGGTCTATATTGCGCTGCTCGTTTGCTGACTAAATCTGCGACCAAAGTGTAGGCTGATATCCAGCAGTGGCTCTCAAACTCACGTACGCGAACAAAATGCTTTGCGGTTCATTTAATTCTACTCCACCTCAAAATAATATTAAAACTGATCATGTATTACTAGCAGGTAAAATGCCGTAAATACATGACATTCAATCAAATGACCTCATCTTTCGTGGTCAAAACTGACTGCATCCACACAGGCCAGCAAATCGCGCTACATTAATGCTGTTCTCGACAATAAAAGTGGGGATTTAGCACTTATACCAGCTTGAAGAACAAATAGCGTATAGACACAGACTGCATAGAGATTTAAAACTCTTTGATACAAAAACATACCCTTCTGTGAGTTAATTTTTAATGTTTATCATATTATACCAGCAAGAATGCAATGTTTCCCGAATATTGATTTTATACAACAGTTCAACAAACAAAAGGGTAATATTAAGTGATGTACATTTTAAACAGTATTGTCAGTATTTTTGCTCTATTTTGCAACGAAAGCCACAGCAGAACTGCAGCACACAAGGTGTTTTGTGAACGAATCTGCGGCTTTGAACGAATCGTCAATGATTCGATGACCCATTCATAAATACAGCCGCTTGCTTTGATACTGAAAGAATGAATGACTCGATGATTCACTCATAAAAACAGTGACTTACCGCCACCTACTGGCGGTTTAATGTAATATTTAAAAGTATCACTTCGTTTTTATCATCATTGTATTTATTGATTTTTTTTATTTTTATTTTAAAGCATTATTTGTTTTATAAAGGTAAAAAATGCTCTGGAAAAATCGATTTAAATATTGTCCCTTAATGGAAAAGGTGTAACTGCAGTCTAAGTGGAAAAGAGAGTGTACGCAGAAGGATGTTAAATCCCTCAGGGGGTACGACACTCTAGAAAGTTTTAGAACCACTGAAAAGGGATATGTAGAACTGCACAAGTGCTACTGCTAAGAGTGCAATGTCAATACAGCCTGTTACCTTGATTCAAGTTTTTCATAAGCTTAAATGAATTGGTCTAAAGAGAAAAATTATAATGACTATTTTGTCTAAAGACTACATATAAAATAGCTATCAAAATTAATGTTGGTAACTGTAGTTTGACTAAAACTAATGACTAAGACTTGACAAAAATGCGATGACTTTTCGTCGACTAAAACTAGACTAAAATATGAAAGACAAAAATGACTAAAATGTGACTAAGACTAAAGAGCATTTTCGTCTGAAGATAAAGACTAAGACTAAATCAAAAATGGCTACCAAAATTAACACTGGTGTAAACGGGGCCTAAGCCAGCCATATAGTAATTTTTAAACAATAGTTGGGTTAAATAAAACTGCCCAGCATGTTGGGCAAACATTTAACCCAACGCTGGGTTAAAACAACCCAATCGCTGGGTTTCAACCCAACTTGGGTTGTTTTTAACCCAGCATAGAGTGTATGCTGGGGTATTTTCTATCAAGGTGGGAAGGGAGGAGGTGCATCCTCAAAAAATTGGATGAGGAAATATTTGACAGTACAAAACTAAACTAAAACAAATATTACTAAATATAATTCAAAAATTAAATCACATATTTTTCTAACAAAGTGGGAAATTATGACTGGGAAACTGGATTTCCTTTAGGCCCAGACTTTCTGAGTTAGAAACATGTCAGTTGAATAATTGATCAGAAAAAGTATGCATTTTGTGTACCGTTGATGAAGAATATCTTGACCAAACTACATTTCCCATAATTCTCTGTGGCAGCACAAGAATGACAACACATCCAGCAACAATAACACATACATTATGCATGCTTTTCTCATCATGTTGCACTACACTAAAACACTTTTGCCAATAAAAAAGGCAGAGAAATGTAAAATTGTCCAGTGAGTCCCAGGAGGACATAATTATAGAGTAAACAACTCATCCACTCGAAATTAACTTGAAGATATTAGTGACTTGCTACATCATTATATTTGCTGTGTTTACTGAAGACTTGACTAATTCTTAGTAAAATATGATACACAAAATATGCGTGTTAATGTTTTTAAGCAATGTAAAATGTAAAAAATGTTTTTTACAATTATTAGATAAATAAAATAGTACTTGTTGATATGTCTGGCCTGCTCTATCATTTGAAGTGATGTTTTTACTTATTTTTCTTTTTTACTTTATAATGCACAGAACTCAAAATGAGTCGAATGACTTAAAGTGATGAAGCAGGTCACATACCGTATAAAGTAAAATCATGTTTCATGTGATTTTAAGCCCAAAAAATATGTAACCATCAAATGGAATCGAAACAATTACATTGGAATAAATAAATCCGAATTCAAAGAAGGGATTTTGCCTCCTCATTTCAAAAGATCACCACAGGCTAACAGTTTATCAAAGTCATCCTTCCATGCGAACGGGATTAGGACATCTGTCTGCTCTTTTAGTGGACTCAGATTAACCCCTCCCCTTCCTCTTTGACTTCCTCTTCTATCCTCATATTCCCCTGTGGATTTGTCGAAAAAGGTTTAATAAACTAGTGAATCAGATTTTCTTTTTACTCATCCTCTGCCCTTTTCATTCTCACTGGAACATGCATGTCTAGACAAAAGCCAGGGAATTTCTGAGAGATAGCATTGAACCCCACCTGAGGGACACAGCGGTCACAGCCCTCGGGAATTAAACCAGCAGATCAATTCATATCCTGTCCTCGAGTAATTACAGATTGTGACACACACCATCCCACAGAAGCCAATATGGAATTTGTAGGCTTCAACAGGCCAGTAGAACACCAAAGGAAATGTTCATATGAGGTGAAAAAGAGGTGTAAATTAAGGCTGGAGAAGGAAGATGATATTTGTTGTGTGGATATTGACCAAATGCTGAGGCTGGTTTGAATTATCCTATAAGAGTGAGGTACGCTTGAATACATTGCCAAATTGCCTTTTTAGATTAACTATGGGCAATATGTCCAGGAATGCTGATAGTGATTTATGCTTGTGTCGCATGAAAATCAGCGGAGTATTAAACAATGACAGATAATAAGGGGAAAGGAGAATTCAGCCATCATGTTGATATTCATGGGGCTGTTAATGTAACAAGACAATCTAAACAACAATTACTTTTTTGCAGAATGCTTCAAGCGTTCTTACTTAGCTCTCATTGAAAACTTCCACCAGATTCACAACAGGTGTGTCTGCACATTTTTTCTTAATGAATCCAGTTTATTCTAAATGAGGGAGTGTGAATCTGCCATTAGTAATTAGCATAAGACACGCCCAAACGGTCTCCATATAAGGGCCTCCATAACAATCTCTCTTGTACAGTCACTAAAACGTATCCTTATGCTCTACAATGATACAATGATCAAGATTTCGAATAAAAGCGAAATGTGTCATTCGCAAAACCAGTTAAACACAGGCATACTATCACATATTGAGCTATTAAAAATAAATTGTTTCATATTATTTTATTAATATTTTTATCAATATTATTAAGTATAATATTATATTAAAAATAAACATTCTCTGCTCAATACATTCCAAATTCTGTTATAAATATACAAAAAAAAGCGTTAACGTATTTTTTTTTGCGTGAAAACATTTACAAACATGAATGCTGATTGTTTGCATTTTTATGCTTAAACAATCCTAGATCAAGCTATAAAAAATTATATTGTTTCATATTAATTTATTCATATTTTTATCAAATCCTGTTATAAATGTATGAAACAGCGCAAACGTATCGATTTCTGCATAAAAACATTTACAAACATGAATATATATATATTTATAAAACGGTTAGTTCCTGTCCTTGATTCTGATTGGTCAATAGCTGTGTTTTATTCACGATAAAACACAGCTATGACCGCTTCACCCAACGGTTCTGTGTATCACTACACAACACCCTTAGCAACCACTCTTAGCAATGTAAACTGTATGTTCTCAATTTATATTGTTCATTGAAGCTTACTGTATTATGTAGAAGAGTATTGTGAGAAAGAGATCGAGTGAGCGAGTTTATTACCTGCATTCAGATTTAGCATTTTCCTTCAAGTCAGTCCTATGTACATAATAAAAAATCTGTTTAAATGTCTGCTGCAATATCTTGTTCTTTTAACATTTAAGGGGTTTTCCCGTGACTGACAGCGCTAGTCAAAGCATTTGTCAGTTGCGTGTTGTTCCGTGTTCACAATTCAGTCTTTTCAATGTAAAAGTCTTCGCTACTGACTGACACACTCATAAAGACAGTCTTTGCTGCCATCTAATGGCGTAATAATGTAACTTCTGTTGCTGTTCATGGTCAGGGACTATTTTTTCCGGCGGAAGGAAAGCTTTTAGTGAAAGTTTACTTCATGAAAGTTGCATTGATACATATTTTAGGCTTTAATATTTGTATTGTGTGGTAACCATTTTATAAAAGCAATAAGGTACTCAAGGCTAGTGCTGTATCGTGAATAAGTCACGACTGAAGGGGTTGCAGGCACTTCGCTTCACATCGTGCCTAACAACGCCCTTCAGCCATGACTTATTCACGATACAGCACAGCCTCTCGTACCTTATTGCATATATATATATATATATATATATATATAAAAAAAGCACAAATGTATTGATTTCTGTTTTATGAATTTATGAATATGAATGCATTTTTTACTGTAAACACGGTTAGTGAATGAGACCTCAGGACGGGAAGATGTCTGTTCCACTGTTATTTAAAGTCAACATGAAACAGAAGTTGTTATAGCCTTTTCTTCCCTATTGTGACATATTTCTGAGTGAAACGGCTTCTCGGACAAGAACAAATGTAGGGCAGGAATTGCCCATTTTGATTTCATGGTGACTTTAAGTGTCCCTTTGGATTTATCAACGAAAAGGCAATTTGTCTGGATGCATTGCAAAAAAAGTGTTAGCTGTTTTTTGAATAATAGCCTATACTTGGAAAAAATCTCATTAAAACAGTTGCAATTAAACATCATTATTTCCCTCTGGAAATTAGTACAAATTTTACTAAACTATTATATTTTCATTAAGGTTTTTATGTGTTTCACAAAAAGCTGACAAATAGGCCTAGCAGAAATACATTACACAATCAAAAAGAAACCAGAGGATAGTCGCTCCAAGGGGCATATTATCTCCAAATACACTGGAGAGAGACAGTTAATAAGTACAGGGAACAGCCAAAAAAGGAAAGCACTGGCATTTGGTGTTCTGCAGCTTTACTGCCATTAGCGTGTGTCTGGCACAGGAGAATTACCTCTGCCTCCCACGCCTGGCAGTGTGGGTGGCTGAGAGTCACGCTCAAGGATCCTTATGGCATTTTCATCCCTCTCCGCTCTCCTTCGGTGAAGTCACTTTCGCTGTGCTACTCTCTTATTGAGACAAACAGAAATACCCCCACAGAGATCACAATCATAGCTCGCCGCTGCAGGAATACTAATGTCCTGTGATGAAAAGAGGCTCAACATCTGAGGATATGACATCATTGCTGTTCTATCTGACACAATGTGATCTGAATAGTAAAAAGCAGTATTTGCTTTATATTGTCCTTTTCAAATATAAATCACCGATTATGGGTGATTTATATTTGAACCACATAGAATAAACCACATAAAAATATATAATCCCCCCCCCCCCCCCCAGTCTGCTTGTATTGCTTTTATTAATTATTAATTAAAGAACATTAATTATTTCATTATTTATTGTTTGTTTTTAGTGTTTGTCATTAATTTATGTTCTGTTAAGTTATGTTTTGTAACTTGAGGTCTTAAGGTATTTACAGGTGCTGGTCATATAATTAGAATATCATCAAAAAGTTGATTTATTTCACTAATTCCATTCAAAAAGTGAAACTTTTACATTATATTCATTCATTACACACAGACTGATATATTTCAAATGTTTATTTCTTTTAATTTTGATGATTATAACTGACAACTAAGGAAAATCCCAAATTCAGTATCTCAGAAAATTAGAATATTGTGAAAAGGTTCAATATTGAAGACACCTGGTGCCACACTCTAATCAGCTAATTAACTCAAAACACCTGCAAAGGCCTTTAAATGGTCTCTCAGTCTAGTTCTGTAGGCTACACAATCATGGGGAAGACTGCTGACTTGACAGTTGTCCAAAAGACGACCATTGACACCTTGCACAAGGAAGGCAAGACACAAAAGGTCATTGCAAAAGAGGCTGGCTGTTCACAGAGCTCTGTGTCCAAGCACATTAATAGAGAGGCGAAGGGAAGGAAAAGATGTGGTAGAAAAAAGTGTACAAGCAATAGGGATAACCGCACCCTGGAGAGGATTGTGAAACAAAACCCATTCAAAAATGTGGGGGAGATTCACAAAGAGTGGACTGCAGCTGAAGTCAGTGCTTCAAGAACCACTACGCACAGACGTATGCAAGACATGGATTTCAGCTGTCGCATTCCTTGTGTCAAGCCACTCTTGAACAACAGACAGAGTCAGAAGTGTCTCGTCTGGGCTAAAGACAAAAAGGACTGGACTGCTGCTGAGTGGTCCAAAGTTATGTTCTCTGATGAAAGTAAATTTTGCATTTCCTTTGGAAATCAGGATCCCAGAGTCTGGAGGAAGAGAGGAGAGACACACAATCCACGTTGCTTGAGGTCCAGTGTAAAGTTTCCACAGTCAGTGATGGTTTGGGGTGCCATGTCATCTGCTGGTGTTGGTCCACTGTGTTTTCTGAGGTCCAAGGTCAACACAGCCGTATACCAGGAAGTTTTAGAGCACTTCATGCTTCCTGCTGCTGACCAACTTTATGGAGATGCAGATTTCATTTTCCAACAGGACTTGGCACCTGCACACAGTGCCAAAGCTACCAGTACCTGGTTTAAGGACCATGGTATCCCTGTTCTTAATTGGCCAGCAAACTCGCCTGACCTTAACCCCATAGAAAATCTATGGGGTATTGTGAAGAGGAAGATGCGATATGCCAGACCCAACAATGCAGAAGAGCTGAAGGCCACTATCAGAGCAACCTGGGCTCTTATAATAGCTGAGCAGTGCCACAGACTCCATGCCACGCCGCATTGCTGCAGTAATTCAGGCAAAAGGAGCCCCAACTAAGTATTGAGTGCTGTACATGCTCATACTTTTCATGTTCATACTTTTCAGTTGGCCAAGATTTCTAAAAATCCTTTCTTTGTATTGGTCTTAAGTAATATTCTAATTTTCTGAGATACTGAATTTGGGATTTTCCTTAGTTGTCAGTTATAATCATCAAAATTAAAAGAAATAAACATTTGAAATATATCAGTCTGTGTGTAATGAATGAATATAATATACAAGTTTCACTTTTTGAATGAAATTAGTGAAATAAATCAACTTTTTGATGATATTCTAATTATATGACCAGCACCTGTATTTTTATAAGAATGACCCCACAAATGCTAATGTGTTATGAGTGGTTGCCAGGAAGTTGCTAGGTGGCTGCTGTATCACATAATGCAATGCCTCTGACTTGACCTGCTATTACTGGAAGTGGAAGTAATACTACTGGAAGTAATATCAGCTGCGATTTTGCATTATGCATTATTTGATCTGATTTCTACAGAGCCCCTAAAGGGACATTGTGATGGTAAAAAAAAAAAACTTGATGGGAGGAAATATTACATTTCAATGCTTGCAAAACTTTTGCTTTCCCCAGAGAAACTTTGCATTATGAAGTGTGAGGAAAAAATATATTTCAGTGCTTTTGCAAGCAAATGCAAAGTTTCTTGGAGGAATGCAATCGTTTTGCAAAACAACACAAAGTTTCTTGGGGCAACGCAATACCTTTGTGAGAGAACGCAAAAGAATTGAAATATTATTTTTCCTCCCATCTCATATATTTTGTTCCATCACCATGTCCCCTTACGTGCTCCATAGATTGCCAAAAGTACATTTTTCGTTTTACACAGAATTAATTTAAATATGCAAAGCAATTTGTCAGGTGGTGGTTGTAACGATCGCACAAAGACGAGGAATAACACAAACAGTCTTTAATAAATCCAACCAGAACCATGCAGGAAATAACAGTAATAATAATATAACACAACCACATAAACTAAAGACAGCATTGAACCAAGGAACTGAGGAAAACTAAGGACTTAAATACAAAGGGACGATAATCAACAGAACCAAAAACAGGTGCGCAACTCAATACCAAACATGGAAACTAAGGGAACACAGACAAACAGAAACAGAACAAACCCAAACTAAGGGGCCCTTTACACAACACCGCTTTCAACTAAAAACTGAAAACTTTTTATGCGTTTTGGCTGTTCATTTACACAACAACAGCGTTTTGGCAGCCTGAAATGCAAACTTTTTAAATCGGGTTTCAAAGTTCAAGTTTTTGAAAACCATACCATTATCATCTCCATGTAAACTACAAAAAAACAAATATGTGAAAAAGGTGACATCATGCGCATGCGTATTACGTGTTCAGTCTATAGGCATGTAGTGTTTCTTTACAAAGTGACATCGCCAACTACTGGCCTGGAATGCATAATACAGCGTTTTTTGTAATTTTCGCGAATCCTTGTGAACAGGGATCATTTTGACAACGTTGTCGTCTATACGCGAAAAAGAGCAAAGGAAGAACTTTTCCTTTTTGTACATAATTGTAGTGTTTTATCTACTTATTTCATCAAGTTGTAAGGGTCACTGTTATTTTGCCAAGTAATATTCTGGATCAACATATTTTGTTAATCCTGGAACAACATTCCTGTCCGAAAATTTATTCCTAACCATATCCCCAGCCCTAAACCTAACCCTACCCATAAGTTATCCCTAAAATCAGAGGGAAATAATAGGTGAACCCTGATTGCAAGCCTAAACTTGACATAAACTTGACATAAACTGTAAACTTGTCCCTTAAAATCTGATGGTTGATTGGAATATTTTTCCAGGATCAACAAAGATGTAGATCCAGGAACATGCTGTACTCGGTGAAATCACGTTCACCAAGTTGTAAGTTAGTTTTTCATTCTGAAAATTTCATAAAATGCCTTTACTGTGTCTACACCATATACACAAGTGCAACTAGCCTTTCTCTAGTGTGTAAGCAGTCTAACTCTATCACACACATACTGAGAGGCATCTGTCGTCACTTGCCGCAATCTGTCCTTTGGTGTAGCGAGGGCAATGCAGGACGTCTGGCTCCGTGAGCTGTAGAGAAAGCGAGCTGTGTGGACACTAGCATGCCAGCACCTCCAAGTGGGCTCAGCCTCCATCACATTCACAGCCTAATTATGACTTCAAGATGAGCAGATACTGTAGGCTACTCATTAGCTTTCAATGGCATTGCCAGCAACATTTCTTATACGTTACACCAGCACTGACTCACATATGGGCAGATGTTAATCCGTGCAGTTAGCAACAAGGTTGGCAACGACACAGAGCTGAATCAAAAGATGATCTACCAGAGGGCAAAAAGAGTTTACTTGCTGGATTTTCTGCTTTTCAGACAGCCTTGGTTGGGTTAGGAACAAAAGATTGACATTAAAATATCAACATAACACTGTTTGCTAAAAATAAATGTTCTTTATTGGTATTTATGGTTCCATGAAGAACCTTTAAAGGGATAGTTCACCCAAAAAGGAAAATTCTGTCATTAATTACTGATCCTCATGTTGTTCCAAACCCATAAGTCTTTCGTTCATCTTTGGAACACAAATGAAGATCTTTTTGATGAAATCTCAGAGCTTTCTGTCCCTCCATTGATGACAGCTACGCAACTATACTTTGGCGCTTTAAAAAATAGATCGTAAAAATAATCCATATGTATTGAGCAGTTTAGTCCAAATTTTCTGAAAAGACACAATCACTTTATATGATGAACAGATTTAATTTAGGCTTTTATTCACATATAAACATCAATCAACTCGCATGTTCATTTGATGCGTGTGAGAACCAATGAGGTTCATTTTCGTGTTACGCAGCATGTTTGAGCTTCAGCAAGAACCAATGAGGTTCATTCTTGTTTTACGCAGCACGTTTGAGCTTCAGCAAGAACCAATGAGGTTCATTCTTGTGTTACGCAGCACGTTTGAGCTTCAGCAAGAACCAATGAGGTTCATTCTCGTGTTACGCAGCACGTTTGAGCTTCAGCAAGAACCAATGAGGTTCATTCTTGTGTTACGCAGCACATTTGGGCTTTCGCAAGAACCAATGAGGTTCATTCTTGTGTTACGCAGCACGTTTGAGCTTCAGCAAGAACCAATGAGGTTCATTCTTGTGTTACGCAGCACATTTGGGCTTTCGCAAGAACCAATGAGGTTCATTCTTGTGTTACGCAGCACGTTTGAGCTTCAGCAAGAACCAATGAGGTTCATTCTTGTGTTACGCAGCACGTTTGGGCTTTCGCAAGAACCAATGAGGTTCATTCTTGTGTTACGCAGCACGTTTGAGCTTCAGCAAGAACCAATGAGGTTCATTCTTGTGTTACGCAGCACGTTTGGGCTTTCGCAAGAACCAATGAGGTTCATTCTTGTGTTACGCAGCACATTTGAGCTTCAGCAAGAACCAGTGAGGTTCATTCTTGTGGTATGCAGCATGTTTAAGCTTCAGCAAGAACCAATGAGGTTCATTCTTGTGTTACGCAGCACGTTTGGGCTTTCGCAAGAACCAATGAGGTTCATTCTTGTGTTACGCAGCACGTTTGAGCTTCACCAAGAACCAATGAGGTTCATTCTTGTGTTACGCAGCACGTTTGAGCTTTCGCAAGAGGTTTTATCTCTTGCGTCAAGCAGGTTCAGTTGAGCTTCTGTTTATGTTCGCTAATTAATGTTTATTTGTGAATAAAAGCCTAAATTCAATCTGTTCATCATATAAAGCTATCGAGTCTCTTCAGAAAATTTGGACTAAACCACTCAATTCATATGGATTATTTTTACAATCTCTTTATGAACTTTTTGATGCGTCAAAGTGGTAGATTTCATAAAAAATCTTCCTATCCCTTTAACACCCATGGAACCTTTCCAATGCACAAAATGTTTTTTATAGTGCAAAAAGGTTCTTTAGATTATTGAAATGTTCTTCAGGCTAAGAAAAAATGTTTGATGAAAGGTTCTTTTAGGAACCCAAAACCTTTATTTTTAAGAGTGAACTTGCTAATATGTCTTTGGAGGGTGTGAATTTGGGAAAAGGGGACTAATTCTGTGGATTAGAAAACATCACTTATACATATTAGATTTGAGTCTGTGTATGAGTAGCTGATCCTAAACCAGCAATTAAGGAGCAGTTTTATCTCTCTCAGCAGCAATCGGAAGCAGCAGGCAGTGAGGTAATTCACCGTGGATCTTCTATCGCGAGCATATTGTTAGTGCCACAAGATTCCTCCAGGACTTCATTTGGAAACAATTTAAAGCAAGACACTGTGAATTAGCCTGAGGTAATTAGGGCAAATAAGGCCAAGTGCAATGACATACTGATTTGCACATTTCAACTACTCCTATTAAGTCTGCATAGTTCATCTGCAGCAGGACAAAAGGTTGCGAAGGAAAAGAAAAGTCCATTTTGAGCATACGGTGGCTCTTTTTCAGAATTGGCCTATCGGCATAGGCAGCATTTTAAGGTAATTATATTAACATTAATAATATTACTATTATTTTTTGACATATTCTAAGGCATGTGTATTTTGTGGAGAAGACAAATACAGAATGCATTGCGACAAGCTCAGTAAAAAATCAATCCAAAATAGTATAGAAAGCAAGAGAGATGTTAATTACAAATACACTAGTGTTCAGAAGTTTGGGGTCAGTAAATTTTTTACTTTGATCAATACTTTTATTCAGCAAGGATGCATTAAATTGATCAAAAGTGACAGCAAAGACATTTATAATGTTACAAAGATTTCAAATGAATCCTGTTCTTTTGAACTTTTTATTAAAAGAATCTTGAAAACAGCACAACTGTTTTTAACATTGATAATAATAAATTGTTCTTTAGCAGAAAATCGGTACATTAGAATGATTTCTGAAGGATCATGTGACTGAAGAATTCAGTGTACCAAAAAGTATGAATAAAATAGCTAGATCTAATAAAAAGACAACTATTTTACACAATATTTGCATGAGATCTGTATATTTCTATTTATTACAGTATTAATTCATTAACTTGTAACAGTAATTGATTCATTAACAGCAACATGTTAACTCTGCTGTAATAAAATTATGATTCTTCACGTTCAGAGATCTATTTTATGTGACACATGAATTTGTTTCTTATATGTATAAAGTTCCAAATCACTTTAGACGGAAGCTGCGTATGTAGCTCAGGAACACAGTGGGATCTGTCTGCCATACACTGACAGTAGCAATGTGTATGTGGATTTTTATTATTTATTATCCTGTTTGATGGCATAATGGACCAATAATGGGATGATGGACTGGTTGGTGCCATAATGGAATGCTGATGGCTATAGATCCAGCATCCCAATTTATTTCAAATTGAAATCTTATGGAGGAAGCAGACATGGAAAGACTACAGATTAAGAAATGGGCACATTATTTATGATGTACCGTCATTTTATGTACTGTCCACGATTTTACAAAGCTGTGCCAAAAATCCATAACACACCTTTTCCATTACTGTGTCCAGACCCGGCTCTGCCATGGACGGATGAGTGCAATTAAATGATGCATGCAATGCACAAATAAACAAAATGCTGAGATTAATTTTCATCTTCAATTCCCAGGAAATATCATCTGGGAAAGATTAGGATATATGAAAACAATACTTTCAGAAAGGCTGAGTGCATCTTTTCCATGGAAAGTCTGATTTGAATTTACAGATTCATTTGCCTAAGGGTGGCTCTCAAGTCATGTCAGAAAGATCTATTTTTTTACAAGTTGAACGCACATGAACGCCACCACAAAGTCGTAGGCTAAATACGAGTGGGAAGCTCGGGATTTTCTTTAAACGATTAGTTCACTTTAAAATGAAAATTACCCCAAGCTTTACTTACCCTCAAGCCATCCTAGGTGTATATGACTTTCTTCTTTCTGACGAACACAATCAGAGAAATATTAATAAATATCCTGACGCACCCAAGCTTTATAATGGCAGTGAACGGGACCAACGAGTATGAAGCTCAAGAAAGTGCATCCATCCAAAGCAAAACATACTCCACATGGCTCACGGGGAGCATTTGTGTAAGAAAAATATCTATATAACAAGTTATAAAGTGAAATATCTAGCTTCCGCCAGACCGCCTTCTGTATTCAACTTACAAAGAAAGTGTAATGTCTCTCGCAGTTCAAAACGCTTACGCTACGTCGTACGCCTTCCATATTCAACTTACGAAAAAAAGCTTAACTGATGCTTTCTTCCTAAGTTGAATACGGAAGGCGGTCAGGCGGAAGCTAGATATTTTACTTTATAACTTGTTAAATATGGATATTTTTCTTACACAAACTCTCCCACCATGTGGAGTACGTTTATGATGGATGGATGCACTTTCTTGAGCTTCATACTCATTGGTCCCGTTCACTACCATTATAAAGCTCGGATGCGTCAGCATATTTATTAATATAACTCCGATTGTGTTCATCAGAAAGATGAAAGTCATATACACCTAGGATGGCTTGGTAAAGCTTGGGGTAATTTTCATTTTAAAGTGAACTAATCCTTTAAGCCCTGAGTTTAGGATTTGGGATTGTGTCAGTGAGATACACTGTACCACAAGACTTACAGGCTTTTTTACTTACAACAAAATAAGCTAACTGCCTGCACAAAATAAAATAGCATTGTAATCATTTCTTGCTCCGACGAAAGTGACTTGAACGCACCTGGCGTCGTAAACATGACTTCCCAACTCGTAAATACGAACTTGAACGCACCATAAGACAAAATAAAATTCAAACAAAAGCTTTAGTTATGCAAATGCTTGCAAACAATGAGCTGCCCAGCATTGGAAAATAGGCTCTCAAAAGTTAGCCAATCATTTTAGTGACTTGACTATGGTTTTCAGTAGTAGTTCATATTTTGTAGCCTACTAAACAAACGCTGAACTTTTTATATCAACAAGCTACTTTTTCAAGTATCAGTGTGGTGCGACAAATATGCTAAAAACAATGCTAAATTCTACTGTGCCAATGCTATCTCATGACCAATTTGTACGTATTTTACAAGGTGGCTAATTTGTACGAATTTGTACGACCTCACTCATACGAATTCTTATGATTTGTCTAAACCCCAGTGACGGGTAGGTTTAGGGGCGGGGTTAAGGGTAGGTCATTCATACGAATTAGCCACCTCATAAATTACGTACGAATTGCCATGAAATCGGGTTGGCAACTGCGCCTGCAGCTTTGAAGTCAAGTGAGTTGACGCAATACACAAGCTCTCCTAAAACACTGTGCATCACTTTATTCAGATGCTCGATCTAAAGAGTTTAATGTATGTTATTATATAAGAACCTGTTTTCTGATTCAAATCATTGCCGAGACGTCCCTGTATGGCATTTTGCATTTTTCACAGCGAAATATTTAAAAACACTGCAGTTCATCACCATTTCAACTTATATTCAAAGTTTTTTTGTTTTTTTTTTGCATGTAATTTAAGTTTAATTCTGTCACCCCAACAAAGATTCACTCATTCAAAACCCCTCATTGTTTTTAAGCCAAAGCAATATGCTAATTACGAATTGCTCCTATAAATAGCTTTAATGTGATTGGCTACTTTTTGTTAGTAGCTTGTACCGTGGCTAATTACTTTCTCAAAAGAGGCACTGAAGTACTTTGAATAATGCAGCTTCTCCAACACTGTCCCGCCTAGTGAAGAGGTCCAGCAATAGGGAATCTATGAATAGATTGAGTCATTTCAATCAGAGGGGTCGATTTTGATGGTTTCTGGGGAGTGTAGATGCTTCTCAATGTGTTGATGAGCTGTGAGGTGACTCTTCACACGTCCCACACCCCCTTCCAGCAACTATGACAGGCATCTTCATGTAGCCTATCCTCTCTTGTGATGGATTGCCCAGGTCTTCCTCTCAATAATTCAGAGCAGGGAACTCTTATGGGTTGCAGAGACACCACAAACATGTCCCTCTCAGGGACAGGACATGACTTCTGCATTGTCTCTCCTTCACAGCCACTAAAATCAGCGGTGCCAGATCTCACAAGAAAAATGAGCAGCCTGATCTGAAAAAAAGAAGAAGTGTGAAATAAATCCATTAGGTTTTGGATTATTGGAAAAAAAGGAAAACAGCTTCATTTATTTGATCTGATTTATTCATATAAAAAAGCAGTCAATAATTTTATCCTTTAAAACTCATCTTTGATCATTTAAAATGACATATTTAAACGTTTTTTTCTTTTTTTTCTGTGGAAATAATTTCTCCATGCCTTAAAATAGCTTGAATGTAACTCGACACCCTTGCTTCATTTAGTATACATTGACCCATGGATGTGCAAATTAGTCCCCACCTCCACTCAATCACATCAGCTCAGAATACCTGATCCACGAGTCGGTCAACTGTAGTAAATGCTACACAATGGCAAGTGGAAATATTGGTTTAATTCATCAGCCATATATGTCCCACACTTTGACAGGACTGGTTACATGTTTGTGACAGTAGGAAACATGGGCGGTTTCAAATCGTGTTTTCTGACCCGGAACGCACATTTCAAAGTAGAATAATTGGCTGTAGCATTGTTTTTCTGAGAAAGTGTTTGAACTTAGCATGTTTCCTAAATCTCTGCAAAGATATTATGGTATGCTTTAGTCAAAAAAAATTATACAGCACCTTTAATGTAAAAAATATGCATCCAACAAGGCTAGTTTGTAACGTGCTGTTTTCAATAATTATATCCTTTTACAAAATTAATTAAATGTTTCATATATAAGCCAACTGGTCATCTAAATCAATTCATAAACTGATTAAAGTGTAAATTGAATAAACTGTAACCTTGAATAAAGTTTAGACCTAAGAAAAGGGAACATGGGAGAAAAAGGGTGAAATAAATTAGTGTTTAATAATGACAAAATATATCAGGCGGGAAGATTTGACAGTTGAAATTAGCAGTTGGTCACAATCTATTGTGCCAAAGGGGGATCATGTGTGACTGTATTCTGGAAATAAACCCCTCAACAATCATAACTACCCATATTTATAAGCAACTTCATGCAAAAACAAGCCCAGAGGACATAGCATCAGTGACTAAAAACTGTCTGCATCTGCTATGCTAAGGAAACAAATGTGAATTGTGGTTTCTTGTTTGTTATGCGCACAGCTGAATATTTCAAACATTGGGTTACAAGATAAATCTGCTTGAAAATTATTGTTTTTCTCAGCATGCATTTCACCTAAAATGAAACTCAAAACAAGAGGAAAGTGGACTCGGTTTATAAAATGATTTTCATCAAACCTTTTTTTTCCCCCACTGAGACACCATATTCTCTTTTGCAGACAATACAAATACCATTTTCACTGAGTACACAGACAGTAATTGACACCAGCTGAACGACCAGCTGCCTTGTACAGACAGACATTCAAAAGCCAGGATGGGGAAAGACAACATTTGAAACAAAGGGATTCTCCTGATAGCATGTGTTTCTGCACTTGTGGACAGGAAATAATGTAGATATCTGGATCTTATTTTCTGTCTACAAGTACCTTGATAATGAGATGAAATATGTGCCCTGCAGATTTCCACAAAACTAAAAAGACCTTTGCCGCACAACCAAAGTGTTTGTTAAAGCTGCAGTCCGTAACTTTTTATTTGGTTAAAAATTATCCAAAATCAATTTTTGAGCAAGTACATAACCAGCCAGTGTTCAAAACTATCTCCTTACCTTAGCCCGATTCACAACGGTAAGCTTGTAATGATGTTTTCTAATAAGAGTGGTACTGGTAGGTTTCCGCGGGAAATTCAAGCATGCAGCCGTTCGTCTTTGCGTCATTACGTCACGTCTGTTTATATAGAGAAGGAGTTCCAGCTAGTAGGCTATATGGCATGTTAGGATGCTGCTGGTAACGGATCATTTATAGTCTTTTCTCAAAGCAGTTGCAATAATTAATCTTATCATTTTGATGGCAGATTGTAATCCAGAAAGGTCCAAATGACAATCATCAGTGACAACTGGAGATTCACCCGTAGTCAAAAGCAAAAGACTTCAAGGGTTAGTTCACCCAAAAATGAAAATTCTGTCATTAATTACTCACCCTCATGTCGTTCCACACCTGTAAGACCTTCGTTCATCTTCGGAACACAAATTAAGATATTTTTGATAAAAAAAGATGGCTCAGTGAGGCCTCCATTGAAAGCAAAACAATTAACACTTTCAATGCCCAGAAAGCTACTAAAGACGTATTTAAAACAGTTCTTGTGGCCACAGTGGTTCAACCTTAATGTTATGAAGCGACGAGAATACTTTTTGTGCGCCAAAAAAACAAATAACATCTTGAAATCACGAATGAAATCACGTGACTTTGGCAGTTTGATACATGCTCCGAACCACTGATTCGAAACAAAAGATTCGTAAAGCTTTGAAGCTTCATGAAGCAGTGTTTTGAAATCGCCCATCACTAGATATTGTTGAATAAAGTCGTTATTTGTTTTTTGGCGCTCAAAAAGTATTCTCGTCACTTCATAACATTAAGGTTGAACCACTGTAGTCACATGAACTGTTTTAAATATGTCTTTAGTAGCTTTCTGGGCACTGAAAATGTTAATTCTTACTTTGGTCATACTTCCAAGATGTAGAATGTGATTCTGAAGTACAGTATCCACACCGGTGTGGTGACTGACAGCAAACATTAGATTCATCCGCGCTGAGGAGCCGTGCCGTTGCACAAAAAGATGATAATTCCACAAATAACTACAATTGTAGATTTCAAACAGAGATGGCGACAAAGAGGCAAAACTTACAGACTGCAGCTTTAAGTATTCTTCAATAATTTGATTATGCTTTCAGCTATCAGTACAGGTAGTGCTCTTAGATCAATTTAACATGTTTTACCTAAAATCAGTGTGATAAAATGAATCAAAATTCAGCAGATTATGTCTGGGCTTGGGCATCAGAATAAGTGGCACATAATCGCATGGTTTTATAGGAATCTTTATCGCTTTAATGGAGTCATATTCGCTTCATTAATATCCGTGTGTTATGTTTTAAGCATCATATCCTGGTGTGATTATGGATTGCTGTGCTCTCATGTGCATGAGCCCCAGTGAAGATGACCTCATTTCTCCCTGGAATCTCAATGGTGAATTCAGACCATGTCGTTCCACATCAGTGACATCAGAATGCTCATTTGGGGGACGTGGGCTGCATTGATTGATTATCTAACACTGGCCGCTCAATGGACCTCAAAGTTTCCAAGTTACCCTTTTGGGGAAAGCCCATGCACACTAAAGTGAAAGGAACAAATAGAAACACAAACAGTCAGAGAGAGAGAGAAAGACAGAGAGAGATAGAGAGAGAAAGAAATAATACAATTTCAGTGCAGTCTTTCTCCGTTCCATTGATATGCTGGCATAAGGGTTATTCAATAACAAAATCCTGCCTACTTAGAAGGAAAAACAATCAAATCAAAATGCAATTCAATCTTCTCACTGAGGCACAGAACAAAGATATTACATCCTCAAGGACTGATTAGAAAACGCATTAAATAACAGATAAAGAGTGTAGAAAAGACAAGAGAATAAAGATAAACATAGTGGAGAGGAAGAAGGAATCCTAGGGGCGCTTGCACCCAGGGGTCACATCTATTAAACACAAAAAATGACAATTATTCCTGATTGTAAAATGGTATTAAATTAAAAAGGCAGTGGAAAAACTTGTAAAAGGAAAATGGCTTAAAGCCATTAACTAAAGTTTAGAATCGTCCAGAAATTAATTTCAATTTGTAAAATAAACTCAACATCAGTTGTATACACTCCATATTAAACACAGTAATTATGGCAACCCAGCCTGAAATTCATGCAAGGGAGACGAACTGAATGACGATATGTGGATTTACATAATGTTTATATAACTATGCGGAGCAGTAACATTCTCTGAAATGGAAATAGCATTGACTCTGCACTTAATTGTAACTGTCTGCAGGGTACTGACAGAAATGATAAGCACCATTAGCATATGAGCTCTCATTAAGCTCAGAGGTCATTTCAATCAATAGCTTGTTCTGTGGGCCTGTTTTAACAACACCCTGAAAATAAAGAGAGCAATGAATAGGTTTAAGAAAGAGAGAAGACAAAGAGCGAGATGGGTAACATTTTACAATAAGGTTAAATTTAACTACATGATGATCAGAGTTGGGGTAACACATTACAAGTTACGTAATCAGATTACTTTTTTCAAGCAACTGTTAAGTAATACATTACTTTTAAATTTCCAACAAAATATCTCAGTTACTTTTTCAAATAAGTAACGCAAGTTACTTTGACTTCCCATTTATTGACTGACACCTCTCCTGTCCCCATGTTGAGAGAAATCAGGAGTGAGATGTTGTGTGCGTGTGTGAACATGATTGTTATTGTAGTTCTAGACAAGGGGTGTCCAAAGTCGGTCCTGGAGGGCCACTGTCCTGCAGAGTTTAGCTCCAACTTGCCTCAACACACCTGCCGGGAAGTTTCTAGTATGCCTAGTAAGACCTTGATAAGCTGGTTCAGGTGTGTTAAATTGGGGTTAGAGCTAAACTCTGCAGGACAGTGGCCCTCCAGGAGCAGGATTGGACACCCCTGTTCTAGACTAACAGTGCGTTCCAAACGGGATATATTGCCCTCCGAAGGGAACTTCGGAGTGAAAACAATCATGGCCGCCATATTGAAGGGTCGTTCCAAACCAAAGTGCTCGTTACTCGCCACTTCAAAGGGCCCTTCGGAATGAAGGATTTCGAAGGGTACAACTGATGGACACTTCGGGCCCCCATGATCCTTTGCACAGGGAAGTTGTTTTGCGTCACAGAATGGGTACAGGAGGCCCGGAGTTCGATTTTATCTATAAATGTTTGTATAGTATTTTTCTATATTACTGTTATATTTATACGAGTTAGATTTGGTACATTATTATGGTCAAAACGACATTGTACTTCAACAAAACAATTGTATTTTTACAGCTACCTTTATCAGTTTATTGAAATGTTTCAAATACATAGACACAATATACATTATATTTAATGTAAAAGGCCTTGGTGCGATAAACCAAAAAATTAAATAAATAAATAAACTAACGTTAAACAAAAGGCGCAGCTTGCACATCTCACTTGCACAAAAACATTATTCCTCAAAATTAATAAATCAGTGAAACGCAAACTCAAAACATTATGCAAACCTGCAATAATTAAATGTTAAATTACACAAATATACTTTATGTATTTAATCTCACTTTATTAACCAATGTCTTTGTTGCTGACCTTCGATGATCCAATTCAACAATACTAATAAGCAAAAATTACTTTAGATAAACATCACATTTGTTTTTGTTTTTTTCTTTTCTTTTTTCATTGCTGAAGCAAGAGTGTTGCTTCCTTCTCCTAGGCTGCGTTCCACTCCACTTTTAGACCTGCACTCGCGAACTTCCCTAAGCACTTCCCCTCGGGGGAATCCCTGCCGCGTTCCACTTCATGAAGTGGACGAAGTAAGTTTATATGGACAGACCCTCGTTCCCTTGATTTTGACCGAGGGAGCGAGTCTACTTCATATGTACACTTCAGGCAGCTCCATATACCACAATGCAACACAATTGTGACGTCACTGCATATCGCGTTTTTACCCCACCACAAACAACTCTATGATATATTCATTTTTTTTTTAAATATCTAAAACAACCCAAACTCACCTATATACATAATGAATGCTGCATTAGACAGTTTCATAAGGAAAAAAAACTGTAAATAATAAATCAACTCCATAGCAGATTCCAAGTGATCAAAAGCGTAGGACGTTCCAATTCAGCCCATTGCAAGGGTTCCACCAGTAGTGGGCACTCATGCAACATAAGCAATGATGTACATCCAAGTCAACAAGACTGAGGGGAGTTAGCGAGGGAAGGGCATAAAAAAACGAACTGGAACGCAGCCCTATTCTTCTTTAATCCAGAATAGCAGCACAGCTGTAAGGTTTGTTTGAGCTGCGCCCTCTACTGTACAGGAGTGAATTTGCATTTCCTTCAGCCTGAGGCTTATTCATTTCACTTTTGTTGTGAAAGGGCCTTTTTTTTTATTATTAAAAAACAAACAAACAAGCCCAGCCCCAAAAAGTAATGTAAAATTATCATAATGCATTAAAGTAACTAAGTAATGCAATTAGTTACTTTTTTAGGGAGTAACGCAATATTGTAATGCACTACTTTTAAAAGCAACTTTCCCCAACACTGATGATGATAAATACTTCTAAATCATTTATTAATCTTAGTTGATGTTAATTTCAACATTTACTAGTACAATATTAAAATATAAAGTTGTATCTGTTAATATTATTTAATGGACCTGAGCTAACATGAACTACAATGAACAGTTGTATTTTTATTAACTAGTGTTAACAAAGATTATTACATACTGTAACAAATGTATTGCTTATTGTTAGTTCATTTTAAGTAATGCATTAACTAATGTTAACTAATGAGACCTTATTGTGAAGTGTTACCGAGATATGGGTTAATTTAATCTCTCTTCTTGTGAGAGTAAATCTCATCAAACCCATCAAGAACATGTCCAGGCCACATTTCATCCTCAAATCAAACATAAGAAATTATGCAAATTATGCAAAAATGTTTTGCATAAAGAAAATAAATGTTATTTTTAGTATAAATATTTTTTGCATCAAATTCTTATTACTGTAATGAAAAAAATCTCAATGCAATGCATGAAAATGTATTATATTATTTCAAATGTAAAGTATTTATACATAATGATAGTATTTATTGTACTCTTTAATTTATTCTGATTAAAATAAGTAACCTTAACTTAAAATATTAAACTGTAATTGCGTAAATTCTTATTTTTAATTGTTTTTTTTAATTTCTTATTTTTATTCTTTTGATTAAGGTGTGAAATTTGTGACCCATAAGTTGACATTCACCTATAAGTTATTTTTGTGTTACCTGGTATCACTTATAAAAAAAGTACTTTGCCTTTATTATTCGTACAAGAGAGACTGCATTTAGCAATATTTTCTGAGTGGCGCTTCCATGCAATGTTATGAATTCCAGTAATGATTCTTATTTAAGTGACAAATAAGCTGAAACACATGCACCTAGAGGCATTTAGACACTGTTTACAGGAAAAATACAACCCCAGAGAACCTGAATTGATGCTAAAGCAAAAGACAATATTAACAAATAAACATCATGCTGTGAAAATACAAGGACATTTGCTTCCCATCATGCTGTATATTGGAGATGATTGCATGTTTTTATTTATTGTGAGGAAACTTTTTTAATGTAAATTACCTTCTTATATTTCTAATCTTTTAACCTTATAACACAAATAGTTATTGTACTAGATCTGCATCTCAAATTCGGCTGAAAGTCTCAAGGGTATACTCAGAATTCAGTAAATTTGCTTTTTCTTTTTATGCTCCCTGGATTTGGAATGAACTGCAAAATGTACTCAGATATACTTCCCCCTTTGAGCACTTTTAAATGTCGTTTGCAATGTTTTAAAGGAGACCTCTTGTTTTTCTTGATTTGACTTGATTGACTGTATTTGTGTATTTGTAGTATTGTTGTGTTTCTTTCTTTGGGAAACTTTATGTGCTGCCGTCTTGAGCCTGTGGAAGAAGAGATATCTCAATGGGATCTTCCTGGTTAAATAAAGGATAAATAAATAAAAATAAATAATCATCCTTGTGCAGATTATAATGCCTCTAAATACACTGGGGATAAAATAGGTTGGATTTATACTCTGTCGACCTAGAATAAGAATCCGACACGGGTCTGGAGAGCCACTTACTGCCCCGGAGGGAGACAGGCTAACGGTTAACAGCGGAGATTGCAAGGAAGTAGCTGTGCCGACAGATTTCAATAAAGCTAACAGGAATTCCTTGCGGTGGTTTTTCAAATTAATAGTCCGGTTAAGGAAACAGGGCAATCATTCTAGTGGAGCTGTCGGAGCGTGGCTGCGGCTACTGAATAATGAATGGTGGAGGGGCAGACAGTGTTTGGACATGGAGCAGAGCTCCATGTTCTGTGACCTTGACAAGCTGCCACCACTGCAGACAGGTGCAAGTCAGAGCCCAGATGGGACTACGGCAAAGAAAACATGTAAATGTCATGGAGAGTCGGAGGACTGTGGGTATATGTGCGATTTGTGAACACACAAGTTCATACATTTCGGAAATAACCTTTGAGGTGAGATTTTCAGCTCACTGCTGCATCAAAACATTTCTCACACTGTAAAAACGCAACTGAGAAAAATCAATTTAACATGATGCATTGAGATTTTTGAGCTATATTAGTCTTAATAATTGTCCTCAGTAACACTATAGGTTGATTGTTTACTAAAGGTAAAATGTTTAGTTCAGCAAATAAATTACAGATAAAATAAAAATTTTAGCAAAACAAAAAATCATTATTCTTATTCATGAAGTGAACTACAGTCTTCTAAACACACAACATCATGTAATAAGACATCATGATACAACTAAAAATTAACAGTGATGACAAAAACAACTACAACACCATCAATAATCATCAAAATAATAATCATATAACAGTAACCGCATAATTTATTCATGCTGCAATGCATGCTGGGAGATCCTAAAGTCCCCCTGTGGTGAAAATCAAGTTTTTAATGTTGTTTATATGTCTATGTGGTGTTTTTAACTTGCTTTAAGACAAACCATGTGCAAATTCATAAGTCAACACCATTGCTGAGTATTTTCTCTTTAAAACTGCAGTAAACCAAAGACAGTCTCAAACCCTCGGTTTGAAATCGCTGGTGTTTATGACGTCATAAACTACCTTGTAACCAATCGCATCAATGTGCCGGCGGGCTTTAGCATATCATTAACTGACCGCGCAAGGGAGTCTCAAAAGAAGGTTATCCCGGTATTTTTCTGTTGATATGAAAAATCGGGTAGATTTAGCAATATTTAGTGTATGATGTATATTACAATGTTATGATGAACTATATGCCTTTCTCCACACTGACGCTCTGAGTAATTCAAAGCGTTTCTAAGGATACTGATTGTTAGAAGACAGCTGTCTGACTCGTGAATGTGAACATGGTTTGTGTAACATTAGCAACACAATATTAGCTGTTTGATAACATAGTCAAGCAAAACGCTAATCATATTAATTACCGTTATGTGTCCGTCGCCATTGTAAAAAGGGATACCATTGTGCAGCGTTTACCTCAGGAAGTTGACCGAGTGGATCTCGTCTGAGCTCGTGCGAGTGAGTGGAGGCGGGGCTAGTTATCATATTCATAGATCCGTGTATATTAAATGAGGCAAGGGTGTAGAGTTACATTCAAGCTATTTTAAAGCATTAAGATTTTTTTTTCACAGGAAAAAACTTTTAAATATGTAATTTTGGTGATCAAAGATATGTTTTAAGGGATAAAATTATTGACTACAGGGGGATTTTAACGATTCAGCAAATTTGCTCAATATGAACCTGTTTGTTCAGGCAAATATATTGGACTGCATTTGGGGAAATGTGTTTTTTGTTAGTGTTTTTGTGTCTACGTAATTCACATTTCTTGTGAATCAATAAGCTGGATAAATCAAATTTTTATCAAATCAAATTTCAGCATTTTTTTTGTTTTGTTTTTTTAATACAGTGAAAGCATTTAGAAACGGTTCGTGGAATCACGGATAGTCTGTAAACAATGCATTATGGGGTGTAAATATTGTGGTTTTGTAACTACCGTTTTTGTGGTAAATTTACACTACCGTTCAAAAGTTTGGGGTGTTTTTGAAAAAAAGTCTCTTCTGCTCACCACGGCTGCATTTATTTAATCAAAATATACAGTAAAAACAGTAATATTGTGAAATATTATTGCAATTTAAAATAATTGTGTTCTATTTTAAATATATTTTAAAATATAATTTATTTCTGTGATGACAAAACTGAATTTTCAGCATCATTACTCCAGTCTTTAGTGTCACATGATCCTTCGGAAATCATTCTAATATGCTGATTTGGTGCTAAAGGAACATTTCTTATTATCATCAATGTGGAAAACAGTTGAGCTTCTTAATATTTTTGTGGAATATGTGATGTATTTTTTTTCGGAATTCTTTGATGAATAGAAAGTAGAGTTGAATAAAAGTAAAAAAAAGAATGGTACATTCTCAACATTTCTCAACAGACTTTTTCTCTCTGAAAACATATTTGCTTTCCAAAGGAATAGTTTACACAAAAAGGAAAATTGTGTCAACTCACCTTCATGTTGTTCCACCCCGTTATTTGCTTTGAGAATGGAGATTTTCAGCAGCTTTTTTGTCTATACATCGCTATGCTCCTAAAAGGACAAAGATGACACTATAACACTAGTCCATGATTTGTGACCTATATTGCATGTCATCTGAACTTATATAGCTTTTTGTCAGAAAGAGACCAGAATTCAAGCTGTTACATCACCAGGAACCCTTTCAGCCATGTAATTTTAAGCTATACATTTTTCAAATTTTTAGCCTCTTTTTGCCATTTAAAGTAGGTACATTTTTCTGCAGCAGAGGATGGTGGCATGCGCCCAGGGAATAGTCAAGAAAGGTCTGGACCACCAACAAGCAAACTACAGCCGTTTGTTATCTATGCCACCGCAGCACAAACAGCAAATCTGTTGTACCGCCATTACAGAGTAGAGCAGGAACGATAGGGATCAGGACAAAGCTGTTATCATACCTCTCTGCTACCAGTGGAGAGCACAGAACCCGATCCAGAGCGCAGGTGGGTCCGTGTTTGCCTTGATCATGTTTCATCCGCTCACTGAGGGTCTGTCCCGCAGCACACTGCGAAAAATGATAGTTCTCTATTTACAGACCTGCATCCTCCAGCTTGAAGCCACTTGTCATTTTCCCTGTCAATTTTCCTCTCGTCACAGACTGTCATAACTATAGCAGGCTGCCAGACCTGGGGTCAGGAGGAGATACTGTGGGAATGTTATTTAGGAAAAGTTCATTCTCATAATTATAATGCAAGAAAATTATTTGATATGAATTGCTCACAACACTTCCATAAGCAGGAAGATGATAGATAGATTATGCATAATTACATGCAACTAACCCTAATCCAACATTATAGTAAGTACATGTAGTTAATTATTGTTACTCATTACTTAAATGTATAATTACACTGTAACATGGACACCTTAAAATGAAGTGTAACCAATATTTTATTTCAGCTTTATTTCAATGAATCAGCTTTATTTCAGTTTTATTTTACAATAACAACACTGGTGTGGAAAGCCATGGTGAGCTGATCATCCGCTATATGGATCTAATTAGAGGAAATGGGAAAAAGGATCTCTGTAATCAAAAACATGAGAGTGTTATGACAGATAAAATGCTAAATCCAATCCTCAGACCAGTTAAGATTACAAAGCAGGGCATGAAAGGAAAACCAAAAACATATGGACTATGTAATGGCTGATAGATCTCAAACTGCTCACACACTGTTGCCCCTAGTGGCAGAAGACTTATCCTACATTAAGAAATGGACCGATTTGTCTGTTTTGATAGCCTAACTTTATAAGACTAAAACAAACCATAAGCTGCAATATTGAAAGAACCAGTATTCAAAAACAAACAGAGGACCTTTGATTTAAAAAGGATGTAAAATGCTAAACATTTATGTACATGAAGCAGCCTGAGACTTTGCAGTTTTAGCAAATTCACAGATTTAAATGCTTTATATTTATCTATTTAACCACGTCCAAAGTAAGCTATGCAAGCAAGCCCAATACATACCTGACAAACTAATATTTAAAGGCCATGTTTAATTGAGCACAATATTCTCAGTGGGAGGCAGTGGACTGTACTGTGTTTGTCCACTTTAATTGCAAATGTGCACTGAGCTTGAGCACTGTTTATAAAGAAGCTGAATGTTCATTTTAAATGATCTCCTGGGAATTCAATTATTTAATTCACAATATATTTCATAATCATAATATAGGTGCAAGTAGCAATTACAGAGCCAAGCGAAATAACTGTAGCATGACAAGCCAAATAAACATGTCTGAAGAATCTAACAATTAAAAAAAAAAAACGATTTTAGACAGAGCAGTTCAAAGGTTATGCATGTAGACCTGTAGAGCATGGTGCTAACAACGCCAAAGTTATGGGTTCGGTTCCAGGGAATGCATGAACTAATAAAATTTATACCATTATAACAATACCTTTTTTTTTTTTTTACTACTTATTACCATCATGCATCTTCACTGGGACCCTGAGAGTACAGGTCACATCTGAATATAAAATTCAAAATATGGCAATATGGCTGACCTTGGAAAGATGGGTATCATTGTACTCCGTATGACTCTGAAGGGTTATAAGACTTCATTTTTTAAGTCTCATTATTAATTTTAGTTTTAATACACCAAAGCAATGTTAAAATACATTTTATAATGTTTAGCAGACAATATTGCTGACCATAGAACATATCATTCAACTCTATATGACCCTGTCATGAATCAGGCTCCCGTGGTACCCCCGTGCACCACCAGAGGGCTCCCTCTCCTGAGTATTGATTCGGTCTATAAACTCCATTTCCCATAATCCCGTACCTGCTACTGATTACCTGTGCACCTGAAGGCTATCATCTGGACTATTTATACAGCCCTGTTTCTCATACACTTTGTGAAGTCTTGTTTTGCCCTGCTGACATTACTGAGCGTTTCTACCTTGTTTCCGGATTGCCTTGTTTCCGGATTGCCTTGTTTCCGGATTGCCTTGTTTCCGGATTGCCTTGTTTCCGGATTGCCTTGTTTTGACCCTGGACTGTTTATCTCGTCTTGATTCTCTGCCGACTGCCTTTGTTAAACTGCTTCGTTTGTTTGGATTTACTGTTTACTGTCTGCTGCCTGCCCTGACCTTCTGCCTGCCTCTTGATTACGATTTTGTGATACCTCTGACATACCTGTTGCTGGACACTGACCCTTGCCTGTTTTGTACTACTGCTATATCTTTTAAATAAACCGCACATGGATCCTCATTCCGCTGACTCTTCATTACAGAAGACTTTGCCAAACACCGATCCAGTGGCGATGTTTCAACTATCCTCCGAGGTATCTGCTCAAGCTAATATCCTGGCTGCTCATCAGCAAAAACTTGATCGCTTAACATCACTCACTGAAGAATTAGTCAAGGCGCTGCAACAGCTCCACTTACCCACACCAGATCCCAGCCCGCCAACAGCGAGTTCACCAGTCAGCACTTCCTCAGCCAACTCAAACACCGCCAGCCCTCGTCTGGCGTTCCTGGAGAAGTTTGATGGATCACCTACAAAGTGTAAGGGATTTCTGCTCCAATATTCCTTGTTTGTTAATCAACAACCCATGCTTTATCCCAATGATGACAGCCGTATCGCTTTCGTTTGCTCATTATTAACTGGCAAAGCTTTGGATTGGGCTACTGCAGTATGGAGGGATGGTCAATCGACATTTTCGTCATTTAGTAACTTTTTGCAACGATTCCATGAAGTGTTTGAACATCCAAAGGGCGGCAAAGATGCTGGTGAACAATTACTATCTCCCCGGCAGGGAAGGCACACGGCTGCTGAATTCGCTCTGTCCTTCCGTACTCTGGCAGCTCAAACAACATGGGTAGAGGATACATTGAAATTATTATTTCGCAAGGGACTGAATCCCGAACTCCAGTCTGAACTCGCTTGTCGCGATGAGGGGAAACCACTGGACCAATTCATTGATCTGGCCATCTGAATTGATAATTTGATTCGTTCACGACGACCCATGAGATCTATGGATTACAACACCTCTACAGTGCTTAACTCTAATGATCCTGAACCCATGCAAGTCAGATATACCCGCATTTCATCTGAGGAAAGAGACCGTCATATTCGCCAGAATCTGTGTTAATACTGTGGACAGCCCAGACATTTAAAAGCATCCTGCCCGGCCCGTCCATCATCCTGTAACTCCAATGCGGTGAGTGTACATGATCAAAGATCACGTTCCTCGTCATGTGTTGAACTACCTGTAACTTTGAAATTTGCTGGAAAGTCTGTGATAACCAATGCAATGATTGACTCGGGCACAGCGGGAAACTTTATTGACAGTGATTTCGCCAAGTCTTACCAAATTCCTCTAACTCCCTGTAATTCTCTGTTGGCAGTGGCAGCGCTAGACGGGCACCCCCTAGGGGTCAGTCACATCCATCACACCACCAAGGACATTACGTTGCAAACTGGAGCCATCCATACTGAAACTATTCACCTATTTCCCATCCAATCACCCAATAACCCAGTTATTCTAGGACTTCCATGGCTTCAAGAACATAACCCACAAATTTCATGGACAGAAAAACAGATCATTCACTGGTCTGACCATTGTCTTCAGAGCTGTGTGCAACTTGTTATTAACACTATTCAAGCTGCTACTGTTTCTGTAGAATCCACCTGCATTCCCAACCTTCCATCTGAGTATAATGATCTCACAGAGGCCTTCAGCAAGATCAAAGCATCCCAGCTTCCACCTCATCGTCCCAGCGACTGTACCATCGAACTTCTTCCTGGAACTAATCCTCCCAAGGGCAGAATCTTCCCTTTGTCACAACCAGAATCCGAAGCCATGAAAGCATACGTTGAAGAGGAATTGTCCAAGGGATTTATTCGACCCTCCACATCTCCTGCCTCTGCTGGCTGCTTCTTCGTCGACAAGAAGGACGGAGGTCTATGCCCTTGTATCGACTACCGAGGTTTAAATGACATCACGGTCAAGTTTCGCTACCCTTTACCTCTGGTCCCAGCAGCACTTGAACAACTTCGCACAGCCAAATACTTCACCAATCTAGATCTCCGAAGCGCTTAAAATTTTATCCGAATTCGAGAGGGGGATGAGTGGAAGACTGCTTTCTCCACATCTACTGGGCACTATGAATATCTGGTTATGCCGTTTGGGCTGGTCAATAGTCCCTCCGTCTTCCAGGCTTTCATTAATGATGTCTTCCCGAACATGCTCAACAGATGGGTCAGTCTACATTGACGACATTCTAATATATTCCGACTCTCTTGAAGAACACGTCAGGCACGTTCGCTCTGTTCTACAACGTCTAATCGACCATCAACTTTATGCCAAGGCAGAGAAATGTGAGTTTCATCAAACTTCTGTATCATTTCTGGGTTATGAAATTAGCCACGAGGGGATCGCCATGAACGACAGTAAGGTGCAGGCAGTATTGAAATGGCCACAACAATCAAAGAACTGCAACGATTTCTAGGATTTGCAAACTTTTACAGACGCTTTATCAGAGAATTCAGTAAGATTGCAGCACCCCTGACATCCATGTTGAAGAAAGGGGGAAGATTATCATGGACTTCAACAGTCTTACAGTCTTTTCACGACCTGCAAGATCGCTTCACCTCAGCACCCATCCTGCATCATCCTGACCCTGAACGGGAATTTGTCGCTGAGGTGGACGCATCCAACACTGGTATCGGAGCCATTCTCTCACAACGGCACGGAACCCCTCCTAAACTTTTCCCTTGTGCTTTCTTCTCTCGCAAACTCACTCCCACTGAACAGAACTATGATGTTGGTAACCGTGAACTTCTAGCCATGAAAGCAGCCTTTGAAGAATGGAGACACTGGTTGGAGGGGGCCAGATATCCATTCCTTGTCTTGACAGACCACCGTAACCTTGAATATCTACGCACAGCAGAATATCTACGCACAGCAAAGAGGCTAAACCCCAGACAAGCAAGATGGGCATTATTCTTCACACGCTTCAATTTTTCCATTACCTACCGTCCTGGATCAAAGAACACCAAAGCTGATGCACTATCCCGCCAATATGAATCCGGGCATCTTACACAACCAGCTGAACCCATCATCCCTCCCACACTCATTCTGGCTCCAATTCAATGGGACATCATGACCGAGGTTAGGGAGGCCCAAGGGACAGATCCACCTCCACCAAACTGCCCACTGAACAAAACATATGTTCCTTCGTCCATTCGCAAGAAGGTTTGCAGTGGGTTCATTCATCTGCCAGTTCTGGTCATCCTGGTATCACTGCCACCATTCAACTGTTGTCAAACCGCTTCTGGTGGCCATCTATGCAGTCAGACACAATCTCCTTCATCCAGAATTGTTCCACGTGCAGTATGACCAAATCTTCCAAGCATCTACCATCCGGCCTTCTACATCCTCTACCCATTCCTTAACGCCCCTGGTCCCACATCGCCATAGACTTTGTCACCGATCTCCCCAACTACTCTGGCCACACTACCATACTCACTGTTGTCGATCGCTTCTCCAAGACATGCCGATTGATCCCATTACCAAAAACTGCCCACTGCTTTAGAAACTGCTGAACAGTTATGTAATTGCATTTTCAGATTCTATGGCTTACCCGAAGACATTGTCTCAGACCGAGGCCCTCAGTTCACATCTCGAGTATGGTCAGCTTTTTTCCAGCAACTCAACATCAATGTCAGTCTTACCTCTGGTTATCAACCACAATCCAATGGCCAAACAGAACGACTCAATCAAGAACTCACCCGATTCCTCAGGTCTTACTGTCACCACAATCAATCAGATTGGTGTCGTTTCTTATTCTGGGCCGAGTACGCACAAAACTCTCTCTGCAAACCCTCAACTGGCTTAACCCCTTTTCAATGTGTCCTTGGTTTCCAACCTCCGCTGTTCCCTTGGTCAGGAGAACCCACAGATCTCCCAGCAGTAAACGACTGGTTACAGAGAAGCGAGAACACTTGAAATGAAGTGCACATACATCCACAACGAGCTGTCAGGAGGCTTAAGGAACAGCCTGATCGTCACCGCCATCCCAACCCTGAATATCTACCTGGTCAATGGGTTTGGCTCTCCACCCGTGATCTCCGCCTTCGTCTACCATGCAGAAAACTCAGTCCCAGGTACGTGGGTCCTTTCAAAATTACTAGACAGATTACTCCTGTATCATACCGTTTGGCTTTACCTTCAAATGATCATATCTCACATTTACATTTAGTCATTTAGCAGACGCTTTTCTCCAAAGCGACTTACAAATGAGAATAGTAGAAGCAATCAAATCAACATGAGTACAACAGTATGTAAGTGTCATGTCAAGTCACAGTTTCATCAGTAAAGTGCTCGTAGCAAGGTTTTTTTTTTTTGTTTTTTTTTTTTTAAATATATTCGCAAATAGATGGAGAAAGAATAGAAAATCGAAAAAAAAGTAAAATATAAATAAAAAGTGCTAATATTACTGGGTCAAGTGTTGACGAAAAAGATATGTCTTTAGCAGTTTTTTGAAAATGGCTAAAGACTCAGCAGCTCGGATAGAGCGTGGTAGGTCATTCCACCAATCAGGAACAGACCAGGAGAAGGTCCGAGAGAGTGATTTTGTGCCCCTTTGGGATGGCACCACAAGACGCCGTTCACTTGCAGAACGCAAGCTTCTGGAGGGCGCGTAAGTCTGAAGTAGTCAGTTTAGGTATAGTGGTGCAGAGCCAGTGGTTGTTCTGTAGGCAAACATTAGAGCCTTGAACTGGATGCGAGCAGCTATTGGCAGCCAATGCAAACTGATGAAGAGAGGTGTGACATGGGCCCCCCACCCATCATCGTAGACAGCGAGGAGGCTTACCAGGTACGAGAAATCCTGGATTCCAGGCGCCAGGGAAGAGTTCTGCAATATCTCGTGGACTGGGAGGGGTATGGTCCAGAGGAACGGTCCTGGGTCAATTCGGAGGACATGAATCAGGCTCCCGTGGTCTCCCCCATGCACCACCAGAGGGCTCCCTCTCCTGAGTATTGATTCGGTCTATAAACTCCATTTCCCATTATCCCGTACCTGCTACTGATTACCTGCGAACCTGAATGTTATCATCTGGACTATTTATACAGCCCTGTTTCTCATACACTTTGCAAAGTCTTGTTTTGCCCTGCTGACATTACTGAGCGTTTCTACCTTGTTTTCGGATTGCTTTGTGTTGACCCTGGACTGTTTATCTCGTCTTGATTCTCTGCCGCCTGAGTCAATACACAGCGCGCAAGCGGCGAGCCCCGAAGTGAGATCACTTTCACTTATGTCTTCACTAAACTTTCTCAATTGTATGTGTTTTAAGGCTTGCCAGTTTGGACATTCAAGCAATTTTTAGACCATCGGATGTGTATTATATTGAGCTACAGCGCTCGCACAGCTGGAGATGAGAGGGTCTGTATCTCTTACCACTGGAGAAAGCGTAACGGCTAACTTAATCACGTGCGGCACCTCTCAGCCTATTGTGTAATGGCAGTGACATCAGTGCCCGCCGTTAAAAACTCCTTCCCTGTGTACCGCCTATGCGTACTGCCAGAGCCGGAGCATTAGCATTAGCCGTTACGCTTTTTTGGCTAAAGGTTGCAGGCTTGCCTTCCAGTGGCTTTGCTCATACAGAAAGCAGCTGCACATCACGTGAAGATCGCGCGCACAGAGAGGAGCGCAGAAACTCGTTATCAACACTGTCCTGTGATTTATCACTAAAGTAGCTTAGAAACTCAAAAGTTATAGCATATATTTTTCTACTTTTTAAGTAACTACTTACAACCCACAGCTTCACAGTTAATAGAGAGACGGTATGATTAATTCACACACGCAATCACTCTCATTAACGCATTCAAATAAATGTACTGGTACTGTGCTAATTTATCTGTATCTGATTTACAACGAGCAGAAATCTGTAAGAAATGTTACGAACCATAGATAAAATAACTGCTGAAATTGAGCTCTTATGTCAGAGCACTCTTTCATTAGGAAAAAAATATCCCACCTTTAATAGTCAAGCACATTTACAGTACAAAACTTGTCTGTGAAGTATGAGGGTAAAAAAAAAGCAAAAACAAAATAATTCATTAATTGTAATTGAGGTAAAAATGTTCAATTAATCGAGATTTTGAGTTTAGGTCATATCGTTCAGCCCTATGTGAAGCCATATGTCATGAACGTTTAAAAAAAAAAAAAAAAAAAAATGCTAAAGGCTGGAACACTACATGACTTTTTGATTTTAAAACACTAGGCACTTTGACTTTGTAAATGGTTACAGAGGAAAAACTGGGCATCATATACTAAACAGCTGAGGATGCTAGGAGAAGCATGACAAATGAAAACAATAAGTGCTCTAAAATCAGCTCAAAATATCAAACATATTTGATATCCTCAGACTGGATGAAATCAGTCCGTGAAGCTAACAAATCTGAGTCTGTGCCTATCATACACTACATGATTTTCTGTGAAATACGTCAACTCCAACTGTGAAAAATCTGTGAAAAAGTCATGTAGTGTATTCCGGTCATAAGCAAACTTCTCTGAAGATTGAACAAAATTTCTGAGAACAGTAGCAGGAAAAAAACTGATTTTGTTAATATACAAAATAGCTAAAAATCTATGACAGTATGTTTGCATTTTAATTTAAAGAGGTTGAGCTGCTATGGTGACACCTATAGTTTTGAGAAGTCATTTCCTGTTGGTCATGCTGCCAAGACAACACCTGCAATCTACTACTTGTCAAATGACATCAGTGCCAACAAAACACTGGCTTTTTAGATGCATGTTAATCAGAGGAACTGTGTGCAGTAAGGAGGCAAATGATATGACCTATATTAGACAAAATGATTTTCACACTGTCTACACTGCTTTTTTTCTGAGCTCATAATGAGACAAACATGCTTTCCTTTTCACTAGCAAAATGTCATCTGTCAGAAGACATTGGCGTTTATGCGGAGGGAGGGACGGACTGGGGCAGTGTCTGTGCATGAAATGCATCATGGACGTCTCCAGCACATGCATGATTTGCCAGGCTCTTTCAAACAGTTGCTGTCTGCTGACAGCTTTGTCCTGAGATGTGTTATGCAGGGCATATTTCAAATCTCTCCATTCAGAGCAATACGGTGGTGTTGTAAACACCAAACAAACAAAAGTGTGTTTACTGGTAATGCTCTGATGTGGTTGAACAGATGCAATTACACGCATGGAGCCGGTCCCACATGTGGCCATGAAAGAAGGATGCTGCTGAGTCAGCAAGTAGGCGTTTGCCGCATTGACACAGTCTGGCAAATCGTCCTTGCAAACATTTCAAGTTAACACGGAGCCAAAATAGTCCATATTTAGTTACTTAAAGCACGTTCCTGGTCTTATCTTTCTTTTCAGCTGATGTTGATGATCTTTTTAAAGTCACTTTGGATAAAAACATTCCATTGTTTTCTTCATTAAAGGGTTAGTTCACCCAAAAATGAAAATTCTGTCATTAATTACTCACCTTGTCTCACATGTCATTCCACACCCATAAGACCTTCGTTCATCTTTGGAACACAAATTAAGATATTTTTGATAAAATCCGATGGCTCAGTGAGGCCTCCATTGACAGCAAGATAATTAACACTTTCAGATGCCCAGAAAGGTACTAAAGACATATTTAAAACAGTTCATGTGACTACAGTGGTTCAACCTTAATGTTATGAAGCGACGAGAATACTTTTTGTGCGGCAAAAAAAACAAAATAACGACTTTATTCAACAATATCTAGTGATGGGCGATTTCAAAACACTGCTTCATGAAGCTTTACAAATCTTTTGTTTCGAATCAGTGGTTTGGAGTGTTTATCAAACTGCCAAAGTCACACCCCCCAGTGGTGAGCCATTGAAATTTCGAAACACTTATGACATAACAAAGCCTCGTTTACTGAAATCACGTGACTTTGGCAGTTTGATACACGCTCCGAACCACTAATTCAAAACAAAAGATTCGTAAAGCTTTGAAGCTTCATGAAGCAGTGTTTTGAAATTGCCCATCACTAGATATTGTTGAATAAAGTCGTCATTTAGTTTTTTTGGTGCACAAAAAGTATTCTCGACGCTTCATAACATTAAGGTTGAACCACTGTAGTCACATGAACTGTTTTAAATATGTCTTTAGTAGCTTTCTGGACATCTGAAAGTGTTGATTATCTTGCTGTCAATGGAGGCCGCACTGAGCCATCGGATTTCATCAAAAATATCTTAATTTGTGTTCCGAAGATGAACGAAGGTCTTACGGGTGTGGAACGACATGAGGGTGAGTAATTAATGACAGAATTTTCATTTTTGGGTGAACTAACCCGAATACATCCTCACTGGAAGCTTTTCACATCATGCAATTTGTAAGAGCCAAAGGCAACAGACTTCAGTGAAAGAAAAACACTATAAACACCGCTTGGATCCATCTCAAAGAAAAGAATTCCATTTTATGCAGATCTTTGGCTGCGGTGCCACTTTCTGCTCCGTCAGCCACTCCTACTCCTCATGTGGTTCAAAGCATTGCGGGTCCAGGCTAAACTACAGGAAGAGGAAGCATAAAAGGCCTACTTTACACTACAGCTGACCTCTCCATAAATCAAAACACACTATAAAAAGGAGTATAAAGTGGGATTACATGCCCACTCACAATGCTAATCACTGCTGGACCACAAACATCCTGAGAGGAGAGAGAAAGACAGCAAGAGACAGGCAGGGCATTAAGAGGAAATGAGAGAGAGAGCGGTGAAATGTACTGGAGAGAGATTTTTCAGCATAGCTTTCCAGCATAAAAGTAGGGCCAAAGCGGTCCATTGAGAGTTTTAATCCATTTCTACATGCTCACATTATTATTATCAAATTTAGAGTCCCTCTGGACAGTGAAAGGATGTCATTCAAAGGCTGAGATATTTTTAGCCATGTTCTTACATAGGCTACCTTTTATGTAAACTATGAACAAGAAGAAAAGATCCAGCAAATCCATAAACAAATGTACATTTTCCAAGTATATGTTATGCAAGCTGTATGTCGAATGAAATGTATGAATGCTGAAATGGAAGGTGAACAATACCTGGATAATCTACTGCATCCACTGGGGTTCTGAAGTGTGCAGCCAGTGGACACTTTGGCCCTGTTTCCACCTGGCATTAAGATGCGTTTTGGTCGATCGGATCACAAGTGGACGAGGAAGACACATTCCCGTTTACACCTGGTGTTTTAATTCATCTCTTTTGTCCACTTTCAACCACTTCTGTCCTGATTTCTTCGAGGGGAGGGTCTATGGATGTACATGTGTTTTGTTTTCTTTTTCAGATCTTTCGATCTATTAGACAAAATAAGCTCATGAAATTTACATATGAACGAATGCGCACAGAGATGATGGAAAAACACATGGAGAGCATCAGCTTTCGTTTCTGCTCTGACAGCTGCAAGACTGACAGAGTGTGTGTTAGAAATCAGGAATGGTGAGAGAACATTGTGCTTGGTACGTTTTTCATCTTCAAACCAAAATTGGGTCTTCAGCCGACAAAGTTTAAAATCTGTCTGGCTAGCACGCTTCCCATAATGTTTACACATTAGGTCAGTAGGCGGAGAGTAGGCAGTCTCCATATGGCGGTTCGAACACATTCGACCACATGAGCGTCTACACTACAAAAGCAATCCGGTCGAATGCATTTTCGACTACCTCTGGAAGTGGTCGAAAGTGGACAAGCTCAAAACATTTTACATCCCGTTTACACCTGTATTTAGCGGCGTCCACTTGTGATCCGATTGACCAAAACGCATCTTAATACCAGGTGGAAACAGGGCCTTTGTTATCCCATAATAACATAATCCCACAGTATGAGGTGTTAGGAGGATCCACTAAAATAGATAAAATAGATCTCTGATTTGGTCCAGCACAAATTAACCCCTTCTCAAAAAAATAAAATAAAATAAAAAATATAATATAATATAATATAATTGGTACATAGTACTACATGGTAAAGAACAGACCTGTGTTAAAGCCAAAAGAGCTTTAGGCTGAAGACAACTCCAACTGTTCTTCTGAAACACTGTAAGAGGGGGAAAAAAAATATTGCTGTGAGGTGCAAATGTACTTTAGTGCCAATAAATATGCTGCACATCACATGAAGCTGCTCTCAGTAATTAAATTGATCCAATTAAAACTCTCTGATAGGAGTTTATCTCTTCGCCAGTAACAAGCACCCAAGGGACATGAAACAAGAGACAAGGGAAAGAAAAAAATGGAACAGTTTTTTTTTCCTTCACTCTGTCAGGCAGGCATTTCACTTAACAAGCACAGAGAGCTTTTGCAACCTTGACAAACATGACTGGGATGTCACCATTATTTTACACTTTTTGCAAAAAATTATTTAATTTATTTTTTCTAAAATGCTTAGCATGTTAGGTTAGATTGTGGAGTTTTGTTATAAAAACAATTGTAATTGTACACATAAATATGAAATTAATGAAAAAGGAATTGAAAGTAAAAAAGTGCAAAGTAGAATTTACCAGATATTAAAATTTTATATATATATATATATATATATATATATATATATATACACACACACACACACATATATACATCGATCAGGCATAACATTATGACCACTGACCGTTGAAGTGAATAACACTGATTAGACGACTGGGTCAGAGCATCTCCAAAACTGCAGCTCTTGTGGGGTGTTCCCGGTCTGCAGTGGTCAGTATCTATCAAAAGTGGTCCAAGGAAGGAACTGTGGTGAACCGGCGACAGGGTCATGGGTGGCCAAGGCTCATTGATGCACGTGGGGAGCGAAGGCTGGCCCGTGTGGTCCGATCCAACAGACGAGCTGCTGTAGCTCAAATTGCTCAAGAAGTTAATGCTGGTTCTGATAGAAAGGTGTCAGAATACACAGTGCATCGCAGTTTGTTGCATATGGGGCTGCATAGTCGCAGACCAGTCAGGGTGCCCATGCTGACCCCTGTCCACCGCCGAAAGCGCCAACAGTGGGCACGTGAGCATCAGAACTGGACCACGGAGCAATGGAAGAAGGTGGCCTGGTCTGATGAATCACGTTTTCTTTTACATCACGTGGATGGCCGGGTGCGTGTGCGTCGCTTACCTGGGGAACACATGGCACCAGTATACACTATGGGAAGAAGGCAAGCCGGCGGAGGAAGTGTGATGCTTTGGGCAATGTTCTGCTGGGAAACCTTGGGTCCTGCCATCCATGTGGATGTTACTTCGACACGTACCACCTACCTAAGCATCGTTGCAGACCATGTACACCCTTTCATGGAAACGGTATTCCCTGGTGGCTGTGGCCTCTTTCAGCAGGATAATGCGCCCTGCCACAAAGCAAAAATGGTTCAGGAATGGTTTGAGGAGCACAACAACGAGTTTGAGGTGTTGACTTGGCCTCCAAATTCCCCAGATCTCAATCCAATCAAGCATCTATGGGAAGAGCTGAACAAACAAGTCTGATCCATCCTAACTGAGTAAAAGTATTATATTTTGCTATTGCAATACAAAAAGGATATTTCAGACATGTCAAAATACAGTGAAAAGCAAAATAAACTAGATAATAATACAGGAAGCAAAACTGTGTATTAGGCCTGGGCTATTGTTCAGTCCCAGTCCATCAGTATGTGTCACAGTTCAAATTCAAGTGGGACCATCTCTCAACCTAACCAGGTCCTGAAGGAGAATGGAATGTTTTCTTTCTTTCCTCCCCCTTGGCCCCTTCCTAATTCTGCCAAAAAGTCTATTTCAAACTTTTGTACCTTGTGTGTGACCTAGTTTAGCAGCTCCACTTCCCAGGAGAGCTTAGCGGCGTCAGCCCTGACAGTCCTTGTGGATGTCATCTCTGTACGGGATTTTTGTTTGGAGCTGGGGTGGCGTGTATTTGGTTTATCATTGTGGATGCTGTCATATTAGTCTCAGCCTTAGACAGAGCTGCCCACAGTTCTTCAGTGACTGTCTGGAGCATCTGGCAAGCTCTAATCTGATTGGTTGGCTTTACACAATTTTATCAGTCTTCCTGGAAACAAAGTTAATACAACAAGCACTTCTGAAAAAGAACTAATCACAGGAATAGCCAATGGTTTTTGAAAGATACTAAGTATAGTTTTGTTTGAGGAACTTAAAAGCATGTTATTTCACATAAACCTGTCACCTGTAAACAACAGAATTAAAGGGTTAGTTCACCCAAAAATGAAAATTCTGTCATTAATTACTCACCCTCATGTCGTTTCACACCCGTAAGACCTTCGTTCACCTTCGGAACACAAATTAAGATATTTTTGATAAAATCCGATGGCTCAGTGAGGCCTCCATTGACAGCAAGATAATTAACACTTTAATGCCCAGACAAATTTAGACATATTAAAAACAGTTAATGTGACTACAGTGATTCAACCTTAATGTTATGAAGCGTCGAGAATACTTTTTGTGTGCCAAAAAACCAAAATAACGACTTTATTCAACAATATCTAGAGATGGCCGATTTCAAAACACTGCTTCATGAAGCGTCGAAGCTTTACGATTTCTTTTGTTTCGAATCAGTGGTTCGGAGCGTGTATTTCAGTAAACGAGGCTTTGATACGTCATAAGTGTTTCGAAATGTTTTGAAATTTCAATGGTTCACTTGACTTTGTCAGTTTGATACGTGCTCCGAACCATTGATTTGAAATAAAAGATTTGTAAAGCTTCATGAAGCAGTGTTTTGAAATCACCCATCACTAGATACTGTTGAATAAAAGTCATTATTTTGTTTTTTTGGCGCACAAAAAGTATTCTCGTCACTTCATAACATTAAGGTTGAACCACTGTAGTCATATGAACTGTTTTAAATATGTCTGTAGTAGCTTTCTGGGCGTTTGAAAGTGTTAATTATCTTGCTGAAAGTGTTAATTATCTTACCTCACTGAGCCATTGGATTTTATCAAAAATATATTAATTTTATCAACATTTTTGGGTGAACTAACCCTTTAAGGCAGCAAGTGGGAACTATTTACTCACCCTCAAGATGTTCCAAACCTGTATGTTTATTTCTTCTGCTGAACACAAATGGGGCCCATATATTCTTCAAAATATCTTCTTTTGTGTTCAGCAAAAGAAAGAAATTCACACAGGTTTGGAACAACTTGAGGGTGAGTAAATGATGACAGAATTTTCATTTTTGGGTGAACTAAGGAAGTAGAAATAAAATGACTTAAAATTAAAAATAAATAAGAAGCTAGCGTATTTATTTATGTTGGCTTGAAATAAATAAATAAATTAATTAATAACTAAATAAAATCGCACAACCCTGCAAACTGTGTCTGGTCACTTTGCATGTTGGTCAGACAGTCTCTTCCTGTAGAAGTGGGCAGTTCTTGGCCACAAGGTAATAGGAATGCAAGCTCCTGTCTGCTTGAATAGACCAAAATCTTCAAAACTGAGCTTCCAAATCAACAGCATTTCAAATATCAAATAAAATCATAATTTTGGCTACTTCAAATCAGATAAAATGTGCATGCATTACATTTGATCATGACACATTATATCTCATGAGCTATAAAAAGTCTTCCTTCCTTTTCTTTAGCTACCATATTCAGCATTGCAATGTCTCCTTTTTCTTATTCCTTTTTCAACAAGTGGTCCGTCTCGGCCCCTGTCAGCAGCATAGGAAGTCTTCACAATGCATTTCACAATGTCTCAGCTATTCCCGAATGCATCGGTGTCTCAGTGTCTTACCAATATAGCCCAAGTACAGGGACACTATGTGCGCTGCTTTTTTCATCAGTCTGGTCAAAATACTGCACACCAGGAGCATCATCAATCAAATACACAGACTTTGGTAAAGTGGGATTCAGTCGGTAAACCAGCAAATCTGTCTTCACTGTGCATTTGAAAAGAGAAAAACCTCCACCTTTATATCTAAAATAACCCTTGTTATTATTTTATATAAAATCCATTGAGTGTTAATGACCCATGAGGTATTTTAATGTGAATTCCCAAGTTAAGCTTGCACCTGTAGGAATGTCATGATTGTTTGCTGAGAGACGCTCAGGATGGGGAATTGGAATGGGAATAATGGGACAGACTCAATTCAGAAAGATGAATTGCTCACAAACACGCACACCGCCTACAGACAGGATGGTCCATCCAGAGACAACGGCACCGCGCCAATACAAAGGACTCCAGCACAGCGGGGACACTCTCCAAGGTAAAGTTTAGAGCAGTCCATTAAAATGGAAAAACAATCATGAGCGGGCGGTGATGGAGTGTAGACCATTTCACGGTGAAGTACGTACAGAGAAAAAGACTTAGTCCTCCCCCTAAATGCAAAAGATTTCCGAGAAGGGGCATATTGTATGCACAGCTGGATAATAAACTACTAAGTACCATGCAGAATCGGCCTGTCTGATTCACTGCAAAACAATGTGGCGATAAACACTGCGTGTTATGGACACAGTGAGGAGGATATTTCATTAGACAGTTCTTAGGCTGCCCACAGACCTTGACTGACCACAAAACTTCATAAATTACTAATGAAAATGTTTGTTGATGAATAGTTTTTAGGTTTCATCAATGATAAAGAAGACTAGACTAAAAACATCCACCAGTGATTTTAATTGACCCTTCACCAGGAGTTTGATTGACAGGCGATCTAACCAATCATAACACTGAATCCGCCATTTTGTCCGACAAAGCAGTCAGGGGAGTTAGCAGATTAACGTAGGTGGACTTGAACTTGAAAAATGGTGTGTACTGACATCTTTCCGCGATTGAAACAACATTCCTTATGATGTTCATTCATGTTTATTTGATGCTATAAATGAACTAGGAAGAGATGATCGGTTCACGAGCCGCTTGAACTGAGGCGCTACAGCGATCTGTCACGACACATTAAAGAGCCACAAAATGGTATTTATTGTTTAAATTTCTTTAAAAATGACAAAATTTGAGACTTTGTTTCATATCAAAAGTAACCTGCTTTGTCTTGTCTGTCGAAGCGTTGTCTTTGCTCCGCGATGTATTTTTCACTGTGTGAGAACATGTGTGGCGAGAGATCGGCATGGCTTGTCGGACATAGCAACAGTAACTAAAGGGGGCGGGTCTTTGCGAACGGTCAATTAAAACAAAGTTCTTACAAAAATATCATGAGAAAAAAAAACTTTTTCTAATCCCCATGCATACAATTTTCTCATCCTATATTTTTGTCTGCAGGTGAACTTGAACCAAGTTTACATGCTATTTAGAATATGCGCCATTGCAGTAACAACATGCTATGTGTAATGCAATTACCTAAACCATCAACAATACGGAAAATAAACTTCAAATACATGAAGAATTTACAACACAGTAACTTCTAAACTATAGGCAATACATATTCATTACATATTATTTCTAACGAAACAGTTTTCACTTGCTGATGTAGTTTGTTTATGTTGATACTATTGATTTTAAACTGAACTAATATGAATATGGCAGTGACATAAAGAAAAACAATGTTATACAAGTCTCATTGCTGTTAAAGAAAATAATTCCTAATAGCCGCACACACCAGTATCCTACATGCATTTCTATTCCTGTTCAAGTCAAAACAAGCAGGCAGGCTTGTGCTAAATCATTCTGGAAGCTGAGAATAATAAGCCCAGCAGGGGGTGGAATGAACAGTGAAATGTTGTCAATTATCGCAAAATGTAGAACAGTTGGGTCCAAATTTCAGCTGAGAAAGTTTTTACTCAGTCAGGTAGGTTTTAATCACAGCCCTCATACAACATATGATTTGAGCTGAATTCAAATCCTCTGGTAAGTTAACTATAAATTAGTCGAGGGAGAGAGGGAGGAGTGGATGGATGGATGGATGGGATATTAAGTATACTCAGTTGTCTTTTGTACAGTAATAATACAGAGGAGTCTAAAAGTCTGAGACTACATTTAAAATCAAGAATTTAAAATCTAATTTAAACGTAATTTCGGGAGGAGTGAACCCATCTAATCTTTCAATTAACTGCTGGAGTACATAAGCAGCCATTCACCTTGCTCCGGAATCAGCTGTTTTGGCATCCCTCCACCTCCCCATCTCCACCAACATAATTTAGGCATTTTGCTACCATACTCATCTTCCAAGCATTAGTAGTCCAACTCGGGGGTATATCTAAGCTCGAGTCGAAGCTGCTTCCTCGAGCCCCTCCACTGTGGACAGCAAGCCAAATACGTTTAACCTTAATAGCTTAAAGATTATATGGGCAAACAAACTCGTCAACCTGGGAAAAAATGGATGTTAAAAACTTTAAAACACCCCATCACTAAACATCACCAACCATTTGGTCTTGACTACTATGAAACTTGCAATACACATAGGACACTGGCTCAATTTTACCCACGATCAAACTGTCCCAACTATCTATAGTATGTTCCTGTGTTTTATGCATGTCCCTATGCCATATTAGCTTAGTTATACCTTTGTAGTTGCGGTAGCGAAGCTCCAAATGCTTATATCCAGGTGTAAGTATGTATCACTGTTTTTAATCGTTGCAGACCCCATCTGTTTGGTATTGAAATAATCCTCTTCTTGTGTCTTAATTGATGGCGTATAGTATGTTTCTATAAAATGCATCACACACACTTTGGTGTAACACTGCACAAATTCTCCAGGCCACCATAAACATGCAAATACCATGTGAAGGAAGACAAAGGGACCTTCCCCGCTCAAAAGTTCACACCTCCGATTGGCCATTTCAACAAAAATGGGTGTGACTGATAGGGCCTTCAACGATCCCTACTTACACACACCTTTGCTCAATCTCTTTTGAGGCACAACGTTTCCTGACTTCTTCCGGCTACTTTACCTTCAAGTTAACTTTGTTGGATTCAACGTGGACCATCCAGAAGAATCCAACGAACGCTAAGCGCACTCCTAACAAAATCATCAAAAATCTCCGGACTCTATTGCATCTGGACTTGTTCAGCAACCAAAGTCAATGCAAGTATTTGTTTTGCAGCCTGTAGATGCGTCTCTAAGTTGTGCCCCTTTTAAGGTGACCCTGATTTTTTGATGTTTCTCATAGGCCGTGGTTAACTGATTGTAATCTTGCCATTCTCTTCTCTCTCTCTCTTTCTTTACTTTCTTTATTCTGTATATAATCTTTGCTTAGTTTAGTTGTATGTAGCCTGCCCGTAGTTTCATTTATTAAACCATTATATCCATGCTTTATTGCCTCTGTGTTTGCCGCTCACAAGTCAAAGTCACTAAAGCCCGGAACACACCAAGCCGACGCCGACGAATTAGTGGCGATGAAAGCAGACTGCGGGGTTGGCTCTAAGAAGAAATGCCTTTCCGTACCAGCAGGTGGCAATAGCTGAACAGCCAATCAGAATGATCAGATGGCCTGACTGACCAACGAGCTCCGACGCCGATTCAACATGTCGAATCGGCTGAAAAAAAGCCGATGAGGACCAACTTCAGCCGACGGTGCAGAACACACTAAGAAAACTTAGTTGGCCGACGAACAAAAACTGCCCGATGGCCGACGTGGTGTAGATGTGGTGTGTTCCGGGCTTTAAACGTTTTGATTTTGCTACATGCTATTACCCTGCAAGTACTGTATACGTTAGGAAAAAGTTATTATTTCTTGGCCAGGAAGATAATTTATTTCCTAGAATTGATAACTGATCATGCAGTCTGTTTGGTGGATGAACTGATTAAATAATTGTAATATTAATTCTGCTACAGTCAATTCTGAAACTAATTCAAATATTTATTCACTATGGTCTCAGACATTTGGACTCCTCTTCATATATTTAAAATTATGTTTCTAAATGGGAACAATCTCTTATTATTGCAAACAGAAAGCTTTTGAAGTAGAGTATGCCTCGTGGCAAGATGCAAGTCAAGCATCTACGCATTCCCCAACATAGAGGAAAAGTAAGTTCATAAACTGCTCATCAATTTTAATGAAATATCAAGCACTACAGATGCACTACAGGAGCAGTTCGACCAGATCTCACAGTGCTCATGCACATATTAACAGATCAATCCAGCAGCTGTGTGTTGTATTGACAGAGAGCCTTTAAAGTAGCTTTCCTATCAATGTCAGAGACACACATGTATGGGAGTAAAAAACACTTCTGCAAATATGTTCCGTAGCCAAAATCAACTGATTTCTTTGTACTCCATCCTAAAGGACAGGTTGCTAACTGGACCAGGACTTGAGTGCAACATTATCAGCTTGCTAAATATAATATAAAATGGCTTATCAATCAAATAAAAATAGATATGTACTTTTATATGTATATATGTATTTGAAATCACGTGAAAGAAGGAAAGAAAGACAGATAGACAGATAGATAGATAGATAGAACAACAGACAGATAGATAGAATGATAGACAGATAGAACGATACATAGAACGATAGATAGAACGATAGAATGATAGAACGATAAATAGATAGAACAACAGACAGACAGACAGATAGATAGAACAACAAAGACAGATAGACAGATAGACAGAATGACAGATAGAATGAAAGATAGATAGATAGAATGATAGACAGATAGAACGATAGATAGAACGATAGAATGATATAACGATAAATAGATAGATAGAACAACAGACAGACAGACAGATAGATAGAACAACAAAGACAGATAGATAGATAGATAGATAGAACAACAGACAGATAGATAGAATGATAGACAGATAGAACAACAGACAGATAGATAGATAGAATGACAGATAGAATATAGATAGATAGAATGACAGATAGAATGACAGATAGATAGATAGAATGATAGACAGATAGAGCGACAGATAGATAGATAGATAGATAGATAGATAGATAGATAGATAGATAGAACAGACAGACAGACAGATAGAATGACAGATAGATAGATAGAATGACAGATAGAATGACAGATAGATAGAATGATAGATAGATAGAACGAAAGATAGAATGACAGATAGAATGACAGACAGATAGATAGATAGATAGATAGATAGAACGACAGATAGAATGACAGATAGAATGACAGACAGATAGATAGATAGATAGATAGATAGATAGAACGACAGATAGAACGACAGACAGATAGATAGATAGAACAGACAGACAGACAGACAGACAGACAGATAGAATGACAGATAGATGGAATGATAGAATAATAGATAGATAGAACAGACAGACAGATAGAATGACAGATAGATAGAACAACAGACAGACAGATAGATAGAATGACAGATAGATAGAATGATAGAATAATAGAACGAAAGAACGATAGATAGATATAGATAGATAGATAGAACAACAGACAGACAGATAGACAGAATGACAGATAGATAGATAGATAGAATGATAGACAGATAGAACGACAGATAGATAGATAGATAGACAGAATGACAGATAGATAGAATGATAGACAGATAGAACGACAGATAGACAGATAGACAGATAGATAGATAGATAGATAGATAGAACAACAGACAGACAGATAGATAGATAGATAGAACAACAGACAGATAGATAGAATGATAGACAGATAGAACGATACATAGAACGATAGATAGAACGATAGAATGATAGAACGATAAATAGATAGAACAACAGACAGACGGATAGATAGAACAACAAAGACAGATAGACAGATAGACAGAATGACAGATAGAATGAAAGATAGATAGATAGAATGATAGACAGATAGAACGATAGATAGAACGAAAGAAAGAGAGAAAGATAAATAGATAGATAGAACAACAAAGACAGATAGACAGATAGACAGAATGACAGATAGAATGAAAGATAGATAGATAGAATGATAGACAGATAGAACGATAGATAGAACAACAGACAGACAGATAGATAGAATGACAGATAGAATGACAGATAGATAGATAGAATGATAGACAGATAGAGCGACAGATAGATAGATAGATAGAACAGACAGACAGACAGATAGAATGACAGATAGATAGATAGAATGACAGATAGAATGACAGATAGATAGAATGATAGATAGATAGATAGAATGACAGATAGATAGATAGATAGATAGATAGATAGAACGACAGATAGAACGACAGACAGATAGATAGATAGAACAGACAGACAGACAGATAGATAGAATGACAGATAGATGGAATGATAGAATAATAGATAGATAGAACAGACAGACAGATAGAATGACAGATAGATAGATAGATAGATAGATAGATAGAATGACAGACAGACAGATAGATAGATAGATAGATAGATAGATAGATAGAATGACAGACAGATAGATAGATAGATAGATAGATAGATAGATAGATAGATAGATAGATAGATAGATAGATAGATATAGATAGATAGAACAACAGACAGACAGATAGATAGACAGAATGACAGATAGATAGAATGATAGATAGATAGAACGACAGACAGACAGATAGACAGATAGATAGATAGATAGATAGATAGATAGATAGAACAACAGACAGACAGATAGATAGATAGAATGATAGACAGATAGAACGATACATAGAACGATAGATAGAACGATAGAATGATAGAACGATAAATAGATAGAACAACAGACAGACAGACAGATAGATAGAACAACAAAGACAGATAGACAGATAGACAGAATGACAGATAGAATGAAAGATAGATAGATAGAATGAGAGACAGATAGAATGACAGATATATAGATAGAACGATAAACAGACAGATAGAATGACAGACAGATAGATAGATAGATAGATAGATAGATAGAACGACAGATAGAACGACAGACAGATAGATAGATAGAACAGACAGACAGACAGATAGATAGAATGACAGATAGATGGAATGATAGAATAATAGATAGATAGAACAGACAGACAGATAGAATGACAGATAGATAGATAGAACAACAGACAGACAGATAGACAGAATGACAGATAGATAGATAGATAGAATGATAGACAGATAGAACGACAGATAGATAGATATAGATAGATAGAACAACAGACAGACAGATAGATAGACAGAATGACAGATAGATAGAATGATAGACAGATAGAACGACAGATAGACAGATAGACAGATAGACAGATAGATAGATAGATAGATAGAATGTATTTCTGCATAAGTAGTGGCACCACATGGAACTGCAAAAATAATGACTTTTAAACAGTCTCCTGAACACTCACCCCGACTGCTTTTGGTTGGACAAACAGTCCTGTCCCAAACTCACCAATGATGCTGCTGTGTCGAGCTGGTTTGGGTGCTGAAACAAACAGAGCAATCTGTTGATAGCACCACAGAGACACAGTGTTTACTCTCTTTTTTTTGTGGGGGTGGCATAAAAACCCACCTGCATCACCTTGAGTGCCATTTGCTCTCCATTTAATCTCATTGCTGTCTAGGAGAAACAAATAAGATATTAACAAGATCTACTTTATGATTTGTCATTCCTGACTCAGAGCTAGAAATGCAGAGAGGAAAGGATATTTTAATCTAGAAGTCAAACTGATGAGCAAGGGGTGAGAGTATATGTATGGAGGAGACAGCGAAAGCCACACTCAAAGTGTGTTTGTATAGTATGTATGAGTGTGTGTGTGTGTGCGCAGAAGTGAGACGCACTGAAGGATGAGGCAGAAACTGCTGCTATTTATATCCCCCTCAGTAGCTACAGGGAACAGTCACCATCTGCATAAAGCAGGCAAAATCAGAGCCCAAATTTCCACCGAATACTCACGACTGGTATCCACACGGCTTCTGAAATAGCAGCGGGAGCCGATCCTGATAATGAAAAACAATGTTCAGTTATACTGCAGTGTTATTATTAAATATTAAAATTGGATTTATTCACAGGGCTCCATTCACCTTTGGTTTAGATGGATAGCGTGCTCGCTTACATCAACAGCTTCCTGCAGGGAGCTGGCCGCAGCATCCAATACTGCCAGAGTCGTTGTTTATACGCATGGGCTATTTATACAGCAGCAGCAGCTTTTAATAGCTTGTTTCGCCCCTGCACACCATCCTGCTGCTGCACTCATACACACTACTGCAGTGATCTATACTCGGCACAGTTGCACACTGAACGAAGGTGGCGAGAAAGATGAAGAGAGAAAACAGAGACGAAACAGGCCAGAAATGCATTCAACTCTGTTTTTGCAGTGTATATACAGTGCAAAATGTGCAGCATTCAACAGATCATCGAGCACTCGCTATATCCCACAATGCAATGCAGTCTAATTGACTGTTCTATTTACAGCGTGAACATGAGTGAAGAAGAAAAAGGAAAATCAGTTGCTAAAGCAGTTTAGGCCACATTCTGAATAGCATAATAATGTTTCTGTAGTGTAAAGTATGTACACTGTGCAAAGTATGCAAATTTCTGAATACAAAAATACCTGGAAGACCAACTGAGTGTTGCAATGATGATATATTTTTGTAGGCCAAACTGTAAGTTAGCATTGCCCTGCCCTGGTTCCCTCAACAAAAACTCAATAGGATTTTTCCATTGGTTTTTGGATTATTGCAGAAAATGAGCTGTGACCAACAAAAGTTTATGATTCTTACATGTTTTGTCATCGTGATCATCTTAATGAACACGACTTTTATGAATTTTTGAAGCCAAATATAATCTGCAGAAGTAAAAAACTAAATGCAGGTTATAAACGAACTACTACACTTCAGCATCATCATCACTGAGTTTCTAAGTTCCGTCAACTCTTATCATTTAAAAAACATTTTCCCTGAAAGTTTGAGTTAGAATAGTTTGCCAGAGTTTATAATAAACACAGTGAGTTTACCTGTCTGTTTGGCGTGATGACATTTAATGTCGCTGACAAACTCTGTAGTCCCATTTAACAAGACAAGTAAAAGCTTTATTTTTTTTTAAAAAAAAAGTGAAAATTCTCTTAACCATATTTATTTCAGGCATCTGACCAAAAAGAAAAAAAAAAAAAAAAACATTGACTTTGGGGACGATGGAAACAGAAGTGCTAAAACAATAACTCATTTCGGGGTTTTTACAAAAACACGTCACTCCTGCAGCACTCTACTGTATATTGAACAGTATCAATAGTAAGCTATGAAGTTTAAAAGTAATAAAATTGAGTATTTTAAACAACAGTAAGTGGCATTAAAATTAAAGGGCACCCATTATGCTAAATCCACTTTTACAAGGTGTTTGGACATAAATGTGTGTTGGCAGTGTGTGAACACAACCACCCTACAATGATAAAATCCACCCACTCCTTTTTTTTTTAATCCCCATTAAACCAAAGCAGTCTCATCAGACAATCCGTTTTGATTCTCTAAGGAATGTGACGTCACATTGCTCATGCCCCGCCCACGACAGATGACTGACAGTCCTTCATTACCACAGTTTCAGCCCTCAGCGAGCTGTATGGTGTCCGCCATTTTCTCCGCACTGGAGCAGCTGTAGCGACAACAATGTTTGGTAAGTAATTGAGATGTTTTGTTGTTGAATGTAAGAGTGAGCATAACAGTCTTCATTTACTAACATCTGAGCCGCTGAACGCAGTGGATTAGTTTTATTTTTGAAGGGAATGCGCCACAGATCTAATATACACATACGATTTCTGTAACATTGCCTGCTATTTACGTTCACAGACATAACTGACTGTGTTTATGTGAACTGTGTGTGTTTTTGACAGAACCTTGTGTGTATTTGACAGTTTAAACATAAAAAAAAATGTGAAAGAGAAGTTACTCACGAGACTTGACGTCTGACAGCCAGCTGTCTGTGTGTGCGCGCTTCAGATAAGTGCGCTCAGAAAACGATCCGTTATAAGTTTAAACTGCAGTGATATAGCTTTAAAACGCGTGGAAATAATAAACTTTGATGATGAAAGAACTATGCTATCCGTGAGAGTGATCGCGATATAGATGATAATCAAAATCAAGCAGATGTCTTGTTAATATTTGGCAGAGAATCCGATTGAGGCAGGAACTATGATCGTAGAGAGGGGGCGGGGCACAGCATCTCATTTGCATTTAAAGGCACATGCACGAAAAAACAGCATGTGCTTGACTGTAGTCAGAAATGGGTATTTACAACATGGATTTCTAAATGATCTGTGAGGTATTTTAAGCTGAAACTTCACAGACACATTATGGGGACACCTGAGACTTAAATTGTAAAAATGGGCATAATAGGTGCCCTTTAAAATGAGCTTTTGATTCAAGTAAAATCCCACCATTTTCTTTTAGATATGATTAAGGATGTTCCTTGATATATTTATCTTAAGATAAACAAACACTAGCAAATATCTGTACAACAGAGCAGTTTCAGATCACATGGTTTAACGGCACAGCTGAATTTCTCTGGCTGCCAGCTCATCTTTTTAGGCAAACTAAGTTCCACAGAGAAGCCAGTTCTCACAACATAATGCCCATTCAAAATGAAGGGATGAACATCCCAAAATAGTGTAATCCATTGTCGTTCTGCAGTGTAATGGGCTACAATCTATTTTGTGTATACAATTTGTACCTTGCTAATGTAATTAAGTACCCATCCCATCCAAACTTGAAATTCAGGAACAGTAATGTCTGGTTGTTGGCTAAAACTCCTTACAATAAACTAAAGCTAAAAAATGCTGCCATCTAGTGACAAGCCATGAACAGTTACCATTTTTAAAAACTTTAAGTGAATAGCATACAAGGTAGCAGTATTATTTTGGGACACAAACTGTTTTCTGCAAAACCATTTGGGTTGTCTGACTACACAAGACCTAATTCTGGCAGCATGATGTAAACTCATGCATCTGAAGGGGATGGATTCTGGAATCCACTGTCACTTCAATGTATATCTTTTGATTTATAATCAAGTTAATACTCAATATTAATCCTAAATAGTAAGTGATTTCAATGACTTCCAGTGTATGATTAAGTAGCCATTTTTACTTTTTGTCTTTAATCACTAGACTACCTCTTTCTAGTGTTGTCACGGTACCAATACCATTAAAATTTAACGGTTCTCTTCTTGGTACCAATTTCGGTATCACAGGAAAATCTGTTGGAACTATTTTACTATTTTATTTAACTACCCTTTTTTAAAAAAAAAAAAAACACATTAAATATGATGGTAATCATACATATAAATATTTGGAGCGTGCGTGCATATATACACACACCTCAATGAAATTGGAAAAAACAAAAAAACAAAAAAAACAAAAAAAAACAACCCACAAATGCTCAAACATCCATTTTGTAACAGACGTGCATGTTTACTTTAGCTATTCCTTCAGTGAAATGACACTACAGCCTGTAAAACTATGACATATCAGTAAATAATGGTAACCTAAAGTAGTTAAGTATTCTTAAAAATAAAAAAAATAAAAAAATAATTGTATAGCACGTGAGAGAAACGTGATATACAAATGAACTTGACGCACCTTATAAAGTCTAACAAGCACAAACTGTTAAATAGAAATTGACGTGCAAGCAAAAAGGTTTGTCCTACAGTGTTTTTTTTCCTACTTTACCACAGTAAAGAATGTGAATATAATAGGCCTAATTAAAAGCGAACTAAAGGAAGAAACATTTATAATCCCCGTGAGTGAAGATTTGGGAAAAGAAACAAAGATTCCATGTTCAGTGGAGTAACTAATGGAATATTGTTAAATTCTCTGCTAATCGAGTGGCCAGATCACAATTCGAAAAACCGAATACAAAGCAGACAAAGCTTAAATGTATGGACTCACGTAGTCTACCTCTCATTCGGCATGAACCAAAATGTTTCCATGGCTGCGATGTCACATTTAATTGCTAACCATTTCTTCCTTAAAGCTTTGTGCTTCACTCATGTCATATTCACGTAAAATACTGGCACAGCCCAATCAGTGGGTACCGAATATACCCGGAAACTCCCGGTACTACAGAAATGCTGATATCGTCATTTTCAAAATTTCAGCACCGACTTGGTACCGAAGTATAATTGATGCTGTATTGAATGTGTAGACAGGACAGCCTATGAACTCCTTGTGAGTGTTGAAGTGGACTTCTGCTGAAACTACTCTACAGTAAGAGTCTCGTCGATATTTTTAAACCTTGACTCCAGGTCTGCATTCAACATCTGGTCTCTGTGAATTCCACTACACGTCAATACCATATATTACCAGGAACACATTGTGCAGTAGTCACAGCTTTATTCAGAGTTGCAGCAGAGGGGACAGACAAATCAAGATAGAGAACAGTATCAAAAGGATATAGTCATTAGACCATAACTTTTCCTGTATAGATACAAGAAATACATTCTCTAGTTTCTTGACCGCCTTCCTCTTAAGTTTCTTTTGTTGGAGTAGAAGGTCAACATACAGACAGTGATCCACAACACTTGAAGCACAAAGAAGACCACCATGCAGAGCACCAGAGTAGCCACCAGAAAAGACATCTTGTCCTGTCAGGACAAGGGGGGGGGGGGGTAATATATAGTTTTATATAGCGTATACAGCCAGTCATTAGACACTCAAGTAGGTCGTCACTTACCCTGTATGACATTCCTGTAATGGGCCAAAATAGCTACCCGAAGAGACAGCTTTTAAACCAAGTTATACAGAATATTACCTGACAGGTAGAGGTTCTTGACAGGAGTGTTGCACCTGATCTTGGCAATGTTCAGAGGTTCGAATCTCTCCAGACTGTGTTCTGCAGACAGCATGGACCCATATGTGGCCCCCAGCCCATGCATGTTGATGGGACTGACTGCATGCAACATCACCAACTACAAAAAGTCAGGAAACAGATCAGTTAAGTTACATTTGTCACTTTATTAGTTAATCAAGCAGCACTCATAGGACAGGACAAAAAATAAATACCTTCTCTTTCAGCTTGGGGAAGTGGACACAAGCCCAGTCAAAGAGATGATTAGCAAATCTCATCTTGTAGCCTTCATATTCTTCATCTCTTTCAGTCTCACTGAGATTGTTCCACTGTCCAAACCACTTTGGATTGACCATAGTATGGATCACCATCCGTGACTGCCCTAAAACAAAACCAATAATAAATGACACTTTGGTTTGTTTACTTTGATGGTCAAGGTTTACTTTGATGGTTCTGGGTTTACAAAATACAGAGAAGAAATTAACCTGGGAAATGAGTGCACGAGGTGGGATCCTTTGCAGAGGGGAAGGAAATGTACATCATGGGGATGCTGTCAGGTGCGTCCTCTTTGTCGGAATCAAAGTACTCTTCCATGCTAAATAAGAAAAGTCAATTGTAAGAGTTTGTGGAGAGTATAAAGATGAACTTAACATACTGAAGAAAGTGACTGGACTTGAATGCCTACACTTCATCCATGTTGTTGCTCTTATAGAGTCGCATGTTGGTTGAGGAGATGCCCAGTTCTTCCTTAGTGGCATTAAAGCCTGCAAACACCTGGAAAAAGCCTTTGCCTGGCTTTAGAGTATGAACATAATCCTGGATCTCTGTGAGAAGCAGAAAATGCTTATTAAAACATGGGGGGGCATTTCATGAGAAGTACATTAGACCACTTGAAGACAGTCACTTACTTCGATTTGCTTGGATCTCTGGAGTCAGAAGCTTCTTGAAGGTGGTGAAAATGCCAACACTTGAAATGATCACAGGAGCCCGGATTTCAACATCTTTACCTCCGGTCTTCACAGCCACTCCTAAGCAAAGAGACGGTCCTTGTTTGTATCATGCATCTGAAAGTTACTGAGCCAAATATATAGTGGATGCCACCACTTTTGTACTGAAAATGGCCTTACCAAAAAAAAAAAAAAAAAAAAAGAAAAAAAAAAGCAGCTTACTGCCATAAGAGCAAGACAAAACATTGTGACATGACCCTAGTTCATAACTCACCATATGCACCTCGTTTTCCATCAACTAAAATTCTGGACACAGGAGCATTGACCAGGACTCTTCCTCCATGCTTCTCCAAAACCTGGATGATGTGGTATGGGATCTCACTAGCACCACCCTTAGGATAATACACGCCACGCTTGGAGTGGTGCAGGAAAAGGGCATCAATCATGAGGCTGGAGTTTTTGGGTGGGACACCTTGAAGGAAAAGTTCATTCTATTTAATCTCAAATGCATTAAAAGGTAAAGTAACTTGGGAACACAGACGTTTACCATAAAATATTTGAGAAAACACAGTGAGGAGGTCACGGTTGCTGGTAAAAGTCTTGACCATGTCTGTTGTACTGGTGCGGGAGTATCTGAAAATTGGGGAGATCAAGTCAGCGATTCCACTCCACAATATGAAGCGAGCAAACCAGAGTGGGACCATCTTCAGCATACACAGCAGATGGATCTTCTTGGAACAAATCTATAAGGAAAAGACAATTTGTAACAAACCATACTATAATGCCTGATAAGAAACTTCAGAGCCATCAACTAAATACCTTCATGACTTTGAAGAGCTCCTCTACTGCTTTAGTATCATTGGGAAACTGCTTCTTCAGATGAGCCTCCATCTGTTTCTTGCCATTGTAAATAGTGTATTCTTTACATTGAGTTCCTTTACCAATAACTACGGTGTCCACATGGGAACCCTGCTCAGCAAAATGCACCTGGCCATCAGTGATCAGATCCAGTGCAATTTTCAGGAAGCCATTCTCATGAAGTTGTCCAACATAATGGAAGCCTTGACAAATGTACATTGTGTAAATAATAGAAGTTGAGATATTCAACATTCGATCACTTATGTAACTCCATGAACATCGTTGAGGTTCTTACCAGCGTCAAACTCAAAGCCTTTCTCAGTGAAGGTCTTACACAGGCCTCCTGCCTGCTTGTCTTGCTCCAACACCAGGACTTTCTTTCCTAGTTTGGCTAAAGTTGCTGCTGCAGTCAAACCACCGATACCGCTGCCAATCACAATGACATCCAAGTTTCTGGGTACTTCAAATTCATCAAATTCTGTAGGTCAAAAAATATCATTAGTTAATAATGGATACCTCTCATTTATAGTCAGCTTGTTTCACTAACATGCAACACCTCTAAAGTTCACATACCTTTCCGGAGCACTCTGTACTTTTTCTTCTGGTCTACAACTAGTGGGCCAGGAGGACTGATAGTCTCCTTGCACAGTCCACTTCTCCTGCCAAACAAATACCAGAACGTGCCACGAGCCCAGTCCACCAACCATTCTAAGAAAAGCAGAATCCACCACATCTTTAATCACTGGGAAAAAGAGCAGTTGGTGTTTTTTTTAGTTTCAGGAGTGACTGCTGGAGATTTCACACTTTATAAGATATTAAAAGCTCAAGCAGCAGCTCTTTCCAGAGATTGCAGGCAGCTGTTATTGGTGATTGAGATAAGGCCCTATCTACTAGTCTAAGTTGTGGGAGGAGACACTTAATTCAATCAGATTTGCAAACTGATTGCTTTGCATTAGTTGTTTATAACGATTAACTGCTGTTTTGCATAAAATGTGAACCAATGTAGAAACGCAAGTATTTGTTTTTTATAATCTGGTCAAGTAAATAAATCGGCTTGACATTTTGTATTGATTTGGAGAAATGTTTCCCTCCTTAGCTTACTCTAATGTAATCTCTTTAATATCTCTTCATCTGTACTTGGATCAATTTTTGTAAGTTGTGTAGGTGATAAATCAGATAGTTCATTGATTTACTTTAAATATATTTTAAGACCTGATTGTTTGTAAAGTGATAAACTAGCACCATTGATTATTTTGGAAAATGAGACTGAGCTGACTTTAGACAATCATGCTTATAAAGCAAACTCTTCCACAAGATAATCAACTCTGAGGTGGGCAAATGTGTTTATGTTGTGAATTACTGCATTTCATCATGCAAATATGCATGCGTAAATACAGACATTGAAATCCACTGGTCGACCTCACAGGATATGACAGCTGCACAACTACATAGCCTACTGGCTGCATTTGAAAGCAAATGAATTGCTTTGCAGTCCAGTCAGTCAATGGCAGTTGTGTGAGTGTGAAGGCAATTCAGGCATCCAAAGCACCATAACATGTGCAATGAACTGCAAATCAAGCAAGCTAGATCACAAAGCAAATTTTTAGTGATTACAGTAGAGTCATACATTTAAAAAAAAAAAAAAAAAAAAAAAAAAAGAGAGTCGATTGTAGGCTTATTTTCTCCATTCTGATGAAAAAAGGGGAGATGAAGTGAACTTAAAATATAACAATAAACATAGGCTAGACAACAAGTACAATTTGCAATTATGATTGATGGTATCAATAATATCTTGCCATTTTATGGAAAAAAAAAAAAAAGTCTTTAAGCACAGTAGCTTATAAATTATGCTGTTGTGTTGTCTTACCCGTTGTTTTAAAAAAAACAAGACGTGTTGATCATTTAGTTGATGTCCTTTCAATATCTGCATTTAAATTAGAGAATTTAATGTTGTTTAGACTCAGTGAACAACCCATAATAAATTGTTTGAGTGACTGATTCAAAGATTCCCTCACAATACTAAAATTGATAAAGCAATATAATTCAATAGCAGTTTCAGATCACATGGTTTAACAACACAGTTGAAATTCTCTGGCTTCCAGCTCATCTTTTTTGGCAAATTAAGTTCCACCTATAGAAGACAGTTTTTACAACATAATGTGTAACCAAAATGAAGGGATGAACATCCCAAAAATAGTGTAATCATTGTAATTCTGCAGTGTAATGGGCTGCAGTCTATTGTGTACAGAATATTTTGCTAACGTAATCAAGTACCCCTGCCATTCCCAAACAGGGTTAGGTTATTGGGGGCCCTAAGCAAATCTCCGGGAGGGGGCCCTGTGATCGCGTTCTGGGGGGTGGGGGGGGTCTAGTTTTTTGTAGTAAGTATACTGTGATTTTTCCGTCCCAGCCTCATACTTACCCGTCCCAGAGCAACACCCCATAAGTACCACCACACTCACTAATGCATATAGTATGCATCTGATCTAGGCTACATGTAATTGAGAGCATTCTGAAAGACTGCTTATGTGTGTGTTATCAACATTTCAATTTATTATAAGCAGCACAAGACTTTAACAGCCAATGACATTTACAGCTGGAGAGACTGGACTGATTTTCTACTGTTTAGTGTCAATCACCATCTAACCCAGCCAGTCAAGATCTACATTTAGCCTTAGATGTTATATAAATATGGTCCCTGGAGCATAGGTTTTATCAGATGGCAATTTTTAATGCACATTTAAGAGTGCAACTGCAAGTTGCAACCATTATTAACAATAATGGAAAGATGAGGCTTATTAGTATGTCAAAATATCACGCTGTTTGGACTTTGTTTTCTGTTTTGCACCATTTCCTGCCAGTCTGTCATCATAGTTATGCATTTTGATTCACAAGTTCGCAATTCGATTATCAGTTATTTTGGATACTGTATATCAGGTACAGTACATGGCAAATTTTACTAATGTATAATATACATGGGAATCAGTTGGTAGGCTACCTTGAACTGATTTGTATACATACTTAAAATACACTTAAGGAAATTTTTACAATAAAGTTATAATAGCCCAACTAACTTTAACATTTTTTCTACTCCAATTCGTTTTTTGAAACAAACATTTAAATGGTGGCTGGCAACTTGGATTTATTCAAACATGCATTATATAGGCTATTAAAGAACATTAAAAATATATATAATTAATATGTAATATGGTGCATAGCCTATATTTAGCTAAATGTTCCTCTCTAGAAGTCATTTTCTAGCTGACTAATGAGTTTATGGTTACTGAATAGGTTTGTTCCAAGGGAAATTTGAAGTTACGTTTGTTTGTAAGCGGTTAACGTCTTTCCACGGTTGAAACACTGATTAAATGATTACATGAGACATATGGATTTCGGTAAGTTGAACTGTATCTTTTAACATACCTTTAGATGTTCATTCATGTTTATGTTGTGCCGTAACTAGTATTAAAGCAGAGAAGAGGATCGGTTCATGTGTGCCTCAGGCTGCCACTTCTCTTGAACTGAGAGAGTGATCACACCACATTAACGAGTGCCAAATCCGTTTCCTCATGCTTTTTAAAATGGGTATACTAAAGTCCTTGGGGGGGGGGGGGGACCCCACGGGGCCCCACTAATTGCGTGGTGGGTAAACACGCTACTGTTCCCAAATGAAATTCAGGAACAGTAGGGTCTTGTTGGCTAAAACTCCTTAAACTAAAATGCTGACATCTAGTGACAGACCATGAAAAGTTACCAACCAATAAGTCAGTGAATTAAGAAGGTAGCAGTATTATTTTGGGACACAAATTGCAGTTTTCTGCAAAACCATTTGGGCTGTCAAGTCTGACTACAAGACTCGAGATCTAGTTCTGGCAGCTTGATGTAAAGTCAAGTCAATAATGTACAATCACCAGGAACAAATTCTACAGTAGTCACGGCTTTATTTAGAGTTGCAGCAGAGGGGACAAATATGCAGCAAAACAAGATACAGCATACTGTTGTCTTGAAAAGGATAGTCATTAGACAAGAACTCTTGTGATAGAGATATATACACACACACAGGAAATACGTTCTCACTCTAGTTTCTTGACCACCTTCCTCTTAAGTTTCTTTTGTTGGAGTAGAATGTCAACATAAAGACATTGATCCACAACACTTGAAGCACAGAGAAGACCACCATGCAGAGCACCAGAGTAACCACCAGAAAAGACATCTTGTCCTGAGGTTGGGGGGGGATAAATAAATATGGTAAATTTTAAATCAAGACCAACAACTCAGCCAGTCATATACACTTACACTCAAGTGGGTCATCGCTTACCCTGTATGAAATGCCTGTAATGGGCCTAAATAGCTACCTAAAGAGGTTAAAGTTATACAGAATATTACCTGACAGGTAGAGGTTCTTGACAGGAGTGTTGCACCTGATCTTGGCAATGTTCAGAGGTTCAAATCTCTCCAGACTGTGTTCTGCAGACAGCATGGACCCATATGTGGCCCCCAGCCCATGCATGTTGATGGGACTGACTGCATGCAACATCACCAACTACAGAAGTCAGGAAACATTTGTCATTTTATTAGTTAATCAAGCAACACTCATATGACAGGAAAAGGGAAAAGAAAAAAAAAAAAAAAAAAAAAAAAAAAAACCCAACACCTTCTCTTTCAGCTTGGGGAAGTGGACACAAGCCCAGTCAAAGAGATGATTAGCAAATCTCATCTTGTAGCTTTCATATTCTTCATCTCTTTCAGTCTCACTGAGATTGTTCCACTGTCCAAACCACTTTGGATTGACCATAGTATGGATCACCATCCGTGACTGCCCTAAAACAAAACCAATAATAAATGACACTTTAGTTGGTTAAACTTACTTTGATGGTTCTGGTGTACAAAATACAGAGAAGAAATTAACCTGGGAAACGAGTGCACGAGGTGGGATCCTTTGCAGAGGGGAAGGAAATGTACATCATGGGGATGCTGTCAGGTGCATCCTCCTTCTCGGAATCAAAGTACTCTTCCATGCTAAATAAGAAAGTCAATTGTAAGAGTTTATGGAGAGTATGAAGATGTACTTTTAACATACTGAAGAAAGTGACTGGACTTGAACACCTACACTTCATCCATGTTGTTGCTCTTATAGAGACGCATGTTGGTTGAGGAGATGCCCAGTTCTTCCTTAGTGGCATTAAAGCCTGCAAACACCTGGAAAAAGCCTTTGCCTGGCTTTAGAGTATGAACATAATCATGGATCTCTGTGAGAAGCAGAAGATGCACATTAATAAAAATTATACATACACGTAGTATTGAAGACATTGTCACTTACTTGGATTTGCCTGGATCTCTGGAGTCAGAAGCTTCTTGAAGGTGGTGAACATGCCAACACTTGAAATGATCACAGGAGCCCAAATTTCAACATCTTTACCTCCGGTCTTCACAGCCACTCCTAAGCAAAGAGACAGCCCTTGTTTGTGTCATGCATTTGAAAGTTACTGGAGCCAAGTATGTAATGGATGCCACCACATTTGTGAGGCCATTTTTAGGACAAAAAAAAAAAAAAACCCTACCATAAGAGCAAGACAAAACATTGTGACACAGCCCTAGTTCATAACTCACCATATGCATTTTGTTTTCCATCAACTAAAATTCTGGATACAGGAGCATTGACCAGGACTCTTCCTCCATGCTTCTCCAAAACCTGGATGATGTGGTATGGGATCTCACTAGCACCACCCTTAGGATAATACACACCACGCTTGGAGTGGTGCAGGAAAAGGGCATCAATCATGAGGCTGGAGTTTTTGGGTGGGACACCTTGAAGGAAGAGTTAATTCTATTTAATCTCAAATGCATTAAGAGGCAAAATAACTTGGGAACACAATAGACATTTCTTTTACCATAAAATATTTGAGAAAACACAGTGAGGAGGTCACAGTTGCTGGTAAAAGTCTTGACCATGTCTGTTGTACTGGTGCGGGAGTATCTGAAAATTGGGGAGATCAAGTCAGCGATTCCACTCCACAATATGAAGCGAGCAAACCAGAGTGGGACCATCTTCAGCATACACAGCAGATGGATCTTCTTGGAACAAATCTATAAGGAAAAGACAATTTGTAACACCAAAACCATACTCTGTAGTGACTGATAAGAAACTTAAGAGCCATCAGCTAAATACCTTCATGATTTTGAAGAGCTCCTCTACTGCTTTAGTATCATTGGGAAACTGCTTCTTCAGATGAGCCTCCATCTGTTTCTTGCCATTGTAAATAGTGTATTCTTTACATTGAGTTCCTTTACCAATAACTACGGTGTCCACATGGGAACCCTGCTCAGCAAAATGCACCTGGCCATCAGTGATCAGATCCAGTGCAATTTTCAGGAAGCCATTCTCATGAAGTTGTCCAACATAATGGAAGCCTTGACAAATGTACATTGTGTAAATAATAGAAATAGTAGAATAGTAGAATGATATTCAACATTCGATCACTTATGTAACTCCATGAACATCGTTGAGGTTCTTACCAGCGTCAAACTCAAAGCCTTTCTCAGTGAAGGTCTTACACAGGCCTCCTGCCTGCTTGTCTTGCTCCAACACCAGGACTTTCTTTCCTAGTTTGGCTAAAGTTGCCGCTGCAGTCAAACCACCGATACCGCTGCCAATCACGATGACATCCAAGCTTATGGGCACTTCAAATTCATCAAATTCTGTAAGTCAAGAAATAACATTAGTTAACAATGGACACCTCATTTACAGTCAGCTTGTTTCACTAGCATGTACCACCTCTAAAGTTTATGTACCTTTCCGGAGCACTCTGTACTTTTTCTTCTGGTCTACAACTAGTGGGCCAGGAGGACTGATAGTCTCCTTGCACAGTCCACTTCTCCTGCCAAACAAATACCAGAACGTGCCACGAGCCCAGTCCACCAGCCATTCTAAGAAAAGCAGAATCCACCACATCTTTAATCACTGGAAAAAGAGCAGTTGGTGTTTTCAGTTTCAGGAGTGACTGCTGGAGATTTCACACTTTATAAGATATTAAAAGCTCAAGCAGCAGCTCTTTCCAGAGACTGCAGACAACAGTTTAGTACTGATGATTAAGGCCCTATTTACTAGTCTAAATTGTGGGTGGAGACACTTAATTCAATCAGATTTGCAAACTGATTGCTTTGCGTTAGTTGATAACGATTACCTGCTGTTTTGCACAAAATGTGAACCAATGTGGAAATGCAAGTGTTTGTTTTTTAATAATCTGGTTGAGTAAATAAATCGGCTTGACCTTTTGTATTGATCACTTCATCTGTACTTGGATCAATTTTTGTATGTTTTATAGGTGATAAATCAGATTAATTAATTTGTTCATTGATTTACTTTAAGTATGTTCTGATTGTTTGTAAAGTGATAAACTGGCACCATTGAATTGAACAAGACAAGTATTATGCTTGTAAAGCAAACTCTTCCACACACTGATAGGCTTCAGACCAAATCCAGTTTTTTTGCATATCCTATTTAAATCTGATCAGATTTAGCAAGTGTGAACAGCAAAAAATCACATGAAATGCAATTACATTCATATGTGGTTTGAAATCATAATCAAATCGCATTTCTGGAAATTTGTTTCAGTCTGACTGTTCTGATTCAGGTGGTTTATGTGACTTTCTCACACCACGTAAAACTTAAACGTCAGACGTTGTAGGAAGCATGCTGAAACTTTTTTTATCTAGTTCAATACTTAATTAGTAAACAATCCAGAACCATATCTAGTCCAGAACGAGTCTTTTTGCTGAAAAGAACCAAAAGATTCGAATCACTGACAAGGCTCTACTGGTCAAGTGTAAGACGACTCAATGCCTCAGAATCAATTCCAGCCCTACTTTGGATTTATTTACTTGCGTACAGTCTCTTTTACGAAGCTTACCACGAAACAACAAACAAAAATGAAAATAAATGAATATTTATAGAATATTTCACGTAACTCCCAGTGATTCAACTCAGCTTTTAAAAAATAATCTCCAGGATGCGACGATCATGATCATAAACGGAACAAAATTAATTGAAGTCCGCACCCCCCAGTGCCGTTCAAGGGCGCAAATACAATTTGAATTTCCTCCATTTCGCTTTGGTTTGCTTTCGTTTTTAATTTGTGTCTAAAAGCTTTTTTACGCGCGGCCTTCGACAATTCAAAAACGTGTTTCACTCAAAACACTATCCTAGAGCAACACAATCGCGGCCATAGCAATAGCGACAACCTCGACAGGTAAAAGTATTAAGGGCAAAACAGTGAATTATTCGAGAGAATTTACTTGAATTCACTCAGGGAATCCGAAGTCCTATAGTCTTTGGGGAATCCCAGGAGAGCCTTAACAGGAAGTGTTAATCATCCCACTGACTTGACTATATATTCACCTTGATTCCTCAATACTCATTTTGGTTTTTTCACTGATTCATTCGGTGACGCTTTCTTACATAATTATACCAGTTCGTGTCATTTGTATTATGAGGGAATTTTTTGAAACAGTCACTAAAAAGATTAGAGTTGTTCACCAAGTCTGTGGTATCAAGACACATTCTGACCTGACTAGTACTAGGTATTCTCCCAACACAAAAATGATTTTTACAGAAGTAGGCCTATATGTAGACTTCCTTTTGTGCTGGGATATTGAATAGCAGAGCCTATGTTGTCTCGGTTGGCTATATAAGTACATATAATTTAAATAAAAATGTATTTAATAATGTATTTGCAGTTGAATAGTCATTGATGTAGTAGTCGCAGTCTTAGGTAGCCCACAGTCCATGCATGTACTGATCACATATTGCACACAGAATGTCAAACACTGGCTGTCTGGTTATTTGCACATTTTTAAAGGAGGGGGCCACAGATAAATATCAAAATATTTTACAACACCTTTTGAATAGTAAATCATTAACAACTTTATTAAAATATTGCTATAGCAAAGATAACTGCAACAGAATTTGCAGCACAACAGACAAATGTACATGAAAAGAAATGGTACTAATCTAGAACATTATATGCATGGAGAACAGGGCTGCATTTCCCAAAAGCATCGAAAGACTAAGTAGATTGTAGAACCATTGGCACCAATGGTCTCTAGCTTGCAATGCTTTTGAGAAACAAATACATTACTGCAAACATTCAGTACATACAAATGTAAAACTTAGTTTTTCTTATTCATTCTTATTCTTCAGAATGATCACTGTGTGGATGATGTACATGTTATAACTATAATAAAGAATGAGATTAAAAACATTCAAACTTTGTACTTAAGATTTACCTTGATTTTATAGCATTTTTATCAAAGCAAGCAGTTGATGTCACTGAGTATATGAGGTTTAGATAATGATACTGACAAGCCCTCACTCTTTGATCTTCTGTTTTTACATATTTAAAACATACTAAAATGGGAATGAAATAGTTTAACAATTGATACATTCATCTGAGCAACAACTCACTTCTCACTTATTTTACACTTTTCTCACTCTAGTTTCTTGACCGCCTGCCTCTTGAGTTTCTTTTGGAGAAGCAGAAGGTCAATGTATAGAGAATGATCCACAACACTTGAAGCACAGAGAAGACCACCATGCAGAGCACCGGAGTAACCAGCAGAGAAAACATCTTGCCCTGAGATAAAACACAAGAAAAGACATGTATAAGTACATTACACAAAACATGCCACTGTCTAAATCCTTTGATGCACTATTAAATATGCAATATTATTGTAAAGGTGATGATACACGGGGCAACTTTTTGAGCAATGTTGCCGGGCAATTTTGCCAAGCGATGTTGCTTGGGCACTTTCCCATTGAGAATGGGCAACAAATTTCTATCTGGATACTTTAGATCGAAATTTGTTGCCCATTCTCAATGGGAAAGTGCCCAAGCATCATCGCTCGGTGACACTGCACAGCAACATTGCTCAAAAAGTTGCCCTGTATATCATCACCATAATTCTGACTGGTCAATCACGGCATTAAGCAGTCAAATATTTCTGAATAATGATGGTTGATCCAAGAAAACCGATTTCCTATATAGCTGTGCTCATCTAATGTCTTAACACTCAAACTTGGAATATTACCTGACAGGTAGAGGTTCTTGACAGGCGTGTTGCACCTGATCTTGGCAATGTTCAGAGGTTCAAATCTCTCCAGACTGTGTTCTGCAGACAGCATGGACCCATATGTGGCCCCCAGCCCATGCATGTTGATGGGACTGACTGCATGCAACATCACCAACTACAAAGGACAATAAACACAGATAACTTATCAAAGCTTCCAGCTTTATTACAGTTTGTTTATTAAGCAGCACTCAAATATGACACAGGACAAATTTACCTTCTCCTTCAGCTTGGGGAAGTGGACACAAGCCCAGTCAAAGAGATGATTAGCAAATCTCATCTTGTATTCTTCATATTCCTGTCCTCTTTCAGTCTCATTGACATTGTTCAACTGTCCAAACCACTTTGGATTGACCATAGTATGGATCACCATGCGTGACTGCCCTAAAAAAGGAAAAAGGTATTGACAAATTATTTTATTTTATGGTTCTGATTGTAATAAAAATGATAAGAGAGTATGTAGAAAGGACATATGGGAAACCTGGGAAACGGGTACGCGAGGTGGGATCCTTTGCAGAGGGGAAGGAGACATACATCATGGGAATGTTATCAGGTGCGTCCTCCTTGTCTGAAGCAAAGTATTCTTCCATCCTAATCATTATGAACACATATTGTTATGGTGTTATTCACTGTAAACATAAATACTTAAACAGCACTGAAGATTGACTTCAGTGGACTTATACACCTACACTTCATCCATGTTGTTGCTCTTATAGAGTCGCATGTTGGTTGAGGAGATGCCCAGATCTTCTTTAGTGGCATTAAAACCAGCAAACACCTGGAAAAATCCTTTGCCTGGTTTCAGAGTATGAAGATAGTCTTGGATCCCTGTAAGGAGCAGGAGATAAATGTGTTACGACAGACCATCACATGACCATTTCTTGTGCTGAATGGTTCATAACACTGTTCGTAGATGAAGATGTTCACTCCCTTACCTGGAGTGGCCTGGATCTCTGGAGGAAGAAGCTTCTTGAATGTGGTGAACATGCCAACATTTGAAATAATCACAGGAGCCCGGACTTCAACATCTTCACCCTCTGTCTTCACAGCCACTCCTGGTCAGAAAAAAACAAGGAATTTTGAGAATACAACATAAGAAACAGAACTGGGTTTATTAAAATGTACTGAAATATTAATTCAGGCCTCAAGCAGTGAAGTCATCCCAGATGGCTAAAGAGCTAAGTAAGTCCCATTCACTAGTACCAATCACCCAAACACATGGGTAATTATTTGTTTCATCTGTCTACTAGTACTGGAGAACCCATATTGTATTCCAGTGTAGCTTTTGAATGTCCACTGTTGTTTAACAATCAAATGACAAACTCACCATATGCATTTCGTTTTCCATCAACTAGAATGCTAGACACGGGAGCATTGACCAGTACTTTTCCTCCATGCTTTTCCAAAACCTGGATGATGTGGTACGGGATCTCACCAGCGCCACCTTTAGGATAATACACACCACGCTTGGAGTGGTGCAGGAAGAGGGCATCGATCATACAACTGGCTTGTTTGGGTGGGACACCTTCAGGAGAAAAACAATGATTCTAGTTAAAACTTCTCAAAGAATGCAAAATAAGTTGGGAACAAAATAGACATTATACTCTCTTACCATAAAATATTTGAGAAAACACAGTGAGAAGGTCCTGGTTGCTGGTAAAAGACTTGACCATGTCTGTTGTACTGGTGCGGGAATATCTGAAAATTGGGGAGATCAAATCAGCAATCCCACTCCATAATATGAAGCGAGCAAACCAGAGTGGGACCATCTTCAGCATACACAGCAGATGGATCTTCTTGGAACAGATCTATGGGGGGAAATGGAGACATTCATAAATAATTTTAGGGCCATAATCTGTGAAGTCTGGTATTTACAAAATCTTCAACTAAATACCTTCATGATTTTGAAGAGCTCCTCTACTGCTTTAGTATCATTGGGAAACTGCTTCTTCAGATGAGCCTCCATCTGCTTCTTGCCGCTGTAAATAGTGTATTTTTTACATTGTTTGCCTTTACCGATAACAACAGTGTCCACATGGGAACCCTGCTCAGCAAAATGCACCTGGCCATCAGTGATCAGATCCAATGCAACTTTCAGGAAGCCATTCTCATGAAGTTGTCCAACATAATGGAAGCCTTTGACAAAAATGTACATTGTGTAAATGATAGAAGTTGAGATACTCAGCATTTGATCACTTATGTAACTCCATGAACATCATTGAGGTTCTTACCACAGTCAAACTCAAAGCCTTTCTCAGTGAAGGTCTTACACAGGCCTCCTGCCTGCTTGTCTTGCTCCAACACCAGGACTTTCTTTCCTAGTTTGGCTAAAGTTGCCGCTGCAGTCAAACCACCGATACCGCTGCCAATCACGATGACGTCGAGGTTTCTGGGCACTTCAAATTCATCAAATTCTGTAGGTTAAGAAATGGAGAATGAATTAGTAGCACACATAGTTGTATTAAAGTTGTTTTACCATTCAATCCTTCTGAACTAAAGCTTACTTACCTTTTCGAAGCACTCTGTTCTTTTTTCTTTCATCTATAGCTAGTGAGCTTTGAGGACTGATGGGCGTCTTGCACAGTCCACTTCTCCTGCCGAACAGGTACCAGTATGTGCCACGAGCCCAGTCCACGAGCCATTCAGAGAAGAGCAGAAACCACCTCATTTTTAGTTGCTGAAAGAAGAAGAGCAGTTAAAGAGCAGCTGGTGCTTTCTTCTGGAATATTTGCGCTTTGTAAGGTGATAGGAGCTCAAGCAATAGCTCTTTTCAAAGCCAGGAGTCTAGTGCTGATGGTTGAGTGCAGACCCTTTTTATTCGTCTAAACTGTGGGCGGAGAGAATAAACATGTTTGATCAACACTTGTGTACCTTGACTCAATCAGATTCACAATGTCAATGTGAGAATGCAGATTTTTTTGTTATCTTTTAGGTAAATACATCAACTTGACTGTTTGTGTTGATTTGTAGAAGTTTTTCACTCCGTATCAGCTCCCAGTAAGCTGGGGACAGATCTCAAAACAACAAACATCAACCCCTGTACTTTCTAAGTATCACTTCATCTGTACTTTGTTCAATTATTGTGAATCAAGTGAGTTGTAAGTGACAGATATGGAAAGACTACATTCAAGATACTTGTGTTTTGCAGAATCAGGCCTGTTCCCTCTACCAAGCAATTGAGAAACCAAATCAATGTTGTTGGCCAAACTGATCTTCCAAATACTGACACTATGCATATATGAGAGTTTAAGAATATTAAAAATAATAATGAGTTTTGGTATCAGAAGCTTTATAACGAAGAGGGGCTTTTTAGTAATTTCAGAAGTGAACAACTTCATATAATAGCATTACTTTGATTTTTTTTCCTCTCGGTGTAGTGTCTATGAATCACAGCTGCTACCTTAAAACACTGATAATCTTCCAACTAAACCACACAACTTTTCTGAACAGATTTTAAAAACACTAGGCATCATACATTTGCTGACTTTGTAAATGATTACAGAGAAAAACTGGGTTTATATAAATCATGACTGAGGATCACTACCACACTATTAGACTTTCTAGTCTAAACAAACTCACGCAGAAATGTGCTTCATTGCTAGGTGATTTATTATACACCATTATACATTTTCTGTGTAATCTGTCAAATCCAACTGCCTAAAATCTGCAGACTGGCTCTGGCTGTAAATTGTGTCGCCGACTACCCTAGTGAAAAATAAATATACTAAAATGTATTTGAAATAGTTATTTCATGCTAAGTATACTACAAATACATTTACATATTTATGTACTTAATAAAAAATACCTTGCAACTGTACTTTTGGTATACTAAACTGGCATACTTAAAGTCTGCTAAATTGGAACAATTTTGTACTTAATGCACTTTAATTGTGCAGAAATAGTGCTGAGGTCCAACTAAAGACATACTTAAGTATATTTGATTGTGCTAATGTTGAACTATTGCAAGTATACTTTAGGTACACTTTAAATATCTTGCATTTAAAGACTGATATTATTCAAAGTTCATACAATCCTTATCAATATTGACATTAAAACCCATTTTAGGCTTAATCTTAAGAAATTACATTGTGCACAATTAGTACTCCAAATAAAGTTTAATTATTTTTATATCATATATAAGTCTCAAGTGATATGTCAGTAAATATGTTAATATATTTGAACTATACTTAGTATGAAATAAATGTGTTATATAAAATAAATATATTACTTTTTTACTAGGGTAGAGACTGCACTTTTCTTTTTTTTTTTTTTTTTTTTTGACCACATACTTTAGTAAATCTCTACAATACTGTTGTAGATTAAAATGAAACTTTGTAATTCACTGGGACCATGTCCTGATGGTCGTTGGATTGCACTAACTACAACTTTTAAATTCCTAAGCTTAGAATTATGTAATATTATAATTAATATTATAATATTATTCCTAATCCTTCCATACTCATATGCAAATCACACCCTGCAATGATTTCGATGGTCAACTAAATCGCATGGTAACCTGTCAAGAAAAGTTCAGACTTCATGAATTTAGTATATTGTTCAGAAAAATCATGAACGAGTCTGCTTGCACAGTCTGATAGATAGCCTTATTGTTTGTTGCCAAAAATAAAATTTGCACTACCGTTTCACCCATAATTTGCAGGTGTATTTATGACTGCTTTTTTACAAAATGGGCCACAAGAAGAACATTCTGACACCAAAATGAAGATACTAAGAGCAGCTCCTCTTTAGGAAGAGCATTGGTTGAGATAATTGTGTGAGTGGGAGTTAACGCTGACTCACTGGGACTTTTGAAAAGTGCAGTCTCGGTTCATTCTCCACTACAAAGGCAAAAATCAGTTTTTAAACAGAATTTTGATTGATAATGTTCTTTTCTCTCATAAAGCAAACACAGAAACTTGATTTTAGTCAAAATTCAGTTCTGATTAAATGTGTACTTATTGCAATTTGCCTTGGCAGTTTAACTTCTATGAAAGATTATGGTGATTGTACAGCATTTAAAAGAATTGAGATACTTTTAGAGCTTATAAAGTGGACATTATTATGTTTCTGGAAACCTGTCAGAGAGAGAGTTTGAGACAATCAATGTTGCCTAAAACCAATCAGGAACTTAAACAACAAAAATCACACACTTTCTTTTTAATATCACTTCATCTGCACTTAGATCAATTACCTGTGATTAGTTCATTCAAGTCTGACTGTAAAGAGATAAACTGGCACCACTCATTGTTTGCGAAACGGGGCAGAGCTGATGCAAGACACGGGTATCATGAATGCAATCTCGGTGTTGTTGAGGACATTATCCACACTTGCACTCAGTCATCAACACAAGTATGATGGGAATCATCTTCAAATTCAAGTTTTACTAACAGGAACATTATGACTGAAAAGCTTTATCTTTTCATAAGTAATGCCCTCGCTTCTCAATAGATGGTGCTATTTCCACAATTCAGAAACATGCAGAAACACCCAGTTTAGTTTGTGTTAGCTGAAGTTCAAAAGTTTGTTGGGGTTGGGGGTGGGTGTAATTTTTTTTTCACAGCCCCTCAGAGATAAAGATCATAATCAAAAAGGTCATAGACAAATTCTTATGACAAACTGATGTCTGTGGTTTGCACTTTAGGACAGTGTTGCAAATTCTGAAAAAAAAAAAAAAAATTGCCCTGTTTTGTGCTTGACAGGCAGATTGTTTGTTAGTTGTTAATGATCCACTACAAATAAAAGCTTTAAAGCAAGTAAAAACTGACTGTGAGGTCTGACATTAACAGGCACTGTTGCCAAATAACTTTCTAACACTCCCCCATACTGTTGCAAGATTTTTTTTTTCTTTTTGTATGTATGCATGCATACACATTTTTAACAAATGTAATTACACGTATGGTTTAATCAAAAATATATTCATAAAAGTCATTTAACAGAAAATGTTGCAATAGATATGTGACTGTCAACAGCCCTCCACCCACTTTTTAAAATACACCAGCGACTTCCCTCTTTGTGGTTAAAGTTCCTTATTCAGAAACTGGTAATCATCATTTTCAAACTACCACTACAGGAGACAGAAAGACGTCTAATTTAAGATGATTTAAAGTTAAACAAACACGGTCCTGTTTTGCTGTGAGGTGTGAAACTTCACAGGAAGTCAGCAACAAGAGTGCTATGTTTATCTTGCATATGCCTGCTGAGAATTTTTCCATTAAAAATTCATAAAATGAATTTAAAATTTTCCTTGATTTTCAGAAATAAATGAGTACTAATGGGAAAAAATGTAAGAGAACACAAAACTTTCTCCCTAGACCAAAAAGACCATAAATATAAACTAAGCTGCAAAAATTGGCAAGTTACAAACCTCCACAACTTTCTAACAACAAATAAAAACATTAACACAGTGGTTCTCAGTTCGCAAGCATGAAACGGAAGTTGTGATATTCATTTCTTCCCTATTGTGACATATATTCGGTCAAACGGCTTCTGGAATAAGAAAAATGTAGGGCGGGTTTTGATTTCGTCATTCGGGATTGATTGGATCGTAGGAAGTTGGGTGTTGCGGACTACTGTAAATGAAGGCAGATACCAGTTTGCAGTCAGTTGTGGAGGATATATATATATATATATATATAGCCCCACCCTCAACCGAGAAACGCGTCATGAAGAAAACAGACGTGGTTTCGAGGGGGAGGGGGGTTAACATTTTTGATTAAAGATTACTAGGGCATATGAATTTTACAAACCCGATTCCAAAAAAGTTGGGACACTGTACAAATTGTGAATAAAAAAGGAATGCAATAATTTACAATCTCATAAACTTATATTTTATTCACAATAGAATATAGATAACATATCAAATGTTGAAAGTGAGATATTTTGAAATGTCATGCCAAATATTGGCTCATTTTGGATTTCATGAGAGCTACACATTCCAAAAAAGTTGGGACAGGTAGCAATAAGAGGCCAGAAAAGTTAAATGTACATATAAGGAACAGCTGGAGGACCAATTTGCAACTTATTAGGTCAATTGGCAACATGATTGGGTATAAAAAGAGCCTCTCAGAGTGGCAGTGTCTCTCAGAAGTCAAGATGGGCAGAGGATCACCAATTCCCCCAATGCTGCGGCGAAAAATAGTGGAGCAATATCAGAAAGGAGTTTCTCAGAGAAAAATTGCAAAGAGTTTGAAGTTATCATCATCTACAGTGCATAATATTATCCAAAGATTCAGAGAATCTGGAACAATCTCTGCGTAAGGGTCAAGGCCGGAAAACCATACTGGATGCCCGTGATCTTCGGGCCCTTAGACGGCACTGCATCACATAGAGGAATGCTACTGTAACGGAAATCACAACATGGGCTCAGGAATACTTCCAGAAAACATTGTCAGTGAACACAATCTAAAACTCTATAGGTCAAAAAAGATTGTGACACGATATATTGTTACACCCCTAAATAATGTTAAAATTAAAATCAGACATTAGAAATAAAACATGCAAAAAATAACAAAACATTTTGAATGAGATGTATATTTTTATTTTGATGAATTTCCTACCACTACCACAGTTTCATAGTTGCTGTAAAGTGTTCAGTGTTACTGTAAATGTTGGCAGATTTGCTTTTATTCAAAGCAAATCACAAATGAGGAACATCACTAGGGGTTTTTCATACAAAAGCCAACAATACTCGCAGTACCACAAAATTTCCTAGTAAGCTAAAGGAGAAGTATAAGTAGCAGAAGTTTTTTGTTTTTTTTCTAAAAGGCACAACAGCAAGAAACCGTCTGTTTAGAAACTCACAAAGTCACAAAGAGAAGATAGAAAATGGAGATGAAAAAGTAAATTGGCTATAGTAATGTGCTCAGTAACATTTTCTATTGTAAAACTTCCCACTTTATATTAGGTGGCCTTAAAGTCCCCCTGTAGTCAATAATTTTATCCCTTAAAACTCATTTGATCACCAAAATTACATATATAAACGTTTTTTCCTGTGAAAAAAAAAAAAAAACTTAATGCCTTAAAATAGCTTGAATGTAACTCTACACCCTTGCCTCATTTAATATACATGGATATATGAATATGATAATTAGCCCCGCCTCCACTCACTCGCACAAGCTCAGATGAGATCCACTCGGTCAACTTACTGAGGTAAACGCTGCACATTGGTATCGCTTTTTACAACGTCGGACACATAACAGTAATTAATATGATTAGCCTTTTGCTTGACTACGTTATCAAACAGCTAATAATGTGTTGCTAATGTTACACAAACCATGTTCACATTCACGAGTCAGACAGCTGCCTTCTAACAATCAGTATCATTAGAAATGCATTGAACAACTCAGAATGTCAGTGGAGAAAGGCATATAGTTCATCATAACATCATAATATAAATTATACACCCGCCATATTGCTAAATCTACCCGATTTTTCATATCAACAGAAAAATATACCGGGATAACCTTCTTTTGAGACTTGACGTTGACGTGATTGGTTACAAGGTAGTTTGTGACATCAGAAACACCAGAGATTTCAAAACGCAGGTTTGAGACAGTCTTTGGTTTACTGCAGTTTTAAAGAGAAAATACTCAGCAATGGTGTTGACTTATGAATTTGCACATGGTTTGTCTTAAAGCAAGTTAAAACACCAGATAGACATATGAACAACATTAAAAACTTGATTTTCATCACAGGGGGACTTTAACTACTATGTACTTACATCAAAAAAATAAGTGCAATTATTGTGTTATACTTATTGTGTTCATATTGTATTACAAAACACTACTGCTGCTATTGAGGTGGGATACGGGTAAGGTTAGGGACAGGTTTGGTGGTATGGGTAGGTTTAAGGGTGGGTTAAGGTGTAAGGGATGGGTCAACAGTGTAATTAGGGGTTCAAGCTCATAGCGCTGAAACCCTTTTGTAATTGTTAAATTTTCCAAGGATCAGCATTCTCCTCTAAAAGTGATCAGGCAGACCAAATGGTAAGTTGTAGAGACTTGAAATTTTGAGGGCTGTTTGTACTTACACCGCCTACAAAAGGGGTGTCCAGACTCGGTCCTGGGGGGCCACAGTCCTGCAGAGTTTTGCTCCAACCATAATTAATCGCGATTAATCGCATCCAAAATAAAAGTTTGTGTTTACATAATATATGTGTGTGTGCCGTGTATAATTATTATGTATATATAAATACACACATGCATGTATATATTTAAGAAAAAATTGTTATATTTATATATAAAATATTTATATTTATATATAATATAAATTATATAAATATATGTACAGTATATACATGCAAATATTTCTTAAATATATACATGTATGTGTGTGTATTTAAATATACAAAATAAATATACACAGTACACACACATATATGTAAACACAAACTTTTATTTTGGATGCGATTAATCATGATTAATCATTTGCCCAGCATTAATTGACATGAAAATCGGCATGCGGTGTCTTTGTCCAAGGTTTATCTCGAAAAACGCGGCCGGTGGCGGCCAATGAAATTTGAGCAGCTATCAGACAAGGTTAACGAAGGCCGATCGGAATGAAACTCGCTGGGCCTGTTTGACTCACAGCCCTAAAGGCCTGTGAGAAATTCGAAAGAAATCGGCTACCAGGGGGCGCTTTTGCATTTTTCACATGCGTAAAGGATTGTATATCACACGATTTTTTGCACACGCCCATGAAATTCGTACCACATGGTAGAACTCCTCATTCTGAGAAACTTTGCCTCTAGGACCGCTGCTGTTCATCGAATTGTTCATTAAATATTTGGAGATTATTACAAAAAACAACTAGGTTTTTGCCTCAACCTTAATAACTGTTAAAAAGCTTTATAAACCATATTTCGTATGGTAAATTGCTTGTATAGGCTGTAAATTGTCTTTTCCATCCATGATCGAGATGGTTACAGGCTTGCTAGTTAAAACATAATACCTTTTTACGCATGTGCTTAAAGGCCTTGTGCTTCAACCCCGCTAATCGCTATTCGCTGCTATATGTATAAATGTAATTAAAGAAATTAATTACAGATATAATTACATGCTGGTATTTTTTTTTTAATTTAAGTACAATGTAAAACATGTACACAATAAGTACATTGTATCAAATGATTAATTTAAATATAAGTACATAGTAGATAAGGCCACCTAATATGGGATAAAAGTGAGACCAAAACTTTTATTGTGAAATAAACTCTAGTTAGTTCCAACTCTAGTTAAACATGTGGTTTTGATTTGCATTATCTCAGCTCCCCATTGCCCCAACGCCCATTATTTTTTGCAGGACTTACATCATGTACATCCTCTCTGCTTTCCTGTCATGTGTGCAGAAGTTTGCTAACTTTCTCAGTTCTGAAGCAACTGCCTTCGGTTTGAGGAAACCAAACTTCTCATACCCACTTATGACGGTTGTATCTCTCTAGGGCGTTGCATTTCAAAAAGAGTAAGTAAGGCTTGTTAAATACTTGTTTTTTTTATGGTTATTTTGGTTTTAAAAAAAGAATTTGCATGACTATATAATTTTGTTAGAATTCTTATTCTTATCCGTTTTTTTTTTTTGACAACAGTTACTGTAGCTTTAAAGAGCAGCTCCAAATTTCTATCTGCGTAACCGTTAGTTCACTAATCCACTCAGACTAAGTATATTATCATGATGTTGATTTTACAACATCATTGTTATTTAAAAGTGTGACATTTGGGTTTATATAGATCTCAGAAATTCACAGTCTAATTTAAATGGACTTACATTTTATCACTTTATACAGTAAGGTGAATTTCCCTAAAGAACTATATAATGGCTATATCAACTGCATTAACTGAATTCGTGGAGGAATCTGGTAGAAGTTGAAGACAGAAATAATCACATCATAACTTAAGACAATATATTAAAGGAATAGTTAACCAAAAATGAATATTCTGTCATGTCGTACCAGCAGAGTATTACTTTCTTCCTTCTGTGTAGTATTACTTTCTTCACTAAGCTGCTTTTTGTCATAAAACAAAATGGATGGTTATTTATACAGTCAAGCTAAAAAAATGAGTAGTACAAAGTTGTACAGTATGCATGATATGTTTTCGAACTTGACAGTATACATCAAAACATCCATTGTATGGAAATCAGAAAGCCATTCCGCCTAACACCTTCTCTTTTGTTTCACGGAAGAAACAAAGTCATGCAGGTTTGACTTAATATGAGGGTTAGAAAATGATGGCAAAATTTTCATTTTCAAATGAAATATCCATTTAGGTCACTGTACGGAAAGGGGCATATAACACTTACATCTCACTATAGAATCTAAATATACATACAGCTCTCTGTGTGGAAAGCATGTTTCATTGGATGATGTGATAAAACCGTGATGAACCAATAAATGGCAAGCACACAGATCACTCGACCATCTATGGCAGTTTATAGATCATTTTTATCATCCACTTCTGAGATGTGTCACCCGGACATTATATTGGCTTCTGCTAAAAACATCACCTGCTTTTTTCAAGTTCACACTTTTCTGTGCAGCACCTTGCACAGCTTCTGCAAAACTGCACAGGAACAGAAAAGGTTTATTTGCAATTTAAAACAGAGAGCAACTGCAATTTCATTTTTCATGTCAATGTCAGTTTTAATGTCAGTTTTCAGTAGTTGTTTTCATGCTGAAAATAAGGAACTATGATGATAAAGAATGCTGTTTTATATTAGGAAATGCTTCAGTCAGTGTGTCTGAGGGGACTTCTCCTGTTGTTGGTGGGAAGACAGGGTAGGTACATGAAATACATTTAGTGCAAATGTCCTTAAACTGGATTCACAGCTGTGTTTGAAACCTGAAAAATACTGCCTGTCCAGTTAGTATAAGGAGGTGGGAAGTCATTATGCCAATGTTTACGAGGCCTCTTTTGCTGCCTATATTATCCCATAATTATGGAAGTAATTATGGAAAAATAAAATAAAAAAGGTAATTGTGACTTTTTATCTCACAATTCTGACTTTTTTTCTCGCAACTGCGAGTTTATATCTCACAATTCTGACTTTTTTCACAGAATTGTGAGATATAAACATAATTGCGAGCTATAAAGTCAGAATTGCGTGACAAAGTCAGATTTTGAGTTATAAATCAGAATTTGCGTGATATAAAGTCAGAATTGCGAATTATAAAGTCAATTGCGTGATATAAACTCGCAATTGCATGTTAAAACGTGCAGGTGTGAGGCAAAAAAGTTTATATCTCACAATTCTGACTATAAATTGCAAATGCATGTTATAAAGTCAGAATTGCGAGATATGAACTCACAATTCTGAGAAAAAAGTCAGAATTGTGAGATTCAATTCTGACTTTATATCTCGCAATTCTGACCTTATATCATGCAATTCTGACTTTATAACCCACAATTCTGACTTTGTCACGCAATTCTGACTTTATATCACGAAATTCTGACTTTATAACTCGCAATTCTGACTTTATAACTCACAATTGTGTTTATAACTCGCAATTCTGACTGTATATCAAACAATTGCGAGTTTATATCACGCAATTCTAACTTTATAAGACGCAACTGTGAGTTTATATCATGCAATTCTGACTTTTATAATTCGCAATTGTGAGTTTATATTTCGCAATTCTGAGAAGAAAAAAAAGTCAGAATTGTGAGATGTACCCTGCTTTCACAGACAAGGATTAAGCTAGTCCTAGACTAAAATGCATGTTTGAGCTGTTTTAACTGAAAGTAACTTACCCTGACATATCTTAAAATATGTCAGTGCCATTGTTTTGTCTCAAGATGCACAGCAGTAATGTTTTTTTTATAGTGCATGTTCATAAAAGCTACTTAGATGCCCTAACTGAACTAAGGCCTAATCCTGGCTTAGTCTAAGCCTTGTCTGTGAAACCAGGCCATAAAGTCAGAACTGCGTGATAAAAACTCGCAATTGCGAGATAAAATTCTGACTTTATAACTCGCAATTGCAAGTTTAAATCTCGCAATTCTGAGAAATAAAGTCAGAATTGTGAGATAAAAAGTCGCAATTACCTTTTTTATTTTTTTATTTAGTGGCGGAAACAAGCTTCCATACATAATCCTGTGCCTGCAGTTCATACAAAAACAAAAATGATGTCTGATGTTATGGTGCATTGGAAGCCAGTCTAAAAATCATTTCAGGAGAGCACAGGGCAGCTAACTTCAGATTTGGACACAGCTGTCTATCTAGGCCTCATTTAAAGAATTGTGCCTCTGTTCCAAAACCTAGTGAGCTGCAGAGGACAAGACTCTTGTCTCACAATTGATTTCTATAGTTTGGCATTAAAAGTTTGGGGTCAGTAAGATTTTATTTTTCTTTTTGAAAGAAATTAATACTTTTATTTAGCAAGGACACATTAAAATGATCAAAAGTGACTAAAGAAATTTAAAATGTTAAAATATTTCCATTTTAAATAAGTGCTGTACTTTCTATTAATCTTAGAATCCTGAAAAAAATTAAGCAGCACAACTGATTTCAACATTGATAATAATAAGAAATGTTTCTTGAGCACCAAATTAGCATTAGATTTCTGAAGGATCATGTGTGACACTGAAGACTGGAGTAATTGCCATCACAGGAATAAGTTACATTTTATAATATATAAAAATAGAAAACAGTTCAACTGTAATAAAATGTCACAATATTTCTGTTTTTTACTGCATTTATTTAATTTTTTTAAACGTACCATCCACAAACTTTTGAACGATAGTGTACTTATTGAAATTTCTCCTTAGAATTTGATGAAGGTGTTATATAATACTGCATACCTTTTGGAAAAGTCTTCAGTCAAATGCTATAAAATGCTGCCTACACCAGGTTTTGGAACAAAGCATATGTCTCACAAATGAATGTATTTTGTGTCTTTTAACTACACCAATCACAACAGATCAAATATCCAGGATGCTGAATCATGCAAACAAAATGTTTAAATACATAACTGAAGTTCAAACTCTTTGTTGCAGTCTACACTCAGGAACAATGCTTAAAAGCTTCAGTATACACATGTGGAGACTGTATCAAGTCCGGGCCCGGCTGTGCCTGGTGTAAAGACTTGGTAAGCCCTGCTTTACGGTTCAATTTAATTGCCCTTCAGAAAATAACTGACTGTCTGAACTCAGTCCAAATGTATTAATACTAATCATGGTAATCAGGGGCGGTGTTTATATGGCAGAGTATGGCACTTTGCATACCCTGGCATTCAGACAAAACAGGGGAAATATTCTTTTTCTTGTGTTGGCCTTTGGCAGAAATTGCAAATTTAATCAGCCTAACACAGTGTCCTATCCAGATGCGATGCGATAAGATTCCAGCGGCAAGCAATTTATCTGTCCAAACCAGACTCAACTTGAGTTGGACAATATCAATCAAAAATCACAGCCAATCAAAAGAGCGTGTGAGCGGACTCTCTGCAAGCGCACTGCACTCGCAACCAAATGGATAAGTGCATTATCAAATTCCTAAATCTTACACCATTCTAACATGATTAAAAATACATACTGAATGACTGATATAATCATTTTTATCATAGAATACACTTTATTTGTTCACCTCGAGTTGACAGTTTGAACATTGCTTTTTTCTTTAATTTATTTTCAAGATCTGAGGTGATTTAAGCCCAAAGTATAGGTCACTTTTTATGTGCACACGAGGGTCAGCGTACAGTGCGCGTGACGCGAATTTCGTCATCAGAAGAGTACGCACATACTGTATGCACACCGCCGGATTTTTGTATCCGCGCATACTTGTATGCGCAGGTCGCATATGCGCGTTTAATTTTTTTTTGCCGCAATTAGTTTATCCACAAGGTGGCAAGAGTGCCCTGGGGGCATCGATTCACAAGGTAGTCAAAGAAAAACTGCATAAACAGAACAGACCGGAACACATGCAAGTTCCAGTGATGATGGAGGCCTACATAGACGAGAGATTGTGTGAAGAGGTTAGAAAGTACTCTAATGAACTCTAGCATGAAAGATACAAAGATGTTTACATGGGTTGTAACTCATGGCGAGAGATTGCTCAAAGCGGAGCATGCGTCGAACGCCTGTGTACTCGTACGAGTCAAATAAAGTATAGTCTCGCATAGCCAGACCTTCAGACTGACGGCAGAAGGTCTGGAATCTACTGCAGCTTTCATTGGCCAAGGACCGCCCAAGAGGACGTTTGACTGACATGCAACGCAACCAATCACAGTTCGTTTTGTTACGCGTCATGTTTAGGGGCGTGAAAATGTAAAGTCGATGTCCTTACAATAACAGACCGGTGTGCATCTAATAAATTATTAATTCAATAACGTTGTGCAAGTTTACTGCAACAATGGAGCCGCAAACTTCACAAAATTTTTAAACTTTTGAAACATTTAGTTGATCCTGATACGCGCTCATTGTCACAACTGTAAACACGACAGCGTTCTTTTTCCACGAGGGAGTTTAGCGTCACGGCATTTGTTTCCAGGCGGACTGTTAAAGAACTCGACACACACGTCTCCCGGACATCCTGCAGAATTTAACCAACCAGATGACGACTTTGAAAATCCTGAAGTGTTTCCAGTTAAGTGTGCCATATGCATCAGACGTTCAGCCAACGGTCCGTGGGCGTGACATCTGAGACTGAGACTATATTAAGTATACTTTCCAAGGCTGTGCGTTCAACTGTGCGTGTACACAAGCGTACGCGTAAAAAAACGAAGTATACCCAGGGCTTTAGCTAGCCATTGTTGCTTTCAGTAGGCTATGTCTATAAAGGTCACAAAAAATGACTTTCAAACTCACATTAAATTCTTTTAACATTAGAATCATACATTTAGATGATATCTAAAGTGGCCTGTTTAGGTGCATGTTTATCAGAAAATACCAAATACTAACTGACTAGCATAGAAAATGCTTTCACAATATGGCACAGCAGTTCGAAAGTAACAAGTGATGATAACTTCCGAGATAAAAGCAAAGTTCTGCTCATCTTGCTTGCTACTTAGTGCCTCAAGCAGAACTCCAGTGCAAGCACATATAATATCAACCCAATACCTTTTAAAAGCAATTTTATTAAATGATAAAAACACAAACTCTCAAAGTTTTATTGCTGTCAGACAATCTAATTGGAGCCAGCAACTTTCAAATGCCTTCAACTTTTGTGTGCAATATATTTCAGATGGTCAGCTATTTGATCTTTAACATTGGTTATCCAGTGTTGGTTCTCAACAGCCTTTTCAATTAAAAACCTACTGAATTCCACATTGCATCTCCTTCTAATCCTGCTGTCTTATTTAAACCACAGAATTTCACCAAGACTGGGGAGCAGGAAGCAGCACGTTGTGACACTGTTAACGAGCTTAAAAAAAGAGGATGTCCCGCCAATAGCATAATCAATCCTAAAAACAATATTGAGTTTAAATCAGACAAGCCCCTGAGTACTGATCAAATTCCAGTGCAAATCAAACCTCAAGAAATACATTTAAATCTTAGACCAGGTATGTTATATCCTTACAAACTATTGTATAGATCAAAACAATGACTTATATGTTTAATGTAAGTTTGATCCTGACTTTCAATGAATAGAGGTGACTAATTGTGTTGTTTTTTCAGGGATGTCCCACACTTTTCAACTAAGTTTTAAAAGGGCAACAGGCTATCCTGTAGATCTTTACTACCTAATGGATCTCTCCTACTCTATGAAAGACGATTTGAAGAATGTGAAAAACCTGGGAAATAGTTTACTTGAAGAGCTCAATAAAATTACTGGCAAAGCCAGAATAGGTAAGCATATATCTATAGAGTACAACGGTGCTAAAGGCACACCTTAAGAAAATTGTGCTTTCCACTACTCCCATTGTGTATGACTGCAGAAAAAATATATATGTTTGTATTGAACATTGATGCAGCAACAGATTTTGTGTAAAAGTAAATCATAAAAGTGGTTTGTTTTGTTTAAAAATCTTATAAATGTATAAGGTGGCATGGGGCAAAAAGCACAAAGTACAAATACTTCAGCTAAATAATATATTTTTAATAGTTAATACTTGTTCAAAACAATCACTTTAGCAAAGTTTGTACTAGTTTATTTTGATAAATAAAATAATTCATTCTTGTTCAATAAATATACTGTCATTAAAATATGTTAATATAAAAATATATTTTAAAAATACAGAAACAAACTTATTTTAAAAAGTAAAGATTCTGAAAGCATTGAAGAAGATCCCATAATAATTTAATATAGACTTACTGTAGTAACAATAAATAATATTTTATATGATATCATTAATATTTTTTATTTTTTGATATATGATAAATATTTTTTGATATATATGATGGTTTCATTATAAATATGGTGATCATTTCTAAGGTGGACACCCAACTTAATATGATGATATTTACCATCTGAATCTAACCATGTAATGTCAACAAATAAAAAAAAGTCAGCCAGCTATTTATTATCATGTTAATTATTGTGCCTTTTGCCACAAATTCCATACTTTTACATATTCTTCTGTGAAAAACTGTTGCTTTAATTACCTTAAACAAAACCGAAAGACATTAACAAGACCTGTCTCACAAAATATATTCAATAACTTTAACGATTCTCATTTGCTACTTGAAGCGCTGCGGCAGGTTTTTGTGCCATCTAGTGGTTTAGAGGAAAATAAAATCAAATGCACCGTTTACCCCGGGGCGCCTTTATATATTCAGAGTTGAAATGTTATGGCAATGGCTTCATTAACCAACTTTTCTGATGCAGGATTTGGTTCGTTTGTCGACAAAACTCTTCTTCCATACACCGACACCAATGAAGCGAAGCTCCAACGGCCATGCGCGGATAAAAATGAACCATGCCAGCCAGCATTTGGCTTTCAGCATGTCCTTTCACTAACAACAGACGGGAATTTGTTTAGAGATATGGTAGCCAAGCAGCATATATCTGGAAACCTGGACCCTCCAGAGGGAAGTCTGGATGCCATCATGCAAGCCGCGGTCTGTGTGGTGAGACTTAGAACACTTCACACCACATGCATAAGTGGCAGAAATTTATTTTGGCAACCATATTAACAGACTGCATCATCCACACTGTGTACAAAAGAATGTGAATTATATGTCATGCTGTGTGAAACAGGCTTGAATACTTACATAAAACCTGTTTACCTTCATTATATGTAATGCAAAGGAGCAAGAGGTTATATGAAGCCTGATTCATGCATGACGTTCTATATCATGTATGTAAATACAAAGCAAAATGTGTTACCTGTGCACAGAATGAGATTGGTTGGGGAAACAGCACTCGGCTGCTGGTGCTGGCCACTGATGACGGCTTCCACATGGCAGGGGATGGAAAACTCGCTGCCATTCTGGAACCAAACAAAGAAACCTGTCAGATGGTCAACAATAAGTACAGCATGAGCAACATCTGGGTATGATTTAATACTTCTGAATATTTATGTTAAAAAAAATTGAACTACACCAGAAAGTCCAAGGCAGGATTATAATCATTAACTAAAACTAAAAGCATAAAAATACTAACTACAATTGTATATTTTTGTACATTTGGATAGACACTGAAGCCATTTATATTAGTAAAACTTTAGGGACATTATACAATACATGGTCATATTGATAAATTATACTGTACTGTAATACTGCTACTGTATTAATACCTTGATATATGTGAAAATATCACAACTATAATATGATCTATGTTTTCAGGACTACCCATCTGTTGGACAGATAGCTCGCAAGCTGGAGGAGCAAAACATACAACCAATTTTTGCTGTCACTAAAAAAATGGAAACTGTGTACACAGTAAGTAAATCATGCTTAGCTAAAATAAGCAAATATATTTTCTGGGGGGAAAAAGCTATAATAAGTTAGCAAACAAGTGTAAACAAGTGACTCTGTGGCACTTTAAAAACATTGCCCAGCCACTGGCGGATTGGGAGTGTCTGAGAGTAATTATTTTCGTAGTTCTGTTTGGTGAATGAATTATAACACCACTTTTTACCTTGTGTCATTTACGCACAATCCACATTAATATTCCTAATAGTAGAAGTACAATGGTGTACATGACCAGAGTTTTATGTTCTTATAGGAGCTGAGCAAACTGATCCCTAAATCTGCAGTAGGAGTGCTTTCTGACGACTCAAGCAACGTTGTCAGACTAATTGTGGACGCATACAATGTGAGTGCATGTGATTTGCATCAATCCTTGTCTTTTTAAAGAGTAAAGAAATAAAACATTACGATGTGAGAGTTTTTCTGTGTTTAACGCCTTTATTAATGTCTCGTGGGGTTTGAACAGAACTTGACCTCTGAAGTGATCATGGCTCATGATGCCCTCCCAAACTTCATATCTGTGAAATACACATCAAACTGTCCAGGTGGAGAAAAACTCAGTGACAGGGGGAAGTGTGATAATGTGAACATTGGACAGAACGTGAGTACACACAAACAAAAGATAGACAGATCATTAATGCAAGTGCAGATGCAAATTTGATTTATCATTTTAGCAGATTTAGCAAATGCAATAATACACGACATTACACTGTGTAAATAACCTTACTATTACCTTAATCCTTTCAGGTGACTTTCTATGTGACAGTAACAGCAGACAAATGCATTAAGGACAGTCAGAGCTTCCTCATTGGGCCATTGGGCTTTAGTGAAAAACTGAAAGTGACCGTTCAGACTCGATGTGAATGTGAATGTGACGATATCCCTTCACTTCATCCTCACTGTGGGAATCAAGGTAGAGTCGTCTGTGGCAGCTGCAGGTAACAGAAAATTTAATTATATATATATATATACACACACACTGTATATGTGCATGTATATGGATGTGACTATACAGTTCACAGGAAGCTATCCCTAAACCTATCCATCACAGGAACCTAATGTAATTCTAACATTCTTACATATACAGTAAAACCAAAATTTATTCAGACACCTTGAGCTTTTCATTCATTATTACAGTTTATTCACTATAGTTTAAAAAAATGGTAATAAAATATGACAAGATCTCAGAGTTAAACTGTGTCAGAAAAAATGAATCTTAATTATGTCAGATAACACTAAAGCAAAACATGGTCAGGTCAAAGTGTCTGAATAATTTTTGGTCCTAAATTTCTATCAATTTTACTGGTAGTCCACTGTATGAAGAATTTTTGAGTATAATATGTCACAGTTTACTTTATTTTGCTATCCTCACTTACATAAATGAACTATAGTGTCCTGCACCCACTAGTAAAAAATATAAAAAATTATATCTAGTGTCTGAATAATTTTTGGTTTGACTGTACATTAGGGGTGAAACGGTTCTTGGTAAAAAATCGAACCGTACCGTTCTGCACACTCGGTTTGGCACGCACTTGCACCGCGGTTCATCTCTACCTGACGACGCATACGCATTTATAATATGGCTTGTAGAAAATAAATAAAACAGACAAACAGAGTTAGGCTAATGTATGTTTCTGTCGATGGATACGCATTCTGGCTTCCCCTGAACTTTGTTCAATGCGAATGACGTATGCTTTATATGACCAGTCATTTACGCCGTCATTACCCAAGTGTTGATAGGTGAGACCTGAACAGCACACGTTGCTATCTGCATTTAAACTAAACTCATTTAAGTATGGCCAATTTAAACATTCGAGTGCAAGGCGCGTAAGAGAACTTGCGCGGGCTCTGTGAGAAGATTTGTGCACTCATCCGAAGCGCGCACGCATCCGAAGCGCGCACGCGGGAGCGCATGTATAGCGCGCAAATATTCAGGTCTCTTTCAAGTCTTTTGTTTGAACGGACAAATTCACACAAAATTATGTCAACATGCCCGTCTTGGGGAGTATCCTAGCAAGCATAGTCGGTTATGTCTGAAGTGAACTTACACACTCGAGAAAGAACGCATGTGTTCAGTATCAGTGTACTGATCCATGTATTATGTCTTAAAGAGACAGCAGCCCTTGCATTCCTGCTGTCTGAATGTGTTTTTAATGTTAATCAAACAACAAAAGACAAGGAAATCACTCATTGCTCATGATGGAATAGTAATTTAATAATTAATAATGATTGATCTTTATTTAATTTATACAGTGAAGATTACATGCAATGTTGTTTTACATTTTATTAGCTACTTTATTCAATTTCTGTACCTTAAAACTGAAAAACCTGAAAAGCTGTATTTATTTGTATCTTTGCTTTACTGAATTTATTTGTGCTGTTTGATTATTTGTTCTTATTTTCTTTATTTTTATTTGACATACCGAACCGTACCAAAACCGTGAGCCTAAAACCGTGATACAAACCAAACCGTGAGTAATCTGAACCGTTGCACCCCTACTGTATATATATATATATATATATATATATATATTAGAATGTTAGAATTATGTTAGGTTCCTGTGACGGGATGCAGATGCATACATTGACATCCAACAAACCTATTTAGCCTTGTTTGAAGTATACAAATACTGACTGTAGTGACAGACAATCCATTACACATGACTAAAATTAGCAACCTCCCCACATCCACAGGTGTGATTCTGGTTACTTAGGACAGCGCTGTGAGTGCAAACTAGGCCAAAAGGACGAGGCCTCACTGAAAGCACAGTGCCGGAAGGACAACGGGACCGAATGCGAAGGCAAAGGAGATTGTGTTTGTGGACGGTGTCAGTGCCATATCACAGAGGGCGGTGGCAATTTCTATGGCGAACACTGTGAATGTGACGATGAGCACTGTGAAAAATTTGACAATAAACAGTGTGCAGGTGATTTGTGTAGAAATTTTTAAGTGATTTATAGTTTGTTTTTTAGAATAAGTTCTTACATGTAATGTTTTTACTTTTTACAGGTCATGGAAAGTGCAAATGTGGTAAATGTGAGTGTGAACAAGGCTACGAGGGCACAGCGTGTCACTGTGCAAAATCCGATGAGGATTGCAAGATAGAAGGAAGTGTTTGTTATAACCGTGGTAAATGTGAATGTAACCAGTGTGTATGTGAGAGAGGATACAAGGGGCCCTACTGCAAAATGTGTCCTACTTGTCAACGTCCGTGTCAACAGTCAGGGTAAGAAAACTTGTGTGACCTTGACATTTACAAAACCGCCCTATCAATACAAATTATTACTAAAAATACACGTTTTTCCATAATTTCATAACCCCAATTAGAGGATTACTACCTAAAACTACTAGCTTAGATACAGAAATCTGATTCATTTAGTAAATCAGTTCATATGGATGATTTATTTCAATGAACCATTATTCCATTGATAATTTTCTAGTTTTTTTAGTTGTATTTAATGCAAATGTATTTATATTTTGCAATATATAAATAATATACATATATTTAATATAATAACATAATATATAAATACGATTCTATATATTAAATTAGATGTTTTATATTTTTATATGTATTTATAAATTATTAAAATATTCCTGACCTATTGCAGGAATTGTGTTGAATGTCTGGCCTTTGGGACCGGTCCATTTGAAAAGAACTGCTCTTCAGCCTGTGGCCATCTGAATCATGTGATAGTTGAAAAATTAGTCAAGAGCGACTGTCGAGTCAAAGATAAAGAAGGCTGCTGGATGACATTTACAATGACAGAAATGCTTGGATTTGACAAGTACTCTATCAATGTCCTGAAAGACAGAGGTATAGACCCAGACACCATACCCAGAAATACTGAAACATGTACTAGTTAATTGGGTTCTTTTATTATTCACCCTCATGTTGTTCCAAACCTTGAATATTTGTGTGTGTGTGTGTGTGTGTGTGTGTGTGTGTGTGTGTGCATTTTTGTGACATATCAGGACACAAATTTGTATAATGACATGGGTATGACATAGGTATTACAAGGAGAGGGTGACTTATGGGGACATTACCCCATGTCCCCATTTTTCAAAAGGCTTATAAATCGTACAGAATGAGTTTTTTGAGAAAGTAAAAATGTGCACAGTTTCCTGTGATGGGTAGGTTTAGGTGTAGGGGTAGTGTAGGGCAATAGAAAATACGGTTTGTACAGTATAAAAACCATTACGCCAATGGAATGTCCCCACAAACGTGTGTGTGTGTGTGTGTGGTTTAGGTACACCCTAATTTATGGACACAAAATCTCCACACAAAGATGGCAATATCCGAAAGCCTTGTCCTTGTGGGCAGATTTTTTGGTCCCCATGAAGAAAACAGCTTATAAATCATACTAAGTGATGTTTTTTGAAAATGTAAAAATGCAGAAAGTTTTCTGTGATGAGTAGGTTTAGGGTTAAGGGGATAGAATATACAGGTTGTACATTATAAAAATCATTATGTCTATGGAATATCACCATAAAACATGACAACCCAACATGCGTGTGTGAAGAATTTCTGAAAAGTCTTTATTCTCTTAAAGGTGCAGTGTGTAAATTTTAGCGGCATCTAGCGGTGAGGTTGCGAATTGCAATATAAAAGAAGCTACGGTGGCCAGCACAGGACAAAAATGTCATCGTCTAAGACAGCAGAGAGTTTCCAGTCAAGCAAACATGCTCTGTAGAGCAGTTTGTCCGTTTAGAGCTGCTGTAGAAACATGTCGGTGCAAAATGGCGACTTAACATGTAACGGGGACCCGCGGTGTATGTAGATAGAAATGGCTCATTCTAAGCTAATAAAAACATAACAGTTCATTATGTAAGGTCTTTATACACCACTGAAAACATGGTTAAGTAAATTATATTGCATTTCTGTCAGAATTTACACATTGCACCTTTAAAGGGTTAGTTCACCCAATAATGAAAATTCTGTCATTAATTACTCACCCTCATGTAGTTTCACACCCGTAAGACCTTCATTCATCTTCGGAACACAAATTAAGATAATTTTGATGAAATCTGAGAGCTGTCTGACTCCTCAATAGACAACAATTTAACCACCACTTTCAAGTTCCAGAAAAATACTTAAGACATCATTAAAATAGTCGACGTGACTGCAGTGGTTCAACCTTAATTTTATGAAGCGACGAGAATACTTTTTGTGCGCAAAAACAAAACAAAAATACTGAGCCGGCGTTCTGACGTAGAACCTGGAAGCGTTGGCGGTAAAAAGCGTAGGAGAATGACACAGAAGAGAAGATATTGTTGAATAAAGTTATTTTTGTTTGGTTTTTGTGCACAAAAAGTATTCTTGTTGCTTCATAAAATTAAGGTTAAACCACTGCAGTTATGTTGACTATTTAACAATGTCTTTAGTACCTTTCTGGACCTTGAAAGTGGTGGTTAAATTGCTGTCTACTGAGGAGTCAGATAGGTCTCGAATTTCAGCAAAAATACCTTAATTTGTGTTCTGAAGAAGAACGAAGGTCTTATGTGTTCGGAACGACATGAGGGTGAGTAATTAATGAAAGAAATTTCATTTATGGGTGAACTAACCCTTTAATATTTCTTTTACATACAACAATAGTTTATAATGACAAAAAAAGAAAAAACTGTAAAAGTAGTTCATATGGTAGTAAAAGTAGTAAATATGGACTTTTTATGATGTTTGACAGCATAAGAAACAGTATAGAGGTTTGCAATAATATGAGGGTGTGTAAATAATGACAGACTTTTCATTTTTTGACAAATATTCCATTTTAAACAAGCATCACAATTGAAACAGCAAAAAGAAAAGCATTCTACCTTCATGTTTCTTGTGTTAGAATGTCCTGAGGGGCCGAACATAGCAGCCATCGTAGGAGGATCTCTGGCAGCTGTGGCATTGATTGGTCTCCTAATCCTCCTCATCGTCAAGGCAATTCTGTATGCAAGCGACCTTAGAGAATGGAGGAGATTTGAAAAAGACAGAAAACATGAAAAAACATCTGTAAGTTCTGTTTTCTTTATACATAAAACCCCTACCCTTCATATTCAGTCAAACTGCCAAAAGCTGTTCATTATTCACAGTTGACTTTTTTAATTAAGCAGATTGTTTTCCTCTCGTCCCACAGGGTACCAACCCGTTATTCCAGAATGCTACGACCACAGTTCAAAACCCAACATTTTCTGGAGATTCTTGAGAAAACTTGTTGGTGCTGAAACGCATGAAGCACAGAGTGGATTTGTGGTAAACAATCTATATGTGTGATACATGATCATGCAAAAAAATAAAATAGCTTAAAATGTCCATTGCAATCTTTATGTGAAATTCATAAAATTTGTACACTGATTTTATTGTATTAGTAATAATTCAGATTAAATGTTTAACTGCATTAAATATATTTAAAATAGTTTATATTTAACATGCTTTTTTATTTTCTGTTTTGTAAATCATTTATAAAGATTGGTCACAATTTTTTCAAATTTTGTATACAGGGAAATACAGAGAAATCAAATTTTATACTGGTTGAGCTTTGATTATTGTCATTTAAAGAGTGCAAAATTTACTTTTACAACAGTGTCATCATATTTTTGTATTGCTTAAAGATAAACAAGAACCTTCAATGGCACTTTTTTCTGAGGACTCTTGGAAAGGTTTTGGCAATTTCAATTCACAAAGGCCTCGTAAACATTTCTGTCTCTACAGTTGTGCATTGGTAAAAGCTTTTACATTTCAGAAACTCTCAGTACCTTAATATTGTATGTTTCAATGTCTGTCCAGATGCAAATCCCTATGAAAACTAATGATATCTCTATGCAATGCCTCTATACTGCATTTCACATATTCTCCATTATGAAACATGAGCACTGAACACTGAATGCTGGCTTTCCACATTGTTAAGTTAATAGACTTGTGAGCTGAACATTTGCTTAGCTTTGCATTGTAACATGCCTATTGTTCCTTCAATGTTCATAACATTCAACTTAGGTTATAGAATATATAGGATACAGAATATATAGAATATGTGTGTTTGTATATAAAGGCTCTGTAAATGTCTGAAATATAAATAAATTACAACTGTACTTTGCCTTGATCTTTTATGAATTTGGGCTATGCATTTGGGTCTCTGATGGCACAACGCCATTTTAACATTGAAAATAAATCAAAAAGGTACATTCTATGGCTTCAGACTGGCTTCCAATGTCCCATAATGTCATGTTTCTTGATCTAAAATAAGAAAAGAAAAAAAATGTTTTAGACACAAACAACTAAATATTTAATGGTTTAACACTTAATTCTCGGTAAAAACTGAATCATAAGTGGAAAACATTGGCATACAGTCCCTCAGATGCCATTTTTATCCTTTCTTGCACAGAATAGTTGGATATTTGTAGGCAGTTGTGAGCATCTATGCAGAATTGTTGTGAAATTTGTAAAGACCTAATAAAAAGAACATTGATTACACTGATCAAAAGTGACAGTAAATACATTTATAATGTTACAAATTATTTCTATTTCAAATAAATGCTGTTCTTTTGAACTTTCTATTCATCAAAAAATCCTGAAAAAATGTATCACAGTTTCAAAGGGATAGTTCACCCAAAAATGTCATTCTGTCATCATTTACTCACCCTCAAGTTGTTCCAAACCTGTATGAATTTCTTTCTTCTGTTGAACACAGAAGAAGATATTTTAAAGAATATGGGTAACCAAACAGTTGATGGGCCCCATTGACTTTCATAGTATGGAAAAAAAAATACTATGAAAGTCAGTGGGGCCCATCAACTGTTTGAATACTGACATTCTTCAAAATATCTTCTTTTGTGTTCAGCAGAAGAAAGACATTTCTTTTTTTAAATTGTAATAATATTTCACAATATCTAATACTATTACTGTATTTTTGATCAAATAAATGCAGCCTAGTAGACCATAAGAGACTTCTATCAAAAATGTTACTGACCCCAAACTCTTGAATGGTAGAGTATAAAAATATTAAAATATATTAAAACTGCAAGCAGCGATGAAAGGGCCCTCGCACCCGGGGTCACCGCCACCCGTTGGCCTTAGGAAAACAATGAATAGTGGGCGACATGCATGTAAGCAGGTAAATATAAGAGAATTTTGGTCATTTCAACATTCCTGCTGCCAACAGGTGGCGCTTTGACTGTAACTGAATATTGCCATGAAGATGTCTTCAGGCCAGGACTATTATCACCCATGTGTAGTTTGGGGCAGATCGGATACTGTATGCCTGACTTACAACAGCTTCCTCTTTCATGGCAAAACATCAGACTTTGTCAGTCACCACGGACACGCCCTTCAGCGAAAACTCAAGATCTCAAGAACATCGCTAAGGCCTTAAGATTAGACTGACCAAATATGATGTGGTTCTGGTTAAATGTCTATGAGGAGTTAATCACAGTGTAAAACATGTCATTTCCTGTTGCCCGCAGGTGGCACTATGACTGTCACTGAATATTGCCATGTAGATGAGTTCAGGCCAGGACTCTAATAAAACATGTGAAATTTGGGGCAGATCGGATATTGTATACCTGAGTTACAACAACTTCCTGTTTCATGGCGAAACATCGAAGTTTGTCAGGCCGCCACGGACACGCCCTTCAGTAAAAACTCAAGATCTTCGCAATTTAACGTCGCAAAGGCCTTAAGAATAGACTGACCAAATATGATGTTGATCTGATTAAAGCTCTAGGAGGACAACGTCTGGAAATGGCAAAAACTGCAAAAATTTTGCAGAGAAAATTCAAAATATCTCACTTCCTGTTGGGTTTTCAGATTTTGCACCCAGGGACTTTTTTGTAGGTATTGGTCTGTTACATGTGTCTACCGAATTTCATACTTGTACGTGAAACGTAGCACGAAGGGCGCTTAATTGAAATTTTGTAGGTGGCGCTATCGAGCCATTTTGCCACACCTAATTCTGAAACCCATATCAGACATAAATTTTCACCACTTCTGACGCGTGTGCAAAGTTTCATGAGTTTACGAGCACGTTTAGGCCCTCAAAAATGGATTCATTTTGGAGAAGAAGAATAATTGACTGAGCAATTACAATAGGGTCCTCACACCATCGGTGCTCGGGCCCTAATAAGACAATAACATTTAATAAAAATTATTAATATTAAAAATTAAAAAACGTATAATTAGTTTTCTTTAATTATAGACCTGAATCGGAAAAAAACCTGACCAGAAGCCCTATCACTCTAAAAAATGCTGGGTTGTTTCAACCCAAATTTGGGTCATATATGGATAAACCCAATCGTTTTTTAAATTTTTAACCAAACGGTTGGGTTTGTCCATATTTGACCCACATTTGGGTTGAAACAACCCAGCATTTTTTAGAGTGTGCAGTGTTTTGGGTCTAGTGGGGCTCAGGTTGGGTAGCAGACCTCTACTGTACATCTCTACTGCCCTCAAAAACAGACTAGATGAAGGAATCTTTGTAGACATGCTGTTATGCAAACATTTGGACCTGCCTTGATGCCGTCCTACCGCCTTTACCTGTAAAGACAGCATTTTTTTATATTTGAGAGCGCATAGTTGAAGCCCAACCTCCACTGCGGCCTAACTCACTCTGCAGCACAATCACAAAAGCAGGTTCATTGAGCTGAACTAACACCATTTTACCATGTGTCCTGGATTATGTAAGAGAAGGGGGTGAGTTGAAGTACTGGTGGCTGGCTGCTCTCTCCCTGGGCAGCAGCGGCTGGTTAATGAGTTTGAGGAAGGAGAGGGGAGCGGCCGCATTCTGGAGGCTGAAGTTCACCTAGAGACAATCTGGAAGTGAAAAGATAGGAGAGGAGCCCAACGCTTGGCTATCAAGGACAGAAACACACTGCCTAAAGAAGGTAGGCAACATTCCCTGGCAATGCATAGTTTTACAGTACTTTTAACTATAAAAACAGAACAACTATTGATGGGAGTTTAGATGATTTATAATGTAAACTTCATGCTTTATCTAATGCAAGAGCTTGTGCAGCCATTTTATGGTGTAATGTGTAGGGAAGTCATAAATTAGTAAATGCACAGCAATTTCGTTCTCAATTCGCCGTTTCCCATGCATCCTTCATAATGTCCTTCACAAAGGCTCTACTGTTGGCTGCAAAGGGTCGAGCACAGCACAACAAACAGTGGTCACTGGTAGAATAACAGTGAGCCACTGTACATCTCACTAATAATCACCAACCCACTTTTGATGGTCTGTTTAACTCTCAAAAGATCTGGCCAGCTCATTGCTGCCCTAACCCAGAAAAAACTGTCTGCATTGATGCTATAGACAACATCAATGCACTGAAAGAACTTGCTGAGATTCACCAAGGAAGTTCCATGACCAAAGAGGCTTTAACTAGATCACAGCACAGGAAACATTCAACTTAATTACGGCAGATATATTTTTAAACCTTTTTTCCAAGTGTCATGGCATTCTTGATTCATTCGGTAACTATGCATGGACTTTGGAGTTGTAGTAAGATAAACTACCAGTCAAACGTTTGGACACACCTACTCGTTATTTATTATTACTATTTTCCACATTTTATTATTACAGTAAAAATATCAAAACTATAAATGGAAATACGGAATTATGCAGCCAAAAATGTTAAACAAATCAAAGCTATATTTTATTGTATCTTCATTTAACTCTTAAAAATAAACACAGTGATGCCATAGAAGAACTATTACTGGTTCCCCAAAGAACCTTTCAATGATTAGTTCTTAAAAGAACCATTTTTTTCTTAGTGTGAGGAACATTTTAAAAGTCTAAAGAACCTTTTTCCCTATAAAGAACCTTTTGTGCAATGGAAAGGTTCCATGGATGTTTAAGGTTCTTCATGGAACCATCAATGGCAATAAAGAACCTTTATTTTTAAGAGTGGGATGCTTTTTAAAAAGTAATGTTTACATGCTTTTCATTCTCTATCTGCTCCAACACATCCATTTAAAATGAAAATGAACTAATAGTTTTGTATAGAAATTGATATGTAGGCAATTTGCCTACAAAAGTAAATGCAAGTATTTCAGCATTAGACTTGGTCAAAAGGGTTTTAACATCATGAGAAATATAAATTCAGTCAATTGTTTCCAGACTTTTGACTGGTTATTAGTTGCATCTAATTCCACAAAAGCGAAAGAGTTAACCAGTAATACATTCCAGTCCAGATTAGAGTGTGTTTTCTCACTCTTTGAATTTAAGCTTAAAATCAGGGTTATTTTGGTTGGAGAATTATTTTTGTCTGGAATTCCTGTTAGAAGAGGAGTTGTTGCATTAGCTTTTCATAAAAAGTCCATGACACAAAAGGTCTCTAGTTTAAAGGGTATTTCACTCAAAAAATCCTGTCATATTTTACCCACCCTCATGTCATTATTAACCCTGACAAAAAAAAAAAAAACATCATCAAAATCTCTTCTTTTGTGTTCTGCAGAAGAAAGCCATCATAAAAGTTTGGAATTACACGATGACAGGGTTTTCATTTTTGGGTGAAATATCCTTTAAAGTTTCACAATCATATAAGCTGACTCATCTTACTAATTGCCAATATCTCATAGGTAGATATGACCTCATGCTTTGGAGCCTCTCCTTCTCTTTAAATGTATATTTTTCTGAGCAGATTAGATATGTAGTATGCAGAACTAAAGGGAATGTGTAACTAATGAATTTTTAAAAGGTCTTATTCTTCCCGGAATACAATTCTATCTGCTCAAGCAAAGAAATACAGACTGCACTGGTTTCCTGGAAAAGAAAAAAAAATCAGGCAAAAGACATGGAATTCCCTGGAATATATAGAAATATAAGGGCTTTCAAAATGAAATTTAAAGACAGACCAGAATTGTTTTAAATAAATGAATGTATATAGTGGTTTCCCCTGAAAAAGAATATGGAACTCCCTGGAATATCAGAGAACTGTAAAATCAATTTTAAAGTTTTAATACAAACAAAGCCGTTAAACGTCATGCCTGGAAATATTATAAAATCATTAACATTTATATAGTGCATATCATTTTTTTTCTTGTTATGCTCATTAAATAAAAATTCACTATTTTTACTGAATGAAAAAATTACAGGAAAAGAAATTCATTGGTCAGTACACAGTACACAGTCATTTCAACACATTAAAGTAAAATGCAAAGGAAAAGTATGTGCAGCACCAGATGGGCTGGGGGTGGAGAGGTAAACAATACATTTGTTTTGCTTTATTGCTCAGAGAGATCTACTGGGGAGGGGGCTGAGATAAACCTCATGCATGTAACTACAGATATGACACACCTGTATGCATATCACCTGCTCTTGCCATATATGGCCCTGAGTGAATGAACAGAGAGAGAGATAAAAGTGCAAGGGTTGTAAAGTAGAGAGGGAGGGAGTTGTACAGTCTCCACCACTGTCTGTGAACCAGCAGCACCTTTACCTGGCTGCGTCCTTCTCGATTGCTCCGGTGGCAGGTGAGTTCCTCTTACTCTCACTCTTTCCATTGCAGAAAAGACCTTTAGCTTTGAAGATGCCCATTAAAGTGATTCATTAGCCAAGCAGACTGTAAAAGTTGACCCTGTGAAAGAAGAAAAGGGGAAAACCAGTTGTAAATTTGGTGATCATGAATAACTATTTTTAATTACTCTTCTAACATTGGCGGCAAAAAATATTCCTGTCTTCTAACATCTATTGAATCAATTAGCTGATTCATTTGAAGCATTTGATATAAAGGGACATCATGTACATTTATATATAAAATATTTCCCAAAAAGTTTCCTCAAATCAATTCCTGAAGCACATATGATTCTCTAATGAGAATATTTATTTCTGATGATCAAATGTCTTTCTCTTAATATTGTTGGTATACAGTGTATCTGGCAATATCAAAGTCTGTTTGGTGTTTAAGCTTGTTTTCTGCTATTCATAGTGAAAGGTCATGGCAAACGAAGTCAATGTCTCGATGAATGACTGGTGACCAAAAGCATCCGTTTATACTGTATGCTGGCTTTATGCTTGAATAACTTAACAACATGCTATTTTAGCCTATATTACATTGTACATTAAGTTTGCAGTGCATAATCTGATGCGCTTAGGACTGAAACAGAAGCTTGGATATGGAAGAGTTTGAAGAGTTTACAGGAAGAATATTAATCAAGGTTATAGGGAAGGAGGTGGAGATGAGCCATTTACACAGCACTGTCAGGCCTGATCAAACATCGGGCGATTACATAAAAACTCTGCACACTTTCCTGTTTGTTCTGACACACCGCATCTAGTAATACTGGAGGGCAGATAATTCATGATATGCTGTTGTAATTGTAACAGCAGAGCAGAGCCATTATTGCACCAACGACATAACTTTTAGGATTTAGTTAGGAAATATGGACCTTTGCACTGGGCAGAGGGATTGTGATCGGTGACTTAAGGGTCAGTGCAATCTGCTCACACTAGAGACAGCGATACAACCCCCTAATAAAACCCAACCATCCAATCAAACAAGAGAGATTGAGTCATCTGTATTATCACACCATATCAACATGTACGCTGCAAGGTACCAGGCAAACATAAAAAGATGTTGATAAGGAAGCTCATAAATTTGGGATATGCAAACAGAAAATGATCTTCTAGGGTGTGTGTGTAGATCCATAAAGGGTGTGTATACTGTATGTATGCATGTATGTATATTATTTGTTGATAATGTACATGATCTGACGTTTTACATGGCTTTGGTCTTGGCGGACTAGATCTGCTACGCTGCTGCTGTTGATTATTGTTGCTGCTGCAGAGCAAGTATGGACTTGCTACTGCTAATAGATATGTAAGATACACTGCTGCTGCATAAATAGACATACATAAATCCTGTAGCAGATCTAGGCAGGTGGAGCTGGGGAGGTGGAGGGTTACTCTGATAGCGACTAGCCTGCAGCAAACACTAAACCAGATTTAAATGTTGAGCAAGCAATCTTATTGGCTGCAGGATTAGCAGAGGCCAATCAGCTTGTGCCATATGGCAATCATGTGATTGCTTGCAGATGACTGAACTATATTATAATTAATGATGTGATTGCTTGCAGATGACTGAACTATATTGTGATGATGAATATACATCACATTGGCTGAAAGGCATCATTAAATTACAATAATGTTTCATGTAAGAGCTATTATCAGGTGCGATGACACCACATGATCTACATAATAGTAGCTTCCTGCCTCATTTGTTAAGCACAACACCACAGAAATGCAGTTGTCTGAAAATAGATGATAGCAATCAAACAATGGAAAGTTTTTTAAATAAGTGGAACCAAGATGTGGAAAAACCAGAATGCGGAAATGAGGATAGAGATAGTGGAAGTGAAGATAGGATAGAGAGGATTTGGTTGATGCTTTAAGATGAGAAGCCATGGCTTTGAGACAGAGACACTATACCACACTAGCCACATTGCAGTATATTTAAACAGAGGGGTAGAACGCGCACAACAAAGACAAAGCAAACGCAATATAATCAAATTTTTATAGTCCCCTGACTATCATTAACCATGTACGACTTCCTTTAGATACATAATAATCATGGGTTACCTGGGTCAATGTAAAAAATATTCATATAATAAATAATAAAAGTGGATTGGATAACACAACAAAAATTATTGGGATTTTTATCATTAAATTATAAAATTAAATCTGTGCTGATTAAATAGCCAATTCAGCATTTTGTCTGTTTTTCAGTAAAATGTTTAAATATCCATTATCGTTTGAAATACAAAAATACATATTTTGATTTGTTTTCAGAGAATATATCTCAAGTTAAAAATAAATTTATACATTAAAATTAAATACATAATGTGCATAAAAATAAAGCCTATTTTTAGGAAGCTTTTTGCAGTTTGACTTTATTTTCATAACAATTAAGCACCTTCTATACACCTATAATATATCTTGAATTAAGCTTTTTTGTTTTACCACATGCATAAATCTCAAAAAACACTTTATAAATAAAAATATGTCATTTTAAACAGTTTTCCTTCTCAAGTAAAAAGTAAAAATAAGTTCAAAAAAAGATTATTTGCAGCTAACAGGGTTTGAACTATGTGCTCACTTCCGCAGATAAAGTGAAGGATTGTAGGACTCGAACACACACTGACATCTCAACCACACTTAATGATAACTGCCGCAGATGTGGAGGCGTAGTCTTTTTACTACAGATTTGCATGATACGTGACATGAGGCTTTCATTTCCTTTCCCAGGGGTGGCTGACTATCTTTCTTCCGTCAGCAAGATTTCAACTGTTGCTTTAGTGTCTTGGTTTACTAATACATGAACTGAAGTACACTTACTTCTGTTTAGGCCGCACCCACTTTTGTCTTTGAATGACACTGAAGAAGCCTAACAGGAAAGAAATCATTAAGCAACCATTTATATAGAGACCATGGCCATAAACAACAAAAAACAAGTCATCTGAAGAACTTTATAGCTTTGTGGGATGAACATATTTCATTATTAGTTCAAAAACTCATTATTCTTTGGAAATCTTTACAAGTCTAATATCGAATACAGCATTTTTTTAACTGCATATAGCTGTAGGAATGACATGAGGGTGAATAAATAATGACAGAATAATCTTTTTTTTTTTTTGAGAACTGGTCAGGAAAAGTGTAGATACAAAAAATACAAAAAATGGGTATGGTAAACAGCTTGTGGCTTTGTATTAGATAATCCTACTCAGTGTAATATTAGATGCATACAAACATTTATGAGGAAATCATACACAGGATATCTAATTCTAGGAAACATTTTGTCTCACTGAATTCAAGTAATTCCTATCCAACCCTCCCTTTTTTTCTCTCTTCCAGGTATTTCATTGAGACTTAAGCTGGCACCATGCCACAGGACCAAGTCAAGACCGATGTTCCCAAAGTCCTCAATAAAACCACACCAGGACTTCAGATATGGAGAGTGGAGGTAAGCAGTAATGATAAACAGCACAGATACTTTGTCAAATCAGTGCATTCAACATCTGAAATACCACCATCTTTAGCAAATCACTAATCAGTTTTCTGTTTAATCGATGGTCAGAAAATGGAGCTTGTGCCCTGTCCATCTAAAACATTCGGACAGTTTTTTGAGGGAGACAGCTATGTAATACTCTATGTAAGTATCAGCACTAAGTGCCCGATAATTAACTCAAGTGCTTTCGAGCTGACAACCTTAGAGATCAGTGAACAAATGTTTGAGCTAATAAGAAACAACAATAATTTTCAGACTCACAAGACCAGCAACAACTACTCCTATGACATTCATTATTGGCTGGGCAACGCCACCTCCCAGGATGAGCAAGGAGCAGCAGCGATATACACCACACAGATGGATGATCACCTAGGGGGCGTTGCTGTGCAGCATCGTGAGACCCAGGGCCACGAGAGCGCCACCTTCCAAGGATACTTCAAACAGGGCATCATGTAAGCCATCTTGGATTACCTTGGATTAATCTAATCAAAACTTTTAAAGGTCACACTTCACCCTAAAATCCAAATTTTGATCAGATAAATATATATTTCAGACCATTAGGATTTATAATGTTAAGGATAAATAAAATGTTGCATAAACAAATGAAGCCTGTTTTTAGAAAGATTTTTGTATTTTGAAATTAAAGGGTTAGTTCACCCAAAAATGAAAATTCTGTCATTAATTACTCACCCTCATGTCATTCCACATCCGTAAGACTTTCGTTCATCTTCGAAACACAAATGAAGATCTTTTTGATGAAATTTAAGAGCTTTCTGTTCCTCTATTGATAGCCTACACAACTACCCACACTTTCAAGCCCCAAAAAGGTAGTAAATACATCATAAAAGTAATCCATGTGACGCATTTAGCCTCAATTTTATGAAGCGACACAAGTGCTTTGTTTGCACAAAAAAACATAATTTACCACTTTCTTTACAAAATATTAATCTCCAACACACATTCACGAGAGCACCATGACGCATACGTGTTGTGTTGATGCAAGAGCAGATCTCATTGAAGTTTAATATTTTGTAAATAAAGTGGTAAATTATGTTATTGTGCAAACAAAGCACTCACGTCACGTTGCTTCATAAAATTGAGGTTAAACCACTGGAGTCACATGGATTAGTTGCGTAGCTGTCAATGGAGGGACAGAAAGCTCTCAGATTTCATTAAAAAGATCTTCATTTGTGTTCCGAAGATGTACGAATGTGTTAGGGCATGGGTGTCCAAACTCGGTCCTGGAGGGCCACTGGCCTGCAGAGTTTAGCTCCAACTTGCCTAAACACACCTGCCTAGAAGTTTCTAGCCTATAGTAAGACCTTGCTTAGCTGGTTCAGGTGTGTTTAATTAGGGTTGGAGCTAAACTCTGCAGGACAGTGGCCCTCCAGGAGCAGGATTGGACAGGGTGAGTAATTAATGACAGAATTTTAATTTTTGGTGTGAACCAACCCTTTAATTTAATAACAATTACTTGGCCTACAAATTCTCATTACTTTTGTTTCCAGATGTTTTACTTTGGATGTTTTTGTAATTCTCCCATTATTCCCAAATGTTCTTCTGATTATAGTTTGATTTTGTGTTTAAATGAGAATATTTTAAAGGCTTTACCATTTAAATAGTATGTATGTTACATTACAGTTGCCCTGAAAATAATGTCAAAATGCAAAAAACTTCAACGATCCTAAAAATACCCTTAATTTTATTTATGCAAAATACAATTTCTAATTTATTTTGGTGAAAATTGACCCTAATATGTTCTCGACGGGAGTTATCTCTTACTGTAATTTATGGTGTATAAATTACATTTTCAAGGAGAGTTCAAATTCATGTGATTTCATACCCTTTGCATATATTTTCCGTCAATAGTAATTTCCGCAAATGAGCCTCTTTATTTTGAGATGCTGTGAGAAGCACATGACTTTAGAATGCTTCTCTTCTCTTAGTCACGAAGAGTTTTTCATTCAGTTTCCAAGAAGTGATAAACTTTGAGTGAGTGAAAATGACTAACAATTAATCACCCTGTTAATCTCATTATTCTAGATACAAAAAAGGTGGAGTCGCATCTGGGATGAAACAAGTGGAGACGAACACGTACAACATTCGCAGACTGCTGCATGTCAAGGGAAATAAGCATGTGGTTGCAGGAGAGGTAAGAATAGCCCCAGTCAGATTGCAACAGAGGAACTCTGACCCACCACAACACGATATACTGGTCAGTGGTGTAAAAAGCCGCCTCCTAGACTGTGACATTTTACTACTCCTTTTTTTCATGTGTCAGCCACACAAAAACCAACCACTCAGATCATGCCTAAAATATTAAAATCCACAAAGGTTTAAAATCATTCAGTCCATGTTGATTTTAAACACATTTAAAGGAACACTCCACTTTTTTGGAAAATAGGCTCATTTTCCAACTCCCCTAGAGTTAAACAGTTGAGTTTTACCGTTTTCGAATCCATTCAGCCGATCTCCGGGTCTGGCGGTACCACTTTTAGCATAGCTTAGCATAGTTCATTGAATCTGATTAGACCGTTAGCATCTCGCTCAAAAATGACCAAAGAGTTTCGATATTTTTCCTATTTAAAACTTGACTCTTCTGTAGTTACGTGTACTAAGACCGATGGAAAATGAAAAGTTGCGATTTTCTAGGCCGATATGGCTAGGAACTATACTCTCATTCCGGCGTAATAATCAAGGAACTTTGCTGCCGTACCATGGGTGCAGCAGGCTCAAGATATTACGCAGCGTCTCTCACAAATGTCTCCATGGTTGCAAGGCACACTCCTGTGCAAGCAGGGGGTCACAGGCGCTGCGTAATATCATTGCGCCTGCTGCACCCATGGTACGGCAGCAAAGTTCCTTGATTATTACGTCGGATGAGAGTATAGTTCCTAGCCATATCAGCCTAGAAAATCGCAACTTTTCATTTTCCGTCGGTCTTAGTACACGATGTAACTACAGAAGAGTCAAGTTTTAAATAGGAAAAATATCGATACTCTTTGGTCATTTTTGAGCGAGATGCTAACGGTCTAATCAGATTCAATGAACTATGCTAAGCTATGCTAAAAGTGGTACCGCCAGACCCGGAAATGGGCTGAATGGATTCGAAAACGGTAAAACTCAACTGTTTAACTCTAGGGGAGTTGGAAAATGGGCCTATTTTCAAAAAAAGTGGAGTGTTCCTTTAAGCACCTCTGCATTATTATTGAAGTAATTTACATAATATCTAAATGACTTCAGGAATAAGATCTGTATAAATATTAACATAATATGCACGCACATAAATGATTTAGTATTATATTAATTATGTGAATGTATTAGTATTATATGCATTATGTGTCTTAAATTAGCTTGAGAGGCAGTTGTTGTCTTTTAAAGAAATATGTTACAATACTGCATTACTCCATAAAAGTAACTAATTGCACTTAGTAACTTAGTTACTTTACAATGATTAATAAAGTGAGATTAAATACATAAAGTATATTTAACCAACCTGGTCTCATGGAAAGACGTACAGTACCTGTGGGAACGTTTTCGCGAGTCGCAAAAATACGTACCAATACGTACATATCACTGCAGTTTCCAACAGAAATGAACACTAGAGGCAGTAAAACAGCAAGCGCTTTTAATCATTTTCATACACAGTTACGATTACAGGGTCAGCTTATGGATTAATAAAGACTTGTTTTCACGTCTCCTTGCACAATATTATGTTATGACTTCAAAACGCTTTCTACCAAAGTGCACGATTTGTAAACAAATATATTTTGGACTTTGCATCCCTTAACCAGCTCCATATGTTTCGCTTTTCTGACATAACAAGCTTGCTCGGTAGCTCAGCTGATACGGAGTTGGACATAGGATGAGGAAGCCTTGGGTACGAATCCAGGGAAAACGAGTCACGGTAAAAGAGCTCAAAGATGAGAGATCAAAACAAGCTAAAACAGCACGATTACGGATGCTTTTTATGTCACATTTGCTTTTGTTAACACTATCGGGTAGGTGTAGGTGTGTTGGTGGTACGTTATTTTAAAACGTAATGGAGCATTACACTTTTAGCGCCACTCACTGGACAAATTTCAAATCAGAACTGCGGTGATTCGTATAAAAACCAATGTCATAAAAACGTACCATATTCATGTTTATCTGTACCTGCAAAAAAAAGAACACGCTTTTAGCGCCACTCAGTGGACATTTCACATTGAAACTGCAGTGATTATGTACATATTGGTACGTATTTTGCGACTCGTGAAAACATTCCCACAGGTACATTTTTCTAATGAGACCAGGCTCAATATAACATTTAATTATTGCATGTTTGCCTTTAACTATTTTTATTCATTTTGAGGAATACTGAATCTGTTTTTGTGCAAGGGAGATGATTAAATGCATGTTCACATTTAGTCCAAAACTACAATACCTATCATGTTCACACAGCGCACAACGCCTCTGCTGTTACTCCTGATTTCTCTCAACATGGGGACATCAGTAAATGGGAAAACAAAGTAACTTGCGTTACTAATTCAGAAAAGTAACTATTTTGTTGTAAATTTAAAAGTAATATGTTACTTTACTTGTTACTTGAAAAAAGTAATCTGATTACATAACTCGCATTACTTGTAATGTGTTACCCCCAAGTAAGTAAGCTGATTTCCCCCAAAAAGTGTAATAATGTGGCTCAATCCGTCTGTGTTCAGGTGGAAATGAGCTGGAAGAGCTTTAATAAAGGTGATGTGTTCCTGCTGGACCTGGGGAGCCTGATCATTCAGTGGAATGGACCCAAGAGTAACCGAATGGAGAGGTTAAGGGTAAACCATTAGAATTGATTTGCCGTGCAAAAAAAGCCCAATTTAGCAAAGTAAAGAATCACATTCTTGATGCTGAAGATCTATATTAAAACATCTGCACAGTAAGTTTACTGATGGCTTTTTATAGGCAATGAACCTAGCGAAGGACATTCGTGACCGAGAGAGAGGTGGTCGAGCACAAGTGACTGTAGTGGAAGGAGATGATGAGAAATCCTCTGAGGAAGCCATGAAAATGATGAAGCAGGCATTGGGGGACAGAAAAGAGATCAGAGATGCCATCCCAGATGAGATTGTTGATGAGAAACTGAAGACTGCCATTAAACTCTTTCAGTGAGTTAAATTTGAAACTGTTTTAAATCACAACTGCATCTTGCTGCATTATTGTGTTGAAAAATATGCACTGCAACTAAAACAATCTTGTGTGAAAAGTATTTCAGATGCTGACGGTAACCTTGTAGTTCAGGAGGTGGCAGTGAAACCTCTCACACAAGACCTACTGAAAACTGAGGTATGATTAACCCTGAACCCTCACCCAAAGCAATTCTGTATAAAGGCCAAGTTGATAGCATAGTGAAATATATATATATATATATATATATATATATATATATATATAATGTCAAAGTGCACAGGTGCATTTCATTGATCACAGCTGGGAGGGACATATGTGATAAGTGGGTAGTCTGCATCAGCATAACGTGCAAGCCTACAAATAGTAGTGGATGTCTGTTAAGATAAGACAGAACTATCAGGAACACAGTCATTTTCACTACTCAGTTTGACCTGGTCAAGCGGTTGTGATGCAAATATGACCAACTACCATTCAAAATGTCAAAGTCACCAGGAAATGCTCCTGGCAAACCATTTTGCTTCTGTAATCTGACATACCCTCAAGACAAAAGGGATGTTCAATGAGAGAAATGTATTGTGGGACTTGATTTTATTTATCAGGAATCGATTAGATAGTGAAACGTGACAGTTGAAGCCAAGGATGGAGTAGTTGGAGGAAATGGGCTAAAAAAGAAAGAGGAACTTGTGACGTCAACTGAAAAAAAGAGAGTTGTTTCAGATGCTGAGCAAGTTATTACATTATTATATTTTGATACAAGGTTATGAAGACAAACATTTAAAAAAAAAAAATAGTATGCACCAATGAATTGTGCACAATATGCATTCAAAAAGTAAATAGAATCAAATCTGATTTCATGTTGACTTGAAATGGAGAAGCAGGACCAGTAAAGAAACAAGCATGTTGTATGCATGATGAACAGCTATTCAAATGCAAATTGAGTGTATAATTCTCATTTTGGTACACAAGAGACAAAGGCTCTCAAAAGAAAAAAAAGATACTGCTAAGTAGCATGCAGTATAAATGTATGCCAATTGAAATCTGATTCCTGTGGCAGGACTGCTATCTGCTAGATCAAGGCGGAATAAAGATCTTTGTCTGGAAGGGCAAAAAGGCATCAAAAACTGAAAGGGCAGAGTCTCTGAAGAAAGCAGAGGTGAGTCCAGACCATTTACATACACCAATAAAGCACTAACCAAACTATTTTTTACAATGTGCCTCATATAAATGTGCATATGCACGCATTTGTGTGGATGCTGTCATGCAGAAATCATGATTTATCATCAACTAATTGATTTTAAAAGTCCTTAAAATGCAAGTCTTTAAGCCAATTTAGAGATAAATAATTATCAGACATATTCTGGATTTTTTTTTTTTTTTTTTAAATGCTTGAGAACCATTTCTGCACACTTAAGAACACTTGTACACAATTATAAGTGAATAAGGCCCAATATTTCTAATCTTAGCATAGTATACTGCACCAGAAGTTAATGTAATCACATCTCACAAACACTTCATCATCTCATGTAATGTTCTATTGTTCTAGGCCTACATAAAGGCAAAAGGATATCCTTCATCCACCTATGTAGAGACCGTGAGTGAAGGAGCAGAATCATCAGTGTTCAAGCAACTCTTCCAGAAGTGGACAGACAAGGGACAGACAGTTGGAATGGGCACCACACACAGTCCAGGGAAAATAGGTGAGCATGGTGTACTAGAGTGAAGAGCCACACTAAAAACACTACTGACGTAGCTGAAGCACTGGCAAAAACAGAAATCCAGAAGATAAAAGAAAAAGAAAAAGGTTCAGGAGATTGTGAGAATAGTGAAAAATAAATGTGTTATTTTTTGTGATAATTAAAAATGACAAAAAAAATATGCAGTTCTGCAATGTTGTGTTTGGGAAGTTACTTTAAAGCTCATAGTTCATCCAGCTAGAGTTTAAGTTAAAATACAGTCAAGCTCATGCTTTGAAATAGTAGTTAGCTACACTACAATTTGCCTAACGAAAAGTAGCTAACCATATCTATATATCTGTGTTCTGCTTTGCTACTTTTAGTTGCCATCTTTTCAACACTGCTGAAAGAACATCTATTCATACAGGATGCATTATCATGTTTAAAAAAAAAAAAGCTGTGGTGAGACGCTGATTAAAAAAAAACACATTCGTCTGCCCTGTGTACACAGGCCAACCATAGCACAGACAAAACCGAAGAATGCATCCTGTATAAACACCCCCTTACAGACCCATCTTATTCTACATGACTGACTCTATTAATTTTATTTATTAATTGCTTTCTGTAGCCAAGGTTGAGCAAGTCAAGTTTGACGCCACCTCTATGCATGCCAGACCTGACTTGGCTGCACAGCAGAAAATGGTGGATGATGGGTCAGGCGAAGCCGAGGTCAGTGAAATGACTTTTCATTGCCTTTCATTCATCTTAGTGAAACAGAACTCATTACATGAATGTGTTCATCCCTCAGGTATGGAGGATAGAGGACAATGAGCTCGTCCCTGTGGAAAGGAAGTGGCTTGGCCACTTCTACGGCGGGGACTGTTACCTTATTCTCTACAAATATGAAGTCAGCAGCAAAATATACTACATTCTGTACATGTGGCAAGTAGGTGTATCTTCCTCCCTCATTTACTTACTCCCTGTACACTACCTTTCAAAAGTTAGGGGTCAGTAAGATTTTTTAATGTTAACCAAGACTACATTTATTTAATCAAAAAACAGTAATATTGTGAAATATTATTACAACAATTTAAAATAACTATTTTCTGTTTGAACATTTTAAAATGTAATTTTTTCCTGTGATGGCGAAGCTGAATTTTCTGCATTATTACTCCGGTCAGTGTCACATGATCCTTCAAAAATCATTCAAATATGTTGACTTGGTGCCCAATAAGCATTTCTTATTATTATCAATGTTGAAAACAGTTGTGCAGCTTAATACTTTTGTGGAAAGACTTTTCAAGTTCAAATGAATAGCATTTATTTGAAATTTAAATCTTTTGTAACATTATAAATGTCTTCACTGTCACTTTTGATCAACTCGATGTTCCTTCCAGAATAAAAGTATTAATTTATTAACTGATCCAAACCTTTTAATGGTAGTGTACCTCTTGATCACAATAGGGTTTTGAAAAATTCTGAACTATAGAACTTGCTCCCTTTTAATATATCTACATCTATAGCTTTTTTAACTTTTTTCAAATTTTGTTCAGCCAACATTAAAAGTTTGGCTCTACAAGCTTAGCTTTTATAGTTAAAATTTACAGTTATATGAATTTCTTTGAATTTCAATTCAATTTTAATTCTACTTTCTTACATTCACATTTGAATTGGAATTCTGCAGCTTAAAGGAACACTCCACTTTTTTTGAAAATAGGCTCATTTTCCAACTCCCCTAGAGTTAAACAGTTGAGTTTTACCGTTTTCGAATCCATTCAGCCGATCTCCGGGTCTGGCGGTACCACTTTTAGCATAGCTTAGCATAGTTCATTGAATCTGATTAGACCGTTAGCATCTCGCTCAAAAATGACCAAAGAGTTTCGATATTTTTCCTATTTAAAACTTGACTCTTCTGTAGTTACATCCTGTACTAAGACCGATGGAAAATGAAAAGTTGCGATTTTCTAGGCCGATATGGCCGATATGGCTAGGAACTATACTCTTATTCCGGCGTCAAGCAATGATATTACGCAGCGCCTGTGACCCCCTGCTTGCACAGGGAGCGTGCCTTGCAACCATGGAGACATTTGTGAGAGACGTTGCGTAATATCATTGCGCCTGCTGCACCCATGGTACGGCAGCAAAGTTCCTTGATTACTACGCCGGAATGAGAGTATAGTTCCTAGCCATATCGGCCTAGAAAATCGCAACTTTTCATTTTCCGTCAGTCTTGGTACACGATGTAACTACAGAAGAGTCAAGTTTTAAATAGGAAAAATATCGAAACTCTTTGGTCATTTTTGTGCAAGATGCTAACGGTCAAATCAGATTCAATGAACTATGATAAGCTATGCTAAAAGTGGTTCCGCCAGACCCGGAGATCGGCTGAATGGATTCGAAAAAGGTAAAACTCAACTGTTTAACTCTAGGGGAGTTGGAAAATGAGCCTATTTTCAAAAAAAGTGGAGTGTTCCTTTAAGGCCAATTCACACCGCACAGACAGACACCAACAAACACCGACAAATTCGTTCGTTGGGATTTGTCAGATCAGTGTGTTACCCCTGTCAGCGTTTGTTGGCGTCGATCGGGGTTTGTTTTCACCCGACCAAACATGTTTAATTGGCGTTAGTCGGGTCTTGGAATGTCTGAGCACTGTGATATGATTTTCCAACAAATGCCAACAAACTCTGACGTACTCTAATGTAAACATCCTTTACTGATATGAAAATCACAGAGAAATCATATACTATTGTAATCGTGTGTTTATTAGCTTCATGTTTCATGCGTAGAAACATTTCTCTGGGAAGTGAAAACACAAACAGCGCAGAAAGCCGCCAATGGTCATCAGATCGCATAAATCAGTGGATAATGAATAGAAATTAAGATTCTGTGTAAATATTAAATTAGCCTGTGTAAATATAATTTTATTTTAAACAGTGAACAGATATCGAAGCTGGAGTATTTAATCTTTCTAATGAAACAGTTTGTCCAGATCACCTGCAGTTCTCTGCATAAATTCAAGTAGGCTACATGCCCTGTCCTTCTCGTCACAGCAACCACAGCTTCACCCACAACCTCATTCTTTTTGTATGCCCTCTTTTCATGTGAGAAAATGACATGTAAAGACATTCTGACTCGAAGATTGTCTGTGTCTGTTGGCATAGCGTGAACATGACAGTTATTTTTCATAAAATTCTAAATCCAACGGCCAACTTGATTGTTTGTGTTTGTTGGTGTCTGTCTGTGCGGTGTGAATTGTCCTTTACAATTGAATTAAAATTCAGGAATTTAACTGGAATTTAAAAAAGGTATTCTCAGTTCAGTTCTGAATGCTGAACAACCCTGGATCTCAAGGAAACCAGCATTTGATGACAGCACAACCAATGCTATTTTCCCAAAATCCTAAACTAGAAACTCTGTTGATGACATTTTAGGGTCGTCATGCAAGCACAGCGGAGCTGACAGCCTCTGCATATCAGGCTGTGATTCTGGACCAGAAGTACAATGGAGAACCGGTGCAGGTCCGCGTTCCCATGGGAAAGGAGCCCATGCACCTAATGGCCATTTTCAAGGGCAAAATGGTTGTTTATGAGGTGGGTCTGTCAGCCTGTTCTTCTCTACAAGAAACACAAGTTTTCCGTTGCAACAACGGAAACCCAAAACCCAAACACACTTCCTGTTTTAATAATGATTCTGTTTCTGTTCATAAAAACACTATCAGAAAAAAAATAGCAAAAAGTAAGAAGTGCAACAGCTTGCCACCTTAAAGGTTCAACTTTGTCCCATATCAAATCAGGGCGCATATTTGGACCTAAGGGGGTCATATTATTTCCTTAAGATACTAATATGCACCCTTTAAAGGAACACTCCACTTTTTTTGAAAATAGGCTCATTTTCCAATTCCCCTAGAGTTAAACAGTTGAGTTTTACCGTTTTCGAATCCATTCAGCCGATCTCTGGGTCTGGCGGTACCACTTTTAGCATAGCTTAGCATAGTTCATTGAATCTGATTAGACCGTTAGCATGTCGCTCAAAAATGACCAAAGAGTTTCGATATTTTTCCTATTTAAAACTTGACTCTTCTGTAGTTACATCGTGTACTAAGACCGACGGAAAATGAAAAGTTGCGATTTTCTAGGCCGATATGGTTAGGAACTATACTCTCATTCCAGCGTAATAATCAAGGAACTTTGCTGTCATACCATGGGTGCAGCAGGCACAATGATATTACGCAGCGCCTGTGACCCCCTGCTTGCACAGGGAGCGTGCCTTGCAACCATGGAGACATTTGTGAGAGACGCTGCATAATATAATTGCGCCTGCTGCACCCATGGTACGGCAGCAAAGTTCCTTGATTATTACGCCGGATGAGAGTATAGTTCCTAGCCATATCGGCCTAGAAAATCGCAACTTTTCATTTTCCGTCGGTCTTAGTACAGTGGAGTGTTCCTTTAAGGGACACTCCACTGTGGAGTGGAGTGTTCCTTTAAGGGTAGATTTGATGCAAATATGTACTTCTGAGGGTATGTCTCCAATGACAAGCTAAAACTACACTTTTTTGCACATTTTTTTTTCTGAGAGTGTAAGAATGTGTGTGAGTAGTTAAAGGTAACGTAATTTTTGCTGTACAAATACCTTCACTTATCCAAGTTTAATTTGCAAAGAAAATTAAAGTAAGCTAATCACAGCCTGACAAGCATAAAATGTGTGGCGCCTTCAAAACAATTGAGGTGGGATGGTCAAAGGTAAATATGGGGTGTTTTGGAAACAACTGGCGCTGCTTGAAGTGAAACTTAACTTTAATCCTCGCAGTGCATGCCAAATCATTGTTGTGACTGGTTGTGATTGAATTTCAGGAAGGAAGTTCTAGAGAAGGCTCCTCCCATTCTCAGCCATCAGCAAGATTGTTTCACGTCCATGGAACGAATGAGTTCAACACGCGTGCCATTGAGGTGCCTCCACGCTCATCTTCTCTGAACTCCAATGATGTGTTTGTGCTCAGCACAGATAAGTGCTGCTACCTGTGGTATGGCAAGGTTGGTAGAGTTTAATACTGAAAACATCTGGCATATTTCAAAAGATGTTTCTGCAAAAGAGTATAGGAGAGCACCAGTATGTCTTACCTCTTACCTGTCTGTCCTAAATACTTGATTTAAATATTACAATGCAGGGCTGCAGTGGAGACGAGAGAGAGGTGGCCAAAACACTGGCTGACATCATCTCCAAAAGGGAGAAAAACGTTATTGCAGAGGGTCAGGAACCAGCTGACTTCTGGGTAAACCTTGGAGGAAAATCCCAGTATGCCAGCAGCAAAAGGTACAGTAACATTTGCACATTGGGCACTGTAAATGCACAAATTGATATGGCTCTGTCCCAAAATCTATTGAGCTGATTTGCTGTCTACATAGGGCACCTACATTCTAAGGCTGCATCCTAACTGAAATGGAACCTCATAAATGGCCAATCTAAAATGCTGTACATACTGTAGTAGAGAATGCATAATACAGAGTGCAACAGTCGGGTTCTCAAAGTAAAAATTCAATTTTTTTCTCCATAGGGAAATTGATTTTTAACGTTAACTTATAAATCTTTAAAGACATACCTGTTGTGAGCTCTGAGATTGTCAATCAATGGTATAAGCTTTTGTTGAAGCCAACAGTATTTCAACTTATTTTTTAAAGAATCATGTTTAACAGTGAAATTCCTGGTGGAAAAACTACATTACCCATGATGCTGTAAAAAATTACACCAATCAGAGTGTTGAGCAAGAAAATCACGCCAAAAGAGCTCAGCAAAGGAACGTAAACTCCCATGAAGCACTACGAAGTAAATGACGTAATTGGTCAGCCTTGATACACTCTCAAAATACTTACTATATACAGTATATACATTTCTCCATCATTTTAAATTCGGTTATGTCATTCGCAATGCTTCATGGGATTGTAGTTCTTTCCCTTATTAAAACCATTAAGTACTCTGCTTTGTCTTTTTTGCTTCAAATAAAAGTTTGCAATTTTATGTAATGGTTGGTGTGGTTCATGGCTTAAAATGCTATAACAAATGGAATGGAAAAAATAATTCAAGAACCAATACCAGAGGAAAAAGTTGGCGGGCATTGCTGCACTCTATAGCGCTCCTCACGTGAACAACACTTTGGCACTTTGGAATTGCTTTTGTTGCAAAGGATATATATGATTCTACATAGACAGTTTTTAAAGTTTTGGGACACAGCCTATAAGTTTCTCCTATTCTCAGACTTCAGGAGGAGAACAGCAGTGTTACGCCCCGGTTGTTTGAGTGCTCCAACCAGACGGGTCGCTTTATAGCGACAGAGATTACAAACTTTAACCAGGATGACCTGGATGAGGATGACGTGATGTTGCTGGACATCTGGGATCAGGTGAATGTCAGGGTGGATGTCTCTCTTCACAATTGTTCATATCTTTTCCAGACCACTAAAAATCACAGCACAATTATGTTCTGTCAGGTGTACCTGTGGATCGGCAAAGGTGCCAATGACAAGGAGAAGCATGACGCAGTGGTTACAGCACAAGAATATCTGAAGTCCCATCCTGCAGGACGTGACCTGGATACACCTATCCTAGTGGTGAAGCAAGGGTTTGAGCCGCCCACCTTTACAGGTTGGTTCCACGCCTGGGACCCACAAAAGTGGAGTGTAAGTAGCTGACATAATATATCTTTTGGCATGACAATGTATTTCACAAGTGTATGGTACAGGTGATTAATGTTTTTTATTCTCTTTTAGGGTGGGAAATCCTACGACCAGCTTAAATCAGAGCTGGGAGATGCAACTGATCTCATCAAAATTACTGTGGTAGGTTCAGGGCTTAAATGATAAAGCGTGTCGCTAGCAACGTCAAGGTCATGGGTTCAGTTACCTACAGGGAACTGATAAAATGTACAGTATAACTTGAATGCTCTTTAAGTTGCTTAGGTCAAAAATCGCCTGCCAAATCCATAAATGTGACGTGAAAATGTCTTGACATCTTGTGCACAGGATCTGACCCAACCAACCTCAAACCAAACCAACTCAAGTAGCTCAGGTGGCTCAACTCAAGGGACTGTGATATCCCGTCCTGTCACGCAAACCTTCCCTCCAGAGAAGCTGGTGAACGTTCAAACAGAAGACCTGCCGGATGGAGTCGATCCCACAAGAAAAGAGGTAAACTCTTGATCTACAGATGTCTTTTTTCACACACCATAGCAAATGTAAAATACACACTGCCAAAACACAATAAACTGTCTCCAAAACAATAAAATGTTACTGTTAACATGTACATGAGGGAATAAGAACATTTTATTCCAAACTAAATTAGTAAATAAACACCATAAATGTGAAAACCTGTGAAGAGTATGTCAAATATGTAGAATATGAATGTCATATTGCACCTATATATATATATATATATAATTATTATTATTATTATTATATGTTTTCGTGTGAATTATAACACATACCTCTATCATCTATGCAGGACTATCTCTCAAACGACGACTTCCTCCTGATCATGGGGGTTTCTCGGGTGGATTTCTATGCTATGCCATCCTGGAAGCAGCTGAACATAAAGAAAGAAAAGGGCCTGTTTTAGGATGGGCACAAATACAATCCTGTGCTACAAAACAGACTTCATTTTATGCTAAACTGTATGAATGCTGGTAGTGGTGCCATGTAAAAACACTACAGTCAGGATCATTTCTTTTTAGAGTTTATAGATTTACATGTTTACATATAATTACTTTATTTTAGGGATGCACCGATAGTATCGGTATCGGCCCGATACCAAGCTCATGTACTTGTACTCGTACTCGTAAAAATACTCCCGTTACCAAAGACCGATGACGTAACTGACAGAATTTTCCGTGCACAGAGACACCGGCGGCAGCAGCAGAAACAATGTCAGCCTCAGAGGTGTGGAAATACTTAAAAATTAATGATGACAACCCACACATTGCGAACTGCATGCTTTCGATCACAATTTGTTATCGATTAGTGAAGGCGGGATAGGCGGAATCGCGCTGAATGACACAGACCAGAAGCGCTCTCTCTCTTTCTTGCGCGCGATCCCAGTTCTCTCAGACAGCGCGCGATCAGTTCTCCTCGCGCCTGAATGGTCAAATGCACACATCAAATGTCCAAATGTCCATCGTGTGGAGTATCTCACGTAAATACAGTCGGTTATGGCTTAAGTGGACGTAAACATTTGGGTGAAAACAGGATATGTGTCAGTATCCATGGATTCGGTCTTAAAGGGACCGTAGCCTATATTTGTCATTAATGTTAATAAAACAACAAAATATGTTAAATAAATGTATACATGGTAAATAAACCTACTGTATCTGAAAAACAAGTTTATTTAATTTGTATCTCTATAGTATTTGTTGTATTGTTTGTAATTTGTTTGTAAATTTCTTTTTATATAACAACAATTATATATATTGGTAATTATGCCCTTTGAAGGTTATTGGACACTGTGAAATTTTTGTTCTTTAAGTTTGTGACAAGCACATAAAAATTATTACTTTTTTCATTAGAGTAATAATAAAGAAGCTGTCCTACATTCATTAGTCTCACTGTGTTGTGCTTGGAAAACTGCAACATCAAAAAAAAAAAAAGAGAGAGAGAGAGAGAGAAATTAATAAACGTATAGGCATCGGTATCGGTATCGGCGAGTACTAGAAAAAAGTATCGGTACTCGTACTCGGTCCTTAAAAAATGGTATCGGTGCATCCCTACTTTATTTAAATATATTTTTTGGCATATGCAAATTGATTTATTTGAAATTGCTGTATTGGAAGTTAATGTTATAAAGCAGATGTAATTACCTTACAACAGAAATTTTACAACAGAAAATATGGGCGATATGGGAAAATGAAGTTTGCAGGTCCTTTTTACACAGCGAGTATTGAAGCTGCTTGGTGAACTTCAATTTTAATCTTTCCTTAATGCATCTCAATGGGATACCTTCAAGCACTGACTAAAAGCTGCTTTTTAGTGGCTTAAGCACTACAATAAAATTTAATATATTTGAACTAAGATAAAGATTTTTATATGAGGTTAATCATGTATAGTGAGTGTTAATTACTGGAGACTGTCTACTGTCTAATGTAATTTCCAATGGTATTAATCATTTACTGTATACAAGAGGCACACCACCTGTCTAATGGAAATGTCAATAAACAGAAAAAGACCTCATTGTAATGGAAAATCTTTTGTTGCCTCTTTGCTAATGCAAATATTATACATTAACCCATGCACAAATTCAATAAGGTATTGCAAAACCCTTTTTGTGGCCCTGGGCAAAGCATTTGCATCTTAATCTCACAAAACAGCAAACTTGTAAGTACAGTTCTCATGTAAATAGCATAGAGATCAAAGCCTGAAAATGGTAGTCAAATTATGGCAGCCTACTAGTTACTCAGGAAAGCTATCAGATGTTGAAGTCATCCTAGCTTGTAGGAGAAAAGCCCAGTCTAGGCTAGTTTGCTGGTATCCAAAACCTCTCTAAAACCAGCAAATGACCAGCAAACGATCTAGGCTGGTTTAAGTTATGGGATTGTAGTTATCGAGAGTTTTAAAGAGTTTAATAAGGGACGTACTGTAACTTAAAAAGCCTTTGAAAATCATAGGCAGACAATGGTAGAATTACCTCACACCTCGTAGTACAGCAGACCAATGATTAAATATATAAATAAATATTTCTATTATGATTCATTAATAAGTATATTCGCGAGACAGTGCAAACAGAGACGCATATACCAACCTTGAGATGGTTGCAATAGCTGCAGTAAACTGCAGATGGCGTTTGTGAGGTAGATACAGATTGACCTATGTATTTTCCCTGTCTTGTGATTGTTTGGCGTATTTTCCGATCATTTCTCGTTTTTGTTGGTTTATCTGTTAGGAGATGGATTCGTTGTTTGGTGGTTTGTTGAAGTATTATAGGTCATTTCATAAATAGTTGATCGTGAAGTTTGGGCGAGGCCACTTTTACCTCAGGAAGCACAAGTGAAAAATAGTTTACTAGCACCATCTTCTGTATTTTATCCAGAAAAACATCTCGTTAAAAATGAGCTATTAGTCTAGCATGATGTCTCTTAAAGGGCTTACGTTTGGAGTTTTCCATTAAAAAGTAATACCATTCACGGCAGGTTTAAATATGTGACAAAGCGAAAACATATAGGCCTATTTAAAGGTGTAAGGCTAGCTTAGCAGCACTAAAGAAATTAATACAGCGATCTGTCTGTAGGCTATATTGGGATAATTGTTTTGCAATCGTGAAATGTCATTCATAATTGTTTAAATGTTATTAGGTAAAAATAAAACAGAGGAAAATATAAGTATTATTTTATATGAGCATATTTTGTTTGTTTGGGGGTTGGACCAAATGTCCTTTTTAAAATGTATATAGTTTTATAATTTTTTAATGCTTTTTTTTTTTCAGTACATGGACATTTATTTTGAATTTTCTCTTTGAAAAACATCGTAAATGTCACTGTCTTTACACTGTCATTACCATCAAGACAGCAGTATAAAAACAAGAATGTGTTTGTAGTTTTACTGAGCAGCAAATCAATTTTTTGAGTATCATACAGCCTCCAAAGTGCAAATGAGATGAGAGGTCATGCTGAATGCTATAGTATTAGAACCTTCATCTGCCATTGGATGTCCCATAACCACCTGATCTATGTAAACAATGATACTGTGAATTGTATAGATTACAAAGTTCAGGTTTTTCAGGTGTTACAGGTGTTTAAGCACTATATAAAGGAAACTCCTTTAGATCATCGTTCACTACACTCGTATTTGTTATTTGCTGCTTATTGCTGAGCAAGAGCTGATTTTTGTTCTTACAGCTACATTTATACATTTTCTGCTTTTCTCTCTCTAAACAGCTCAACTAAGCAGCGAGAATGAGCACTTCTTCGGGACAAGAAAATGGCAAAGTTGTAGTGATAGGTTCAGGTTTTGCAGGTTTGGCTGCTGCAGCCAGGTTGGTGGAGGCAGGATTTGAAAATGTCCTGGTACTTGAGGCAAAGGAGAGGGTTGGAGGTCGCGTTCACACTACTAAACCGTTCACCGAGAATGTAATTGAAGTTGGAGCTAACTGGATTCACGGGCAGAAAGGAAACCCCCTATTCAAGATTGCTAAAGAGAAGAACCTGCTATCCGAGGGACCGTCTGCACGCAAAAACATGCGCCTGCCCCGTTCTGTAACCACTGAAGATTATTTTTTCAAAGAAGATGGGAAGCAGGTCTCCACAAAAGTTGTAGATAAGGTGACTTCATACTTCAGCAAGCTCACCGACAAAGTTTTTGATGATGAACTCAAGAGCAGGCACAGAAAACTAACTCTAGGTGCTTATCTGGATGATGCCTTTGGTGAATCTCCTTTAGCTGCAACAGAAGATGGACAGCAAGTTTTTGAATGGTGCAAGAGGAATGAATGCACAGATGAGGCTTGCTCTAGCCTCTATGAGGTTTCTGCATCTCAGATTAGCAATTACACTACTCTAGAGGGAGAGTTTTTTAATACTTTGGGAACTGGTGGCTATCGAGCAGTCTTGGATGTTCTTCTGAAAGATCTGCCTTCAGGAACTGTCCAGTGTAATGCACCGGTCAAGAGCATCCAATGGGACTTGGTCCAAAAAGGCAGTGGTGAAGATCAAACGTATCCTGTTAAGGTTGTCTGTGAAAATGGACAGAGCTTTGAGGCAGACCATGTGATTGTCACCGTATCTCTGGGGGTTCTCAAAGACGAAGCGACAACCATGTTCGAACCGTCCTTACCAGAAGAAAAGCTATCTGCAATTGAGAATCTTAGCTTTGGGATAGTGGACAAAATTTTCCTGTTTTTCGAGAAAAGTTTCTGGCCAGACGACTGTGCCGGGATTCAGCTGGTGTGGAAAGAGGGGCCTGAAGATAAAGATGTTTATAAATCTCTGTCCGAAGGAGAAACCTGGAAAAAGACGTGGTTCAAGAAGATCACCGGTTTTGATACAGTGGCTCGTCATCCCACAGCTCTCTGTGGCTGGATCACAGGTAGAGAAGCACTGTATATGGAGAGTCTTCAGGACAGTGAAATCGGAGCTATCTGTGTGAGGTATGGTAACATAAATGATGAAATACATGATCATTTTACCATGGTCGAATATCTCTCTCTGTCAAATATCGTGTCTCTCTTCATATATAACAAACTCTGTTTATGTCTTTTAAAGGTTGCTCAGGTCTTTCACAGGCTGGTCAGTGCCAGAAGTCTCAAAGACACTGATCACCAGATGGGGTTCTGATCCCCACGTCCGTGGCTCCTATACATTTATTCCTGATGGTGTCAATGGAGTGGAAGCACACAAGGCATTAGCGTCACCTCTTCCCCCTAAAGATAAATGCAAAGGAAAGAAGGTAACTCTTCATATCTTGTATAAGTGTTCTATTATTTTGGTTATATATATATATATATACATATATTTTTTTTTATCTATATAGTACAAAATATTTAGTAGAGTTTGATATCTCTTTAGTTTTTCATAACTAATGATTATTACAAAACAACAGGTTATGGATGTGCCAGTGTTATTTTACTATTATTTATATACTATTATTGTATTTATTAATATTTTGAATTAACATTTATAGTAATATTTTCATTTATTTTTTTTGTTGAAGTTTTAGTCATTTTGTTTTTTTTTTTATCATTTAATCATTTTCTTTTTTTTGTCATTTTACATTGCCAAGGCAAAATTTTCAATTATTTTATTTTAACTTTATTTCAATGAACAAAAATCATTTTTAATAGCTTTTGTTTTAGTTAACAATAACATTACTCATATCCACATATTCTGCTGTCAGTTGCGATAGTGTAAAAGATAATTAACAGATTGCATTTTCCAAAATCAATGATGAAGTTATTAACAAAATGATATTATTTCTCTCTGTTTTTGAAGAACCTTCAGGTGTTGTTTGCTGGTGAAGCTACACATGAGAAATTCTACACCACAACCCATGGAGCGTACCTCACAGGCGTCAGAGAAGCAGAAAGACTCATAAACTATTACAACGATTGAACATACAGTCACAAAAAGAAGAGAACACACACTTTGGTTTCATGAAAATAAAATGTTATGATTGTATAACATTTTATAGACTTGCTCTCACACCCTATAGACTTACACAAGTTTTATGTTTAAATGACCTATAGGTAGTTATAACAGCATGACAAACAGCATAACTGCGAATGCTCACTTCCAGTTTATTGTACAGTGTAAGTCTCTGTCTGGTTATTTGTTAAACTCCAAAGTGTTGTATGTGTAGTACTGATGGAGAAATATTATTTCTCACACACCAAGCAATGTTAAATAACATTTTCTAAAACATTAATTTAAGTATATTAATTAAATAAAGTAAATTAGTGGTTCTCAAACTGTGATACACATACAGAGCCCTCAGGTTGTGTGCAGCATGATCCTTGAAATTTACACTAATCAAAAAATTGTTCTAAAATTGCCTTGAATATTTTGGAGGAAAAATGTTGATCAATATAAAATATGGAGGACTTTTGCAATGAGACTGTGCCTTGATTAAAATAAATTGTTACACTGGGAATATCTATAATCTGAGCACCACTTGATTTAAAGGGGCTATGTAGAATTCAGGAACCCTTGTTATTAGCGACACCGGTGGCCGTTAAGTGAACTGCAACCAAGCAACTTAATCCCAAAGTACAGTATACTTCATTTGTTTGCGAATGCTAGCGTATGCATACATTCGAAATTTTATCCTTTTGAAATATACTCCATTTGATAGCATGTGCAAATGCAGGCGGTCGACACATGCACTCTAGAAATTTTCTATGCTATTTTTCTGCAGAAGTTATGACCAATAAAAATGTCTTTTATTGTTTTAAACTAAAGTTGTGGCTACATCATAACCCCCTCACACAATGCGGGCGTATGTTGTTGTTGCAGTCTCTCGTATTTTGTTGCTGTTCCATCTCTTTAGTTTCGTTTTCTACTGTAAAACAACAACCCGGGCCACCTTGTGGAAAAACTGATTAGTGCAAAACAAATTCAATGTGCATGTGCGACCTGTGTGTACATAGTATGCAAGCGTATAAAATGATTATGCTTATAGAGAAGAAATATAGGTGGGCTATGTACTGTAAGATGCACAAAAGATGCATATAAATGTATACCTAGCGATATTCATATTTATTTATTGGTTGTAAAATACCTATTTTGTTAAGCATTGCAAGGGTTTTATTTGCATTATACACTCACAAAATAATGCTGAGGCATAGCTTGGGCTAGGGGCATGCGATATTTATCATTTACGATAATATAATTGTCGTTATAACAATAAGCGAGCTGACATTATCGAGTAGCCTATGTCACTCACTTTGCAAAAAACATACAAAAACATGTCTTGAGAGTCCAAAAGCGTTCACTGCATGAAGAAGCCAGTTAGAATGCCCCTATAATTCAATTTATGAGGGCAAAAATATCCCTGTATGAATTTTTGTTTTTTATATTTTTAACATAAGTAATATCACACAAGGAAGAGTGCTGTTTTCCCGAATATCAGCACATAAGCGAAAGTGTTATTGATTTTTTATACAATAATTAAACAAACAAGAAGTTAATATTGAGTGAGTGACATTTTGGACACAATATTGTCTGTTTTTGCTCTGTTTAGCCAACGAAAATAGTTCCAAACAAAGCCGGGGCAGAACTGTTGTGCATCTCAGAGCAATACTGCAATGTTTCGTACTTGAATGAATCTGTGTTTTTAAACCAATCATTTGAGTCAATGATTCAATGACCTATTCCTGAAGACAGTGGCTGCATCCGAAATCGCATACTTCCCTACTATATCCATGGGTTTCATGTGACGTCACTGTGTTTTATCGCCGCCATTTTTGTGTCCGGTCACAGCTGCGCGACTTGTTTCAGTCTATGGTCACAGCAGCCACAACTACCAGAGGAAGATCAACGAAACACTCCTAGAAAGTTCACAACAAGGTTACAATATGCCTGGGATATGTGGTGCTGTTAGCTGTTTTAAGAGTCATCAGAGAAACCCCGAACTACAATTTTATTCGATCCCAAAGGAGTTAGATCGGCAGAATTGTTGGCTTCAATCACAAGAGACCACACCACTGGCAGCCAATCAGCAATGCACAACATTAATAACTACTGGGACTGTCATTTTCATAACATAATGAGAACACTATTGTAATAAAACGTTGTGAATTCTCTGTGTTGTTGTTTCAGCGCGTTGTTGTGGGAAGTGCGCGTCTACTGGAGTTAAACATTCTGATTAGCACATAACTTAGTTCAAGCTTCACTTGTGCATTCGCGTCATTTTGTGCAGATAAAAGTCGTAATATTAAATTTATGTAGTAGCCTATAAATATCTGATTAATCTCATATAGGATGCGTTTCGTTGAGGTAAATAACCTGCAGAGCTTTATTGTACTAATGATCTTTAGCTTCAGCGCGAGCGCTCAAACGGCAACGCAAAACATTAATAACTATGATTGGGGCTGTCTTATTCATAACATTATAATTGTACACACTATTGTAATAAAACGTGAATTCTTTGGGCTTAGTTGCTGTGTTTCGGAGTGTTGTTACGGGAAGAACGTATCCACAACAGCTACATTATTCTGACTACGTAGTTCAAGTTCATCTGTGCGTGATTTTGTGCAAATAATTGTAATATTATTTTTATTTTGTATAAATATCTGAATTATCTTACATAGGATGTGTTCCGTTGAGTTAATTCACCTTCTAGCTTCAGTTTACTGGTTTTGATTCTCTTCAGCTTCAGCGCGCGCAGTTCAAACAGCAATGATGTTATTTCAAACAGTCATTAAAGATGTTTACTATTACTGTAATATTAAAATAATAATAATAGTAATATTAATAATAATATTGTATTGTTCTCGTATTATTTTCATCAACATATGATTTGATTAAAATCATTTCCTTATTTCCAATTATTTATTCCACCATGGCACATGCATTTTGTTTCTTTATTGTCTAAATAATGTTGTCAAATGACTTGTTTGCATTTAGGTATTTTATGTTATTTTATTTATTTTATTTTTTGTTAGGTAATAGATTTTTTGGTAACACTTTCTCCGGTTTATGGCGATGAATATGTAGCCTACAAGATATCCACCTTATTCTCGTGGGCACTACTGTAGAAATGTTTTTAAGGGACAAAACACAGTTGGAGGTAATAAAATAAGGATCACAAACAATAACAGATGTTTTTTTCCAAATATCGATATTTTTCCCAAATAGTCTCATTTAGACAACATCATTGCTGTTTGAGCTGCTCGTGCTGAAGCTGAAGAGAACACCCATAAACTGAAGCGCTTTGCTAGAAGGTTAATTAACTCAACAGAACACATTCTATATAGGATAATTCAGATATATTTATACAAGATAAACATAATATTACAACTTCAAAATCATGCACGCATGAACTTGAACTATAAGCTCCTGTTGTGTGCATTCTTCCTACAACACGCCAAAACACAGCAACTAAGCCCAAATAATTCACAACATTTTATTACAATAGTGTATACAATTATAATGTTATTAATATGACAGCCACAATCATAGTTATTAATGTTTTGTGTTGCTGTTTGAGTGCTCGCTGGAAGCTAAAGATGGTCATCAGTACAATAAAGCGCTGCTGTGTTAGTTGCCATGTCGGACACAAAAATGGCGGCGGGTATAGCGGAAGTTACGTCTTTGAAACCCATGGATAGTAGGCAAAAAACAGTATGTGACAAAAGAAGTATGTCCGAATTCACAAAAGAGTAGGCAAAAAAGTACCCGGATGACCTACTACTTCCTGAGAGATTTTGAAGTGTGCATACGATGGTCACTTTACTATCCCATGAGACCACGGGAGAGGATTTGTGAATGGCAGTGAAGCGACGCAACTGAAACTGGTAGGTCACATGATAATGACAGCATGGCGAATGTAGTATGTCCGGATTACATTCATACTACTACACATACTCATACTATATAGAACATACTTTTTTAGTGGTCCTGAAGTAATTACTTATTCAAAATAAGTACCTGCTCAAGAGAGTATGCTATTTCAATTTAAAAATCCCCAAAAATATCAAGATTTTGCACACCCTAATTTGGGCTTATATTTGTTTGTCAAAAATGGTAGGTGGATCCCGTTGCAGAACAAGAAAATCCACGTAGGCGCACACATAATTAGAAGGTAAAAAGCCTTTATTGTAAGACAGGGCTACATTCGTCAGGGTGCGCCACTAGGAGTGTCACTATGTGAGTGCCTTGACATGGATTTTCTTGTTCTGCAACAGTACCAGATGCTCCCCTGGACCAGATTTTTTCTTTGAAACCCCATTGTAATTGTTAGAATTTTTTTTATTATTATTCCGCCGTAAAAATGATTGTGCAGACCAAACCGTAAGGCCTAGAGCAGGGGTGGGCAAACTCGGTCCTGGAGGGCCGCTGTCCCTGCACAGTTTAGCTGCAACACTGATAAAACTCACCTGCATGTAATCCTGAAGACCTTGATTAGCTGGTTCAGGTGTGTTTGATTAGGGTTGGAGCAAAACTCTGCAGGGACAGCGGCCCTCCAGGACCAAGTTTGCCCACCCCTGGCCTAGAAACTTGAAACCTGGCCAGATGGTAGGTCTTAATTTAGGGAGAGCCTGACAAGGTATGACCCCGATTGGCCAATAGGGGGCGCTAGAGCGATCAACAACGTGAAACTGCTCATAACTCCTAGATCGTTTTTTTGTAGACACAACTGTCTTATATCATTGGAATCCTTGGCTCAATACGAACAAAACGTATATCTCCGCCATCTCTGTATTTTCCGCCATTTTGAATTTTCTGAAAAATCTACTTTTTCTAACTCCTCATAGGCCGTTTATCCGATTCACTCTAATAAACTTGATATACATCATCTAGAGACCTTCCTGGCAAAAAGTTATCAGGCCAAAAAGTATAAAGTAGGCAGGGCCACTTTCACTTAAATGGTTATAATTCTTGAACGAAATGAGATATTTTCACCAAACTTGTCAAACTCATGTACGAGTTCATTCTGTGGTCATACAAAAAATTGCGGAGATTTACCACTTGGTGGCGCTGTAATATAGAAAAAACCCCATAAAAACAGCTATAACTACGCAACTGTTTGTCCAATTTACTTGAAAATTGGCATGCACTTTCTTTGTCCGAGCTGCCTTGATGGTTTATGATTACATTTGTGTATCTTGAAAAACATGGCTGCCATCGGCCTATAAATTTTGGCACCTCTTAGACCAGGTTAACGCAGGCCGATGGGGACAAAACTCGGTGGCCCTGTTTGACTCATGGCCCTAGAGCAGTGTTCTCATACTCAGTTCCTGGAGAGCCACAGCTCTGCACAGTTTTGTTCCAACCCTAATCAATCACACCTGATCCAGCTAATCAAGGTCTTCAGGATTACTAGAAACTTCCAAGCAGGTGTGAATTGGAGCTGGTTGGAGCTAAATTCGGCAGAGCTGTGGCCCTCCAGGATTTGAGTTTGAGACCAATGCCCTACAGCAGGGGTGGGAAATGTTGGTCCTGGAGGGCCACTGTCCTGCAGAGTTTATCTCCAACCCTAATTAAACACACCTGAAGCTAATCTAAATGTTCAGGATTACTAAAGTTACAGGCAGGTGAGTGTTTTTTTCAGGGTTGGAGCTAAACACTGCAGGACAATGGCCCTCCAGGATCAACATTCCCCACCCCTGCCCTAGATGTCTGTGCGAAGTTTGAAAGAAAATGGCCACTGGGTGGCGCAATCATGTTTTAGACCCTATATATCACGCAACATATCACACATACACACAATATTCATATCATATGTTGAATCTCCTCATTCTGAACAACTTTGCCTCAAGAACCACTGCTGTCAATCAAATTGTTCATTAAACATTTGCGATTATTTGAAAAATAGTCTACTTTTTTGAACTCCTTATAGGCCATTTGTGCAATTTGTACAAAACTTGACATGCATAATCTAGAAATACTTATGGCAAAAAGTTATCAAAAGAATTTCGATTGCTCAGTCCGCGGTCACAGTAAAAAAAAAAACTAGCGTTTGACCACTAGGTGGCACTGTAATAGGAAACACAACAGTTAGTCTGATTGACTTGAAAATTGGCATGCACTGTCCTTGTCCAAGTTGCCATGATGGTAAAGCGATTGTCCATTTGGTGGTGCTATAACAGGAATAAAAAACATGAAAATGGCTATAACTACACAATCGTTAGTCCGATTGACTTGAAAATTGCATGCAGTGTCTTGGTCGAAGGTGCCATGAATGTCTATCCGCTTGTTAAGTCGTGACGTAAGGAACACCGTTTCTGGGTCCAAGCCTCGACTCGATTCACTTGAGAATGCCATCTCGACGGTCGTTTATGAGCGATATTTATTCATAATAAACACTTAACATTTTAAAAAGTTAAACATTTAAAATACTTACAGTCTACACAACAGTCTCCGTGCTCACAGCGTCACAGACATTAATATTTTAACGATTTATAAAAGATGGATCACTGTCTGGCCATCTGGGATTTTGGTATGGAGATAAAGGTTATGATCATAATTTTTTGGTAGTATTACACCACATCGTGTGTTTATATTAGCACCGTTTGTTGTTTTCTTGTGGTATGAGATAGAGCATTTGGACCCAGAAGCGCTGCCGCGTGACGTCAGACTTAACAACCGAATAAGGACCTTTGCGTCTCACAAAAAACATGGCTGCCATTGGCCTATGAAATCTGATATGATATTACGCAGCGCCTGTGACCCCCTGCTTGCACAGGGAGCGTGCCTTGCAACCATGGAGACATTTGTGAGAGACGCTGCGTAATATCATTGCGCCTGCTGCACCCATGGTACGGCAGCAAAGTTCCTTGATTATTACGCCGGAATGAGAGTATAGTTCCTAGCCATATCGGCCTAGAAAATCGCAACTTTTCATTTTCCGTCGGTCTTAGTACACGATGTAACTACAGAAGAGTCAAGTTTTAAATAGGAAAAATATCGAAACTCTTTGGCCATTTTTAAACGAGATGCTAACGGTCTAATCAGATTCAATGAACTATGCTAAGCTATGCTAAAAGTGGTTCCGCCAGACCCGGAGATCGGCTGAATGGATTCGAAAAAGGTAAAACTCAACTGTTTAACTCTAGGGGAGTTGGAAAATAAGCCTATTTTCAAAAAAAGTGGAGTATTCCTTTAAGGTCCTAGGTATTTCACTAAACCTCAAAACCACTGCAATACAATTCTCTAGATTTTTTAGGTCAATAATTATCAAAAACTGTTGAACTCTACCATTTGGATAGCCATAACAGGATCATTAAGAAAATTGTCATCTCCAAATGTACCCAAAAGCCTATAAATCTTAAATGCTTTCCTGTCGGCCTAGACCCTAACCCCATAGATGGCATAAAGGTCTTAATACACTTGAACCCCGTTATTTGCTGCTTGCAGCTATATTCTATATATAGCTATATGGAAAATTAAATTAAAACAAACATGATGGATAAAAAAAGAGAAAGAAATACCTTTAAAACTTTTTTTATCAGAGTGACGATTAGCCTAATGATCATGTAGCTCAACTTCTGCATACATGCTACAGTGCATACAACACCAAAATGGCATGATATTTTGTCTGGTAAACTTTATCATTACCAGGCATGTTAACTTGCACCAAGTTTTCTTAGAGGAAACACTGGTGTTTTTTTTTTTTTGCTAACTGAATTGTTGTGCCATCTCCCGGAAATTTTTGCAGGGTGAGATGTCTGAAACAGCAAACTTGTAACAATAGCATAGATATCAAAGCTTGAGAATGGTAGTCAAATTATGGCAACCTACTAGATAACTCAGGAAAGCTATCAGATGTTAAAGTCATCCTAGGTGGTATCATACTATCCTGACTGGCCTGGGACTGAGGCTAGCTAAGGCCAGCAAACGACTTTATTCTGGTTTAAATTGTTCTGAGATTGTAGTTTTCAAACTTGAAAACCCTTTGAAAAACATAGGCTGCCAAATATAAACAAGTTACCTCAGACACCTCGTAGTACAGCACATGATTACATAAATTCTAATTAATCATTGTTTCTAATATATGATTCATAAATAAGTATATTCGCACGACAGTGCTGACAGACACACAAATACTAACTTTGAGACAGTTGCAGTAGCTGCAGTAAACTATAGATGGAGTTTGTGAGGTAGGTACAGGAGATGTATTTTCCCTGTCTTGTGATTGTTTAGCGTATTTTTCTTCGATTATTTCTCGTTTTCATTCGTTTATCTGCATGTAGTTGGATTCGTTGTTTGGAGGTTTTTGTAATTTTATAGGTAATTCATTAACAGTTGATCTTAAGTTTGGGCGAAGCCACTTTTACCTCAGGACGCACAGTGGCCAAAGAATAGTTTACTAGCGCCATCTTCTGCATGAGCAGAACTGTTAACTGTATTTCATCAAATAATGGACTTTGATTTCATACAGAAAAAAAATGAATATTAAGAATATTTTATAAATTCTTTTATTTGTTTGGTGGAACAAGTGTCATTTTTAAAATGTATTTAGTTTTATTATTTTTAATTTTTTTTTTTTTTTTTCTACACAGACATTTAATTTGAATTCGTTAAGAAAAAACGTTATCGTTGATGTCTTCACACTGTCATTACTGGTCGTAAAGGAAGCTCTATGAATTGAAAACAAAAATGTGTTCGGTTATGTAGTTTTACAGGGCAGCAATTACATTTTGTAAGTATCATACAGCCTCCAAAATGCAAACGAGATGAGAGGATATAGTATTTGAATAATATTGGATGTCCCATGGCCGACTGATATCTATGTAAACAAAAATAGCCTACATTGTATAGACTACAAACAAAGGTCAGGTTTTACAGGTGTTTATAAGCACTATATAAAGGAAACTCCTTTAGAGCATCGTGCACTACACTTGTATCACCTGTACGCTCTGTTATTTGCTACGTATTGCTGAGCAAGTGTTGCTTTTTGTACATTTAAAGATTTTCTGCTTTTCTCTCTATAAACAGCTCAACAAAGCAGCAAGAATGTACTTCTTCGGGACCAGAAAGGTAAGCATTACTATGTGCCACCCTGTAGCAGCAACAGCAATGTTCTCAATTCTATGTGAATCCAAAGGATCTGTATCCTGTCTTTAAACCGAAACTATTATGTAAATTTAATTTGTGCCTGTCCTGCAAGACTTAAGCTTTGTGCAGCTGGCGTTGGACATGTTTGCTCTCTATGAAGTCCATTACATTAGGGTTTGCTATTGCTATGATCTCATGTAAGTGACAAGTGGTAAAAGTAATAATAATAATAATGTGCATGGATAGATCATGTATAATAAACCTTTAAAAGGGCTGTTTTTTTAGGTTAGGGTTAGGAAATTAGTTGTGATAGTTAGGGTAAGGGGCTAGGGATTGCATTAGTATATCAATTAGGGGTGTAACAATATATTATGTCACAATATATCGCAATAAAGAAATACAACAATATGAATTGTGGATAGTGACAATATGAATTGTGTATAGTTCACCCGAAATGAAAATTACTGTGTGAGAAAAAATTCAAGTTTACAAAGTTTTAGTGTCAGTTCTACATTGAACTACTATATATAATGTTGAATATAATGTATAACAATGCATTGGGGGAATATTTGTGGGTCCTGATAATGCCAAATGTCTCGTGTTACCAGTAAAAAGTGGCCTACATTATTTTAAATATATCTAGTCAATGACACTGCAAGCATGTTCGTATTTTTCTGCATTTTCAGCTTCAGAATCATGAATATTTTTATTCTGGTATCAACATTGTCCTGTACATTGGGTTACTAGCACCAAGTCCAAGCCTATTCATTTCCACCCCCAATGTAATACCAAATTTAGCATTTTAATCAACAGTTAATTTTTTGTTAACCTTTTACCATATGCCTTGAAGTATCGCAATAATATCGTATCGTGAGTTCAGTATCGTGATATGTATCAAAGTGTGACATGAGGGTATCGTTACATCCCTAATATCAATATATGTCCTCACAAAGATAGCTATACCAACAGGTGTGTGTGTCTGTGTGCATGTCAGCAGTAGATTTAAAGATTTTCTGTATACAAGGCATGTAAATCAGGCCAAATGTATGTAAATATAATCATGAAGCAACATTACAATAATTCCCAATATGCAAAAAATATATTATATCACTATATAAATAGTTTTTGTGAGAACTTGCCAACTCAGCTTACAAGTCAACTCCGTCACACATAAAAACTGATGGAGTTGACGTCTGACGGAGTTGACAAAATTGAATATTTTTTCCATCTTAACCATGTGTGGTAACAGTGGAGCCATTTCGTTTTTTCCTCAGTTTTAGCTTTCTTATACACATAACAAAAATGCCAAGATTTATCCCACAACTACTGTATTTACAGAAACTATTAGACTGGGAAGACGGAGTTGACATGTTAAAGCTGTGACGGCAGATAATTCAACATTATTTGTTTAAAATATAAAAAAATATATATATAAAACTTCCAGGGCTATGTATCCATCCAAAATAAGCTGGAAATAGGAAAGGATCCTCACAGTTAAAAGTGAAAAGTGAAAGTGACACTTGAAGGCCAAGTTGACCATGGCATTGCCTGATTTATTCAGAATTACAAAATCCTGATGGAGTTGATGCAAAGTGAGGACACAACTTTGATAGGAATTTTTTATGGAAAATATAATTAAAAATGTACCTTTTGTATTGCTTAAGATCTTAAGATCTGTGCCTTTCAATTTAACTGTACAGTTGGAATTTTTTTGCATTTTTAAACACTTTGTTAGGCAGTTTTACATTGTGACCTCATGCTGAGGACAGGTTAAATTACATGTGTTTTCCAAGTATAGAGCAGTATTCAAAATAATACTAAAAAAATAATTTAAAAATATAAGCAATGAATGCCCTGAGTATACAGGTTTCCATTAGATGTAACTTTTTGAACATTTTTATGAATTTCTTCATTTTTAACATAAAGAGGGCTTTTGTGTGTAGGACACGTTTTGTCCCTTATCTCAAGAATCAGTGGACTACAAAGGTCAGGTTTAACAGGTGTTACAGGTGTTTAAGCACTGGTACATAAAGGAAACTCCTTTAGAGCATAGTGCACTTCACTCATATCACCTGTACTCTCTGTGATTTGCTACTTATTGCTGAGCAAGAGTTGATTTTAGTTTTTATGACTACATTTATACATTTTCTGCTTTTCTCTCTCTAAACAGCTCAACTAAGCAGCAAGAATGAGTACTTGTACAGGACCGGAAAATGCCAAAGTTGTAGTGATAGGTTCAGGTTTTGCAGGTTTGGCTGCTGCAGCCAGGTTGGTGGAGGCAGGATTTAAAAATGTTTTGGTACTTGAGGCAAAGGAGAGGGTTGGAGGTCGAGTTCACACCACTAAACCGTTCACCGAGAATATCATTGAAATTGGAGCTAACTGGATCCACGGGCAGAAAGAAAACCCCCTGTTCAAGATTGCAAAAGAGAAGAACCTGCTATCCGAGGGACCTTCTGCACGCAAAAACATGTGCTTACCCCGTTCTGTAACTCCTCAAGATTACTTTTTCAAAGAAGATGGGAAGCAGGTATCCACAAAAGTTGTAGATCCGGTGTGTTCGCACTTCAACAAGCTCACCGACAAAGCTTTTGATGATGAACTTGAGTGCAAGCACAGAAAACTAACTCTAGGTGCTTATCTGGATGATGCCTTTGGTGAATCTCCTTTAGCTGCAACAGAAGACGGCCAGCAAGTTTATGAATGGTGCAAGAGGATCGAATGCACAGATGAGGCTTGCTCTAGCCTCTATGAGGTTTCTGCATCTCAGATTAGCTATTACACCGCTCTAGAGGGAGGATTTTTTAATACTTTGGGACCTGGTGGATATCAAGCAATCTTGGATGTTCTCCTGAAAGATCTGCCTTCAGGAACTGTCCAGTGTAATGCACTGGTCAAGAGCATCCAATGGGACTTGGTCCAAAAAGGCAGTGGTGAAGATCAAAGGTATCCTGTTAAGGTTGTCTGTGAAAATGGACAGAGCTTTGAGGCAGACCATGTGATTGTCACCGTATCTCTGGGGGTTCTCAAAGACAAAGCGATAACCATGTTCGAACCGTCCTTACCGAAAAAAAAGCTGTCTGCAATTGAGAATCTTAGCTTTGGGATAGTGGACAAAATTTTCCTGTTTTTTGAGGAAAGTTTCTGGCCAGACGACTGTGCCGGGATTCAGCTGGTGTGGAAAGAGGGGCCTGAAGATAAAGATGTTTATGAATCTCTGTCTGAAGGAGAAACCTGGAAAAAGACGTGGTTCAAGAAGATCACCGGTTTTGATACAGTGGCTCGTCATCCCACGGCTCTCTGTGGCTGGATCACAGGTAGAGAAGCACTGTATATGGAGAGTCTTCAGGACAGTGAAATCGGAGCTATCTGTGTGAGGTATGGTAACATAAATGATGAAATACATGATCATTTTACCATGGTCGAATATTTCTCTCTGTCAAATATCGTGTCTCTCTTCATATATAACAAACTCTGTTTATGTCTTTTAAAGGTTGCTCAGGTCTTTCACAGGCTGGTCAGTGCCAGAAATCTCAAAGACACTGATCACCAGATGGGGTTCTGATCCCCACGTCCGTGGCTCCTATACATTTATTCCTGATGGTGTCAATGGAGTGGAAGCACACAAGGCATTAGCGTCATCTCTTCCCCCTAAAGATAAATGCAGAGGAAGGAAGGTAACTTAATATCTTGTATAATTGTTCTATTATTTACATTATGTACATACATTTAATTTTTATGTATATAGAACAAAATCTTTAGTAGTGTTTGATATCACATAAGTTTTTAAATTAGCTTATATTTACATTTTCAGTTTTCATTTTGACTTTCATTTAAGTTTTAATAATTTTGTTGTTCTTTTAATCATTTTTATTAGTTTTTGTTTTTGTAATAATTGTTTTAAGTTTTAGTAATTTTGTTGTTCTTTTATTCATTTTCATTAGTTTTTGTAATAATTTTTTGTTTAAGTTTTAGTAATTTTAGTACTTCAACTTATTTTTAGTTTTGTCAAATCAATTAATCGTGATTAATCGCATCTAACATAAAGGTTTGTATTTATGTGTGTTTGTGTATACATATGTGTACATATACACACACACACATATCGATTAAAAAATAACTAATTTAATCGATTAAAAAAATAACAAATTAATCGCAGATTTTTCTGTAATTAATTACAATTAATTGCACGTAACAATCTCCAAATAAATGTAGAAACAACATAAAGACAGTATATTTTAAATATTTGATCTAACAGGTAGAAAATATACAGCAATTGAATAGTTATCAAACACCACAGTTTTCACTGCATAAATTATAAAATAAAAATAGATTAATTTTTATTAAAGCTACAAAAGTTATTCAGTCAAGAGCAGTGAATGATTTTCTCTTTTTCTTTTGTTCTTTGATTAATATTAATGACACAGACTGCAGCAGGTTTATTAGGCTGCTGTCACTTTAAGACCTGACGCACATGATGCAGATCTGACACACATCCTATTTTCATAACTCTTTATGTTCATTTAAGACTTTATTTAACTCATTTAAGAATATGCTTACAAGCATACTCAACAAAACAGGCATTTTGGCAGAATTCTGTGTGTTTTTGTCCGTTCAAGTGCGAAAGAGAACTCCAAGTGGTAGTGGAGCGCTCTCTGAAGTGGCTTTCTGTGAGCATGAGTCGTGTGTGTCACACAGACAGGAGATTCACAGACAGAGTGCCAGTACTGCACTGAGTTTGTGTCTTGTCACGCTTGGATGGTTTAAAAGCATTTGCATAAATAAGAGCGTGATTATATAATGTAATGCTAAAGAATGACAGAAAAAAAAACAGATGCTTTAAACTGAAAAAAAAAAATCACATGCATTAACATGTTAATTTTGACATTTCATATATATATATATATATAATACACACACACATATTATATATTTACAGACTTTTATGTTTGTTGCGATTAATTAATATATAATAAATTAATCGATTTGACAGCACTACTTATTTTACGTCAGTTAGTTTCCAAGGCAGTTTTCCATCTAACATATATATATATATATATATATTATTTTATTTCAACTTTATTTCAGTTACTAAAATAAGTAAATAAGTAAAATAATTTTAATAGCTTTAGTTTTAGTCAACAATAACAATACTCATATCCACATATTCCTATGTAAACTGTAAAGTGTAAAAGATAAGTAGCAGATTGCATTTTCCAAAATCAAGCAGTGATGAAGTTAACAAAATTATTTTATTTCTGTCTGTCTTTGAAGCACCTTCAGGTGTTGTTTGCTGGTGAAGCTACACATGTGAACTTTTACACCACGACCCATGGAGCGTACCTCACAGGCGTCAGAGAAGCAGAAAGACTCATAAGCTATTACGCCGATTGAACATACAATCCCAAAGAGAGGGCAACATATACTTTGGTTTCATGATTGTATAACATTTTATGAGTGTATAACATTTTATAGACTTGCACAGTTTTTGTGTTTAAATGATCTAAAGGCTGCCTGATAAACAGCAAAACCTACATCCAACTGATCACTGTACCATGCATATCTCTGTCTGGTTAATTGTTAAACTCCAACGTGTTGTACGTGTAGTACAGATGGAGAAATATTCTTTCCCACATGCTGAACAATGTTAAATAATATTTTCTAAAATACATACAGTGCCCTCAAGTGATATGCCCCATGATCCTGGATATTTACACTAGAATCATTTTAAAATTGCCTCAGGTTTGAAGAAAATTTGAACAAATAAAATATGGGGAACTTTTGCAATAACAGTGCCTTGATTAAAATGAATTGTTTCATTGTGAATATCTATGGTCATTTAAAATAATAAACCACCGTTGGTCAAAAGTTTGGACATTCCTACTTATTCCTTATTATTACTATCTAAACTTTTATTTATTATTGTTTAGAATAATAGTAAAATTATCAAAACTATGATGATATGATGATTAGGGAATACAGGTGCATCTCAATAAATTAGAATGTCATGGAAAAGTTCATTTATTTCAGTAATTCAACTCAAATTGTGGAACTGGTGTATTAAATTCAATGCACACAGACTGAAGTACTTTAAGTCTTTGGTTCTTTTAATTGTGATGATTTTGGCTCACATTTAACAAAAACCCACCAATTCACTATCTCAAAAAATTAGAATACTTCATAAGACCAATAAAAAAAATATTTTTAGTGAATTGTTGGCCTTCTGGAAAGTATGTTCATTTACTGTATATGTACTCAATACTTGGTAGGGGCTCCTTTTGCTTTAATTACTGCCTCAATTCGGCGTGGCATGGAGGCGATCAGTCTGTGGCACTGCTGAGGTGTAATGGAAGCCCAGGTTTCTTTGACAGTGGCCTTCAGCTCATCTGCATTGTTGGGTCTGGTGTCTCTCATCTTCCTCTTGACAATACCCCATAGATTCTCTATGGGGTTCAGGTCAGGCGAGTTTGATGCCCAGTCAAGCACAGTAACACCATGGTCATTGAAGCTTTTGGTACCTTTGCCAGTGTGTGCAGGTGCCAAGTCCTGCTGGAAAATGAAATCAGCATCTCCATAAAGCTTGTCAGCAGAAGGAAGCATGAAGTGCTCTAAAATTTCCTGGTAGATGGCTGCATTGACTGTGGACTTCAGAAAACACAGTGGACCAACACCAGCAGATGACATGGCAGCCCAAATCATCACTGACTGTGGAAACTTCACACTGGACTTCAAGCAACATGGTTTCTGTGCCTCTCCACTCTTCCTCCAGACTCTGGGACTTTGATTTCCAAATGAAATGGAAAATTTACTTTCATCTGAAAAGAGGACTTTGGACCACTGAGCAACAGTCCAGTTCTTTTTCTCCTTAGCCAAGGTAAGACGCTTCAGACGTTGTCTTTGGTTCAGAAGTGGCTTGGTACGTCGAATGTGACAGTTGTAGCCCATTTCCTGAAGATGTCTGTGTGCGGTGGCTCTTGATGCACTGACTCCAGCTTCAGTCCACTCCTTTTGAAGCTCTCCTAAGTTCTTAAATCGGTTTCGCCTGACAATCTTCTCAAGCCTGCAGTCATTCCTTTCACTTGTACACCTTTTCCTACCACACTTTTTCCTTCCAGTCAACTTTCCATGAATATGCTTTGGCACAGCACTCTGCAAACAGCCAGCTCTTTCAGCAATGACCCTCTGTGGCTTACCCTCATTGTATAGGGTCTTGATGATCGTCTTCTGGACAACTGTCAAGTCAGCAGACTTCCCCATGACTGCTGTTGGGATTACTGACCTAAACCCAGTATTTATACCCTGAGAATGGTAATTTAATAGAACTTGAAATTAAATATTCTAATAATTTGAGATACTGATTTTTTGATTTTGATGAGCAGCAAGCTGTAGTCTGGAAATATTTTACTTTATGTCTAATAAATCTAGAATATATTTAAGTTTTACTTTTTGAATTAAATTACAGAAAGAAAGAAAAAACTTTTTCATGATATTCTAATTTATTGAGATGCACCTGTATGTAGTGATCAATAAAGTTTCTTTTTTTAAAAAAATAAAATAAAATAAATAAAGTTCCCTTATATTTGAGCTTCTTTGACTAGATTTCAGCTGTTTATTTTCTCAAGGAATTTCATGAGATGCATCCTGAGATATTTTTAAACGGCATTGAAGGAGCGTGTGAGCTTTATACTTGTTGGCTCATTTTCTTCACTATCCACTCCAAATAACCCATTCTGATTTTAATTTTAGTTATTGTAATTAAATGTACACGTAGGCACAGTTTATAGTTGTCAACAAAACTAATTTCAAGTATCTAAACATAAAACCTTCATGTCAAAACTTTAAGATCATGAGAAACAAATTCAGTAATATCGAGCACATCTTTTATTTTGAAAAATTACGTACTTCCGGGGGGTTTGTTGTTCTCTCGCGGCCTCTTTCTTCACACTGCTGCAGGCACACCGGTGATTCGGCGAGTAAGATCATGAATTAGGGGAGAACTGGTGGAGTGATAAAGAACATTCAAGAACAGGTAAGACAATATACACATTGTATCGTAATACAGGTGTTAATGTTACTCACATTTATCTCGGGGAATCACTTGTGGCTTTTTATCAAAAGTTTTGGACTGGAATGCAGTAATTAGCCTGCTGATGATCTAACAGCTTGTGTCTGTAATCTCACATAAACATTCACTAACACACGAACATGAATTAAAAACATTTAAGTATGGATCTAAATGTGAACTGTTATACTAAACCGACTAGTCTCGTACTAGTTTGGAGCTTTAGCTTTGCACACCTAACCCTAGTTGTTCTCTAGACACACTAAGAAAGCTTTAATTTACCAATTTTAAATGCGTTTCAAAAAATAAATATTGTTTAGAATGTTCTATATATTTATATATATTTTTTCATGACAACTGTAATATATATATATATATATATATATATAAGTTGTAAACAAGTATACATCATTGTAGTTTTTATTGAACTGCCTTTAGTTATAATGTATATACTGTATTATGTGTTATTATTACAGTAATGAGATTAATGAGATATTGATATTTTATTTAATAATGTATTAATAGTAATTTTTTTTTTTTTTTTTTTTAAATGGTTAGAGTGATGTGAATTATTTCAGAGATGGCATGAGAAAGTAGCTCCGCCCTCTGTAAAGACCTACGTGTTCATTTGAGATCTTTCCTCTTTCTCTTTCTTTCACTCTCTTGTCATCACTTACAAGGTGTATTAATTCAGGATGATCATCACACTCCTGTAAGCTGTTCTCCAACCTTGAAACACTGAAAAGACCTGCATCAACAACAACTTTCAACAATGGAGTCGTTCCAAAATCATTTGAGACCTTCGAAGAAGTCTTTGCTGTTTGTCTTCATCGCAGTATGGCTTTTCGTTTCCATTTCCTCCGATGAAGATTACTACAAGTTGTTAGGTATCTCGAGAGAGGCCAGTACGCGTGAGATTCGGCAGGCTTTCAAAAAGCTTGCTCTCACAATGCATCCAGATAAAAACCCTGTGAGTAGATTTATTATGGCATGCCACCCAGACTGTGTCTTCCTTTCTTGTGACACTCTGAGAACGCTGCTATTGTCTTTTTAGAATGATGAAGCGGCCCACGACAGGTTCTTGAAGATCAATCGTGCCTATGAGGTGCTGAAGGACGAGGACTTGAGGAAGAAATACGACAAGTATGGAGAGAAGGGCCTGCAAGATGAACAGCAGGGAGGAAGATATGAAAGCTGGAACTATTACAGATATGATTTTGGTAATTCAGCTTTCTGCGTTATGTTCCGTGTGGATGTTATTTCATAGTGTAAATGCGTAAGAAGATATGCTGTACTTGTCTCTATATTGGAGGAAAAACCATGAAGTTGTTTTTCAGGAATTTATGATGATGATCCAGAAATTACTACACTAGACAGAGGGGACTTTGGTAAGTTATGATCTTAAATTAACCAGATTATGTGATTATATTGTGTTTCTAGGCAAATGGAAAAAGCATTTGTATGCTAGACTGAATCTCACAACAACAACAAAACAAATGTCCAGGTCATATTTCACCCTAAAATCAAAAAGATAATAAATGAATTCTATTTTTTTTTATATAAAATAAATTAAGAATTTGTGCAGTGACATTATTTCTATGACAATTTTCCAAAAAAAATTTTCAAATTATGCATCCAGACGTTTACTTTATATTTTTATTTGTGCAATTTTTATTATTGTTAATGGTGATTGCCATTAATAATAATAATAATTAATATTTTAAAAAAATATTTAATTCAGCACAAATTAAATGCGGTATAATAAATGTGATTATGTAAACTTAATACTATATAAATACATCTTTATAAATACTTTGCCAGTTAAAATATTTTTTTATATTTAATATCTTATTTATTTATTTTTTGATTACTTGAAGAATTGGAAGGGGATTATATTTATGAAAAAATACAAAAAAAGGCTAAAAATAGACCGCATTTTCTTTATACAAAATTTTTTTTACATTGAATTTGGGGTGAGATATGACCTGAAAATTTCTTGTTCTGTCTTTTTTTTTTTTTTTTTTTTTTTTTTAATATTTTATCCACCCTTCGGTGCTTTTCAGCTGATCTTGTATTATTCAAATAGAGGCCTAACCTGTTTTTGCCAGTGGTGGAGTGTTGTGACACCGGTTTTGTCTTTTTCCACAGATGCAGCTGTAAATTCCGGAGAGGTCTGGTTTGTGAATTTCTATTTCCCACGCTGCTCGCACTGTCACGACCTTGCCCCCACGGTGCGTAACTTAATTTTCTCCTTCTCTTAGTCACTTCCTCCTCAGCACACATTTCAGAATTGTTATAGGTACTGTAGTTTATTTGACTGACAAGTGAACGCACCCCACAGTGGCGGGAGTTTGCTAAGGAAATGGATGGTGTGATTCGAATCGGTGCCGTGAACTGCGGTGATAATGGCATGTTGTGCCGTAGCAAAGGCATCAGCAGCTACCCCAGCCTCTATGTGTTCAGAGCGGGAATGGTGAGAACATTCTGTCTTTATCAGTATGATATACATAATATATGTGTACATTTAATATCTAATAAAACATAAATGCAATCATGCCAACAGAATCCAGAGAAATACTATGGCGACAGAACAAAATCAAGCCTCACTAAACATGCAATGCAGTTTGTGAAGAGCAAAGTGACGGAACTATGGCAAGGTATTGAATTTTATTTATTTATTTTCCTATTTAAATCAGGAAATAATAAAATAGATATTCAGGACTTGTGAAGTTCATGCAGCTCAACTGTTGCTCTTGAAAAAGCAAAAGGTGAATATACGAAGTAATAAGATTTATGTATTTAGATGCATTTTCACTTGTGGTCTGTGCACAGTTGCATTTTTTTTTTATTTATTTATTTTTTTTATACATGTATATTAAAGGGTCATGACATGAAAAATTAAACTTGCTTTGATATTTTGACATAGAAGAGGTCTTTGTACCATTAAAACATCCTGCAAGTTTCATAGCTTAAAACATCCTCCTCATTATAAACAAAGCATTTATTTAATCAAGCTCCAGAAACGACTCGTTTGGATATTGTGGAATTTGTGATGTCAAATTCAGCCTGCCTCCAGAGCAACCACAGGCTCCGCCCACGGGCATTCAGTCACTTAACGGCTGACATTTGCCTACACTGGATGTGAGCGTCGCGTCAAAAACAAATAGAGCCCATTATAATCACTGACGCTGTCTACACTGGATACAGTATACAGATGCGCATTCACTATGCTTTGAGTCTGCCGACAACAAGACAAATGGAAGAGTAAATGAAAGCATAAAGGAATGTTCGCTTGGATATGTCCTGTTTAAACAGCTGATTTGCTCTTTCTGTAGAGACTTCAGAAGGATACCAGCTTCAGGGACAAGCAGATAGTTTATTGTTAATGGAGTCATGGATTGTGTCGGAGGATTATATGCTTGTTCGGAGAATTTGACTGCAGATTGTTTCGTAAACGAGGCACAGTGTAATGGAGAGTTCGCAAAGAACAAGACGAAGCAGTCAGCTGAATTGGATCTGACAGCAGCTACATCGCAAACCATAAGTGTTTTCAAAACACTTTGTCGCATTTAATAGCGAGTGGGTGTTGATACTGTTTCCAATGTAATGACGTTATCCAATCATAACAGTGTGGAATAGGAAAAGGAATAGTTCAGCCAAAAATGAAAATTATCCCATGATTTACTCACCCTCAAGTCATCCTAGGTGTATATGACTTTCTTATTTCAGCCAAACACAATCGGAGTTATGCTAAATAATATCCTGGCTCTTCCCAGCTTTTTAATGGCATAGAATAGTGTCCGAAAAGTAAACCATATGACTCCAGTGGATTAATAAAAGCCTTCTGAAGTAAAGCGATGGGTTTTTGTAAGAAAAATTGCTGCTTTGCATGTTCATGAGAGAGTTACATGGTTTTCGCCAGAGGCATCTATTCTGACCTAAGCTTACGCTACGCCTACGTCATACGTCGGGTCATTTTAAAAATGGATAATTTCAGACAGAGGGTCAGAATGAGGATTGAAAATAAGTTTTCTCACATATATACATTATTTATTTATTTTTTTTTTGTGCAAAAAACTTGATTAACATTATAAGTGAACCTCAAGGAACACATTAAAATAATTTTAAAAAATCCATGTCACGTCGGTGCCGATAGCCTAGTGGTTAGTGCGCCGACATATGGCGCAAATGCGTTCACGGCGACCCGAGTTCGATTCCCGTCTCAAGTTCCTTTGCCAATCCTGCCCCCCCTCTCTACCCAATGCTTTCCTGTGTGCTCTCTACTGTCCTCTCCAAATAAAGGCACAAAAAAAAAAAAAAAAAAAAGCCCATAAATAAAAAAATCCATGTCATGATGACCCCTTTCATACTTTTTCGTTTTGTGCAATTTGGTGTGACGACACCTTTTTAGATTTCTTTTCATTAGGTATTTACTACTGTTCATCCCTAAATTCAAACGAAAAAATAAGAAGTTTTATTTTGGATAAAGAAAATTGTTCCTATTTCTTTTTTGCATTGCGACATTTTCATTAAAATTTAAGCATGTTTCCTCCCAATTCCCGTTACAGTAATGCAAAAAATATTTATTATTTATTAAAATTATTGTGAATATATTGTTGTAAAGTATTTATACAAAGTATTAAGTTTTATATAGTCTTATATACTAATTAAATAGTCTTTTATGTTGTATTGCCTTTGATTTATGCTGAAAATTGTATGTAAAATGGATTTTCATTTTCAGGGAACATTTTCAATGAGATTGAACGAGCGTTTGCTGAAAGAATCGGCTGGTTGATAAGTTTCTGTGCAGACACTGGGGGTGAGACAGCAACTAAAGCATAAGGTTAGGAATGCAAATCCAAAACCTTGTTTTCTTAAAATATCACTAATAAAAACTTTTTCACAGATTGTCTGGAACCTCAGACGAGACGGAAGCTAGCTGGAATGTTGGTAAGCGTTGAGCTGATCATGTTTAACCAAATTCAATTCAAGTGTCACATATCATAAACCAAGTAATAAAGCATGTTATTGTCTTGTGAGCATGAATGAACATGTTTCTCTCTACAGGATGGTCTGGTCAATGTAGGATGGATGGATTGCTCCAAACAGGCAGATTTGTGTGAGAGCTTTGAGATCACCACTAGCACAACGGCCCTCTTTCCCCCTGGCAGTTCCCTTGCTCAGAAAGGCAGCGTATTGGTAGGGACCTTCTTTCTAAGGGGGTGTTTACATGACACCTTTTTCAACTAAAAACAGAAAACTTTTTATGCGTTTTAGACCATTCATTTACACGACAACAGGGTTTTGGGGGTCTGAAAATGCAAACTTTTGAAAATGGGTTTCAAAGTGCAAGTTTTTGAAAATTATACCGTTATTGTCTCCATGTTAACTACAAAAACGCAAATTTGTGAAAACGGTGACATCATGCACATGCGTATTACGTGTTCAGTGAGTTTGTTAATGCTTCTCCAGCAAAGTGTAGATTTACAGTTTGTATTCACCGCTCTGTAGAAGAATGCCTATGTGTAAGCGTGTAATGTTTTTTTTTTTTTTTTTTACAAAATGACAACGCCAACTACTGGCCTGGCATGCATAATACAGCATTTTTAGTCGTTTTCGTGGATCTGTGTGAACGAGGATCATATTGACAACGTTGTCATCTGTACGCTAAACTTCTCAAAAACTTTTCCGTTTTCAGTACATCGTTGTGGTGTAAATGTACCCTTAATATTGTGCATCCTGTCCAGTTGTAGTAGTTCTTAATTAAGCAAATCTGATGGGCTGGTTTTCATTTTGATTTTATTAACTTTGCAGTTTATCCAGAGTTTGGATACTAGAGAGATATATGCACAAGTGTTGCAGCATCTGCCTGACCTGGAGATTCTTACAAAGAGCAGCTTCGAGGTAAGAGTGCAAGTGACTTTTAATGAAGATCATAAGAACAAGGAAAAGCTGTAGAAAAAGTGTTTGTTTGCACTGAACTGTACCGCACCCTGAACTACCTGCAGTATCACTGTTTACACAGTAACTGACACGCTGGATGAAATATGATTGCGTGGCATAATTATGTGCATCCGTTTGGAAATGTCATGAAAGATACCCTACTAATGATCAATTTTTTTCTGATTTTGTCATTTCAGCATAAATTGGCTCATCACCGATGGCTCGTCAGTTTCTCCTTTGGACACAACAATTTGGCAACACATGAGTATAAAAAACTCAAAGCTCTTCTTAAGGATTCTCACATACAGGTTCTTGATTATTATTATTATTTTTTTTTGTATGACGTTGATTTTAGTTATAGTTAGCTTAAATAAAATTATGTAATTTACTCACCCTCATGTCCAAAACTCGTATGACTGACTTTCATCCATGAAACACAAAAGTAGTAATTTTGAAGAGTGGTCATTCTGCTTGTTACCATATCAAGCAAAAACGATCAAAAAGCACCATAAAAGTAGTTCATATGAATTGTTCGCAATATATTCCAAGTTTTTTAAAGCTATACGATTCAGTCTGTTTCTCATATAAAGCTATTGTATGGCTTCAGACAACTTTAAGCAACTTTAGGCAAGTCATATGGACTGCTTTATAGTACTTTCATGGTGCTTTCACCTATTTTTTTGAGACTGAAAATCATACAAGTTTAGAACAACAAGCGTGGGTAAATGGTGACAGAACATTTGCTGGTTTTACTGTTGTTTTATGCAGTACATAGGTCATATGAGTTCTGGTATATGGTGCTGTTGTGTTGGATTCATTGCGTTCATCTGTTTGTACAGGTGGGGAAGGTGGACTGCGTCTCAGATTCAGAGCTGTGTGCTTCTCTGTATATCCAGAAGCCCTGTGTGGCTGTTTTTAAAGGGGTTGGAATTCATGATTTTGAGATTTACCATGGTGAGTTTTAGTAAGACTTAATATTCTGCATCTAAATATCAACAAAGACAAGTGTTTTTTAGCCCTCTGATGCATTAATTATTAAAGTAAATATTTAAATGCTTGTAACAATAAATGTCTTTACTGTCAGTTTTGATTAATTTAACGGATTAATTTCTTTAAAAAAAATTAACACCCAAACGTAAACACTAATGTAGTAAATACACTAATTAGTCTAAAATGTTTGTGATTGTACTTTGTGTTAAATCTCCAGGTAAGGATGCCCTGTACAATGTTGTGGCCTTTGCAAAAGAAAGTGTGAATGCCCACGTCACCACCCTCAGGCCTGAGAACTTCCCCAGCCATGAGAAGGAGCCCTGGCTGGTTGATTTCTTCGCTCCTGTGAGTTAATACATCTAAACCTCTGCTGAAGCCTCCATTTGAACGCTAATGATTATCTGCTAAGCACATACTGTACTTACATTACCATGGTAACTTCCTTGATACAGTACAGCAAGCTCAGTAGGGTGAGAAATGATCTGCGGAGGCAAGCACAGTGAACATTACTGACACAGTGTGAAATTCATACATTAGAAGCATCATTTGAAATTTGGCTCCTTTATTATGGGTAATTATTCTGTCCTACAGTGGTGTCCGCCATGCAGAGCTCTTCTCCCTGAGTTGAGAAAAGCCTCCGTCCAGCTCTTTGGACAGCTGAAGTTTGGGACTCTGGACTGTACCGTACATGAGGGGCTCTGCAACATGGTACTAAGATATTCACCTTCGCTCAAATGTTGCAGAATTTGACAGTTGATTGGGCATGATGGCTTAGATTTGAAGCTGGTGGCATCATGTGCTCAGTTCCTCTAGCGTAATAATGTGGTTTCCTGCAGAGCGTGTACTTAATAGGGATTGAGATCCTCATTAGCTTCCTGTCTCAGGTAACAGATCTGTTTATAGAATCATCGCAATACCTTCTGAGTCTTTGCCACAGGAAACCACAGCATTTAACTTGTTACTTTCTCTTCATAAGGTGAAGGGTGTCATTACTGTACCACTAGCAACAAAATCGCAAAACATTTTATAATAATAATGTTTTTTTTTTTATAATAATAATTATAATAACTTATAATAGTAATTATAATAATATTATATATAAGAGTATGAACATTCAGGTGATAGCCGGTTCTCATCTTTTGCATCTTTCCCTTCTTCAGTACAACATTCATGCATATCCAACAACTGTAATCTTTAACAAGTCCAGCATTCATGAGTATGAGGGCCATCACTCTGCAGACGGCATCCTGGAGTTCATAGAGGTGAGAAAGGACTGAGGCACAGATTATGGTTACACTTCTTCATACCCTCATTCATAATTCATACACTACACACGTATCTGTTTAGATGAATAGATTGTTGTGTCTGTTGCAGGACCTGGTGAACCCTGTGGTGGTGACTTTGACCCCAGAGTCATTCCAGGAGCTGGTGAAGAGACGCAAGTCCTCAGAGACATGGATGGTGGATTTCTACGCTCCGTGGTGTGGCCCCTGCCAGGCCCTTCTGCCAGAGTGGAGGAGAATGGCACGGGTATCTGCCCACATGCATTACACTGAGTGCTAAAGCATTACCTTTTTTCCCCTTTTTATTACTGCTTTTTGCAGTTATATATGATCTCGATGTGAAAGCCCTTATTACATAAGCACCTGTCCACAAATGTTTGATTTCATTGTGATTTATGATAACCACAATCATTGTGCACTTGTCATATAGCTTTGACATTTTCACAAAATTTCATGCAAATACTAGAAATGCCATGAAATGAATTAAGCATTCTGGATGTATTTTCTCTCAATTGTGTGACTATCTGCGTAACGTGTAATTAAAAAAAAATTCAAAATACAAACAAAAACTACCTTCCTTCATCCAAAGTTTAAAAACACATTGTTAAAATGCTAAAATGTTCATATAAAGTCCAGTTTACTTTCTTAACTATGCTAATTAATTATACTTAATATTTATTACAAATTAAAAGATTATTATTTTGTAATACTTGTTTTATTATTGTAGTTATATATTTAAAAATATTTTTACATCACAAAAACCAGCTGTTTAGCAGGGGTGTGTGTATATTATTTATGTATATATATATAATATACACACACACACACACACACCCCTGCTAAACAGCTGGTTTTTGTGATGTAAAAATATTTTTAAAAAGATAAATCATCAGAAATTTTGCACATTTAATGTAAAAATTACAACCTATGCAATACCACTGAAAACCAAAGTGATACATTTCAGAGAAAAAATAAAAACTTAAAATAAACCTAACTGCATAAGTATGCACACCCCTAAACCAAAACATTATTAGTTATAATTGTTATAAAATAGTTATATAATATAATAGCACCCTTTGATTTTATTACAGTCTATCAGCTTGGCATACTGTGCTCTGTGTGAATAAGTGACTTTTTCTTAAGGTGTATTTGTTTTAAATTTACACTTAAAAAAATTATTGCAGTCATCTGACAATTAATTCTTTCCAAAAATGTCAAGATCATAACTAGCCTACCGCTGTGTCTGTTCTAGATGCTGAGTGGGATTGTAAATGTGGGAACAGTCGACTGCCAGAGACACCACTCGTTCTGCCAGAGCGAGAGTGTCCGAGCTTACCCAGAGATCCGCCTGTTCCCTCAGAACAGCAACCGCAGAGACCAGTACCAGTGCGTGTGCTTTACATTCTCTAGCTCATGTACAATTACACCTCAGTTAAACAAGTTCTGTTTCTCTCTCCCATTGTTAACAGGAGCTACAATGGATGGCACCGGGATGCCTTTTCACTCAAGTCTTGGGCCTTGAGGTGAGCCAGATTAATTCTCACAAAGTAATTCACCAGCGTTTTAATTAGCTTGAACTATTTTATTGATTTGTTTTCGTAAGCATGCGAGAGATTTGATTAAATTGATTTCTGTAAAATTTTAGCATGTGGCTTTTATAACAACATATGATTTTTATTTGCAGTGAATTGTCATATTGCATAGCCCCTAACCCATGGACTCTTCTGTCTGCAGCTCGCTGCCTCGTGCCTCAGTAGATCTGACACCTGAGGACTTTAAGAGAAAGGTTTTGGGCGGGAAGGATCACTGGGTGTTGGATTTCTACGCCCCATGGTGCGGCCCATGCCAGCAATTTGCCCCTGAATTTGAAGTTCTTGCCAGGGTAATACTTTTCATTAAGACAAATTTCATACTTCATACTTCATTAAAGTTATACAAGTCTATTACCTTTGTCTTTTTGTCCATTTTTCAAATACTTTTTTGCTTTAAATCAAAGTTTGTAATATTGTAATTCATCAAATAGCTGGTTGGTTTGGTTTATGGCTTCTTTTTTTTTTTTTTCTTTTTTTAATTCCTTATGGAAAAAATGAATGGGGAAAATACTTCCAGAACCAAGCTTGCACACCTGCATGTTTTGTAGTCTTGTGTATTGGTGTAATCTCAATATTCTCTTTGGTTCGTTCTCAAATCATGCTGGAGAACGTGATCATCAGGTTTTATTCATGTCAGCTCCAGTGCTACAGTCATTTAAGCAAAAGGGCAATTCAGTTGAGACTTTTCACTCAAATTGCAAATTAAAAATGCAATAAGTGCAATTGTAATTAAAAAATGCAACACAGGAACATTTTCACTGGCTCTTGACTAGCTTCAATCAGTGCAGGTGCTCTGATCATGAATAATTCACCAGCATCAGTCATCTATTCCTCCCTTTTGCAGATGATGAAGGGAACTGTGCGAGCTGGCAAAGTGGACTGCCAGGCACACTACCAGACCTGCCAGAGCGCTGGGATCAAGGCTTACCCCACTGTCCGATTCTACCCCCACCTAGGCACCACACGGGTACGGCACAAGCGCTAGCCATCATATTGTTCCAGGTGCTCTTTGGGTTATTTCTGTATCTACTCAAACCTCTCTATCTTTGTGTCCCAAATTCTTTTAGCGAGATCATGGAGGAGAGCATATTAACAGCAGAGACGCCACCGTCATCGCAGACATTCTCCGACAGAGACTCCAGCAGCTAGCGTTAGAGGGAAAGTCCTCCAAACTTAAAGTAAGATACTCACTGCCAATTGGATCTCACTGCTTTTGGTTTAGGAATAATTTTGCTATGATTTTAACCAGGGTTGCAAAATTCTGGGAATTTTCAAAGTTAAAAACTTTCCATGGGAATTAACGGGAATATACTGCAAATTTGCAGGTTAGCCTGTAACAAGGAACTTAAGTGTAGTTGGGGAAAAAAACATCTTGCAGCATAATCTTAAAAACAACCAGATTTAATGCAAATTCAGTTAAATTTCTACCCTGCGCATTCCTCAATCACATGCACACGGCACACTACTTACTGCAGGGCTATTGAGGCCACACCCCCTGAATGCACTGTGCATTCCTCCATCACATGCACAGATCATTTCTAGAATCATAGGGCCTCATTTATAAAACGGATTTGACTATAGAGCATGCATACGCTAAAATCCACGCCAACGTTCATATTTATAAAAAAGGTCTTTGATGTGGAAAAGTGCTTAGCACCACATCAGGGTCTAAGCAGACGTACACACTTGTCCTTGTGGCAGAGAGTCGGAGTGCTGCAGGTATTTGGAAATCTAAGCAAATATTGCTGCTCGCCATTCTCAAGTAAAGGATTTGGATGTTGTTGACTGGTGCTCTTTTATACATTAATGAATTTATTTAGGGGGGGGGCGTTTACAAAGCGGAGATCTGAACCCATTCAGCTGCACACAATTTCAAGATCATTTGTGATTTATAGACTTAACATATTGAAGAGTGGTGTACGCATGTTTTTTGTGTGTATGTTCGTTCTTTGAATCACATGTACGCACATTTGAGAAGTGATTGTAAGATCAAATGTAAGGCAGTTGAATCTGAAAAATTGTGCTGTAACAATTCCAGTTTCAATCCAGGGCTGCTCAATTATGGCATAAATCATAATCACGATTATTTTGGTCAATATTGAGGTCACAATCAACTCTTTATGATTACTCTTTGACTAAAAAAAGATTTTTTTAAAAAACTAACAGTGGATTTCCTTGAACTTTAAATATAATTAAAGCTGCAAGCAGCGATGAAAGGGCCCTCGCACCCGGGGCCAGCGCCACCCGGTGGCCTTAGGAAAACAGTGAATAGTGGGTGACATGCATGTTAGCAAGTAAATACAGGAGAAAATAATTTCACCGTGCCACACTTCCTGCTCCCAACAGGTGGCGCTTTGACTGTTACTGAATATTGCCATGAAGATGTCTTTAGGCCAGGACTTTTATCAAACATGAAGTTTGGAACAGATCGGACATTGTATGCCTGAGTTACAACAAGTTTTGTGGCGTTAATCGCATACATTAGCACTTAGCCAAGTTGCATGATTTAACGTGTTTCTAGTATGTTTGGTACTTCATGGCATATTTAAATGTGTTTCTGGGAGTGAATTACAGTGCAAAGCATGCCATTTCCTGTTGCCAGCAGGTGACGCTATGACTAACTAAATATATTAGCATATAGATGTCTTTAGGCCAGGACTCATCACATATGTGAAGTTTGGGGTAGGTTGGACACTGTATGTCTGAGTTACAACAGCTTCCTCTTTTTTGTAGGTATTGGGCTGTTACGTGTCTACCGAATTTCATACTTGTACGTGTAAACGTAGCGCGAAGGGCGCTTAATTGAAATTTTGTAGGTGTCGCTATCGAGCCATTTTGCCACACCTAATTTTGAAATCCATATCAGACATAAATTTTCACCACTGCTGACGCGTGTGCAAAGTTTCATGAGTTTTTGAGCATGTTTAGGCCCTCAAAAATGTGATTCATTTCGGAGAAGAAGAATTGACTGAGCAATTACAATAGGGTCCTCACACCATCGGTGCTCAGGCCCTAATTATGCTGAAAATCAATAAAAAAATGTAAAGTGAATGTAAAATAAATTAATATATTGATTGAGTTCACTGCTTTAGAGTGGCTTGGTTCACAGTAAATGCAGCAAACTCAATCTTTGCATTTGTTGTCAGTTTAATGTGAAAAAAATCACAACAGAATCCGGTGCATAGGCTGGTTCAGCGGTTGTTGTTGTTTTTTTTAGCAGGGAAGGTGAAATTACAATAATTAACCAAGTTCAAAATTGTATTTTACGATATTTACAACTGACAATACGCATGAGCACAAGATTGTGAACATTCAACTAAAATGCCAAATCACAACACATTTCCACTGACTGACTGTGATATCATATGTATTACCCATTCAATCACCGGCCATTTGTTACAAAATCAAGCCCATTTGAGAGCTCGACCAATCACCATACAAAGAAGCCAGCCTCTAGGCAGGAAGTAACATGACTGAAAGCCTGATGTCCAATGAATAAGCAGATTTTTCCCAACTCGGAGCTAATTTTATCTTGATTATCCTGTTTCGTCGAAATCAAGTTTTTGTTGTTAATAGCATCTTTTTTTTATTTACTTCCCTACAGGATGAACTATAGGAAACATCTTGCGATCCACAGAAGCTGTTGTTTGTGGCATGATGAGAGTGATGGGAGAAAACGCACACTCATGAACTCACTTTGATGAGCGTGAGAGATTTGTTTGAGTTTTTTACTGCCAAATGGACTGTAGAAAGGAGCGGCCTCACCTCAGCTGCTTCAGAGAGGGTTTGAGGAGGGAATCGGGATTCAATATGCACCTCTAAATGTGTTACTGATTCAAGAAGAGGTCACCACAGTGCAATTATTTATGATCTTCTGTAATCAGTGAATGTACTGTCAAAACGTGTCTTCATTTCCTTACAGAGACTGTATTTATGGACTGTAACAATAGATGTATTTTCTCATAGCTGCTCAGTTTTCAATTGGATTTCCGTGATTCAAACGGTCTGGTGAAATGTAAAGAATTTGTTTTGTAAAGAAAGATGTATTTTACTTGGTAAAATGCAATTTGGAGTTGCATTTCTGAACAACTTTAGAAGACTTTTATTTCAGTGTGCTTTTAGAACTATCATGGAGTTTAAAGCAAATTATTGTAGACAGCATAAAACTACACTGGCTATAGATGAAATCTGTGGTTGAATTTGTTTTTCTGCAGTTATGTTGTTTTATTTGTTCTCTTTTAACCATTTTAGTGTCCAGCAGCTATATTTGTTTGCAGAGATTCGTTGTAGAATACACTTTTTCTGTTTTTATTTTTTAAACTTTGTTTACTGATCTTTCTGTATTAAAGGTGTGTGAATGGTCTCCAGGTGGCCACTAGGAGGCAGTGATTTAACATCAAGATCTCATAGGCCTGTTAAATTGAACGTTTGCATTTATTCTGAGGGATATTCACTATTGTTTTGTAGAAACAACAGCTTAATAAACATGACACAATGCCCTGTTTATGTGAAATAGTTCTTTCTGATATTTTGTTACTGGCTGTTTTGACTGAGTTACATTAATATGTTGTTTTTCATTAAGGGGGTTTAATTAAATAAGTTCTATATAGCACATACTAACTATATTTCTAATATTTGCTGAGATAATGGTTAAATACTATCCCAAATTTCTAAGTATTGCTTCAAGTTGTATGTGAAGTGGGTCACTTTATGATGTTACCAGTAAGAATGTATTTTTATGACCATTTTTCATTCCAACTCTTTAAATTATACAGGTTTTATTCCATAGGTTTTATCCCCCTTCTTTTTGCACATTTTCCATTAAAGGCACAATATGTAAGATTTTTGGATTAAACCACAAGAACAGTGTTATATATTTTGTTGACTTGTGTACTTACTTTATCCCAAATGTTTCCAAGAATGTTTAAATCCAGAGAAATAAGTAATTTTAACCAGGACACAGACTGTGTCCGTGCGTCGCCTATCAATGACATCATACCTACGTTACCCCCGATTTCCGGTATTATTTGGTAAAAACCATGGAAACACCAAAGACACTTTAATATATTATATGTTTATTAGACAAGGGAACAACTGTTTGGATACATTTATAGACAGAAAACTAATCGTTTTATAGCTCAACACATTTAGTCTTACTGTTTGAATCTTGATTATATTGACGATATTCTAATATCGATCTAGCTTACTGCAGTGTGTAACAACTGTCTCATAGCAGCCGCCGAACGAACGCACAAAGTAACGTTATAACATCATTTTCAACACACTCAAATGTATCTAATATGATAAACAGCGCTGCGTTACCCCACATACGCTTGAAGCGGCGACTGCGACAAAATAAAAGTTAAGCTGCTTTTGAGCCGTGTGACGCGCTCGTCTCTCATTAGCAATCGCTCCAGCGGCCTCGTTCAGCTCCCACAGCACTCGGCCCTGCTCTGCTTCATACTACAGTAACGTTAATAATCTCATCCATGTACATGATTTCTGCCCGAGTCCCATCAGATTTTCCCCTGGCTGAGGTGAAGACGACCCCTCCCATGATTCCGCACTCAGTCTTGGTGTCATCAAGCTATGCCTTTGTTTCAACCTCTAGCGGCGAATGGTTTATTTACAGTGCGTTCCAAATGGGATATATTGGCCTCCGAAGGGCACTTCGGAGTGAAAACAATCATGGCCGCCATATTGAAGGGTCGTTCCAAACCGAAGTGCTCAAAACTGGCCACTTCAAAGGGCCCTTCGGAATGAAGACACTTCGGGCCCCCATGATCCTTTGCACAGGGAAGTTGTTTGGCATCACAGAATGGGTACAGGAGGCTCGGTTGGAGTTCGATTTTACCTATAAATGTATGTATAGTATTTTTCTATACTACTGTAATATTTATACGAGTTAGATTTGGTACATTATCATGCTCAAAACGACATTGTACTTCAACAAAAATACTTTACAGCTCCTTTTATCAGTCCATTCAAATGTTTCAAATACATAGACATAATATACAATATGGTGCGATAAACCAAAAATAAATAAATAAACTAACATTAAACAAAAGGCACAGTTTGCACAATCTACTCATTGTTCAGAGCGTGTTTTTTTTGGGGGGGGGGTCAACCAGCATACAAAATGTGAGACGAAGGCGCCTCCTTGATTGTCTCGTTAAGATGACGCAGAAGTGCGTTAAAAAAACAACCCCTACACCCTTCATCCCTTCGAAGCTCTCACTCCGGAGGGTAAACCCTTTGAAGGGATTAGGGCATAGGGATGAGCCCTTCCGAATGGAACGCAGGGTAAGATATGAAATGATCGACAGGTTCCAGGTTTGGCTGGTTGGCATGGTCTAGTTAGCCTCTACTGGTACGTGTCAAAACTACAGCATAATGGGGCTAAAAATCATGTTTCTCCATGTTAACAGTCCACTTTAGACATTCTACTAACTATAAGTAACTGCAACTACATGTCAACTAACTCACTAATTTGTAACTACGTGTCAACTAACTCTCATTAGAGTTTTAGGTTAGGGTTAGTAGAATAAGTTAACATCTACTTTCAAAGATACTAATAGTCAGTACAATGTCTGTTGGGGGAACATCAAAATAAAGTGATAGGCTGCTTAATATCTGCTAATACTCTATTGACTGGTAGTTGACATGTAGTTGCAAAGTTAGTAGAATGTTTAAAGTGGACCTTTTTCATTGGCAGCCATTCAAAAGTACCTGTGTAATCTGATAAAAACGAAGCAAGAAGCATACAAGTTGCAAATAATTTATTATATTATAGCAGATGTTTTGCCAGTGCCGGATTTATTTTTGAGGCTTTGAGGACTTATTAGCTATATTAACTATGGCTCAAAAACATACCCAGAAGAACAAGAGCAAAGATGACATCAAGCAGGTCTATACTGTACAATGAATGGGAATGCTAAGGGTTATTTCTGTACAGGTATTATAGATCTACTTGTTTGGGTTTTGAAAAGTGCACCTCTCTATTTGTTCTTCCATCTCTACAGGGGCCTGTGCGACCGTGTCGCCGCCTCCAGTCTAAGTTCATCTGAACTTCCTCCATTTTAGCAAGGGAGAAGAGAAAGGAGGTGTTCAAAGGGTTCGGCGGCCCCGTGCGCAGATGTTCGGAGGATGAAATGTCCAGGGGCTGTGGCAACACATCAAACTCTTTTCTTCCCCTTGTCCGTCAGGAGCTCCCTTCATAGTGCGTAGTGTGTGTCCTGGCATGGGCGCTGGAACAGGGCTCACGCCCGCACGGACACCAAGGACACGCTGCTTACCTTGGATGAAAGCTCGCACGGGCCTCTCGCATGCGGGCGCTGGAAGAAAATCCCTCAGCGGCGTGACCCCACCGTACCCCCCTAACCGCCGGGTCCCATCCAGCACTTATGAAATCATGGGTAACGCACAGGGTGGGGAGAAGGCCATAAAAAAGCAGCACACCCCAAATTAAAGCAAGGTTCAGTAGTAATTGTTCAAGGTCATTTTGACCATTAGAGAACGTTGGAAAGGAATCATGGGAAGCGTGTGAACGTCCTGCCCAGGTGAGGCAGCGTTCCCAGAGCTGCGGTTGCCCTGGTGATTCCTGGGGAACTGGGCGACCCTGCGGGATCGCTACATGTTTATTTTATTTCATTCTGAGGTGGAAAAATCCCACCTGGGGCCGCTGGACAGGCTCTCTCAGCTGGCAGCGCTTTTCCCAGTTCTGGCGTCAGCACGTTGTAGCACCTTGTAACCACAATGTGGTTTTTATGAGAGGAACACTGGAGTTCACGGAAAACACACACTATATACTTTTAAAAACCAACGTCATTTTGGACAATCATAAAAATGTGTTTTGAAATTTACACCCTGATTAAAATTTTATACTTTTTTTTATTAAATATCACACCAAAATAATACTTTTTCTTTTTCTTTTTTTAATTGAGTCTTTTATTTTGCTGCAGTTGACGTTCGCACACATTAGGGAGTCGAGGTGAAGGCTTTATAAAGCCCATGTGGCAAGTGTAATGATTTTTCTCCATCAGGTGCACAACTCAACTAAAATGACTATAAAGATCCCTGATGACTATAAATTCAGATGCAGATACTGACGAGGTGAAAGTCCTATAGATGTGTTGATGACGTGATGATTAGATTTATGCATCTATTAAGTTATTGGAAAAATTCACACAGACAATGACTTGAATGCACTGCTTTTATGGTCAATATGTTTGAATTAAAAGTCATTTTGATATTCTAGTGAGGTTTAAAGTAAAAATGTCTAGGTGGTGTAACCACAGAGATTTTAAACTGATTTTTTCACTAATTTTTAAAAAATAAATAAATAGTCATAAAAACTTTGAAAGTAGTTTGACGTTATTTATTAAAACGATTTTATTAAATATTTTAAAATGTATTATTGTTTTTTTTTTTTTTTTTTTAAATATTTAGTTCAGGTTTTCAAATATTACATGAAATAACCACAAAACATAATGATAGTCATAATTCAAGATGCTTATGAAAATATTTTTGTGAAGTAATATGCATTCAAACTGTAAAGAAAATATTTTATTATTAATATTTAATATATTACTTGACTGTTAAACTACATTTAAAATACATTTTTAGAGTCATTAAATACTGAAAATTTTTATATTTGAAAATGGTATACATGTTTGTACATGTATACATACAGTTATACAACTGTATGTCAGCAACATGAATATATATATATATATTTTAATAATCTAGTGTAAAACACATGCATATATATATATATAAAAACTGGTCCATGTGTTTTAAACTAGATTTTTAAAATATCACTATATTTTTGTCACTGACCTACGAGCTAAAATTTTGTCCAAACGAATAAAACATTTTAAAAGCTGAATGTTCCGCTTTGGAAATTAAACAAGGACTCTAAATCCATTAAGTCTAACCAACTTTTGTGTGTGTGTGTGTGTATAAATGTGTGTGTAAATGTGTAAATCTTCTGTTTGATGTGTGTAGAAGTCTTTGGTGTTAATGATTAGGTAAATAAGATACCTAAAATGTAAAGCATCTATTTGTCCAGACAATGTAAACGTGATAATTGGGTCTTTGTGAACAGCTCTATATTACATCTAATTGGCTTTACAGAAAATCAAAAAACAGCTTGAGGTTGCTTATCATTCCAGAGATCTTATCATAACGGATTCGTCTGAGCGCGTATTCAGTCCTCAAAACCTCACGGCAGGTTCTGTATTTGAACAATTAGCACTGACATTTCCCTTGAGAGGAAAAGCCTACTTTTCAGGTAATGAATTAATTAGTACACAAAGTTAACAAGAAGAATGCAAGACAAGCATAACAGTTCTGAAGAATGGAATTGTGGGAGTCTTGGAAAATATGATGCTTAGAGGGAATTGTCACAAATTCCCTGTGTCTGGACTTTTACATTATTTTCTGTCGTGTGTTTTGCATTGTAGTTCATGTTGATTTAGTTCTCCCAGGTGTTTCCCATCTGCCATGCCCCCTTGTTACCTTGTTTAGCTAGTCTTCCCTGTGTATTTATAGTCATTGTGTTCCACTCCTGTTTATCAGTCGTTAAACGTTCGTATGTATGTGTTTTTTTGAGTTTTGTTATTAAATGTTCCTGCACGTAGATCCGCTCCTCTGTCTGCTCATTCCACACCTGACGTTACAGGAATCTAGTGTGAAGTGAATCACTGCTGCAGGAACCATGACAAATCCCTTCAAAATGGGAATTAGACCCCTTCACTAGAGGATGGTTATCAGTGAATAATGATCTAAATTTCAGTCTGTTTCTCACACAAAGCTGTCATATGACTTCAGAAGGCTTTAAATATATATAAAACATAATAGTAAATATTTATATACATAGTGCATACAAGTCATATGGACCACATTTATGGTGCTAATTTGTTCCAATTTGTTCTGTTTTTTAATATTTTATATAATTATTAATAAAAAAAATAATTATTAAATAATAATGAATAATAAATTGTATATATAAATAATAAAAGGATATATATACTGTAAATCAAAATAATGTCAAATTAATTAATAATATAATAAGAAATAAGAAATCATACATACATTAAATATATAGTAATAATATACTATACACACACACATATATATATAGTAAATAAAATTATTTAATTATGCAATGTTATAAAAATAAAAACGAATATATAATATTATATATATAAAATATATATATATTTTATATATTCGTTTTTATTTTTATAACATATATATATATATATATATATATATATATATATATTCGTTTTTATATATATATATATATATATATATATATATATAAAATTTTTATAACATTGCATAATTATTTAATTTTATTTACTTCGATTTACTTATTTTCATGCTGTTCCAAACCTGATGAGTTTTTTTCTTCTATGAAGCACAAAAGAATACATTTTGAATAGTAGTTTTGGTGCTTTTGCATTGTAAAGTTTGAAAGTCTCCGTTCATTGCATTTTCTCCTTTTGTTTTCATAGAAGAAATTAAGTCTTAGAGGTTTGGAACAACACAAGGGTGAGTAAATGATACCAAAAATGTTAATCTGTGCCTGAACTGACCGTTTAAGACTGTCTGTTCGCACACCAGAAAGCTGCTGTTCACGTTTTGACGTTCTCCTGTAAGTGCCCACACGGGGCTCAGGAAGCCTCCACTTGTCTTTGGCCTCATTAAAGGGCAGAGTTGTTTTTCTGTGGCAAAGGGCAAAGAAAAGAAATGCGTAAATGCGTGCAGCACAGATGTTTTAATGTTCTGCAACAGCAACAGTGAGGCAGACTAAATCAGACATCTGCAATGCATTTGAGCTGGATCTCTAGCCTTCAGACAACCCTTCATCATGCACCACTTCGCACCTGCGGAGGAGACTCACATGCACGGCCCTGTGTGGGTGCATAATAGAAATGGTAACATACAGTAAGTGTCGCTGATTCTGTGTCATGGATTTCTTTTGATGCTTAATTGGAAACAACAGGCTTGATTTCAACAAAATAGTCCAGCGCTGCTCTGTGCTGCATTGTGCAATAGGCCTATTCATGTTCCAGAAACAAGGGTGATCAGAATGAGGCAGATCACACGGCAGAGCTCCAGGCACATATGAAAGTGCTTTGAGTCAGTTATCTGCACAGCCACATGGAATCAGAACTTCTCAGAAAGTTCCACAGATTTCCAAAGATTTGGAATTCCTGGCAAAGTTCTACACATACCCATATTTCTTTGCGTTTGTGTATTGTAGTTTTTGGCTAATTTTATCATGCTTTCAGCTACTAAGAAGAGTGTAGTCCTCTCAGCTCTGTATATAGCATTTACCATATTTAAATATACCATGATATGGCTTGACAAGCACAGTTTTCTTTCCCATCTATAATTCCCATTCATTACATACAACATAATATATGCTTTTTACCTGTAAACGGTGAAGTTCAAGCCTCGACCAGAAGGGGCTAATTGAGCCATGCTAACCAGAGAGTGGTGTTGATGTATTTCCTAATGAAATAAGAAGTCTGAGTGAGACATATCAAACTGCTCGTCGTTTAAAAAATAGCTAATTGCCACTAGCGTAAATAAATGACAGACAGACAGATCAGATAGATAGATAGCATTTAGCATCCTAGCTAGCTACATCCTACCAATGAAATGCGGAAAATTTTCTCAATATGTAAAAAAAAAAAAAAAAAAAAAAAAGTATCTAAAAAAAAAAACAGCAAATGTACAATTTGTGCGATGGAGTTGAAATTTCATGTTCATGACAGAAAATAAAAGCGTATTTCTATTAAAAACATACAAATTGACTCACCATAGTTTGTGTTCTGTTGTTGAACTCACAGCTGGTTAAATAAGCAAAGAGGACCTTCAGGAGAACAGCTGACTTTTCTTTTTGCCTGATTTTTAAAAATGTTTTCAGAAATATCTGGCAGTGTTGACCAAAAGTAGGAACACTCTTTCTTCTGTCATGGCAGGAAAGTCATTTTTCTTTTAAAAATGCATATTCATATACATAAGATATATATGTTTCTGCTTTTCTTAAGTTGATTTTTTTTTTTTTTTTTTTTCTATATAAAGTACTGAGTTGTGGTCTGAAGACAAATCACATTCTATAGGGATCATCTTAAAGTAGAAATGTTAATATTTTCAAAACTACTTTGTGCCATCAGTGTCTAAAAAAATATATTAGGTAGACTGGATACGGAGTCCCAAAATGTGTTAAATATTAAATAAGGGTTTCCTCCGCTGTAAAAGCTCAAATTATGTATAAGCATAACTGTTGCCTTGTTTGAGAAAGGTTATTGCTAAGTGACTCTTGGCTTTGCTGTGCCCATTTCATTCCCTTTGCGTGCAAAACTTAATTAGCATTGGAATATCTTTTTCCCTGTTAACACATACTGAAGAAACAGAAACCAGAAGAAAATACCAAGGAGCAGTTTAAAGGTACACTTAGTACTTTTTTTCCTCATTAAAAATGTTTTACACATAAGGGCACGAATAATACTTTTGATTAATACGATTATAATGAAGTTCAATCATATGGGATATGAATGTGAATGTAGACGTATCAGAGGGCGTATCATATATATATTTAAAACCATTTTAACATCCAAAAAATTACACACTTCTACTTTAAAGTAATGAAAAGGTATGTTTGTTAATCAGTTAATTTGTTTTAATGCATAATAAGAATATTTATTAAGTTAGTATGGCAGTAACTCATTCCCACATAGACAAAAACATAGATTAATTGGAGAAAATTATCATTAAATATGAATGACTGTGACCTTCAATTATTATCAGCATGTAATTGTGACTTGGACTGCACTGCGCACCTCAAATTTGAAACATTTCCCAGATTTTTCACACACGTGTTTCTGATCACAGTTCATATTCATGAACACAGACCATACGGTGTGACAGGAAATGTCTAAAAAGGGAAAAAGAGACCCAAAAGGCCAGTTTCTCTTGTCAGCAGTTCTTTATGGTGTGATATATGGAGGTCAGTAAGTCTTTGATACTTTCTCACCATTCAGAAGTGCAGGGAGGTCCTGTCGAAGGGTCCGGGGACAGTTCTCATTGTCAGCGGTTCTGGATAGACTGGCCACATCAAATAGGCCTAGATCAATTTTAGGAGTTGTTCTGCTCAGCAAGTTTTTTTTTTTTTTTTTTTTTTTTTTCTTGCTGAGCAAATCATATTTTTATTGGTACTCTTCTAAGCACCAGACCCAAGCAGTGTGTGCTGTGCCAACTAAAGACTTTTGGAGAGTTTTGTAGCAATAACTTTTGCAACAAGATCTATATATAAAAGATAGATAGATAGATAGATAGATAGATAGATATATAGAGTATGTATAAATATATTATGTATATACACCTACATTAAATATTATATGTATTATTTATTAAATAATTATATGAGAATTTATATATATATATATATATATATACATATATATATATACACACACACACACGTCATTTATTTATATATATATATATATATCTGAGATATTATTTTTTTAAGTTATGTGCTATTCTCTCTCTCTCTCTCTCTATATATATATATAATTACACATGCAATGTCTACTGTATATATTCTTAAAATTATGTTATTTATATAATATTTATGTATTTTATTTATGTGAAAGCAAATGCTTTCTTTCAAGTTTAATTTTGTCTATTGAGGCAGATCACAATTCATAACACACTGCAAGTTATTCATATATATATATATATATATATATATATATATGTATACACGTGTGTGTATATATTTATTTATTTATTTATTTAATTTTTTTTAGTGGACATGGTGGTAAACATTTGAAGGTAGCTCTATCGCCCCCTCGAGTAACAATATGTTAAAACAAGTAGCATATTTTACATAGGTACACAAAGAAAGATGGGAATACTTGGTCTCTTGGTCCCACACTGAGAACGTACTGCTTATACATTTTGGAACACAAAAATGTGTTAAATTAACTAGTGTTTGCTTTCACATACTTGAGTAGAGTATGTTTTGGGCCTCAAGTGTTGTGTGCCTCCGCATAAGACTTCTCACAGCTTCAATTTTATACTGAGAATGAATAAGAATTTAAATTCTATCCATTTAGAACTAGATTTTACACACATTTTTGTCTCCTTGCTGTGCAGATTTTCTTTTGGTCTGTATGGAAGCAGCATCAGAGCGAACACTTTTGCTCATCATCATAAAATGAATATATCAGCCATTCTTTCCCTTCTCATGCATAATGGATGTCAAACCTGCTCAGTGATGGTGCGTAAGCTGATTTTAAATGGAGAAACTGTAGTTAGGCCTCACTGAAGTGCTCCTCTGGTAGTCATTACAGGCCTGTTTTGTGAAGTCAGTGATATGTTTTAGGGAAGCTGGCCATCGGTTTGACGCAGGGCCAGATGCTGAATGAGCAGAGACGTGACCCCACTCCTCCTCCCGGCAGCTCTAGAGAAACGGAAACAGGAGATTTACATTGCCGCTATGTTGTTTGATGGCTCCCACATGTCGCATAATTTCAACAAGTTAAAATATGAGGGCAGCAGGACAGACTGATTGTGGGAGCATTTCATTAGTCCCGGTTACAGTGGCTCTTAACATAAGATCCACAGGCCAAGACAGGCTGGTCAATTTGTGTCACAATAAATAATCCATTTCATGTTAACTCTCCCATAAACCCCCTGCCTGTGATTACGCCGACCCTTCACGTACATAAATTTGTTGCAGAGTCATTTTTCTTGGGCCAGCAGCAACCGACAACATGACATAACATGGGTCAGCACTCACTGGATGGATGGATGGCCTACAGCGGTGGATCTCAAACGACGGATCGCAGGTCTGTTCTGATAAAGTCAAGGATAGCAGGGGAAAACAATTCTATTTGTAATTAATAAAATACAACTAACCATATAATCATGCGTAGGATTGATATCGATTGATGTCATGCATAGGACTGATGTTGCTGACATCAATGGTGATGCATCCAATCAAAGCTAACATGGACAGGTTGTGACATGCCCTCAACCTCAAAAACCATCAACATAGTATGCAAGGTAAAATTATACCATCTAGAATGTGTCAGTTACTGATTGGATGTTGAGATGTGGGGGAAGATGAACATGAGCTTGCAGAGGCGGGGTTTAAGCGGAATAAATGATTGGAGAAGTCCTGCATGTCATGAGAACCGGAAGAACGAATTATGATATTTCGATTAAATATTATTTTTTTAAATAAAACATTTGCACTGATGATATGTTTACAGTAAAATAAGTAACATACATATAGAAAATATAAAATTAGTATAGGGTGTTATTTCATTGATATGTTGTCATATATCATTGATATACTATTGTTGTTTTTGTTAATATGTTAAAGCTGCAGTCCGTAACTTTTTTTGGTTAAAAATGATCCAAAATCAATTTTTGAGCAAGTACACAATCAGTGTTCAAACCTATCTCCTTACCTTAGCCCGATTCACAATGGTAAGCTTGTGATAATGTTTTCTAATTCGGGTGGTACTGTAGGTTTTGGCGGGAAATTCGAGCATGTTGCCGTTCGTCTTTGTGTCATTACATCACGTCTGTTTACATGAAGAAGGAGTCCCAGCTAGTAGGCTATATGGCATGTGAGGATGCTACAGGTAACAGATCATTTATATAATTTTCTCACAGCAGCTGGAATAATTAAACTTATCATTTAAACTTATCATTTTGATGGCCGACTGTAATCGAGGTCCAAATGACAATCATCTGTGACAACTGGAGATTCACCCGTAGTCAAAAGCAAAAGACTTCGGACTGCTGAGTGGCTAAAGACATTGAAATCTACAGGAAACGCTAATACACACTAAATACACATAGTCACGCAATGCTGATGTTGTTAACATTAACAGTTTGAGAATGTATAACAATAATAATAATTTTTTATATTTTCACTTGAATTTTACTTAGTTTTACTAATTTTGTATTTGTGTCATTTTTATTGTTTTTTTAATGTCTAAATAGTTTTTATTAATCAGTTTTAGTTTATTGATTTTTAGTTTTTAGTAGTGCTGTCATTTTGATTAATCGTGATTAAAAGTTTGTGTATATATATGTGCGTGTATGTATATACACACACACACGTATATTTACAGACTTTTAGGTTAGATGTGATTAATCGCGATTAATCGATTTGACAGCACTAGTTTTTAGTACTTCAGACAAGTTAAACTAACTGAAAATGAGAAATTTTGAAAAGTTTATTATTTGTTTTATTTTAATTCAGTTAACGTTTTGTTTCAAGTAACAAAAAAATTGTTATGGATTTAGTTAATGATAATAACCCTGATGCCAACTTTAAACTTTAAAAATGGTAAAGACTACAAAGATGTTTTATATGGAATAACATGCACTGATGAATCATGCACAATAACGTGCATTTAAAAAGTAAATAGTGTCAAATACATTTCATGTTAGTTTAAAAACTCTCTTATGTGTTTCCGTAGCATGCTCTCTGTTGCAGTCTGTACCTGTGCTGGTGGACGTGGAGTCAGCAGCTGTCACTGCAACAGCTCTCAGGAGCAGGTATGACTGTATGACTCTGTTACTGTAGATTACAGGCCCAATACTGACCCGCAGCATTGAGAAGCATAAACAGAGACTCTCTCTCTTTCCCTGACAGCAGGAATGCTTCACAAAACTAGTTTGGACTGGCTCCAGGTTTGCTCTCAATCCAGTGACCAATGGCCAAAGGAAGATGAGGGGAGTTTTCAGGTCAGGAAACCCGCTTGAAAACAGTCATTATTTTTTTGTAATTCCCCAATTTGGTGATGCAAATGGTGTCGAAATTACACATTTTAACCTTAAATAAGTAAATACGGTCAGTTTTGATTTCAGAGCAGTCTGAATGCAACCTCTTAAAGGGGACCTATAATGCCCCTTTTACAAGATGTAATATAAGTCTTTGGTGTCCCCAGAATGTGTCTGTGAAGTTTCAGCTCAAAAAACCCCACAGATCATTTATTATAGCTTGTAAAATTTGCCCCTATTTGGGTGTGAGCAAAAACATGTCGTTTTTGTGTGTGTCCCTTTAAATGCAAATGAGCTGCTGCTCCCTGCCCACTTTCCAAAAGAGGGTGGAGCTTTAACAGCTCATGCTTCGGTTGCTCAACAACAACAAAGCTGGAGAATCTCACGCAGCCAAAATGACGATTGTCAGTAACGGTGTTCAGCCTTACATTGTTCAAACCGGAGTCGGACACTGATGGAGAGACTCAGGAAGAAGTTACAACTTTTAGAATGAAACTGGACGTTTCTGAACGGTTAGTGGATAAATTTATGTAGTTGCTGTGGAGTTGATTCAACTCATCGACTAGCATGTGGCGTCATGTTAATCTTTTGTGCAAATCCAGCATTGAATTGACCCTTGTTTGTGAAGCAGTCCGGCGTAAAATTACACATGGCAACAACACTCTACAACAACTCTTCCTCTTCTCTAAAGCAGCCCAACATGGCCTCACCCCCTTTGTTGCGTGTTCTCGGAGGCGTGGTTTATGTAAATATTAGGGTTAGTGATGTCACTAACCTGGAAAGAAGCTTGTTGTAGTCCCTACCAGCCATTTGTTGTAGTCCTTAAACAGTGAATTCTTTAAAAGAAAATATCTCCCTTTGCATTGAACTTTGAGCGTCGTAACTGTGCACATGTTGTTTGTGCTCAAACAGCAACATTACACACTAACTAAAGTTAAAAACCCCTTTAATAAGGATGCTGAAATAAATACGACACTTATGTGTAAATAAAGATAAATGCATGTCACAGAGTCGAATAAGATTAAACATCTTTACTTGAACCGAAATACAGTGAAGAATTGTTCTCGTTTGTCTTGGAAGACAGAAGGTAATTTGCAAAACTAATGACATTAACAATGCATACAAACATAACATGGTCATGTCATCAGCTAGATGTGTTTATCAACCGAGTTATAGACTGTACAATAATAGCCGTTTCCATTGCATGACACTTTAAATGCAACTTCTTCCTAAGAATGACATTTAGGATCAAGCATATCTAAGAGAGAACAGAACTACAGGGAATATCATGTAAAATGCTTTTTCTCTTTTAAATGAACATCATTCAGAAAGCCCAACAGCTTGTTTTCGTCGTCCACGATAATGTTACACTCCTAGTCTTGGATCATCTTGACGTCTTTGTGCTTCTGCCAAAAGGATTCTTTCTCTCTCCCCCCACGCTGTTCATTGTTCTTCCGAAGAACATTTAAACCTCCTGAGGGGGAAATTCAGCGGAGCTGCAGTTCATGATTTGTTGCCTTTGTACGCAGAGAGCTCAATGGAGCGCTGCATCATGTCAAAGCACACTGGCATCTCCGTGGCTCTCCACCTCAACGGCACTACAATAATATTCCTCCCTCGCGTTCACCCCTTCCCACTTTGATGGGCAAACACTGCCCGACACTCGCCAACCCTTTCCCAACAAGTATACACAGCAATGTCAAACCAACATTTTGTTTGTGCAAAGGCAACATTTTGTTTATGAGAATATAACAACAATAAAACAAAGCAACAACTAAAAAAAACAGTCTCAGCCAAAAAATGAAAAACAAACAAACAAAAAAAAGTACAATAGTGCAATTTCTCAGTTTAATGAACCTCTTCTCCTCCTTGGGCTTGTCCGTGTGGTTTTTCCAAGGACAGTTAGTGGCGGTTCCGTCTCGTGTTGCTCCTGCCTGAGTTTGCTCTGCTCTGCTCACGCAAAAGCTGGTCCCAGCGCTGGCAAACACATAAAAAACATTAGTCACTTCCCATTGCCCTCTGCATCAGGGGCCTCTTTCCATATGCTCATGCAAAGGGTCTACAGTGTTATATTTTATGTCAGCAGGTCATAGACACAGAAATTAACAACACTTTATTCCATGCTAAAGTCTGCAGAATAAAAACATATTTCCTACCTAGATGTTATGGCCAAAAACACACACATTATGTGTATATATACACATTTTATATAACAAAATTGTCTCTATATATATATATATATATTTCCTTGCTAGATATTATAATATATATTTAAGTTTTTGGACACTTAAAAACATATGAATATTATGTAAAATTACATTAGATTAGATTATTTATATTAGTTTGCAGAAGAAAAAAAACATATTTCCTTGCTAGATATTATGGCGACAAAAAATCATATATGTAAAATATATATATATAAAAACATATGTGGGTCAATGACGAGACGGGTCATTTTTTTGTCCAAAGGCCTTAATAATAATAAAAAACAAAGATATGACATCCAAAGTATGTAAGGTAGTACAACTAGATCTCTTTTATCGAATCCAAAAGGTTATTAGTTATATTTTGCTATGTATAAAGGTATTTTAAAGATTCTGAAGTGTCAAAAGGTCATTCGGTTTAACCGTCCAAAGGCCAATACAGCCATTTCATTTGTGATCTTAAAATGTAATAAATGTATATATTTTTTATTCTGGCATGATTTTATAACATCATATATCAACATAGTGCAAAATGGTATTAAAATTATGTGTAGAAGTCGTTGCTTTGTTATAAGAAAGAATGTCCGGAAAAATGAATTTCATTGATGTCATTCGGAGTAACCAATATAAAGGGACCATTTTGGATCAAGTCATGCGGCCAATATCATGTGACGGGATATGACATCATTCAGACACCTGCAAAGGACCACATGGTCATGAAGCAAAGTAACTAACTCTCTCTTAACTATTTGAAAATTCATGTTTTCACTTGCTCATACGCATATCCCGAAACATCAGGTCATTCGGTACAACCGCTATAAAACATGGAAAATGTTGTAATATTTTAAAAACTTGTACTAAATATAAAATATAAAATCTAGATATCAGCCTTTTAGCATTGTTTAAAAATATTGTCATTTGGTATAACCAAGAGTGTCATTCGGTAAAACCAAAAATTTGGTTAAACCGAATGACTTTTTTGGTGACAAATTTTGTCCATCTTGTAAAAAATGACAAAAGCAGTGTTAATTGATTATAAAAAACACAATCTCATTGTTAACACTTATAAAAACTTCAAAATGAATTATATCTCCATTATGTTTTTTTAAAAACCTTATTCGTCAATGACCCATGTATGTATGTGTGTATGTGTGTATATATATATATATATATATATATATATAATTTTTTTATGTATCTTTATTTATTTATTTAGATTTTTTGCAAGGAAATCTAGCAAGGAAATCGGCTCATAAAAGTATCATCCAGCATCATTTGTTTGCAGACACTACTTGATTTTATATTTTGCATTTTATGCAATGGCATTTAGACATTTTAAGCATAAGTGTCCAAATACTTTTTGGGCTGCACTTTAATGTGGGGCATATGTTATTTCCATGTTTTCACACCTTCACTTTCCGTCCCATTTTGTCTTTCCACTTCTGTGCAATGGATCCATCAATGAGCAGCAGTCTGTTGGAGAAATGATTATGAGAACAGGAATATAATCCACAAAATCCTCATCACATACTGTAAATTAAGCTTTACCTGGACCTTTCCTCGTTTTCATAACCCATGATGATGTATTCCTCATTGGCTGCTAGTGGAGGACACAGACACCCAGAGTTATAATACAGAGTGACGATGTCTCGAGGGATGTTGACCAGAGAAGACTTCAGAACGTCTTTGACCTCGACGATGGCACTTAGGTCATGATTTCTAGTTTTTATCTCTTTCACTCTTGCCCGGATGACTGCAAAGAGAAACAATGAAAGTGTGTCCAGCATTATAAATAGTACTTTCAGTTTAGGAAAGAAAGAAAATGTGTAAGAAACACAAAGCAAACAAAAACACAGTAGTTTGAGACTGTCGAGAACTTTACACAAGGTAAACTGCAAAATACCATCCAGGTCTTACCATAATTGTAATTGTTCTTTGAATATGTCTTTTGACCAAGTTTCACAGACTTGCATTTGCACCGATCTGTAAAAGTAAAGGTATTGTGTTCAGAAATTTTTATATTAATTGTATATCTAAACAGCAAAATAGACTATAAAGCACTTTTATGCAGTGTTAAACATATTTGCATGTGATCAAATATTCATTCTGACTTATGCATTAAAACTAAATTAAACATTCATATAAATACTGTAAACAGTAATGATACTTAAATAGTATACCATTAGCTCCTTTGCAGTTGGAATTGTGTGAATCCATCGGGAAGTCTGGGTTTCCCTCTGTACAAGAACCAAAACTGAGTTTAATGTTCAACTTGCATTTCAATCTTTTCTTGATCTAAACTATCTAGTCTGGACACAGAAATAAACCTCCTAAAAAATTTGCAATATGAAACAAATTTTTAAATAATAATAATAATAATAATAAAAAATATATAGAAAAAATCTTACCAGGGTTACATTTCGACGGGTCTTGATAGTAAGGATTATCTTTAGGGAAGAAATGTTCAAGGATTATTTTCATAGGATTATTGATAATGATTGTAGATATTAGAAATACTATAATACAGTATATATTATAAACTCTACATACAATTAATGATTAATAATATATATATATATATATATATATATATATATATATATATATATATATATATATATATTGTGAATCCATGTAAATTGAGCCACTCTGGATACGGAGATGACTGTCAAAAGTGCTGAATTCACCTTGAATTCAGTATAATATAATATAATATAATATAATATAATATAATATAATATAATATAATCACTACAGTATATAAATATATTATAAACTGGTCAACTTTTTGACATTAAAACTACAAAGAAAAGTGATCCAATTTACCTAAACTCATCCTATATAATAATATAATATAATATAATAAACATTATTTTAATATTTACATATTACATACTATGCATACAATAAAACCTGTATCTACTTATAAGTAAATTTATAGGGTACATTTGTGTAAATTGGGTCACTTTTTGACACTGAGATGACTGTCAAAAGAATCCCAATTTACCGTATATAATAATTATTACTACTAATAATACATAAAATAAATAAATGACATAAATCATAAATAACCTGGCCCATCTGCCTTGACTATGGCCTCAGGTGAGATGCAGACTCCTCGGTCGTACACGGGCAGCTCCTCGCAGGCCAGACTCTCCGGCCACGTATGGTTGTACTTCTTCATGACCGGCTCGCAGCCGCACTTGGCCCGCTCACACACGGACTTGCAGGGTTTGATGGGGTCGTGCTGGAAGTCGATAGTGCATATGGGCGCGTACATGGCGCACAGGAAGAACAGCAAGTCCGGGCTGCACTGGGTGCCCAGGAGCCCCTCGAACTGCTCGATGGCGAGCACGGCGTTGGCCTGTGTGCTGTGATGGAGGTGGTTGGGCATCTTGGTCATGTTCCACGGCATGGTCCTGCACATGGGGATACGGATGGGCTCGCAGGACGCGGCCGCGGTGCCTCGGGGGATCTCCAGAAGACAGGCGATGGCCAGGACGCAGATGAACATCTCGAAGGAAAACATCTTTTTTCTTTTTGTGATAAAAACACAGTTGAGAGAAGCAGCTAGATATAATTCACCAAGGACATGCGGAGATCTTTTGGAGAGCTGGAGACTCTTGCGCGTAAAAGCTCCCCCAAAACAAAGTTTCTCAAACTAACTTCACCATACTGAAGTACTGCATCAGAAACACGGATAACAAAAGCTCATCTTTTTAAACTCTCGCTGAAACGGAGGTGAAAAAATAAAAATAAATTCTCTCGTTGGGTTCCTCGCTTCAGGAGCGCGCTAGCGAACTGATTTCTCCTCCAGCTCCTGCTGACAGAAAGCGACTGGAAGCAGCTGGAGGAGGAGGAGGAATAAGAGGAGGTGGGCTGGGGACAAGAAGCAGCCCACCTCCTTCTCCATCACTTCAGTCTCCTGTTGCGCTATCAAACACACGACTGTTGACTTACTGCTGCCGTAAATTACTTTAGCCAAGACAAAAGCGCTATTTGAATAAGTAAAATAGTACATAAATAGAGTTGTGGACATAAGGAGGTGTTAATTTAAAAGCAGACCTCTAATCAACATCGGTCTGTGTTGATTAGGGGACTACAATGAGGTAAAAACAATTAGAACTCACACTTTACTTGTAGTGCATTTACTATGCTATAAACTGTTTTGCGGAGCATAACATTATGTTAGCCATAGGAATGTTTGACTTCATAATATATGGAGACATCTCGCCGTATTGCTAATAAAATTGCATCTTTATGATAAAATTTAAGGGCACATTTTTTTATTAAAATATTATAGGCCTACATCTGTTTAATCATGAAACTCGTTGGCTAACCAGGAAGGCTAATTTGCCTAGGAAAGTTTTTAGCATAGCAGTGTTTGATTTGTGAGTAAAATGAGTTTGTTGCTAATGTGTCGTGAGTGTTTAACATTAATTTCGTATTTTACAAGTACACATTCATAGCTCAGACATGATTTTTGAAAAAAAAAAAAAAAAAAAAAAAATCTAGTTGCTAGCAAGTTACTACAGGAAAACTACAACTACCATAAGGATGCGAGCACGTTCTTAACTCAGGAGACGACCGTTTGTAGTCTTTATCTAGAAAGTTTTTAGCAGCATCTCTGTATGTGATTGATGTTGCACAACAAAATGTAAAAGAATGTTCAAGAAATGTTAATTATCGAAAAACTGCTATGCTAAAAACCCATTAGAAACTCCCGAGGGAACTCGTGGCTCAAAAATGCTAATTCTCTTCTGGGTTTTAGGACTATAAACAGCTGTATTAAGCAAATTCATGAAGTGATATCTGTCCACCAGGAGATATAATCCCAGACATAATGTCGCTATGCACCAAATATATCAATATGTTATGAGAGGGAGACATGAATCTAGAAAAGCTATAGCAAATCCTATATAGCATAATAGCATATAGTGCATGACACAGCACTCATTTAAACAATTTACTTGTCATTACACCTGAGGAAATAAGATTTTTTCCCCCCCTCAGCAGCAACATAATTTGGTTTTATCTCTATGCCAAAAAGGGTCACGTACAACTTAAATGTGAAGCTAAAAAGCATAAACTAAAGGTAAAAACAAGTCCATAAAAGTAGCTAAATATACAGCCTTTTAAAACTTTGTGCCTTTTGGCTCTGTTTCTGTGAGAAGATTTAGATGAGCAGCCTCAGATCAAAGAATTTCAGCAATGTTCTTACAGCTTGGACAAAAAAATAGAATAGTAAAATGCTGTTTTTAGAAGCAGTTTTTCATACTCCTGCATAATACAATGTCAAAATCACAGATGCAACCTGTTATAGGGTTCCCCCACTTTTTGACAAATGAATTTCCATGACCTTAAAAGTTGCCCGTGACTTCTGGAAAATGATTTTTATTAATAATAAGAATACAATTAAAAAGAATTTATTCATAAATTAATTTGGAAAAAATGTGAATTCAGTTGACTGATTAAAAAAAAAAATTGACTCAAACACAGCAAAATGTCCTTATATTTCCAGGTTTTTCATCAGAACCCTGCTGGCTGTAATTATCTAAAAAATACATTTATATCACTAAACAGAATTAAAGTGGACCAGTCAAACTGCATATGACCTGATGTTTATTCATGTTATGGAAGATACATTGTCATTTCCAAAAAATCCAAAACATATAAAACCGTTTAAGGGAGAAGAGGGGGGAAACAACTGATAAACATTCAATAAATATGTAAGAATGTTTATTATAGCTCACAGACAGGTACAATGGAGTGTCAATGCCACAAGGCATCATGAAAGTTAGTTAAAAAATTATACTATGCTTTGTACAAACAACACTAGGTTGCTTTTATAACATGTAGTTATGCACAATTCTGCCTTTTCAATCCAAATGAGATGTTATATCTATCAATTTGGCAAGTATGTCAAAGAAACACAAAGTGTAATGAAAATAAATGCAAATTCACAGGGAGGGAGAGAGAGAGAGAAAGCACGCAGTAACCCACACAGATTAGATCTAGAACAACATCAAAAAAAGAATCACTGTTTCATAGAGGCATCTGTTATCGCAACAAGCATTTTAGCATGATGTAGAGTTTTTAACAATTCACCCTTGCCCTCCCCCCACGTCCCACCACACACAATTAACTATTTAATGTGTTTGTTTCCAAGTTTAACCATTGCAAATTAAAACACAAACCAAAAAAAAAAAAAAAAAGAAAAAAAAAAAAAGGTAATTAGTGTCACTAGTCCCTGGGATCAAATTCAATTATTGTAAGTGGACAATAAACAAATCATTTTTTTCCTTTTTTCCCCTCTTTATTCAGTGTTATAAAAGATTTGATCCCATTAAAAGTCTTGAACTGGTAAGACTATAACATTGGAGAATCCTACAGAGGAATATGGAATGAGGGTTGAAGTATCCGCCCCTCGAGTGCTCTTCACACAGGAACTCTTACGCGGATGAAGACACAGACTGCTTGTATACGGCATGGTAGGCATTCCGGAGCAGGACGTACGGGAAGCAGGATTCCAAGAGGTCCATGGTGAGGAATGGTGATTCTTGAACGATCTAGACAAAAACAATAACTTTCAGAACAGATCTCAGGGTGATTGGGATGTTCTGCTGAAACTGACACACGTGGGCTCAGTCCAACTCCTCCTAGCTTTCCATTACAGCCTAATTCAGTGCATCCTGCAGATTACACTTCAAAGAGTTAAAAATCCCATGGACAAATCCCCCACAAGCCTTACAGATCAAAAGAGCTGTGTGACTCTCAAACACAAACAACAGAAACAGTCCTTAGCACATTTTCCCAGTCATCAGATGGACTAAAAGAAAGATGGAAATATGGAGAAATAGAGCGCACCAAAGTTGCAGCCCACTTTTTCAGCTGGCTTGGTTCTTTGAAGTATTTTTCCCATTCATTTTTTCCATAGGGATTTCAAAACATTCTTTAGTTCTAAGCTTTGAACCAAACCGATCCGACCTGAGATCAATCATAATATTGCAGCATTTGGTTCAAAACAACAAAGTATATGAAAACAAGAAAGACAAGACCGTACTTCATATCATTTATGAAAGAATGAACTACTCATACCATAAACACTTCAACGTTATGATATAAAACTACTGACTTCAGTCATTGATAAGCATAAAAACAATTTAAATTTACTGTAAATTTTTCCATTTAAAAAAAAAAAAAAAATTATATACATAATGGTTTTCTATTTTAATGTACTTTAAAATATTATTTCTGTGATGCAAAGCTGAATTTTCAGCATCATTACTCCAGTCTTCAGTGTCACATGATCCTTCAGAAATCATTCTAATATGCTGATTTATTATCAATGTTGGAAACAGTTGTGCTGCTTAATATTTTTTTATAACCTGTGATACTTTTTTCAGGATTCTTTGATGAATAAAAAGCTAAAAAAAATAAAAAAAAAATAAAAAAAAACAGCATTTATTTAAAATAGAAATCTTTTGTAACAATATACACTACTGTTAAAAAGTTTGGGGTCAGTAATTTTTTTTCTTTCTTTTTTTTTTAAAGAAATTAATACTTTTATTCAGCAAGGATATGTTAAATTGATAAGAAGTGATAGTAAAGACTTATATTGTTAGAAAAGATTTATATTATGAATAAATGCTGTACTTTTTATTCATTAATGAATCCTGAAAAAAGTATCACAGGTTCCAAAAAAATTATTAAACAGCACAACTGTTTCCAACATTGATAATAACTGAGTATCAAATCAGCATATTACAATGATTTCTGAAGGATCATGTGACACTGAAGACTGGACTAATGATGCTGAAAATTCAGCTTTGCATCACAAAAATAAATTACATTTCAAAGTACATTAAAATAGAAAACCATTATTTTAAATTGTAATAATATTTTACAATATTACTGTTTTATTCTGTATTTTTGATCAAATAAATGCTGCTCATCACATAAGGGTGTACTCAGACTAGGCACGGTTGCCTTGAACTGAGCCCGAGCGCGATTGTCCCCCCTCCCCACTCCCCCGCTGGCCTGCACTCACACTACACTTCACGTTCCAGGCCGGAGCACGCTTACGTCATATACGATGCAACTGAATTGAATGGAAGAAAACAGGAAGAAAGTCACTTTCGCTAAGATACTGCCTAATATAGGCTATTTATAATTTATGCCGCGCAGCGATTTTCAATAGCACGTATCAGAGGATTATTACAAAGACAGTTGACGTTAATGGAGGAATTTGCAGCTTTACTCACAAACTACAATTCCTGTTCATCAATAAGGTGAGAATCAGACCCGTTATAAACCCAAATACACTCGAATTAATTACATGAATTGATAAGTGTACTATCAAAATAGTAATAAAGATGTTTGCCGTCGTAATGATGACAGTAGTACACACAAAAGTAGTAACTGTTCCGTGCTCTGGCACGGTTAGCGCACACACTACATGCGAACCGTGCTCGAGCCCAACCGAACCGTGCTCTGGCCCGCCTCTTCCAAGCGTCAGCTAAACGAACCGCGCCCGGGCACGGAACGGAGCGATCACACTAGTCAAACGACCAATTTGGGGGTCAAATGCGCTCGGGCACAGTTCAGAGCGCCTAGTGTGAGTACACCCTAAGACACTTCTTTAAAAAACATTAAAAATAGTAATGTGTCCTAACTTTTGGATATATATGTATATATGAAGAGTTCCAAAACGCGATAAATGCCATTTTTAAAAAAATTGAGTATCTGCCAAAATCAGTATTGTATCTGGTCGGTATTGAAAAGTCATTTATTAATTTTGCGCAAAGTGTGATATCCGTCGTGTTAATCTGTCATGTTTTCTCCCTTTCTTTCCAAAACGCGACAAACGCCAGTCTCCCTTCTCTGCAGAACGCGATATATCCGCTCAACCAATCACAGCGCACCATTCCACGCACTGTAAACAGTAATGGCGGCGCTCTGAATACACCCGGCATCCTAGTTTTCCTTATCTGCTTTGTACTTTGTGATCAACAAAAACAGAAAAATGAATCATTTTGAAGGCATTGATGAACCTGTGGTGGTTTCTGCGGTGGGGAAGAAACGCAAGTCATCGAAATGTAATCATTTACGTAAGGAGATTAAGAAGATGAGGCACTTGAGTCGGGAGGAGGAAAAATGCCGGTTGTTGCTTGTTCCACGACAGCATCAAACTTCTGTCACAGTCCCCAAAACTGAATCATGGACAGTTTTTAAAAGCCGTTTTTAATACCAATGTACTCGGCAAATGTGTTTATTTTAACCATGCGGTGGCGCCAGATACTCTTTAATCGGTAATGACAAACGGAGACATAATTCATAGCATTAACAAGATGACTCGTTGAATTCATTTTAGGAGCGACGACTGAAAGTATTTTTAGTCAAATGCCTGTATATAAGATTAGTATTGACAAAGTTCAGAGGCTGTCATATATGTGAATCAACTTACTTTGTTGTGTATTTTCAATATGAAAAATAACTTTTACATTGATGGATTAATTGCATTTTGAAAAAAAAACGTCATGGATTTATTGCATTTTGGGAAAAAAATAATCCGTTTTTATAATAAACCTTTGAAAATCAAAATCTAGATTTGAATTTTTAATGTTTTTATAACCAAAAGATGCTATGTGAAAGTTTGAAACAGAAAATAGTGGTTTTCATCTTGCCGCTTTCTTGGTAAAGAAAACACATTTTTACTCAAATTAATCAAAATGGATTTATAGCGTTTTGGAACCAAACTCTTCATACATATACACATACATACATACACACACACACACTTTAATCAATTATATTATCAATTAATACAATTTTAGCGTGTCAACAATCAGCTCCATTTTTGAAAGTGCGCGTAAAATGCGCTAGGGAACTCGAGGATGACGTATGAGGGAACCCGGAATGAATCAAAAACATCAAATAAAGCAAAATGACACTAGGTAGTCATTAGGTGCCACTTTTGTTACAGCAGCATTGCGGAGATCTCAAACAGATTAATTAGCAGAAGTTATTACTCCTCCACCTGCGTGTGACGTTATTAATGACAGTCCTGTATTGTCTAACTAATGTGGTTTCAAATGACAGAGGTGCGACTATGTTACTACGGTTTCAGGAAACAGTCATGACTGGTTGGATAATTTTTCAATGATGCATTGTAATAGTTAATAGGCCTACATTATCATTAAAAATTGATGTCTATGTCTGTGGAGAAAATGATTTTCACTTCTGCAACTACACTGTTGCACACCATCATAAACCGCTCTCTCTTTAGTCTTGTAACTGAGGTGTGGATTCACTCACCATGTCCAGAAGCAGGTAAACAGACTCCCTGTTCCGTGTAGTGGTTTTATCCGTCTCCTGTCCAATCTTCAGCAGGCTGGAGGAGGCGAGCTGCGTGTGGGAGAGAATTACAGGATTTTAGTAAGCTGCATAGTCCCCCAGTGAGAGTTGCATAAATTGAGTATTTATTGTTGAAATGTTAATGTAAATTGTATGTTGTAGAGTAAAAGTATTGGAAAAGAAAAACCTTTAAGCCAGGATTTAGGATAATTACAGCTAATACTGTTACTTACGGCAAGAAACTCTTTCAGGCGATCCTCTATGCTGCCCTTGTGGATAGTGAACAGCGCAGCGGCAATCTGGTTTATCGCTTTAGCCAGACAGTGAATGTTGTTGCAGTGACCTTAAAAGATTTATAGAGAGTTAACACACATGATAAATGTCATGCACATTAAAATGCGTCGTTCCAGCGAACCGCAGTTCAAACAGCACAGATATAATCTGATTTCATTCGCAGCGGTTCAGCGCGAGTCTGAAATGTAAAAATTGGTACCTTCTATTGCGGGACTGTACTGTGACATCACGTTGCTGGCCAGGGTCGGCATGGAAACGGCCACGAAGACCATCAACAGGCAGGCGATCTTGTACTCTTCCTCTGGGCTAATATTTTCTGTTACAAACATGGAGAATTGAGTTCATGAATTTTCCTTAAGGTAACTCAGAATACTGATGTGTTGCCATTGTGAGACGGCAGGGAAATCGCAGCGATTGCATTTCTCTCTCTGGACAGTGTCCGAAAATCTGCGTGAAGAGCCAAGAAAAACGGCGCTAATGTCCAAAAATTAACTCTTATTTATGTTATTAGCGCAACAGCATTTGGGAGTGATTCAATTAAGTCTAGTTTGAGTTGACTTGCTATTTAGATAGTAAACAGAAGACGTTTGGATTTAACCATCAGGGGAATAGAACAAAAACATCGGTGCTGGCCAAGAGGCCCTGGAGGGTCTGGGCTGCTATGAGAAAATGAAAACTGCTCACCGGAGAGCTTTGCACAATTCGAGAGAACTGCTATGTGGTATGAGGTGTTTAAGTGCACAAGGCTCTTCTCAGGAAGCTGATTCCTCGAATGGGCTCTAATGCCTGATGAAGGTTTCAGAAGCAACGCTGGACAAATGCAGCTGAAAACAGCAGTGTGACGGAAGCTACTTTGAAACTAACTTTGCAAATGACAAGATAATTTGAAGTAGTGGTTTAAGTTTGAACTTTTTACAATAAGGTTACACTCTAAAAAATAACCGTTAAAAAAAACTAAACAAATTTACACAGTAAAATACCATTTTCCATCGAAACAGTCATATACCGTAAAAACAATGCATTCTGGGTAATATTAGTTGTTTTCGAGAAAGTAACCTATAGGCTACTTTCTCAAAAACGACAAATATTACCCAGAATGCATTGTCTTAACAGTATATTACTATTACTTCTGTATATTACAATGCATTCTGGGTAGTATTATTTGTCGTTTTCGAGAAAGTAGCCTATAGGCCTCTTTTCTTAAAATGACAAATATTACCCAACATGCACTGTTTTTTATGGTATATTACTGTTTCAATGGAAAACGGTATTTTATTGTGTAAATTTGTTTCGTTTTTTTACAGTGTGTAAATGATAACATTAGTGCAATATAGTGCAATTTAATTCTACATATGCTACCCTTCAAAAGTTTGGGGTCAGTAAGATTTTATAATTTAAAAAAAAAAAAAAAATACATTTTATTGTTATTTGATCAAAAATACAGTAAAACAAAAATACATTTGAAATTTTAATGTTACTTGTTAAAAATACAGTAAAAAAAAGCAATATTATTAAATATCATTGCAATTTAAAACAACCATTTTCTATTTTAATATATTTTAAAATGTAATTTATTCCTGGGATGATGATGAAGCTGAATTTTCAGTCTTCAGTGTCACATGATCCTTCAGAAATCATTCTAATATGCTGATCTGCTGCTCAAGAAACATTTAATATTATCGATGATGGAAATTCTTGTGCTGCTTAATATTTTTGTGGAAACCGTAAAACCGTGAAATATTACTGATCCCAAACAGTAGTGTATACCAATACATTTTTGTGAAAAATAATAATAGTTCATGTATTAAGAACAAAACCAACTGCACATAAGTATATTTACACTAAATGAACTAACAAAACTAAAAAACATCCTAATTTATATAACAGTGATAAACAGCAGCATTCAGTGTTTAATTAGGCCTAGTCAGGCCTAGTTCACACGTACACGGGTATTTTTATAAACACAGTTATTCCTCCTTTGTTAAATAAATAAATAAATAAATAAATAAATATCGTGTCCACATGAAAACCATAGACTGTAAAAAAATATGGACGTAGTGTCTGTGACGTCACCCGTAGGTCTCTGAAGAGCATTTTTGAAACCTAAAGCCAGCCATTGACATCTTGGATATCTTGTCACTTTCAGATAACAGAGAATGGGCAAAGAGGCGGGACGTGGGTGGAGCTGAGGTGACATGACGGCAGCAGACAAACAGCTAGTGGTGACAGCAGCGGCAATCCACCTGTCACTCAAGTGGCCACGCCCTTAATTATGCAGAACTTTAAGGCATAATATAATTTAAACGATAAACTTCAAGAGAAACGGGGGGAGGTTGCTACTTGATGAAAACGCAAAAACACGCTATGAAGCCCTGTCAAGAGCATGCCAAACCAACAGGTGGTGATATAACCCTCATCGTAAAGCCATGTTGGCCAATTTTTTCCAGAAGCCTGGAAAAAAGGTTATTACCGGTTCCAGTTCATCACAAGCCAAAATCTCTGGTTTTACCGTCTACATGACAATACTGCAACCAGAGTTTCTAAAAATCTTCACCCTGGCAGGAGTTTTCAAAAAAGTTCGGTTTCAGTGACCGGATACTGCGTTTGCACGTGAACAAACGGCCAAACCGCATAGAAAAAGCTGCGGTTTTGAAAATACCCGTGTTTGTGTGGACAGGGCCTCAGTTTGATTGGTTGTAAAGCTGCATTAGTAAATCAGTGTGACAAAAAATCTAAGTGATGTAGCACTTTTTTGTCACATTACATTGTTACACAAAAAAGTAGCGCTACTGGCAAAGCGACGCTGTTTCGAAAAGAGCCGAGTATTGTCACATGTCACTTTTAGTTAGCTACTCCTCAACACTGAAAACAGCACTCATGAGACACTAAAGTGCAGATCTGCTATGCACAGATATTTTTATTATTTTTAACTCTTGAGGTTGTGGTTAAGATAGGCCTGGCCATGTGAGGTTTTAAACTTTCTTGTGAAATCATTCACCACAGAAATAATAAGACATGGTAAACTGATACTGTGACCAACGTGAACATGGGTGTGGATGTAATGCATGTTTTTGAGTGTGTATTATAGCATGAGGTTACACCGTAATCACAGTGCAAGCAAGCATCCTAACGCTGCAGTACTTGACCAGATTGATATAAAGCATGTGATACCACTTAACGTTTCAGCAAAAACCAAACCTTTTTTACAGCCAGCTAGCTTGCATCCAAGGTCTTTATACAGGGATTTCTGGTAAATCATTTGGCATAAAATGGTCTTAAGATGTGAGCACCAAAGTGCACTTTGGAAAAAGAAATCCTGTTTAACTTTTCTTTCAAGTGTGTGCACACCGACGTCACACTTTGGTAACTATGTATTTTGGGGCAAATGCTGATGAAAGGAGCAATCCAAAAGTGGACGTTCACCGTTCTAACAAATCTAGAGCAAAAACACCTGATGCATATCAGCACTTTCTTAGGAGGCCAAAACCAAAGAACTTCCAGTTACGCCATTTTATTTTCCTCTGACTGTGAAAAAAATTAGCCAGTTTATATATTGATGCCAAAAAAGATTTAACTTTTTGCATCTGGGATCAAATGGCCTGATGTGCACTACCATTTTGAATGGTCTTAAATAACTTACCAGACTTCTGGGAAGACAGAGCCACAACCAGAGCAGGGTCGATCTCACAGGGCAGGCCTGCGGCAGAAGACAGCTCATACACGTTCATTGCCACCTGAGAAAAGGGAGAATTTCAGGTCCAGCGGCCCACTGTTACTGCCAACAGCAAGTCTGAACGTCACCTACCTTCATGTCAGTTTCACGAGGAATGTGGTCTTTGAAGTCTTCCACGGAGCTCACCAGGAAGGGAATGTGGCAGGACAGCACCTGGAGAAAAGGACACATCAGTGATTAGAGCTCATTTGTGCTAGAACATTTCCAAACAAAGGAATAGTTAACTGTCATCCTCATTCCAATGCCATATTTTTTTCTTTCTTCCTTCTAACATAAAAAAGTCAGAAGAATGTCTGAGCTGCTCTTTTCCTTACAATAATTGTGGACAGTGATTTATTGTGTCAAGCTCCAAAAAGCACACACAAAGCCATATGATATATATGAACTAGTGCTGTCAAATCGATTATTCACATCTAACATAAAAGTTTGTAAATATATAATGTGTATATACATACATATACATACCTACCTACACACACACACACACGTATACGTATATACACACACACGTATATATACACAAACTTTTACGTTAGATGTGATTAATCATAATTAAATCGATTTGACAGCACTAATATGAACATATGATTGAGTAAATAGGCAAAAAATTAATTATCATTCACTATAAATCTTCTCTTACTGTAGCTCAAACTTGTCATGTGACACGTGACAACCAAACTTGATGCATCTTCAGGTGGCATATTTGAATCAGTGTAATTTTAGTATAATTTATATACTATTATTTATTCATATTTTGAATTAGCTTTCATTTTTATATTTTAAGTTTTCATTTTAATTTTAGTTTAAGTTTTAGTAATCGTCTTTTTTTATTGTTTTTTTAATATTTCTATTTAGCTTTAATTTATTTTTATTTCAGTTACAGTTTGTTTAATTTTAGTACTTTAACTTAAATGTTTCAGTTAGTTGCAAAGTCAACATTTCTAATTTTTATTTTTTTACAAGTTTTTTTTTTAAACTAATAATTATATTTTATTTGAATGATTTTTTTTTTATAGTGTTAGTTTTAGTTAATAACAACACTGATTTGAATATATGAGAATGCAAATAATATTTGAGAGCTACAGTAGCTCTGTTCGCATGACATCAAAAGATTTTGAATTTAGTCATATGGACAACTTATATGCTGCTTTTTTTGTCCTTTTTGGAGCTTGGTTGTACAAATCACCGCCCACATTTGCTGTATGGAAAAACAGCAGCTTGAACATTTTACCTAACATCTCCTTTTGTGTTTCACGGTAGAAATAAGTAATACAGGGTTGGAATGAGCAAGATCTCAGCTATGAGATGTACAGCATCCTTCCATTGAGTTGAAGCGCTGTCCATGTGAGTGTGAGAGAGACGAGATGAGATGTCTGGATAACTCACATCTCTGAGAGCTTCCTGAGCCAGAGAGCGGAACGACAAAATCACGCCGATGATGGTCATCCGTTTCAGCACGCTGTCAACCGCTACAGAAATAGAAGACAAGTCATATTAATAACTTCCAAAAATAGGCCATTTTCGTTCTTTAGAACCACTAAAAATAGGTCTGCAGGTGGTGTGTATATGGGTCACATTCCTCAGACGGGATTTTTAAATTCCTGCTCACATTTGAGCTCAGTAATACAGGACTGTATGAGGACAAGCCATAACAAATACCACAAATAGCTCTGTGTAGAGGGTCCTGTCTGCCACGAGATGTGCAGGGTGCGTGTTATTACAGCTCATACCATGACATTCCAAACAGCTATTGTCTAATACAGTGCTTCTCGACCTGTGGTAAGTGGACATGACTAGAAAAGTAAAATGTTTTTAAATATTCCAAATTTTTCAATTATAAAAATTGCCATTTTTAATTTTTTTGGTGTTTTATTTGTAATTTCTGACCTTGCCTCACAATATTAATAAAGCTTTGCACATTTATGACTCTAAAACTATGTCAAAATGTAAGTCTCCTCTCATTAAAGCTAATTCTGGCCAAAAACTGTCACTTCAACAGGAAGATAAGTGACATACAAAGTGACCAAACACAGTTCGCTTTGTTTTAACATGCTGCTCAGGGGCAGATTTATCTGAACTAGATCAGCAGAGAGAGAGAGAGAAAAAAAAAGGAATTTAGTTGATATACTACTGCATTTAGTATTGAAATGATTTATATTACAAAAATGTACTGTGATACATTTTTTCCGGGATGCATTTATTAGAAATAGAAATGTGTTGTAGTCTTTGCTGTCACTTTTGTCCAATTTATTGCATCCTTGCTGAATAAAGTATTCATTTAAAAAAAAAAAAAAAAAAAAACTTTTGAAGTTAGTATGTATAATTAAAAGTCCCACAATGGATACTCACATGTGAGCCGCTTAAAGAGTGCTGCCATATGGTCTGGCTTGTCGAAACTGGTCCTCATCTGGGTCAGAACCTCCACATTGTCCACCACAAGTTTCTGAAATGGCAACAAAAGACAGTATGATGAATAAGCAGGAAAAAATTATGCGAATAAGTCTGAAGTCTGTACATCCTTTCACAGGAGGTCATCATAACCTAAACCTACATACATCTTTAAAGGCATTGCAATCTAAGCATTTATGACACAATGTTGATTAGCAGAAAATATTTCTAATGTGATAATCGGCATAAATGCTGTCGACTGAACTTAATTTTGAACCCAGAACATTACTTTTAACACCAAAGCAGAACAATTTTGAACAGTAGCCGATTAAAAGCATGAAATCGCCTGAGACGGGAACTGTGAAGAAATGCAAGAGCATGAGTTTGCATGTCAACAAATCATTTGCGTAATTTGAGCTCTAAGAGAAAACATATTCCATGTTTAAGTCCTATGGTGAGCATGCCGCAGAATAGAAATGCAAAATAAACCATTTCACTCCACAGCTGATTGTGGGTCAGATAGGAAACTTGTCTCTCCCCCCCCCAAATTACTTTCAGCTGAGGGAGAGAGGTTTGCATGTTAGAACATCACTGACATGTGCCAAGCCTGTGTTCACACACTTGGTTGGCTCTTGTTACTCAAGAAACTTTTATAAACGCAGAAGTCTGTTTCAATTACATCACACATTTGCAAACCTGCTGCCATTGTTGAATAAAAAACAAAGGGCTTTATATGCAGATGCTCTGCCTAAGAGAGAAAAAAACAGTTTATTCCTACATCATTATGTCATGGAGTGCAAACAATACACCATTCATACTTCATGAGGAAGGCTTTGCCTTCAATGTAATCAAAGTAGCATTTGGTTCAGGTTTGATCATAGTTGCTGTTAATCCATCATTGCTGACAGTTGTCAGCTGTCGTTGTCTAAATGTTATCCAATAACTCGGAGCGAGGGGAAGTGCTACCTAAACTCTGTTCCCAGTAAGCAGGCTTACATGGAATCTGTAGCCGCAGAAATCCACAGAAAGCTCTTCAGATTTCTGTAATATTGGAACGTCCATCATTCACAAAGTTCAACACACCATGTGTGTCCACTACTTTCAGCCCTGTTCTAAGGTCATGTGATGCTTCCATCTTTACTCATGTGTGGGACTATATTTTTGTACAATGAATAAAAGTCATTATTTTTGCAGCTTCATTTTTCCATCTGATGACTGACACTGTGAATCATCAAATACTTCTGTCCACCCTCTCATCACTGGGCATCACAGGTACTCCACTTCACTGGTTTCAATCCTATCTCACAGGTAGGTCTTTCAGAGTTGCCTGGAGAGGGGAGGTATCCAAAGCTCATCAACTGATCACAGGGGTTCCTCAGGGTTCAGTTCTTGGACCCCTCTGCTTCTCCATATACACTAAATATAATAAATATAAATAAAAATAACCTATCCTTTCATTTCCTTTAATCCCTCCCTATTCTAGCTTATGCTACCCAGAGCAATGTCTGAAACTTGTATTGTGAGCATTTCTTGTGTCTATTTGCCTCTTCATGATGAATCGCTTGTTATATTCCTCACTTGTAAGTCGCTTTGGGTAAAAGCGTCTGCCAAATGAATAAATGTAAATGTAATGTAAATGTAAATACAAAATAAATAAAGGAGTGACCTGGCAGCAAGTCAAAGTGACTTTAAATAAAAAAAAAAAAATTCAAAATTTTAAAAATTATAAATAAAGGAGTAAAAAAAAAAAAAAAAAATTAAAAATTCCACAGATTCGGTCTAGACCTGCCGGTACCCTTACCTATACAAATGAATAAAACTCAAAATGAAATACATCAAGTAAATAAGTAAATAAGTAAATATGTAAATAAATAAATAAAAATTCCACAAATTCAGTCTGGACCTGTCGGTGAGTCAAAGTGACTGTGGGAATCACTGTTCACCCGTTGTTGAAAAGAGGCTCTAACTGCTCTCAGGCAGTCGTCAACAGAAAACTGTGCTTCCGAGGAAGGCAAACAAGTTTGAAACTGCGACAAGCCTAATGATGTGACCTTTCACCTCACAGACCCCCATCGCTCACCTTGAGTTCGGCCACCTGGGAAGAGATGTGCCACATGAGGCTCTCGCTGAGGAACTTCATCCCGTATGGACCCAGCAGCTCAGACAGTGAGCGCATTTCTGAGAGACAAAGTCAAGAACTTTAGACGTGCTATGGCAGTTTGAGTATGGACATAATCACATCCAGCTGAAGAAAACTATGTGAAATGTTTCTAAACAAGGAAATCTTTTATTCAATATGTCTTTATGGCATGTTTTTTTTTTACTCCTCACCAGATATGTCGGAATACTCCTCTGCATTGAAGGTGAGCTCATTCTCTGTAGGCAAGTTGACGAAGGCCTTCATGGCAGGAAAGTAAGCGATGTGACCATTGCTAACCTGCCGCAGTAAAGTCTCCAGATACCTGCGAACAGATTTACACCAAACCAGTTTCATTTTAAGGCAGTGGTCTCAAACTCAGCTCCTGGAGGGCCACTGCCCTGCAGAGTTTAGCTCCAACTCTAATTAAACACACCTGATCCAGCTAATCGAGGTCTTCAGGATTACTGGAAACTTCCAGGCAGGTGAGTTGGAGCTAAAAGGCCCTGATTTACTCTTTCTTCTTCATTCTTCATTTAAGGGTAAAAAGATTTGAAATACCTTTGCAGTGGTATACTGTTAGTCAAGTCAAGTCACGTTATGTTTATCTATCACTTTATGCAATGTACTGCTTTAAAACAACCAGCTTTACAGGTCAGTGTCACTTTCAGTTGGAATTACAACTTCAATTTCTACTATAAAGCAGCTCTCCAGTTCATGTTTTTTCTCGTGTCTGACTTCAATGGACTGAACAAGGCAGAGCTCCAGAGCGCACCTACTTATTACTTAATTGCCATGGACCAATGGTAATTCAAAAGTTATTCAACAGCTGGAGCGAACTTTTCCAGAAAGTTCAATTTGGCAAGCTGTTTTGAACTCCCGAAACAAATTTTGTTTTGGCCTGATTTTGTTCGAAATGACATCACACCAGTTAATTCTTCGCAGGGTTGTTAAAAGTACAGACTTTAGTACCATGTTGATACTGAAATTTAAAAAATGTGACGATATTAGCATTTCCCCCTAGCATTTTGAGAGTATTCTTAAACACCTCTGATTGGCCATTGTGTTCACGTGCTCAACAGATATGTCATCTTATAGACACCTTTGACACTCTTCACAGAGCGCTTGCACAGATACACACAGCAGCGTTTGAAAGCAGGAGTCTATCAGCAGATATATTAGGGATCCGCAGATAGATGCCTGCTTTCAAACGCTCCTGTGTGTATCTGTGTAAGCGCTCGGTGAAGAACGTCAAAGATGTCTATTACAACATGTTTTTGAAGCATTGATCATTGTAGCCAATCACAGACATATCTGTTGAGCACGTGAACACAATGGCCAATCAGAGGTGTTTAAGAATCCACTCAACAGCACTTAAAATGCTAGGGGGAAATGCTGGTATCGTCACATTTTTAAAATTTCAGTAGCGAATTGGTACCTAGGTTGGTACTTTTGACAACCCTAGTTCTTTGATTTCACTGTCATTATTTGGGCCTTTAGAGCATCATGTATCCAAATTAAGTCAAAGATTTGAGTTAGAAGTGTCATTTGTTGCTGCCTATGTAGAGTTCTCTAAATCTGTCACTTAAGAGGTTCTATTTCAGTTAGAGTGCTGTCTAAGCAGCAGCCTATGTAGGGAGTATACTTGGTTTTAGAACAGAGCCCTTCAAAAGTTAAGCTCTGAAATAACTCTGTGGCCATTCTAATACTGACAGTCTCTCACCAGTTGGTGTAGAGGCTGGTGATGGTTGGTTCTCCATGACTGTCCAGGTGTTGGGTCTGCTGCAGCAGCACGTTGTTAAACACTCTGGTGATGTCAATCTGCACATAATTCTCAATGGACTGCAGCACTGTCATGTAGGCCCGCACGCTGGTGAGCAGCTCTGATGGTTTGGCGATCTCCTGTGTGGCCTGGTTGTACATGGTCATCCCAACTATGGACCTGAGCAACAGTTACAGACAGAGCGAAAGACAAGAAAGACAAAAATCTGGTTTTATTGTGCATTATTAATCGGTGAATGTAAGGAACAAAGTGTTTGTTCTCTTAATATTTTATCAAAATGTATCTTCCTACTAGGGCTGGGACAATAAATTGATGCATTGTAAATCGAGAAATGATTCTGGATCGATTCGGAGATTTTCCGAACGCAACGCGATTCTCTCTCGAATCGATTCTGAGCTTAGGTTTTAACAGCAGGTGGCACTGCCTGCTTTAGAAACAGACGTATTCTGCTTGCTTCCAATTCCTTACACACACCACTTGAACCTTCTATAAAATAATCATTCATAAAGTTCGAAAAGGTTGAAGCAAATTACAAGGGTGTTTGCAGTGGGCTGTTTACATTAATCTTGTGTCAAAAGCATTCTGAGGTGCAAGTACATTCTCAGACTCAGCCGAACGCACGAGCACTCTTCTTCGTGAGCATTTGAGCGTGCGGTTAAAAACGAGCCTAGAGTGCCATCTGCTATTAAAAACTAACCTCAGAATCAATTCAAGAGAGAATCGTGATGCATTCGGAAAAATCACAGAATCAATCCACGAATCGAGATGAATCGATTTATTGTCCCAGTCCTACTTCCTACATGTTGGAAACAACATTTATGCTGATGTAACCAAGACCAAGTATTAATAATAATAATAATAATAATAATAATAATATAAATAAAAACAGTAATCAATACAATTGAATGAACAATCAAATGAAAAACCCCCAACTGATAAAATCCTGCCTTACATAATTTCCTACTAAATATGCATTTTTACTCAGAAATAGTTCTTATTTAAATTAGTCTTAGTTTAATTTAGTCATTAAATTGAACATGAAATGCTGTTTGCAACCCATTAAGCTTAAGTTAAATTATATAAATAATAAACAATAAAACTACATTAGTAGAATATTTCCAAACAAAACATGATATTATATGAGAAAAAATGTAGAGCCAAAAAAAAAAAAAAAAAAAAAAAAAAAATCTGTGACAGCTGAAAAGGAAAATTGTTTCAAAGTTGGACCAAGTTATTACATTTTGAAAAAAGCTTACGAAGATAATTGTTTTTTTTTTTCTTTGGAATAAAATGCACCAATTAATCATGCACAGTAAGACCTGGAATATATGTTAAGAAAGTAATCAGGGTCAATTTGGATTTGGTTATTTGGTGCTGTTCAGAGAGCAATGGTGGCCACCATAAACAGATCCATAACAACAACATATTCTTTTTATGCTTTGACCTGAATCAAGGCTATTTACCCCATCAGATGGAAATGGGTAATAACTGCACATGGTTGGGTGGTGAGATCTGCTAACAGGGCCTCTCATTGCTGAGAAGCACGGCCACATGAGGGGTTCACAGCCCGGGAGAGAGGGGCCAGCCAATGCATCCGCGTCAGAGTTTTGAGTCCAACAGTGGAAAATACCTGTTATTCCTCTGCCCAATGTTTATTTAGTTGGAAAAGCTCTATTCTGGAACTGTGTCAAAAATCATGCTAACCCAAACTCTCACCGCTAGTCCAATAAATTACACAAATCGAACAATAAACCCAAGAGGCTCTTTAAGCCGTTCGAGTTCTCAGCTTAATTAATAAGGGAGAGTTGGAAGACAATTTTCCCTCACATAAAACGCAACAGTAACTCTCCCCTATGAGGCAAATCAATATGATTGATGCTAGAGTGGAACGAGTGCTGATAGACCTCATCAGGAAGGGTTGAATGTGGGTAATGTAATAGATAAAACGAGCAGTGATGTGTTTATGGAGGTAGCAGCCAAATTCAGTTCAAGCTATTGGGATCTTTAAACCCACAGGATTCAGAAAAAAAGTTACTAAATACTTGTATTAATAAGAAATTAATACTTTTATTCTGCAGGGATGCATTCAATTGATCAAAAGTGTCAGTAAAGACATTTTTAATGTTACAAAAGATTTCTTCATCCAATAAATGCTAATCTTTTAAACTTTCTATTCATTAAGGATATTCATCAAGGAATTTAAAAAAAAATATTAAGCAGCACAACTGTTTTCAACATTGATATTTCTCAAGAAATGTTTCTTGAGCACCAAATCAGAGCGTTAGAATATTAAAATGATTTCTGAAGGATCACGTTACACTGAAAATTGGAGTAGTAATGCTGAAAATTCAGCTTTGCATCACAAGAATAAATTACTTTCTAAAATAAATTTTAAAGTTTTACTGTATTTTTTTTTAGCAAATGAATGCAGCATTGGTGAGCCAAAAAAACAATAAATAAATAAATAAATAAATATTTTTTTTATAAATATAAATATTTGACGGTATATAGTGTGACAAAAATGTGGCAACGGGTACAGATGTGTCCCCTTTTAATTGTGAACTTCTTAATGAACTGGATTATCCCAAAAATAGGCATTACCACATGGTTATGCAATAAACAATTTTTTTTTTCCTATTGAATTTCCAGCAACATTATGATATTAATTTACTCATACCAAGATATTATGGTCATACCGCCCAGCCCGAGTTCAGATTAGGATGTAGTTTAATTCAGAGTGTTATGGTATCTGAACCATCAAGATGGAAGTCTGACTTACTTAGTGAAGCGGATCTCCAGGTGGGAGGTCAGGTACTCGCGTGGGGTGAAGGTGTGCTCCCAGACCATCATGTTAGGGACGTAGTTAATGGAGAAGCAGAGCTCTGAGAGGGCAGTGTGCAGTTTGTCCAGACTGTAAAAACCAGACGACAGCCTTAAAAACTAATTTCCTTCAGATTATACAGCCAATCAGGCAAAGCTTAACCAGCACAACAGTGCTGCTCACCATGGGGCCATACTGTTACTACTGCTCATGTGTGTCCATGTCAGGTTTTAGGATAAATCCATTTTATATTATATGGAGGATCTGTTTGAATGTCTGCCGTATGGGAGGATAATAGGTGAAGGCCTCCAGCTGGGTTTTGTTTAACACAATGATTCTTTACTGGTGAGTTCTAATAGGAATGCAGACGTGCCCTCATCGACAAAATCAATTACAGAAACTAGAACAAGGTAAAAGACAAAATGACCCAGACTATATTAGATACACAGTATGTGCAACAAGGATTAACACAGTTTGTGCTGACTAGATATAGAAGAAGAGTAAGTTTCGTCCTTACTTGGTGACCAGGAGTCTGTTCTTCCTCATGCTCTCAACACCAGGTTTCTCTCTCTCCGGTTCACCCTTCTTCCCCGTCTGCTTTTTCGACTTCTTGTTCACGGCCTGACTGATGGTTTTGGCACAATGTTTTGGCAGTAGCTGCACAGAAGAGCAACAGGAAAAAGCCCCTTTTTAAAGTCAACATGAAATCAAAATTGACCCTACTTACTTTCTCAATACAAGTTCCTGGTCATATTGTGCACAATTCATCAGTGCAAGTTATTTCAAGTAATAAAAAATATGTGTGTATAAACTTACATTTTTCTTAAAATACTAGAACCGAATGATTTATGACAAACTAAAATACAGCACCACGGCAAAAAAAAAAATTGTGAGCTTGAGTTGTGAGCATGCAGCTTTAACTGGATGTCATGAAAGATTAGGTGTAATAAAATATAGGCAATGAATAGATATATTTCTGTTGCATTATCCTTGCAGCCTGGCCAGTACAGTCCATCTCATGCACAGATGACTCTTAAGAGTTGATTCTTTCTAATGAGTCACTCGAAAAGCCTCAACACAGTCTCAAACTCAAATTCAATATGAATCAATGAATTGGTCACACGTTTTTAACTGACTAACTGAACCACTTGTCTTAAAATTAACTGAGAACTGTTTCTGTGATATGTACATATTTGTTTGATATACATATTTATACATACAAATTCAATAACCTGCTCTGCCTCCTAGACAATTTTCCTTTTTAGTTGACAAATCCAAATCCCTCTTACTACACCTCTCCTACAACCACCTGTAACATCCACTTTTCACCATCCAATCAATTCCTGATTATTAAAACCAAGTCCTACCCTAAGTCTTTGCCAAATAAATATCTTGTTGCACTTGGAAATATGTCAGATTAGAGAAGTAAAATAGGTTTCATGTTGACCTTAAGACTATAATTCCTTAAGACAAATGTGCCTTCCGCAGCCCAGACATGAGCAAAGTGGGAAGTTACTTATGAGCTGCTGTCCTGTTTGCTTACAACATGACGGTTACATTCACCAGAGGGGGGTGAGAGTAAGTTTATTCATTAAAGCTGGCTGTATGTGTTCGAATCAGTGCTGCCAACTGCGTCCAGCGAATCAGTCACCGTTTAATTTCATTGCGATCATATTGCAACGGAATGGAACATTCCTGGTGAATTTGCAGAACTCTTTGTAAACCCAGTTAAGTTTGTTAAAATCCCAGATATGACATGGAAAATTCCAGAACTCCCAAAAGTCCCTCTGTGTTTTGGCAGCGCTGAAAGCGTGTGTGCGTCACTGACCTGGTCGCTCAGGGTGCACTGCTCTGTGCATATGTCTGTGATGAGGTTGCGGGCTTGCTTGGCCATCTCGTCCAGGAACATGTTGCAAAGGGACAGGCTGCGGTCTCCAATGTGGTGCCTCTGCAGGGAGGGACAGACAAGGAGACATTAGTGGAGACTTCCCTTAGCACAACCCCAATGTTAAGCGAGACTTTTGATTTTCAGCATAAAGTACGGTCCACTCTGTAGCATACATTTAGTATTGACAGTGCTAAATACAGGTGTAAATTGTCACTTTTGCACCACTAGTGGCACCAAATGGAATTGCAATTCTATTTTGTTCTGCTATAGGCACAGGAAATACATCCTTAACCTTTAGTATCAGCAGTAAATAATTTGGCTCAGCTGGCCACCTGTAAAAACCATCTGTGAACAGGGTCTTATACTGGCCAAGAACCACCCAATAACATCCGATGGATGTATAAAGGGACCAGCCACAGGTTTTGAGTGGCATTTAGTGACATTTTAATCAAATAAATGCAGTCTAATTGCAGTCTAATGAGTCCAAGTATTCAAAATATTCATTTTAATACATTAACTAGAATTAATTGAACCAGGGTGGAAAAAGACCTTATTCGTCAGGATGCCATTAACTGTTGAATTTAACTGAAAATGGTCCTGTCAGAGGCTGAAACTACTCCAACACAAGCTGCTCAGGTGGATTTGGCTCACAGTGAGGTGCTGTTTGTGACCTGTCCATGTGTAAGTGAGGCTCTTTGTTATGGCCCAGCTGGTCTTGTCGCCTCAACTCCCTCCCTAGAGCAAACAGTGCATACTCTCTAAATTACTAATGCAAAACAACCTTTGCCCCTGTGCGTTTTGACGAAACCCATACAAGATGGAAGAGGCCGGTCCTTCTTCGCGACAAACAAAAAGTGTCATTTAAAGCTTCGGTGGTTCAACTCCGATTTGACGAGCCCCAAATATTCTGCCTCGCTCCTCGTGGGCATCTGAGGGCAGAGTCTGAGATGGTGCAGGTTGGAAATAACACATCTATCCGACGTGATGCCGAGGCTAACCTCTGCTGAAGCGCCGTGATCTTTTGTTGTTTCTCTAAACCGCTGTAAAAAAGTTTTCTGTGCGAGGATGGAAATATTCTTGGAAACTTTTAGTGCTTTTCCAACATAAATAAAGCTTGCAGCTGTCCAAAGCTGTGTGGAGTGGACATAGGAGGAAGACCATTTCAGAGACATGCTGAGAGAGGGAGTTTCATGTTTAAATAAGGGAAACCCAAGCCTTCTATGGCTCAATAAATCTCTTTTATTCCTCTAAGTGCTCTGAGACAGCTCAATGTTCAGGCCTCGCAATGACATGAGAACTCTCATTGTGCTGTTTGTTTGGGTGCCGTTTGTCCACCAATTAGAAGTGAAAATGTGGGTTTATTTACCAAATTAAATTGGATATTGGAGGGCACGATGTTTGGCAGGAACAAACTCTTGGTGAATGTGCTGGCTATATACCGGCGGGGGGTGGGGGGGAACAGGAATCTGTTGTGCTCCTCGTGTGTGCAGAGGGGCTTCCATATGCCCCCAGGGAGCCTGGGTAGCTGCACTGGTGTATGGTTCAATTACAGATTTAATAAATCATGCTTTTCAGCATTTGGTTTTCTGTACACATCCTGATACATGGACCACAGCGCTCAATGCTGCGTGTTGGGACATTCCAGCTCTAGTTAACTCATGGAGCTTTCCGGATTCACAGTACGACTCCATCCTGAACCCTCGCATGGGTCGCGGCTAAGCCGTGGCGAGACCCGACAGAGAAAAGAAAGATCTTTTCCAAACTCCTCTTCTCAGTAACACTGCCCATATTCACTAGGGGACATTCACAGACACATAAAAAGCAGTTTTTTCCAAAAACACAGAGTCTGTGTTGAAACTAAACTGGAGATTTCAGTACAAGTCAAATAGAATATATAATCTGACCAAATTAAATAAATTAGGTGTCAACTGATTTATAACAGTCAATGAAAGCAAAGTACATGAGGCTAAAACTGCAAAATCACTATCACTTGCAAAAATGTTTGCAGAATCACATATCATGACATTTTTATAAGTTGAAATACTTCAGTAAAAATATATGTAGGTAAATATTGTTAAATATTGTATAATTTTATATTGGTGCATATTAAAAAAAAATATATAGAATTATTTATTTGTTTTAATTTAGTTAAAAACTGTGGAAAACATTTTGAACTTGATTTTTACTGTATTTTACTTGCATTAAATGGCCATTTCAGAGAAAAATAAATACATTTTATAGATAACAATAACAATTATTTAATAATTTCACAAATACAAATTCACAATACTCCTCTCAGTGATACCTACAAAAATGTCATGAAACACTATTCTTAGATCAGGTTACTAAAGTCAGGGTTCGTACAGATTTTTAAGAGTGAAATTCAAGCACTTTTCAAGCACTTTCAAGCAGGTGAAGCGGTGCTTTTCAAGGGGTACAGGTGAATAATCAAGGATTTAGTGAATGTGAGATGTACATTATATGCAAAACAGCTGAGAAGTAAACTACAGTAAGCTAAACTGCTATATAAATGGGAGACTATAGCAAATGTAAGTTTGTTTCCATTTGCTCCAACCGAAATAAAAAAAAAAACATTTTGCATTTCCAATGACTTTCCATTTCCAAAAGAAGAAAAAAAGAAAACAGATTAAAAAAGAATACATATATCAATAATCAATTGTAAAACATTTTACACAAAGAACAAAACGAATATGAAACATTCTGCATCTAAACGAGTCAAGCGCAAATTCAGAGCCGTACAGTAGAGGGCGAAACATGAACGCAACTTTCAGCTGCGCTTCGAATCCGGATATCAAAACAAAAGAATGTAGAAGAAAGTTAAAGGATTAGTTCACTTTCAAATGAAAATTACCCCAAGCTTTACTCACCCTCAAGTCATCCTAGGTGTATATGACTTTCTTCTTTCTGATGAACACAATCGTAGAAATATTAATAAATATCCTGACGCATCTGGGCTGTATAATGGCAGTAAACGTTACCAAACAAGTATGAGCTGAAGAAAGTGTCTCCATCCACATCCATCCATCATAAACACAGGATATTTATTAATATTTCTACGATTGTGTTCATCAGAAAGAAGAAAGTCATATACACCTAGGATGGCTTGAGGGTGAGTAAAGCTTGGGCTAATTTTCATTTGAAAGTGAACTAATCCTTTAACACTCTTATTTCTACAGATGTGACTCTTCACTTGCCTCACGATTCGATTATGTTTCAGAGGGCAACAATTCGAATATAAAACGATTCTCAATGCATTACGACACATCATTTCCTCTAATCCTTTATATTAATAATAATTACTACATTAATAATCACAATATAGTTCTTTTTGTCATTTTATCTTTGTTATTAAAAATGAGAAAAAGGATGCACATAAACAGTAGAACAAATACAAGATAAGAAACAAATGAAATGAACAATGCTTTACTTTTTTTTCATTTCACATCTGACAGAAGCATTAAAGTAAGAAATAATACAGAAATTGAATAATCAAATCTAAAAATAATCATCTTTTTCTCATTCATGCATGCTTGTTCTTTTCATAAAAACTGAAGCAAGTGCTTTACTTCCGCAAGGACATACGCAACTTTTTCTATTAATATGCAGTAATAATACTTTATTTACTATAAAACAGTAGCCTATTGTAGGAATCATTTCAAGTATTAATAAAAACTCAGGTTACCTTGGCAGGCTGGTGAGAACTGATTAGCGCAAACTTCGATGTCTTATTTTTTCATTATACAGCGTTTCAGCTTTTGTGTTTTTGCTCCTTAACATACAACAGGGGTCAGCAACCTGTTTGTCATGAAGTGCCATTTTTAAGTTTCTGAGTTAATCACAGTGCCAGTTTTAATGAAGACAACTGTGTTGAGCTTCAGTATGTGACGCTGAACTTTCAGTTTCATTTACGATTGAACAGCTATCCGATCAGAGAAAACAAATGAAGTGACCAGGTACGCATGAACGGAGTTACATGAATCACAGTCATTTTGATGTGTGTGAAATGTTTAATAGGACTCAATATACTTGGTTGCATATCTCTGAAATTTATAGCATTGACTATGTGCAGCAGGACAAGCTGTAAGCTGTCAGTCAGTAACTTGTGTGCGCGTGATGTGCAGTGGTTGCGCTAATGGTTTATCAGATCTGCGCGCTTTCAATGACTTGCGCAGTTTAATTCTCATACTTTAATAGTTTATAACTCCTAACGTAATAAAACAAGCTGTGTTACTATGAGGAATGATTACCTCAAAAAGTAGATCTGTATGCAGGTGCGAGGTACTTTATCTGAATGAAATACATACACTTCTCTCGCTTTTGCTCACGTTCCAGCGATTACCCCTCCGCATGCCAACACTGGCATAGGTTGCCGACCCCTGACGTAGAGATTTCATACTTCTCTTTCAGCCAGCTGTCATTTATACAGTCTCATGAACAACTCGGACCTGCGTTGAACTTGAAGACAAGTCGTGCTTAATGCGGATGCAATTTTCGGGCGCCAATCTATCTCATGCACTTCTGATCTTTAAAGGTTACTTTTGTTTTGTTTTTCTTTCCTTTTTTTAAATCGAGACATTCTAAGAAATAATATATCAAGCATTTTCAAGGATGATATTCAAAATTCAAGCACATTTCAAACCTTGAAAACATAACGGTTAAAATCAAACATTTTCCAAACTTTCAAAACTCTGTACGAACCCTGTGAAGTGAATCTGACATTTGTGCTCCTCTTGGGGCCTGTTGGACTGATTCCAGGTCAGTGCGACTCACCTCTTCAGGGCAGAGCTCATGGGTGCAGCTCATAAAGTGGGTGCAGAGCAGAGGGAAGGAGATGGAGTATCGAGACTGGGACGGCAGTTCGAGACACTGCTGGAACATCTTTTCAAAGGCGCGGCTGTAAAAGCTATCAAAGAGAAAGAAAATGAGTTGCCAGTTCACTTCACCGTCTGGTACAGTCATATCTAATCATTAGAAACGCCCCTGTCTGCTTTCCACCCAGCATGAAAGAGAAATATCTAAAAACAAGAGGCACAACAGACAGTTGCTATGGGGTTCTGAGATCAGATATGCCTTCTGTCAATTGTGGAGCTGGCGTTAAGCAGCGTTTCCTGTGCCACTGCTGAATCAACAGCGTCATGGCAAAAAAAGAATCATATTTTGCCCAAGTTGCGAGCTTTTCGTGAATTAAAATGTAGTTCGTAAAAAAGGCCATGTACTGTAAAATTAATCAATTTTGCATTGTCTTTGTGGGCTACAATAGACAATTAAAGGGATAGTTCACCCAAAAATGAAAATTATCCCATGATTTACTCACCCTCAAGCCATCCTAGGTGTATATGATGAACGCAATCAGAGATATATTTAAAAATATCCTTAGCCCTCCAAGGTTTACAATGGTTGTGAAGGGGGGGCCAAAAACAATGCATCCATCCATAAAAAAAAAAAAGTAATCCATACGACTCCAGGGGGTTAATAAAGGCCTTCTGAAGCGAAGTGATGCGTTTTTGTAAGAAAAAAATATCCATATTTAAATCTTTATAAATTCAAATAACTAGCTTCCGGCGGTGACCGTACGCAGAATGCGCAAGGTAATTTGCGGCGGAAGAGTATCCTTTGACCAGACGCACAACGTAATGATGAACATGGAGGAGCAGAGGATAGAGCAAAACAAATCACCGGTCATGGATTATAAGTCTACAACGATAATTTTTAAAGAGAAATTTCGAAGGATTTTGATATAAGAGAAGAGGAGCTTAAATTTGTTGCACAGTCCTATTTGCTTGAACCGCAAGAGACGTCTAAGCTTACAATACTCCTACATCCTGCATCATACATCACGTCAGAGGATTACTCATTTGGCTAAGTCGACCATTCTGCGTACTTTCGTCCATCAGAAGCTAGTTATTTGAATTTATAAAGTTTTAAATATGGATATTTTTCTTTCAAAAACGCATTGCTTCGCTTCAGAAGGCCTTTATTAACCCCATGGAGTCATTTGGATTACTTTTTTTTTTAATGGATGGATGTATTATTTTTGACTTCAAAACGCAGCCCCCATTCACAACCATTATAAACCTTGGAGGACTAAGGATATTTTTAAACATATCTCCGATTGTGTTCGTTTGAAAGAAGATAGTCATATACACCTAGGATGGCTTGAGGGTGAGTAAATCAATGGATAATTGTCATTTTTGGGTGAACTATCCCTTTAAATGAATAAAATACACAAATAAATTAAAATATATTGGACAAAAAAAATTCAAACTCAAGTTTGAATCAAAATAACAGATGATTCAATGAACCTAGAGCAGCTGCAGAATTAACTGACTCACATTAAGAATTGCAAGTCGACATTTTTATTCATTTTGATTTTTTTTTTTTTTTTTTTTTTTTTTAACTTCTAAAGCCACTTTTTGTCTATTCAGTGTTCTACTCTACCACATTAATGTAATATCTTTGAATGACCTTTTCTTTGATGTGAGGTCATACCAGAAAATGGAAAGGTCAGAAGTCTCCACAAGCATCTCCACCAGAGAGTCCACCATCTTGGTGTGGAAGATGATGGTGTTCATCATCTTTCCCAACTCCCTGTGATCTGCCAGTCCTAGTGAGGCCTTGGACACACTGGTGTAAGCCTAAACACGGAGAAAGACATCATCATTAGCATTAATCTGGAATCACAGTTCATTAATTATTCTGACAACTTTTCACAATCTTTTCTCAAAGGCTGAGCTTGGTGGGCTTGATTTCCATGAGCAAATCTTCAAGCAAATGAAGAGCAACGAATCAGATTGGAAACTGGACCAGGGCAGAGTCTGAAGAAAAGTGTGGTTTGATGTTTTACCATATCATTAACTTCTGAGAAGGCTTTCTGGGAAATATTTTTGTAAACTTGATACTGTTGAACCAGACAATGTCCAACCAACACAATTTCCTCTCTAGCATACATGATCAAATGAAGACTGTATGCAAAACAGATTCTCTTTGGTGTTTAAGTCAAAAACCCTCTTTTTCCCCCAGCGAAACAGCTGTGCCAGCCAGTGCGTTCAGCTCTTGGACAACTCGAACATAAGAAGTGTGAGAAAACTCAACCAAAACACGGACTGCACACACCCTGCGCTGGCTTTCATCATCTAAAGATCGGCCAATTCAAAGAGCGCGGCATGCCAGGATGATGCCACATGACATTCAGCAGGTGCTAAACTCACAAAGCTTGCGGTTATGGAGTCCGGGGAACGACAATAAACATATCATACAGCACTGAAGTCCACTGTGGACCAGAAAAAGTATTGAAAACAGGGCTTATTTTTAGATGAACATTTGCAGACTGCTGCTGGTAGTTTAATCGGCCATAGCGATAAAAAGGACCGCACCTTTGGAAACGAAGAGGCCAAATGCAGACGAGCAGACATGAACCGGGTGAACCGTTATTGGTTATATACTGGCAAATGCTAGCTCAACAACAGGTCCATTAAACAAGAAGAAAGCATGCTAAATTTAAGGAGAGAACAGGGCATCCCTGCTTAGACAGCAGAGTCAGGGCAGCTCTTCAGAGTAACTCGCTGCTGTCAAACTTAGTAGAGACTGATTCTAGTGCCTACAGAGAGACTTTTTCTACACATCTGTGGCATTTTATTTCAAGTCTGCTTGGTATCATTCGCCAAAACAATCAGTTTTCATGACCAGTTACCCATCTCTTTTTACTTGCTACTATACATTTACGATATACACTACCGTTCAAAAGATTTTAAAAATCTTTTTGGGGAAAAAAAAAGTCTCATGCTTACCAAGGCTGCATTTATTTGATCAAAAATACAGTAAAAACAGTATTATTTTGAAATATTATTACAATTTAAAACAACTGTTTTCTATTTTAATATATTTTAAAATGTCTTTTATTCCTGTGATCAGGGACTGAAACAGAAATATTTTTTTTTTTTTTATAAATGGCTTTACTGGCACTATGGATCAATTGTTTTGTCAAACAATGGAAGACAGTTGGAAAATCTCATTCTGCAATTTTTTTTTAATTACATTAATACAGTTAAATTACAGCAATCAGAATCTAGAAAGAACCACCAATAATAATAGATTATTGGGAATAAAATTAAATAATAATGTAAATTTTAAAATAAATTTTGAAAAAAGTAAAAAAAAAAAAAAAAAAAAAAAAAAATTGTTTTATAATTTAATTATATAATTTTTTCCATTTGGTTTTGGGGTAAACGGCAATCTGGACATGTTTTTGTGCGATTCACCTACATAGCTGAACATACACATCCACCCACCCACATCTGTCAACAGCCTCACACACACTCAGTTGCTCTATAGCTGACTGTTTAAATCCTTGAATTTGCTTTGTCCTGGCAAACTGAGAGCAGTCTGAGCTCAAGGCTGCGCAGTGAATAAACACTGCTGTTAGTGGGGTCGATTTGTTTTTGTGGCCATGTGAAAGAGAGGACTCTGGCTGCGAAAATAGCGATGGAGAGTGGGAAAAGGTCCAAACACAGAAAACTGTTGTTCAGCTGTGAGAAATGTTCACATTCCACTGATAGCAGCTTCTCCTGCTGAAGAGGTGAACTGAAACCCTCCTGTGTGAAGAGGTTGAGGCCTGCTCTTAAAGGTATGTTCTGGGTTCAAATGCAAATAAGTAAACTTTTTGTGGGATTTGTGGCATTACCACAGGAAATAATCTGTCCGATAAAGCAAAAATTGTAGTAACTGTATAATGGAAGTACAGTAAACACACTGACTCAATCATATGAGATGGCGTGAGACAAGTGAGACAAAATCATTTACTGACCATGTCTGTATAAAGTTATTCACAATTTTTCAACATCATGACCATATAATATCGATAAAGCAGGTAACTTTAACATAACACATGCAAGGTTACCAGAAAGGAACTATTAAAATAATGCACATTCCACCAACAGGAACTACATCAGTAATGCACAACTAATTCATCCAAACTGAATATTTAAATGTAAAAGACTCCCACAAGGTTGGAAAAATAAATATCCAATACTTTAGTCATTCCTAAGTATAGAGACTGCACCCACAGACAGCAATTTATAACCGATTAAATATTTTAGAGCTGAGTATAATAAGAAAAATATATATATTCACTTCTTAATATCACATCTTAATATCTTCATGCCTTAGTCGCATTTAGCAGATTAGAGGGGGATGACAATATAGTTTACATTTTGTGACGATACAAATAATCAAGCAGTTCAGATATGCTATATAGTATATATTGCCCTACGTGGGTATACTGTATGTTAATTCAGTATACTGTATGCATATTAAAGGGTTAGTTCACCATAAAAAAAAAAAAAAATGAAAATTATCCCATAATTAACTCACCCTCAAGCCATCCAAGGTGTACATGACTTTCTTCTTTCAGTCAAACACAATCAGAATTATATTATAAAATATTCTGGCTCTTCTAAGCTTTATAATGGGAGTGAATAGTAACCGAGATTTTGAAGCCCAAAAAAACACACACATCCATCATAAAAGTAATCCATATGGCTCCAGGGGGTTGATAAAAGCCTTCTGAAGCGAAGCAATGTGTTTTTTTAAGAAAGATATCTATATTTATAACTTTATAGACTATAAACAAATAGGGCTGGCCAACAAACTCAAGCTCCTCCAACATTACTCTTTAAAAATTCTCATTTTAGACTTCTAATTTGTGACGGGTGTTTTGTTTTGCTCTATCCTCTGCGCTTCCGCGTTTGTCAGTACGTCATGAGTCAGGTCAAAGTTCACTCTCCCACTGGAATTGACTTGCGTACGGAAGCCAGTGATTCTAGTTTATAAAGTTGTAAATATGGAATTATAAAGTTGCTTCGCTTCAGAAGGCCTTTATTAACCCCATGGAGCTGTATCGATTACTTTTATGATGGATGTATGTGCTTTTTTTGGGCTTCAAAATCTTGGTTACTATTCACTTCTATTATAAAGCTTGGAAGAGCCATAATATTTTTTAATATAACTCCAATTGTGTTTGACTGAAAGAAGAAAGTCAAATACACCTAGGATGGCTTGGGGGTGAGTAAATCATGGTTTAATTTTCATTTTTTGGGTGAACTAACCCTTTTATTTCCATTATTTTTCCAGACCTGCAAATTATAATTTTGAAATTCCCTGATATTTCCAGGTTTTCCATAATGATCATGACTCTGAATGTGAGTGCTTTAACCGTAAGTATATTACTGTACATACACGGGAAATAGGGAAAAAAAGTTCTGTGGTAATCAAAATCATGCCTCAAATTCTGTTGACCCAGAACATTCTTTTATGGAAGAGGTCAAATGGCTTCTCTGCTGTGGGACTGGGCAGGCCAACACACAGGAAATGCATTTGAGAGCAGACTGGACAATCCCAAAGACTGCAGTCCAGATCCATGGGCTTTTGAGGTCCACGCACACAAAAACACATGAACAAGCCAGTCTCTCCATCTCTGCTTCCATCTCCACCCACCCACATGAACTGTTACTTGATGAAAAAAATGTGCTGTATTCCACAGGGACGAAGTCTGATTTATTTGAGCCTGGATGAAAGGCGCAGGCTCTTCTTGAATAATCAGAGCTTCAAAAGAACAGCATGCATTGTGGTTCATTTCGAAGTAATTCAAAATTAAGTCATTTTTCATTCAACATGTAAAAATGTTCATTTGAAAAGACAAAGGATAAGCAAATTTCAAACATTTGTCAGCATGAAACTTTTTGTTGTGCTGCATCTCAAACTGTGAGAGCATTAGTTGCTTTACGTTAACCAGCATCTGCTAATTAGTAAGGGGGAAGCAAAGATAAGAGCTGTTAATTATGCCTGATTAGGATCAGAGGAAACAAACACCATGTATTGACCCAGCTCAGACGACTGAGATCATCTTACCTGCAGTCTAAACCAGTCTAGCCTCATCCCTCTGAAATCAAACACTTCACCATCTTCAACTGCAACACACACCCACACAAAGTTAGTTATTTTGGGACACAGTACAAATAACAAGAGACAATGTTATATCACAAAATAAAAGAAAAATAGTAAGTACATCAGCCCCAGTGTATATAAAATATAATTATATCATGAGAAGCTGTTATGCTGTCATTTTTTTGGCTGGATTATGCAAAATTCGGTCACTGGCCATGATTATTTAATATATAAACCCTTTTATGATGAATTTTCAGCAAAAATAATGACAGTGTAATCCATGCTGTTACCCTGACTTAAAATGACATGATATAAATATATTACAGTTTATAAAACAAACCAATGAATCTGACAAATAACCAGGGACATCAATTTTGATTTCATATTGTCTTTTAAGCACATTACAAATGTTTAAATAAGAAGAGAGGTTCCCTACCTTGTTTAACACTGAGAGAGGTCATAGTGTTCACGAAAGATGACATGATAATGGACTCGTCCTCTGGGCAAACGGACAGGTTCTACAAGAGAAGAAGACATGATGATTTTACCAATTGTGTGTGCATTTTAAAATTAAAACACCATGACGAGCAAGTCTCGCTGCTGATTGCAGTCTCAGAGCTGAATCACAATACTAGTTCTCCATCTAGTGGTGAAGTTCATGTATTTCGCCTTATGTTCTTCTAGACGCCCTATGCGAGATCCTGTGAATGATTCATATTGTGACTAATGTTCATGTCTGAACCACCTAACTGCATGACTGATCCTCATCTCATGAGAGCACTACAAATAGCAACTGCTCTCTAAAGACTGTGTAACTGATCTGTGTCCTTTTAGTGCAGTAGGAAAGAAAACTGGATCCACAGTGCAGATAGTCTCACCTGCACGAGCTCATTGAGCACCACAGCGTCAAAGCCAGATAGGTACTGCACGTAGTATCTCTGCATCACCGGGCCGTACTTCCGTACATGTGCCCTCAACTCCTCCATGTAAAAGATCAGCTCTGCAATGTGCCTGAGAAAACAAGAAGGAATGAATTAAAAAAACAGCCTTGGTTCCAGACCCATTTTTCACAGTCATTTTCTCTATAAGGACTTAAAAAAAAAAAAAAAAACTAGGATTGGTTCTAAGCCATGAACCACATCAACCTGCTCCAAGATGAATCACAAGAGTTGAAGCATTTGAATATGGAAAAAGATGTTAAGTTAATTAATCACTCATCCCATGATGCTGTTACAACCCCAAGATGGCCTAAGGGTTTCAGGGTGTAACATTACAAATGATTTAAAAAAGGAGAAAAAAAACAAAAAACATTAATGTTATGAATAATGTAATCAAATGAGAAATGATGTTATTGTTAACTAAAAGTAAAATTAAAACTATTAAAAATCATTTTCGGTAACTGAAATAAGGCTGAAATAAAATAAAAAATAAATATTAGATGAAAAACTTAAACTAAAAAAAAAAACAAAAAAAACATGTAAAAGTAAAAATGTTTCCTTGGCAACTAACTGAAAAAATTTAAGTTGAAGTACTAAAATGACAAATTAAAACTGAAACAAAAATAAATAAAAGAGAAATATTTAAAGATAAACAAAAACTAATAAAAATTACAAAAGTGCAGAAAATTACAAAACCTTAAACTAAAATTAAAATGAAAACTGAAAATATAAAAGCAAATTTAAAATATTACTACAGTATATACGATAATAGCATTATTATTGTTAACTAAAACTATTAAAAATTGTTTTTGTTAACTAAAATAAACCAGAAATAAAATATAAATATTAGATTAAGTACTAAGTACCTTTTTTAAGTACCTTTAAGTACTAAAATTACTAAAACATTAAATTACAAAATAAAAATGACTAAAATATATGAAAGCTAAATAGAAATATTTAAAAAAAAACTAATAAAAATGAAGAACAAAATTACTAAAAAAATCATCCAAATACATCCAAAAACAGTAAATAAATTATACTGAAATAACATTTGCAATGCACTATGGGAGCAAACTGCATGGACTCACACAAACAAAACAAAAAAAAAAAAAATTCACAGAATTTTTTGTTTTTAAAAATAGGAAAGCGTAGCATAAGGCCTCATTAAAGCATAAATTTAAACAACAAATGAGTGTTGAGGTGTAAGAATTGGATTTACTTGTCAATGAAGTCATCTGTGCTTTTCTTCTGAATGTTGTCGGCATGTCTGAGCAACCAAATGATCTCATCACGGGCGAAAGAAAGAGCCATGAACACAAACAGAGCCTTGGGACCCAGTAAACCTGGCTGATCCGCTAGAACTGTGGCGAGCTCTTTTAGGGCAGATCTCAAGAACTTGCGGCGTTCTCTGTGCATGGAGCCCCTGGACCAAATGATAAAAAAATATATAGATACTGCAAATATAGAGGAGTGACAACTGTTATAGTATCTTCATACCAAGAGGCCACTTACGCATGTGACAGAGCAGACTCCTTGCATTCACGGATGTCATTGACACGTTTGTTGTAACTGTAGAAGATAGAGAAAACAAACAAAAACACATCAACAACATAATATATACACAACACAGTAACAGGCTATATATGAAACACATGAACACATTATGATACACATTATGATAATTTAAACATTACATTTATGTTACACACAATATGCAGATTAATTATAGAAAACGTGAGAATGTGTGTGCCAGTAGAAATGGCTGACCCGCGAATGTTTACAAAGAGATCCTCGGCAGCTTTGTGAATGTGGAAGACCTCGTCCCTGAATAGACAGAGACAGGAACTGCTCTGAAGAGCCAACTTCCACAAACTGAGAGCCGCAGGGTCACTGTTCAGAGCCGCATGACACAAGATAAACCCGACTAAAACAGAACAGAGAGAGACTGTTACAAACCACATACAATACTGTTACATTTGTAAAACCAGGCCCATACAAGATCTGTGTTCACGGATTTTGACAATTAGAAAGAGTGTAGTTTACAGAAAGTATGAAAGATTTTGGTTAATTTGATCATGCTTTTCCACAGAGAATGTACTGTTCTCAGATTTAACACCTTTCACCAAATTTGAATACATTATGCAGATTCCTCAAAATAAGCACAGAAAGTATGTGAAAAAAGCAGACACCATCTGGACCTGCTAAATATTAAACCATATTATGTAAATGGGATCCTACTATACAAAAAGACAAAAAAATAAATCAAATGTTCAAACAATTATTGCTTCTCTCAATCTGAGGCATTACAACCATGAAACGACGTTCACAGAAATATAACTTCGGTAATATGATGTATTTTCAGAAAAAATGTCATTTCAGAGGTTTTTTTTTTAAAGTTAAAAAAAATATTTTTAGAATAAAGTGCAATAAAGAACCATACACAGTACGAATAGGTACATTTATTAAAAAAGAAAAAAAGTGTACATTTTAAATTTCATGTTGTCTTTAATAACACTTACAGACGATCCATTTCTCCATGGTGTCCAAGGATAGGTATTCACAGGGCATCTGAAATGCACAGGTCATCAAATTATATTTGATCAAATGCACAATGTTCACATGCACCTGCCTAAGAGGAATGTACAGTATGATAAAAATCCTATATTACAGTATGAGACATTTTATATCAATACAGTAATTTTTGCTGGAATATTACATTAAATAACCCTAATATTTTAAATAACCATGTGTTAATGCCTATATTTGGGCAATCCAGTTAATTAATAATCTATGAGCAATGTTTGTTTACACTTTGTTCTTACACCTAGTGAGATTGTGCCAGTGTTATTTTAGTATTATTTATCTATTATAAGAATTTTTATTAAAATTTTGAATTAGCTTTAATTTTTATTTAATTTAAATATCTATCTTATTTAGCTTTAATTTATTTTATTTTAAATCAGTCTCTTATAAAGGTGCCATGACGGTTATTACGCTGCCTTAAAAGATAGCTGCGTATGACGACAGAGAGAGTTCACAAAAATAATTAAAGACTATAGCGAAGCCTGACCGTGTCGGATTGAGCCGGGTTGAGCATGGTACTAGGAGCACTAATCAAACTGAGGAGCTGAGCGTTCCTCCACTGATCTGCAGACAGATTCCGGCGTGGGTAGACCATCTGCAGGGAGACCAGTGCATCTGACAGCGACTGTCAGAGAGAGAGAAAGAGAGGAGAAAAACAAATGGCAGAGAGCTCAGATTAAACCATGCCCTCCTTATTAGTTGGGAAACAGAGTAATAGGATTTTCTGATCTCATTGTAGCATGCAGATGTTACTTTTCCATGAGGAACAAACTCCTCCATCATCTTTTTCAATGGGTTTTCATAGTCCACAATCATCTGTCCAAGCCTGGGGTATTCTCGATCACTGAACACAAAAACATCACACAAATCATGACCCCAGACACAGCTCTGTCATTGGTCACATCCACACTATAGCAGAATGAAACCTAACAGTGCGTGGCTCTAGGTAAGATATGCATTACCTTGAACCGTGTGTCATTTCGTGGGCATAGTTGTAGAGGCCGATTATCGCTTTGCGCTCCTCAATTCGAGAAAGCAGCATCATCAGGGTAGTGTACGTCACCACCAAATCCAGGTAGTTCCTTGTGAGGTCAAAATTTACAGTCTGCATTTTGGAAAAAAAGAAAAAAGACACTTTGCTATATATCTGCTGTGTCACTGAACAAAAATCAATAATTCAAAGACATATTCTATTGCCATTAATTCAACTCACAATGTCAAAGAAAACTTGACAGACGTCAATAGTGTTCAGCAGTTCACAAACGTGGTCCTGGAGGGACAGAAAATCACAAACATATTGGTTTTTAAAAAGACCCTCAATGTGTCTTTTAGCATTACAAACAAACAAACAAAAAAATTTAAATTTATAATCATGTATTATATTATAAACAGTATGCTCAATATTAAATATTATATAATCACATATCAGAGTTTTTATTGTTAAAACTAAAATAAAATAATTTGCGTTAATTGAAATAAAGCTGAAATACAATAAAATATAAATATTAGATATTAGAATATTAGATTAATTTATAATCTAATTTGTAATTTGAAAAAAAAAAAAAACTTTAAAAAACTTGCCAACTGAAATGTTAGTTTAGTTTAGTTAATCTTGAAGTACTAAAATTACTAAAACTGAAATTAAATTACATAAAAATGACAAAAAAAATAAATGAAACCTAAATAGAAATATTTAAAAAACTGATAAAAATGACATAATAAAATTATTAAAAATTAAACAAATGAAAATGAAAGCAGAAAAAGTAAAAAATAAAAGTTAACTCAAAATATTCATAGAAAAATATAACAGTAAATAAATAATACTAAAATACTACATACTAAAAAAACATTTACATAAGAATGATTTTATGAAAAATTCATGGTGTTTCATGATTGAGGCCCATAGAGTGGGACTGCTCTCATACCTTAAATTCCATAACGTCCACAAAGGTGAAGTAATATAGTGCTAGATTCTTCAGTATTTCTGACTTTTCTTTTTGTAGTTGTGCAAGCTGTTGCTGTAATGTAAAAGACAAGTGCATAAATTAAACACTGTCACATTAAACAAGGTCACATAACTGTGATATCTGACCAGGAAACTTATCAGCAGGGTTCACATTAGATCATTTATGGCTGAGAACTGTACTATTATATTATTTCTAATAACCTCAATAACAGGCATGTAAAGGAGTAATGAATTCAGAATCTTAGGGTAGAGGTCTGACCCGACAAATCTGAGTGCGGTGTGGGAAAACTTTTGAATTGTCGAGTGCTGGTGCGGAAGACAGAAATGACTCATAAATTTAAGTATCTAAAATTTACTCAAATTTATTTCATGTTTTAAGGTCAATTCACACTGCACCAACAGACACCGTCCAGTCATCAGAACCCCACAAACGCCGATTCAACATGTTGAATGTTGAGAGCTGACCAACGCCGACATGGGGTGACACACTGATCCGACAAAACCCTATGAAGTGTCTGTTGCTGTATGTCGGTACAGTGTGAATTGGCCTTTAAAGAACAGAAAGTCATTTGTCTATTGCACAACAAAAATAAACTGTTTACAGGCATACGGTTGAATATTCTCAATGCTTTTCGGTTGTACGTGACAGCGAGGGAAACAACCTTCCTTTTGCCTGCTGACAAATGCAACAAGGTGAGGTCTGAAGCCTCACCTAGGGTTGTTTTGGGGTACATTTAAATAGCGTTAGGGTACGTTTACATGACAACAATGTCCTAAAAATGTAAAAAAAAAAATAATAATTTCTTTTGCGTTTTTTTTGCGTACAGACGACAACATTGTCAAAGTGATCCTAGTTCACTCAGCTCTGTGAAAACGACTAAAAACATTGTATTATGTATGCTAGGCCAGCATGACGTCACCATTTTCACAAACTTGCGTTTTTATAGTTTACACGGAGAAGATAACGGTACAGTTTTTAAAAACTTGCACTTTTAAACCCGTTTTCATAAGTTTGAATTTTCAGGCCCCCAAAACGCCATTGTCATGTAAACGAACAGCCAAAACACATAAAAAGTTATCCGTTTTTAGTTGAAAACGGTATTGTCTAAACGCCCCCTAAACACCACAGTGAGACAGAATCTTACTTTAACAGGACTGAAAAATCCACATAGATCTAAACCTGTGGGATTTTTTGGGCAGTAACGGGAAGAAAATTTTTAGCGGTAGCTGGATTAGAAAAAGAAAAAAAAAAAAAATCGTGAGCAGACCTCTTAGTATAACAAAACAATATTCAGAAACTGGCTAACCACCAAATACAAAAATAAAATGTCTCAGAGCAGGGTTCAACAATAAGAATGTGAGAGAGCTTCATAACATTTGACTGAACTTCCTTGCTCTATCAGGGTAGTTCTGCAATGTCACTTACGTTCACTGATTATGTACATCTATATTAAGCCTTGCAAACTTGCCAGTTGTGTCAATTAACTAAGTTGATGGTATATCAATGAGAATTTGTTGAAATGTTGAAAATAATGAGATAATGACATGTTACAGTCTTGTAAATAATAAAATCAGTAATGTTTGATGCATATGCCACTGTTTTCCAGCAAACTTGTGTTTATGAATGTATACCTGTCATGGAGTTACATCATGTATAAAAATTAGTGCTGTCAAAATTAGCGCGTTAATTCATGCGATTAATTTTTTCAATTTAACTTGATACTCGTTACATTATATGATCATGCTCTTATTCGCGCAAATGCTTTTAAACCATTCAAGCGCCACAAGACAAATGAGAACGCGCTGTCATGTCTGTGTGTCACACACATATGGAAAGCCAAAAGGTTAAAAAAAAAAAAAAAAAAAAAAAACGTGTATTTTAACGTCAACAACAAGTAAAATACACGTTGAACCTCCTGGCTTTCCATACTATGCACACATGACTCGTGTGCACAGAAAGACGCATGCCAGTATCGAGTTCTCTTTCGCGCTTAAAAAAACAACACATAATTATGCCAAAATGCCCGTTTTGTCGAGTATCCTCATAAGAGCAGTCTTAAATGAGTTAAATATCATCTCAAATGAAAGAGTTGAGAGATAATGAGATGCACGTTATTTTTAATCGATTGACAGCACTAATAAAAATATAAGAATATATAAATTAAGATATATCAATTCAGAACATACAAAGTAAGTTTCTAAAAATAGCTATTTATCATTTATGTTGCAGAGCCAGTTAAATGTTGACAGGGCAAGTAAACCCGACCAGTACAGCAGAAAAGAATCCTTATTGTTGAGTCCCGTCAAAGACAGCATTTCTCAGATTTTATTTTTGACAGTCAAACTAGTGAATGAACCCTGCATCAAGTCCTGACACGCACAGGCCTTTTCCCCTTTTTGGTTTTTGCAATTCTAGAGCAAAAATGCATTGCACCTGGAAAGGTACTCGAAAATAGAGTTTTCTGACCTCATTTCAGGCATGTACATCTATATTATATTTTATTCATGATGTGCTGCTAATATCATTGTCTTTTAGTAATGTTTGGATAATATTACATACTTATTCAAAAGAGCAACAATTCAATTAAAAAAACTGCATGATTTGAGAAGACTTTTGTCATTTCAGCAGTTTTCTCTAGGTAGTGCAAATGTGCTCTAGAATCAAGTTAGTGACAGAACCCTTAGCATCTATCAGGATTTCCAGAAAACCAGGTTAGAGTTAATGATGCACTGAAGATACCCATAAAGCCCAATATCAGAGAAACTACATATAGGCAGAAAACACATAGTCCATCAAACCACACCATCCCATCCCCACCCTACATACTATAGATTCACATCCTATGCTAGTAAAGTATATAATTCCACTAGATCAAGAGGTTAAATGTAAAATGGGTCTGGTATTCAGATACTGTTGACATATGAGGTAGAGATGATATCATGAAAAACAGCAGAGAGGGAGATTAAACTGTGATAAATATAGGATCTTACAAAAAACATGTTACGATCACATTTCAATTCAAAATCAAAAGATAAAAAAAAGACGAAATTTGAATCTGCATAAAGAAAATGAAGCCTATTTTTAAGGGTTAAGGCTGTTTTTTTTTTTTTTTTACAAAAATATTTCTTTTTTTGTTTGTTTTTGTATTTAAACTTCTATATTTCCATTATTCAGTAGATTATTTTTATTACATATAAAAATATTTAAATTCAATTATTTTGTTTTTATAACACTTTATAACTCTATCAATTTTATCAATTAAAATAATATTGCATTACAGTCATGAGGATTGGTGGAAAATGTCCTTAATTGTCATAATAAAAATAAAATAATTATAAAATAATATCACAAAACAAAAATAGGCTTTATTTCGTTTAAGCAAAATATATATTTTTTAATTCATTTATTTATTACTTCTCTCATTGGATTCTAGGGTACTACACAACCTGGACATGTTCTTGGCAGGTTTCATGAGATTCTTCCACCAAAAACAAGTAAACTGAATATCAAAGATACATCTTTTTTCTTTTTAAATGGCATAGTTTGAAGTTTAAAGTTTCCTGATCACCATCTCCGCTCTTTTCAAATTAAAGTGTGTTGGGGCAAAACTATGTGATGCTGTGCACAATGGGCTAAACCTCATTACATTGTTTTTTTTTTTTTTTTGAATAGAGTGGATATATATATACACTGAAGATAGCATGTAACCATGCAGTAACAGACTCAAAGGAAGCTCAGAGCACATCCCAATAAGTAGTCAAATACTATTTCACAGCTACTCCAAATGAATACAATTCACAGGATTTATTTGTTATTTGAAGGGCACATCTGAGATTCCTTTTGTCCATGTAGGTTACTGAAATACTGACATATATATGTGAGTACAACTGAAATGTTAAACTACATATACATAAGAGCAGGAACTAAATAAAGCAAATGGGACTCCACATGGAGTCCAAACTTACCAAAAGAATAATCCAGAAAATAGCCATGTTAAGCATGCAAAAAATGCAAAAAACAAAAAAGGAAATATAAAACAACACTAAAAGGCAACTCAAACACAGTTAAACATGACACAGCTCCACATCATTGCGAGAAGCAGTTAAACATCTTTAACACAAAGTAGAAGGCAAAGCAGCATCTGAAATATACAACACTTCAAAAGGACATGGTGGTTGGTTAATACAGTGGGACCAAAATGAAAAAAATGAACACAAAACACACTTGAGACATGAAATGCATATATAAAAATAATATTTAATAGCACACATGAAAAACGTGTTTGGTTAATTTGTTATGAGACAATCCCATTAAATAAATTAAGGCAAATGATTGATGTCATGATGCTGATGATTTTACTCTGTTTTCCATATAACATCTGTGGCTTATTTAAAATCCAAGCTAAATGTCATCTTTACCTCTTTTCCTCCAAAATTCAAGAGCTAGCACTCAGGACCAGCATGAATTTCTATTTACTTGAGAGCCAAACTATAATGTATCTGATCTGTTTTTATACCATCACATGCTTTGATTTAGCATCAGAAGTTATGTAAATATAAAACACAATTCTTAGCACTCAATTCACACAAATGATTTTTGAAAGTTTACATTTTTCAACTGAATGTGCAAATTTTCCAATGCGCAGAATTGTGTCAGAATAGGCACTGGCTCTAGCACCAGGATCTTGTTGGTGGAAAAGGGGTATCTGAGACAAATAACCAGGGGGAAAAATGTACTTTTTTACCCCACAGTAGTCATTTGAGATGTGCACAGAGATCAGTGACTGTAATAGCAGGAATGCAGGATCAAAACCAGTAGAGGTGTGTGAAATTACAACACACCTACATTCCTAAAGTAACACGGGCTGAATGGATGTAATTTCCTGATCTGATAAACACCAAAAAGGTCTGGTGACTGCATCTCTGGGTTATATGGATTGATCCACACAAAATTATTCCACATTAAGAATAGCTAAATCCTATTTGTGGTGTTGTGGTCAAGTTAAGTGTGGCCAAAGGTTCCTGGAAAGAAAGACAGATCTGGGAAAGCCCCTCTCATGAGGACATCACCTCATGTTCTATGACTGACACTACATCAAACATTTGAAAAATAAAAAATTGGGCTGCATGACAAAACGTAGTGTTTTTACAATGATCTCAAACTGAACCTCCATATTCCACGACCATAAGGAGTGATGTTTGAATCACTCTCTGATGGTTGAGGAATGAGCACCATGGGAACCCATGAACAGCATGGTAAACATGCTCCAGAGATGTTCAGGGTTGTGGAAATGGCAACAAAGCATTACAGAAAGGACTGGGCTTGGCGACTGTGGTATTGGAGGGGATATGATGGTAATCAGATGGGAGACTAAAAGTGCTGAAACAGAAAACAAAATATTGAGCATTTATTTCACTACTACAGCACATCTCCACTCCAAAACGATAGTTCACCGAGAAATGAAAATTACCCCATTTACTCACCCTCAAGCCATCCAGGGTGTATATGACTTTCTTCTTTCAGACGAATACAATCAGAGATATATTTAAAAATATCCTGGCTCTTTCAAGCTATATAATGGCAGTGAATGGGGACCCGATGTTGAAGCCAAAAAAAAGTGCATCCATCCTTCGTAAAAGTACTCCACACGGCTCTGGGGGGGTTAATAAAGGCCTTATGAAGTGAAGCGATGGGTTTTTGTAAGAAAAATATCCATATTTAAAACTTTATAATCTAAATTAACTAGCTTCTGGCAGATGACCGTACGCATACTGCGCAAGTTGACTTGCGCCACAAGAGTAACCCCTGATGCGATGTATAACGTAGGATGTAGGAATAGCGTAAGCTTAAATGCCCCTCGTGATTTAATCAAGTAGGGCTGTCCAGCAAACTCAGGCTCCTCTTCTCTTATATCGAAATTCTCCAACATTTCTTTTTAAAATGTTTTGCTCTATCCTCTGCGCTTCCACGTTTGTCATTGTGTCATGCGTCGGGTCAGGGGTCTTCCACCGCAAATCTATGCGTACGGCCGTCTGCCAGAAGTTAGTTACTATAGTTAATAAAGTTTTAAATATGGAAAATAACCTAATAAAATAATAGCCTTTATTAACCCCCCAGAGCCGTGTTTTTTGGATTCAAAATCAGGACCCCCATTCACTGCTATTATAAAGCTTGGAAGAGCCAGGATATTTTTAAATATATCTCCGATTGTGTTTGTCTGAAAGTAGATAGTCATATACACCTAGGATGGCTTGAGGGTGAGTAAATCATGGGGTAATTTTCATTATTGGGTGAACTAACCCTTTAATATCAGCTCAGAAGATGTATACAAAGCTGTATATTTGCTAAAAGATGTATAGTCATCATATAGAGCAGCAGTTCTCAACCAGGGGACCGGGGCCCACTAGGCAGCCTCAGCAAACTTCCAAGGGGAGAGCAGGATGATTCATGGTGGGTTGAGAACCACTGATAGAAAGGAACTGTTCTTTAAGTTTGCTGTTGAACAACCAGTAGCATCAGATACAGTAAATATTATATGTACTTCTATAATTAAACTGTTTAAAATCAGAGTTTAATGCCATTAAAGAGTCCCTTTCAGGGTCCTGCACAATAGATGATGTGATCCGGGTCATGGCACCAGATTTAAATTAGAAGTGTATATTCTAATCAGATATAATGACAAAGTATGGAGGAAAAAAATACTTTTCGCTGATAGCTGAAACACTGGGATGGTCCCTGGTAAACATGGTTATCAAAACCTCATTTACTGATGCACCACTGGAAGCAGGAGAAAACATGCAGTACTATCTCTCGACAATTATCTTGACTGATTAAAGGTGTTGTAAATGGTTTTATCCATTTTGCTAAGTGCAACACCCCCCCCCCCCCCAACAGCAACAACAACAACAACAAAATCACTTGCAGCACCTTTAATGCATTAAACATTGGAATTATAGTCTATTACATGACTCAAATATTATATAAGCATCAACATCATAACCTTCGCTCAGTCATTACAACATACTTGATTTATAACGTGAAACTTACGTTGTTGTTGCGCGTCTCAACGGCTGGGAACTTCCTGACGATGAATTTCACGGCTGACTCCAGGTTTTTGTCAATTAGGTAGGAAGGTTTTGCCTTGGGATCTCCACAGGCCTACAACGAACAGGAAAAAAACATCACTGCTAAACGTGCAACAGCTTGAACAGCAACACTGTGAACATGTGCAGAAAACTGACTGATAATCCACTGATAATGAAACAAAGATTCAAACCATTTGAGACAGATCAGAGAGGATGAACAGTGAGGTAAAGTGCAGGGATTTGATCACAGTTAGAAAATGCAGTGGATGAAATAAAAAAGAGAAAGGCCAGAATGTTGAAGAGACTGAAAGAGAATGAAGGACAGAAAGAATGGAAGGTAGGAATGGGAATCGTAAGGAATTTAATGATTTCAGTTTTATTATGATTCTTAGAACCTTTTAGGAAGCACAAAATAATTGAATCAAACTATATTATTTACTATTTATATATATATATATTTTATAAGAATAATGACATTATCGCCTGTGATTCAACTAGGGCTGGAACGCCACGTCGTCGACGTAATCAATTACGTTGATTGCGTAAATTAGTCGATTCTTGTGCTGTTTATGGTTATCCCCAATGATGGCGACTCCGGCTCTCGGGCATGCTGAAAATCAGCCATTACAACAAAAATACAGAGCCCAATTTAAAGTGTGGGAATTTTTAAACAGAGACCAAATAAAATGGTGCTCTGCACACTCTGTAAAACTGAAATGACAAAGGCCTACCACAGCAGCACAACTTCTAGCATCTGAGCTTCTGAAAAGAAAACATCCCGGGGCTCTCCTACCTCAAAACGACCAGACGGCAGTGGAAGTATTTGGACTATTATAGTTAATTATAGTACGGCTCAAACGCACTCTCTGCAACCGGTTACAAAGCAATTAACACTGTTGTTGGTTATTTAAAATGTTTCATTTATTTAATGGGCTAGCTCACACAAAAATGAAAATTCTGTCATCATTTACTCACCCTCATGTCGTTCCAAACCCATAAGGCTGTCATTCATCTTCGGAACACAATTGATATTTTTAATGAAATCTGAGCGATTTCTGCCCCTCCATTGACAGCTAAGCAACTACCACTTTTGCTGCTTCAAAAAGTTCATAAAGAGATCGTAAAACTAAACCATATGAATTGAGAGGTTTAGTCAAAATTTTCTGAAGAGACACGATCCCTTTATATGTTGAACAGATTTAATTTAGGCTTTTATTCACATAAACATTCAAGTGGTAGTTGCTTAGCTGTCAATGGAGGGACAGAAATTGCTCAGATTTCATTAAAAATATCTTCACGAAAGTCTTACGGGTGTGGAACGACATGAGGGTGAGTAAATGATGAAAGAATTTTCATTTTCGGGTGAAATAACCCTTTAATAACATGCTGTCAGTCGTGGTAAAACCATAAAAAAAGTTTTATGGACACCGATCATGTTTGATACTGTCGCTGTGGTTATTGCTATGGTTAGTTAGAATGCGGTTGTGACTTCAGCTGTTTTGATCATACAGCTGAATGAACATATTCAAGCATCTACTTTAAAGGGTTAGGGTCACCCAAAAATGAAAATAATGTCATTAATTTCTCACCCTCATGTCGTTCTACACCCGTAAGACCTTCGTTCATCTTTGGAACACAAATTAAGATATTTTGATTAAATCCGTCTCCTATCAAACAGCTAAACTGCTGAAATCACGTGACTTTGGCGCTCTGAATCACTGATTCGATTCGTAAAGCTCCGAAGGAGTGTTTTGAAATCGGCCCATCACTATATTGCTGAAAAGTCGTTATTTTGTTTTTTTGGCGCACAAAAAGTATTCTCGTCGCTTTATAATATTAAGGTAGAACCACCGAACTCACATGAACTGTTTTAAATATGTTTTTAGTACCATTGCTGTGAATGCAGGCCTCACTGAGCCATCGGATTTAATCAAAATATCTTAATTTGTGTTCCGAAGATGAACGAAGGTCTTACGGGTGTGGAACGACATGAGGGTGAGCAATAAATGACATTATTTTCATTTTTGGGTGAACTAACCCTTTAATCTCCTTAATGAACAAAACATTTCAGGATTCACACTTTTAAGCAGTATCTGCTGCAAATCCCAAAAAGTGACTGAACGCAGCCATAGTAAACACCTTTCCTAATTAGGTCTAATAAACAGGTAGTACTGTCATAAATAGTATCATTAGCTAAAAGATTGTACATAGATTGGTTCCGGTTATTATTTATTGGTAAATTAACCAAAGGATTAATCGATTATTCAGAAAATAAACAATAGATTAACCGGGGAAAATAGTCCTTAGATTATTCGATTAATCGGAAAAATAATCGATAGAAAAAATAATTGTTAGTTCCAGCCCTAGATTTAATTTTCCAAGAAAAAACAAGTATAAAAGAGTTCAGGAATCGAACTACAACCAGTGTGTATGGCGCAATAGAAAAGATGTGTTTTTATTATAGATGTGTTATTTTTTGTATCGTATTATTTCGTTGCGCATAATCTTTCTCATCACATTCAATTAAGACAAAAAAAAAATTGAATGTTTTTTTTTGTTGTTGTTGTTGCCATGGCACTGTATTTTAGTACATTGTTCCAGTTTTGTTTCAAAAATGTTACCGGTTCTGGATTCCCAACCCTAATGGAAGGACAGACAAAAAAGGGAAAAGAGGGAAAGAGAGAGGACAGAATTGAAAATGCTCTTCAAATGGACAAGGTGCTGTGTGAGAAGTTGGAGAGCAGTTAGTGGAACACGGACAGCAGTGTATGATCAGAAACAGTCCTGGAGAGAGAGCAACAGAGAGATGGTGGGTTTGCTGGACAGTGCGTCTGATTGGCTGGCTGTTCTGTAAGAGGTGAGTGTCTTACAGAGTGAAGGAGCTGGAACGCGTCAGTGGACGTGCAGCTGAGGCAGGGCAGTGTATATGGTCACATGACACGTTACATGATGCTTTACATGCACCTACGGCTAACGCAGCATCAAACCTCAAGACCATTCCAGTGTGCACGGCAACACACAGAGGCTCTGGGTGCTGTAAGACAACATGTGTTTTTTTACGAAGCCCATTAGGTCGTTCCCAAAAAAAAGACACCGCATGGCTAGCAAACTGACGGGGGTTACACGCAGGCCCTGGAAATGATGCAGACCGGCAATCAGCTCAGGGTAACAGAACGAAACCCACTAACATTAAATTTACATTAGCTAAATTACTCCTGTGCCCACTGATAATTTAACACAGCCAATCACAGAGGAGTAAATAAATAAAGCCACAGAGAATCTGTACTATGCCTCAAAAATGGCTGGCTATGGCTGGTTTTGTTCTTCCTTGTTTATCGTACTACTGACATCCAACTGGTGCTTTGCAGTTAAAAGCAAACTTGCTGAAAATAAAGAAGATGGTAAAAATAAAAACAAACAAATAAGGGAAAAAAATGGAAAATAAAAATAAGCCTCATGCATTAATAATATTTATTACTACCCCAACAAATGTAAGCAAAGGTTTGTAGTAACATATTTGGCTGGGCGATATTCATGAATTTTATTTTATTGGCACGTTACTTTTGCTGTTAAATAGTGCTAAATTGAATGGATAGTGCAAGAAAACAGCAAAGATTTAACACTTTTTAGAGCCCTATTTCTTGAAGGGCGACCATCTCCACTATTCAAACTTTTCGTAAACTAATCGTCTAAAACACAATTTATCAATATTTTATATTGTATATTATGATGCTTAAAGAAATGCATGCATCATAATCAGTGTTGGGTGTAGTGTTGTCGAAAGTACCAACCGCGATACCAAGTCGGTACTGAAATTTTAAAAAATGTGACACTTTGAGCACTGTTGAGCGGATTCATAAACACCTCTAATTGGCAATTGTGTTCATGCGCTCATCAGATAAGTCTGTGATTGGCTACAATGATCAACGCTTTAAAAACCAATCACAGACATCTGTTGAGCATGTGAACACAATTGCCAATCAGAGGTGTTTATGAATCCGCTCAACAGCGCTCAAAGCGTCACATTTTTAAAATTTCAGTACCGACTTGGTATCACGGTCGGTACTTTTGACAACACTAGTTGGGTGTAATGCATTACTAAGTAATTAATTACTGTAATTTAATTACTTTTCCCTTGAGAAAGTAATCTAAGGGATTACTCTTAATCTTTCTGTAATTTAATTACAGTTACTTCTAATGTAATTGCATTAAATACTATTTAGACTATAGAAAAACTGTATATAAAATAGTGGTTCAACATCACAATTTAACGTCTAATGTTAAAATATATGGTTTTTAATGCAAATTTCTCCCTTTTAAACACTTTGGTCAGACAGTTCAAGAATAATTTATGCGATTTTATATTTTTTATTTGAAAGAATTAAAAGAGCAGTTTCATGTCTATGCTTGTATTGTTCAACTGGTCAAGGTTGATATGGGATATAGAAAGTGATTAGTAATAAGTAATGCAATACTTTTTAGAGAGTAATCAGTACAATAATCTAATTACACTGCTGAAGATGTAATTAGTAGTGAGTAAATAATTACTTTTTTTAGAGTAACTTACCCAACACTGATCATAACATTATAAAATACAGTAAAAAAAAAGGGGAAAAAAAGAAGGATAAACATTAAAGGATTAGTTTACTTTCAAATGAAAATTACCCCAAGCTTTACTCGACCTCAAGCCATCCTAGGTGTACATGACTTTAATAAATGATTTTAATAAATATCCTGACAGTGAACAGGGGTCACGAGTATGAGCTGAAGAAAGTGCTTCCATCCTCATCCATCCATCATAAACGTGTACTCCACATGGCTCCGGGGGGTTAATAAAGACCTTCTGAAGCGAATCGATGCGTTTGTGTAAAAAAAAAAAAAAAAAAAAAAAAATCCATATTTAACAAGTTAAGAAGTAAAATATCTAGCTTCCGCCAGACCGCCTTCCGTATTCAAGTTACAAAGACAGTGTAAACTGGCGTCGCGTCAGTTACACTTTTTCCGTAAGTTGAATATGGAAGGCGTAGGACGTAGTGTAAGCTTTTTGAACTGCAAGAGTTTTACACTTTCTTCGTAAGTTGAATACGGAAGGGGGCCTGGCGGAAGCTAGATATTTTACTTCATAACTTGTTAAATATGGATTTTTTTTTTTTACACAAACGCATCGCTTCACTTTAAAGGCCTTTATCAGGAGCTGTGTGGAGTAAGTTTATGATGGATGGATGTGGATGGAAGCACTTTCTTTAGCTCATACTCATGAACCCTGTTCCCTGCCATTATAAAGCTCAGCTGCGTCAGGATATCTATTAAAATATTTCCGATTGTGTTCATCAGAAAGAAGAAAGTCATATACACCTAGGATGGCTTGAGGGTGAGTAAAGTTTGGGCTAATTTTCATTTGAAAGTGAACTAATACTTTAATTGATTTGACATTTACAAATACTATTGATTTTTGTTTGTAATATAGAACAAATTAGTTTAGAATTTTTTTTTTTTTTTTTTTAATTTTACTAATTGCAATAAACATTTTGAATCTATGATGTGAATGGCTGTCAAATTGATGGCTCCTCTGCTCATAAAAACTTAAGCCATTTCAGACCACATCCATAAATTCAAATATCATCAAAATGCAGCTAAAAATACTGAGATATAATTGAGAATTATTCTTTTTTTCCTATACCGCCCAGCTCTCACCACTCAACATCTGTAAGACTGGCATTATCTTAAGATCGCAAAACAACAATCAAAACGAAACTCACTCCGCTAAAGAAACAGAAATAAATTTGTTTAAAGAAAGATTAAACAGAAGAGTCCTGCTGGTGCTACAGTTTGGGAAGGGCCTTTTTTGTGAGTTGCGTACAGAAAGATCATGGGACATGACTGGTAGGAGAGCAGGGGAGGAGGGGGGGACTGAGATTTTAGGAAGGTGAAAAGCTGTGCAAACCTTCCAAACTTGTCCTTGCTGGGGGAAGCATTGTAACAGAAAGAGAGAAAATTACACATAAACACAGGTTCCAATGTCTACCATGCATGTTCACTTCAAAACAAATTAGCTTTGGGAACTAATTGTAAGTCGTTCCGGTTAGTGTGTTGGTTCGGGTCCTAAGGAGGGACGCAAGGGGTCAGTCGGGTCACACAGTGCATTGAGAGGCAGTCGTTCCCAGAGCTAACATTGACACCATGCAGAATTCACTCCTCCGGGAGCAGGAACACTGTGGGCTGAGTTCAGAATTCACGTCATGTTCAAGAAAAGACTAGGAAGTTTGTGATTAGTCAAAGAAACATAATCCATGCAAGTAAAAGGGAACCAAGGTCAACATGTTCACAAAATGACTGAAAACAGATCTGAACTTAAAGAATGACGAACAGAATCACACTGCAAAAATAGAGCGAGCAAACAAACAAAACAGACAAACAAACAAACAAAAATGTCATTATTATCTGCTCCAATGCATCAAATCATCTCATGCACAGAATTATAAGAGCAAAGGGCCAATTACAGCTGACCGTCACTGATCTCAGACTGAATCCATTCTGGTGAACTTTGACTATCTTTGTCCTTTCAATCAGAAGTAATAGCAGGTAAGAGTACTAGGTGGTACAGCACTTCGAGTAGTGTACTAAATGTGCTTGATCATTTAAACTCAGTTTAACTGTTATTCCAAGAAGTGTAGCTTTTGAAAAAGAAATATTTTTTCCCCCTAGAACTTAATATAACAGCTTCTATTACCCCTTTTCCACCAAAATAATGTTGGTGCCGATACAGCTAGACAGAGTGCAACGTAAAGTAGGAATGGTTTGAAAATATTGATTTCTCGATTTTAATCTCATTTTGATTAATCGATACTGATTCTTAAATCCCATGAAATGATCTTATAGCCGTTTTCAGCTGATGCGAGAGAAAAAAAATTACTAAACATTATTTGAAGCGTGCCTTCCATCCAATAACTCCCAATTAGCGTTGTGCTTTGTTATTTTTGTTATGAGCAAAGTTTAAGCTCTCAAATACAGCTAGAAAAATAAATTTATAGAGGAGCATTTTAATAAATATATGCAGGTCAATAACGTGACGGGTCATTTTTTTTGTCCAAAGGCCTTAATAATAATAAAAAACAAAGATATGATATCCAAAGATCTAACTAGATCTCTTTTATTGAATCCAAAAGGTTTTAATTATATTTTGCTATGTATAAAGGTATTTTAAAGATTTTGAAGTGTCAAAAGGTCATTCGGTTTTACCATCCAAAGGCCAATACAGCAAATTAATTTGTGCTTAAAATATCTCAAAATGTAATAAATGTATATATCTTTTATTCTGGCATGATTTTATAACATCATATATCAACATAGTGCAAAATGGTATTAAAATTATGTGTAGAAGTTGTTGCTTTGTTATAAGAGAAAATGTCCGGAATTTTTTTTTTTTTTTTAATTGATGTCATTGAACCATTTTGGATCAAGTCATGCGGTCAATATCATGTGACAAAAGGACCACATGGTCATGAAGCAAAGTAACTAACTCTCTCTTAACTATTTGAAAAATTCATGTTTTCACTTGCTCATATGCATGTCCCGAAACATCAGGTCATTCGGTACAACCGTTATAAAACATGGAAAATGTTGTCATATTTTAAAATCTTGTACTAAAATGTTTAGGTGCATCCAAATTTGCGTACTTATGCACTATTCTATGACGTTTTTAAGTACAAATAGTGTGAGTAGTGCATTCACACAGAAAATTCCACTTAAAGTCACACTTTAAAATACCCGGATGACGCAGCGGTAAGCGCTGATGTTAAGGACGACCCATCTTCATTCAAATGCAGGATTGGCGGCATTTACAAAGACTAAAAATGAAAGCGTTAAGGTGCAGATACCGCAAGATGATGTTAATATACACTAATAACACACTAATAGCAGTCGGCGACGAATGCAAGATCTGTGTTTTCATGGCAAAAGAGACGGTCGTTTTCCATTGTAGAAAGTAATTCTGGTCTGCCTCATCTAATGTTAGAGAAAGGATGTAAGTTTTCCACAGACTGAAGGAGGAAGCTGTGCTTGTGCAGGTATTGTATTTGTTGTACTCTTTCTAAATGTGTACATAGAGTTTTGGTAACGCTTTACAATAAGGTTCATTAGTTAACTACTTTAGTTAACATGAACTAAGAATGAACAACTCTTCTTTAGCATTTATTAATCTTTGTTGTTGTTAATTTCAACATTTACTAATACATTATTAAAATCTTGTTAACAGTTAATTCACTGTGAACTAACATGAACAAACAATGAACAGCTGGATTTTTATTAACTAACATTAAGGAAAAGATTAATAAATACTGCATCAAATGTATTGCTCATTGTTAGTTCATGTTAGTTAATATAATGTTAACATGACACCTTACTGTAAAATGTTACTGGATTTTTTAATTATATGTAAATTATTATAGCATATTTTTCTAAATGTGTTCAAAAGTAATTCTTGAAAGTGTAAAGATACAAATTATAGCAAATATTAAAATCTTGCACACTGGATTTTACTTCTTATATCTGCAGCCTCTTGACCAGACAGACACAGCAGGAGCTGAGCCGAAACAAACGTCCTCCCGAGAAAAAGCATTGGAAGATCTAATTGGAGGGACTTTTTTGGGATTAGTTCTAAAATTTAAATTTAGTTTTGTTATTTGACCCAAGATATTTCAGTTTCACAAAGAAATATGCAGCATTTTGTCTTAGAAATAATAAAATAATACTTCTTCATTTATAATTTGTCTTAAATTTCATTTTGTTAAAAAAAAATCGTGAGAAAATCGTATCATATAACAAGTATTGTGAATCGTCTCGCATCGTGAGTTGAGCGAATCGTTACATCCCGATCAATGACCCATGCACTATATTACATATTCATTTACATTTTTACTTAACCTGTTCTTCAATATTTCATGTACGTTTGAATAAATCCGCCATGAAAACAAGTTTAAATGTTTATATTTTAGAGATGCACCAGTTGATCGGACATAAATCGGTTTTTAGATTTATTTTGGCCAATCTCTATTCGGGACTTGCACACAAACTGCATTGCAATCATTTCCCAAAATGTAATTTGTGTGCAAGTCTGTAAACAGAACGTTAACATAGGCCAGAGACGAGACACACCGAAGACGGACGCAAAGAGCAGAACAGAGTCACGCTTTTTCTCTTACCTCTGTATAAAGTAATTGCAGCGCTGCTTTGTGTATAGAGGCTATGCATAGACGTCACTTTCCCGCCGAAACGCGCTCCCTCAGCTGGACTGAGTGGCAAAAGACCCTGCTGCATGACTGGATTTAATAGGGGAAACTGCGAAAATGCGAGTAAAACAAACGATTACACTAATGGTTGGGCTCGAAATTGTTCTTTATGACATGTCAAAGAAACCTAATCCATGGATATTGACATGCGGCCAGGAATCGTGTTTCCTGACATTTATATGTGCCTGATTTCGTCGCCGGGGAAATACATAAAGCAAATCTGCCTGTGAACACTTTATATAAATACAATATAGGTAGGTCTAAATCGGAGTGATCACTTATATCAATGTTATATGTTTCGTCATATCGTCCAGCCCTAAAACTTGTATAGTTTTTGTCAGTGTTTATTTAACACTTTATTTAACACTTTATTTAACATTTATTTAACACCCAATTATGCAGAACATAAGATGGTAAATATTTAATTGTTGAGTTATCAACACAATATATAACAATACAATATATAGGGTATGATTTTACCCCAAAATCCAACATTTTGACACAAAATGATAACTGCAAAACATGTTTCTTTGCCTGGAGTCCAGCCGTTTCTGTGAATTGCAGCGATCCATTTGCTTCTTTTTCTGTAGCTTTCAGCAGTCTGTAAAAATATACCTCAGATTTTGTGTCAAAGCTATTTGTACAGTCAGTCGCAAAGCTCTTTCCCGTTTTGGATGTGTTTTGTGTGTATTTCGCGGCATTCACGCTTTAAATTAATGCTGCCACTCAGTCTTTTGCCACTCAGTGGGCGTAACCGCAGTCATAACGGTCGACGGTGACGTCACGTGCATACCCTCTATAGTGGTAACCAGAGAAACGCTATATCACTGCTGTTCCATAAGCGTCACCTACTGGCAGAGAGTGAATTTGCATTTTCATTCAGTACGTCTGCTGTTTTTGTTTTGTGCAGATATGTTTAATGTAGCATGATTTCACAAACCTAACATCAGACCATTCAGTTTTTACTTTAAATCTTGAAATTATACAATCTAATTTAAATAAAAAACAACTGCTAATGCTACACGTGTATAGCATCTTTGTTTGGGTTGTAAATGCAGTGCTTGCCTCTAATTTCAAATAGCTACAGATATTTTTTGTTAAAGGCCAGTTTGGCCTGTAATACAGAAAATAAACAACAAATAAATTTACTTTAAAAAAAAATAGGCAACTGGTAGGGCTGCACGATTAAATGAAATTAAACCGCACACGATTTGGCAAAGGATGCAATTTTTTATGCGCAGCTTGTCAGTGAAGCACAGCTCTGTGATCAGTATGCTGCTCCATCTGAAAGCCAGAGGGCGCTCTCGCACAGAAACTCCAAATATGCCCCACAGAAGTAGTAAGATAACGCACGTTGTTCCAGGAAATCCCTATGGGCATCATACTATCGCTGTATATCGCTAAATAAACAGAAGATTGAAATGCTTTGATTGATTAAACATGACTAATGAGGTTTATCTGACTTCTTCAAGCCTTCTCGGGTATTTTCATGATAATAAAGTATATTTATAACGCAATGCTAATCTGCATAGCCTTTATCACTGTATAGAATACTATGAAATAAATGTTGTGTGCCTTATTCTGTGTAAGAAGCCAGATCATCTCACAGAAAGATGTTTTCAAACACTCAACTGATGTTATGAAGTGAGTTTGGAGTAAAAACGTTATTAAATGTTGAACAAGAGGTTCATAAATGCTTCTCATGTTTGGAAAGATGTTTGACGCGTTTTGCTTTTTCAAATGCACGTTATAAGCGACACAAACTCGCAGTGCTTTCAGATGGATCAGCCTTTACTACTGATCACAGAGCCGTGCTTCAATGACAAGCTGTGCATTAAAAAAATAAATAAATAAATTATCGCAGCCTTTGCGATTTCATAATTGCACTAAGCTAAATCGTTTTAAGCGCATTTCGTGTTTATTGCGATTAATCAATAAACACTAAACCTCACTAATCTGCTGGCTGAGGAGCCCATTTGTCTGGTCTTCGGTGGAAGTGCACAGAATGGCTCCTGGTTTGGGCACTGGCTTTGGCACCAGGACTCTGTTGGTGGAAAAGGGGTCTCTGAGGATTTCATGTCAAGCTAAACACACTGTGAGATAAGAGCGCATTTCCTGAGGTTGTTTCCATGGAAGTATTCTGCTGTCATTTCCTGTGACAGTTTTGCTACCAACCTATATACTAGCGGTGAAATCCAACAAACTCCAAACTGCATTTAATACAACTTGTGTTTAAAACAAAGTCAGTGTCAGTTATCATTCTATGCTTAAACTGCACAAGCACAGGAAAGATGAGAAGGTCATTATGTATTACTTAAGGTTTAAACCTATATGAAAAACATGCATCAAATCCTTTTGGCTTAGATAGTAAACATTACAAAGCAGAATGAACAACAATAAAAATGTCAGTTTCAGATATTCAGATTCAAATCAGCATCAAATGCTATCTAAAATCTTAACTCCCTCTCTGTATCCACCAGAACGCAACATAGATCTTACAGCACTCAATGCAATGCCTGCCAGTTGCTAGGCAACAGGACTACCAAAAGCATGTATTCCAATTTCTAGTCCTGTGGAAAAGCAATCCCTCAACTAAATCTGACAGAAAAAAAATGCAAAATGAAATAATTGGCAATAACACTGAACTGGTTCGGTCAAGTTTCCCACAGTGCATTCAACTGTGTTGTATTCCGAATGGATATGGTGCATGGGAGTTCACAAGAATATGACAGAACATGACTAATATTGGGCTGACCCCCGGTGACTTGTCTGAATGAGCGAGGTCAGACATACAAGAATGACATCAGTGGGCATGGAGAGACAGGCGGCACTCCAGAGACCTTCTTGCGCTCTAAACGGGCATCACACACACTGATGAATTCAGATCACATATCTGAGTGAGTTCACGGCCAGAGGGAGGAAAAAATGCTAATGGCGATGGTCCTCCACTAGCCCACTTTCTGCTGTGATCTGGACTGCTTCCATTATGACTAGCCTCAATGCCAAGCCTTTCTCAAAAACCTTAGAACTGGCTTTATTGGCAAAGGGAAGGAAAGATTTTTTTTGAACATACAGACTAGAACTGACAGGCTTTTTACTCTGTGTGTGATGCTTGCACGATTCAAGATATCTCATGAAAACATGTCCAGCTCACATTTTCAACCCAACATTAAGAGAAAAAAATGTTGCATTACGAAAATAAAGACCATTATTTCATGACATTTAAGCACTTCCCTTCCATCTTCACATTAGTGTAATGTGTCTGGACATTTTACATTAGATTTTTTTTTTTAGACGTAGGCCAATATACCAGCAAGACAAATGAATAATTTGGCTTTATTCTGCATCAGAATAAAATAAAATTTATTGTCAATGTTTTTTTTCATAGATCTACCCCCCACCCCAAGTGAATATTATGTTAAATATGCACTTAAATTTAATTCAACAATCTAATTTTGTCATTAAGTTCACAAAATCACGAATAGTTTGTCACTAAAATCCAACCTAGTTATGAAACATAGTTACTATTAAAAATACTGTAATATATATATATATTTTAATCAGAATTAAATCATTGAAACAATGCTACACATGGTTCAGCTTGTTGGTAACATGGACAATTAATTGCATTTACTGCAGGGGAAATCTGCTTAATTGCCATGAAAATAATGTCAAATATATAAGCAAAATATCTTTTGATTTTGGGGTGAAAAATGACCCAGACATGATATTTACCCAAATATGTTTTAATTTCCCATAATCCCAATTAGAGCTGCACGATTAATTGTTAAAAGATCGCGATCTCGATTCAAACATCCACACGATCTTATTCGTAAATGACAACAATTCACCTGTGTATTAAACCTTGGACATGTACGATTACAGCAAACATGTCATGTATAGGTAGGAAACAACTTCAACTTTGGTCTTTCCAACCACAAAGTATTGTTATTTCTTTGTTACCAACCCTCTACCATGCGAGTAAATCACTTGCATATACAACTAAATCTTCACTCTGGGCGACTAAATAATGTCTATCATTAGCCATTGGCTAATAAATTCTTAGATTTTACTCGCCTGTGTGTGTGTTAGAGGCTAAGTATAACTTTAGCACAGATATATTTTCACTCACTGAACACTCTGACAGAGCACTTGACAGTTTTGCTGTACTTTCAGTTCAGCTTAATGGATGCGCAAACTCTAGTGCGAAGGTGCACGACACACACGCAAAGAGAGAGAAAGCGAGACTTACATACCACACAGAATCGACAAGCTACATGTAAACGATATTATTCATGTTCATATTGATCATTCGCATGTTAAATATTCATGAACCCAGCAGCTCATCAATCTTTAGTGCGTTGTATGTTGTTACTAGTAGTAGTATTATCATCTTTTAATAAATTACTATTATCTTTTTTTTCTTTTTTTTTTTTACAGAAACACCTAATGACCAACAATATCTTATGCACCAGTCCTAAGTTCAGTTAAAATGACAAATATGCATTCATACATGGTTACCAAGTTTTAGTTCTAAAGTTCTATCATTAAATAGTGCTTGATTATCATAATATCATAATATAATGCTTGATTGACTAATGTTAAGAGTGTACGTTCAGATATATTTAAAAAGCTGTGCCATTTTACAAAGATAAGCTGATTTGGTGGAATCATATATATATATATATATATATATATATATATATATATATGGAGTGTATATCAGTCTGGCAAGTAAACTAAAATATTTATTAGCCAATGGTGATTCTATTGCCGAGGTGTTTTATTTGAAGCTTCAAATAAAAATTGTATCAATTACATCAGTGACAAGTGACTGTTAAAAAATGTATTTGTCATTGAATAGATTCGTTCAAAAACACTGATTTATCCAGCAATGAAACAAGTGAAGTATTTGAGTGAGTCATCGAATCATTTTTTCAACGAATTAATAATAATAATAATAATAATAATAATAATTAATTCTAATTATTAAATATTTTTAATTAGACTCCAGCTATTAACATTTTGTCAAAACCTCTATTAAACTACATGTTATTTTGTTTAGTTGTCTATTCTGAATCGTGATCTCCATTTTAAACAACGACAACAAAAAACGTGATTCTAATAAATGCATGCAGAATCGTGCAGCTCTAATCCCAAGATAGGCTTTAACCAATTTGTGCCTCTGATTTTATATTACAGCTCAGCAAAATCAAACTACTACTTTTACAATTAAATTCACCGTTCAATAACAAAGGGAAATTACGAAAGAACAACACTGCAGGACACAACCGTCAAACCACAACTTCATAATCCTACAGATCCGACATCTGTCAAACATGCTCTGGACTTCAGGTGTGACAGCTGAAGGAGTGAAAGGGCTTGGTGTGATCATTTCAACACACCCACTGAGATATTACACTGAAAGATTCAATTAGACCAGGACTGTCAAGATCCTTACAAATACCCACAATTACATCTTTGTAGAAACTCCAGCTTTCAGGGCTGAGATGTATGGATTGGATTATCCTCTTCTATAGATGGGTCATTATCAGTGCTTTAAAAGCTGGGTCACGGTGAGGTTCTAGTCTGGACACACAATGTTCACAGGCCCTCTCAATCACAGCTTTGTGCACTTAGCCCTGAATAGACAGTGCCAGTATATAGATGCATAGCATGATATCTGCTTTAGGAGCGTAGGGGATGTAAAACTAGGACATTAGCCATCCTCATCTCACCATTATAATCATCGTTATTTTTATAGGTTAGATCGACCCCTGGAAATTCACTAACCTGTACTAAATCTCATTTAAATGAGCCATTAAAGCACTATACAACGTAAACATTGATTTATGGCTGTGTCGCGCTCACACACACGCACGCACTCAATCAGGGCCTGGCCTCATCAACCCCGTGTGTGTGTGTGTGTGTGTGTGTGTATTTGTGTGCGTTTACTGCAGTCCTCTGCTACACACATGCATGAAGCGCTTATTCTCACCTTCTTGATGTTGTAGATGCGCGTGAGCATCCCGATGCCGCGGTCGTTGAGGATCGTCAGTTTCTCCGCCAGCTTCTGCTGGCTCGGCTGCAGCGCGCCCCGAGACATGGCTCAAACAACCGTTAAAACGAGCTAAATCACAACCGACCGGATTCCTCTTGTAGTGTTAAAGGGTAAAGTGCCGAAACGAGTTGGTTTTTAGTGTTAAAATTCGCCCATATTAGGGGCTTCAGGCGCGTCGTCGGGGATGTATTTTTTTTTTCTAGGTGTTGCCCTGACGGCCAGAACGAGGCTGCTTCCGGCAACGACGTCACTGCGTCATGTGACCAGAGCACTCCGCCCCCATCATGCTGATGATAGTAGTCGTTGAAACGATGTGGTTATTGACTCTTAATTCTTTTCTATGAATTTTATAGTTTTAAGCTTGTGATTTTATTTGGTACATTTCATACACATAAAAGCAAATATAAACACATTTTCCAATGTTTTCAGAACATTTTTTCCATTTAATGCATCATAAAAATTATAGATAAGAAGCCGAGAGAAACAAAGGCCTGGTAGATTAAGCCAGGATTAGGCCTTAGTTCATTTAGGACATTTAAGTAGGTTTTATAAAGGTGCCTAAAAGAAAAAAAAAAACAAAAAAACATTACTGATATGCATCTTGAGACAAAACAATGGTACTGACCAGAGGTGGGAGTAAGTCACACATGTGCGAGACACAAGTAAGTCTCAAGTCTTAACCTTAAAGTCTCAAGCAAGTCCAAGTAAATTTTTGTGAGAATCAAGCAAGTCAAGTCAAGTCACTGCTTTATGTCAAGCAATTCAAGTCAAGTCATAGCTTGGGTCAAACAAGTCACTGGCAAGTCATACAAATGTTTGATGATTTAACTGAATTTATATTAAAATAAGTTAAAACTACAGTAGTTATTGACTATGGGAGTTTTATTTGCAACAAAAAGAAATTGCAATATGCATTTCTACTTTCAAAATTAAAAAAATAAATAAATGAATGTGTGTACGTGTGTATGAGTGAAAAGTGTATTCTTTGCATGTGCATGGTTATGTTTGCAAATTTGATTTTTATATTGTTATTTCGAATCGAATCATGATTCGGATCGCGTGTCAAACCGCCAAACTGCTGAAATCACGTGACTTTGGCGCTCCGAACCGCTGATTCATAACGCTCCGAAGCTTCCTGAAGCAGTGTTTTGAAATCGGCCATCACTATATAAGTCGTTATTTTGTTTTTTTTTGGCGCACCAAAAATATTCTCGTCGCTTTATAATATTAATATTGAACCACTGTACTCACATGAACTGATTTAAATATGTTTTTAGTACATTAATGGATCTTGAGAGAGAAAATGTCATTGCTGGCTATGCAGGCCTCACTTGAGCCATCGGATTTCAACAAAAATATCTTAATTTGTCTTCGTTAATCCGAAGATTAACGAAGGTCTTACGGGTGTGGAACGCCATGAGGGTGAGTAATAAATGACAGAATTTTCATTTTTGGGTGAACTAACCCTTTAAGTCTGACTTGAGTCAAGTCATGTGACTCGAGTCCCCCACCTCTGGTACTGACATAGGCCTATAGCTTATTTTTAAGATATGTCAGTGCAAGTTGCTTTTAGTTAAAACAGCTCAAACATGCATTTTAGTCTGGTACTAGACTTAAGCCTTGTCTGTGAAACCAGGGGTAAGAGTTGAATAATTCAAGATTAGGAAATGCTGTCATTAGTGATGCAAGTCTGAATAAATTGAACCAATTGCTTCGCAAAAAGATCCAAATTCGAAGCTCTCGAAACATCGCAATGTGGCGAAACATGCTGGTCAAAGTGGTGCAAATGCAAAGTGAACACAGTCCAAACATGCAGACACCATTTTTTTTTTTAAATTTATTTATTTATTTTTTTATGAAAGTGTAATCTACTAAATGTAATATACAAATGATTGAATACCCTTTAATATGAAGAATTTGTGTTCTTTTATAATTTTGTAGTGCCTGTTTTATATGTTTTTGCAGGTCTTGGTTTTAGGTCAATAAGAAACAATTAAAGAGTTAGTTCACCCAAAAATTGAAATTTCTGTCATTAATTTAATTACTCACCCTCATGTCATTCCAAACCCGTAAGACCTTCGTTCATCTTCGGAACACAAATTAAGATATTTTTGATGAAATCCAAGAGCTTTCTGACCTCCAATAGACTGCAACATTATTACCACTTTCAAGGCCCAGAAAGGTACTAAAGACATTGGTAAAATAGTCCATGTGACTGCAGTGGTTCAACCTTAATTTTATGAAGTGACGAGAATACTTTTTGCGTGCAAAAACAAAACAAAAATAACGACTTTATTCAACAATTTCTTCTCTTCTGTGTCATTCTCAAGCGTGCCACAGGAGTCCTGAAAAGTGTGAAGCCAAAGCGTTCAGATAACCCCCAGGTGGCTGGAAGCAGTATAGGTCATAAACCCCGCCCTCTCCATGAAATGTAATGGGACATGATTCAAACTAGTTAAAGGGAAACAACTGCACACTCACTGAAGCATATAGGCTTGTTTATTCACCAATGTTTTGGCTAGTAGCATTTGTCAAGCTTGTTGTTGTTTCCCTTTAACAAGACTGCATTTTTTCCTTCAACTTGCAACTCTGCAAGGTGTACGTTTGCTATGCCTCATTTGCTTTATTAGGACATGAGACAAACTAAACAACCAAATTACACAATTAGACAATTTCTGTCATTTTAGGCAGTTTTTATCATGCTGGTTTTAGTTCATATGTTCATTCTTTAAAAAAGTTTGGTTTTAATTAGTTATTTGATGCTATAAAAATGGGTGTGTGACGTCATGATTGACAGCTTCTCTGAGTGAAGTAGTCACTGAGGCACCAACGCGACTTTTTTCTGGATCTTCGCGAGGTGATTGGAGCTTTAACTTTAGTTTCTACATTTCCATAACTTTACATAATTTTATTTCACACCGACATAATGAGTTGTTCTGAGTTTGGGCGGGACATTGATATCGCGGTGGCTCCACTTCGTGCTCACTACTGCGCAGACTCGGGCTCCAAGTTCACAATGCGCAGACTCCAGACTCAAGATGTCAGCGACATATTGGCACACTGGCGGTTTCAGTTACTACAATGGAAGAGAGTGAAGGTGCGTCGACTCGTCCATCTTTTTTTTTTTTTTTTTTTTTTTTTTACAGTATATGGTAATTCCCCTACGTCGTTTACGTTCAGCGTTTTCAGGTTCTACTTCAGAACGCTGGCTCAGCATTGGCCGTAAGATTCGCGTTTTTGTTGTTTACAACGTGTAAACAACAAAAACGCGAATCTGTGAAAACGATAACGTCATGCACATGCGCATTACATGTTCAGTCTATAGTGTTTCATCGCCATCTAATGGCCTGGCGGCAGAATAGTTTGTCTTTTTCACGGATTCGTATGAACGGGGATCGTTTTGATAATGGTGTCGTCTGTACGCGGAAAACTCAAAGGAAAAACTTCTCCGTTTTAAGCATATCGTTGTCGTGTAAACGTACCCTTAGATTGTTAGTAATTTTGCCTGGCCTGAAAATACGTGAATAATTTGCACATAGGAAATACTCTTTTTAAACAGGTTCACTAATGCAGGTAAACATATGCAGATATATTTCTCTCCTTTAGGTGTCACTGTTGTTTTGATCTTCCCCAGGTAATTAGGCCTATGCTAAGGTGCGCTAATGAATCTTCTCAGTTTTCAGGTAGTATCAAGGTCACAGAAATGTAGACGGGCATTACTAGGGAGGGAGGGAGCAACGAACGGTCTCACAGCACAAACTAAGATTAGGAGCCTTTACATTTCTGCTTTGGACATCCCCGCCGCAAATGTGATGCAGTCGCTTGCACAAGAAATAAAATCCTTCTCCAAAACTAATTTGCGGAAACAATGCACCAGAGTAACGACTTTGAGCGGCAGGCGGATTATTGAGACATGGAGAGGTTCCACTGTACAGGTGGTTGAGGAAACAGTACAGCCTGAAACTGCTTGTGGATATGTTCAGGATAATAACTGGGATCTTCAGGTTGGATATATTAAACCATATCTGTTGCTTGGTGAGTAGTTGATCTTTTCATTTGACACTTAAAAAGTAACAAAAATATGTAAAAACGTCTCAGGATGGCCTTTTTATGTTGTATATACAGTATATATTGTGTACGTAATGAATGCATTAAATGAAATTTATATTTCACGTTATATCTAAAGTAAAATAATAAAATATAAATGATAAAATAAGTTATTACATATTATTCTAATAGTGTAATATATTCTATATAGATTTTTATATATTCTAATAATGAGTAATGATTTTTAATTATGTTTATTTCATAGGGTCACAAGATGCCGCTCATGACTTTGGTACATTGAGGAAATATAAGGTAATGTGCTTGACTTCTTTCTTATTTACTTGAGTTTATTATTATTTTTATACTATTTTATTATAATTTATAATGTAACTTTGTTTGATAGCTTATAATGTGTTTCCATTGATTTCAGGTCACACATATATTAAATGTTGCGTATGGTGTGGAAAATGCCTTTCCTGACCTGTTCATCTATAAAACACTGAGCATACTGGATCTACCTGACACTGATATCATATCATATATCAAGGAGTGTGCACAGTTTATAGACCAGGCTAAAGATGAGGTAACATTAGCATTTTGTTCCTTTGCATAGTCATAATTGTGATTTCCAAGAAAGTTTTTGTACAAATTCAGCTCAAATTCTTGCATTTTGCATAATGTAACATCAATGTATGGAGGTCTGGCAGCATTAAAAGAGGGATATTTCATTCTCTGTGTTGGGCTTTAGCGCCTGGCCTATGTGATACTGCACGGTCATCCAATGGCTAGCTCTCTTATTCTAGGTAACCGTGCGGCGTGCTGAATAATGGATGCTGAGTTTTCACAATGCATTATTTAGCAAGTTGTAGAAAGATCATATAACTAACAGGCCATTGTTTGTCATACAACCTCTTTACTAAATAGTGTCGCCAGTCACCCTTAACCTGACACTGCCACATGATTCAAATTCACTAAGGTTTATGATTACAATGGCTGCTGGAAATAAGTTTCCACTCCTTTGTAAAATGAGCGTAGCACCTCCTGTCACCTAATTTAGTATGTCGTCTATGATGCAAAGGGAAACAACAGCCCAGTTAATCAAATAATGTTCTTCTCAACTTGGTGGAAAGTGGTTCTCTCACCCGTAACTTGCAATTTTGTAATTCCTTGCAATTAGCATAGGATTAATTACATGCTTTATAATGGAGTATGTAATGATGTGAAATTAAATGCCTCCATAGAGGGATTGTAGTAGCTTCTGGAAATAGTTTATTTTCCTGCTGTCTGACTGAACAATTGCTTTCTCTCTCCAGAAAGGAGTTGTACTTGTCCACTGCAATTCGGGAGTTTCGCGTTCTGTCTCAGTTGTCATTGGATATCTGATGTTGAAGGAAAATCAGGCATTTGGTGACACGTTTGCACTGGTGAAATCAGCTCGACCGGCCTCGTGTCCAAATCCAGGTTTCATGGAACAGCTGAAAAACTTCAGACCACAAGACGCTACACAAGCAAACGGTTTGGGTCATGACTGAACATTATTCTATGGCTGCATCCACTCAATGTTAAAGAGATAATTCACCACGTAAATAAAATTCTGTCTTCATTTTCTCATCCTCACATCAAACTTTCTTTATATTAGGTGTCTGTAACTACTATGTACTAACATTTTAATTAATCATTTGATACAATGCACTTATTGAGTACATACATGTTTTCACATTGTACTTGTATTTTAAAGGGGTCCTTGATTATGATTTCACGTTTTCAACTTTAGTTAGTGTGTAATGTTGCTATTTGAGCATAAACAACATCTGCAAAGTTACGATGCTCAAAGTTCAATGCAAAGGGAGATATTTTCTTTTACAGATATCGCTTTTTAAGGACTACAACAAACAGCTGGTAGAGACTACAACAAGCTTCTTCCTGGGTTTGTGACATCACAAACCCCAAAATTTACATAAACCCTGCCCCCAAGAACACGCAACAAAGGGAGTGAGGCCATGTTGGGCTGCTTTAGAGAAGAGAAAGAGTTGTTGTAGTAGAGTGTTGTTACCATGCCGTCATTTTATGCCGGACTGCTTCACAAACGAGGGTCAATTCAACGCTGAATTCGCACAAAAGATTAACATGACGGCACATGCTAGTCGATGAGTTGAATCAACTCAGCAGCAACTACATAAATTGATCCACTAACCATTCAGAAACGTCCAGTTTCATTCTAAAAGTTGTAACTTCTTCCTGAATCTCTCCATCAGTGTCCGACTCTGGTTTGAACAATGTAAGGCTGAACACCGTTACTGACAATCGTCATTTTGTCTGCGTGAGATTCTCCAGCTTTGTTGTTGTTGAGCAACAGAAGCACGAGCTGTTAAAGCTCCGCCCTCTTCTGGAAAGTGGCTGGGAGCAGCAGCTCATTTGCATTTTAAAGGGACACACACAAAAATGGCGTGTTTTTGCTCACACCCAAATAGGGGCAAATTTGACAAGCTATAATAAATGATCGGTGGGGTATTTTGAGCTGCAACTTCACAAACACATTCTGGAGACATCAGAGACTTATTTTACATCTTGTGAAAAGGGGCATAATAGGTCCCCTTTAAAAATACATGCATGTAATTACATCTGTAATTGCACTGTTGACCCTTCCTCTACCTCTTAACCCACCCTTAAACCTACCCATACCACCAAACCTGTCCCTAACCTTACCCGTGTCCCACCTCAGTAGCAGCAAGTGTTTTGGAATATAACATCAACACAATAAGTACACCAGACTTATTTTTTGATGTAAGCACATAGTAGTTGAAGACACCTAATATAAAGTGTGACCTATTTCTTCTGTATAACACAAATGGTGATATTTATAGAGCATGTATAAGCTGCTATTTTCCTTAAAGTGAATAGTTTGGTAAATAACTCAAATTTCAGTCTGTTCCTCTTAGCTTAGAATAGCACGTGAGTTGTATGCACTACTTTTATGGAGTTTTTTTTGTTGTTGTCTTTCACAAAAAAAAAAAAAGAAATATATGATATGAGGGTGAGTAAATATTGACAGAATATTAATTTTTGGTGAACATCTCTTTTAAAGCCACCAGTGCTTCCATTGCAGTCTCATATATGGCTTTGATTTAGCACTTTGTAATTGTTTTATAGGTGCTAAACCTGCAAAAAAGGGAACATTCTCAGAACTTCCCTAATGTTCTGGCAAGGTTCTCTCAAAGTTATGAACAAACGTTCTTCCAGTAACATTAATACAACATCCGTTCAAAGTTATCTGGTCTGTAATAATGTTCTCAAAATGTTAGCACAAAATTTTTTTTACATTGTTCATGGAACGTTTTTTTTCTCTCTGAAATGTTAGTTGGATATTCGTCTAACATTTTTACTTTTTTTCAGAATGTTCATGGAACTTTCAAAAGTAACACACCCATAATGTTTGCAGAATGGAATGTTCCTTTAATGTTTGCATAAGATTTTTTTTTTTTATATTTAAAAAAACATGGCATTTTGAATGTTCAGAGAACATTCAAAAATAACATTGTCATAACTTTATGGGAGCATTAGCAAAACGTTCTTAGAACATTTTATTGTTAGCTGGGAATATGACAAAAAAGACAATTGAGCACAGCCACAGGCATTACAACCACACACTAAAAAAAAAAAATATAAATAAATAAAAAATGTCCTGGTAATTTTCCATCAGGACATTATCCATTTCTGTTAACCCTAAAACACAATTCAATGCAGTACAATACATAATTCAAAATACAGGTAAAACACCTGTAAAAAATCAATATGGAAAATTACTTCATATTAATACACTACATTGTGTCCTATGTTTACGGACATTTTTTAGAGTGCAGCATTGTGCAAAACTTGCTTTCTTTTAATTATTGAGGTGGAATTTGAATTAAATTAGCTCTACAGGATGTTGAATTGGAATTTGAATCAAAATGACAGGAAGAGGAATTTACTGAATTGCAGTACTAAGAAATTCACTACAGTCACAGAAGAGATTGCATTAGTTCCCATTCCCAATATACCATATTATTTGTAATTCCATAAATTCAATTACAGACTACAGTTCAATTTCAAGAATTTAAAGGCCATTCTATAGGGTATACATTTCTTATCATAATAAATTAGCAAACTCTAACAGTGTATCCTTTAAGATGCAGTTTTCATTCTTTTCCGCTAAATTAATCAGGCGTTCAGAATCTTCTTTCCTGATAGTGACATCTTGTGGTCACAGCTCACAATTAACCTTTTCATATTTTTGGTAAAATTATTAGATCCGTTTCAGTCTCTTATACTCAGTAACTTGGCCTTTGATTGTAACACTAGGTCATTTTGTCTTCATTTAACTTCCTTGGTTAGTGTCTGGGATGTTAAGCTATATTTGTGCAATAAAGTAACTTAAATATCAACCAAAAGAGAGGGACTAGTTGAAGAAGTATTCCTGGTACATCAAATCTTAGTTCATTTTCTTTTGTAATTTTGTAATTTTCATTATATATTTTGATGTTTTTGTTCATAGATTGCATAGTAATATAGTGGTTTTTTTTTTAAATCTTAAAATACTTGTTTAAACCTGTTTTTCACTGTTGTGATTTTCTGAACGTAGCAAGTTTTGTCATCAAATTGTGAGGACATTGTTTTTTCTTTTTCGGATTTTGTGGTCTAGACCGAGCCTGTTTTTGATGTTAAAGTATGAATGTGTGGAATGGATTATATTGAATAAAATGTGTATATAATGATACTTTACATGCCTGTGTATTTTTTTTGTACACTATGTGTTTAACAGTGCCTTTAACTAAAATTAAATTCCAGTCAAATTAAATGTATTCAGTCTATAAACTACACTGGCCCCATAAACAACATAATCCCACCTTATTTTCCATGTCATAGTCAATACTGAGATAATTTTGTTAACAATATTGAATGGAAAAATGTTTGGAATTCCTTATTAACTTATCAAAGGTAAGTGTTAGATTATTGCATACAATTTTTCCCAGAAAAAAATATTTAAAATGTTTAAAATAGATAAGAGACAAACTTGCTTCACATGAATCTGCTCCTGCTCAATATATTGTTTGGGACTGTATATTTATAAAATGTCTCCACTCAGAATAGGCGGGGTTGTAGCGCCCTCTGTGTTAGTGATAGTAATACACCTTGGCAGGGCGTGCACGTCAGCCGACGGCGCTTTTAACTGGACTGCTGCCTAAATGAGGATATTATAAATGAACTGAGATGACTTATCTCGCAAACACAGGGAAACTCTTTGGGCAATAGTCGTCACTTCAACTCTATCTCCCATGTTGTTGATAAACTCGGGAATTTGCTTTTCCACATGGGCACTTTCTCATCCAAGCTCTCCAGGAGAAACATTGTGACCGTGAAGCCCAAAGAGTCTGATGACGGCAGAGCGAACCGGGACCTGACCGAGAGCCAGACTCGGGTCATTAAAAATGCAGTTCAGAGGGTCAGCCGGGAAGTTCAGAGGGCGTCTGTCATCACCGAGGGAGGCAAGTGATGAGAGTTTCATTGCTGTTTTCAACACTGTCCGTGCTGAGGTAAAGTTTGGCATGGTCCAATGACGGTTTTGTTTATTAACTTTCAAGGCGGGTCAAATGATGTCAGGCATTTGGTTACAGCATAACTTTTAGTGACAGTTATATCTATGTTTTCATATAAGAGAATAATTAATTCACAGTTAATTACAGGGGATTTGTCACTTATAAGGTGCGAATTAAGGTTTGAATCCCCTCAAAGGAGGTCTAAAATAACATAAAATGATGGCAACAAAACATCAACAAAATATAAGTATTCATAATTTTACAAGTTGTCATAATTTATAGGCTATTTATAGATGTACACAACACAAAAATATAACAGAAATCATTAATGCTAGTTTGACTCTTCTGAAACTCAATGAATAAACAACACTTAAAGTCACCATGAAATCAAAATGGACAATTCTTATTTTTTTATGGAATATTGCAGTATTTATTATAAATTATTTATCCATGCACATTATTATTTTTTAAAATTCACGTGCCCTCGTAATCTTTAATCAAAATAATTTTCCCTCCTTTTGCAATGACAACTCTTCTCTGATGACGTTACTGACGCGAGGGCGGGACATCCGTTTTTTTTTTTTTTTCCTGTTCAAGAAGCTGTTTCACTCAGATAAACATCATCACCACAATAGGGAAGAAAACGCTATCACAACTTCTGTTTTAATTCCCACTTTTTAAACGTCATTTAGGGTTAGCTGACTGTGGTTCGACAAAAGACAACTTTGGCTACACTAATTTACTGACAGGAAAATTACTCACAGGAATTAATTAAAAAAGTTAAACCCTCTGAAACTGACTGAATAAGCATCATACTTAAGATTTTTCCAGATATGAGGAAAGCAGGTAAGCACTCTGTCCTTTAGACCTTATATATTCACCAGGGATTTCTTCAGCAAAACTAAATTCAATATTTACAGTGTTATCTGTTCCAAGAACATTTGTAGACAACATGACCAAAATAGTAAAATTTGACAAAAATACAGATACAGTTGTTTCGGTGGAAATTTATGTACACAATTTGTCATCGTTTTGCGTGCACCCTCAAAATGACCTGTTAGCTTGGGAACCAATATTAGTTCAATTTCGACAATTTCAACTCATTATTAGTGGTCACACCCAAAAAATGAATGGCCTTTTTTCAGGAAAATAATTTGACAAATCAAATTTGTCAAACTGAATGAGACATAAAGCTTAGAAAATGTAAAATGGTTAATATAAGATTTTATAGAATGAGCCTTCCAGCAGAGATCAATTTTTGAGTGAAAAATCCAACTCAAAAATAAATTTAGACGAATTTATTGGTCTTGTTCAACAAGTTTATTTGGGTTACATACATAAATGTGTTTAAACTTCATGTTGAACAGGTTTCATATAGATGTGGCCACATGGACCACTCACGTACTCACTAGGTGAGCAATATGAATATTAACGCACTTCCAAGAATGATATGACATGGCCAGTATTTCACTGCTGTCTTTGTCATGGCAACCCCTGTACAGTATTTAATAGAGTGTCATCAGAGGACTTGTTTCTTTAGAGAATGCATTATAATGATTTGAATCTTACTATTTTATTTCAAGCCTCTTGGACGTAAAGGGGTTGAGTGGGCAGAACAAAGCCGGTGGAATTCATTACGAGGCCTCTCTGCGTCGTCGATTGGGATGCTGCAGATTGGGGGCTAATTTGCTCACCGTTGTTTTGGTTGCCAACCGTGCTGGATGGCTGCGAGGAAAGCAATTAAAGATTTTGTCTTATAGCCAAATGAAGAGCAATTAAGAGGAATGAATTCAGCCTCTTTATTTCACAATCACACTGAAGAGCTGTTGGTGGTTAGATTAGCATAAGTGCTGGCAGCGTTCTTTGTTCCCAGTGTTTTTCCAGCCTTTGACCCCTAGTAACTTACACACAAATCTACTGTTAGCCATAGTAGTAGAGCTCACAAAGTATCTTCAAATTCAATATTGCACATTTTGGGCCCTATCATACACCCGGCGCAATGCAGCGCCAGATGCGACGCAAGTGTTTTTTGCTAGTTTCAGCCCGACGCAGTTAGCATTTTCACGTCCTGCGCCGCGTTGTTTAAATAGCAATGCATTTGCACCCATTTGTGCGCCCATGGCCGTGCTGGTCTGATAACGAGGTATGTTCAGGTGCATTGTTGGCATGTTGCCAACAACTGAAACCTGGTCTAAAGTAGGTATGTGACGGTATCAAGTTTTCATGTTGCGATAATTGCTGAAGCTTTTATCACGGTATACGGTATTATTATGATATTGAAATAAGTTGAAAAAAAAAAGTGTTTTCATAGTATAACAGGTTTAAGAACTCTTTTTCTTATAACAACAAGAACTCTGAATGTTTAAATACAATAACACAATACACAAAAAAAATTATAAAGTAAAATTTTCCAAACAGATTAAAGTGCAAAAGAATTATTATAATTATAAAGAACAACAGGTAACACTTTACAATAAGGTCTCATTATTTAACGTTAGTTAATGCATTAACCAAGATTAAGTATGAGCAATAGCATTTGTTACAGAAGGTATTATTTGTTGTTAATGTTAGTTAAGAAATACAACTGATCATTGTTAGTTTTAGCTCAGGTCCATTAAATAAGTTAAAACTTTTGATTTTAGTAATGTTATTAAACATTAACTAAGAAATTAACTAAGATTAATAAATGCTTCATTATATAATAAATGCTTTAAATATTTTTCATTGTCAGTTTGGTAATAATGAATTAACATGTTAACTAATGAAGCCTTATTTTACTAAGTTTTACTGAACAGTAACAAATAATCAGAACATTTTCAATCATTAGGGCATGTTGTAGTAGTCCAGATTTAAAATATAAAAATGTTTAAGTTTGAAAATAAATAGCCTATTAAGTCTTTAAGTATTAAGTATTTGGTGCTGTGATGAACAACATTGCGAATCCAAAAAACTGAATGGCTGTTTGAAGCATTTTAAATACTGTTCAGTAGCGCAGCTGCTTTGTTTACGGGGTTTCTGGGGTAACCGCTTCATTTCTGCTGTTCCATCAGCGCCCTCTGCTGTCAGAAAGTGAACGCGCACTTTCATTCAGCGTGTCTCCTTCACTTGTTCTGCCATGTGCTTCTCGTGCACGTTGGGTTTGTTTACATGAGTGCGCGTGTCCCTTTGACGCAGCATACAGCGGTGTTGTGCATTTTATACGGTTGATGGGGAAAGTCTTCTTAAAATGCATTGTAAAAATTTTAATAATTCGTAATAAATAATTATTCACGGTATTTTGAAGTGCCCGTGATAACAATATCATGTATATTCATTATCGTGATATATCGTATTACCGAATATCGGCACATTGTTATTTAAAGAGCGCGTTAGTAATATGCGCCTATAGGCGGGTGCATAAGGCGCGTACACTCTGCTTATTACACGCACAGGGATGCACAGCAGCACACAAACATGCTAAATATTAAAAATAAAAGGATTACAATGTAAAAGATTATTATTGCGTGTATAAAGATAAAAATGCTTTGCTGGATTTTTGTAATCTCGCGCACAAGCAGATCCGTTTCCTCGCTAGAGAAGCATTCAGTTTTTCTGCTTGCAAATTTCGCTGTGTAAATAGCGAATCCGCCATGGTGCGAACGCAACTGGCTTTTAAAGGGAATGGGAGATGAGACTCTGATTGATTTATTGCACGTTACGCCCAAAACACACCCATTACTCATTAAGAGAATAGGGACAACACTTTTAGGCCATGCGCCGGGCGCGCCGACCATTTTTCACGTCGTTAAACTTGCAAAAGTGAATTCGGACACACCCTAAGTGCACTTGTGCCATGTGCTTTAGACCATGCGCTTAGATCATTAAAATAGGGCCCTTTGTGTTTAAAGGGGCTATATGTAGAATTCAGAAACCCTTGTTATTAGCGACACCGGTGGCCGTTAGGTGAACTGCAGCCAGAAACTTACTGCTAGTGCTCGCACTCGTGCACACGTAACGTACAGAGACTGAACATGATTCAATGCCGCGATATTCTCACGGCGAAGTTCTTTTCCGTTCTTTGCTTAGAAGTAAAAAGAAGTTGGAAATACCTTTGCAGCGATATACTTTTAATGAACATCCAGATGCTGTCCACGCTGCTGAAATTGATGTTTAGATGAATATGTAAATATGTGCTGCGTGCTTTCCTCTCAATAACAAAATAAACACACAACAAAAAAGACATTGGTGAGAAAGCAGCAGTTAAGAAAGCAGAGTTTGAATTAATCCCTTTCTTTGCATGACACATAGACTTTATAATACAGAGTAGCTCTTTCGGCATTATCCTGAACATTGTATAAGCATTCATTTCATGTGTCATTGAACGGAAGAGAGGCTCTCTGGAGCACACATAAATTTCCTTTTGATTTTTCCTGACAGAAAAGTGAATGAACAGCGCTCTTTTCCACTCTCATTAGGTGCCCTTGAGCAAGGCACCTAACCCCCAGTCGCTTCCTGCAAAAATGGTTGTCCACTTCTCCAGGTGTGTGTGTTCAATACTCACTGCTGTGTGCACTTGGATGGGTGAAGAGCACAAATGTATGGGACACCATACTTGGACACATCACATAACAATCGGTCTACAGACTTTCATAGACAACCTAGGAAGTCAAGGAAGGTTTCTTTTTTCATGTTTCGTTACAAGCTGTCCACACATTGGCAACATAAAAGCGATTAATACATAAAAATTCTTACATATAGCCCCTTTAACCTATATCTTTAATTTATGATCTGCAGAGCAGGTCATATGGCGCCACCACCTAAAACAAGTTTTCCCTCCGCAACTGCGTAGGAAGAACTGAGGTTGAGTTACGGCAGTGGTTGTGTTAATTGATGTAGTGATCTATATTTTAAAGCCCATAATTAAGTCTTTGAGTTCCCGCAGTAATGACTCGCCCTTGCCTTGTCAAATGTGTCTGCAGACGAGCGATTCTATGTAATGAAGAAGGTTTCCAAATGCCTTCTGTCCATTTGAGACCCAGGCTTGCTGTTGCATATCAGCTCTAGATTTATTACTCTGTTGCTGGAGCAGCCGAAGAAACTCTTCCTGTGACGTGCCTGCACTGTCATCCTGGAAGAATAGGAGTGTTGATTTAATGGAAATGCAAAGACTATTTCCTGTTCATTATTGCTGATAATTAGATGACCTTGAGCATGGCTAGGGCAGTTTCATTAGACCAATTTGCATGTTCATGTCTGATAAACATGCACATTATATTAAGAAACAAACTGGGTTGTGGAAAGTGACAAATATATTATTAAATCATCTACCGCCTCACACCGTGTTTACACCAGACGCGAGCGGCGCGATGTGATGCTACAAAAGCAAATAGAAGCCATTATAAACAGTAATGCTGTCTACACTGGATGCAGCGTGGCGCGACACGACAAATTCCCGACAGTAAACTGTTGCCCTATTCTATTTCTGATGTACTTCTGAACAAATGGAACAAAACAAAGAACAAATGGATTTGCAATGGTCGATTTTGTCGGGTCTAGTGTAGACAGCCGCAAGCTCAACCCACCCTCAATCACTGTAGCTGTAGCAGAGGCCTGGAAGTGTTTGGTTTGTGTTGTCCACTTTGCATGCACTTCTAAAGGATGAGGACTCGTGCTTGAATTGATACGGTAAAACCGACGGCATTGTTACTGTTCATATCACCATGTATGGAGTGTGGAGGAATGTGGAAGAATCCTCCGGAACTGAAATTCAGATGGTAATGGGCGTTTCGTTTTTGATGCACACTCTAAGCAGTAGACCAATCAGACTGACTGGGTCATCTGATCAATCAGAGCAGAGTAGGCTCTTGGAAAGGAGGAGTTTAAAGAGACCGGATCCTTCATCAACAGTTTTAGACACTGTGAGAAAAGTGGTGATGCTGCAATATATATTATGAGAAAATGAAAGTGTTTTTTGACCTTGGATACATGTAAACCTATTGTAGGAGACCTCCAAAACTAAATTAGGAACCATTAAAATAGCAAAATGGGGCACTTTAAAGGGGTTGTAAGTAGGGCTGCACAATTAATTGAATTTCTAATTGCGATTATGGATGCCACGATTTCATAAACGTTCAAAGACGTGATTACAAAAAAAATCCACTTACATTATTCTGCGTGCTTAAGAGGCGTGTTTAGAGCATGTTACATTGAGAGAGGCGAATCATGACTACTTCAGAGTGTAAAAGGTCTAACCCAGCACAAAAGGAACTACCAGTGACCTAAGTGTACGCTGATTGGTCGAATGAACGCGAAACACCAGCACCCGCCGTGTACACAGCCTATATATTTACTCCACGAACTAACTCTACAAACATGGTAAACAGTGATAGATGGACCTCTCAACCTTACGCTAAGGATAAAATCCAGCGCGACTTTGAGCGGACCAAGCAAAACATGATTATGTATTTCTGCACAGCTAGTGACATTAGGTATCAACCACACGGCAAAAGCAAATACTTTTTCATATACTGTGTACTTTCTTTGTATATCAGTTCTATCTAATAACATATTAGACAGGACTGTTAAACAGGCTCTGGCTGAGCTGTTACGTCACAAGCACAGTTTGCGTCACTTCAGAGTTCCTACTGCCGGTGCAAATGCAACCAGGAAAATGGCCCTAGGTGAACATTAGTTCTCAGGGAACCACGCTGGTGGCTAGTTCCTATAACTAAGTTCCTAGAACAACATGGTGTGAAAGCCCTTATTATTATTACATGCATATGTTTACTTTTTTTTAATTTAAAGAAGAAACCAAACCAATGTATAGTTGACATTTGAGGCTTAATGCTATAGAAAAGCAATAAAAAAATTTCAGGAAGAGTGTTTTCAGCTTGTTTTTTATTTTTACATAAAATATGGCATGCAGTTGATTCAAACAATGGTATAAATCTGTTCAAAACATAATTCAATGTCATTGTACTAATTGTAATTAATAATCGGAAATTACAATTTCAAGGGAATAATCGACAATTATGGTTTCTGTTATAATCGTGCAGCCCTAGTTGTAAGTGAATTATTTGGAATAGCATGCATAAAATATCCATACAACCTGACAGATATCACTGAAATATGTGTCGTAAGAATCACTGTATCTGCGTCTTAACCTGCTTTTTGCCTGGCTGTCATTGTGTGCATTCAGATGTTCAGATCCTAGAATGACCCCGTGAAAGGATGTGACCTGCTTTCAGAAACTTTGGGCACTGATCAAACATCTAATCTAATCTAATCTAATCTAATATAATATAATATAATATAATATAATATAATATAATATAAATTTTCAGTCACCAGAAAAAGGTGTGATACTCCTTTCATGGTAATTTTTAAATAAAATGCCATTTGAATAATGAATCTTTAGCAATTACTTGTTGTTTCGGTTTAATCTACCATATAATTACTTACTCATAACACATAATTACAGTTACACCCATAGTTTCAAAACAATAGCACTTAAACTACATTTAAATAAAAATCTCACAATGGCATATTTACATTACAAGACAAGATTCTTGTCACTAGAGGGCTCCCTTTACCCATAAAATTCCTTAGAGAGCGAAAGAAATAAGAGGCCATCAGTTTAGTGTTTTGAAAAATGCCATGCATCTTAAAAGCATTAGCAGTATTATCAGTATGGCGTATGTGAAGAGTTATGCTTTGTTTGAAGAATGTTCTGACATAGCTGTAATCTAGGGTAACAATGATTCAGTGCAGATAAACTCAAAGTGCTGTAAATGATTGTTTGGAAAACAGATAATAAATAACAGAAGAAGAAGGATCTAGAAAACAAAAATATTAAATGTGTTTACTCAACTTGGACGAACATAACAGCGTTGGTTGGCTCAACCAACAATATATGCTTTGGGTGGGACTATATGTTTGACCATAAACAGAGAGGGCATATCTAAAAACATCACTATTTTAAAATTTGTTGCCACTATAGTGGATGTTTTCAGCCACTTAGCTAACTTCCACCACAAATTTATCCATTTATTATACCACCCAAATTCCTTCAATTAGATGCCCTTTTAACAAAACCCTGCCCTCCAGAGACATGATGTCATGCCAGCAAATCAGAACATGTAAAAGGCAGTGAGCTAGAGAGCATTTCTGATTGGCTAAAAAGGGTTGAGTGGTTATTAACACTGATTTTTGTTGTTTACAGAGTCTAGCGCTGTCACAGAGACATACGCTACATCTTTTAGTCAGACGGGTGCTAAAATAGATATTTACAGAATACAGAATAGATACAGAATAGATATTTGTGTTCCACCGCACTGCTTTGAAATCGTTTTCTGTGTGAACATGCGCTATATGGAGGTCTTTGTCCGTTACATCAGGTCTCGCAGCTTTTTCATTGTTTTGTGCATGAGCCAGGGTTTTTATAATAAAACTTAAACCCTTGTTTGAAATCAAAAAACTTTAACTTAAAATAAATAAAATATAAAAAATTATTTTATTTCAGCTAGTTGCCAAAGTAACATTTTTCATTTTCATTTAGTTGAACTTGATGTACTAAAAAACTAAAACTGAAATAAAAATGAATAAAAACTGTAGAGACATTTAAAATACACGCAGCAAAAATCAATAATCCTAAAACTTTAACTGAAAATAAAATGAAAACAAAAAACAAAAACTAAATTAAAATATTAATAAAAACTATAATTGTATCTCAGTGATACTAAAATAACACTGGCATGAGCTGTGGTTTTTTAAAATGGCGTGTCAAGTTCAACTTTTAAAAATGTGTCTCGATATATTCTGATATATATTCTGCATTCTGCTTGGTTGGTCTCTTGGTGAATTTCCTCCTATAAAGGCCCTTTCACACCAAGAGTGATAACCAGAAAGATAACTATAATGATAACTACTAGCATCCACAAAGCACAATATCGTTCTTTTTATTATTAGCACGCGTTGCAGTTTTGTTGTAAATTCTCCACCTCTTTAAAGGGTTAGTTCACCCAAAAATGAAAATAATGTCATTAATTACTCACCCTCATGTCGTTCTACACCCATAAGACCTTTGTTCATGTTCGGAACACAAATTAAGATATTTTTGATGAAATCCGATGGCTCAGTGAGGCCTCTATTGCCAGCAAGTTAATTTACACTTTTGGTGCCTAGAAAGGTACTAAAAACATATTTAAAACAGTTCATATGACTACAGTCGTTCAACCTTAATATTATAAAGTGACGAGAATACTTTTTGTGCACCAAAAAAACAAAATAATGACTTTTCAACAATATCTAGTTATGGGCGATTTCAAAATACTGCTTCGAATCTTTTGTTTCGAATCAGCGGTTCGGATCGCGTGTCAAACTGCTGAAATCACGTGACTTTGGCGCTCTGAACCACTGATTCGAAACAAAAGATTCGAAACCCGTAAGACTTTCGTTAATCTTTGGAACACAAATGAAGATCTTTTTGATGAAATCTGAGAGCTTTCTGTCCCTCCATTGACAGCTATGCAACTACCACTTTGAGACTTCAAAAAGTTCACAAGGAGATCGTAAAACTAATCCATATGAATTGACTGGTTTAGTCCAACATTTTAAACTTAACAGAAACTCAACCAAACCTTCTTGACGTGCGAGAACAAACCTCATTGGTTCTTGTGGAAGCTCAAACGTGCTACGTAACACACGAGAATGAATGTAGCTGCGTAGCTGTCTATGGAGGGACAGAAAGCTCTCAGATTTCAACAAAAATATCTTCATTTGCATTCCGAAGATGAACGAAGGTCTTACGGGTTTGGAAAGACATGAGGGTGAGTAATTAATGACAGAATTTTCATTTTTGGGTGAACTAACCCTTTAAGTGTGTTGGAAAATGGAAAAATACAGAAATGATTAAATGGCTGAGCTAACCCTATATTTATCTGTCAAACAACTTACTGGCCACCATGCGAACAGCTCTAGGCTTTGGGCCAGGTCAGATCCATCCCCCTCTCCTCAGTGTATGGTCTGTCATTGCTCTAAAGATGGGAGTGTGATTGTTAGTCACGAATCGTGCCAGATATAGCGTTTGACATTTGAGCCTATTAAATCAAGAGAGGAGCATCTACTCACCTTGAGATGATCCTTGATAAAGCATTCATTAAATTTATCTTATTGCTTTTCCGGACTTTTTGTTATATCGTTTCCCTTCAAGGTTGTGTGCTGTAAGATTAAAGACCTTTAATGCATTTTTTTTTTTTTTTTTTTACATAGAAATGGATTAAAGCAAAGGTCTGATCAGTCCACCAATAGTAAATTAGACAGACAGGAATGATAAGGAACACAAGGTGAGCCCCAATCAACAACATAAAGGCTGCCTATCCATATGAGGATGATTTATCCTTCCAGGAAGAGGAAATTGGGCTCATTGTAGCGTGTGTAAATCCGGATTTATTCCCTCAATGAACCGGTGAGGTATAATGAAACACTCTGTGAATTGATTAATATCTGCCTCTAAATGTCAGGTGTCAATCTCAGTTATTCAAGGTTAAAAACAACATTTTCTTTGGAGTGCAACACTTGCATGCTGCTTTCACTGTTTAATCACAGGTGTGTAAGCATGATTCATGCCTTTTGTCGCAATAACTCGTGCCAGCATTTAAAAAAATTGTTATGTAATGGTTATGCAATGCTTAATTTTTATGTAATTCAGACACACTTGGTCCAGGCACATGCATTTTTTTTTCTTCTAAGACAATTTGAAACTGTTGTCATATTTCTCTTTTATGCTTCAAACTATGTTCATAATAAATAGGTTTCTATTTTATATTTCTGTTAAACTTTCATGTCAGAGTTATAAGAAACTAATAAGAAAATGCTAAGTAGGACTAGTCTATATTGAATATTAACAATATACAATATATTCAAAATATTCACAATAATTTTGCTGTCAATCAATGATTGTAATATGGTTTTTATTTGGACATAAAGTTAAAGGGGTCCTTGATTACGATTTCACTTTTTTTAACTTTAGTTAGTGTGTAATGTTGCTGTTTGAGTGTAAATAACATCTGCAAAGTTACGACGCTTAAAGTTAAATGCAAAGGGAGATATTTTCCTTTACAGAAATCACTTTTTTAAGGACTACAACAAACGGCTGGTAGGGTCTACAACGAGTTTCTTCCTGGGTTGGTGACATCACAAACCCCAAAATTTACATAAACCCCGCCCCCGAGAACACGTAACAACGGGGGTGAGGCCATGTTGGGCTGCTTTAGAGAAGAGGAAGAGTTGTTGTAGTAGAGTGTTGTTTCCATGCCGTCATTTTACGCCGGACTGCTTCACAAACGAGGGTCAATTCAACACTAGATTTGCACAAAAGATTAACATGACGGCACATGCTAGTCGATGAGTTGAATCAACTCCACAGCAACTACATACATTTATCCACTAACCATTCAGAAACATCCAGTTGCATTCTAAAAGTTGTAACTTCTTCCTGAGTCTCTCCATCAGTGTCCGACTCCGGTTTGAACAATGTAAGGCTGAACACCGTTACTGACAATCGTCATTTTGACTGCGTGAGATTCTCCAGCTTTGTTATTGTTGAGCAACTGAAGCGCGAGCTGTTAAAGCTCCACCCTCTTTTAGAAAGTGAGCCAGGAGCAGCAGCTCATTTGCATTTAAAGGGACACACACAAAAATTGTGTGTTTTTGCTCACACCCAAATAGGGGCAAATTTGACAAATTATAATAAATGATCTATGGGGTATTTTGAGCTGAAACCATCAATCCATCCATCCATGCAACTGCAACTGCTTAGAAACCATTCAAGCATACCTATGCAACCACATAGCAACACCTTAGCAACCTCCTTGAAACACTCCAGCAACCACGCAAACTAAGCTGGCTGAGCGTTGACTGTCAGGCCAGGCAGATGCATAGATGTCTAGAGCCAGAGTTTGTCATGTGACTTTGAGTCAGTGTCAGTGAGCAATGAGGCCCATGATTATAATGACAATATATGAGCTTTCCAATTAGAGCTCTATTTTTGCACTGGCAGAAGTGAGGTATTACATCCCTAATGTGTCATATTTTATTCAAGACCTATAACTTCTCTGATAGATACTTTCAGCAGAAATGTAGTTTAGGTTCAATTTGAGAGCGGATGCTATTAATCAGACATTTGACAAGGTGTAGTATATTTAGACAATTATATTCCAGTCCTGTTCTATTAACAAAGAGAACCTGGTCTTCATCAATCAAGGGTCCTTTCAGGTCTTCAGCGTTTAACAGCATTTTTGGTCTGAGTCTGTGTCATGTCTTGCTGTGTTTACAGTCTTGTTGTGACTGTCCTGTTCCCTACTGTAGCTTCACTATGTGGTACTAATGAAGGCCATTAACACATGCCACAGCAGCTAGACATACTTGAGACTCTGACTTTTACACACACACTTGAGACTCTGACTTTTACACACACACACACACACACACACACACACACACACACACAAAGCCTTGACAATCTTTACAGTCTCCAGCTTGGAGATCTGTCTGAACTTATAAGAATGACCTTTGTATTACTGACAGGGCATTGGACATGACATCTAGAGAGAATTGTGTAATCGACTCCTGACGGTGTTTTACATTATCTTTGGAAGATTTGTACATTTTCAGATTTTACATTTTACATTTTCAGGTCACGATGTAGTAAAACGTGGGAAGGAATTATTATATCGTGCACACAATTTACTTAAAACGAGGGAATGAATTAGTAAAATTTGCTGATACATCCAACATTACTCTAATAGTGGGTAGCAAAAAGATAAACTTCAAAGTCAGTACTTTAAATTATTTCAATATATACTTTATATTTTAGTATATTTTAAAATGTAATTTATTCCTGTGTTGTCAAAGCTGAATTTTCAGCATCATTACTCCAGTGTCACATGATCCTTCAGAAATCATTCTAATATGCTGATTTGGTGCTCAGTTATGATCAATTATTATTGGTGCTCAATTATTGGTTCTTATTATTATGAATGTTGAAAAACATTTCTATATATATATATATATAATAGTAAGTACCACTGAGTAACATATTCCTTTAATCTGTTAATCAGAAATAAATATACAACTTTATTTTTATTTTTAATGAGTTACCTTCATCCACAAATTTTAGTTAAGAAATTTCTCTAGTAGCATCTGTACTGAATGGACTCACACTGTGAGTAACAGGCGTGACGCTTCCATCAAATCCACTGAAGTGCAACCATCTGGCCGTAGCAGAGAGACTCACACACCTCAAATCACCCAGGCTGGGAACTGTAGGAAATGAGCTCGCAGTCCGACTGATGGCTGACGTTTCATGAAAAAGTGCATGAACATTTCTGAATTCCTTTCATTCCATCAATGAATTATTGAATGTTCTCTTTTAGAGAATGATCAGGAGCCACTTTTTCTGGAATGTGTATGTCATTATACAGTGTCTTTTTAAGCACAAACCCCTTATAGAGTTCTTTGCTTAGGAGCACATTGGCTGTAATTAAACCTTCATTAAACCTTCAGATCGATTGACTTTGTCCTCTTAGCAGTCCTTAGGTCAAAACCTTTACATTTCAACCTGTGGCATATATGTACATTATATGTACTTATATGTATTGACACAATTTTCATGATTCGATTCGATTTCCATTCACATGCTTGCGATTCGATTCGATTACGATTTCGATTTGATTCGATATCAATTATTTTGGATGTAGTATTTCAGTTACAGTACATGGCAAATTTTCTAGAGGAAAAAAATCTCTCAACTAATGCTGTAAACTACACATGGGAGTCAGTTGGTACTACTAGTATAATATTGAAGGTTAAAATTTACTTATTTATATACAAACACTTAAATTACACTCAATTGTTTTTTTTTATAATAAATAAAGTTTAGAATTACATAATCATATTTCTACTACAATTCTTTTTTTTTTAAATATAAACATTTAAATCGTGGCTGTCATAACTGATTTATTCAAACATGCATTAAATATTGAAGAACATTATAATGAATATATAACGGTGCATAGCTTTATTTATCAGAATGCTGCTTTCTAGAGTTCACTTTTCTAGCTGACTAATGCGTTTATGGTCACTGAATATGTTTTTCTGAGGTAAATGTGACTTTACGTGACATTGTTTACAAGCTGTTTTATTGACGTCTTTCCAAAGTTGAAACACTGATTGAGCGATTACACGAGACATGATATGGATTTCGGTAAGTTGTACTGTATATTTTGACATACCTTCAGATGTTTAGTCATGTTTATTTCGCGCTGTAACTGGTATTAAAGCGGAGAGGATGTTCACATGCGCTCCATGCTGCCGCTTCTCTTTAAGGGGCCATTCACACAGAACGCGTCTTTGCGTCTAAAAACGTGAGACGCAGTGCTCAGGAATGGTTTTTAAAAAAGCGCAGCGTAAAACACTCGAGACGCGCTTTTGAGACGTGATGCAATAACGACAATAACGGAAATAACAGAAATAGGCAAACAGCAGAACTGATAGATACGAGTTTTGACATGGAAAAAAAGAAAATAAGATAATAATGAGCGCCTCCTCCGCCATGTTGCCGTCAAATAAAACAGTTGTCATGCCAACTTGCTACTGTAAACAAAAGCTCGCAACGCTTGCCCCGCCTCCGAGTTCTTCTGATTGGTCCATTGTTTTGGAACTGACATTGATGAGCGGCGCTGCGTGTAAAAGTTGAAATTCTTTTAACTTGACACAGCGTCTTAAAAACGCAGCGCTCATGTGCGAGGCACTGCAAAAGACGCGAGACGCGAGCGTAACGGTCATGCACGTCCGTCAAGCGCGTGTTTACATGGGAAAGTAGCGCATTGGAATAGAAAAACACGTCCTGTGTGAACGGCCCTTTTCTGAGGCGCTATAGCGATCTGTCACGCCATATTAAACAGCGCCAAAACGGTTCTTATTTTTTGAATCTCATAATAAGATGGATGTCATTTGAAATCTGAGACTTTGCTTCATATCAAAAGTAACAAAGCACAAAGATTACTGCGATTTATTGGATGGGAGGCGCGCTACATGTTCTGTTCATTCATCAACTGAAAACAGACTAGACTAATCGATTCTTGGGATTTAAGAATCGATATCGGTTCGTAAAAATGAGAATCGATTAAAATCGAGAAATCGATATTGTTTACCCAGCCCTAATGTAGCCTACATATAAACCTGAGAAACATTTAATTTAAAATTTGTTTTGTAATTGGCCTGTCTTTAGATAGAAAGAGTAATAATATCAAATTCAGATTTTTTTCCCCCTCTAAAATTGTCAGTGGGCCTCTAGCTCTCCCTAGTGGCCCCTGGGGATCAGTTTTGGATGGACATGGGGGTGAGTAAATGAGTTTCATTTTTGTGTGAATTAACCCTTTAGGTTCAGCTGATCTTGACTAGATAAACAATTCTTAGTGTCAGCTCAAACATACTGCTCTATCTGTTGCTTTTCATGGTCACAGAACTTCAGTAGGTTGTGATGAGTGGATCATATTTTGAAAGCCATCCACTGGATTCAGACATCATCTTTGTGTGATCATGCAAGAACTTCATAATTAGTGCTTTTACTGGATAACCATAGCAATCTACTGTTCTTACGCTAATGCAAAAACCACTGCGCTGTTTTGAGCCTTGAAAGGATTTTCTAGAGTGTCTGTTCCTCTTCTTTTCCATGGTAACGTAAAACATGTCCTCACAGGTCTGATTGAACTGCCACGAGCAAATCAAATTTCCTGCTAATGGTCTGCAATGCCTAGACGCCTCTTCTTTCCCCACAAGTGTGAGTTATTGTCAGAAAAGGGGTGAATTCAAAGCCTTAATGTATCACACAAAAACAGGCTTTCATAGGGGGAATTCACTAAGAATCAGTTGCACCTACTGATAGCCAAGTTTTTTGTTGTTGTTTTGTTTTAACACGATTTCTGTTTTTTTAGCATCTGATTCACTTAAGGAATTGTGTGAATCAGGTAATGGCACAATTTTCATAGCACAATACTTGACAACTCGCCAGCCAGATTTGCATAGAAAACAGAAAAAGCTCACACACCTTGCTTTAATATAATATAATTTAATAATGATTATCTTAATATTGTGACATTAACAGCACATCGTCAATTGTGGCAGGCTTAATTTGTACAGGCAGAAAAATGTTAGAAGTTAATATTGAAATTACATTTTAGACACAATTTTGCCAGTTTCTTTGTCTATTTTAGCTTTACCAATGTAAATAGTTTGAAAATAGTTTGTCTCTCTGAACACATAATAGGGTGTTTCATTCCTGAATGAAGCGTTTTTGAATGAATCGTTTGAGTGAATGAGTCAATTCAATCACTTGTTCCATTTCTGAATGAATCAGTGTTTGAACAAATTGTTTGAGTAATGATTCAGTGACTCGCTTATAAAAACACTGGCTGTGTATGAAATCACATACTCTCTTGAGTAGGTACTTATTTTAAATAAGTAATTACATAGCAACTGCTTCTGTATAGTATAAATGTGTGTAGCTTGAATGTGATCCGGACATACTGCATTCGCCATATTGACATTATCATGTGACCTACCAGCGTCAGTTGTTGTTGCTTCACTGCCATTCAAAAATCCTCTCCCGTGGCCTATGTTTCAATAAATACATCAAGTTTTTATGATGACAGCCACCATTTAAATGTTTATATTTCAAAAACCAAATTGGAGTTGAAACATAATTATGCAATTATAAAGTTAGTATTATAACTTTATTATTATAAAAACTCCCTTGTGTGTAATTAAAGTGTTTGCTTACAAATCAGTTAATTTTAACCTTCACTATTATAGTAATGTAGACTCCCTGTATAGTTTACAGCATTAGTTGAGAGATTTTTTTCCCTTGAGAAACTTTTCCATGTACTGTACCTGATATATACACTATATTGCCAAAAGTATTAGGACACCCCTTCAAATCATTGAATTCAGGTGTCACTCCCATCACTTCCATGGCCACAAGTGTATAAAATCAAGCACCTAGGCATGCAGACTGCTTCTACAAACATTTGTGAAGGAATGGGTCGCTCTCAGGAGCTCAGTAAATTCAAGCGTGGTACCATGATAGGTTGCCACCTGTGCAATAAGTCCATTTGTGAAATTTCCTCACTACTAAATATTCCACGGTCAACTGTTAGTGGTATCATAACAAAGTGGAAGCAATTGGGAACAACAGCAACTCAGCCACAAAGTGGTAGGCCACGTAAAATTACAGAGCGGGGTCAGCGCATGCTGAGGCGCACAGTGTGCAGAAGTCGCCAACTTTCTGCAGAGTCAATAGCTACAGACCTCCAAACTTCGTATGGCCTTCAGATTAGCTCAAGAACAGTACGTAGAGAGCTTCATAGAATAGGTTTCCATGGCCGAGCAGCTGCATCCAAGCCTTACATCACCAAGTGCAATGCAAAGCGTCGGATGCAGTGGTGTAAAGCACGCCGCCACTGGACTGTAGAGCAGTGGAGACGTGTTCTCTGGAGTGACGAATCACGCTTCTCTGTTTGGCAATCCGATGGACGAGTCTGGGTTTGGCAGTTGCCAGGAAAACGGTACTTGCCTGACTGCATTGTGCCAAGTGTAAAGTTTTGTGGAGGGGGGGTTATGGTGTGGGGTTGTTTTTCAGGGGTTGGGCTTGGCCCCTTAGTTCCAGTGAAAGGAACTCTTAATACTTCAGCATACCAAGACATTTTGGACAATTTCATGCTCCCAACTTTGTGGGAACAGTTTGGGGATGGCCCTTTCCTGTTCCAACATGACTGCGCACCAGTGCACAAAGCAAGGTCCATAAAGACATGGATGAGCGAGTTTGGTGTGGAGGAACTTGACCGGCCTGCACAGAGTCCTGACCTCAACCCGATAGAACACTTTTGGGATGAATTAGAGCGGAGACTGCGAGCCAGGCCTTCTCGCCAACATCACTGCCTGACCTCACAAATGCGCTTTTAGAAGAATGGTCAAAAATTCCCATAAACACACTCCTAAACCTTGTGGAAAGCCTTCCCAGAAGAGTTGAGGCTGTTATAGCTGCAAAGGGTGGGCCAACTCCATATTAAACCATACGGATTAAGAATGGGATGTCATTAAAGTTCATGTGCACGTAAAGGCAGGCATCCCAAAACTTTTGGCAATATAGTGTATGTCCAAATTAATCAATATCGAATCGAATTGCAAGCTTGTGAATTGAAATTGAATCGAATTGTAAAATTTGTGTCAATATCCAGCCCTAGAAGTATGCAATTTCTGATGCAGCCATTCACTTGATTCATTCCTGAATTAATCATTTTTTGAACAAATCGGTTGAATGAATGATTGAATTGTTATGCTGCCAGCTGGCATAACAATGTAACCTGCAGAAAGAGTCACTGAAAAATATCCCTTGTTGCTTTTTATTAAACAGCATAATAAAAGTATTTAATACATTTTTACATTTAATATTAATAATAATAATAACAATTATTCCACAAAGTAATACATTTAATTAGCCTAACATAAAGTCTCCAAGCAACATAGCAGCTTGGCACATTGATATAGAATATCTGGCCACAGGTGTAGGTTTACACTGGCTTTGAACATGACTCAATCAGTCAGAGTTTAGAGAAACTATCCATTTTATAAATGAGGTTTTGCGGTATGTTTTTATCACCTGCAGGCTTTGGTACAGTTTTCCTGTGAGATGTCAAGCCATTGACCTCAGCTGCAAAAGCTCAGTCGGGCACAGTTGTTTCTGCAGACGAGAAGTAAAATTTTAATCGAGGCGATCACGGTCACACCTGCCGCTCGCATGCAGCCACATATATCCCTTAAACCACACACAAACACACACATCGATAACACTTGCGCAAGTAGGCTATTCAGGATGGACCCATGTTTACACACGCAAATGTTCCGCTCTTCTGATCGACGGTGTGCATCAGCCTCCACTGAAGAGAAATTGTGGGCAATAACATTTGACATTATGGATGAATAGTTTTGCATGGAATTTTCAGAATGTATCTCTATGGCAACCAGTAAAACCCAATTTCACCGACACTGAATCATAAATTAGGCCGTAATTGTCGTGTCCACCCAAGTGCTCTCTCTCACCATATTTAGTCACACATGCTACCTCATTCTCACGCTTGTCTCTGCCTTCTCTCTTTCACTTTCCTTTTTTTTCTTCCTTTGGTGTACTGCCACACAAACACACTTCAAGTAGAATTAGAGGGGAATTCATAAAGAATGAATATAGCAACATTTATTTGAAAGCAACGTCTGCATTTTAGCGCCTGTTTCAGTAAAGGAATTATGCAAATCGGGTAACGGTACAAATGGACCCATAAAATCTATACTGAACACAATTTGCATGCCAATTCCCAGTCTTGCAGTTGTAAGTGCACAATTGTAGAGGATACATTAGACGGTACTTTACTGGGACTGTACAGCATTTATCCTCCACTCTTTAATTCTGTAGCTGACATATTAAGCCTGACATATTAAATAATAGTCAGAAACAGTGTTGGGGAAAGTTACTTTATGCAATACAATATTGTGTTACTCCCTAAAAATGTAACCAATTGCATTACTTAGTTACTTTTTATGAAAAGTAATGCATTACATTACTTTTGCTTTACTTTTTCTCACCTGGGTTGGGCTTGCTTGTTTTTTAATTACAACAAAAAAAGGGAAATTTAAAGGCCCTTTCACACCAAAAGTGAAATGAATAAGCCTCAGACTGAAGGAAATGCATATTTACACCTGTACAGTAGAGGGCGCAGCTCAAACAAACCTTTCAGCTGTGCTGCTATTCTAGATTACAGAAGAATAGGATACAGGAGAAGGAAGTTCAAAACTCTTATTTCTAAATCTAATCTAAAGTAATTTTTGATAATTAGTATGGTTGAATTAGATCATTGAAGGTCAACAGCAAAGACATTGGTTAATAAAGTGAGATTAAATACATAAAGTATATTTGTGTAATTTAATACAGTTAATTATTACATGTTTGCGTAAAATTCTGAGATTGCACTTCACTGTTTTTATTCATTTTGAGGAATACTGAATGTTTTTGTGCAAGTGAGATGAGTAAATGCATGTTCACATTTAGTCTAGAACTACAATAACCATCATGTTCACACAGCGCACACAACACCTCTGCACTTTATTTCTCACAACATGGGGACAGGAGAGCTGTCAGTCAATAAATGTGAAAAAGTAACTTGCGTTACTTATTTGAAACTTATTTGCGTAACTTAGATACTTTGTTGTAAATTGAAAAAGTAATGCGTTACTTTACTAGTTACTTGAAAAAAGTAATCTGATTATGTAACTCAAGTTACTTGTAATGAGTTAACACAAATTAATAACATTTCCCACTCTAAATATATCTTAGTAAAATGATATTTAAGTTTTCCATTAATTTAATTTAGTGATGGTTGAAATAAATACTGATTTAGTATACTGATTTAGTAGCATCTGGTTAAACTGGATTATGGCCAGTTTGTGATAAAAAAACTAACAAAAAACGTGTGTGTGTTTTCTGCAAGAATCATGTTTAGGGGTAGGTTTAGGGTTAGGGGATAGAATATACAGTATAAAAATCATTATGTCTATGGAAAGTCCCCATAAAACATGGAAACTCAACACCTGTGTGTGTGTGACAATACCACGAGCAAAAGTGCTGCAACGGTTTAGTGAATTTGTCCCTTAGCTGTTTTAGATACCAAATGGAGAAAAGGAAAGGTACTGCACAGTGAAACAAAGTTTAGTTGAATTAATTTCTCCTATCTGGAGCTTCAGGCACACTGAATCTTGAGAGAGTGTCTGAAATAATTCTCTGGGAGATTAATGAAGTCCACATCGAAATGCCAGTGGTGGGTAATAATTAGAAACTTCAGCATGACAATTATGCATTCTAATTCTAATAGAACGTCAAATCGTCATATTTCTCCACCGGCAATGAGGAAACGAGCAGAAGTCTTGTTGGAGAGCTTTTAAATACCTTCTGATCACGGTTTGAATTATTGCCTTTAATTTTAACTTCTCACACAAGCTGTGTGAGTTATGATGAGCTAAAAACTAATTTGGTGAAGGTACTGAGTTATCACGGTACCAAAATTTCAATAATACTGGTGAAATTCAATTATTCCTTTTATTTTAACTGTTAAATATTAATATAAATAATATCAAAATAGATTTTAAATGATAAATATTAACAAAATGAATTTATTGCATGTAGCTTTCAAGTGTTTATCATTTAAATAAACATAGGATTAGTTCACTTCAGAATTAAAATTTCCTGATAATTTACCATGTCATCCAAGATGTTTATGTCTTTCTTTCTTCAGTCAAAAAGAAATTATGGTTTTTGAGGAAAACATTCCATGATTTTTCTCCATATAGTGGACTTCATTGGGGTACAACGGGGTAAATTGCAGTTTAAATGCAGCTTCAAAGGGCTCTACACAATCCCAGCTGAGGAATAAGGGTCTTATCTAGTGAAACAATCGTCATTTTCTAAAAAAAATAAAAATGTATATATTTTATAACCACAAATGCTCATCTTGCACTGCTCTGCGATGCGCCACGCATTACGTAATCACGTTGGAAAGGTCATACGTGACGTAGCCGATCAGTGTCTACAGAGCGAACGTGCAAAGACTAAGTCAAACGCCCTTTACAACAAAAGTTAAAAGTGGTATGAAGTTGGAGGAGAAAATGAGATGGAGTTTTTCGTCCTACCGCGGTACTTCCGCCTACGTCACGCGTGACCTTTCCAACGTGATTACGTAATGCGTAGTGAAGTCCACTATATGGAGAAAAATCCTGGAATGTTTTCCTCAAAAACCTTAATTTCTTTTCGACTGAAGAAAGAAAGCCATAAGCATCTTGGATGACATGGGGGTGAGTAAATTATCAGGAAATTTTAATTCTGAAGTGAACAAATCCTTTAAAAGACTGGTATCTTTTTGCATTTAAAAGTACTAAAAGTACAATCAACATCTCTATAACTAATATTATCTGTAAGTGTGTTCATGAACATGGAAATGGTTCACAGTCATGGAAATGATTAATGTTTTACGTCAGTCTTCCACCATGCGAATAATCTAGAACATATTTTGTCTCCCTGCAGGCGACTCTGTGCACTCCATGATTGCGACGCAGTCTGGCTCTCGGGCCCTCAGGCACAGGTGGGGCTCAGTGAGGGGCCAAAGCCGAGGACTGGCTGGAAGGGACGCGCCTGTGGCCAAAGATCCTAGAATTAGGTAAGAGTCCCCTGAAGTGACCAACTGCCACCAGACGTACATCACTTGTGTGTTCCCTTACTACCTCACGCTCAAACTGCCATGCCAACCCATCTTCAAGCTTTTTGTGAGGACACCATATGTTACCTTTGGACAAGTGAATACCCACTTAAGGCACATTACACACAACTTATTTGCTATATTTTCATAAAACTTACATTGTTACATGGAACTTATACATGCAATTTTGTTATCTGCACAGAAATGACATGCTTCATCTTGAATGCTATACGGATGTCATATTACCCAGAACAGTAATTACATCTTGAGACTTATTGCAGTTTTATGGATTGTGGGCGTTTGATGTGTACAGAGCCACAGTTTCTCCATGGTGAAACATTTCAGGTCGCCATAGCAACTCAGAAGACCTCTTAACACCTGACGGATGTGCAGAATGTTGACATTCATCAGGGTTTTGTCAATTTCTGAAAATGCACACATAGGGTTTAAAAAACAATCTGACCACCTATTGGGGCAACATGGCGATTGGACTGAAGACTTAAGCCATGAGGAAATCCTTCTTTATTAATCAGTATGCTATTCAAAATAGTTTTTGTGTGAACCTTTATAGAGTTAGTTCACCCAAAAAGGAAATTTCTGTCATTAAGTACTCACCTTTATGTCGTTCCAAACTCGTAAGACCTTCGTTCATCTTCGGAACACAAATTAAGATATTTTTGATGAAATCTGAGAGGTTTTTTTATCCTCCATTAAAAGCAACAAAATTACCACATTCAATGTACAGAAAAGTATTAAAAACATGGTTAAAATAGTCAGTGTGACTGCAGTGGTTCAACCTTAATGTTATGAAGTGACGAGAATACTTTTTGTGAGCAAAAACAAAACAAAAATATTGACTTTATTCAACAACTTCATCTCTCCCCTGTCATTCTGCTACACTATTTTTCGTTGCAGTGCTTCCAGGTTCTACGTCTGAATGGCGGCTCAGTATTGGCCGACGCTGTTCACATGAGCAGCACGACGCATGCGTGTGACGCTGATGCAGGAGCCGGCCAATAACAAGCCGGCGTTCGGACGTAAACACAGAAACGATTAATATACTGTCAGGGAAGAGGAAAAATTGTTGAATAAAGTCATTATTTTTGTTTTGTTCTTGCATTTCCACAGTTATCAACATTGCAGATCTAGTAAAGTTTTTTATATTTTAATTTTTAACATTTTTTATACACATTTATAACACTATACTTTGTGTTATATTACCTTGGCAGTAAATGACAAAAAAACTAATTATTACAATGGTTACTTTCTAATACTTTCTACTTTCCGTCCTTCGGATGAGATGTTAAACCGATCTCCTGACTCTCTGTGGTCGTTAAAAATCCCAGGATGTCCTTCGAAAAGAATAGGGGTGTAACCCCGGCATCCTGGCCAAATTTGCCCATTGGCCTCTGTCCATCATGGCCTCATAATCATCCCCATATACTGACTGACTTCATCACTCTGTCTCCTCTCCACCTCTCCACCAATAAGCTGGTGTGTGGTGGGAGTATCCCAGAAATGTCCAACAAAAGGGTCCATATGCTGATTTGGTGTTCAAGAAATATCTTTGTATTATTATCGTATTTGTGTTATTATCACTGTCAAAAAAACATTATATATATATACACAGTCAAACCAAAACTTATATTTAGACACCTTGAACATTTCATTCATTAATACAGTTTATTCACTATAGTTTAAAAAAATGGTAATAAAATATGACAAGATCTCAGAGTTAAACTGTGTCAGAAAAAAATAATCTTAATTATGTCAGATAACACTTAAGCAAAACATGGTCAGGTCAAACTGTCTGAATAATTTTTGGTTCCAAATTTTTATAAATTTTACTGGTAGTCCACTGTATCAAGAAGTTTTGGGTATAATATGTCACAGTTTACTTTATTTTGCTATCCTCAACTACATAAATTAACTATAGCGTCCTGCAACCACTAGTAAAAATATACCAAAAATATCAAAAATGTCTGAATAATATATATATATATATATATATATATATATATATATATATATATATATATACAGTCAAACCAAAAATTATTATTATATATATATATATATATATATATATATAGAAATCTGTATATATGAAATAGAAAATTGTAGCATAAATGTCTTTGCTGTCACTTTTGATCAATTTAATGCATCCTTGCTGAATAAAAGTATTAATTCTGTCAATTTTTTTTTTTTACCGACCCTAAACTTTTGAATGGTAATGTATGTATTTTTATTTAATCTAAAAATCTGCTGTTAATCTCATACTTGTAGAAAAGGAGGAATCATGAAATTAGTCTAAAGACATGCTCTTTAAGATAATTTAATGACCAAATAAAAAGAATATTAAAATCATATTGGTTATTTTTTTATTTATTAATTTATAGTAAGCAAAATCATAGTAAAACATTGTGAATATTCAATAAATTGCCTTGTCCTACTCTGTACTGTGTCTATAATAATAATAATAATAATAATAACTAAAACTTGCACACAACCTTAGATTCTTAGGCTTTGTTCATCTCTTCTTTGGCAAGTTTTTTCATGTATACCCAGTGATTTCAGAGAAGGCCTTTACCCGATTGGCGATACGGGACACAGGACCAGCTCAAAGTCACGGTCCTCATCTCGTTAGAACATTAATCATGCAGCGAGATGAAAACTGGCCAGAGCTCAAGTGTGAAACCGCCTCTGTTTGCATGTTTCTATCTGCCTATAGAGAAAATCTCTGTGTGAGTCACTGAAATGACTTAAATTACCATTGCAAATGCGAGAGCTTAAAAATCACAATAATAGGCGACGTTAAGCACTCCAGAAGCAAAGGACAGATACATTCATAAACCATTTTCATAATAGTGGATATAACAGCCCAAGAAGAGAAACCTGCTCAGTGTGCCTACACAGATAATTGAATTGTCTATTAGGGAAATGGCTGGGAGTAATGACACATCATTACAGACATTAGTGTTACTGATCTTTCTGGCTTTGCAAGAATTCAAGTTTTGTGTTCAGACAGAAACAGAGAAATAGAGAGGATGGGTAAAGAGTTGCTCTTCCGCTTTGTTCGTGGTCTGGCTAAAGTCAGACTGCTGTGGTACTGGCAGAATCACATTACAACCATGCTAATTAAAGTCAGTACAGGCTAAATTAGCCGAGCTGCGCTTGAGTGGCCACAGAACTGACCGTTCCCCTGTGCACTGGATAACCTCACAACACGCTACTGCTAATATAGGACAAATTGAGAGGTTGTGAAAGACTATCCTAAATTACCCATGCTGCATTAGGTCCCTGCACATTGTGGTGTGTGCATGACCTAATGGTCTGAATGACATCATCCATTCGGGTGACATCATTATAGTTTGAGATTCCTCTCGGTTAGGCTGACCAGATGTTCTGATAATTCCTAAAATGAAGATAATTCGTAAAATAATAATAATAATAATAATAATAAAATTATATGAATATTTATTTTATTTTATTCATTTATTTTTATGTATATAATATAATTATAAATTAATTCATAATTCACTGTAAAAAATGATTTTTCGAAGTTCTAAATAAAACAAAGATTATTGTACATTTTACAAATACTATTTTAGTCTTTCTACTTCAAAATTTCAAGTTTAACTCAACATGTTACTTGCCATTTCTTTATAATTATTTGTGAAATTTATTAGCAGTTTTTGAGTAAAATCCTAAGTTTCAAAGTAAATCCTATTCCTATAAATCCTATTTTTTTTAAACCATAATTATTTTATTTTATGTGATTATACTTATTTTAAATAATTATATCTAATTTTTTACAATCATATAGCTGATGAGGACATGAAATAGGTGGGTAGATGCACTCTTGTGGACGTTTGACGTAAGTGAGACGAGATAGACATGGCCAGTTGACAATTCACAAAGCCTTTATTGTGTATCTTTTTTTTGTTCAGTAGTTCAGAAGTTTAGTGTGTCATTTGGCCTCAATCAATAACTAATGAGACAGAGGTGGAGTCTTTCTTTCTCTTGTTCAATGTGACACAGATCACATTAAATTTGTGGAGTGACACACAAAAAGCATCTAACAATAACACAAGGTTCATCGGTGCATCATTTCAGCCATGACCTTGGAAAAATAGCAGTACTTGCATTTGAAGCTGTCATTATGACCTTTTCCCCTGCCTCTGGTGCTTTCAATATGTGTCTGTTGGCTTTAATTTGTTTTCCATTGACTTTTTTCTAACTCTTTCTAAATCTTCAAACTGCTCCTGTAACCCACGGTACCGATCCTGTCATTTGCATGCTCCCGTGAGATTCTGCCGAATGCCCCCACATTCGTGACAATCAGGGTATTTGTTTTTCACTCTTGCTGTCTCCATGTGAGGTATCCATGGTGACAGTCTTTGGCCTCTGCATTAGGCGGTCGGAATAAAGATGTATCATCAGTATCATCGGTTTAATAGTCTCCAGAGACTAGACTGATAAAGTTCCTCTGTGCTTGCTGCTGGAACACTACAAAAGAGATTTACTGCATATTACTATGATCTTTTCCTTATCCTTATAGTGGCCACATTGGTCATTTTTATGCTGTATTTACATTACATTAATTTATATTACATTTACATGAATCATTTAGCTGACACTTTTATCTGAAGCAACTTTGAGGAATTGAGGAAAATGACACAATCGATGCATCAATATGAATTTGTAACAGTAGTTTAACCAAAATGAACATTTTGTCAACATTTGCCCTCATTAAATTTCACACCATATGACTTTTCTTTTTAGTTACACTTTATTTTGATGGTCCACTTTAGCCATTGACTTAGGGCCCTATCATACACCTGGTGCAATGCGACGGCAGGCACGACACAAGTGTTTTTTGCTAGTTTCAGCCCAACACAGTTACTGTATCATTTCACGTCCAGCGCCCACATTGTTTAAATAGCAAATGTACTCGCGCCCATCTGTTCGCCCATGGGCGTGCTGGTCTGAAAACTATGTGTGTTCAGGCGCATTGTTGGCGTGTTGCTATTTTGAGGCAACTGAAAACCGACTGTGCCATTGACCAACAAAAACCTGGTCTAAAGTCAATGGCGCAGTATTTTTTATGTTCTTATTTAAAGGGCGCGTTAGTAATATGCGCCTATAGGCGGGTTCACAATGTGCGTACACTCTGCTTGTTACACACAGGGATGCGCAGCAGCACACAAACATGCCAAATATTAAAAATGAAAGGATTACAATGTAAAAGATTATTATTGTGTACATAAAGATAAAAATTCCTACATGTCATAATGGATAGTCATTGCATGTATCAGAATTACCTATTTGCAGTAATGACGAATGAAATTGGCTAATTATTTGACCAATTGTGGCAATACGAACATGTATTTAAACTGACTCGTCAGGTTGAGGGTGTCTATATTCCGAATAAATAGCGAATCCGCCACGGTGCAAGCGCACTTGGCTTTTAAAAGGGAATAGGAGATGAGACTCTGTTTGGTTTATTGCATGTTACGCCCAAAACACACCCATGACTCATTAAGAGACTAGGTACAACCCTTTTAGACCATGCGCCCAGCACGCCGACCATTTTTTCCGCCGTTAAACTAGCAAAAGTGGATTCGGACATGCCCTAAGTGCACCTGTGCCGTGCGCTTTAGACCATGCGCTTAGATCATTAAAATAGGACCCTTAGACTTCAAGTAACTTTGCAACTACATGTCAACTAAGGGCATTTTCAGACCTGTAAATCGTTTTCTTTGTTCCGAAACAGGGACTTAATTTGTTACAGTGTTGCATTTTCTTCTTGGTTTGGTTTGCTTTCACAAGGCAACATTTCAAAGCATGCCAAAATGTGTTTACGCAAGTCACACGCGAGTAAAACTGTCCTCTTATTGGTCAGAGTTTCCTCTGCATCATCCATCAAGATGATTGACAAGTTCGCTCCACGAGCTTATTGTGGCTTATTTGTTACTGTCAACACACACGCAACACTATACGAATTTAGCCATCATTCCTGCATTATTATATTACAGTGATTTGACCAATGTGTGGACAATATGCCAATAATAGGCCAGTATGGTGTCCCATATTCAGAATTTGGGCTCTGCATTTCACCCATCCAAGTGCACACACACAGCAGTGAGTATTGAACACACACACTGTGAACACACACCCAGAGCAGTGGGAAGCCATTTTTGCTGCAGTGCCCGGGGAGTGATTGGGGGTTAGGTGCTTTGCTTAAAGGAGACTTAAGTTGTGGGTAATAAGAGTGGAAGAGAGCGCTGTTCATAACATGAATATATAATAACATGAATATATAATGCAGCCTATATAATGCAGTTTAGAGTGAAAATCAAGGCTTCGTTGGGACTGCATTCTTGCAATGCACGGAGAAGAGCAATTACACAACATTTTAAGAAGAAGAGGCTCTCTTTGGTTTTCAGCTGCGATAACTTGTGCTCAATCACAGAATCAGACACTGCAGCTTTTTATATAACACTTTCGCCGTTATGAATTATGACACCACTTGGTTTGTTGGTCCGTTGGGTCGGATTGCTTTCTCACCTCAACCGAACCACTCTAGAGTTCATTTGCAATCGGGCTGAGACAACCTCATTCAGGCAATCTCAGAGCGATTGTTTTGGTGTGGATTTGAGTGCGATTGCTGTATTCATAAATGCCTAAATGAACCGTACTAAGCGAGAAAACGCACCAGGCTCCGAAACAGACGCTCCAAATGAGCCAGGTGTGAAAGCACCCTAACTCTCATTAGAGTATTAGTAGACTGTTAGGTTAGGGTTCAGGTTAGTAGAATAAAGAAAGTGAAAGTTAAAGTGACGTGACATGACGTGTAACCAAGTATGGTGTCTCACCTGGAGCAGTGGGCAGCCATTTTTTCTGCAGCACCCAGGGAGTGATTGGGAGTTAGGTGCCTTGCTTAAGGGAACCTCAGTTGTGGGTAATAAGCATGTAAGAGAGCGCTGTTCATTCACTCACTCACCCCACCTATATTTCTTATCGGTACTGAGACTGAAACCCACGACCTTCGGGGTTACACGTCCAACTCTCTAACCTTTAGGCCACAACTGCCCATAACCATTAAGTCTGAATGTCTGTTAGGGGAACATCAAAATAAAGTGTTAGCAGATATAAAGCAGACAATCTACTAATACTGTAATCACTGGTGGTTGACATGTAGTTGCAAAGTTACTTATAGTTAGTAGAATGTCTAAAGTGGACTGTCGAAATAAACTTTTACCTTCTTTTTTCATAAAACACAAAATGAGATGTTAGGTAGAGTATCTGAGCTGCTGTGAATTATACTTTTAAGCTTTTAAGGCACCATAAAAGTATTATAAAAGTTCAAAAGTTCTTCTCAAGTCATATGAGCTTTTATAGTATTTTTTGTCCTTTTAACAGAAAAAATCACTATGCATCTCCTTTAGTCTGTTACAGAAGGTAATAATGCTGTTGGAATGACATTGGGGTGAGTAAATGTCAAATGTTTTGGATGAACTATCCCTTTAAATGTTATATACATGTGGGTGCGATCATGTATAGCTGAATATATGAACATCCTGTCTAGACGGTTTGATGTTACATTGACATCTTTATAACCAATTGACATGTTTATAGAGCATCAGTTCAGCTAAATGTACGCTATATTCATTAATTGATCCCCTCTGGTTTTCTTACTGTAATGGCTTGAGTATTGATTGAAATGAAGTGACCTTTCTAGACATGATGTTAAACGTAATTAAAACTGAACGTTTTGTAATGTTCTACTACAGGCCAGGAAAGAGGGCTCACACACCACACATGATGGATCCATAATTATCCCCTGATCTTTACAGAGCTGGGGACAAACCTTTCGTAATGTAAACCATAATTGGGAAATGGCTTTAAAGATTGATAAGGCTTGAACCTAAATATTTATTAACTGAGCAGTTAGGAAGGTCATAGTCATGGTATAATTGAACCTTTGCTAAGCTCCGCCTCCTTCATTTCTTTTGCTAACTCAGATGGAGAACACACCATAGGAATGAACTGGAGATTTTCAGCAGTGTTATTTTAGTATTATTTATGTATTTTTGTAGTAAAGTGATAGTTTACCCTAAAATGAAAAATGAAATCATCATTTACGCACCCTGGTATTGTTCTAATGCAGTATGCCATTCTTTCTTTTTCGGACCACAAAAGGAGAAATTTAAAAAAAAATGTCCTGCTCACACTCGTCCATATAATAGCAGTGAATAGCGACTAGCATAATCCCCATCAGCGTCTTTTAAAAGTTGCCAGCCACCACCAGCATTTTTGATAATTTTCACAAAACTTTCACGGCCCCCAGATTATTTTGTTGTGTGAACATATCTGAACATGCAATATATCAAAAGAAAGAACAGAAAAACCCATTTTATTCTAGCTTCATGCATTCTTTTTTTTTTATCAACACTTGAATGTGGGTGTTTCATAAAAAAAAAAGCAACATTTTGAACAAACAGCTGAGAAAATCGCGTTTTTTGTTTTTTTTTAAGAATACACCTTGAATAAGCAATGCTTTTATCGCTCGTTTCTGCTTCTTTTTTGCCTGTGTTTTAATCCGGATATTCTCTACTCTTTCAGAAGTTGTGTAATAGCGCCCCCTACCCCTGTATAACAGTGAAAACATGGAAAGCCGTAAAATTCCGTCAATGGCAGGGAAGCGTTGTCTCATAAATGACGGAAAGTTCCGTCAATGACAGGGAAAGAGTTAAAAAATGCAAAAGTATCACAGAATGATTCCATGCGACACGTGTTGTATATTCCAAGTGTTCTACGATAGGGTTTGGTGAAAAACAAACCGAAATTTAATGTATTTAATGAAAATCCTGACCTTGGACGTTGGTCTTCTTTGTATGGCCCACTAGTGCCGCAGTTCACTCCGTTTCTAAAAAAGTATACTAAAAATATCCTTGTACTTTCTTCACTGAGTTGAATATCTCCTGACCGGAACCGGAACTGTTTGTCTGATGATGGTCAGAATAACAGTTGACAGATGTGAACATGATAACTTTTTGTTGTGACGAACACAATGGATATATTCACCTCAGAGAAGAAAGTACATGGATTGTATGTCATTTCGCGTTATTTATCTTGATTTCTCACAACTTGTGTGCTTTTTCTGGGTGAGTCGGAGTGAACTGTGGCGCTAATAGAGTCTCATGAACACGCACGTCATGTAGCTGTGCACAGAAGACCAACGGCCAAGGTCAAGATTTTCGTTAAATAATACCAAAGTCCCTTTAAGACAAGTCATTTCACTCGGCGGCCATCTTTGAAACGCCTCTCAGTGCAGCTCCTATCTCTTTGAATGGGGAAACATCAAATTCTCCAAAACAGTTTGCCAAGCTTTCGATTAAATTTCATATTTGAAATCACCAATGAAATCTGACAACAATTGTCTCATAAATTTGGTTTCTAAACGCTGAAATCATGACAAAAAACGGTATTTTTCAGGCTGGATCAAGCTAATGCGCAAGCGCAGTCCTAAATGCGTGTCTCTTGTGCCTCATTTCGGAGGCGCGCGTCTGACTGTTTCTATAGGAACCGGAGCTTCTAACGGCCGCTGCAGTGACGCGATGACTTTACCAATCGGTGATTGGCTCTTATAAGAAGGCGGGACTTATTCCACCATATTGCGTGTTGCACTTTCTCCCATTCAAAACAATACCAGTTTTTCTTGTGTTATTCTATAGTCTTTGATAATACATAGAATTTCGGTTTGTTTTTCACCAAACCTTATCGTATACCCCCAGAACACTTGAATTATATATGGCATGTGTCACATGAGATCATTCTGTGATACTTTTGCATCTTAAAAGCTGGACGCTGGTCGCTATTCACTGCCATTATATGGACGAGCGCGAGCGGGACATTTTTAAAAAATTCTACTTTTGTGTTCCAAAAAAGAAAGAATGGAATACGGCATTAGAACAACACCAGGGTAGTTAACAACAGTAATTTATGACTTAATTTTCATTTTAGGGTGAACTAACCCTTTAATATTTTAATTTCTATTCTACACATAATAATATTCAGTATTATTATTGATTTGACTGCACATACACTATTGGATGAGAAGAAAACTTGAACTGAATTGAGCTGAATGATGACATCACTGTTTTCTGCAGAGCTACTCTATAGCTAAATTCGACTTTGTTCCATAATTGACGAATTTTGCAACATCGACACTGTTATTGAACTGAATCGAATCAACATTGAACTGACTCAAAGTGAATAATGACACTATTGTGTAGAACTGCTTTACAGCAGAATTGAATTCTGTTTGCATCATTGATCATTACTTTCCTGTTTCTCACTGCAAAGCTGCTTTGAAACACTGAACTGAATTGAGCTGAACAATGACACTATTGTCTTTTTAGAGGTGCTTTACAGCAGAATTTAATTCTGTTTGCATCATTGATCATTACTTTCCTGTTTCTCACTGCAAAGTTGCTTTGAAACAATCAAGTGCCATATAAATAAAGGTGACTTGACTTGACTTTAGCTTTAGAACTTAAACTTCAACCTATTTTATTTCAGTAAGTTGCCAGGTCAACATTTCTAATTTTCATTTAGTTTAGGTTTTTAGGTTTTATTTCATTTCAGCTTTAATTCAAATAACAGAAATGATTTTGAATAGATTTAGTTTTAGGAAGCAATAACAACACTGATAAATATGCTGTAAAATTTAATTGAAACTGCAGAGACAAATCAGGAACCATTTGCTGAAGTTGGTCAGTAGTGTTTTTATGGCAGGGCTTTGCGAAGGGTCATTTGGCAGTTCTAAGTATCATCATTTATATTTAGAGGTTTTCTGGGATGTTTAAAACAGGAAGTGGTCGGAACTGTGGGTAATATAAAAAGCCATTGTACTCACATTGATGTGGGTTTAAATCTGTCACATTCAAGCCCACTTTGTTTCCTGTCATCTTTAATAAATACCAAAATCAGTGATTCTGAATAATAAATAAAATAAATACACTACCAGTCAAAAGTTTGGAAACATTACTATTTTTAATGTTTTTGAACGAAGTCTCTTATGCTCATTAAGGCTGCATTTATTTAATAATAAATACAGAAAAAAACAATAATATTGTGAAATATTATTACAATTTAAAATTATGGTTTTCTATTTTAATATACTTTAAAATATAATTGATTTCTGTGATGCAAAGCTGAATTTTCAGCATCATTACTCCAGTCTTCAGTGTCACATGATCCTTCTGAAATCATTGTAATATGCTGATTTATTATCAATGTTGGAAACAGTTGTGCTGCTTAATATTTTTTTGGAACCTGTGATACTTTTTCCAGGATTCATTGATGAATAAAAGGTTAAAAAGAACAGCATTTATTCAAAATATAAATCTTTTCTAACAATATAAGTCTTTACTATCACTTTTTATCAATTTAACACATCCGTGCTGAATAAAAGTATTAATTTCTTTCAAAAAAAAAAAAGAAAGAAAAAAAAATTACTGACCCCAAACTGTTGAATGGTAGTGTATATTGTTACAAAAGATTTCTATTTTAAATAAATGCTGATATTTTTTAACTTTTTATTCATCAAAGAATCCTGAAAAAAGTATCACAGGTTCTAAAATAATATTAAGCAGCACAACTGTTTCCAACATTGATAATAAATCAGCATATTAGAATGATTTCTGAAGGATCATGTGACACTGAAGACTGGAGTAATGATGCTGATAATTCAGCTTTGCATCACAGAAATAAATTATATTTTAAAGTATATTAAAATAGAAAACCATAATTTTAAATTGTAATAATATTTCACAATATTATTGTTTTTTCTGTATTTATTATGAAATAAATGCAGCCTTAATGAGCATAAGAGACTTCGTTCAAAAACATTAAAAACAGTAATGTTTCCAAACTTTTGACTGTGTAAATTGTATAAATTGTAAATAAAACTGTAAATGCAGTGCAGGAAAGGTGTCTTTCAGTGCTCACATCTTTCAAAGACTGTACATTCATGCCACATTGTCTTTGTCACATGCATAGAAACTCTTCACGTCTAAAGAAGTCCAGGACATTTTCAGTTTTAAGCTGTCATTAGTAAGTAAAAGCCAAGCTTGTGATGAGTTATTCAAATTAAACGTGAGCCGCCCGTGTATTTAAAGTGTCAAATGTATTATACATCATATGTCATGCTGTCTGGGTGTGGGGATAAACATTGTCTAAGCTTTTGGCTCTTAAAACTCCATTTAATTAAGAGGCACAACCAAAAGGAAACACCCACTCTCACATTATAACAATAACCTGCTTGATGATGATTGTTCTCTGACGTCAAAGCATGTTCGTCCATGAACTGAGAGCTGTAAAGATTAAAAACAAATGTTTGTAAATGACAAATCAGGGTCATTGGGTGAATCTCGAAACAACATGCCCAGGTCTCATTTCACCACAAAATGAAACCACATTATGTGAAATTATGTGTTGTATATGAGTCAGTGAAGCCTATTGTAAGAACATCAAGATTGTTTTCTTATTTTATTATTTAAATGACAAATTAAACACAATTTGCCCTTGAATTATTATTACCGGAATGTGTCTAGATATTTATTTTTGAGGGTTTTTTTCCCCAAGTAATTCTCATTAATCTTAATGGTGAACAATCATCATATTAATCTCTTCACTGTAAAACAATGATTGGCATAAATAAAGTATCAAGGCATAAAGTATAAAAAATTCTAATGTGATGTATTTTAATACTTTACCATTGAATGTAAATAAATTATATATATATATATATATATATGTGTGTGTGTGTGTGTGTGTGTACATCCTAAAAATAGGCTCCATATTCTCTACACAGATTTTAATTTCTTTTTATATGAGCTGGAATATGAATATGAGCCAGACAGGTTTTGTGAGATTCATTATTATCTTATCAAAGGCTGAAGCCTGTCACTGTAAAAAAAGTGAAGGTATAACATTTTTTTTTTATTTTAATGCTGCAGCTATTAACACACTTGACTGATGGCTGTTTACACCATGGACACATGACCCCCATCCACCCCCGTATCAGATGTGAGGTTCTGCCACAGCATAAAGCCCTGAATGAAAGAGTGATGAACTCTGAAACACTAGAGTTCATCAACAGGACAGTGGCTATGTTCCAAAACAGTGATTTGACTTCATAGGCAGCATTTTGCATGATCCTTTACAGAAAAGAATCCCACAATGCTTTGCTACTAGCTCAATAAAAAATAAATAAATAAATAAAATAAAAATGTCAGATGAAACTAGAAAATGATGATTATAAATACAATTTAATATATTTTCATATTTTTATAATTACATTTTTGCTTTTATATTATTTTTTTGTTTTTTATTATTATTTATATTTAGGTTTCATTTATTTTTATAAAGTTATTTATAGCAATTTTAGTATTTAAATTCGTTTTAGTTTCCAAGGCAAGATTCTTTTTTTTTTTTTTTTTTTTTTTTAATTTAAAGCGTTCACCCCAAAATGAAAATTCTGTCATTAATTACTCACCCTCATGTCGTTCCAAACCCGTAAGACTTTGGTTTATTTTCGGAATACAAATGAATATTTTTTCGATGGAATCTGAGAGATGTCTGTCCCTCCATTGACTGCCTTTGCAACAACCACTTCAACGCTTCAAAAAGATCATAAAGAGATCATAAAACTAAACCATATGAATCGAGCAGACTAGTCCAAATTTCTGAAGAGACTCGATCACTTTTTATGATGAACAGATTGAATTTAGTCTTTTACTCACATATAAACATTGATCAGCGAACATTAGCAGAAGCTCAACCAAACCTGAATGACGAACCTCATTGGTTACGGAGCACGTTTGAGCTTCCGGAAGAGGTTTGTTCTCGTGCATCATTCAGGTTAGGTTGAGCTTCTGCTTATGTTCGCTGATCATTGTTTGTATGTGAATAAAAGCCTAAATGAAATCTGTTCATCATAAAAAAATGATCGAGTCTCTTCAGAAAATTTGGATTAAACCGCACCAGTGGGCCCCGGTTGAGAACCACTGGTCTATAGCATTGTTAGCACAGCAACATGCTAACACTAACTCCTGAAATCAGTCAGTCAGGTCTTCCATGTGCTTTGCATAAGAAGCAATGTTGGCATGACGCAAAGAACTTCTAGAGAGTTCCAAATCAATCACTTGTAAGGTTTCATTTCAGTTAGAATGCTGCCTTAAAAGGCAGTAGACAGCAAGGCAGCTCGCTAGCCGTTATGTTTGGTTAATGGAGTTCTGTGCACCGTCTAACCATTGACACTTCTCTGACTTCACAAATCGCAGTGGTATGACACGTCAGGAGGTCCTGGAAGTGTCTGTCACAACCAGAACCTCTTAGGTGATCATACTGTCCAGGCCTAGATCGTGTCTGAACAATCTTCACTGATCGTTCGGTAGCTGTACTAGCCGACAAGCACAAAAGCTTCCCTGATGTGCTTTCAAACTGCACCTTCTTACTCTTGTCCTACTTGCTCTTTTGTGTCAATAATCACCATCATCATGACGACAATCATACAGGATAAGTGGACCTCTATAGATAACCCAACACAGTTTTTATTCGTAGTCTTTGTTGCTGCTCTTTTCTGTCTCGGTTTGTCTGTCTGTCTGTGCGTCTGTCTCTACATGAGACCTTCAAGTCATTCTTTTACAGCCGTAATCATTCCCTCTAAATCCATTTGTATGGCAGTGTGTGTTTCCATGGCAACGTCTTTCACCATTTTAGTGCCGAAAGTGAATATGAATAATGTTTTATTTACACACACATTGTCCCAATTTATGCATTTCTATTTATCAGAACTGTTTTATATGAAACAAATGGCTAAATCAACCCTCCCGACTGTCAACCAACACGATAATGTAATATCTCATTAAACGGAAAATAAAAACAGAAAGACGAGAGGCTATTTTCCCACTTAATGCAATTTGAACAAAATATGGTTATCTTATTACAGAAAATGGCATAGCAACCATCTGAACAATCATAATCACTTTTATGTGAAATAAGAAAGATTTAGAGTAATCAGAACCAGAATATACTCATTTCAGGCAATTCCTATGTGATGAAATGAACTAATGAGAAATTAGTTTTGTTCCTATGCTAATGCAGCAGTGATTAAGCTGTTTTACATTGTAGAGTGTAATCCAATAGACCGGTAACCCAGAAGAAGTGATCATTAAGATTCAGCCTATTCATGCCGTGGATGCTCCGTAGGCAGGAGATGATGTGCCCTTCCCCCTAATGAATGAAAATCAGCCATGCCTGGCTGCAACAGCACCCCAAAAAAAAAAAAAAAAATCCCACAATCCTCATTCCATTCTTATTTACAGAAACGAGATATAGGGGTGCTGCTATATTAGGCAAAGTGCTCTTGTCTCGGACTGGAGCATGTTTGCTGATTTGGTTCTCTGAAGAAACCCTTCATGGTCTCTCTGAGTATGTGCCTTCCTAATAACCCCTTATATTTCACAAACAATCATGAAATTTTTATCAGCACGCTGCTTCTTGCAGCTGCGCTGGAATGAGAGGATTAGAGCGTGTTGAAACTAGGCTGCCGTGCGCGAGACGAGCGCGGGATGCTATAGTGCACAGGTTAATTTCATTAAAACGCCAACTCGGGACCGGGAGATGCCGCCGGGGGAGCTTATCATTCAGCTGGCCAACGGAAGGGAAGTCTCGCTAAAATACCACTCGAGCAGCCGGCTTCACGATGGCTTCTTCTGAAGAACGATGTCTCGGAGAAGCTGGGGAATCTCGGCCCCCGGTGGGCAGGATAATGATGCTGGCGAGGATGTGAGGAAACGATTCTCTCTCCTTCTCCCTCTGCGTTTCTACGGCTGTGGAAGAGGAGGGGGAAATCGCTGATCCGTTTCCAGCTAACGGATTCCATTCGAGGAGCGACACTTGCGACGCACACAGGTGCCCGTTTCTTTCCAGTGTGGTAGTGAGTGTTTGTGTATTTGCAGTGGTATAAATGAGTGAGATTAGAGATGTCAAAAGGGGACAGCGCAGCCTCCATCATAGATTGATTGAAAGGCTGAAAACAACAGGGTGAAAGAGCAAGAGGGAACAGATTCCGAGAGGGTGATAAATACTCATAAGGCACAGCGCTGCTTTTCCGGTCATTGGGAGAGAGAGAGTGAGAGAGAGAGAGAGAGAAACATTTGTGTGACGTGTGTGTGTGTGTGTGACAGCGTTCCCTCAGTGCGTAGCAGAGAGACAGGTCTGTGCGCTGACACTCACTCCAACGGGCTGATGCACTCTGGAGCTGCGAGCAGGACCCTCTGGGAGACGTGTGCCGCTCGAACTGTCGGAGATGCTTTGAAGACTCGGAGCTCTGCGCTACACGTGTTGAATCGCATACCTGCATATCCCTCTGCGTCTTAGAACACTCCACACGCTTGTGCATTCGCTCAAACCATGGATTCTCTGGCCAACGACACGGACGGGCTGGAGAACTCCTTGAAGTACTCCAAGTGCGACCAGACGGAGAAGATGTGGATTAGGCTGAAAGGAATGTAAGTGCTTCTTGTTTCATACTCTTTCATCAGCATGACTGGAAACCCTGGTTTGATTCCTGACAGAGCTGTTTATGAGCGGTATGGTTGTGTTCACTGCTGGGAGTGGGTGAATCTTGACTCTTGGGGCAGCAAGTGTGTGAATGTAATACTAATGAGACTGTCAAGCCTAATCAAGCAATGTTGTTGTTCACATACTTGCTTCTACTGACAGTTTTGGTTAATGAATTCAAATCAGTCTTGTAAGGTTTGGGTTCAGCGGTGTTTGGATTGTGTCATTTCATGGTGAAACAATCCAAACATCGTTTTTTTGGATTTAATTTTTAATGAAAATATGACGTTGTATTTTGCATTTCACCACCAGCTCTGTAGTTAGTACAATTACAGCTAACAGTAGTATCGTGCACAATACGCAAATTTAAATGTTAATTTAACATAAATTTAACTTGTTTTTTAGCAACAATAATTAATAATGGGTCATTTTTGATACATCAAAGTTAACAGAAAATGCAAACTTATTTTTTAGCCACAATAAATAATCATAGATCATCTATCAAACTTAATATTCAAAACAGAAATAAAGGCATACACACTTGGACTCATACAATGCATAAAACCAAGTTTAAACAGTTAGTACATTCAGAAGTATCAGTAGTTCATGTTATACACAGAGTAACATTGTAATTTAACATTACTATTCCAGCTTATTTTTCTGCCATAATGATTAAATAATGAATCATTTAGCAAACTTTATTCAAAACAACAATATAATGATATACTTTAACTCTTTATTCAGTATGTTTAATTTGACTTAAATCTTGTTATGGCAATAAATTCCTATTTTCCAGCATAAAAATTACTTTCTGTTCTTCTGGTCACTGCTAAAACATAATAACGTTTAGTCTAATGTTAAATGCATTGGTGCTGGAGCAAAGGGCACTCTAATCAGGCGCTGTGACCTAAAGCAGAAGCAAATTTGTAGAAAGTCGGAGTCACTGAATGGCTGATCCCGGGATTTAAACCAGTCTAGTTCCATCACCTCCCTGCAAAGCTCATCCAAGCCTCTTTGGATCTATTCCTATAGACCGATCTTGCTCATCCATTCATCCCATCTTAGGTAGACAGCGTTGTTTTGGGATGCGTTGAAACGGCCCTACTGATCAACATCCAGGCCGCAGTTGTTCCTTGGAAACTTCTAGAAGGAATAAACACAATCAAAATTATTTATTTTATTCTGTTTAATATATAATCAAATGTATTAACGATTGATTTGCAATACATCCCACTGCGCTGTCGATTTTCAAACCGTCAGTCTAAAACACATCAGTTAACAGCTGCTCCATGTGATAACTAATTCACTGCAGTGGAAAAGTGAGAATTCCTTGAGATCCTGGCTTTGTTCACATTGGAAATAGAGCATGCTGTTCTTGTCAGACCCGTACTTTACACACGTAAAAGTACTTTCTCCCATGGCATGTGCTCATTATGGCTGCAAGCTAATGTGCTTCCATTTTTTGTCTTACAGGCAGAAGTACAAACGCACATCTCAAAGGTAAGTCCAAAGTTGGTCTCTATCTGTGTCGCAGCAATTCATTGAAGGGACATTTCATGCATGACAAGTAATGCAAGCTAGATGAATTGAACCGCAATCTTATCACTCCAGCTGGGTCACTAATGGTTTCGTTGCCACCTCCATAGTGTGGGGGTTGCGTAATGGGTAAAGATCTGGTGTGCTAACGTGAAGGTTGCAGCTAAAATCACGATTAAATGGGCTGATCAAGGAGCTGGAGAGATATTGACATACAATCCAGCGCTTTCACCTGTGCCAATGAACATGGTGCTTCAAGGAGTCCGTCCCTGTAATTAGGCTTTATTAAAGGGCTGAGCATCTCTATCCAGACAAAACCTCAACCAGGAACAAGACTTTGGAGTTCTTCCATTTCCATGTGTGATAGCCCACACAATACAAACTGCACTCGCTGTCTGATGCTGTCTTATGATGTACGGATTACAGAAGTGGGGCAGCTCTGGAATGGAACGCTGAAGAGATTATTGCAACGCGTGCATGGCAGATCTGTATTGATATTCCTAAAACATTCTGGTTAGGGTTTGTTCTAAAGCCCTGACACTAAGTATTGAACTTGTGCTATTGATTCAGCCCGAACCGTTGACTAATTTCGAACCGTTTTGTGGACAATTTTAGCCTTGGGTGTGCTTTTGTACAATTGAAACTTTCATGGAACATTGACAGAACACTTAATGTAACCAACAGCGACAATTTCATCATAATAGCCGCATTCTGAATTATGATTGGTCTTCTTTCTTACATCTATTTGAATACTGAATTGTGATGGGTTGCAGTGCACAGTCATTTAGGAAATGTCACAATACCTAGTGAGCTCCCTACTGCCTACATAGCGTACTGCTTACATAGGCAGCACCCAAAACCTGAGATGGAGACTTGACTCACAACTTATTTCAAATAGAGTTTGATGTTGCTAAGCTAACAGCACAATACTCTAACATGTATAAATGCGTAGCATAGACATATTTTGGGTAAAATAGTCAATTTTTAATTAAACTGAACTATTTTTTCAGCGTTTTAGTGTTGACGACATAAGGACATACAGTGTCTTCTGATGATTTTGTGGGGTAGTAGTATAAAATAATAGTAGTATAAAACCCATTTCTTAATGTACACTGAAAAAAAAATGTGGCTTTGAAACAATTTTCACTCAGAAATTGCTAAATTTCACAAATAATTATAAAGAAATGGCTCTACAGAAGGTGATAGTTTCATTATTCAGCTCAAGTCAATTCAGTGGGGCAGTTGTGGCCTAATGGTTAAAGAGTTAGACTGGTAACCTGAAGGTTGTGGGTTTGAGTCTCAATACCATCAGGAGCAAGGCACCTAACCCCCAATCGCTTCCTGGGCGCCACAGCAAAAATGTCTGTCCACTGTTCTGGGTGTGTGTGTCCACAGTTTGCAGTGTGTGTGTGTGTTCACTACACTGTAAAAAATGAATCTTCGGTCTTGTAATTTTCATTAAAAAAAAATGAAGGTGATAATTAAAAATAGTGTGTATATTTTATTAATAAAATTGTGGTTCAGAACATTTCACTAATAAAACCAAGAGATACATTTTCCTAATTTCTTTAGGGAAACTTGCACAGTTTTGATGCTTGAATTGAGGAACCGATTAAGCTAATAAAATTAAAGAAAGGAGGCTACCTATTTATTTTAAGAGAATTAGCTCAATTATGCGGTTTTATTTAGAGACACCTTGGTTAGTTCCCTGCATGCTTTGCATATGGCTAGAAATGGAGAGTAAATATTGAAATTAAGTGTTATTTTATGTGTTTTTGAGTGAAGGAAAACATCTGTTAATGTTTAATTTTCATTTATGTTTGACATTTGAAAGAGTTTCTGTTATGTTGAAGTTTTGATCGTTACCATTGTGCAGAAGAGTAGAGCTCATGGTTAGGTTGTGGATAACTGCCTGTATTAATACTTTGAAACATGTTGCTTTGTTCAATGTGTAATAACTTTGCTATTGCCAGTGCAGTAACAGGTTTGTTCTTACTTGTGTTGTGCTAGCAGAATACAGTCTTTAATTGTACAATATAACTTAAAGTCAAATATAAACAGGTAATTTCCATTCACTCTAAATCAAACACTTTTGAGAGTCAACTTAAAATAAAAAAGGACATTTCACTAAAAATTAATTAATTGTGTCATAGACTAAATAATTTAAGAGATTTTACATGATTTATTCAGGTAGATTCCATTAAAGAATCAAACCTTAAAAACTACTCAAAAATATCGTGTAATATTGTTACCATAATTTTTTTAAGTAAACAGCACATACCATTTTTTACAGTGTACTCACTACCCCTAATGTTTGTGCACTAACTGGAAGGGTTAAATGCAGAGGACAAATTCTGAGTATGGGTTATCATACTAGGACTTCATATGTCACTTATGTTCATTCAACTCAGTTCAGTTGTTGTCGATGCTGCCTCACTTGGTTTTGTAAAGGGGCATGGTCAAAGATGTCCATCTAGCGCATGTTTACATAAAAAACAATGGAAAAGCAGCGCAGAAAATGCGTTCTGTGCGAACAGCTTTGTTACGGTTTTTACACTCTAAAAAATGCTGGGTTAAAAACAACCCAAGTTGGGTTAAATATGGACAAACCCAGCGATTGGGTTGTTTTGACCCAGCGGTTGGGTTAAATGTTTGAGCCAACCTGCTGGGCAGCTTTATTTAACCCAACTATCGATTAAAGATTACTATATGGCTGGCTTAAAATGAATCCAAAATAGGTTGGAAATTAAAAATCAGACACATAATTACTAGAGGCAACAATAAGCGAACAATAAGCAATTTAATAAATGTTTATTAATTATTGTTCATTAAACATATTAATAAATGTTAATTTCCAACATATTTTGGTTTCATTTTAAGCAAACAGTATAGTAATTTTTAAACAATAGTTGAGTTAAATAAAACTACCCAGCAGGTTGGTCAAACATTTAACCCAACAGCTGGGTCAAAACAACCCAATCGCTGAGTTTGTCCATATTTAATCCAACTTGGGTTATTTTTAACCCCCCACTTTTTAGAGTGTATGTAACCAAGATCTCTGCATTGAGCTGCTTTATTTCAGCATTGTTTTGAATGAACAACGCAGCAGCGCCTCATCAAGTGTATTCAACTGGATAGGCTAAGAAAAACATTAAAACGCAACAACTCTTACGTCATCATCACATCTCATGCGTCACTGCACTGTAAAAAAGAATTGTTAGTTTAACTTAAAAAGTAAGTTACCTGGTTGCCTTAAAATTTTGAGTTCATTGACATTAAAAATTTGAGTTAATACAATGAAAGCGATTGGTTTAAACTCAAAATATTACGTTATCTGAACCACATTAATTAGCTAAGTTGATCTGACAAAAGAAAAAATGTGATAACAAATCATGAAAATACTTTTTTACAGTGTGATAAGGGTGCCTGACGCACATCTAAAATTCGAATGCACCATTTTTGCATTCAAATGTGGATTTTGTTTTAAATTCGATGAATATTCGAAATAATTTCAAATTACCAGAACTAAATCCCTTTCCTCAAACTTTAACAATACTCCTTTGCTGCTTTGCAAGCAATGCTATTTCCTTTAATAAATGCACATTTAGGGACCCATATTAAGTGAATAGTAGCCCACATACAGACCCAAAGCATTACTGACTTTGAAGGGCCCTGATGCCTTCACTGGCCCTCCTCTATGTGGAAACCTCTGTCAAGCTCTTTTGTGCAGGCCAATCAGAGCAGTCTAGTTCAGGTGAAGTGGCCCTCACACACCCCCACATTACTGCCTCTGATGCTAAACACTCGCCTGCCCTCAGTAACAGCCCCACATTTATGTAATGCACGCTGAGAGGTGCTACTTAACAATGGCCTTCCTTCAAAGCACAGCTCTCCACTATCAGTTAGGCGGACCTCAGTGTGTGTACTTTAGAGATTCTGTGGAGAGGACAACAACATCTCTGCATCAGTATTCACCTCAGGAAACAAGAGTCGATTGGTAATTCATGTGTCAAAATCAGTCATGTGCTGAAGGTGTGAGAGGTTTATGTGGAAAACAGTGGTTACTGTAATTGGGTGAATCTCACAAAACCTGTCAGGAACAAGTCCAGGTCCCCAAAATCAACAGAAAGAAATAAGAAATTATAATTAGCTTGAAGACAATGAAGCCACTGTGATTTTTTTGTGACATTATTTTCATAACATTTTCTCTCATTTAAAATTAAAAACATAAAAAAATGTGTTGCTGAAAAAAATATGATAAAGTATTGTTTATGTCATGGCGGAACTGATGCTGGTTAAAATATATATGTGTTGCATTACAGTAATTTGTAATAATGAGAGAATAAGAACAAAAAAAAAGTAAAATGCCCCATGCATTATTCAGTTTCTCCCTTAATCTCAATAAAACAAAAAAATATTGTGTAAAAAAAGGAAAATAAAATGTAACAACTCAAAAGTAAAATGTTCAGATATTACAGGAATTAGAATTTGCAGAGAAAATGTGCATGATTGTTACTAAAATAATGTTACAATGGAAAAAAATCTTAATGGTTCTAAAAATAGGCTTAATTTTCCTTTTTTCCTTTTCATTTTAAAATGACATGACCTGAACATGTTTTCATGAGATCCCATTTTGTAAGTGGTTGTTTTGTAGTATGAAAGGTATATTCAACCACAATTAGTCTTATGGCATGAACTTAAATAGAATGTGAGGTGACAGCGTGTGACACCTTATAATGCAGAAGATAATCAATCAAACTAATTATATCAGCAGTGTTTTAAGTGCGTAGTGTTCAGCAAGCTGTCAGTAATGAATAATGTATGGTGGTCTCATTGATTAAATGACTCTACAAGAATAATGAGTTAAATTCTATAGATGGTGTTAAAACAAAAATCTTTATTCAAATCTTTTGGAATTCAGAAGATGTGAGTAATGTATCCACTAGAGGCCCCCATTAAACTGTCCCAACAAAGTTCATTGAAAACATTCACATGCATAATGTGGCTCTTTACTCACAAAAACCAACCTTATCCATTTCATGTATAATTTGACAACACACTGTAAATTTTTACCTTTCCACTGCATAGTGAAAAAAATGTTCTTTAGATTATTACGTTCTTTACACTAAGAAAAAATGGCTCTTTTAAGAATTGTTTTCTGAAAGGCTCTTTGAGGAACCCAAAATGGTTCTTCTATATGGCATCGCTGCAAAAACTCCCTTTGGAGCCTTTATGCTTTACTGATTATGGAAAAGTTACCATTATTTTAATGTGGCATTGTGTCATTTTCTTATGAAATCAACTGCACAGAATATTCTTGGTTTCAGCTACAGCAAAATCACTTCAATGACACCAAAAGCTTACTTGCATTGACCTTTACATTAGAGCAGCACAATCCATAAGGGTGTTGAGTGAATATAAAAGTGTGAAGAGCTGTGCACAGGTTGTTCATGTAAGAGGCGGCATTGTGTTGGTCCTCTTTCTCTGAAAACACAACAGAAAAGAATAGAGCATAATACAGCGAATGTCGAGTAGCCATCCAACAATTTCCAGCTGTATTGTGTGTCATTAGCTGCTGAAGTTAAAGACAATGTATTAAACAACAGGCTTGTGAGACAAAACATTTCCTGTCATTCTCTGAGACAAAATACACACCTAATGTCAATAAATTGCACTGCTTTTTGTTGAATAAGTGCTACAAGCTTTATATATGTGTGTGTGTGTATATATATATATATATATATATATAGTTGTCATTAAGTAAAAAAGAGGGAAAAAATATGAAATTGCCCAACATATCAATTTTATTCCCGTTTTTATATGTTGACTTAAAAACTCACAAGTACGAACTTTAGCTCATGTCTATTAGTTCTAATTAACATTTGGCATTTATGTACATGTAAAAAAGAGTCTTTCTCATTTGGGAAAAATGATCAAAAAATTTGATGACTAATCTTGCACTACAAGTTTTTGTCCAATCAAATGCTCTCATAAAAATGTCTCTCCCCCAATATAGTCTGCTTGTGACTCGCAGTAGAAAATTATGGTTTATTTAAAGTCTATTAGTTATTTTAAAACGGGCCAAGTTCTTAAAAGGATAGTTCACCCAAACTTGAAAATTTTGTCATTAATTACTCACCCTCATGTCGTTCCACACCCGTAAGACTTTTGTTCATCTTCAGAACACAAATGAAGATCTTTTTTATGAAATCTGAGAGCTTTCTGTCCCACCATAGACAGCTACGCAACTGACACTTTAACGCTTCAAAAAGATCATAAAGAGTTCATAAAACTAATCCATATGAATCGAGCGGTTTAGTCCAAATTTTCTGAAGAGACTCGATTGCGTTATATATGACGAACAGATTTAATTTAGGCTTTTATTCACATCTAAACATTGATCAATGAACATAAACAGCAGCTCAACCAAATCTGCTTGAAGCACAAGAACAAACATCTTGCAGAAGCTCAAACGTGCTGCATAACACACGAGAATAAACCTCATTGGTTCTCGCACACGTCAAGCAAGCATGCTTGAGCTTCCTTTTACCACTACTGATGTGTGCGTTGATGAATGTTTATATGTGAATAAGAGCCTAAATTCAATCTTTTCATCATATAAAGCGATCGTGTCTCTTCAGAAAATTTGGACTAAACTGCTCAATTCATATGGATTAGTTTTATGATCTCTTTATGAACTTTTTGAAGTGTCAAATTGCATAGCTGTCTATGGAGGGACAGAAAGCTCTCAGATTTTATCAAAAAGATCTTCATTTGTGTTCCAAAAATGAACGAAAGTCTTACGGGTTTGGAACGACATGAGGGTGAGTAATTAATGACAGAATTTTCATTTTTATGTGAACTAACCCTTTAAGTTGCAGTCGCAGAATGAGCCCATAAGCGCAACTTTTAGTGTTTGGAGCATTATGTGTGTATTTTAAAACTAGCTGCTAATGTGAGAAAGAAAATGTGACATCTGCAGAGTAGACCTTCCAGATATTTCTGCATTGTGTTGTGTGGGCTTCCTGTCAACAGGTTCCTGTCTCAGGCCTCGTACCACCTCTCCAGCATTTGCTAAAACATTCTGGTAATGTCTCCTGGCAACTGAGTGTTTCCTGTTCTCTGGATCTGTATTCATTTCAGGCTGTCCAGAAATTGGCAGATGTCAACAAACAGACCGGCATCCTGCGAGCAAAAAGGCTTTGGGGTGTTTTGTTGTGTTACTTTAGCTTGTTTGGGAACATGTAGCTTATTAATGTACTGTTGTTTCGGAGTTGTCAGAGGGAGGCGATCATGCGCATGCCAGAAGTGAGCGTCTGTGTCTGCTTCTTGTCAGAATTAAGCCACACACACACTCTTGCATGTGGTGAGAATGAATGCTATAGTTTATTTTATCTACTTCCTCTGTATGTCTATGATTTACTTGAAAGCCATTTACTTTTATTCCGTGTGTGTTTCCTAAAGCAAGCTAAAAACCATGTTTGGGTTAGTGCACTTTTATTTAAAAGGATAGTTCACTCAAAAATTAAGGTTTTGTCATCATTTACTCACCGTTATGTTTTTCCAAAATGAATGGTGATCACAGCTGTCCTTGGTCACACTCACAATCCACTTTCATTGTGGGGAAAAGAGCAGTTTGGACATTTTGCTGAACTTCTCCCTTTGTGTTCTATGCAAAAAGTCATTCATAACAAAAATGAATGAAATCATTTTTGGAAATGATGATGAGAGAACTTTCATTTTTGAGTGAATTGTCCCTTTAAGCCTTTGTTTACACTGACAGCAAAGTGACAGAAAGTCATTTTCAATGGGATTTATCTCTTCCCACATAATAATATAATATAATATAAGTGAGCGATAAGGTACGAGAGGCTGTGCTGTATCATATATAAATCACGGCTGAAGGGCGTTGTTAGGCACGGCGTGAAGCGGAGCTGAACCCCTTCAGCCGTGACTTATTCACGATACAGCACTAGCCTCAAGTACCTTATTGCTTTTATAAAACGGTTACCACACAATACAAATATTAAAGCCAAAAATATGTTTCAATGCAACTTTCATGAAGTAAACTTTAACTAAAGCCTTCCTTCCGCTGGAAAAAATAGTCCCTGACCGTGAACAGCAACAGAAGTAACATTATTACGCCATTAGATGGCGGCAAAGACTGTCTTTATGAGTGTGTCAGTCAGTAGCGAAGACTTTTACATTGAAAAGACTGAACTGTTGTGAACACGGAACAAGACGCAACTGACAAATGCTTTGACTAGCGCTGTCAGTCACGGGAAAACCCCTTAACTGTTAAAAGGACAAGATAATACATCGGACATTTAAACAGATTTTTTATTATGAACATAGGACTGACCTGAAGGAAAATGCTAAATCTGAATGCAGGTAATAAACTCGCTCATTCGATCTTTTTCTCATAATACTCTTCTACATAATACAGTAAGCTTCAATGAACAATATCAATGAGAACATACAGTTTACATTGCTAAGAGTGGTTGCTAAGGGTGTTGTGTAGTGATACACAGAACCGTTGGGAGAAGCGGTCATAGCCGTGTTTTATTGTGAATAAAACACAGCTATTGACCAATCAGAATCAAGGACAGGAACTAACAGTTTTATAATATAATATAATGCTGTATAGTATAATATAATATAATGAGTGATGTGATAATATAATATTTATATACACTACTACTCAAAACTTTGGGGTCAGTAAGACTTTATTTTGTTTTCTAAAAGAAATAAATTCTTTTTTTCAGCAAGAATGCATTGAATTGATCAAAATTGACAGTAATAAGAAAAAGTCTATTTCAAATAAATGCTGTTGTTTTGAAATTTCTATTTAATCAAAAAATCCCGAACAAATGTATCACAGTTTCCACAAAAATATGAAGCAGCACAACTGTTTTCAACATTGATAATAATACGAAATGTTTCTTGAGCAGCAAATCAGCATATTAGAATAATTTCTGAAGGGCCATGTGACACTGAAGACTGGATGACTGCTTTGCCATCACAAAAATAAATTACATTTTAAAATATATTAAAATAGAAAACAGTTTAGGTTGAAATAATATTTCACAATATTTTTACTGTATTTTTGATCAAATAAATGCAGCCTTGGTGAGAGACTTTTTCAGAAACATTAAAAAAATCTTACTGACCCCAAACCTTTTATTCTGCAAACATAATGTTAATTTTTAGCTGCAAGAAAACTGATTTCTTGTCAAAACCGAATGACATCTTATTTGCGATCAGATTTTTCAAAAGGTTTGAAAGCCCACAAATAATTTTAAGGCAGCCTGCAGCAGGAGCACCTTCACTACCAACAGTACACAAACCTCCAGAGCTAAAACTGCTGTCAGAGTGAACGGGGCTTCAGCTGGCAGCTGAACAATTTGTTTAGTGGACTGGAATACCAGAGCTTGGCACCATATGTTCGCCCTGAACAAAAAGCCTGTACGACAGTTATCTGCGTCCTTATTTAGAAGCCATCCAGTGATCTGAGAAATTTTCTAAGAGCATGATTTGTCCTTGCTTGTTTAACCTCTCCCTCTCTTCTCATTTATTTTTTACCTCTCTTACTTTGTTGTTGACTGTCTAAATAAGGCCACCTGACTTTGATTAGATCACGGCATGGAGAGAGAAGGGCTCCCTGACAAACAATTTTGCCTGAAAATGAAAGTGTAGCAATGCAATTACCATTTTCTTGCATTCAATCAGTGAATGCTCGAGGCCTCTAATGGTTTCGCAAAACAACCAAAACCTTGCTTTCTTAAAGAGGCTTTGGAGCCATTTTTTGTGCAATTATAGAAGAATATAGGAAGAACATTCACAACACAACATCATCAATACTATATCACTTCATGTTGAGAGCACCAATCACCTCTGTTCTCAATCGCCTGCATTGCAATCATTTTTTAACTCATCAGTGTAAAGCTGCAAAGCACAAAAAGCTGGCTGTGAGTGATAAAAGAAACAGAAGTGAATAGAAAACAAAAACAAAAACCCATTTATTCTTGATATGAGCACTATCCGCTCCACGCTCAAGTATAATGGTTGCTATAGCAACATGAATCACAGCGTGAGGCTATAAGGTTAAATTAGGATTGCTTTATCAGTTTTAGATCGGAAATGCTACGGCTGGCTCTGGAAACAAACAAACAAAGTCATTAGCAACTAAATGCGACAAATTTTTGATTCTCGTTCTTTCCATGACATCATCTCAAACTGTCAGAGCTTAATGTAAGTGCTTTTTTGACACGTCGGTGAAGAATGAAAGAACACCAGGCTTGGTGGTACTGCAGTAATTTCAATGTCACTAACCCAACCTGATCGGCCCAGGAGGGAGAGAGAGAGAAAGAGAGTGTGAATTTACTCAACCCAGAGGAAAATTGTATTGCTCAGAGGTGGCTCAATCACAGCTCACATGACTTAAGGGAATAGATCAACAAAATATGAAAAGCATTTACTCACCTTCATGCTGTTCCAAATACGCATGACTTTCTTTCACAAAAGGCGAGTTTTTGAATAATACCCTGGAAGCAATTTTCAAATACTCCTAGTCTGAAAATGCTCTAAAATGGACCAAAAAAAAAGCCATGTGAACTACAAAAATTCTTGCGTTTGAGATCAAACAACATTGACATCACTACCGTAAAATTTGATTTACAGCGGATGAAAAGATTAACAGTGAATAATGACTTAAATTGCTGAAAAAAGTCATAACATATGACTTAAAAACTTTAAACAGAAAACTGAGTCATATGGACTAAAATTAATTTTTTATTTTCAGAGGATGAGTTCCCAGATATATTTAACGTAGGATGATAACAATGATTATTGCAATATAAAATTATAACAAAAGTTCGATAAATGTTTGATATAATGTTTATGCACAATACAAATCATATACTGTGGGGTAATGAATATAATTACAAGATTGTTGTCATTAAGCTATAGCAGTTTTTGTGCATTTGTATTATTCTAAGGGCCAGATTTACTAACAGCTTGCGCCAGCCAAACCCTCTTTTGGCGTTAAAAAACTACTGTCGGGATTTACTAAAGACACGCAGTGCAAAATTAGCGCTGAAAGGGCGTGGACTGAGTTGTCTTTGCGGCTGACCTTATTGCATATGCATTTGTAGGAGGTTCCCTTTCAGACGCAAAATTTATGGGAGGAGAGTATTTAAATTAATCACGCAACGCGATTTACTAATGTTTGCGCTAGTCAATTTACTGGTATTTGCGCCATTATTTAACGCCCAAAAAAACGCCCAAAATGGGTCTTAACCCATTTTGCAACATAGCTGCAATTGTTGCTGCTAGGAGGAGACACCACAGAGAACAGAACGCGTGGTAGAAGGGAAAAAATATTTTCTACTCGTATTAATTTCTTTGGAATGCCAGAGGAAGACGTTATCCGAACATATCGTTTTTCAAGCCATGTATATATATATATATGTGTACGTGTTTGTCAGATTACATGTAATAAGTGTCCTGATGAGCATTAGCTCTGCTTATTCGCAACCCAACACTAATTTGCAAAAACTGCTCTTGGTAGATTGCGTTGGTCATTATGTAAATGATTTCACTGTGTCTGTGTTCTTTAATTTGCGCGTCAGCAGTAGATCACGCGCAAAACTTGCCACTCCCATCGGCACATTTATGGAATTGAGTTAAGTAAGACATATAGTAAGTAAATCTGGCTACTGTTTTTCATAACAAATACCATAGAAACAATATAGTTACTTTTTTTTTTTTTTTTTTTTTACCATGGTAGTGAGGTGCAATGTGTGGTTTTACCTGTGGTTAACATGATCTGAATACTATGGAAGATGTAGCAAATTAGCTCAAAAGAAATATGAATAATTAACTATAACGAATTATAATTAATTATAAATATTTACAGTTTCAGACTGTAGCAGAATTCATTTTATGATTATTTAATCAGCTCGTCCAAGCGAACAGACAGCATAATCAGTTATCAGTTCTAGGAAACAAATTATCTTCCTGGCCAAGAAAGAATATCTTTTTCCAACAATATAAAGTAATAGCATGTAGCTAGATCAAAACGTTTAAGAGACTTTGATTTTTGAGCATCAACACAGAGACAATAAGCGTGGATATAATGGTTTAATAAACAAAACTATGTTAGGCTACACACACAACTAAACTAAGCAAAGATTATATACAGAATAAAGAAAGTGAAGGAAAGTAAAGAAAGAGAGAGAGAAGAGAATGGCAAGATTACAACAGTTAACCACAACCTGCGAGAAACATCAAAGAATCAGGGTCACCTTAAAAGGGGCACAATAACTTGGAAATGCGTCTAAAGGCTGCAAACAGGTACTTGCATTGACTTTGGTTGCTGAATAAGTCCAGATGCGGTAGATTCTGGAGATTCTTGATGATTTTGTCAGGAGTGCGCTGAAGCGTTCGCTTGGGTTCTTCTGGGTGGTCCACGTTGAATCAAACAAAGTTAACTTGAAGATAAAGTTGCCGGAAGGAGACGGGAAACGATGGTCTCAAAAGAGATTGAGCAAAGGTGTACCTGATCTGAAGACTCTTAAAGGCCCTATCAGTTCACACCCATTTCGGTGAGGTGACCAATCAAAGATGACCGGGAGAAAGTCTTTGTTCTATCTTGTCACCCTATTTGCATGTTTATGTTGGTCTGGAGAATTTGTGCAGTTTTACACAAAAGCATGGTAAAAATATTCTGATGCATTTTGTCATAGCATACTATACACCATTAACTGTGAAATGAAAAGAGGATTCTTTTGATACTAAGAAAGATGGGGATTCAAAGACATTCAAGCAGTAATACATAGACCTGGATTTGGGCATTTGAAGTTACTCTGACATAACTAAAGAATCATAATTAGGTCAATATAACATAAGGACATACATGAAACACGGGGAAAATACTATATACAGTTAGGACAGTTTGATTGTGGGTAGAAATGGAGTCAATGTCCTTTTTCCAAAGTGTATTGGAAGTTTGTCTGTAGTCTGTGGACCAAATGGCTGGCACTGTCTGTTGAGAGGGGAACACCTCCTGTCTTTGAAGCTTGCAGAGAGCTCCAGACACCGTCTCTACTAAGGTTGTTCATGGGAGCCTATAGGTGATAACGAACCTTTGAAGAGAACTGGTTTTGCGACTCTTTGGAGCCGATGACTTAGTTTGAACAACAGGAGAGAAAATAAAGGATTTTATGATGCCTAAAGCATTTTGATCACGTCCATTTGTTACAAAGACTAATAGTTAATCGTAATCCTAACTCAAACCGTCAGAAGTTTACCCTATAAAAATGAGGTTGTTACAATTTTTTTTACATATTATGTTAGTGTTTTTGTTAATGAACATACATTTATATCTGCATCCCAACTCAAGCTACTGCTACTGTCAACTCATCAGCTACTGTCAAATGTGCATTTCTAATGGACAAAACATGTAATATTAATTTGTTTGGCAAGTGTTTGTCATGTTTCTACAACTTTCCCCACAGGAGCAAAAATCTGCCTTTAAACTTGAAAGAAATAAAGATTTGACATTTATTGTAATAATTATATGAAAAATTGTATTGTGATTTTTTTTTTTTTTTTTTTTGGGCCATATCGCCCAGCCCTAGTTTAAAGTCATCATGAAATCAAAATGGACAATTTTAAATTTTGTTTGTTTGTTTGTTTTTTAATGGAATATTGCAGTATTTATTTGAAATGATTTATCCGAGCGCATCATCTTTTAAAAATTCATGTGCCCTCGTAATATTTAATCAAATAAATTTCCTCTCCCTCTTGCAGCGACATCTCTTATCTTCTCTGATGACGTGGCGCCATTACTGGCATGAGGGCGGGACAACTTGTCACGCACATGAGATTGACCAATAGCAAACCACAATCATCCAAACAATTCCAAATGAACAAAATTAAGTCCTGCCCTACATTTTTTCCTTGTTTAAGAAGCCATTTCACTTGGATATACGTCACAATAGGAAAGAAAAGATCTAAATTAAAGTATCAAATTTGTCTTTAAAGGATTAGTTCACTTCAGAATTAATATTTCCTGATAATTTACTCACCCCCATGTCATCCAAGATGTTTATGTCTTCCTTTCTTCAGTCAAAAAGAAATTAAGGTTTTTGAGGAAAACATTCCAGGATTTTTCTCCATATCGGGACTTCAACGGCTACCAATGGATTGAAGGTCCAAATTGCAGTTTGATGAGTTTGATGAGTTTGCAGCTTCAAAGGGCTCTACACGATCCCCAGCCGAGGAATAAGGGTCTTATCTAGCGAAACGTCCATTTTCAAAACAAAACAAAACAAAAGTATATACTTTTTAACCAAATAGTTCGTCTTGCACTGCGCTGCGATGTGCCACACATTACATAATCACGTTGGAAAGGTCATGCGTAGTATAAGTATAAAGTACTTATACTACTTATACTACTGTATAAAGTATAAAGAACTAATACTTTAAATTCCTAGGGAGAAAAAAAATTAGACATTTACTGACATATAATTTCGCCTTGAAAGAATTTTATGAGAAATGTTTGAGTTCATATTGAGAAGTCTAACTGTTGATTGCAGACTTCTGAGCAGAATTTGAGCCGTTGTTGTGATCTTTACTGAAACTCTAAAGGAGAAAAATCTATACACTCGAAAAAGGTCTCCATTTGCTGTCTAGGACAAAAACAACTGAGAGTTGTGATTTTTATTCCTGTGTGGGAAGTAATGCCGCTTTTTAATTCAAGCTCAGAGTCTATTAAGATAAAAAGTGTGCTTGAATGATGTTTTTGTGTGTTTTTTAAATTCAAGAATCAACAGCTACATTTTCTAATTTTAATCATTTTGATATAAGGTTATTTCCTCTTAATCAAATGTTCAGTCAAAAGCCATCAAGCCCATTAGCACAGAAAAACACATCTTGAATAGTCTTCACATCGTCCTAATGTTGTATTTAGTGCCACTTTGAATTGCAGAAATGATTTTATGTGCTTGCAGATTTTTTAATAAGAAGTTTAAATGTCAAATCAATTCTCATAATATCATCATAAGGAATTTCATCAAAAGGGCTGTTACCACTAGCAACATACTCTTTAGCCTCATAATGGCACGAGCGATGTAAAAGGGTCCTGAGTGATGTTTTCCTCAGCCTCCTGCAGGGAATGACTCATGCTTCCCCAAGGGCTTTCAGTCGGGGCTCAGTCTTAACAGAATGCGCTACAGACAAGCTAATTATCAGCACGTTAGCCTGCGTGTGCTAATTAATCCTACGTCTTGCTGTCTCAAAGTCCCAGCTTTGTGCTCCACTGCCCCACTAGAACAGTTCTGCCATTTATTTGCACAGCACTGAAATCATGGCCGGGCCATATGGCTCTGGAGAGCGAAGACCATTGAGATTGTTGCAATGATTGATCACACATACAGGTTTTTCTGTAGCCACAGGAAAATGTAGTCACACTTCAGCAGTTTTGTGTGGGAGGTCACAAGCTTCTGCGATTATGACACATACTGTATGAAGTAGTGAAGAGAGAAATCTCCCGTAGAAAATAAATCACAAATGAGATTGCTTCAACGTCTCAATTGTTTCTCCTAGACAGCATGGCAATCAAATGGAGAGTCTCCTGCTTTTTCTTCTGAAAAAAAGACCATAGCAATCTCCTGTAGTTTCAGAAGAGATCTCAATAATGTCTCAAACTGTGCTCAGATTTGCAAAGATGCCTTGTGCAATCAAAAGTCAGAGATCTAAATAGGAACTCACACATTTCTCATCAAATTCTTTCAAAAACAAAAATCTGAGATGTAATATACATTAAAAAAAGTTATTTTAAAACTGTGCTCAGATATGCAAAAATGCCGTGTGCTATCAAAAGTCAGAACGCAATATGAACTCAAATATTTCTCACCAAATTCTTTCAAAAGCAAATTATCTGAGATATACACTGCAAAAATGCTTTTCTTACTTAGAGTTTTTGTCTTGTTTCCAGTCCAAATATCTAAAAATTCTTAAATCAAGAAGCATTTTCTAGACAAGTAAAAATTATTGTCTTGTTTTCAGACAGAATAAGTCAAATTGAGTTTTTCCGTATAATCTGCCAGTGGGGTAAGCAAAATAATCTTATTTCAAACCGAAAACAAGAATATTTTGCTTACCCCACTGGCAGATTATTTTGCTTGTTTTAAGGAAAAACTCACTTAATTTTGACTTATTTTGTTTAGAAAAATGCTTCTTGATTTAAGAATTTTTAGATATTTGGACTGGAAATAAGACAAAAAAATCTAAGTAAGAAAAGCATTTTTTGCAGTGTAATATCCATATTAATTTTCTATTTTCAAACTCTGCTCAGATTTGCAAAGATGCCTTGTGCATTCAAAAGCCAGAGATCTCAATACGAACTCAAACACTTCTCACCAAATTCTTTCAAAACCAAATTATCTGAGATATAATATCCATATAATGTTTTTTCAAACAATGCTCAGATTTGCAAAGATCAATCAAAAGTCAGATCTCAATATGAAACCAAGCATTTTCATCATTTTTAAACCAAATCATCAGAGATATACTATCCATATTCATTTTCGGTAACACTTTATTTTAAGGTATTTTAACTAGTTGCTTATTAGCATGCATATTACTAGAATATTGGCTATTTATTATTACTTATTAAGCACATATTAATGCCTTATTCTGCATGACCTTATTCTACATTCTTAATCCTACCCAATACCTAAACTTAACAACTACCTTACTAACTATTAATAAGCAGTAAATTAGGAGTTTATTGAGGGAAAAGTCATAGTTAATAGTTTATATGTGTTCCCTATACTAAAGTGTTACCTCATTTTCTATTTTCAAACTTGGCTCAGATTTGCAAATATAGCCTTGTGCAATCATATATCAGAGATCTCAATATGAACTCTAACATTTCTCACCAAATTCTTTTAAAAACAAAAATCTGAGATATAATAGCCATAAAAACGTTATTTTCAAACTGTGCTCAGATTTGCAAAGATGCTTTGTGCAGTTATATGTCAGTTTTCAGCATGATCTCAAACATTTCTTACCAAATTCTTTCAAAACCAAATAATCTGAGACATGCTATCCATTGAAATAACCCAGCAATTTTTGAAGTGTATATAAAAAATTGACTCATTTTAGTTTATTTTTATTTCTCCTACACTGTCATAATGTGCAAAAAAATGTATAGAGGTACAACAGTAGTAAATGTACCTTATATTTGTACCTTAGAGTAGTAATATTGTAGACGTACGATATAAACCTTTTAGGGGTAAATAAGGTGTGCCCCAGTGACAAGCTGTTGTACCCCTAAAGATATTTTTTTTGTGTGAAATAAGTGTAAGAAATGTAAGAAAAAGTGTTAACAACACATCAATGCAACAAAACTGAGAGCTCTCGTACTACGTCTGTCTCTGAAAGTGAGATTATTGACACCTATTTAAGCTGTTTTAAGATATTAAAATATTTACTAAAGAGTGCATTTGTATTGTGGAACAAATGTTGTTAAATTATGAGGTGATAGAGGCACTTCAGGACTGGAATGCGGAGAAAGCAGCAGCAGTTTGTTGCCATAGAGACCAAAAGCGCAACTTGTGGTGCAATGAATTTGTTCAGCGCTCTACCTGGAGTTAATCTAGATACAAAAGGTTGAAAGCATTCCACAAGACTTACAAGATGTAACCACCTTACAAGACAGAAATAGGCCTATAAATTTGAAGACTTGTAGGTTTATTTCTATGATGTGGAGTTCTGGTGAATAGTAAACACAGAAATAAATTACATACAGGGTAATAGAAATCTACACTAAGGCCTTGTGTCCACCAAAGTGGCTAGCGTATTTATCTAATTGTTTTCAATGGGAGTGTCATGTTTCTTAAAACACCAACAGAGAAGAATGTTCAACTTTGGGTAAAATGCAGCGCTCATCACTGTCACTTTTTACCCAGCCGTCCAATCACAGTGGAGGAGGGGCGGGGCAAATACCACACTGACCAACCGTCACATTCTGCTTGTACACCAATAACAAACGACGACAACAAGCACATCTCTTCATCCAAAACTAGTGCCAGAACAAGTATGTTACATTGTGTTGACATTTTTATACTGTTTGCGAAATTAGATACTAGTAACAGTTCCACGGATATTCATCATACAAAGTCCCTTTAAGGCAAGTCATTTCACTCGGCGGCCATCTTTGAAACACCTCTCGGGCTCCTATCTCTTCTCCTATATCTTGGGGAAACATCAAATTCTCCAAAGCTGTACACCACATTTCATATTTGAAATCACCAATGAAATCTAACAACAACTGTATCGTAAATGTGGTTTCAGAAATGACACTTTAGTTTTATCACGACAGTCTCAAGTCTGTGGTGCAGGATGGTGGTGACTTTTGACCTTTGTGTCATGAGGAGATCATGGAAGGAAGGAGTCCAGGGAGAAGAAAACATACATTAAACTCAATGTTAGGGTCATGTGCCTTCTTTTGTGTGGTACACATGGAGAACAGGCACAGCAATCTGTCCATTTGTGCTTTTACCATCGCCTCTAAGGAAGTCAATGATAATCCTTTAAGTCTGTATTGTCCTTTTGAATATCTGCTGTATCCTGGTGAAGTCTGTTGCTATAGATACTGTGGCTGGTGGCTTTTATTGGGTGTTAGACTTATCCTCCATCTTTGATCACTTATTGGCTACTTTCTGCTGTATTATACCATATGGATATGTTCAGTCATGTCTGTATGAGATTTTATATTTGGCTGAGGTAGTATTTTCCACATTGTGGTGATTCCATCTTCACATTTTCATTCTGGCTTAAAAAAACCCATCATGGATTGTGGTGGGATAAGGCTTCTATACCGCAATCTCAAATGTTTTTGGCTGCATATGGTTACTGTTTCAAAAACTAGCATGCAGTAAGTATAAAAACCTGGTTGAAGAAAGAAGGAAGGAGTGTTTTCATATGCTTTTGCAAATGAACTATAAACTACAGCAGATGTTTCTTAAAGATGTTGCCTTTGGTCTAATAAGTTATTCAAAAATAAATTAAAAGTGATATGCATATATAGACAATTATTTGAATACACTTCTTCTGTAAACATGTTGAGAGATGCACCAATATGACAGTTCTGGCTGATGCAGAGAAGCCACTAAATATTTTTATATTATTGCCTTTACTTAATAAATGGCTGATGTTACAGTCCAACACTGTTTTGTCACTAAACACTAAAAACTAGAGTCTTTAAAAAATGCTTAACAACATTATTATGTACAGTATGAAAATGGATATTTACTTTGAGATTTGCTAAAGTATACATTTAACAGTATTATTAAATTATTAGTATTTCTGAAGAATTTCTAACTTGTAACAAGTATAGTTAGTTTTGGTTTCGTTTTCACTGTTTTCTGTTCCTGTTTTGCCTACCTGAGTTCCTAGTTAGTTTCCTTGGTTGTTAATTACTTGCACGCATCTGTTTCAGTTCAGTTCATTATAGGGGCTTTCGCACCGAATAGTTCTAGGAACTCAGTTATAGGAACTAGGCACTAGGATAGTTCCCCGAGAATTAATTTCTCCCCCGGGCCATGTTCCTGGTTGCATTCGCACTGGGAATAGGAACTGTGAAGCAGCCGACAGCGGCGTCTTTAAGCGTGGCATTTACAAACGCTAAAAAATGGTGAATGGTGGATGTCGTGATCGGAGCTGTGTTTGTTATGTGTCGTGGGTTTCGTGATAACGGAGATGGAATGTAAACGCATAATCTACGCAACTGAAAGAGCAAAATCTCCTATGACAACTTTAAGTATCGAGGCGGAGAAAAGAACACAACCCTGCAGACAACAGGTGAATGCCGTTTTCGCTGTTTTCCATTTTTGTGAAGAAAATATGTTTACACGGCTTTTTAAAAATGCCGGGTGCTGGTGTTTGAAATGCGTTTGACCAATCAACGTACACTTACGTCACTGATAGTTCCTATAGTGCTGGTTTAGACCCTACTCTGAAGTAGGAGCTAATTTAGTTCCCTCAAAAGGAGTTCCTAGAACTAAAATCGTTCCTAGCTCCTGCAATGCGAACACGGCAAAATCCGGGTACTTCAGCCAATAGTTCTAGGAACTATGAAAAGGTTCCTCCGGTGCGAAAGCCCCTTATGTCTTTCTGTGTATTTAAAGGCTCACTGAAGTGCATTGAAACACACAGCTCCTCCCCTTTTTTAACATAGCCAATAGCATTCTGTTTATATCACAGCTCAGCCAGAGCTGTTGAGCTTGGTAAAGCCACAGTTTCCTCATAATTTCTAACCTTTTCTCCTCCTAATCTCTTCCATATCGCTTTAAAATATAGCATCCTATGCAGAATTCAAATTGGGTCCAATACGTTTTGTGATCTGCGTCGACTTGCGCATATGATCCGCTCTGTGCTATCGTGTCTCTGGAGCGGAGCAGGCTGTGTGGTGGTTTGCATGATACTAACGTGAATCCAGAATGGAAAGCATATTTACACTGTCTGAATCGTTCCCTATCCCCTATATAGTGCACTATATGCTATTCACCATGTAGAAAATAAAAAGGCCGATTCCAGCCGCAGCTTCAGCGTCTATTTATAATGTAGGGGGTGGGACGCTTCAGATTCTAGAGAGCTTTTGATTGGATGAAAAATCTGATTAGAAGCTGAAGTACAGAGTGATGTCATCAAAATCATTGATCCATATTGGAAGTGAGAGACTGTAAGTTTTGAATGCTTATAGCAAATTTTGTAATTATAATTGTTTTGAAGCACTCTAGCTTAGATAACAGTAAGGCTAACATATTCATAGTAAAAGCCAAAAAACTTTAATTTTAATTTCACGGAGACTTTAAGCCCTTATTTTCCTCAGTCCTTGGTTCATTCTTGTCTTTATTTTATGTGGTTGTGTGTTAGTTTTCTCCTGTGATCTCCTGTGTGTCTCATTGTGGAATAATAAAGAAGTGTTTGTTTGGATTACAACAACCAAAGAACATGACAGAGCTAGGCGTTAGATGGCGGCAAAGGTAATCTAAATGTAAAAATTAGGTAAATGAGCATGCACATTAAATATACAACATTAGCCAAAATATATCCAATATTGACTGATACTTATATAAAACTCTAATATTCACCAATATGGTACTGTGCATCCTAAAACATGTTCATTAAAAAAAATTAAGGTTTAGTATTAAGTAAATATTTTATTTTAGTATTAAGTCATGTAGTATAACCAAGGAGGTGTACAATACCTGGAGAGAGTTATATCCATTAGCATTCTTATTCATCTCAAATTGTCAATCATGTCACCGTCGAACTGCACGCAAATGACATCATGACATCATGACATCGTTGATTGGCTGATGGCACCACAACAACACACACACAGTCCCACGGCCTTCAGTGACTATGCTGAAGCTGTGACGTCAAAGGCAGCAGTCGTAGAAAAGTACAAGTCCATTTCGCATTTTTAAAAGCCTCTAAAAAGAATCAGGCACTGGTAACATCTAATATAATGATATATTAGCACTTTATATGTTAAAATTATTTCATCAGAATATGCTGCTTTTGAATGGCCGTCAATCAAGCTGCTTTTCAGAAGCAGATGGTGTAGTTACAGTGTCTACCAGCAGGGGCTAATGGGGTGAAAGCAACATGCAAGAAAGCCATTTTGTTGTCATATGACAAGAAAACCAGGAAATGATATCACACAGACCCTAATTACCGTGTGGCAAGGTCAGTCATATTTTTTTTTTTTTTTTTTTTATATCAACTTATTGGATATTTTGATCTATTTATGGAATTGCAATGTTAGTTTAGGCTCTTATATGTCAAATGACTCCAAGAAAACTTCTTGATATTTGTAAAAAAACAAATAGGCCTATTGATTTAACCTTGTAGAAAACAATATAAACATTTTTCAAAAGTGCATGAAGCCAACACAAATACAAAAAGTGCATTTCTAAAAACTTGGCGCATACATTTAAAAGTATATCTTGCATTTAAAAATGCTTTCTTCTTTTCATCATCTCAGATATGCTTATTTATCATTGAGCCTTATGCAGTTATTAAAATAACATCAGATATGCCTGAGATGTCTGCCTAAGCCGTCTGCTGTATGCTGTATTTCTAAGCCTCATGATAGATGAGTAAACAGTTTGGATTGTTTGTATTTTATTTGATGGGCCATTTAAGAGTAACTCAAACATTTCTCAGGCTCTGATGTCAGATTTATCCCCATATTAGTGTTTCTTTGAAAATTTCACATGCAGTATATGCTCTATCTGTATCCGATCACAGAGTCTGGATCATTTCGGGATTACCTGAAAGAACTGGGATCTGTTTTCGTGTGAGTAATGCTGACTTTATGTGAAATTTCCATTTGAGTGCACTTTTACATTAATCTATACAATGTTTTACCACTTTAAGCCCAGTGCTACATATTTTTATTAGTGTATGCTGACAATATATTTTTATTTTCTTTAATTTTAATTATGATAATTTGACAGGATATAATTGTATTTGGACTAGTATTTCTCCTTGTCCTAGTCTTCATATTTTTGCCTTATTAGGACACTCCAGTCTCTTTCTCCACTGCACCTTTTTTATGTGACGTCTTGATTTTATAGGCCGTTATTGTATATTTTTTATTTTTTGGTTGATTTAGTTTGTCAGTGAATTTGTCACGTATTAACAATGCATATTATCTCTGAATATTTATTATCTTAGTGATCCGTTTTCCAAAAACAAAAGTTTGCAGTGACCCCTGATGCCCTTTGGGTTCGCAGCGTTGCACTTTCTTTCCATAGGGAATTTGGTTTATGTTGTAAACTTTTTTTTTTTAGAACTGCACATGGGGTCTACCTTTCTGACCAAAAGAGGAAATATGCTGTTTTACCCAAACTTTTCAGGACCCTACAAATCAAAACTTGAGTTTTGTGGCATTTAGTCCACGTATTTTCGCTTTGAGAACTTGAGAGGGTGGGGAAAAAAATCATTTTTAGATGAAACTAAAGACGACACAAGCCCTTTCAAATGTCCTATCCTGTATTTCCTGTGTCAATAAGAAGATCAGAAAACTGAATTAAATGGGGACTTAAAACAGGTTTATTTTTTTAATCTCTGACCCTACACTCTTAAAAATAAAGGTTCCAAAAGGTTTTTCAAATATTTTTTTTATTAGTGTGAAGAAAATTTTAATAATCTAAAGAACCCTTTTCCACTATAAAGAAACTTTTGTGTAATGGAAAGATTCTGTGAATGTTGAAGGTCCTTCATGGGACCATCAATGCAAATAAAGAACCTTTATTTTTAAGAGTGCAATATAGATAAGCACTGCTGTAGCTAATAAATCTTACAATAAAATATATCTTTGATAAAGCTGTGCATTAAGTTGCATTTTCAAATAACCTTTATCTAATACTACATATTTTGAACAGTTGACAGACCGTGAAATTTACGTGTTCTTTTTAAAGATGGTTTTAATGATCCAGAGAATGTACTGTAGTACCACTTGCCAGATATGTTTCTTTTTTCTCTTTTTGATGTGTCTCCATCTGTATCCATGCCGTTAGTCTCTGAGATTGACATCACTAACATGAATATCATATTAGTGTTTGTAACCATTCCTGAGTCACCATTGGGTGTTTCTCTGCCCCGCTCCAGCTAAAGAGTTTCTTTTGATTAAAGCACAAGAGACTCCCCTGAAGAGCTCATATCTTTTCTTCTCTTCTTATCATATTATTTCTCCCTGAGGTCCACTTATAATTTTAGCAAAGATTTTGCAGTGCCAAAAAAATCAGTATTTAGTTTTCCATGACAATTTTCCACTCTATCCCTGACCCTGGCTATGTCCTAACCAGTCCGTGATGCAACAAGCTTCAAATCAGTTTGTCTTTCCACATGAAGATAACATTTCTCAATACAAATCACCCTTGTTGAGATAAAAATGTGTATGTTTTATGTGTTCTGACATCAGAAAGTTGTAGAAGCTCATAATAAGCTGTTTTGTCATCTTAAGAAGTTGTTTTGAGTTTACAAATTACAGTATATTTGCAAAAGATGAACGAAAATGTTTTAAACGCAAAAACGCACACCTCGCTCTGTATCGCATAACTTTGTCCACACATCACACTAAACACAAGCCAGATTGTGATATAATTACTGTTTCCTGACATGGGTCCAGCCCCTTTTTTGACCAGACCCTGTCCGCCAATGTTAATTTGCGTGCTCGACAGCTTTTCTGGAAGGGAGAGTGGCTGTAAGGGAGAGGAGGCAGGCGTTGAGGAAGCGTTTTTGCGTGAGGGACAGAGAGATAAAAGCCACCGTGAAGAGTTCAACTCTGGTACAGGGCGCCTGGCTCTCTCTAAGTTTAACGTTTGGTGTTTGCCTGAGCATTTTCTGTGATGTGGCCTCCATGGCCTTTTGCACTGGGCCGTCAGTGAGAAAGAAAGAAAGAAGAGAGGGAGGCTGGATCGGGCAGAGTGCACACGGCAATGTGAGGAGCAGCTGGGGACAGTCTGACTGAAGCCTCTGCTCACACAATCTTTGGACTCGTGCTCTTAAATGGATGAGTATGTGACCATCAAAAGAAAGCTTCTCCATAGACCCATATTCAGGTAAGGGATTCAGCTGTGGCTTCCTGGTTGCTCCAGTTAAATGTTCATATTTTGTGATTGAGTTTGTATGGGAACTCTGTTTTGAAGTTGAAAAGTTTGTGTTGTGTAACTTTGAAGAAAGTTGGTTTCTGTGGTGCTTTAGCATGTATGGCCGTTTCTAGAGAGCGATGAGATAAAATGGAGAACAAATTGAGAAATCTGCTTCTTTTTAGATGTTTCTCCTGAGAAATGTGTCTCTTCTTGAGTGTGTCTCTTCTCAGATTTGTCAATATACCAATCAAAAATTAGATATCTCAGTATGGACTCAAATATTTCTCATCAGATTTCATCCAAGTCTAATTTATTTGAGCTATACATGTGGATTTTATAGCATTATACTCTTGTTGTACAACAACAGTTGTCCCATTTAGCTTTATTTCTCCTAAAGAAATGCATGAGAAACATCGGAGACCAAGTTGAAACATAAACTAAACTTTTTTTTAACAAACCTGTTAGCAAATAGTACATCTAAAGTGTGACTTTGATTCTCAGGGGCACTTTCAACCTTATCTGCTTTTGCTCTGTTATCGGCCACAGTGTGTTTCAAAGGAATGGGAGCAAAATACCCTTCGCTAAATGCCTCCGTCTAATGTGGTTACACAGTCATTAGAGGCAGAACATTAAGCTGTGGTTCATTGCGTTCCTCCGTTATTTCAAGCAGGTTGCTAATCGCTTTTTTGCATGTAAAATGGAAGCAGATGTGCAACAGGTTCTTTTGCATGCTTTTGTCAGGTAAATCAGTTTAGCGGTTTTAAAGCAGGTTTACATTTTTAGGTGATATTGGCTTTGTTCCAAACCTAGCAAGCTACCTGTGTATGTAGTACTCAGGGTACTAACTGGTATGGGACCTCATAAGTGACTGATTTGGAGCACTCTACACAGACAGCAACAAATAGCAGTTCTCACATGAAGCTCAATTGATTTCAGCAGTGGTGGACAGTGAAGTATTTTTACTTTTGTTGCTGTACTTAAGTAAATTTTTCAAGTATCTTTACTTTATCTGAGTATTTTTATTATGGGAAACTTTTACTTAACTACATTCCAAAGCATAGTATTGTACTTTTTACTCCACTACATTTCATAAAAACGTCATTCCTTGTTATTTTCAACTGAAGAAATCATCACCCGCTCCGAAACGTGAACAAGCTGGTTCTTTTCAATTTAACCTGTTAAATTGGTTCGCAAATCACACTGAATGATTCATTTGTGAATTAGATTGCATCTGATTGCATCTGTTCTTGAGTCAACAACTCACTGACTCAAATGATCCAGTCAGAGTGAGTCTCCAGTCAACAGTTCACTGAATTCACAAGTCTGGACAAGAACCAAGAATGGGAGATCCTCTGAGCTTAAGTGAATGTGCGACTAATGGTGTGAAAAGTAAGTTACTAATGCCGAATTACTGTAAATGAAAATCATATTTAGGCCATGACTGTCAGTTGTTTGTGAACTAGTGCTGGCTACTTGACGATTCATAAGAATTCATAATGATGCCGGACTGAGCTGTAATCTATTTAAGCTCCATCATCCCCCCCCCCCCCCCCCAATCTTATTTTATGCAGTAGGATGGAGTATATAAAATTGGAAAATAAATAAACATTAATCAAACAGTACTTTTTACTTTTAATACTTAAAGCTACAATATGTAGATTTTTCACCGCTAGAGGTCGCCTATTCAAAACAACAGCGTAGCTTGATGACGCTGTGTTTGAGCGCGGAATCTTGGGAGATGTCATCTTCACCTCACAGTCGGTGGAAAAGAATCGGGACGGGACTCGGGCAGAAATCATGTTCATGGATGAGATTATTAACATTACTGTAGTATGAAGCAGAGCGGGGCCGAGTGTTGTGGGAGCGGAATGAGGCCGCTGGAGCGATTGCTAATGAGAGACGAACGCGACACGCCACACGAGCAGCGGAACTTTTATTATGCCGCAGTCGCCACTTGCGCTTCTTCCGGTCAAGCGTATGAGGTAACACCGCGCTGTTTATCATATTAGATACATTTGACTGTGTTGAAAATGATGTTATTACATTACTCTGTGCGTTCGCTCGGCGGCTGCTATGAGACACTTGTGCCACACTGCAGTAAGCTAGATCGATATTAGAATATCATAATAATAAATGCTGGGTGGCTTGTGTTGATAAATGGCATGAAATTCATTTTAAAACGTATTGTATGATGGAGAAAATGCTGTATTAGCTACTTGACAAAATAATGTTTTTCTCTGAGGCATGGTACTCTCGCAAAATCAAGAAAACTAGATTTAAACAGTGGTGGACGAAGTACACAAATCAAGTACTTGAGTAAAAGTACAGATGCGTATCATAAAATATTACTCAAGTGAAAGTATTTAGTGCTCCTTTTCAGTTTTACTTGAGTGAAAGTACAAAAGTACTTGATTTTTAATGTACTTAAGTAAAAAAGTACTGATTATTTTGTAATTTTATATAGGCCACTTATATAATTTAATTTTATATTATATATTTTATATAATCCTATTGCTCAAAATAATTATGAATGATTATGAATTGTCAAATAGCCAGCACAAGTCAGTATGGATGGAAGATTAGTGGATGCAGATATGTAATGTGTGTTGACAAACAATATAAAAACAGATGAAACATATAGGGCTAAATACATAACATTTTAAAAAATTGCTGCAGCAGCGGGGAAGATGAACGTGCATGTGTTATTTTAATTTGTGTTAGAAGTGCACTATTCTGGATAAAATGAGAATCAAGATTTTTATTTGTTTCTTTCAAATAGAAATCATGATTCTCCCATGATTCTGAATAGACAACTAAACAAAATTGCGTATAATTATTTACTAGAGGACAAAATATTAATTGCTACAGTCTATTTAAAAATATTTAATTAATTAATTTTAAAAAATGGGTTTGAATGAATGATTTAATGACTCACTCATAACTATTTCACTTGTTTCATTACTGGATGAATCAATGTTTTTGAACAAATCTTTTGAATGAATCATTCAATGTCAAATACATTTTAACAGTCACTTGTCGCCTCCTAGTGCCGTAACGATGTAATCGATACAATCGTTATTTGAAGCGGCAAGTTAGTTTTAAAATGTGATTTGATCTGATTGAATCAAGATCGCTATCTGTAGACACATTGATGTGGACGTGTCGCATTAAAGCATTTCAGTGGGCTTAAACAGATCGCCCTTTACAGCAGATTTAGTTAAAAAACAACTGACCTAAATAGGATTTTCGGTTACAATAATTCATCCTACAATTCAACATTAGTAGGCTAACCTACTTTTCACCATCAGTCGCGCACGCACTCAGAAGATCTCCCAGTTCTTGGCTAATTTTCAGTCAGACTTGTAAATTCATTCACTGGAGAGTCGCTCTGAACGGATCATTGAATCAGTGAGTTGTTGACTCGAGAACAGCTGCAATACGATCAGTCCAATTCGCGAATGAATTGTTGATGTGATTTGTGAACTGATTTAACAGGATGATTGAAAATAATCAGTTCGTGCACGAATCGGACACCGTTTTTGCGTCTCTGAGCATGTGGCGATTTCTTCATTTTAAAATAATGAGTAACGATATGTTTTATGAAATGTAGTGGAGTAAAAAGTACGATCTTTTGCTTTGGAATGTAGTGAAGTAAAAGTAAAAGTTGCTCAAAATAAAAATACTCGAGTAAAGTACAGATACTTGAAAAATGTACTTAAGTACAGTAACGAAGTAAAAATACTTCATTACTGACCACCACTGGATTTAAACAATAAGACTAAACGTGTTGAGCTATATAACAATAATTCATTTTCTGTCTATAAATGTAACCAAACAGTTGTTCCCTTGTCTAATAAAACACATCATATATTAAAGCGTCTTTGGTGTTTCTGTGGTTTCTACAAAATAAAACCGGAAACCGAGGGTAACGCGGATATGACGCCATTAATGGTTAAAAGCGCGATTTTCTCACGATTTACAAATAGTTGGAAACATTTGGGATATTGTAAGTACTCAACTGAACAAAATATATAACACTGGCCAAGTGGTTTTTGGATATTTTACTGCAAAAATCTTACATATTGTAGCTTTAAGTACATTCAAAACCAAGTACTTTTGTACTTTTACTCAAGTAAAATTGAATATAAGTACTTAAAATTTTTATTGGAGTAATATTTTATTAGGGTATCTGTACTTTTACTCAAGTGTACTTCGTCCACCACTGGATTTCAGTACAGGCGTTAACATGTTGCAAAGCTAATGATTTGGTACTCTTATATGCATAAAAATACATAGTTATGTGCAATACTTTGAAAAATTATTTATAGATTTTTTTTTTGTTATTGAATGAATTATAAATGTTTATAATATAAACATATTATAAACATATTAAACATAAACATATATGTATATAATATGTTTATGTTTATATATATGTTTTGTCCACCATCTGGAATGAAATTTTTAGTGAGCTTGTTGCAGTGCATTATGGACTGCCTTCTATATGCAGTGATGCCTTTAGAATTTGGCCGAAAGTTGTCTTAAAACTTTTTGTGTCAGAAGTGTGCCAACGATGCTATTATAATGCATGTAGTATTTATTAATATTTTGAATTGGCTTTTATTTTTGTATTTTCAGTTTTCATTTTAATTTTAGTTTGTTTTAGTATTTTGTGTGTCATTTTCATAATTTTTTTTTTTAAATATTTATGTTTAGCTTTAATTTATTTTTAATTCAATTTTAGTTTTAGCAGTTTTAATACTTCAGCTTCAACTTATTTCAGTTAGTTCCAAGACAACATTTCTATTTTTTTTTCTAAGTATTTCTAAGTTTTTCATCTAATGTTTCCATTTTATTTTATTTAAACTTTTTCAGTTTTCCACCCAAAATAATCCTAATAGTTTTGGTTAACGATAATAACATATGTATGCTACTACGTAGCAGCTCAATAGGTTTTGGAACAGAGCTGTACTGAGTTGGTTGTATGAGAGACTTTCTAAGTTCTTGGCTTTTCAATTATCCTGGGATATATTTTTGTGTGTGACTCTTGTTCTATCTTGGGGGTTTCATGGTATGTTTTGTACCCCTGATGTTCCCCTTGAGGATCCTCTCCTTGCTAACTCCAATATCAGTTGTCAGGCCTGCATGGCAATAACAGATTTTTGAAACTTGCAGGCAAGGCTCTGGAAATTAAGCTTTCTCTACCATTTGTTTGCAATGAGTAACATCCCATTGGGCAGTTTTACATGACATCTGTAGTCCATCACATGGACCGCTTTGATGAACTGACATTTACTATGAGGACCAAACAGACAAAATGAATCAAGATGATTCAACCAACCATCATCTCTTTTGTTTCCTTTCTCTGCTGAATTTGCTTATTGGTCCAGACTGGGTTATGCTTATTATGGTAGCTTTGTATTATGAATAGACAATAAATTGTTGTATCTCCTTCATGAGACCTTCATTATCTTTTTATAGCGCTTATTCAGTCTTATCTTTGCGAATATGCAAGAAGAGTGTTTTGGGAAGAATGAAGGGAGCTGTCTTAGAGATTGAAGACTAAATTAGTAAAGTATTAAATAGACCCTATCGGATTGCATTTTTGCAGATACTATCGTAATGTCAAGGGAAAACAATGGAGCATTGCACATTTTTCAGAGCTGACATCTTACTCTTGCAAGGTAATAGAAGTTCATAACAAAGCACAGAGGACGTCAGTTGAATTAACTCCTCACATTTGAGATTAGTAGCCTCAGTTAGCTAGTGAAAAAACACCTATAAGAGCAAATATTTTACCCTGCCTGTATAGTTGGAGTGTAGGACTGTATAGCCTGTATGGTATGGCTTTGAATACAGAAGATCATGAGTGATTTTGGTTATGAAACCTGCATGAAATTTGTTTGTAAGACAAAACAGCTGTCCGTCTGCTTGAGAGGGGGCACACATGTTATATAACCTTAGTATAAAAATATGCTGAGCGATATTTTCTGAAATGTATTACAGGTAAACTTATATGCAAAATAAACATTTTGGGGTCAGTAAGATTTTGTTTTGTTTTTTTGAAAGAAATTAATGCTTTTATTTAGAGAGGATGCGTTAAACTAGTCAAAAGTGACAGTAAAGGCACTTATAATGTTAAAAAAGATTTCGATCTCAAATAAATGTTCTTTTGAACTTTCTATTAATTAAAGAATTCTGAAAAAATGTATCATGGTTAATATTGATGATGATGATAAGAAGAAATGTTTCTTGAGCAGCAAATCAGAATATTAGAATGATTTCTAAAGGATCATGTGACACTGAAGACTGGAGTAATGATGCTCAAAACATCACAGAAATAAATTACATTTTAAAATATATTAAAATAGAAAAAAGCTCTAATAAATAAAAAGTTATTTATTTTAATATTTCTCAATATTACTGTATTTTTGATCAAATAAATGCAGCCTTGGTGAGCACAAGAGACTTCTTTCATTAAAAAATCTTACCGACCACAAACTTTTGAACCGTGCAGAATGTATGAGCTGAAGAGTAGATTTTTACTAAATTATACATAAATTATGCACATTTGTTGCCTGAAACCACTGTGAATCAGCCTAATAGGCCTCTGTAGCTTTTGCTTTTTTTTTTTTTTTTAAATCAACACTGTCTTTGCCAGGAGTGATTATATATATATTGAGATCCTTTGAGCTTTTTATATGTATAAGAATCTAGATTGTGCTAATTTGTCCTATGGGACAATCTGCAATCTGTATCACATGACTCATCACTAATAAGGTTTGCATACCAGAATCAGTCCTCTATAATCTGTGTTTTGAGAACATGCAGTACGATATCTGATGTCTGTCACTATGGAATAAGTCAGCATAGATTTCAGGGGAAAATTTTGGCCCATAGTTCCTCATCAAAGCCAGCAACATTTAGGAAGTTAATGAAAAATATGAATACAGTCATAACCTTGCCTTATTTACCCTTAGGCACATATTACATTTCACTCTACTGGGAGATTCAGCTTTCAAACCACTGACCTCACAAACACGTCCCCTGACATTTCTGGCTTGTTTCTAAAAGAAAATTAGGCATGTTTTTTTTTTTTTTTTTTTTTTTTTTTTAAGAGTAGAGAACAATGCATACTAAAGCAATTTGATAGATGACACAAACGCTCGATAAATAATTTGATCAATCACCAGTTTTGTGTTTAAAGGGGTATGACACGACAATACATTTAGAATGATTGTGTTACTGCTTTTTTTACCCTGCTCATCATAATATTGCGCTGTTTTATTAGTTTAGCTTTCATGTGTAAATAGTGAGGAGTTTGTGCATTAATTGGTCAAATAAATCAAAGGCACAGTGACTCTGTCTCATTCATTTACCAGATTAATCCATCAGTTTATAATTTGATGACATGATATTACATAAGAATAAATCGATGGAAATAAGCCTCTGTTTTTAATGTTTTATCCTTTGCAGTGTGTATTTTCAGGGACAGTATAAGTATGGACACTTGTAGAGTAATGAATGGGAGAAAATGCAACACTCTCGCCTGTGGGTTAAAAGAGCCAATAGCCTGTTAGAGCCAATAGAGAAATACAGTTGCATGATTTGATAACAAAGCAAAGTGGTGACAGATTCTATTGCTAATTTGAAGTATGTTATTGAAACGTAATCTGTTTTGGAGATTTTGAAATAGACTCGAGCTGTACTAGCATGACAGGAACATAGCTTCCAATAATGTGTCCACCCAGCTAATAGGGAACATTCTCAACTTTGGCTAAAGTTCTGGCAAGGGTCTCTCAAAATTATGAACAAATATATTTCAGTAAAGTTAATAGAACATTTGTTCAAAGTTATCTGGTCTTTTAATAATGTTCTCAAAAGGTTAGCACAAAAACATTCAGAAATAATGTTATCATAACTTAAAGGATTAGTTCACTTCAGAATTAAAATTTCCTGATAATTTACTCACCCCCATGTCATCCAAGATGTTTATGTCTTTCTTTCTTCAGTTGAAAAGAAATTAAGGTTTTTGAGGAAAACTTTCCAGGATTTTTCTCCATATAGTGGACTTCATTGGCTACCAATGGGTTGAAGGTCCAAATTGCAGTTTCAGTGCAGCTTCAAAGGGCTCTACACGATCCCAGACGAGGAATAAGAGTCTTGTCTAGCGAAACGATCGGTCATTTTCTAAAAAAATAAATAAAAATGATATACTTTTAACCACAAATGCTCGTCTTGCACTAGCTCTGCGATGCGCCACGCATTACGTAATCACGTTGGAAAGGTCACGCGTGTACGCGGAAGTACCAAGCAAGTGTTTACAAAGTGAACGTGCAAAGACTAAGTCAAACGGCCTTTACAAAAAAAAAAAGGTAAAACAACAATGTCAGACGATTTTGAAATTGGAGGAGAAAATGAGATGGAGGTTTTTTTTTGCCTACGACCTTTCCAACATGATTACATAATACGTGGCGCATCGCAGAGCAGTGCAAGACAAGCATTTGTGGTCAAAAAGTATATAATTTTTATTTTATTTTTAGAAAATGACCAATCGTTTCGCTATATAAGATCCTTATTCCTCGTCTGAGATCCTGTAGAGCCCTTTGAAGCTGCACTGAAACTGCAATTTTGGACCTTCAACCCGTTGAACCCCACTGAAGTCCACTATATGAAGAAAAATCCTGGAATGTTTTCCTCAAAAACCATAATTTCTTTTCGACTGAAGAAAGAAAGACATAAACATCTTGGATGACGTGGGGGTGAGTAAATTATCAGGAAATGTTAATTCTGAAGTGAACTAATCCTTTAGTGGGAACATTAGCAAAATGTTTTTAGATCATATTTTTGTTAGCTTGTCAAGATGACCATCGAGTGAAGGGACTTGCTGTAACAGGACTGTGGTACTGTATGTGCTGTATATATTAATTTAACTTGCAGATAAATCATTTCATCAGTAGGATTTGCATTACCATATGCAGAAGTCTTTAAAAGAGATACACACATCTTGTTAGTATGGGTGTGCTTGTGGTAAATGAGCAGTTCAGGGGCTGGTGTTGCACCACCCATGTCCTTCAACTCTGAATAATAACTTGTTTCTGAGGTTTTTCCTTTCTACTAAGATGCCTTCATCTGGTTGGTTCTTTACAGCAGTATAGATATGTCCTATGATATCCCACAATTCTTTATGTGTGGTTCAGTGGTGGATTGAAAGAATAAAATTTCTTTCAGAAGGAGCTGTTGAAAGGAGCAAATACTATATATTTGCTCGGTTTTCTCTAAAGCTCACTTGCATTTGTTTTGGACTTGATGTTATGGTGCCTTTGGAAGCTGGTCGGAAGAGCTGTGCTGATGGCGGATGTAATGGAAGCTTGTTTACGCAGAAATGAAACAAGACGGGTGAATTTCCTGAATTTCTGTAGTTTAGGTGTTGTTATTGTTCAAGCGACTATAGGGGTGTCTACCTCCGTGACCTTGGACTTGTTCCTAAGTTGAATAGGTGAGTGTTAAATTCACTGAACATTATGAACACAGAAGAAAGTATTGATAAACCAGAGATTAGACCAGGCCGATTATTGGACTGATAACTATGCCTGCTTAACCAATTATCAGAGAAGTCTGTTCCCCTTGTATTAAATCCCAAATCTATCACCATCTTTTTTCTGTTTTCAAAAATTTTTAAGTGAATTTTGGGTAAATATTGTCTAAAATAAATTGTCAATAAAGTATTTAGACACTTAGGTCACACGTAAAAAAGTAATTGCATTAGAAAATAAACATAAATCTAAATGGCAGCCTTTTTGTGTGATTACTTTTAATCCACTAAAATTATCAAGGTGAATTTTGGTGGATGTGCTTGTCCTATTTTTCTTTAAAATGCCTTTTTTTTTTTTTTTTTTTTATGCAATCCCATTCATGCATTTTTATCTCATAAGTGTCAAAATGCTATTTGGTGCAACTGTAGATCAGTATTATATCAGATACCCCTTTTTCTAGATATTAGCATCAGTGTTATCAATTGAAAATCCAATCTTAAAGCCCATCTCATGCTAAATCTGCATTGAATGCACACTTTTTATAGCTCACTGAAGTTCCGCTGGAGCTGCTCTCATTTATGTGAGTCAATTGACTTCTAAAAGCATTCAAAAGCATTCAATTAATTAATGTTTGAAGATTAAATCGCACCTCAATTTGTACCATTTATTGAATAACATTGCGTCAGTTGTGATAAGACTTTCTGTTGTGTTAATGGAAATCACTGTCCTTGATATTCACAGTAGGATACGTTATATGCTGTAATTGTAAGGATAGAAAAGGCCTTGGCATCAGGTATATTGTATAAGCAGGACAATTCAAGAGTCACATCTGTTAGTAAATACGGTTGTAAATCTCAAACATTGTGGGACTGTAAGTTGGCGAAGATTCTTTGTTGCCAATGGCTCCAGCATTCGATAGAAGAGCAGACTGATCTGACTGATAATCACAAAATTAACTTAATTGACAAAATCATAATAGGGAAGTCAAGGACTCCAGTGATTGTCTGCATGATTATCTTGTGATTTTCCCTTTTTAATGCCCTTTTGAGGAAAAGAAGTTTTGCTGCAAGTGACTATAATTTATTCAGGGCCCATGGAAGGCCTGTGAGAGACTTTGGTCTTCTTTATGAATTCATTTTAAGCAGGGCTCTTTATTTGAATCAGATCGCGCGAAAGTAAATATAATCCATTATAATCACTGATGCTGTCTACACTGGATACAGTATACAGATTCTGACATATTCCACGCTCTTAAGTCTGTCGACAGGACAAATGAAAGAACGTTCGCTTTGACGCGTCTAGTTTAAACAGCTCATTTGCGTCTCTGTACAGACTTCAGAAGGATCCCAGCATCGGAAGCAGGTGGATGGCTTATTTTAATGGCATCTCGAAGGATTATATGTTTGTTCGGAGCATTTTGTTTTGTCAGCGAGGCACAGTGTAATGGAGAGTTCACAAAGAAACTTTTGTTGACAGATGAAGCAGCCAACTGTATTGGATTTGACAGCAGCTGCATCACAAACCGTACGTAAATGATTTCATAAAGCTCTGTCTGTAAATGACGGCTTTATGTGGATAATGTTTTCAAAACACTTACTTGCATGCAATAGCGAGTGGGTGTTGATACTGTTTCCTATGCAGTGACGTTAGCCAATCATAACAGTGGCCATTTACTGACGAGCCTTAAAACAGATCAGAATGACGTCAGAATGATGGTTGAAAATAATTGTTTTTTCGCATATATATTGTTTGTTTTTTTTTGTGCAAAAAACTTTATTAATATTATAAGTGAACCTCAAGGGGAAAAAAATCCATGTCATGACCCCTTTAATGGCACTAAATTAACACGTTTAACTGTTTTGTTTTGTTTTTCTTTTAGTCAAATTTCTTGAACATCAGGTAAAGCATAGGGAGATGTTTAACAGAGATAGAGTCTTAGCCAGTAAATCACTACCCTCCGTGCTGCCAAAACACAACTAGACTGACGTTACTTGCATTTAGAGCTTCAGCTTAACTGCTTCAAATGGGAACCCAAGAGGTTAGTTTACAGCCCAGTGTAAACCAACCTGTCCTGCGGGCATTAAGATGTGGCTTCAGTACTTGAAGGACTGGAGAAACTGAGGCTTGTGAAGAATGGGATGTTTGTTTAATCAGAGCTCCGCTTGGCTCTAGGAATTGTTCTCTGGCACCGCAGATCACTGCAGATTGCTTGTGTCAACCTGGGTTTAGCACGTCACCAGAGGGGCTGAGGTCCTCTAGTCAAATCCATGCATGCAAAATCTTGAAGGGATTATGGTCCTGTGAGGCCGATGGGCACCATGTCTCTTCGCAGGCCCCCTTTTGTAGCAATTGTCTACAAAAAGTGTTATACAGTCAAACCAAAATTTATTCAGACACCTTGAACATTTCATTCATTATTACAGTTTATTCCCTATAGTTTTAAAAAAAAAATGGTAATAAAATATGACAAGATCTCAGTTAAACTGTCAGAAAAAAATAATCTTAATTATGTCAGATAACACTTAAGCAAAACATGGTCAGGTCAAAGTGTCAAATTTTTATCAGTTTTACTGGTAGTCCACTGTATGAAGAATTTTTGGGTATTATATGTCACAGTTTACTTTATTTTGCTATCCTCACTTACATAAATGAACTATAGTGTCCTGCACCCACTAGTAAAAATATATAAAAAATTATACCTAGTGTCTGAATATAATTTTTGGTTTGGCTGTATACTGTATAATATAAGTATTTTATATAATAATAGTGTTTATTTAATAATATTAATAATAAGAATAATTGTTGTACAATAGTATGTGAGTGACTGATGTATGGATGTAGTTTTCTTGTAAAGAGAACTTGAGGTTTGGTAAACCAAAAATTAAAATAATAATAATAGTAATGATAGTGATATAATATAATTGTGGATGTAATTTTTTTGTAAAGAGAATTTGAGTTTTGTTAAACTAAAGATTAGCAGATCTAATAAATAATTATTAAATAATTATTATAATAATGTAAGTAATTATAATTATTATTATTATTGGTATTATTATTGATGTCATTTATATATATATATATATATATATAGATGTTATTATATATTATTATAAATGTTCTGTTCATTCACTCAGAAACCTTTCATTTGTGTGCTATAAGTGAGCCTTCATTCAAGTGCATGACTCGGTCAGTATTTAATTGACCAGTATCTTTAGGTTAATTAAAAAAAATGGACAGACGCATGATGACAGTTCACCTTTCTCCAAGTCTTTGCCTGTGTTCACAATCTGTCTATAAATACATTTGGTAAGCAGTGTTGGCGTCAAGGGAGGACAATTTGTGACAATATTTTCCCTGTTGCCGAGGGACTTTTTTGGAACCAAAAAGTTAGCGGCGGGATATCTGTGAAATCAGGGAACACGTCCATTTATTTGTCTGAATAAATGGGCCGGGAAACTGCTTATGTCCGATGCACATTACACAGGCGATTTTTCGTGCTTAAAAGGAGCTGATTTGCCTCTCTGGACTCATCACACGCTCTTCCCCACCTCTCTAATTATTCTCAGGTCAGTGAGCACTCCTATGGGTGCCATCTTGGTAGGGTGAGGAATGCAGAGCTGTCTGAGAGGCTGGCAGTGCGTCCTTTCTTTCTTTCCATCGTGAGCCCTCGAGGGACCGTCAATGACGGCAGCGGCTCTGAGTTTTGGACGCTTGCGTGTAATGGCACAGCAAGCTCATGGGAAAATGTTTGAGGTTGACCTTCCTCTGTATTTGTGTGACTGGGGCATGATGGCCTGCTGGCTGCCATTGCCAGCGTCTCACTGGGCCGCTGGTAGTGACGACGAGAAACATCCCCCTCGCTCTTTCTGCAGGGCATTCTCATGCACCCTAGGAGAACAAGCCGGCCTTGTAGTCCCTTTCAGGAACACTTCTTGAAAAACTCAAAGCAAACTTCCAGGGTTTGTTTTGTTTTGCAATTTCTAATCTGACCTGGGTGGATACACTGTGAGCTATGAAAAGCCTTGGTGGTTCTAGATTTGGAAAACAGGCACTCAGAAAAGGGGTGGAGATGGATTCAACTGGGTCCTTGAGGAACATTGGGTTGACGGAGCAGCATGTTACTCAACGGGTTGAAGAGTCCAGATGCAGCTAAAAGCAGACGACCCAGCTTGCTTTAGCGTGTTTTTGCTTCTGGGAGGCCTGCTATAGAGGTAAAGCGGTGCGGGTTTATTTTATCCATTTCCAGACAGGCTTCTTTTAGATGCTTGTTTTGATTTCCATACACTCGCAGTGGTCTGAAGACCCTCCCCGGTACACTGTGTCAGGGGCCATGGCAAAGTCTCCAAAAATACAGTCAGTCTAAGTGCCTGTGCTCTGAAACCACTCGACAGGATGGTGTCTGTCAACCCGTCATACTTCATCTCGTGTGTTTTTCAGCTAAGCTTACAGTCATATTCACACAGCTCTTTGGAATGCTTGATTCTAATTGGTCGATTGCTTTGTTCTGTCAAATATTTCTATTTAATGAAAAAAATTTCTATTAATTTTTTCTATTAATTTTAATGTATATTTTAGTAATTTTATGTGCTTTTGTCATTTTTATTAGTTTTTTTTTTTTTAATATAATAATAATATTTTTAATATTGCTTTTATATATTTTTATTTCAGGTTTTGTTTTAGTCATTTTAGTACTTAAATTTATTTTATTTCAGTTAGTTGCCAAGTTAATTTTTAAAGTTTTTTTTATCTAACATTTTTATTTTATTTTATTTTATTTCAGCTTTATTTTAATCAACATTTTAAATAGTTTTAGTCAGCAAAAACAACACTTCTTCAAATGGTACTCTCCATAATGAGTGTCATTTAAAACATTTATTTTATTTTATTATAAGTTTATTTGTATTCCTAGCTGAAAGATGCATCAAAATGCATAGATTGTACTTGTAGAACAAGCTAATTTGCATCTTATCTCCCTAGAAAGGCTATTCAAACAAACAAACAAACAAACACATAATTACACTATTAGTCATATTAAACTTTTTTTAAATGCCAAAAGTAAATTTATGAGTGACTACATTGTTAAAACATTGAAAATAAGCAGACACGCATTGATTATTTGCAAAATAAACAATTTGCTTTGTGTCCTGATCACCCTTTAGTGTTTATTTACCGATAATGACCAGATGACTGTTTTTATCATGTTTAAGGCAGTTTTACGCACAGCACATTGTGGCCTATAGTATACTTTTTTTCTTTTTTCTTTCTTTCTTATTTTTTTTTTTTTTTTTTTTTTTGTAGTATATAGAATTCATATTGTGCAAAATGTGCTAAATATCTGCATGCAATGCCCATATGACTTACTGCATTTGCTAAAATGTGCAATATGTAACAAAGCTCACTGCACTAAGTGCTGTATCCCATAATGCAATGCACTTACTTTGACCTTCCAGTGTTATGAATGATTAACTCTTTCTTGGCTCACATTCTGAACAAGTTTTTTCACATACTAAATGTAGGCAATATAAAGTATATTTTGCACAGTATTCAGTAAGTAGTGCACTAGCATTGTATAGCAAAATGTATACTTTAAATGCATTGCACATTACTTTGGATAAAAGTAGCTGGCAAATATAATGTGTGCAAAATTCAGAGGAGCAATTAGAGTAAACTGGCTCAGGTCATGTATCATCTAAGTGAGGAGCGCATGTTGGAGGTTCTGCACTCTTGCTGTCCTCAATGTTAAACACACTCTTACAGGCTTCATGTGAATGCTGATAAGCACAACAGCTGTTGTGGGGGGACCAGAGGGAGGGTGATGCACTCAAGGCTCTGCATCCCGTTACATTCGTTACATTTGTGTCATATGAAATGTCATAGACAGAGGGGTTCAAGAGCTTGACACCACAGATTTATTGTTGTTATTTCTTTCTTCCACTGAAGCTCAAGATGCTTTTTGGAACTCAAATAATGCTGGATCACATGATCATCTCAGCATCAGAGCTTCTGTCATTAAAACAGAATGTCTGAATACATTCAGAAATTCTATCTATCTATCTATATATCGTTCTATCGTTCTATCTATCGTTCTAATTCAGAAAATCAAATCATTTTTCCACTTCAGTTTTTACCAGATCAATAGATTGATCGTTCTATAGTTTGTTCTATCGTTCGTTCTATCGTTCGTTCTATCGTTCTATTTATCGTTCTATCTATCGTTCTATCGCTCATTCTATCGTTCGTTCTATCGTTAGATAGAAAGATAGAAAGAACGATAGAACGAAAGATAGATAGAACGACAGAACAAAAGATGGAAAGAACGATAGAACTAATAATAGAACGAACGATAGAAAAATGCATTGCACTGTCTATCGTTCGTTCTGTCTATCGTTTTTTCTATCGTTCGTTCTATTATTAGTTCTATCGTTCTTTCCATCTTTTGCTCTGTCGTTCTATCTATCTTTCGTTCTATCGTTCTTTCTATCTTTCTATCTATTGTTCTGTCATTCTATCATTCGTTCTGTCATTCTATCTATCGTTCGTTCTATCGTTCTTTCTGTCGTTTGTTCTATCTATTGAATTCAGAAATTCAAATCATTTTTCCACTTTTTACCAGATCGATAGATTGTTTGTTCTATCCTTCGTTCTATCGTTCTATTTATCATTCTATTTATCGTTCTATCATTCGTTCTGTCGTTCATTCTATCGTTCTATCGTTTGTTCTATCGCTCTCGTTCGTTCTATCGTTCTATCTATCGTTCTATTTGTCGTTCTGTCGTTCGTTCTCATTCGTTCTATCGTTCTATCTATCATTCTATCGTTCATTCTATCGTTCTATCGCTCTCGTTCATTCTATCGTTCTTTCTATCTTTTTATCTTTTGTTCTATTGTTTGATCTATCTTTCATTCTATTGTTCTATCTATCTTTCGTTCTATCATTCTATCTTTCGTTCTATCGTGCTTTCTATCGTTCGTTCTATCGTTCTTTCTATTGTTCATTCTATCATTTGTTCTATCGTTCTATCATCTATCGTTCTATCGATCGTTCTATGTATTGTTCTTTCTATCATCGTTCTATCTATCATTCTATCGTTCTATCATCTATCGTTCTATCTATCATTCTATCTCTCATTCTATCTATCGTTCTATCTATCGTTCTATCTATTGTTCTAATTCAGAAATTCAGATCCTTTTTCCACTTCAGTTTTTATCTATCGTTCCATCCATCCATCCATCCATGGATTATTTAAAGAAAATTATTGTATTAATTTTTTAATTATGTAAAAAATTATTTAGAATCAAATTGTCTTTAAAATCATGAGAAACATTCTATTGAGGTGTGTACAGACATTTGTCTATGGTTATTATCTTCATTTAAAGCTGTTTTAAAGAAAGAATGAAAAAAGAAAAAAAACAGTGTTTAGATGGGATGAAACCTGAAGAAAATATAGAGCTAGATTGTGATAAACTGTAAATCCCCTCCTGCTGCAGTGCTGTGTGGTTATCATGGTTTGGAAAGTCCTCCCCTCTGGAGCCTGCAGAGCTTATGTGATAATTATACACACTGTGACATTTTGGGTGGGTGGGTGTGTTTGTGATTTATGCATGGTTACACACCCTCCTCCTCTCCATCAGACTCCATTACCCAGGTGCTCAAACTTGCGGGTCACTGCTGGGTGGTTGGAAACTCGGTTTACCATCAGGGAGGGAAGGAGTGAGTATCACCCACAATGTTTCCAAAGTCCTTATCATTCTCCTGCCCTTTTCCTCTGCCACTCTCCACAAGTCAGATGGAGTCCATCTCACTCACACGCTTTCATGCACTCCAGGTAAAAATAGGCCCTGATAGGTTGACATGTCACTCCAGAGCTGTTCACCCCCAGCTACTTAACCAGAACCAGATTCTGTCTTCACTTCTACTCGATAAACCTGCTAGAAACATCTGTAATCGCAATACAAATGTTTAATCTGTTTATCTATCTTTTTTAATGTAGATTAAAAAGTAAGCTTTACATGTTATAATACTTTCTCCTATCCCAGCATAATAGAGTGGTGCAGGGATGACATATTTTTATAGGCCAAAACTTAGAAACAAGTTAGCATTTTAGTACTTCTGTTTCCATCGTCCTGAAGTCAATGGGTTTTTTGAATGGGTTTGTGGTTAAATGCTTGAAATTAGATCTCTGGTGAACACAAGCTCAAGATATTTTCAAGTTTATTCTACGATATAAAATACATCAGTAATACCCTCTTGTGATTTTTAAAGCTTTTTCTTGTCTTGTAAAAGGCAACTGCTAACAAGTGGCTAAATGGGACTACAGAGGTTGTCAAGGACATTAAACGTCATCACATCAAACAGGAAAACACATCTACTCCGTAGTCCGCTTTCATGGCCTCATTGTGTGTAGAATCACACTCTTGCAAACTATTATAACTCAAACTTTCAGGGAAAATGTTGTTAAACAAAGACTGAAAGAGTTGTCAGAAGCTTAGTGATGGTGAGGTTGAAGTCATGTGACCGTGGTGTAGTTCATTTATAGCCTACATTTAGCTTTTCTGACGATTGTATTTACAATTCAAAATTCATAAAAGTTGTGTTCATTTGTGAAATTATCACAATGAACAAAATGTGTAAGAATCATAAGCCACAGACCTTACTTTCTGCATTGATCCAAAAGCCAATGGAAATATCCTATTGGGTTTTTGTCAAGGAAACCAGGGTGATGCGAACTTTCTACAAAAAGTATTTAATATCTACAGCACTCTATATCCATTTGTTAGTTAATTTCCCAGGAAAATTTAAGCTTTTTAGTTGTGGCATTATCGAAACATTGCTGTGTTTGTTTAAGGCACTTAACCAATGCCGTTGTTTTGGGACGTTGCTATCTTTTTGGGCGACCAATGGCAGATAAGTGAAGTGCTCGGCGAAACCTAAGTCATTATTTTTGCAATTTGGTTTAAATTGAAGTTGAAACAAAGATTTTCCTCCAAAAAAAGATCCCAGTCATCTAAAATGTTCAAAAGATCTAAACAGTGGCATCTTTACAAATCTGAACACAGTTAAAGCTGCAGTCCGTAAGTTTTGCCTCTTTGTCGCCATCTCTGTTTGAAACCTGCAATTGCAGTTATTTGTGGAATTATCATCTTTACGTGGGTTGTGCATCGGCACGGCTCCTCAGCGTGGATGAATCTAATGTTTGCTGTCAGTCAACACACCAGTGTGGATACTGTACTTCGGAATCACAGATTGTAGTCTTGAAGTATGACCAAAATAAGAATTTTCACCGCAAAATGTCATCTGAGCAAGTAAGTAACAAATCTGCCACTTTTGTTCTGACCAACTGAGAAAAAAAGCATTACAATAAATCGCGCTGCCAATGGTGATTAAATCTAACGATCGCTTAGCTCATATCACATCAAACTGTGCAAATTATTTTTATTGTTATACTTTGTTCTCAAATTGTTAATGTTAACAACATCAGCATTGCGTGACTGTGTATTTAGTGTGTATTAGCGTTACCTGTAGATTTCAGTTTCTGTACAGTCTAATCTCTAACGTTAATTTGTCATACTATACAATCCGCCATCCAAATGATAAGTTTAATTATTGCAGCTGCTGTGAGAAAAGGCTATAAATGATCTGCCTCACATGCCATATAGCCTAGTTAGCTGGGGCTCGTTCTTTTTGTAAGCAGACGTGACGTAATGACGCAAAGACAAACGGCTGCATGCTCGAATTTCCTGTGGAAACCTGCCAGTCCCACTCGAATTAGAAAACATTATTACAAGCTTACCATTGTGTATTGGGCTTAAGGTAAGGAGATAGTTTTGAACACTGGCTGGCTGTGTACTTGCTCAATAATTGATTTTGGATAATTTTTAACCAGCAGCTTTAAAGACAACACCTGCAATCCAAATTCAGAGATCTCAAATATTTCTAATTAGATTCTTTTAAGAGCAAATTAACTGAGTTATACTATACACATTAATTAGCCTTATGTCAACAAACGTCTCATTTGTGTCTGTTTCTCTTAAGGATTTTTAGGAGAAACATCTGAGACTAATGGGGAACTCCATTTTGTCTCCTGAGTAATGAAAGATACCTTTGGGCAGCAAAAACCTTTATCTCCTTAAAATGCACAGGTGGTAAAGTGTCTGTCATTATATCTTGGTTCTTTTGCTCTTTCATAAAGCATTTCTTACCTCGGCTCTCAGTTTGTGGTGATGAAGTCCAGTAATTTGACAAAAGCTTCATGTTAAAAGAGCCGCATTAGGAATATCAAACCCTCATTTTCACAGGAACGACAGAGAATCTTTCAAAGGTAATACATTGTTTCCAGTCACATACTTGACAGAAAAATTGCAATGAATGCAAGAATGACTAGCTTGGCTTTGAGAGAGGTTTACTGTGAACATTTGCCTCATTTTCACATCAGATGTTATTCTGATCCACCTCAGACTACAATCAGAGTCAGACATCATTCCAGATCATATCGTGACAGGAATTGGAAATAGCTAGAAGATGATGTCAGGCCAGACTTCAGGAGAATACCCATCAAAACCGACACAAACAACATGCTCTGTATTCAGTGCTGTTTCTCTCTGTTTTTCACTTAACCAGTAGTTTCATCTGCAGTTGCTGTTTGTATTCCTGCTCTTGTTTGTCTTCCATCCTGTCATGGTGTTTTTGAGGCAGAAACGCCATGGCAGGATGACGTTTAGGCGTTTGTGTTACCAGTTTGAGTTTAGGCGTACGTGTTATCTGTTGATAGCATGCTAAGGAAGAGGTGTTTATTCAAGTAGTTGCTATGTTACAGACCACTGTCATAAACAAAAAAGTGGGTGGGTGATTGAAAGCAGACATTAGAAGACATTTGGCCATTTTGATATTATTGGCTCATAACTGTGCCCGCTTGGCCGATTAACAGAAGTGTTACTTACCCTTTTACTGATACCCATATTAACTCAATGACAGATGTGCTTTACATAATCTTTGCCACTGAATATCAGTCATAAACCAGAGAAGTCTTGTGCATGTGTATGTATGTGCTTTTCCAGATTTTTCAATCAGACAGTTATTTCTTTTAAAGCCACAGATAACTCGCAAAGTATAAACCCTTGTTTTGGTGCAGTGGGTGATTGACAGGTGAGTGGGCGATACTTCAGTGTTGTCTGGGACTCATCAGAATGGATTAGCATTTACCTTACCAATGAAATGTACATGTGTTTTCAACAACCTTCAAATGTGGATGAAATGGATGAATCTTGAGGTATTTTGGATCTCGAGTACCTGTATTTAGTGTTGTCCCTTTTCAGTGGGTTTCTGTGAAACTGGTGGTAATATTTTATATATATATATATATATATATATATATATATATATATAATATAGTGTTTATTTTAGTGTTTATTTTTAGTGTTAAAGGGATAGTTCACCCAAAAAATGACAGTTCTGTCATTATTTTCTTACCGTGTTGTCGTTGCAAACCTTCTTTCTTCTGTGGAATACAAAAGAAGATGTTTTGAAAAGAATATAGAAAAAAAAAAGAAGACTACAATAAAAGTCAGTGGGGTCCCCATATATCTTGGAGCGCAATTAACTGTATTTTGTGTTTTGTGTAATTTTGTTTCAATAAGTGTGAGCAAAATGATCATTTTTGATGCAAAAATTCTTATGGGGAATTTTTTTTGGTCCCCATGAGGAAAACCGCTTACAAATCATACAGAATGAAGTTTTTTTGGAGTTATTTTTAAATTTTTAGTTAATGTTGTGTAAAAGTGTTTATTTTGGATAGTTCACCCAAAAATTACAATTCTGTCATTATTTACTTACCATCATGTCTTTGTAAACCTGTATGATCTGATTGTATGAATATTTTATTTTGTTAAAATTTCGGTTAGTATTATTTATATATATTTATGTATTTTTTTGTGCTTTCATCTTGTTGCAGTGTATAAATCATTCCTAGGCTATCATTTTTGAGGAGCGATAAGAGGGATATTGTTCAGAAAACAAGGAATGGGAGGCAGTATGTGATTGGATTACATGGAATTCATTACTGTCAAATGTTAACTTTGTTTTTTTGACCTACATATTTACAGGGTTACCTCACATTAACTCTGCCAAGATATTTGCTTTGCTTATTCAAAAAACAAAACGTCTTATTGTGAGTGCCATGAGAGATTATCCGAGCGTAGCGCTTTGGCACATGAGATTTGATGATTAAGATGCTGATGAACTGTAATCCTTTATTTTATATGTTAAATGGTCTTTGCTTTCCTGTGGGTGTGGAATTGGCAGTGTCTGTCTCATTTATCCATTTTGTTTCTTTCATAAAACAGATTGTGTTTTCCTGTGTCATGGATAGGTTTTAATTCTCTTTGTGTGTGAGAGTTTAGGCTTTCAAGGACTAATTCACACAACAATAAAAATTTTAATCATCATTTACAACAACTCATGTTGTTTCAAACTCGTATGAATTTCGGTCAGAGCTGCTTTTTTCTTTACATTGAAAATAGATGATGATGTGGAGTTAGAACATCTCCGTTTGTGTTTCCCAGAAGAAAGAAAGTAATACAGGTTTGGACAGATATGAGGTTGAATGAATGAGATCTTTCAGATCAGATGTAGAAATTTTCCTGAACTAAAGCTATGCCTGTTGTTTTCCTGCAGATTGAGATGTCTGGTGAAGCAGCTGGATAAAGGGGAGGTGAATGTCGTAGATCTGAGGAAAAACATTGACTATGCCGCATCGGTTCTAGAGGCCGTGTACATCGATGAAACTAGGTAAGTAAACATTTGCCTTTCACAGTCCCACATATAGAGTTGCCAACTTCAGCGGTGGGAAATAAGTGACGCTCTTCAGTTCTTTAGACCACATATGCCATTTGAGATTCGTTTTAACCACTGGTGCATGTGACAGCGGGCCATGTTATAAATAAAACTGAAATGCTCTACAGCTGTAGTACAGTAGCCTATATGCCTGTAGCTATGTTAAGATAATCACTGCTTGATGAAATTTTTGCAGTCACTTTAATTTTGGCATATTAGTTCATTAAGTCTTTGAATGAGTTTAAAGGGATAGTTCACCCAAAAATGAAGATTATGTCATTAATTTCTCACCCTCGTGTCGTTCCACACCCGTAAGACCTTCGTTCATCTTCGGAACACAAATTAAGATATTTTTGATAAAATCCGATGGCTCGTGAGGCCTGCATTGAGAGCAAATTAATTTAGACTTTCAAACGCCCAGAAAGCTACTAAAGATATATTTAAAACAGTTCATGTGACTACAGTGGTTCAACCTTAATGTTTTGAAGTGACGAGAATACTTTTTGTGCGCCAGATAAACTAAATAACAACATTATTCAACAATATCTAGTGAAGGGCGATTTCAAAACACTGCTTCATGAAGCTTCGAAGCTTTACGAATCTTTTGTTTCGAATCTGTGGTTCGGAGCGTGTATCAAAAGTCACGTGATTTCAGTAAACGAGGCTTTGTTACGTCATAAGTGTTTCGAAATTTCAGTGGTTCACGTGACTTTGGCAGTTTGATACGAGCTCCGAACTACTGATTCGAAACAAAAGATTCGTAAAGTGTTTTGAAATCGCCCATCACTAGATATTGTTGAATAAAGTCATTATTTTGTTTTTTTGGCACACAAAAAGTATTCTCATCCCTTTATAACATTAAGGTTGAACCACTGTAGTCACATGAACTGTTTTAAATATGTCTTTAGTAGCTTTCTGGGCATTTGAAAGTGTTAATTATCTTGCTGTCAATGGAGGCCTCACTGAGCCATCAGATTTTATCAAAAATATCTTAATTTGTGTTCTGAAGATGAACGAAGGTCTTACGGGTGTGAAATGATATGAGGGTGAGTAATTAATGACATAATCTTCATTTTTGGGTGAACTAACCCTTTAAGGTCATTGTAAAGTGTTACTCACCATTACACATATCAGTTTAGCTTCTACCAAGGTGATTTATAACACTAGAGATTTGTGACTAAATATTTTACAGTTCAGCTTTGTTTTTAGACATTTTAATGAACATAGCATAAAATCATGTGCAATTGTGCGCCAATGAAACACAAGAAATAGAATTAAAGATGTCTGATTGTCTTTATATTTCATATTTAACTAAAAATCTGATGAAGTTCAGACAAAAGTACAAAAAACCAACAGATAAAAACTTGATGGATTTTACATGAATCAGCGAATATTAAATGTTTAAAAAAAGGTACAGTACTGTTTAAAAGTTTGGGCTCTGAATTATTGTTAAAAGAAATGAATGCTTTATTTAGTACCAAATCAGCACATTAGAATTATTTCTGAAGGATCATGAGACACTGAAAACTGGAGTAATGATGCTGAAAATGATTAAGCATAATAAAATAGAAAACTTTTACATTTTAAATTGTGATATTTTAATATTTCACAATACTGTTTTTACTGCAAATAAATGCAGACTTGGTGAGCATAAGAGACTTCTGTCAAAAACATCTCAACTTTTGAACGGTATATGGAATCTGCTTTTAACATATTTTATTAAAATGCAATTAAATGCTGACACAGTTGATTGAGAGTAAAATACTAAAATATGTGACAAACAGCATCCTATATGGATTTAATGGGTCAATTCTGACTTATGCAGGATGATCAGTGTTATATTCTGGTTTATATCATGATTTAATTATCTGCTTTTACATTATTTTAACATTTTTTCCTATTAAAGGATGCAGCTAGATTTCTTCTAGATGATCAGAGCTGCTTTTTTTTTTACTTTCATGGGACCATGGGAAAGGGGCAACATGTATAAGTGGTACGAGTGCTCTCCCCCTGAAGGATTATTCATCTAGTCCACCCTTTTGTTGTTCAAGCATTCTCATCTCTATCTCCAGCAGTTAGCAGGAGGTGTTTCGCATTCGTCTGAAGTGAGACGTGCTAAGAGTATTCTTGTTCCGCATCTCGCTCCCCGCGGAAGTCAGCAGCACAGTTAGTCAGCAGAGCTGTGTGTCTCATGGGCCCTCGATCCTAATTAACCGAGACCTAGAGCTCTGTCGCTCTGTTGTGCTTCAGACTGACGTATATAGAGAGCTAGCATTGTCCCACTAGAGCCCTGCCAGCCTCTCGTTTGATGGACTTGTGTTTAGACAGACTCGGCTATGGCTAATTACGTTTTCCTAATGACAGGCACAGGATGTATTGCCATGGTAGCAGCTTTGAGCAATTTTAGCTTGTTACTGGAAGTCAGAGAATATTTGTTATGATAACATGTCGCATTTCCTGCTGTCTGCGTAAGACTGAGCAATAACAGTCTCTATTCTTTCTGCAGCATTCATTTCTCAGGAAAAGCTTATTTATTTAATCTTATGCCAGTTGCTTATGGTACTTCAGCGCTGAATACTGGCTTTTTCTCCAATAGAGCAAGGGCAGGATGAGTCACGGCACTATGAGAAAATGAGCAAGTGGCTGTGGAGATGTTTTCTTGCTTTCTGTCTGCACAGAAATATCACACAGGTGTGGAGCTCCATTTGAGTTTGAGTGAATGTCATGAAAACATGTACGGATCACATCATATACTGTATTTTCCCCACTGGATTTTTATGTCAAAAGTAAAGAGAATAAGAATAATAAAAATATTAAGCAGCACAACTGTTTTCAACATTAATAATAGCAAGAAATGTTGCCAAATCAGGATATTAGAATGATTTCTGAAGACTGGAGTAATGATGTTGGGTGCTGAAAATTCAGCTTTGCATCACAGGAATAAATTACATTTTAAAATATATTAAAATAAAACAGTTATTTTAAATTGTAATAAAATTTCACAATAATACTGATTTTACTGAGCATAAGCAAATATACTTACACCCTAAACGTTTAAATGGTATATGAAATATGCTTTTAACATCCATCTTTTATTTATTTTACATTCAAATCTGTAATTTTATTCAAATACAATTTGATGCATTCTCAGTTGTTTGAGAGTAAAATGCTAAAATATGCGACTAATGGCGTCCTTAATGGATTCTGCCTTATGCAGGATGATCTTATATTCTTGTTGTATCATAATTTAAAATTTAAATACAATTTATGACAGTTATGATGTCAAAAGTAAATGTCTGCTAGTACAAAAAAGAGGTTAAATTATAATTAATCAGTAATTAGTTTCCATAAGCAAAATTACATTTATTTTTTCTTTTGACTTAGGTGCGAAATATGGCTGGGGCATATTCTTGACAGGTTTTGTGAAACTCCCCCTATTACAACCCACAGACGGAGCTAAAAATATAACCCCATAACACAGTATTTTTAATCTTTACACATCAGTTATCACACATTCCAACGATTGTAACACCCACCGACGCACATTTAAATGTAGGCTGCAGCCTCCTATGGGTTTTCCCACTTTGTAGTTCTGACTTCCACTGATACTGATCTCAGTTCTCTGATACTGTCCCTGTTTGTCGGTGTAGGTCGAACACATGCAGATATAGGTCGACCAGGCTATAGGGTTGTCAATGGCCAATGCTGATATCAAGAGAGCAGTGTGACATATGACTGATTTAATAACGATAGATCTGATAAAATGAGGTGTGCACAGAATTACTAAAGTTTTTATATTTAGTTTTATTTATTATATTATTTACTTTTATATATTTACTCAGTATTAATATTTGAAAATTATCTATTTAATGGGGTTCAAGAAATATTTTTAATCAATTGCATTAAAAAAAACCAAAACAAAAACACTGCAACCAAATAACTAGATTGCAAGACTCTTCTACTGCACATACTAACCTACAATATTTATCTTGAAAAAGGTCATATGCTGTCGGCTCTTCACAGCAGCTGCTGTAGGCTCTTTGGAGTAATATCCTCTCTGAAAATGTTTGCTTTTCTCTAGGCGGCTTCTGGACACCGAGGATGAGCTCAGTGATATCCAGGCAGACTCTGTGCCCATGGAGGTGCGAGATTGGCTGGCCTCCACCTTCACCAGGAAGATGGGAGTGGTGCGCAGACGGCCAGAGGAGAAGCCCCGGTTCCGAAGCATCGTTCACGCCGTTCAGGCTGGGATCTTTGTTGAACGGTATTTATTGATTTTGATAATGAAATACTTGATTTATTATTGATTTAAGAGTAAATTCATTGTGATTTTATGCTCAATTATTAATTGTCAGTAACATTTTACACAAAATCTCATGATATTTATTAAAGTGATCACCCAAAAATGAAAATTCTGACTTCATTTACTCACCCTCATGTCGTTCAAATATCGTTTGAAGAATGCTGATAACCAAACAGTTTCGGTTCCCATTGACTTCCATTGTATGGACAAAAAATGCAATGAAAGTCAAGGGGAACCAAAACTGTTTGGTTACCAACATTCTTCAGAAAATAATCTTTTGTGTTCAGCAGTAGAAAGAAATGCATGCAGGTTTGAAACGACATGAGGGTGAGTAAATGATGACAAAATTTTCATTTTAGAGTGGACAAACCCTTTAACATTCAATTTTCACCCAGTGAGCCGCCCACATAGGCAACATAATTATGCTGCCTCTTAAGATACCTCACTTTGACGAAATTAGAAGCCAGCTTTGCATGTATTGTTCATGGAAAAGACAATCCCAGAATGCATTGCAGCTAACTTTGTGAACAAATTATTCCAAAATGGCAGATCAAATGTCATTATACTTATTTTTCATTTTGTGCTGAAAATTTCTAATACAAAATTAATTTGATTAATGATTCAGTATTTTTTTAATTTAAATTAGAATAAATATAATTTATTTAATGTTTTAAAATGTATTTTTTATAGAAAGTTCTGTCATGAAACTCTAGATGGCGCAGGCTGATAAATCAATCTGCTTGCAATCACATTATTCTCTATAGTGCACAGCTGATTGGTTTCTGCTGTATCAGTAGCCAATGAGCTCGCAGCTCAACCTTCAAATATTTGGTCAGCATTTGCTATAGCAGTACAGCACGCTTTCAGAAACCCTTCACCTTCCCCAGCTCCACCTGTATAGATCTGCTACGGTAATTCATGTACGCTATATTGTACAGCAGCAGCATGTCTTACTTGCTTACAGCAGTGTGTCGTGTATGTATTGGCTGTAGCAAGTCCCGTACTTGCTCTGCAGCAGCAGCGTAGCAGATCTAGTCCGCCAAGACCAAACATATCAACATTGTCATATCCATTACCATGCCAAACACTCAGAGAGCTGTCATGACAGAAATATATTTTATTACAATATCATGTTATTGGCTGAGAAACGTTTTAACATTAAAGGTTCATGAACCCCCTGTTTCAGCACCAGTTATTTCTCACCACAGTTTTGAAAAATGCTACAAAAGTGAGCATGGTAAACAGTGGAGTGGATGGGGAAGAGGGGAGGCCGACAACACAACAACAGCTTCTGATTCAGACAATTTTTTCATTAAGTTAAAAGCATCAAGGCTTCCCAGAAATGCACACTGCAATTTACCATTACACACACCAAAATCAACAAATATATTATACATGGTTTTGTAAGCTCACCATAAATTACACAAATACATACATATCCTGTGACAGCTATAATTTAATGCACAAATAAATGCACAGCTGTTCGCATTTGTACTCTGCATCGAAAATATACACTGCCCAGCCAAAAAAAAAGTCGCTGTTTGGATTTTAATAGGCAAATACTTAAGAATCTATGAATGGATCATTATTACAGTGATTATTATGTTTCTAGCATGTTATAGGTTCTTTTAACCCTTAAAGATGGAGTGTGTAGCTTTTCATTTCTTAAACAACCATGTAGGAAGACACATCATGGCCATATTCCAGGATGACAATGTCAAGATTCACCAGGGTTAAAATTGTGAAAGAATGGTTCGGAGAGCATGAAGAATCATTTTCACACGTGAATTGGCACCTCTGAGTCCAGACTTTAATTTCATTGAAAGTCTTTGGGATGTGCTGGAGGAGACTTTACAGAGTGCTTACCTCTTGCATTGTCAATACAAGATCTTGACCAAAAAATGATGCACCTCTCGATGGAAATAGATGTTAATTCATGTGTGAAAATGATAACATAAAGAAACATAATAATCACTGTAATAATGATCTATTCATAGATTCTTAAGTATTTGCCTGTTAAAATCCAAACAGCGACCTTTTTTTGGCCGGGCAGTGCATATGAATGCGCTATTGCATCTTTAATAACTTTTGAGGCTTATTTTGCAGCATTTTTATTAGGGCTGGGTAAACAATATCGATTTCTCGATTTTAATCGATTCTCATTTTTACGAACGGATTCTTAAATCTTAAGAATCGATTAGTCTAGTCTGTTTTCAGTTGATGAATGAACAGAACATGTAGCGCGCCTCCCATCCAATAAATCGCAATAATCTTTGTGCTTTGTTACTTTTGATATGAAGCAAAGTCTCAGATTTCAAATGACATCCATCTTATTATGAGATTCGAAAAATAAATACCGTTTTGGCGCTGTTTAATGTGACGTGACAGATCGCTTTAGTGCCTCAGTTAAAGAGAAGCGGCAGCATGGAGCGCATGTGAACATCCTCTCCGCTTCATTACAAGTTACAGCGTGAAATAAACATGACTAAACATCTGAAGGTATGTTAAAATATACAGTACAACTTACCGAAATCCGTATCATGTCTCGTGTAATCGCTCAATCAGTGTTTCAACCTCGGAAAGACGTCAATAAAACAGCTTGTAAACAATGTCACATAACGTCATTTTACCTCAGAAAAACATATTCAGTGACCATAAACTCATTAGTCAGCTAGAAAAGTGAACTCTAGAAAGCAGCATTCTGATAAATATAGCTATGCACCGTTACATATTCATTATAATGTTCTTCAATATTTAATGCATGTTTGAATAAATCAGTTATGACAGCCACGATTTAAATAAAAAAATTTTAATTAGAAATATGATTATGTAATTCTAAACTTTATTATAAAAACACATAATTGAGTGTAATTTAAGTGTTTGTATATAAATAAGTTAATTTTAACCTTCATTATTATAGTGAAGTAGTACCAACTCCCATGTGTAGTTTACAGCATTAGTTGAGAGATTTTTTTCCTCTATAAAATTTGCCATGTACTGTAACTGATATACTACATCCAAAATAATTGATATCGAATCGAATCAAATCGAAATCGTAATTGAATCGAATCGCAAGCATGTGAATAGAAATCTAATCGAATAGTGAAAATTGTGTCAATACCCAGCCCTAATTTTTATAAGCCATTTGATCAGTTAAGGGGCCGTAAAGACACTCAATGTGGATGAATTGGCTTTGTGTCGAAGAGTCTATGGATAAGAATTTCTGCGACACAGAAACTCCTAGAAAGCAAAAACATTCATTTTTGACTCATTAATGCATCTTTCACAATCTCACAGTTTGAAGGAAATCAACACGTTTCGTCGTGAATATTTAAGCGAGGCGTCTTCTCATAGGCTAAGGACACATAGTCTCATGAATAATTTTGAGACACTGATGAGTCATCGATGTACTATAGGTGTGAGAAAACGTCACCTGGAAGATGAAAATGGCACAAAAAATTAACTTGTTTTCTCCTACAATTGAAATTAACATATGGTAACATTGTCTTCTATGATGTGCAACACACATAAACGCTGTTAAAATCGCAGAGAAATGTAATAGACCAGGATTTTGCCTTTGAAGGCAGCTGCCTGTGTGGGATGTAGACTGCAGCACACTAGGTTTTGGGACAGAGCCTCAGTTTTACCATTTTACGTGCAGCCTCTAAGTGAGTTTAAATCATACAGACAGTCTCATTTCACAGACCTTCCCATTTTTTTCCTGCTAACTGGGAAAATGTCTACCAAGATTACCCACACATAAGACACACACTTAAGGGCTTGTTCTGCATAATCTTTTCCAGTAACTGAAAATGAACATCTCGGTCCATTCCATTTGCCTTGCAGTCCTTCTCTGTGGCATGTACCCTCACGTCTGAGTAATACGTGTGAGCTGCCTCCCTCTTACATGGGCAGAGCTCCTCATTTCCATGGAAACTCATTCAGAATGTCATAGACACCTGTTGAGCTTGAAGCGCTGATCACCGGGTGGTGTGTGATATCGAATGGATATTAATGATAAAAGACATTCAAATTAGAAAAATATCTATTATTCTGTGGTTAAAAAAAGGGGTAAGCCAGACTTTCAGAAATATGCGCTGGACAAAATCAATTTGATTTTGTACACACAAAATTTATATGAATCTTAATATAATATTCCGTTCCAACAAAGAGCTCAATGAAGAATACATCAGGGTGTTTTAATGTAAGTTGAATTATAGTATATTACATAATAATAATAATAATAATAATGGATGGAATGATTTAGTTTCTCCACTAAAATTATGTCATTTTATATTTGTTATAAAATGAATGGATTTTTGTTATAAAATGGATGGATTTTTGTAAAAAAAAAAAAAAAAAAAAAATGGATGAAATTTGTTATAAAATGCATTTTATAAAAGACAAAAAGACAAGTGCTAGATGATATATGAAAATGATTAGTGCTAGATGATGGTATAAAAGTACAAAAATTGTGAAATTATTTAAAATTCACCCAACTAATTGTACGGAGCCTGTAAAGGGACATAGTGATGGAAAAAAAAAAAATTATATGTCAATGCTTTTGCGTTCTCTTGCGAATGTTTTGCGTTTCCCAGAGAAACTTTGCATCCGCTCTCAAAATGTTTTGCAAAATTTCTTGAGGGAATTCAAAAGTTTTGCGAGCAAATGCGAAGTTTTGAAATATATTTTTTCCTCCCATCTCATATTTTTTTCCACCACCATGTCCCTTTAGGGGCTCTGTATAATTGTGACATTGTGATGAAATAAAATGAATTAATATGATTTCAGTCTTTAATATTATTAGGTCCAATAAATTAAGATACTGGACAGAGACATAAAAATGTTCTGCATAAATGTGTTAATTTTCCAGTATTGGGATTGATTCAGCAAGAGCCAAGTTAAAAAAGAACACTGGAACTGAATTTGATCATTATGTATAATTATTTTGGAATCTGGACTGTGTTGAGTAACATGACGTTTTCATTATTAAGTGCTTTTCCACCCTCATTTAAAAAGGAAAGTTTAAGTGTTATGGCCTGCTTATTTTTCATTTTTTTTTTCTGATTATAAAGTGTTTGCACTTGAATGTTCTTGATCATACAGGGAATACAGTTCTGTGAAGATTCGGTCAACTACATGTAGATGTGTCACATTTGACTTTACTGCTGCTGTCAAAAACTTCTCATCTCATAAACGCTTCTGTAAAGCTCCATTTTTACTTCAGACCTTAGTAAAAAAAAAAATTGGAATTGTGAGGAACAATTAAATGATCTTATATTGTTTCTTACAGTGTAAGATTAAAGAGGTCAACGTTTTGCTTAAAAAAAATCATAATTTAAACATCATTCTTAATCATTTTTGACCCCTTTCTGAACTTTAGATTTAATCTGGCTATTTTTCCTTCATGACTTCGATGTAAATAAGTAACATGTCCATTTAACATTTTTAAATCAACATCAAGATTTTAAGTTAATATTTATATAAATGTAAAAGGGAAAGTGTATATTTTAGGTCAATTTAGAGGTTTCTTACCATTTTAATCACATTTTGCCTAGTTCATCACTAGTTCATTTTACATAGTGTGACAAATAATTTGCATGCATAAAGAATGAGCAAAATGCTTTTAAAATATATGTATATTTGGAGTATACAGTAGCACTTCAGAACATCAGCTCCCCAAAAAGATTCAACGTCAGCTACCCAAATGCAATTTTTACATGTGAATTCATATACACGTGTTAAAAAAAACATTGTACTGAAATGTACCTTGTTAAAAATAAACTTCAGCTTGTGTGTGTGTGTGTGTGTGTGTGTGTTTGCAGAATGTACAGAAGAACATCCAACATGGCAGGGTTGACCTATCCACCATCTGTAATTGCAGCTCTAAAGGTACATATTATCTTTACAGTAGATTATAACATGGATTTAGTTTGTTTCCTTAAAGTTTTCTATCTGCCACCAATACATAGGAGTCTTCCTCTTTTTCAGGATGTTGATAAATGGTCATTTGACGTCTTCACGCTCCAAGAGGCGAGTAGCGAACACGCTCTGAAGTTCCTAGTATATGAACTGCTCACCAGATATGACCTGATCAGCCGCTTCAGGGTACGAGAGACTGCAAAAACCAGACACACATCAAAACTGTGATATTAAACACACCGCTTACTTTGGATTCTGACTCATGCGGCCATAGGGAAACTCTCATGCTGCCACTGAATAAAATTTAATCTGTCATTTATTCATTTCATTTCAACCCATACACCTGAACTTGTTCCCTTTTTCATGCTCCATGAGGACAGAGGCTTTCAATCTTCAAAAAGAATGCAAAAGAACCATATAAAATATCTATATGATTTATGCACTATATTCAAAGACTTCTGAAGTCATACTATAGAGGGTATGCATTGACGTCACTTTCCCGCCAGGACACGGCCCCCTCAGCAGGACTGAGTGGCAAAACATCTTGCAGCATGACTAGATTTAATAGGGGAAACTGTGAAAATGGGAGTAAAACAAACGAATATCTGCTTAAATTAAAGGCAGTTGGACTCAACGGTGTTCCTTACAACTTAACAAAGAACCAGTGGTCTGTAGACATTGACATGTGGCCAGGAATCGAATTTCCTGACATTTATATGTACCTGATTTCGACGCCTGGGAAATACATAAAGCAAAGCCTGTGAACACTTTATGCTAGACAGCACTATAAATACAATATAGGTAGATCTAAATCCGGATGATGACTTATACCGTTGTTATATCGTCATATCACCAAGCCCTACAACTTGTTAAAGCACCAAGGCTTTATAGACATTATGACTTTATATAAAGCTTCTTGAAAACGATGTGTATTGTGAAGTGACTTGACGCTTAATCATACTTTACTTCTAGATGGGATAAAAGTGATGAGGACATCAACTGATATTCTAGTTGTTTCTATATATTTTGTAGAAATTTTTAGGGCCCTCTTTTAACGATCTGGACTGAAGCACAAGGCGCAGGTGCACTTAGGGTGTGTCCAAATCCACTTTTGCTAGTTTAACGGCGAAAAAAATGGTTGCATGGTCCAAAAGGGTTGTACCTATTCTCTTAATGAGTCATGGGTGTGTTTTGTGCGTAACGTGCAATAAACCAATCAGAGTCTCATCTCCTATTCCCTTTAAAAGCCAGGTGCGCTTGCACCATGGCGGATTCGCTATTTACATGGCGGAATATAAACACCCTCAACCTGACGAGTCAGTTTAAATACATGTGTGTATTGCCACGATTGGTTTCATTCGTCATTACTGCAAATAGGTAATTCTTATACATCCAATGACTATCCATTATGACATTTAGGCATTTTTATCTTTATGTACACAATAATAATCGACTGCGCCATTGACCAACAAAAACCTGATCTAAAGTCATCGGCGCAGTCGTTTTCAGTTGCCTCAAAATAGCAACACGCCAACAATGCACCTGAACACACCTCGTTTTCAGACCAGCAGTATTTTTTTGTTATTTAAAGAGCGCGTTAGTAATATGCACCTATAGGCGGGTGCACAACGCGCATACACTCTGCTTGTTACACAGGGATGCGCAGCAGCACACAAACATGCCAAATATTAAAAAAAAAAGGATTACAAATGTAAAAGATTATTATTATTGTGTACATAAAGATAAAAATGCCTACATGTCATAATGGATAGCCATTGCATGTACAAGAATTACCTATTTGCAGTAATGACGAATGAAACCAATCATGGCAATACACACATGTATTTAAACTGACTGAACACACCACATTTTCAGACCAGCACGCCCATGGGTGAACAGATTGGCGCGAGTGCATTTGCTATTTAAACAACGTGGCGCAGGACGTGAAAATGATAACTGCGTCTAGGGCTGAAATTAGCAAAAAACACCTGGGTCGTGCCTGGCGTTGCATTGTGTCGGCCCTTAAAGTTTTCTGGATAACTTTCAGCTGTTACCGTCATGCAGACAATACAGAGTTCCATGCTGTAAACTGAATCTTTTTAATAACTCCATGGTGCTCATATAAATTTATCTATCTAAACTTGCTTTGAAAAGAAAACTGGGTTTGTCTAACATTATCCAGCCATCCCCCTTTGTAGAACAGAAGGCTCATAATGGATGTTTTTTAATAAACGCTGACAAAAACTTATAAATATTGAATTGATGAGTTGTCAGTACAATATATAACCAAGGGTATAATTTTACCCCAAAATCCAACATATCTGACACAAAATGTTAACTGTAAATCCTGCCTTGATTCCAGTTGTTTCTGCAAATTGCAGCGATCCATTTGCTTCACTTTTCTGAAGCTTTCGGCGTTCTGTAAAAAGATAGCTCTGATTTCTTGTTGAATCTATTTGTAAAATCAAATCGCTCAGCTCTTTCCCGTTTTAGGTTTGTTTTGCGCAGCATTCAAGCTGAACACCAACACTGCCACTCAGTTTTTTTGCCACTCAATGGGTGTAACTGCAGTGACTCCCGCCTACTGTGATGTCATGTGCATACCCTCTATAGCTTTGTGTGAGAAAAGACTGAAATATAAGTCGTCATTCACTGGTAATCTTCCCCTCCAGTGAGCTGTTAACCGCTGTGACTGAATCACTGAGTCAGTTCAGAATCATAGAATCAGTTCAGAATTGAGGACTCCGTAACCGAAGTTCTCTATAACTGAATCAATACCAGATCAATTTAAAATATCCAACTCAATAATGATTGGTTCATAAATCATTCACGACACAAAGCTGTTGTATGGCATCAAAAGACTTTTTGGATTACTTTTATGATACATTTATGGTGATTTTGCTTCATTTTTAAAACTTGAAAGCTCCAGTCACTGTTCTTTGTAATTGCATAGAAAAAAAGTAACAAGCACATCATGTTCTTTTTGTGTTCAACGGAAGAAAGTCATACAGGTTTGAAACAAAATGAATGTGAGTTGTTATGTGAGCTATTTCTTTAATATATTATGATTTCATCCTTTTGGAATCACCTTTTTTTTCTTAACCAAAGTTTTAACCAAAGTTGGTGTTGTCTCCAAAGCATACATGTTTTGACCGTGTAACAGGAGATTTATATGTGATATACATCTGATATGAGGCGTCTGACAGTTTCCATCTGCTCTCTTTCTTTGTTTTTCACCATTGTGTCAGCTCCCATCACTTCTTACCCTTTTTCACAAGCGTGGTGATGACAGAATCTGAACTCACACACACACAGAGCCCTGATTACAATTTAAATGCATCAGACACACATTGCCTGTGTTTGGGTTTAGGTGGTGAGGTATGGAGTCCCTGCTCTCCATGTGATTACACATTGATATTACGCTGCTGCAAACTGTTCCCTTATAGGAAGCCCTTCGGTTGCTTGTAACATGCTCCATTAATCTGCTGTGGCAGGAAATTTAAGGCCTCAGACTGCAGCTTGAAGGCCCATTCTGTCTCTCTAGTAGGGTTGGGAATCCAAAACTAAAGCCAGTTAGTTAGATTTTTTTTTCCTTTAACACATTGGGTTTTATGGTCTCTTCTGCTCTCCAAGGCTGAATTTATTTGATCTAAAATAAAGTAACAGTAATATTGTGAAATATTATACATTTTAAAATAACTGTTTTAGTATATTTTAAAATGTAATTTATTCCTGTGATGCAAAGCTGAATTTTCAGCATCATTACTCCAGTGTTCAGTGTCACATGATCCTTCAGAAATCATTCTAATATGCTGATTTAGTGCTCAAATATTAATAATAATTATAGAATATTATAATTATTATTATTATTATCATAATTATTATTATATGATGAAAACATTGCTGCTTAATATTTTTGTGGGAACTGTTTTAACAAAATTCTTTTTTTTTTTTTTTTTTTGATGAATAGAAAGTTCAAAAGAACAGCATTTAAATTATAAATGTCTTTACTGGCAATTGAATCAATGGAATGTATCCTTGTTGAATAAAAGTATTAATTTTAAAAATTTTAAATGGTGGCGTATCACGGTTTCCACAAAAAAAAAAAAAAAAAAAAAACAGCTTTGCAATCACAGTAATAAATTACATTTTGCAATATATTAAAATAGAAAACAGTTATTTTAAATTGTAATAATATTTCACAATATTTTTTACTGTATTTTTTATCAAATAAGTGTGGTTTTGGTGCGTATAAAAGACTTCAGAAACATTAAAAAAAAATCTTAATTATTCCAAACTTTTACCGTTAGTTTATACTATTATAGTATTCATTAATGTATTGAATTAGCTTTTTTATATTTTCAGTTTTTTATATATATATTTGTCAATTTTTTTTTATTTTATTTTGTCAATACTTTTGTCATTTTTATTAGTTAAACATTAAATATTTATATTTATCTTTAATTTATTTTTATTTCAGTTTTAATATAGTTCTTCAACTAAAACAGTTGCAATTTTTATTTTCTTTTGTAATGTTATAAATGTCTTTACTGTCATATTTGATCAATTTTATATTTTCTCACTAAATAATATACATTTCTTTCAAAAACATACACTTTTGAATGGCCGTGTGGTTAAAATGCACAATCACAAGTACTCTATTTTTGTAACTGGGATTGTTGTTCTCTGTAGATACCAGTGTCCTCCTTGGTGTCATTTGTGGAAGCTCTGGAAATGGGCTACAGCAAGCACAGAAACCCCTACCACAATCTGATCCACGCTGCTGATGTCACGCAGACGGCACACTATCTGATGCTACACACTGGCATTATGGTGAGCGAGCGCTCAGTGAATTGTGCATGCATGTCTCACACTGACAAACAAATATGACATCTGTTTGTAGTCAATACGGGCTGAACGCTTGAGGTCTTAACTTGCAGGTTAATATGCGCAGCTGTTGAAATGCATTTTAATGATGTTGAATCACTGTAATGATGATTATTTGGGTAATGGCTGACTGGTCCACTCTCCCACAGCACTGGCTCACTGAACTGGAAATATTGGCCATGGTGTTTGCTGCTGCTATCCACGACTTTGAACACACTGGAACGACCAATAACTTCCACATCCAGACCAGGTGTGTGATGACCTCTAATAAAAAACAGCCAATAATCTCAATTAATTGTCCAAAATGTAACTGTATGAAAACTATTAGACCAGCTTCCAATGATTACATCAAACCTGATGATCTAGAGCAGTGTTATTTTATTTTTATTTTAGTTTTATTACACTTTTATTTATATTTTGAATCAAATCAGATCATGTTAATTTTAGTTTCATTTTTTTTTTAAAAATATTTCTTATTACTTTTAATTTATTTTTGTTTTAGTTTTATTTATTTACAGTTAATAATTTTAGTGCTTCATCTTAAACTTATTACAGTTTATTGCCGAAGAAACGTTTCTAATTTTCATTTAGTTTAGGTTTTTCAACTAATACATGTGACCCTGGACCACAAAACCAGTCATAAGTCACACAGGTATATTTGTAGCAATAGCCAACAATACAATGTATGAGTCAAAATTATCGATTTTTCTTTTATGCCAAAAATCATTAGGATATTAAGTAAAGATCCTGTTCCATGAAGACATTTTGTAAATTTCCTACTGTAAATATATCAAAAATTTATTTTTGTGAGTGGATATGCATTGCTAAGGACTTCATTTGGACAACTTTAAAGGATTTTTTTGCACCCTCAGATTCCAGATTTTCAAATAGTTGTATCTCGGCCAAATATTGTCCTATCCTAACAAACCACACATCAATGGAAAGCTTTATTCAGCATTCAGATGATATATAAATCTCAATTTCAAAAAATTGATTTTTATGACTGGTTTTGTGGTCCAGGGTCCAGGGAATTGAATTATAATGTAGACATAAACAAGCTTATATTTAGTACCTAAAATGTTTAGTTCTCAGTACAAACAGAATCATGAGTTGATTTTATATTAAAAGTTTTTTTTTATTTAATTTTTTTTATATTTTGTATTTACTAGTTAAACATTTTCCCATTATTAATCAATATTAATATAATTAATATTTTATATATATATATTTATTTATAAAAAACAACCATTTGACATTTATTCATATTTATAAAATATTTATTATATTTTTGTATGTATTATTAATATTTATAAATAGCATTTCTTTTGCTTTTCCCACCATCTTGAATGGATATTTGTACTAATGCAAGCTTGTCACATTATGGAATTGCCTTCTCTTTGAAGGATGCATATGAAGAGAATCTTAGAAACATAATGATACTATCTACCATTTGGAAAAAATTTAATGCATCTATGATGCCTTTGTGTGTGTGTGTGTGTGTGTGTGTGTGTGTGTGTGTGTGCATTTGTAATAGAGAGAGAGAATCCACTGGTCATATTTCTAACGCAGTTTATCTTCCTTGTGGTGAGCTATCGTGGGGCTGAGAGCAGAATTTATCATGTTTTCAATTAATCTTCAGTGGTAGAATCTACGTCAGAATCTGTTCATGTTGTTGTTGCTCTGTGTTAGTTCACGTCAGGCCGGACATCTTATTCACATTAATACTTGCCAAAGGATCCTTGAGATCCCTTTACAGCAGGCCTCATTTTGCATGACAGCCCATCACAGACATCATTATTTGAAGAAGTACAGTACATCACAGCACTTGCTTTTGCAGCAGACAGAAACCGATGGCAAGGACGGTGCTGCAGTATACAGTGATTTTGGAGGAGCGCTCGATCATCAGTGAATTGTGGGAAACAAGGCTTGTGTGATGGGAAAAACTGAGCCATTACTCTTGATATCTCTGATTATAGCTGATGCTCCACCTCATCTTGTAGTTCACCTCAGATTTACTCCTCAAGAGAATGAAAAGTAAATCTCCCGAGTACTGTCTGTCTACCTCACTGAATAAAATAGCTTTTCTTGGAAATATATTTGTGTGGAACAGGCTGACTGGCAGGAACTTACAGTAAGATATGATAAAGTTCTTCAGGACTTTTGGTTCAGAAAAAAACAACAACCTGTTCTTATCGAGAAACATTTTTTGGCTATATAGGGTTCTTGAGGTGCTATACACTATATAGTTCAAAAGTTTGGGGTCAGTAAGTTTTTAAAGTCAGTAACAGTAAAGACATTTATAATGTTACAAAAGTTAAAGAGGTACAAAAGTAAATTGAAATATAATTATGAAATTGCCTTCTCTGAGCTGCATATGAAATGAAATGAAATATACTGGGGACAAAAACATATATTAAATTTAATTTCAAATGCTACGATTTTAAACGTTCTATTTATCAAACAATCCTGAAAAAAAATGTATCACAGCTTCCACAAAAACTGTGAAAATGAAGCAGCAAAAACTGTTTAAAAAAAAACATTTCTTGATCATATCTGCATATTTTAAAATATACATTTTAAAATATATTCAAATAGAAAAAACTCTCAATATTACTGTATTTTTTTTTCCTTTGGAAAGAAGTCTTTTATGCTCACCAAAGCTGCATCATCATTTGTGACCCTGGACCACAAAACCAGTCATAAGGGTCAATTTTTTAAAAAAACTGAGATTTATACATCATCTGAATAAATAAGCTTTCCATTGATGTGTGGTTTGTTAGGATAGGACAATATTTGGCAGAGATACAACTATTTGAATATCTGGAATCTGAGGGTGCAAAAAAAATCAAAATATTGAGAAAATCACCTTTAAAGTTGTCCAAATGAAGTCCTTAGCAATGCATATCAACTCACAAAAATACATTTTTGATATATTTATGGTAGGAAATTTACAAAATATCTTCATGGAACATGATCTTTACTTAATATCCTAATGATTTTTGCCATAAAAGAAAAATCGATAATTTTGACCCAATGTTGGCTATTGCTACAAATATACCCGTGCGACTTATGACTGGTTTTGTGGTCCAGGGTCACATTTGATCAAAAATCTTACTGACCTCAAATTTTTGAACGGTACTGTAAAAGTTCTTTGTTACAATACATGTTCTTCACATTAGCATACGATTTCTGTTTTATTTAAAGCACCAGCACAGATGGTTTTCTAAAAAAGAAATTTAAAATAAAGAGTGAATAAAAAAGGTTATTTGTTAATCTTAATAAATCCATTTTTTTTGCAGTTATCATTTTCACGTCCTGCGCCACGTTGTTTAAATAGCAAATGCATTTGCGCTCATTTGTGCACCCATGGGCGTGCTGGTCTGAAAACGAGGTGCGTTCAGACGCATTGTTGGCGTGTTATTTTGAGGGAACTAAAATAGACGTGCCACTGACCAACTGAAACCTGATCTAAAGTCAATGGCGCGATATTTGTTTTGTTATTTAAACAGCGCGTTACTAATATGCGCCTTTATGCGGGTGCCCAACGTGCTTACACTCTGCTTGTTACACACAGGGACGCGCAGCAGCACACAAACATGCCAAATATTAAAAATAAAAGGATTACAATGTAAAAGATTATTATTGTGTGCATAAAGATAAAAATGCTTTGGTAGAATCCGGCTTTTCCCGTAGATGGTCTGTTCGTGCGCAAGGTTAAAAACGGGAAACGGGAAAAGCCGTTTCCTCACTAGAAAAGCGTTCAGTTTTTCCGTGTGCAAATTCCGCCATGTAAATAGCGAATCCACCATGGCGCGAGCGCAACTGGCTTTTAAAGGGAATAGGAGATGAGACTCGGATTGGTTTATTGCACCTTACGCCCAAAACACACCCAATTATTCATTAAGAGAATAGGGACAACCCTTTCAGACCATGCGCCGACCATTTTTCCCATCCTTAAACTAGCAAAAGTGGATTCGGACACGCCCTAAGCACACTTGCACCATGCGCTTTAGACCATGCGCTTAGATCTTTAAAATAGGGCCCTTATGTGTTAAATTTGAAAATGGCCCTTTTAGATCTGTCAGGCCAAGTTTGACATCAATGATGCTAAATGCAATTGGTTCTTGTGTTTCACATGACTGGTTCCAACATGACAAGTTTAAAAACTCAAGGCAATAATTTCACTGAAAAAGAACTCTTAAATGTCGTCGTTTTCACCACACAAAAACTTCAATAGACTTGAAAGGTACTGCATGAGTCATATCTACTTTCATGCTATTTTTATGGTGTTTTTTTTGTCCTTTTTGAAGCTTGACAGCCCCTAGTGACAATAAGCTTTCACATACTGTAGAACATCTTTTGTGTTCCACAAAAGAAAGAAAGAAAGTCATACAGACTTGGAATGACATGAAGGTGAATAAATGATGAAGGAATTTTCATTGTTTGGGTGTACTAACCTTTTAAAATGGTACTACAGTGGCATAGTAATTGGAACATGCAGGACATTTTTTGACTCCTCTTCCTTTGGTTCTGCACAGATCAGAAGTGGCAATCCTGTACAACGATCGCTCGGTTCTGGAAAACCACCATGTGAGCGCAGCCTACAGACTCATGCAAGAGGATGAGATGAACATCCTGGTCAACCTCTCGAAAGATGACTGGAGGTACGCTGGGGACCGTTGGCATTATGTCCTGGGACGTGCCGTTCCTGTGAGGAATGGACGATCTGTTCTGGGAAAGTGCATGTGCTTTGAGTTCTGTTGAGCCGCTGTGTTGTGCTTCCCACAGGGAGCTGCGTACGCTGGTGATCGAGATGGTCATGAGCACAGATATGTCCTGCCATTTCCAGCAGATCAAGACGATGAGGAACACGCTGCAGCAGCCGGAGGGGTGAGTGACGCTCCCGCTGTTCTCTCTGAGCGTTTGTGAACGTAAGGGTGTTAATGAATGAGTGCGACGGTGTGTCTTCCCTATGAAAATGTGTCATACTTCTTGCGTAGTTGTACTCATTACAACTGGGTGGTGTGACGTATATACTGTGTGATGAAATAAATGTGTCAACTGCTGGAGACTTTTCTATAGCTTATTCATTCATTTGTTATAAATTATATCCGTCAAGCTCCAAACAGAATCAGACGACACAGATCATTAAACAGGCTCATAAATAAACAACTAGATCTCCAGGGTCTATTTTCCCAATTCTTGGGACAAAAAGCATTTCAGATCTATGAGGACATTCTTCCTTTTCGCATTTCAAATGTGTGCTTCTGATGCAAGAAATCCTTTGTTCTGTTGGCAGAAATTATTTTTAACAGGACTTTAACTAGAGTTATTTTAAGACTCTTGACATTTTAAATTTCACATTTAAAGTTTATTTTTAAATTCTTTTTATGTCTGCTTAGACTATTTCTGTCTGTCTTTTCATTGTGTACTTTTTTGTCAGTGCCAACGACAATTGTTGATAACTATTATTATCAACAAAACTAAATTCACAAATACAGTATAAAACCTTATAAAACTGCAATCACAGAAAACTGCAATAAAACCGCAATCACAAATACAGTAATAATACAGTCACACAAATACAGTAAAAATGCACACAGATACAGTAAAAATACAGTAACAATACAGTCACACAAATACAGTAAAAATGCACACAGATACAGTAAAAATACAGTAACAATAGTCACACAAATACAGTAACAATACAGTCACAAATACAGTAACAATACAGTCACAAATACAGTAACAATACAGTAACAATACAGTCACACAAATACAGTCACAAATACAGTAACAGTACAGTCACACAAATACAGTAAAAATACATGCAAATACAGTAACAATAGTCACAAATACAGTAACAATACAGTCACAAATACAGTAACAATACACACAAATACAGTCACAAATACAGTAACAATACAATCACACAAATACAGTCACAAATACAGTAACAATACAGTAACAATACAGTCACACAAATACAGTCACAAATACAGTAACAATACAGTCACACAAATACAGTAAAAATACACACAAATACAGTAGCAATACAGTCACAAATACAGTAACAATACAGTAACAAATACAGTAATAATACAGTCACACAAATACAGTAAAAATACAGTAACAATACAGTCACACAAATACAGTAAAAAAATACACACAAATACACACAAATGCAGTAAAAATAAACACATACACACAAATACAGTAAATACACAAATTCACACATATACAGTAAAAATACACAAATATGGTAAAAATACAGTCACAAATATAGTAAAAATACAGTAACATTGTAAAATATAATAATTTAAAAGATCTGTTTTCTATTTGAATATATTTTAAAATGTTATTTATTTCTGTGATGACAGCTGAATTTCCAGCAGACATTACTCCAGTCTTCAGTGTCACGTTTTGACCATATCACAATATCTAAGATTTTATAAGATTTGCATATACTGTATATTGTATTTGTTTATTAGTATTTATTTTTTATTCATTCCTTTAACAGTCTTTTTTTCCAAACTGACTTAGGTATTAGTAGCTAAATCTTAGAAATGCTACTACCTAAGCTGTGATAAAAATGAAGTAGTATTTTTGCCAAAATATAGTTGATACTACTGGAGTACAACATAGAAAAAGAGAGACTAAATGGCAAATGGTTCTTTTTCGTTCTTCGCTTTGGGGTAAAAAGAAGTTCGAAATACTGTTAGCAAACATCCTGACACCGCCCACGCTGCTGAGAGCAACGTTTAAGTGAATATGCAAATATGCTTTCCTCTCAATAACAAAATAAACACACAACAAAAATGACAGCAGTTAAGAAAGCATCTGATCATAGTGATGTGGTTGTTTGCACAAGCTCTGAAATTCGGTACTCCGGTAAATTCACATAATTTATTTATATACCAATTTATACAATAGATTGTTTAAAAGCAAGCAGCTTTACAGTATTAAACATGAAAAAACAGTGTCAGAATTACACTGAATTACAATTAGAATTACAACAACATTTTCTACTATAAAGCGGCTATCCAGTGTTTTCATGATTTTACTCGCAGATGTCCGACCTTGACGGACTGAACAAAAGAAATGAACCGGTGAAGAATTCCATGTCAAAGAAGGTGGAGCCTCAGAGCACACCTACCCATTACATAATCACCACGGACCAATGGTAGTTCGAAGCTTTTCCGGAAAGTTCGCTTTGGCAAGCTGTTTCGAACCCCCGAAGTGAACACAAAACGAACTTTGTTTTGGCCTGATTTTGTTCTAAATGATGTCACACCAGTTCGTTCTTCGAATTCGCTTGAAGTATATCTGGGCCTTAAAGGGTTAGTTCACCCAGAATGAAAATTCTGTCATTAGTTACTCATCCTCATTTTGTTCCAAACCCGTAAGACCTTCGTTCATCTTCGGAACACAAATTAAGATATTTTTGATGAAATCTGAGAGCTTTCTGATCCCCCATAGAGACAGCATTGCGATTACCACTTTTAAGGTCCAGAAAGGTAGTAAAGACATTGTTAAAATAGTCCATGTGTCTGCAGTGGTTCAACCTTAATGTTATGAAGCGACGAGAATACTTTTTGTAGTGGTAATCGCAATGCTGTCTATGGGGGAATCAGAAAGCTCTCGGATTTAATAAAAAATATCTTAATTTCTTAATATCTTAATTTGTGTTCATTTGTGAACGAAATGAGGGTGAGTAATTAATGACAGAATTTCATTTTTGTGTGAACTAACCCTTTAAGACAGAATCCTCCCATGTCCTGTGTTTGTGTATATGTGTAAGTGTGGGTGTGTGATTTATAGATTAATAATTTGTTTACAAACTTTCTATCTTTCTGTCTGACTGATGAAGCTGTGATGAATGTGTGTCTATCAGAATAGACAAAGCTAAAGCGCTGTCCCTGATGCTGCACGCAGCCGATATCAGCCACCCGGCTAAGGGCTGGAAGCTGCACTACCGCTGGACACAAGCTCTTATGGAGGAGTTCTTCAGACAGGTACACACATCATAATATTTGTCTCCAGTAACACAAGCAGAACTCCCAGAGACACTCTACAGACACAAAAATTATCTGGGTGAATTGCAGGAGAAAGATGGAATCCATCGAAGAGCTTATGCACATGATGACCAAATAAGAAAACGTGACATGTATAGTAGGTAATAAAATGATAAATATTATTTTTGAATTAAACATACACCTACAAATCAAAAAACTATTTAAATATTTTTGATATATTTTTACTAGTGGGTGCAGGACACTATAGTTCATTTATGTAAGTGAGGATAGCAAAATAAAGTAAACTGTGACATATTATACCCAAAACTTCTTGATACAGTGGACTACCAGTAAAATTGATAAAAATTTGGGACCAAAAATTATTCAGTTTGACCTGACCATGTTTTGCTTAAGTGTTATCTGACATAATTAAGATTAATTTTTTCTGACACAGTTTAACTTATTACCATTTTTTTAAACTATAGCGAATAAACTGTAATAATGAATGAAATGTTCAAGGTGTCTGAATAATTTTTTTTTTTTCGTGTCAATAATAAAAGTTATAAATAAAAGAAAGATTATACAAGTACATTTTACAAGATACTATTTTAGTCTTTCTACTTCAAAATTTCATGTTTAAATCAATATGTTGCTGTTTCTTTGTAATTATTTGTGAAATGTACTTGCAATTTCTGAGTGGAGATTTTTTCAAAGTAAATACTACACTTAAGAGAGAGAGAGTGAGGGAACCCGAAAAAATCTAATCGAATTAGCATAGACAATATATATTTTTTAGTCGCAACTTAACAACCAGGATCTGTTTGTATTGTGAGTTTGTTTTGGAAGTTGCACTCAAAATCCTGTTGGCTTAGAAATTACGGGTACACGATGTCTCTGTCTGCTTGGCTTCTCAAGAACAAAGAGGGAAAAGGAAAGTTTTATTAGACTGTTCACAGGGCTTTGAACCAGTATGAGTAATTCTTTCTGATTCTTTTATTGTCTCTGCAGGGTGACAAGGAGGCAGAACTAGGGCTGCCATTCTCTCCACTATGTGACCGGAAAGCCACTATGATTGCCCAGTCACAGATAGGTAAAACTAAAACACACATACACACGATCTCTGATCGCCAAGGCCATGTTTGGAACAGCACTCACATACTACTTCTATTATCTCTGCAGTATATACTGTAGTATGTATGCTTGCTTACTTTGCCAATTTTATGTATGGACTACACAGACAATCTGCTACATTTGCCAAAAGAAGCACACTGCATGGAATACTGTATCCTGCAATGCAATGCGCTTAACTTGACCTTCTGTTTTCAGGGTTAATAAACTAACATTTTTTTAGCATCTCTATTTTTTCAGAATGCTTTAAGGTTTAACTTTGACCTTTAAATTTCTTTAAATCCACAACTAAATAAATTTGAAAAGTAATAGTCACGATGGACCCATTGTTTTACATTTCATTTTCTTTGTAAATTGAATAATATATTGTTTTTTATGTCCCTGTTGTGTATGCTTTTTATATATTTTTGTTTTAGATTTGATTTAGTTTTTGAAATTGATATTTAATTTTATATTTACTTTTCAGAATAAATATGTAAGTAAATAAATATTGCCAAGTACCTTTTTTTTGCAAGATAACTGGATGCTACTCATGAACATTCCTGTATTTTATGTAAAATTTGCATATTTGTGCTCAGTATACATTGTATATACAGTATTTACAGTTTATGCACTGTAGAAATATAGTATGAGTGAATAGTATCAGAGAACAATGTTACTATGCTGTTATGAATATATCCATATAGAGGTGCCTTTAGTCCAGTCATGCTCAGCTCTTTACTGCCATCAAGAGGCTGCTGAGACAATAACATGCTCTCTTGTAATATTTATTGGAGCTCATAAAATAAATGTGGTTTGATTTAATGACACAATAACTACAGGCATCTTGATTGAATCAAAAGCCATTATTGCTAATGAGTTTCTAGCTGTTTAAATGAATGACAAAGGTTTCTAAACAAATAAAATTGTTTTTCCTTCAAAGGGTTCATCGATTTTATCGTCGAACCCACGTTCTCTGTTCTGGTCGACACAACAGAGAAGATCATTAGTCCTCTCATAGAGGAAGCTGTGAAATCTGGGGGTGTCCGCAGGTCAAGGTGAGGCGATGGTCACATGTTCATCATGGTAAAGGTGTTTGATTCAGGGATGATAATCTGTTTTTTAATCTGCTCGTGTGGTGCAGTTTGACGGGTCGGGGCTCGGCCACGGTGGTGGAGTCGGTACAGAGACACAGCGGTCGGGGTTCGAACGACGAGCAGGGAGGCACTACAGACTACTCTCTGTGCGGCATCGACCTGAAACAAGTCCGACACCTGCTCTCCGAGATCATCCAGAACAACAAGGAGCGCTGGAAAGAGCTTTCTGTTCAAGGTGTGCATGCATCTGTTTGTGTTTCTATACAAAAAAAAAAAAAAAAAAATTGACATGCACTCTTTCTATATAGAATTCTAGGGTTCTTGACTCAATTTTAAAGAACTTTTTATGCCAAAAAGGTTTTATATAAGGAGAAATGTCTTAAATGATTGCATAATATTTTCATGTTTAACAGGTTATTTCAATTTTTTCTAGTGATAGTGTTTTTGAGCTGCTTAATTTATAAAATGTAATTAAAATTAATAATGAATTAAAACAAAATATTAAAACTAAATGCATGAAATGATGCCATGATTGGAACCCCTAAAAGGATCTATATATGAAGCCACCTACTGGTACTGAGATAGGAAAAATGGATATTTTTGCTTATAACTTTTGAATGCCTTGTCCTAAAATCATGAGGATGGTCTTCTTAGATTCCTTGAGGCATGCCGAGTTGAACGATATCCAGTTTTCTTTGGTCGGCCATTTTGAATTTTGTCATAAAATGCTGTTTTACGAAAGCATGAACGTATCGTTACGAAACTCGGTATGATTCATCGAGGTCATGTTCTGAGAGGACCAGCTTTAGGTCAGCGCCCCCTAGTGGTCAAGAGATATAATTACATTTATGAAAATGCTTATAACATGAAAAATTCAACATATTGTCATTTAACTTGCATCATTAGATTTGTTGGCTTATGCCGAGTCATATGATACCAAATTTGCCATATTCTACCATACTTAATGTCCACCATATAAAATTTTATTCAAAACCTACTTTTTCGAACCCTTCCTACAAAATTTGTCCGATTTGTATGAAAAATGGTATGTAGCATCTACAGACACTCATGACAAAAAATTATTAAGATTTTTGATAGACCCAACCGTTGTTTTATACTGCATCAACAATTTTGACTGCAAGCACGCCAAAATGGATATGCGGCTGTATCTTTGCAAAGGTTTTGTGTATTGACAGGCATGACTTGAGGGTGCATGCAGAGTTTTGTCATAGCGCCACCTACTGCTCAGAAGTTATAAACCATGTTATTATGTTATAAGTGCTTTAACTCATGTAATTTAAACAGCTTTATCCTAACCTCATGATCACAGATGTACACAAATATTTCCTTTTCTGCACTTAGCATATGTTTACATGACAACGATATGCTTAAAACGGAGAAGTTTTTCCTTTGAGTTTTCCGCGTAAAGACGACACCATTGTCAAAACGATCTCCATTCACACGGATCCACGAAAACGACTATAAACGCTGCATTCTGCTGCCAGGCCATTAGATGGCGATGAATCACTATAGACTGAACATGTAATACACGTGCATGACGTCATCGTTTTCAGAGATGCGCGTTTTTGTTGTTTACACGGAGACCGTTTTCAAAAACTTGAGTTTTCAGGCACCCAAAACGCCGTTGTCGTGTAAATGAACAGCCAAAACGCATTAAAAGTTTTACATTTTTAGATGAAAATGGTGTCGTGTAAATGGCTCCTTATTCAGCTTGATCCCGTAATTGCTGCTTGCAGCTATATTTATTATTGTTGTTGTTTTAGAATAATAGTAAAGTTATTAAAATTATGGAAAACACGTGACCGAAGATTAAAAAAAATCTATTATTAATTAAAAACTATTAAAAATGTAAAAAAAAAAAAAAATTTTTTTAAAAAAAATTTCAAAAAAATGTAAAAATCTTGTATGCTTTTCCTTCATCCACGCCAAATCATTTATTAAAATAAAATCAATAAATACATTTTTACGTTATTAAAGCAATTCATTTCAAGGTGCAATTTTAAAAACATTTTGAAAAACATAAATTTATTCAAGTGTGTCTAAATATTTGACCTGGTGTTTAAGTAACAAAAGAAGCAAACATATAGTAGTACAAATGACTGATGGCTATCAAAATAATATTTTATTATTTAATTCAATCACACTATGGTGTAAATGGGGTAAAACAAAATAACTGACTTTATATCTCTGTTTGTATGACAGGACTTATACTATATATATATATATATATATATATATATATGTCTAAGTTCTGTGTGTATGTATAAATATGTTTATAAAATAATTGGAAGTCAAAAAAAAGTCACCAATGCTTGAACTTCTATTGAATTCCTTTAAATGATAACACAGCTCTTCTTCACAGTGCCCGGGGATAATATGGTATCCCATCGCTAATCTCGCTTCCTGTCTCTTCCCAGAGTTGGCCAATAAGCAACATGAGAGAATGTCAGACCTGGAAGAGGAGTCCATGAGGAACACACAAGTCACACTGTCCTGCAGCAGTCCAGCCAGAGGGAGTCTCGACTCAGAGTCAAAGTCCCTGAATGAAATTAACAACACGGACTCAACTCACTCTTCCCAGGACTCTCTGGACCAGAGTTCCCAGTCCCCTTTGGAGGGACCGGGCGACGGTTCATCAGAGGAACACAGCTCAGAAACTCTGCCTTGGAACGGTAAAAGCGCCTGACGTCACACAAACGGTACAGAGCCTGAATGTTTTTAATCAGAAACAGGATGATGTACATAGCATTGTCCTCATTGTATTGTAATGCTATTATACTCTCGGGCTCAGAGGGCTAATTGTGCAGACGGACGCACGGAATGTCCACGGAGAGACTCCTAGAGACGGTAGTGTGCAATGTTGTCATGGCGACTGTGTTATTGCTGGAGACGGACCTCTATCATCCCTTGAGGAGGATTTAGCGAGAACCTGAAACGCAACCTATTTGCTACCCCGGCTTTTTCCTGTTTGTTCAATTAGGTTTTTTTTTTCTTTTTTTTTGTAATTTTTTTTCTTTGTTTGTTTGTAGACTGTGCCGTTATTTATTAAAGATTACGCAGCTACACTTTGCACCACAATTAGTTTCCGTATTTTATTCTCGATACGGTCATGCTTACCAGCTGTTCACGGCACATTAGGTCAGAATGACTGGATTATTTTACTTCATTCTGGCATGATGTGTCTCTGTAGACTTATGAATGTTATTCCCTCCAATTTCCAGAACAATCCATAAAGAGCTTATTTTTTATTATTGTAGCATGACACGTATAGTAATTGCAGCTGTAAAATTTTAGTAGAACATGCCACCTATTAAATCATGAGCCAATTTTTACCTAACAGTAGAGGTTTATGTCCTCAAGGGGGCGATATTTCATTTTAACAAACAACATGATGTCCCTTCAATCATGCTCTCTAAATGAACAGAACTGTGTCCCTTTAAATCCATACAGTATTTTAGTACATGGCAGTGTCTGAATAAATGTTACATACATTTGGCTGTGTTCGGAACGGAATACTAGCTTACTATTCACGGAATACTGTGCAGTATGTACTGTTTAAAATAGCGCAACAGAATGCATTTTGTAACAATAAACATTTAAAACAGTAATATGCTCTATTTTGTATTTGAAAATCTAGTTTTGCTTAAAAAAATGGGGTCAAATTAAGCACATTGCATTGTGGAATACATTACTGCACATTTAGTAGATTATTTGAGAATTCATGCATACTGTGCCCTATATACATACTGTACTAGATACTACAGAAACTGTTAGAGTATGCTTTTCTGAACACAGCCATTGTGCATTACACTATTCCTCAGAATCTCAGAACATACTAAACATATGCTACCAAAACACTGTATCATGTTTTATAATGTTTATGTGAAAATACTGACCAATTTTTTTGCATTATATATGACATAAATGGCCGAAAACAGGATTGTTTGTCATTTGTATCTTATTTCAGGTCTGAGGTGTGGGCTGATGTAACACTTGCTGTCGTCACCTTCACACACACAGAGGTTGAAAGCACATTTGAGCTCAGGGTGGGTTAAATTGTAAAAAGTTTATTAAACAGAAAAGCATCAAAAAAGAAGACTGCATCTCACTCACTGTATCAGTCAGGAATGACAGAAACACCTCTGTTGAAATCAACACTTTTCAATGCTTTTCAGTTGAAATTTAAATTAAGAACTTAAGTTTTTTTTTAAGGGTGAAGCAATTACATTTTTTCTTGCATTGACATTATTTTCATTACAATTAAGCACATTTGTCCCCAAAGTATTATTATTACAATGCAAAAATTCACATCCATACTGTATAAAAAAAAAAAAATTAAAACCCATCATAAATTCAGTACAACAAATACCACCATAAAACTGTACAATGTATTTGTAAAGTATAATTGTATGTTTAATATATCATTTTTTTGTGTTAATGAGAATAGTACAGGGGAATTTTAATTGTCAAGAAACTGTCATCATGCAAAAAAACAAAAAACAAACAAAAAAATGGCATTATTTTTTTATGCAAAAAAATTAATTTTTTTCTTTTGATTTTTTTTGGGGGGGGAAATGTACCTATATTTCTTAGTTTTGTGAGATTCACCTAATTGTTAAGGCTTTATAAACTTTATAAATGTGCTACTGAAGTCAACAATACAGAGACAGACCGAGACCGATGTTTTACATTTTGTAATTCATACAGTACATTTGTTGGAAATACTTGTTCAACAAATTTACTACAGATTTAATGTTTAAAAAATATTAATAGGGTGTTGTTAATGAGCTCTCGTCTGTTCAAATGCATTTTCACACACAAAAAAATGCCCTGTTATATTGTAGAAACATCTTCTGACACTACATTATAACACTGATGAAGGCTGATTATTTTCTGGAAGAAAAAAAAAATGTGCGTGTTGCAAAAGATCTAAAATAATCTACTAGCCGGTGGGCTGTACAACAGCCGTGTGGGACTTCAGAGTCACGTCTGCATAAAAAACAGCCATACCTACAAAAATATTGCTTCTGTCAGAGAAAGATTCATCAAAGCCTCAAGCTCTTTCCACATGAGGTGATCAAAAATAACGTGGTAGGATGTGATTGGTTTCACAATCCTCCCCATGTATTGCTAAATCATCATCGGCGGAGCATCAGTTTTCTTATGCTTTCATCTTACAACATTATGAAATACAACAACATGAAAATGAATATGCAATAAAACATAATAGCATACCAGAAAACGTACAGTGGGGTAAAAAAAAGTGACAACTACTAAAAAAAAAAAAAAATGCCTCCATTTTGATTTTTACTACAATTGAATTGTGTGTATATATTCACAAAAATCTAACCTTTCGTTGAAGTAAAAGAATTGAAAGTGGGGGGGAAATCACATTATGAAATGTTTTTCTCCAAAACACATTGGCTCCAATTTGTTTTGTAGAATTTTTTATGAGTAAAATATCTCTGAAGTATATTCCCATTCATATTTACATTTTAGATTTTAGCACACCATGGTGATCATGAACATGAAATTGTCCAGCCATGACTTCTTGGTTCACAGGAGTACACAAAAGGAAACACAAAAGCCAAATTCCCGTAATCATTCATCACAATGAGTAAAACCAAAGAATATAGTTCTGATGTGCAGCAAAAGATTGTTGAGCTTCACAAAATAGAAAATGGCTGTAAGAAAATAGCTAAAGCATTGAAAATTCCCATTTCCACTATCAGGGCAATAATTAAGAAGTTCCAATCAACTAAAGATGTTACAAATCTGCCTGGAAGAGGACGTGTGTCTAAATCGTCCTAATGCGCGGTGAGGAGGAGAGTTTGAGTGGCCAAAGACAAGGATCACAGCTGGAGAATTGCAGAAAATAGTTGAGTTTCTGGGTCAGAAAGCCAACAGATAAAAAATCAAAACCTGACCACTTCTGCTAGAAATCTTATAATGGGCCGTGGTTGGATCTTCCATCAGGACAATGATCCAAAACAAACATCAAAACCAACACAAAAATGTGTCACTGAGCACAAAATGAAGCTTCTGCCATGGCCATCCCAGTCCCCTGACCTGAACCCTAAAGAAAATGAGTGGAGTGAACTGAAGAGAAGAAGCACCAACATGGAGCTGGGAATCTGAAGGATCTGGAGAGATTCTGCATGAAGGAACGGTCTCTGATCTCTTGTCAGGTGTTCTCCAAACTCATCAGGCATTATAGGTGAAGACTCAGAGCTGTTATCTTGGCAAAAGGAGGTTGCAAAAAGTATTGAATAAAAGGGTGCCAATAATTGTGGCCAACGTGTTTTGGAGAAAAACATTTATTTCTTTTACTCTTTTTACTTCAATGAAAGTTTAGATTTTTGTGATTTTTTTTTAATAAAACATCAAAAGGATTAACAATGCAGATTTATTACAGGCTTCTTTGTTCATATTTACCAAGGGTGCCAATAATTCTGAGTCTGACCATAACTGTATGTACAGTACTGTGCAAAAGTCTTAGGCCACCACCAGCTTTGATGTTTTAGAAATGTTTTAATGACTATCCATATTTATTTTTCTCTCTTTATTAAGCTACAAACAGAAAATACAGGAAATATGTACAAAAAAATGTTTAAAAAAAAAATGGCTTCTTTAAGCAAAAATTAGTATTTAGTGTGACCTCCTGGACTTCTTCCAGTTTCTCAAAGAAGAAACTCTAATAAACTTTCAGTTTTTTAATACTGCATACAAATTTCTTGTATTTTCTGGTTACATTCTAATTAAGAGACTGAGAAATAATTATATATGGTCATTATACCATTGCTAAAACAACATCTAATGGTGGCCTAAGACGTTTGCACAGTACTATATATATATATATATATAATAGCCTATAAAGTTTGCAGTCTCAGCGTTTGGACCCCACCTTTTTTTTATTTTGTAATGAAATTGCATGACTATATTTATTGTCAACATCTGCACAATGAAATTTACTTTCAAACTATTTTAATCACTGAAAAAAAAGTTACATAAAAACAAAGTAAAAAAAAAAAAACGGCTCCAAAACAATATTATAAATGATGTCACTTCCTCATGTCATTTAGCCAGTTTTACTCTGTCTGACTGTCTTTCCGTTCTCCGCTGTTCTCCTCTTCCTCCTGGAAAAGTGAAGTAGGATCTGTTTGTGTTTTCAGCACCTTTACCCCTGTGAAAAGATTTAAAGCGTCAGCTTTCACCTTTTCATAACAGGTGTGACTCTTAAACCATCCCGTTCACACAACAGCTTACATACAGTATTCGAATCGTAGGCCTGTATGAACAAACCGATGTCAATCCCCTTTGTTCTCGTGCTAGACTGACTATTAGCTTTAACCATACTGGCAGTGACTAAATTTACCATCGACACTAGAAAGTATTTTCAAAGTTGACACGACACGAGTTCACCCGTCAGAACAACATGAAGCAAGAACAGCAGAACAGTTTGATTGGTGAGTGGACAGAGCATTTGAGCCGCACGCAGAACACAAAAAAGGGGAAGCAGCAGACAGTTCATCTCTGTCTCTGTGAGTTACCGAAAACACATGAAAACACTCGACACTGAATAACTACTGAGACAACTAGCTGTCCAGTAGCCTATATAGTTCCAATCATCAGGGTTTGGTCAAGCATGTAATTTCTCAATTCTCAGGTTCAAGTTCACCAAATGTTCATATGCATATGCATGGAAGTAAATGGAACAGAAAATATTATGTAAACAGACCTTAACCCTGAAATCTGATTGGTTGATATCAATGTTGTTCCAGGACCAACAAATCAACATAATCGTAGTGAAAGATTTTCCTACATGTCACATTTCCCCATGGCAGTATTACGTGCTTATGATCTGGTCCTACCAGGGACGAATGGTGGCTGGTGCTGGTACGGTGTGTCTTTGCGTCGTGGTGACGGGTCTCCAGGTTCCTCTGACAGTGTATCCAGGTGTTTTTGAGAGAGCCTCGGAGGATGATGACTCTCCCTTTCCTCTAGCTGGCTATCGCTGTGCTCTCTACCTGCAGGACGAACACAGCATGAGTCCCAGCATGCAGCAGTCTCAGTGTGACCTGACTTACCTATTTAGATCCAGCTGACTAAAGACTAAAGTAGTTCAAAGCTTGATAGCAATCATCTCGATGCAGAAGAATATATACAATTAGGTTACAATAAGCTCTTTTCTTAAAGATGATGTCATTTTTGAGCAAACAGAACTGCGGAAATAGGTGAATCACTCTTTTAAATAAGTTTCAAACGCAGATTGCATTGGCCATCTTTGTAATGCATCTGCACATTATAAAATAGATATAAAGTTACCGTTCATATCTACTTCACTGGGGAAGGCCAACATTTCCGGTTGCTCAAGATTGTTTCAATAACATATTTCAAGTCAGCAAAATCAAATTTTGAATAGAGTGCAACAGTGCCCATCCACTTTTTCAGAGGTGTTGTTTCCGGAAGTATTTTTTCCATTCATTTCTCCCATAGGGATTAAAAAAAAAAAAAGAGTCTTCATTAAAGTGTTATAAGCCATGAATCAAGCCAACCAGCTACGAGGTGAATCATAACATTACAAACTTTGATTTGAAGCAAAAAGGTATTTGAAAACTGACAAAAATACAAAGGTACAAGACTGTGTACTTACCGGCTTTAGTGAGGGAAAGAACTACAATCCCATGAAGCATTGCGAACAGCATAATCGAAATTAAAAACGATGGAGAAATAGAAAACTACTCAATTAAAAAAGTTGATTATACACTAAAAAAAATATATATTTATTGATGAATTTTATGAAGTTTTTTGCAAAATCTGCATATACATTAAGTATTTTGAGAGAGTAGGGAGACTGAGGGGCCATTTGCACGACACCGTTAAAAACGGAAAACTTTGTATGCGTTTTGGCCGTTCATTTACACGACAACGCCGTTTTGGGGGCCTGAAAACGCAAGCTTTTGAAAATAGGTTTCAAAGTGCAAGTTTTTGAAAATTATATTGTTATCATCCCCATGTAAACAACAACAACAAAAAAAAAAACGCTAATTTTTGAAAACGGTAACGTCACGCGCATGTGTATTACATGTTCAATCTAGTCGCGTAGTGTTTCTTTACAAAGTGACATCGCCAACTACTGGCCTGGCAGCATAATACAACGTTTTTAGCTGTTTTCGCTTATCTGTGTGAACGGGGATTGTTTTGACAACGTTGTCACCTGTATGCGAAAAAAACAAAGGGAAAACTTTTCCATCGTACATCATTGTCTTATAAACATACCCTCAATTACATCACAGTGCTTCATGGAAGTGGGCGGAGCTAAATAGCTCTTTTGGTGCATTTTGCTTGTTTTGGCTCACTGATTGGTGGAATTTAAAGACAGAATCTGCTACTAGTTTGCACAGAAATGACATACGTCACCTTTAAACCAAAATGTTTTGTAGTACAAATAACAAATTCAGCCTTCATTTATTCATCATTTTGGAGGTGATGAACTAAAATGACAGTAACATTAGATAAACAGCACTTACTCAAAATTATTTACATCATTCCTTGTTTTTTTTTTATTTCAAGCTCCAAATTTTTTTATTTCATTGTCTCTACTTCACAAGTGAAACAATACCCATAAAGAAATTGTTACAACTGATCTGAAAGTGCCAAAATATGCTGCCCGCATTTCTGATGCCACAGATATACATACTGGAAATATTTCAAATGCCATTTTATCAAATAGAAAAACAAACAGGTCAGATCATTTCAGTACAGATTTCAAAGTGAAGAACAAGCATTACATTTCACACAAATAAAACTGATTAAAGGAAGTCATCGCTGAAAGTGAACTTAGAAAGTACAATGCATGTATTTAGAGAAAGCATGTCTTCTTATTCCAAAGAGTGGAGGGGACAGTAAATGTTTGGGACGGGTCTACGGTGTGCCGGGTACATTATTACGGCTATCGAGAGACAGATGAAGGACTGCTCAAGTTTTTCTGCTCACTTCCTGAGGTGTTTGCTGTGTCTCCTGCATTTGAATGTACAAAACAATGGATAATAATAATATTGAAATTAATAATAGAAAAAAGAATGAGAATTTTAAAAGAAAGTGGAGGAGAGACAGAGACAAAAAAAAAAGTCTTGTCAGTAAAGTCCAGCAGATCTTCGTCCAAGCAATCAGCTTTTCTACTACATGCTCGTGCACCAAGATTGTTTATGGAGGGTAAAAGCACTCAAAATTAAGTAATAAAATCAATAAATAATTAAATAAATAAAAATAAATGTATCGATTTAATAATAAACACACAATACAAAATAAAGGTACCCATTTATATCGCAATGATACAATCAATAATTAATTTTGACAATATCTAAATAACCAAACGTACACATTTATTTTGTAATATTTCATAAAAACTCAATTCTTGTTAAGACATGTTTATCCACTCATACAAAACTAATACTGCATTTAAATTATTTAATAATAAAAGGCTAATTTTTGAATGACACCTAATGGATGAATACTTTCGGTCCCAGAGAGATATGTCATAATAAGAAGATATATTTCAAAATTATTAATTACATTAAGTATAGTTTTTGAAAGTAGTTAACATCTTTAAGAATAATAACATTTAACTATTCATTTTTTTTTTTTTTTTTTTTTATTGTTAATTGGTTTCATTGTTTAATTTAGAGTACTTTGGTCCTCCATAGTTATTTATTTATTTATTTATTTATTTTACCCTGCGATTTAACCTTGTCCCTTCCCAGTTTTTGTTCTGGACTTACCCCCGGCCCCACTGCTGCCTGGCTGCCCCTCAGTACTGACATAAGACTCATTGCCATTGGGCTCTGAGCTGTTGTGATTGGCCCACTGAGCTTCGTTGGCAAAATGCTGTGCTGTGATTGGACTGGGCGTGTCTGGGCTGTCAGAGAGCCCCGCCTCCTGCTGCTCCTGCTTCTGAAAGTGCTGCTCCACCACCAGCTGCAGCTCTGCACTCAACACAGGACACACAGCACAGCGCCACACAGTGGACACAGGCTATCAGCACAGGCGTGCGATGTGCTAACAGTGTGACACCTCTGAACGGGCGGCTATGAAATGGAAAATGAATGACTTACGAGATGTATGCATGCTATGTATATCTCAAACCAAAAAGTTGTTTAACGAAAAGGAGAGTATTTATGCATTAAAAGTATTAATATAAACTTTTAAAAACTATACAATAGGTATCAGTTGGGCATAGGGCTGGACAATATAGCAAAAAACAAAACAGCAATTTACCTACACATAATTTTTCTATTTTATCATAATATATATATTTTTGTCATTACTCAAAATTTCTGAGTGATGACACAAACAATTTGAATTGTTTTGAATTGATTCATTAAAATTGAACTCATTAGTTGAATGAATCAAACCTGCCAAATGTAATGCAGTTTTGTGCATATTGGCGAGCCACAAGATTGAAAAAGTAGTCTACTGACGAGCTCTCTAAGTAACTTAATGGACAAAAAATCTCTTTAAAATGATCATGATATTCACAATGTTGATTTATTTTATACCACCAGCAAATCAGCGCAAATATGAAAAATAAAATCATATGAATACTCAATATATCGCCCAGCCCTAGATGGGTTAACATCAGTTTTCATCAACAGCACAGTATTTTGTTGGTGACGTAGGCTATCAGAGTAGAGAGCTAATGCACTGTAAGCTGATAGCTCTCATGAAGAAGGTCTGAAAGCATCTTAAGAGCTTTCAGAAGGTTTCATCTGCAAACCTTCAAATGTAACTGTCTGATGATGATGATGCCTAACGCTTACAGTACTCATTTACACAACATACTCATCTAGAAAGACAATGACATAATTTACCAAAGTGTTAAAAATGGTTTAACAATGTTTTGCTTGTTTAAAAAAGAATCTACCATAATCAAACTTGAAAAAGCAAAATAAAATAAAATCAAGCTACAAAACAATAAAAACTAAATCAGGAATTCCTGAATAATAAACTACTGCTAACAAAATAGAAGAACTATGATCTACATAGAGACAACAGAGTTACAGAAGTAAAAATACCATTTATTTTCACCTTAAAGAAATAGATTTTAATATTAACAAAAACATCTTTTGACAGATCTACCATTAGCATTGAAGTTTTTCAGCAATTAAATATGAATAAAATTACACAGAATTCCCGTTGAAGAACAACATATTGTACAAAATAGTATGTCATTCTTCATTGAAAAATTAATAGAATGAACAGAATGAATATACACTGATCAGGCATAACATTATGACCACCTTCCTAATATTGTGTTGGTCCCTCTTTTGCTGCCAAAACAGCCCTGACCTGTCGAGGCATGGACTCCACCAGACCCCTGAAGGTGTGCTGTGGTATCTGGCACCAAGATGTTAGCAGCAGATCCTTTAAGTCCTGTAAGTTGCGAGGTGGGGCCTCCATGGATCGGACTTGTTTGTTCAGCACATCCCACAGATGCTCGATTGGATTGAGATCTGGGGAATTTGGAGGCCAAGTCAACACCTCAAACTCGTTGTTGTGCTCCTCAAACCATTCCTGAACCATTTTTGCTTTGTGGCAGGGCGCATTATCCTGCTGAAAGAGGCCACAGCCACCAGGGAATACCGTTTCCATGAAAGGGTGTACATGGTCTGCAACGATGCTTAGGTAGGTGGTACTTGTCAAAGTAACATCCACATGGATGTTACTTTGCCCAAAGCATTGCCCAAAGCATCATACTGCCTCCGCCGGCTTGCCTTCTTCCCATAATGCATCCTGGTGCACAAGCATTAACTTCAATTTGAGCTACAGCAGCTCGTCTGTTGGATCGGACTACACGGGCTAGCCTTCGCTCCCCACATGCATCAATGAGCCTTGGCCATGACCCTGTCGCCGGTTCACCACTGTTCCTTCCTTGGACCACTTTTGATAGATACTGACCACTGCAGACCGGGAACACCCCACAAGAGCTGCAGTTTTGGAGATGCTCTGACCTAGTCATCTAGCCATCACAATTTGGCCCTTGTCAAACTTGCACAAATCCTTGCGCTTGCCCATTTTTCCTGCTTCTAACACATCAACTTTGAGGACAAAATGTACACTTGCTGCCTAATATATCCCACCCACTAACAGGTGCCGTGATGAAGAGATAATCAGTGTTATTCACTTCACCTGTCAGTGCTCATAATGTTATGCCTGATCAGTGTACAGGTGCTGGTCATATAATTAGAATATCATCAAAAAGTTGATTTATTTCACTAATTCCATTCAAAAAGTGAAACTTGTATATAATATTCATTCATTACACACAGACTGATATATTTCAAATGTTTATTTCTTATAATTTTGATGATTATAACTGACAACTAAGGAAAATCCCAAATTCAGTATCTCAGAAAATTAGAATATTGTGAAAAGGTTCAATATTGAAGACACCTGGTGCCACACTCTAATCAGCTAATTAACTCAAAACACCTGCAAAGGCCTTTAAATGGTCTCTCAGTCTAGTTCTGTAGGCTACACAATCATGGGGAAGACTGCTGACTTGACAGTTGTCCAAAAGACGACCATTGACACCTTGCACAAGGAGGGCAAGACACAAAAGGTCATTGCAAAAGAGGCTGGCTGTTCACAGAGCTCTGTGTCCAAGCACATTAATAGAGAGGCGAAGGGAAGGAAAAGATGTGGTAGAAAAAAGTGTACAAGCAATAGGGATAACCGCACCCTGGAGAGGATTGTGAAACAAAACCCATTCAAAAATGTGGGGGAGATTCACAAAGAGTGGACTGCAGCTGGAGTCAGTGCTTCAAGAACCACTACGCACAGACGTATGCAAGACATGGGTTTCAGCTGTCGCATTCCTTGTGTCAAGCCACTCTTGAACAACAGACAGCGTCAGAAGCGTCTCGCCTGGGCTAAAGACAAAAAGGACTAGACTACTGCTGAGTGGTCCAAAGTTATGTTTTCTGATGAAAGTAAATTTTGCATTTCCTTTGGAAATCAGGGTCCCAGAGTCTGGAGGAAGAGAGGAGAGGCACGTTGCTTGAGGTCCAGTGTAAAGTTTCCACAGTCAGTGATGGTTTGGGGTGCCATGTCATCTGCTGGTGTTGGTCCACTGTGTTTTCTGAGGTCCAAGGTCAACGCAGCCGTATACCAGGAAGTTTTAGAGCACGTCATGCTTCCTGCTGCTGACCAACTTTATGGAGATGCAGATTTCATTTTCCAACAGGACTTGGCACCTGCACACAGTGCCAAAGCTACCAGTACCTGGTTTAAGGACCATGGTATCCCTGTTCTTAATTGGCCAGCAAACTCGCCTGACCTTAACCCCATAGAAAATCTATGGGGTATTGTGAAGAGGAAGATGCAATATGCCAGACCCAACAATGCAGAAGAGCTGAAGGCCACTATCAGAGCAACGTGGGCTCTTATAACACCTGAGCAGTGCCACAGACTGATCGACTCCATGCCACGCCGCATTGCTGCAGTAATTCAGGCAAAAGGAGCCCCAACTAAGTATTGAGTGCTGTACATGCTCATACTTTTCATGTTCATACTTTTCAGTTGGCCAAGATTTCTAAAAATCCTTTCTTTGTATTGGTCTTAAGTAATATTCTAATTTTCTGAGATACTGAATTTGGGATTTTCCTTAGTTGTCAGTTATAATCATCAAAATTAAAAGAAATAAACATTTGAAATATATCAGTCTGTGTGTAATGAATGAATATAATATACAAGTTTTACTTTTTGAATGGAATTAGTGAAATAAATCAACTTTTTGATGATACTCTAATTATATGACCAGCACCTGTATATGTCTCTCTTCAACAGGAATGTGACGATTAAATGTTTTTTTTAAATGCAGTTGAAATATATTCTATTCATATATATATATATATATATATATATATATATATATATATATATTAGCGCATATATACAGATTTGTATTCAGAATCTAATTTAAACCTGGAAATAAACACAATTATTGGATTGTTAAATTAAAACAGAAATGTTCTAAATATTATTTTTTTTGTCTTCAATTTAAAGTTCATAAAATAATGATTAATCACAGAGCTGGTTTGTTTAATTCATGGCTCTGTTAATTGAAGATTATTTTAAAAATTCCTATGGAGAAAATGAATGGGAAAAATGCAATCAAGTTCACTAAAAAGTCTACATGCACTCAGCATTTTTTCCTGGAAGGAGTTCAGCTCACCACTTAAATGTAGTTTGTTGCTATTCAAAGCAATCTTCTCAAAACTTTTCACAATCTCTGGCTAGATAGCCTAGAAGATCCCTACTTACACAAATGAGGTTTTGACACCACTGAACCACAGCTAGCCCACACCAGCACAGCGAGCAAGCTTGGCACCTCTGCAAATCAGATTGCTTTAGCTGTTTCTGCCCTGCATTGACCAAAAGGATGCTGAGTGTTCATTCAAAACTGCTCTGCCAGGCTGTCCATTTGAGGCCATCTCTGTAGAATGATGTATCTCTCTCTCCTCCCCCCACTCCAATCAATAGCTCAAGCTAATGTGAATTTAGCACGTCCATGCCAGGAAATGGCCTTGTCCATGAGTCAGCGAGGCGGATTTCACCACTCTCCCTCCCCCATCTCATTGTCTTAAAACCTCTAGTTTGTCGCAAACGTGGCCTGGCGGGCAATACGCCTGCTTCAGCATGTTGCATGGTGTCACTTATGTGCAGATGACCTGAGTTTGAATCCAGCTTGGGTCATTTTCTGCTCTATACTATGGAAGCTTATTATAGATAAAAAAAATAAAAAAGGTAATTGCGACTTTTTATCTCAAAATTCTGGCTTTTTTCTCGTGATTGTGAGTTTGCATCTCACAATTCTGACTTTTTTTTTTCAGAATTGCGAGATTTAAACACAATTATGAGTTATAAAGTCAGAATTGCGTGATATAAAGTCAGAATTGTGAGATAAAAAGTCACAATTACCTTTTTTTTATTTCATGGCGGAAACAAGCTTCCATACTACACTGCCCCATTAATTGGGCAAAAAGAAAAACATAACATTAAAACAATTATTATAATAAATATACTCTACTCCTAGCGTTGCATGTGTACTAATAAAAAGAGATGTCTAAAGAAAGATGACACATTTTCACTGAAGTGGAAACTCCTCAAAAAAAGAGAAACAGTGGCCACATAGACACTGCAAAGTTTAAGGAGTGACAACCACATTATCCAGAATGGCCACAATCTTCAATTCATAGTTGTTGGCTTACTGAAATACGCCATAAACTCCACAAATAAATCATAAATAAAATCGGTATCACTTTACAATAAGGATTAATTTGCTAACATTAGTTAACTACATTATTTAAAGCGCCCCTTTTATACTTTTTCAGATATTAACTTTCATGTAGTGTGTAATATATTGCTGTTTGTGAATGTAAAAGTTTCAAAGATCAAAATGTGTGACAAATGAAGTTATTGTCTCCCAAAAGAAAGAGCCGCCTGAACTGCCTGAAATGAGTCGTCAGTAATTCTTCCTGCACGAACCTACGTAGGTTTGTAACAGATTTCCATAATGCCAGCCTATGGTCTTCATTGGCTGTCCGTGAACAATGTCTACATTGACCTCTCAAATACTGTAGTTGTAGCAGAGGCCTGGAAGAGTTTGGTTCATGTTGTCGACATGTTGTGAAGACAACAATTTCTGCACTGCAAAAGCAAATCCACTTTGCGTGCACTTCCAAAGGATGAGGATGATGACTAGGGCTCGAATTGATATGTTAAAACCGACGCCATCGTTACTGTTCATATCACTATGTATACAAGTGCTGAGGAAGATCCAGAGCTAAAATTCAGATATGATAAGGGACGTTTAGTTTCCGATGTATGCTGTAAGTGGTAGACCAATCACAACAGACTGGGTCATCTGACCAATCAGAGCAAAGTAGAAAGGAGGGGTTTAGAGAGACCGGATCCTTTATCGAACCCTTTCAGACACTGTCAGAAAAGAGGTGATGCTAAAATATATATTATGAGAAAATTAAAGTGTTTGTTTTTTTATAGCCTGTAGGAGACCTCCAAAACAAAATTTGGAAAATTTAAAATGCATAATGGAGGCACTTTAACTTAAGTAATGTTAACAAATAAGACCTTATTGTGAAAAGTGTTACCATAAAATCATTGTAGCTGAAAATCAGGAAGAAGCAAAAATGGAAATAAAATAAGACAAATCTGAAAAGCTGTTTACTAGATGCATTGACCTGTGCAAAAGAAAGTCTTTACTTTAAGTCACTGCCTATAAAAGATACATTTTCCATATTAAAATGCTTTTTAATGAAGAACTATGGATGGTCAAAGGCAGTTTAGTGCCTTATTATATCATATATCATTATATCTTCATATACAGTATGGTTGAAAAGTCTGAGACCACAATGAAAATCTGGGATTTAGAATCTAATTTAAACCTTGAAATAAACACATTTTTTTTATTTTTTTTATTTAAAAATATTAAGAAAATGTTCTGAATAAGAAATATTTTAAACGCTGCTCTATTTCTAGATCACTAATCAAATAATTACATTTGTGACATTGTGACTCTCAGATGTTACTGCTTCCAATGAAGCTCAAGATGCTCTCTGAATTATTCTCAAATCATGCTGTGAAAAAAACTGCAAAACAGACACATATTCACTAGAGCTGTCAGAATGTGAGAGTGTATGTGGTTTAGAGCGGAGGAACTGTGTTAATATTAGCGACTGATCCATAAGCACGAGCAGTGTGAGTAGTCTGTTGAGTGGGCTGCATGTGTGGGTCATTGGATGCAAATCGCCGCCTCCATCGGTGAAATATGTGTAGTGTGAATGTTAATGGAGAAGATGGCATGGCTGAGTAAGTAAGTGTACTGTGGATCAAACACACAGATGGCATAGACAGAGCATTCCTACTATGCTGTACATTTTTTGCATTAATGTAGTCTTTTTTTTTTTTTTCAAAAGATTTAAATTTTGAGTGGATACTGTTATTTGTGTCATGTCCTTGGACATGTTATTTGTGTCATGTCCATCTGACATGAAAAACTGGGGATTTATTTATAAATTTTTCAAGTGTTTCTTTTATTTTCCAAACAAAACAAGTTGAAATTATTGTTTTAATTGATAATCGGTTTATACATTTTTTTCCATCCTGTTAATCTTTTGTAAATCCGTATTACTAACAAAAAAGGTTCCATTAATTACATAATCCTCCAGGAGGTGACATTATTTTGCACAAACATTGTTAGTTCTTAAGTATTAACAATGGATTTGATGAATTCTTTTTGTTTGTTTTGAGCTATTAATCAGACTGAGATGAGGTTTATTTAAGTGTGATGTGTAATTTGTTGTGAGTACACACACACACACACACATACAATAGAATAGAAATAAAATGTAAATAAGTAGGATGAAGAATAAAAGTAATCATAAAAAATTACAATAATGTAATAAATGTGTTTTTATTTTGTATATTTTCCATTTTTATTTTAATTTTAGTTCAAGTTTTAATAATTTTGTTGTGTTTTTGTCATTTTTTAAACGTGTAGTTTTTATTCATTTTTATTTCAGTTTTAGTTTTAGTTATTGTAGTTAAACTAAATGAAAATGAGAAATGTTGCCCTGGCAATTAGCTGAAATAAAATTAAATATTAAAAAAAATAATAATTAAAATTTTTTCAGTTAACTTTTTTTTTCTCACAAGAATGTAATGGTTTTAGTTTTAGTTTCAGTTAACTATAATAACCCTGGCATATTATGAACTGTATACAACTGTATACATATAAATTGTAGAAATATTATATTGTAATATTCATATAATATTTATAATACACTTATTTATATTATAAATAACTGTATAAATATTAATTGGTTTGTTTGACTTGAGCATGATAATATCGATATTATCAATGTTGTGGAAAAATATGAAAGGTACGCTTAATCATTAATAAATTTGTTCTTCATGTTTATTTTCTTGCTATTGTATAAATAATCAAGTTATAATCAAAAAGTTTAAGTACTGAGTTTGGTGAAGGCCTTTTTTCTGAAAGTCTGGTGTATCTTTTAATAGAAATACTACCGTAAATTACAACACAAGCGCATTCATTTTTTTAAGAGCTCAAAAGGTACTGCATAACAGGAATGACTCAGATGGAACGGTTACGTAAGAGCCTGACACGTCACATAATATGCAGATGGTATATATGGTACCTCTCATGGTCGGTGGCGTGTAGACGCTCTGTTTCCTCTGGGCTGGAGACAGCTGGGCACTCTGGGCCTGCCGTGGACAGTGGAAAAGCACAGCGTGAGAGGGGATCTGATTTCACGCAGACTCTATTTCAGGAGCTTTGCTCCAGCAGGTAATCAATGACAACTGCATCAGAGCTCCATCCATCTCGCAGGAAAGCTGAGCATCTTAGCATAGAGAGCTCTGCAGAGAAGCAGCCGGAGGCTTAGCTTACATACCGCCACGTCCACTAAGACGGCTGAAAAGGAATACCGTGTGATGTCTGATACAGTGATGGTGTAGACAGGAGCGAGGAAGATCAAATCTAATGCTCATGTTAAGTGCTGGGGTTAATCTCTTGTCTCAGTTATTGCTTTAGAGTACTCACCTCTGTTTGATTTCCTGTAGTCTGCTTGTCATCTCCTGAAGAGGGAAAATGAACAGAGGGGCTTAATTTTAATGCCCTTCTCAATGCTTTATACATGCAGAAAATGTAGCTACAAAGTTACAAAGCACTACAAAGAAAAAGAAAAAAAAGATACTACACTCAAAAATGTCTTTTTGAAAAGAAAAAAAAGAAAGAAAAAAAAAAAGTTATTTTTGGCATCTATGGGGCTTTCGCACCGGAGGATCCTTTTCATAGTTCCTAGAACTATTGGCTGAAGTACCCGGATTTTGCCGTGTTCGCACCGCAGGAACTAGGAATGATTTTAGTTCTAGGAACTACATTTGGGGGAACTAAATTAGCTCCTACTTCAGAGTAGGGTCTAAACCAGCACTATAGGAACTATCAGTGACGCAAGTGTACATTGATTGGTCAAACGCATGTCAAACACCGGCACCCGGCATTTTTTAAAAGACGTGTAAACATTAACTTCACGAACATGGAAAACAGCGATAACGGCATTTACCTGTTATCTTCAGGGTTGTGTTCTTTTCTCCGCCTCGATGATATGTAATACTGAAAGTTGTCATAGAAGATTTCGTCTCTTAGGCCCAATTTTTGCTCTTTCAGTTGCATAAATTATGCATTTACATTCCATCTCCGTTATCACGAAACCCATGACACACAACAAACACAGCTCTCCGATCACGGCGTCTTCCATCCACCGGTTTTTAGCGTTTGTAAATGCCGCGCTTAGAGGCGCCGCTGTCAGCTGCTTCACAGTTCCTATTCCCGGTGCGAATGCAACCAGGAACATGGCCTGAGGGAGAAATTAATTCTTGGGGAACTATCCTAGTGGCTAGTTCCTGTAACTGAGTTCCTAGAACTATTCGGTGCGAAAGCCCCTTTATAGTCTGAAAGGTTCTTTATAGTGTAAAAAGGTTCTTTAGATTATTAAAACATTATTTACACTAAGAAAACAGTTGTTCTTTAAAGAATTGTTCAATAAAAAGTTCTTCAGATGACACAAAAATGGTTCTTCCATGGCATCGCTGCAAAAACCCTTTTTTGGAAACTTTATTTTTAAGAGTTCAAAAGTTTGGGGTCAGTACAATTTTTGGTTACACTTTATTTTGACAGTTTACTTTAGACATTCAACTACATGTCAACTACCAGTGACTAGAGTATTAGTAGACTGTCTGCTTAATATCTAACACTTTATTGTGAAAGAACATTTGCAAGTACATTTCAACTTAATCTACTAACCAGAACCCTAAACTAACAGTCTACTAATACTCTAATAAGAGTTAGTTAACATGAAGTTGCAAATTAATCAGCGTTAGTTGGCAAGCTAGGATGTCTAATGTGGACTATAAAGTGCCACCCAATTTTTTTAAAAACAAATTAATACTTTTATTTTGCAAGGATGCAATAAAATGATCAGAAGTGACAGCAAAGACATTTATGATGTTACAAAGATATATTTTATTACATTTCAAATAAATGCTGTTCTTTAAAAAAAAAAAAAAATCCTGAAAAAATGTATCAGTTTCCACAAAAACATTAAGCAGCACAACTGTTTTCAACATTGATAAATATAAGAATTTTTTCTTGTGCACCAAATCAAAATTAGAATATTTATCCAAACCTAAAGTACACAATGCACATTTAACTAATATGTTTCTGTCCTGGGAGTGCAACAATTTTTTAAAGGATCAGTTTCACCCAAAAATGAAAATTCTGTCATTAATTACTCACCCTCATGTCATTCCACACCAGTAAGACTTTCGTTCATCTTCAGAACACAAATGAAGATCTTTTTGATGAAATCTGAGAGCTTTCTGTTCCTCCATTGTCAGTCTACGCAACTACCAATTTCAAGCCCCAGAAAGGTAATAAAGATATCATAAAAGTAATCCATGTAACCTGAATTTTATGATGTGACGTGAGTGCTTTGTTTGCGCAAAAACAACGACAATATAATTTACCCTTTATTTACAAAATAATAATCTCCAACACGCGTTCACGAGAGCACCACAATGCATGCATGTTGTGTTGACGCAAGAGCAGACGTTGGTGCGTGAATGTGCGTCGGAGATTAATATTTTGTTAATAAAGTAAAATAAAGTTGTTGTTTTTTTTTTGTGTGAACTCTTGATGCTTCATATAATTGAGGTTAAACCACTGGAGTCACATGGATTACTTTAATGATGTCTTTCTTTACTACCTTTCTGGGGCTTGAACGTGTCCGTTGCGTAGCTGTCAATGGAGGAACAGAAAGCTCTCATTTCATCAAAAAGATCTTCTTTTGTGTTCCGAAGATGAATGAAAGTCTTACGGGTTTAAAACAACATGGGGGTAATTAGGGCCCGAGCACCGATGGTGTGAGGACCCTATTGGAATTGCTCCGTTTATTAATGACAGAATTTTCATTTTTGGGTGACCCTTTTTGCTAACCCTTTAACATTTGAAGAGTCACTTTTACATAATACGTCAAATTGGGCTACATGATGGAAAAAATCTGTGTGCTTCATTTCTTCTAAATTTATACATCCACAAATTCCATTAAAGGACACTAGGGGTAAAGCCAAATTTAGACCAATTATACCTTATTTGATCCTAGAATGGAATGCGTTAGCAGACTAACAAAATTAGATTATAGATTCCACTCCCAAGTTTCTTTTTCATAATGCAAACTGCTTTTAGGAGGCTGACCCATTTCTTTCCCCGACTGCACTAAGTGAGGCTTATACATTATTTCAGATGTTATGAAATGTGGGGATATTTGTTCATTTCAGGACTTGAAAGACCAATTTAATCGTCCATGGTCATCATATTTCTTTCAGGGCAACTTATAGTTTCATGCATGCTCTCAAAGCGAGTGCCTTGAGGAAACAAATCTCTTTGTGAAGTCTTGTGAAGTGGTCTGTGGGCTCCAAATGATTTTATAAAATACTGGAATGTTCTTATAAACCTTTCTTGATTGGCAGATTTTGCAGTGAGGACCTGGAACATTCGCAATCTGATGTTCTGATATTGCTGCAGCTTCAATAAACCAAAATCATCAAATTATTCATTATCATTTTGTTCACAGATATTATTCCACAAAAAAGTGTTCTAATATAATATTACATATTTTTGTAATGTTTTTTAAAGAAGTCTCTTATGCTCATCAAGGCTGCATTCATTTGATCAAAAATACAATAAAACACAAATATTGTGAAATATTTATACAATTTAAAATATGTGTAATATATTTTAAAATGTCATTTATTTCTATGATGGCAAAACTGAATTTTCAGAACCCAGTACTCCAGTCTTCAGTGTCACACGATCCTTCAGAAATCATTCTAATATGCTGATTTGGCACTCAAGAAACATTTATTATTATTATCAATTTTGAAAACAGTTGTGCTGCATAATATTTCCGTAGAAACTGCGATTTATTTATTTTTCCTCAACGCTTTGATGAATAGAAAGTGCAAAAGAACAGCATTTATGTGAAAGAGAAATCTTTTGTAACATTATAAATGTCTTTACTGTCAGCTTTGATCAATTTAATGTATCCTTGCTGAATAAAAATATTCATTTCTTAAAAAAAAGACGTACTGATACCAAACTTTTGAAGAAGTGTGGATGTTATTGGATTAAAAATACCAAAGTTTTTATATCGAAGAAATATAACACTCTTTAACAATAAAAAAAACAACAGAAATATTGCATGATCAACTTGATCTATCTGATTAAAAGTAATTGCAAAACATGGTTTAAAAAAGTAAAATTAGTTCTCACAAAAAAAAAAATTTGTTCGTTAATGCAATTTGGTTTGATATCTAGTATCAATGAAATTTGTGCATGTTTTGGGGGCCACTATGTATTTAACATATTTGTTGTGAATGTAGTCTGTTTTGTATTGTACATTCATACAATGAAAGCTATTATGTACTTTGAGGAGCGTATGCACCACCAACTGGCCTGACGTTACACTTGTTTAAGGGGGAAAGAAGACTTTAAAAGCCCCTGATTTCTCTTAAAGCCACTGAATATCTTTATTCCCTGACCTAATAGCCACTTAAGCCTTTAAATGAAGTCTGAGCAACTGCTGGATTATGACTTCAGACCTGACATTAAGTAGAACCAGAGGGACACAGTGAACCACAGTAGCCAGAAGAGCTTTCTTCTTTTATGGGCCCACTGGCTCCACACATGAGGACCTTATTACAAAGACGTATCGTACAGAACGTCCCTGCCAAAGCCACAGGTTCTGCTCAATGAATGCTGCACCAAATTACCACTCTAACCGCAATAACAAGCCAAGCCGCTCTTCAACTTCATCTTCTGCTCGCAGTTACGCGTTGCCCAGTTTATGACAAGCAGCACTCGTGTGACGCAAGTTCTTAAAGCTTCAAAAACTTTCTTTATTAGGGACCGATTCCAAGTGTTTTGGATCAGAGGAAGAAATGCCAGCCAAACAAAGAGGTGCTTGTTTTGTGAATGCAGCTCTGTGCGTCCCACCTCCTCAACACGCCCCTGCGATCTACATCCAAAATCAGCAGGAGAAAATAAGCAGCCACAACCGCAACGCTACAACAACCACCCAGTGATTGGTCTGCATCAATCAGGGAAAACAAACAGCTCTGAAATTAACAGCATTTCCCAGTCATTTGTCAGGTTTGAATGGCTTTGCTGGAGAGCATGTCATCTCTGTTGAGTAAGACCTGGCGAGAATAAACGGTCTTAGTCAAGGGAAGCTCGTGAGCTCATAACAAGGCCCTCTTCTCAAACAGAACTGGCAGATGGCAATGCTGGCTCCAGCAGGAAGGTTTGGTTAAGTTTATCATGAAAACCAGTTGACTCTGCCAAGTCAAACACAAGAGTATGGGCACATATGATCTCTGTGAGTTTCCAGCCAAGAGTCCACAGCACTGGGATTAGGCGGATCATTGCTATGTTTATTCACTGAACAACTTATGAAGGATGCTTGAGATTATATGTACATCACTGATTCTTGAGATACAGCTTTACCTGACATTAGTTCTAAAATCAGATATTATCACTACAACATTCCTAACACACACACACTTGTATATGTGGTTTACGGGGACTCTCCATAGACGTAATGGTTTTTATACTGTACAAACTGTATGTTCTATCCTCTTACACTAACCTTTCCCCTAAACCTACCCTTCACAGAAAACCTTTGGCATTTTTTGAAAAAACACGTTTAGTAGGTTTTTTCTAACCATTTGGTTTACAAGGACATGTTTAATTTGTAATACCCATGTCATTATACACATTTGTGTCCTCATAAACCACATATACAAGAACACACACACACACACACGCAGACACACACACACAAACAAATTATTTTATTTACTGTTTATTTGATCAAAATTATTACATTTAATACTCACCATCCCTAAAATAACCTCAAACCAATACTTTAAACATATTTAAAAAATCATGTAATAAAAAATAATACAATATAAATTTAAAAAAATTCTATTTAATAAAAACATTACTATGTTCTGACAAAAGGAAATGGTTAATGTTAAAAAAAAATAATGTTATAATAAAATAAAAATAGATTTAAAATGTTTCACAGCTTTGTCTCTACACTCTAAAAAGTAATTCAGGGGACCTGTTACCACAACTTAAAAAAATGCATGGTTGCAAGTTAAAAATCCTATTTTATTGTTTTAATTAAACCTCTTAAGTTGCAAACATTATTTTGTTGAGTTCTGTTGACATAAATGTTAATCATTACGTCAACTTAATATTGTCTATAATTAAAACCTAAATTTCTGCATTAATTTAAAAAAATTAAGTTGTAGTAACGTAATGAAATTGTCTTGATAACTTTGGGAATGATTTCTTCCCAGCGTGCTTTGCATAGGACTGGATAAGGAGAATAAATGTTGAAATTAGTGTTGTTTTATGTGTTTTTTAGTGAAGGGAAAGACCTGTTAGTGTTTAATGCTGTTATATTTGACATTTAAAAGAGTTTCTGTAATGTTGAAGTTTTTGTGGTTACCATTGTGCTGAAGAGTAGATACATTGACTCTATAAGCAACGACTGTGCTAATGCCAGTGACAAGTAATATCTTACTTGTTCATTAAATGTATGTTAGTAAAGTTGTGTTAGCATGTGCTATGATAGCTGTTGAACTGAAATAGATAAGATTAATTGGTTCCAGGGCTACAACTCTGATTTTCTCTCTGATTGAGGTGACAATTTAATAGATAGAGCTGAAAATCAATTTGAAACCATCCTGTAATCTCAATTCATTCTTTCAATCAAGTGAATGCTAAATTTACCAATATTTACCAACAAAATCACTCATTTTGTGAGGAAATGGAAGTAGGACAGATTGATTTGAAACTATTTGAACTGATACAAACTAGATTTTTCTGTTCTGTAGCCTGTTTTGTCCTAGATCTCAACAATCACTCATGTCTGATCTCAAAGTACCCAGCACATTCAAAAGATTCACTGTCACAACATGAAAAATAACATCATATCCTTCTGTAAAGTTTTTCTGCCTTCAAGTGCTTCTGGGAACTTCCAACTTACAAGCTTGGAACTCATAATTACGATGTGATGCGTTATAGATTTTCAGTCTGAATAAATCAGAGGCATTGAGCAATTTCATATTTCTTTCTCTCTTTTCACTTGACAAACACAGGAAGCTTTTTTAGCACTAATGCAACACTGAAGATCAAAGGATGTGCATTAGGTGTAGAAATGATGCTTTATCTGTGATTTTATCATTATTCATGCAGCCACAGAGAATGATGGGAAGTTTTGGGCCACAAGCCTGGCGCCTCATAAATGTGGCTAAATGAGTAGTGCTTTCTGGCAAAGCCTTATTACTGTTTATCAAAATGTAAACAAAGTAAATTATACAGTCTACTTTTACAATTAAAATGTAATTTTGATCAATACCAATTAGCTATCACTCTTTATTTTCCAAGTAAAACATTGTGGTGACGCTCAAATCGTGAACATGATCATTCTGACATGACTCGAAGGCAGCATTTGTTTGGAATGATTTCTCTACATTTACAGTGCCAAAAAACGCTTTCTCGTGTGGGCTGTTGAGTGGGATTAGGGTCGAGGTTACCGTGTTTACAGATGACGTTAATGTGTTGGTATTTCCCTCAAGTGGAAAACTTTATTGATTCTGCTTGCATGTGGAAAACATATGAACTTCGTCAGCATAATGCAAGTTTGATGGCAAAAGTCCTCAGGTAAAGACTACACAAATGTTCCATGCAAGTCTTGAGGAACAACTACAGTATGTTACCTATTAAAGCCAGTTTCCCACTCCGAGTAAAAATTACAAAAAGGGAATTGTGATTTTAAAATAAGAAATGAAGTGAGATAAAATGTCACACTGTGAGATATAAATTTGCAATTGTGATTTAAAAGATTTAAAAATTAAGTTGCAAATGTGTTTTTCCCAATTCTATGAGTGGAAATGTTTGTGTTTGTGAGATATAAAGTCACAACTGAGAGATAAAAAAAAACTCACAGTTGGCAGATATTGAGTCACAGAGTTGTGAGATACAGAGTTACACTGTGAGTTATAGTCACATTGTGAGATTTAAAGCCAAATTGTGAGATATAAAGTCACATAGGTATATATAATATCACATTTGAAGATGTGAAGTCATTGTGAGATATAAAGTCACTATTGGTAGATATATGCCACAATTGTGAGATATAGAGTCACATTGTGAGATTTAAAGTCATATTGTGAGAATTAAGAATATATTGTGAGATTTAAAGTCATAATTCTGAGTTATAAAATGATATTGTGATATTTAAGATCACATTGTGAGATTTAAAGCCATATTGTTAGATATAAAGTCACATTGTGAGATTTAAAGTCTTATTGTGAGATTTAAGAATATATTGTGAGATTTAAAGTCATAATTGAGAGATATAAAGTCATACTGTGAGATTTAAGAATATATTGTGAGATTTAAAATCACAGTTGTGAAATATAAAGTCAAATTGTGCGATTTCAAGTCACATTTGGATATAAGATCAAATTTGGTCATTTTGTGAGAAGTCATATTGTGATATATAAAGTCACTATTGTGAGATATAGTCACATTGTGAAATATAAAGTCACATTGTGAGATTTAAAGTCATGTTTTGAGATATAAAGTCAGATTGGAACATATAAGACCACATTTGGAGATAAAGTCATATTGAGACATTGTCATATTGTAAGATATAAAATTGTGAGATATAAAGTCACATTGTGAGATGTAGAGTCACAGTTGGTAGATATTAAGTCACAACGTGAAATATATAATCATATTGTGAGATGTAAAGTCACAATGTGGGATATAAAATCACAATTCCCATTTTATTTACTCTTGAGGCGAGAACGGGCTTCTATAAAGGGTCATTTGCAGAAGCACATACTAAGTGTAGGTATAATTGAATCTCAGCAAAATACATCCCATCCATTTCCCAAATAACCCTGAATTCCACTCATAAATAAGCCCTTTCATTCTACATTGAGGTTAAACTGAAAGTTCACCCAGAAGAGACAACACTTGAAAAAGATGACAGAGCTACGGTGCAACGGTCTACACAGACTGGCCGCTCGCATATGCTGACGCCATAGGTGGGTTGTTTGTGCTGATAGCAGCCTGTTGACCATTGCCACAATCTCAGCGTGTTGTCCTGTTCCAAACCAAGGCTAGATTACAGGCGCTCCGACATGAAATGACCTCGTCAGACCTATCACGTTGTCCTTTAAACTAGAAGTGCACATTTCCTCTCGCAATATCATATAATGATTGTACATGAGAATTGGAGAGGGCCTATTTTCATAACAATACAGAAACCCACGGCTTTATGTAAACAAAAGCAGAAATTCAAATGGAATACTCCATAGCTGAACCCTTACAGCAACCAAACCTTGAAAAACACCACCAAATGATGCTCAAACAGACCAACTCTTGTTTGTTTTTGAAAAGAGTAGTCATGAGTTCTAGTCCTAACGCATTAGGGATGCTGATGCCAGTTAACCAAAGCAAACGTATAGAGTTTGAGATCTGTACAATGAGTGGATTCTGGAAACTTGACCCTAAAGGTTCTGCTTAATGAAAAACAGACCGTTCACCGTAGATTCTTGTCTTAAATTAGATGCATTTAGATTGCACAAGGGCTGTAGTTCAATAGGGTTTTTGTTTGTTTACCGTCCATATAGGTTGAACCAGCTCTTTCAGTGAATATAAACAAGCATGCAATGTGTTTAATGGTTCAAGGCTCTTACCTGATGCACCGGGCTCATTGTAGATGACCAATGTGGCTGGAGTTGGTCTGCGCTTGCGAATCTGAAGAGAAAAAGAAAGAAATTCTATAATAATATTGCAATTCAGAAAAGTACAGTAGGGGGTGCTACATGAATAAGAGGGGTTCTTAGGCCTGACAAGGAGTGGAGTGTCTAAAACCTCTGTAACCATGGTAAAATCACTGTGAAACACAGCCTTGAGTGGCTTATTAGTTTAATGTTATACAGCGTCCTGCTGGGAAATAAACCCTAAGCCTAAGCTGGTGTAACATGTATGTTCTGTTCTGTTTAGTTGGCTATGTTTACATGCCGGAATTGAAATCGGAATTTTTATAATAAATCGGAATTGATTTTTTGACATGCGCACACTGCACGAATATACAGTTTCCAGCTGTTTGCACATAATAACCATTCTCCTACATTAGTTCTTAATATGTTTTAAACAGCAACTTAATATTTATCCATTTCTGGTCATAATTTGAACACCGTTGTGCCATGCTGCTTATTCAGGCAGTAAAAATGCCCTTCCCCATACCCAAAACCAGTCGTCTGTGGATAAGAGCATGAAACAAGGACCGGTGGGACGTTGTCCTGCTCCACTTCACAGACGCTGAGTGAAAAGAGAATTCATTTATGACACTTTATTCAACAGGAAGAACAGCTCATTCCGCGCGTCATACTGATCAAAATTTAATTTGGATTGAGCTCAATCGTATCAATTAAGGTGTTTACATGAAGGCTTTTCAGTCTGATTGAGCGGTCAATCCAATTACTAATGGATTATTTGGTTGCGTGTAAGCGTAGCCATTGTGTTTTGGTTCTGTTTTCCCTGTTCCTGTTTGCCTGTGTTCCCTGTAGTTTCCTAATTTGTGCCAGTTTGTTCCCTTGGTTACTGATTATGTTCACCTGTTGTTCATTTAGTTTAAATTCATTGAAAGTCTTTGGGATGTGTTGGGGTAGACTTTACAGAGTGCTTGACTCTTGCATTGACCAAAATATATACACCTCTTGATGGAAATAACATCACAACATGTATTTCCATCAAGAGGTGCATCAATTTTTGGTCAAGATCTTGTATTGACAATCACATTTACTTCAATTAATAAGGTTATAAAGAGCAATTCTTCCACTTACATAGTTCATTTCACCTGTAGGCTACCTCAAAATGTTACTTAAAGAAGCATCATTATGATTAAGATATGGAGTCCAGGCATGGTGAAAAGCTTCAGTTGACAAATGAATAACACCTTAGCAATTCTAAAGGAATAATTTCTCCAATGATCTTATGTCACTCTTTCAGAGAGGGGGGTTTGTCTGTGATCCAGGTTATACGACAACTTTAAACATGGCTCATCCAAAAAGGATTTAGAATCATCACTATCTATTGTAGTTGTAGTATTACCATGATACTTTTTAGTACTTCTGTAAGTGTTAGCTGACAATAACAGATGGAACATGGGCGTAAAATGTTCATGCTGACTGATTTACCCCATGTGTCCGGACACCAGAATTTGTTGGGTGATTCACTGGGGTCAATAAAATCAATTCCCTAAAGAAGGCTGCTGGGTTTAGATCACTTTTAGCCTCACAACATGCTGTCTCAACACATGTGAAACAGCATGAGCTCACACTCAACAATGTCGTTCTCCATCCACGTGTTTTAAAATATACCTAAACATCAGATTTATAAGAAATAAGAGATAAGAATGACCCAGAGTGTGAGAGAGACTCAGGAGCTGTCACTTGACCTATCGGGCCAAGACTGCGTTCTCACAACATCAACGTTTGTTGATCATGTACATCTGTTATCAAGCCCCAGCCAACTCACTGGTTGCATGACCACAAGTTTCTCATGACCTTATTGTATGTTGCTGAATTACATGATGCGGATGCTGGTGGTGTCACCAAGGTAATGTTTTTTAGCTTGGTAACTAGTTTTTGTTGAAAACGACTATTCCAAGCTTCTTGGATGCATCAGTTTGAATAGACTGAAAGCAAAATCAAGATTTTGTACCATGTGTGGTCTGTTTCCAGCAAAAGCCAATAAGCTGGCCAAACGTTTATCCTGCATGTGTTGATTTTTAGTATGTTGGTTCCTGAGAAAAAGAGTTATGTGATATCAGCTTTTACGGAAAAAAATCATGTCATTATTGCAAATCACACACATACATACATACTGTGTATATATATATATATATAGACCAGGGATTATATCACAAGGATTATATCAAATTTTGAGTCAAAAAATTTTGACTGCAGGGCCAGTAAATATCTGAACTACTACTAGCCTGATTGCACCAGCACATAAAATCACTGAGCCTTGAACCAGCATTGGTCCAGGTTCATTTTAAAAGAAAAAAAAAAAAGTCTCCAAGAAGAGCGAATGCTGCCTTTACTGATGGAGAACTTACTCAGCACAAGAGAAAGTGCCACTGATTGGACAAGCCGGCATCATCATAAAATCAGCCCAGCACTTTCCTGTTATGACATTGTCAGCAACAGCACCAACATCAAACACTTTAACTGCCAGGCATGCAGCCTCACCGCTGGACCCGGATCCATCAATGAACAGCTCTACTACAACAAGAATCTATTCTGCTGCATACAACGACAATTACATTTTTTTATGATGCACGGTTGCCCTTTATCACCAAATTCACACTCGTTTCATTACCATTGTCATTTTTTATGAGAAAAAACTATTTTGGCATGTAGTACTGAAATATGAAAGTAAACAATAAATGTTTTATTTCTTCTTCGCACTAAAGTGCATGCAAAACACTCATTGTTCGACCCATTACTGTGCTGTGCATTAAAAAATTACATATTTACCAAGCACTACATCCAACTATGTATGACATCATATCATAAAACTGATTTTGGCAGCAATCTGCACAGATCTGATGCTTCAAGACAGTCTCAAGGGAGCCAAAGAGCAATGCAGGCCAGTCTCCATTAAGCACAATGCAATAAAAGAGCCTCTCTCTACTTACATGCTCGGCCGCCTGGGGATCCAACTGGCTCTGGAAGAGTGGAACGGAAAACTGAATTTTCTTGGGGCTGTTGGGCTCCATGCTGAAAGAGAGAGTTGACGGAGAGAGAGATGGAGACAAACTGGACCCTACTTATCAGCCCCGGTGATTTCTCTCTCTCCTGTATGGCCCGCCTTCCTTTACTCCACGGAGAGAGAAAGAGAGAGAGAGAGAGAATCAGCCACATGCAGAGACAAACAGAAGAACAAACAATCAGTCTGTCCTTCCCACATTCGTGTTGTCCTACTCACTTTGCTGTGATCCCGTGTCCCATAAACCTCACAGAAGCAAGGATTGGCTGCAGGTCTTCTCAGTGTGAGTTTTCCGACTGCTCCGGGACACGCTCAGATCTCTCTCTGCTTTGCTTTCTCTCTCTCTCTCTCTCTCTCTCTCTCTCTCTCTCTCTCCCTCTCTCACTATCATTAGCAAGACTCAGAGCAATGCAATATAAGCCCCCACCGGGACCTGCTGATGCTCCTACATTATTTATGATCCTGATTCAGGATGCTGTCGGCAGTTTTTGCATCACATGGCCGGATTTCTCTTCACGGACACGGGTAAACTGTGAGACAAGAGAATGTTCTTTATAATGTATAACACGCTCGATCACACTGGCACTTCATTTATGGATTTTTAATTATTCAGGGATTCTTGGGAGGTGGGAATGAATCATTGTCCAGCTAAACCAGACGTTTTATTTTTAGGCAGAGTGGATGTAGTATGAATCAAAGGTTTAAGACAAAAGTGAAGGACGTTTTTGTGTAGTAACGTTTTAAAATATAAATCAAAGATTCCCATAACTTTTGATCGAAAGGATTTCCATGCCTTTTCCAGGCATCTCTGACTGGTATAGGGATTTTTAAAATTCACTTAATAAAGATTGCACTCACAAAGAGCAATTTCTAGCTGATATATTTTATATTTAGCTGTCCTCTTAGAAAAAAAATATCACTTGTAATATGATAGAGAGCTTTGTGCCATTGAGTTTTGCACATGCAAAAAAACCCTTAGACAATGTTAAAATTTATTTTTATATATTTTATCTTTTTAAAGTTGAGCATAATTAGAAAATTCCTTGATATTTCCAGGTTTTCAATAACCTCAGGAACCATATAGTGTTGTTATAGTTAACCAAAACTAAAAAATTCTTGCCATGGCAACTCACTGAAATAAAATAAATTTAAGTTGGTTATAATTAAGAAATAAGTTACTCAAAATACGTTTAGTAACTTAAGTTTACTAAAATGAATTAGATTTTTTTAAAAGAGTAATAAAAATAAACAAATGCACACAGCATAATTACTAAAACTTGAACTAAAATTAACATGGAAACTGAAAATAAAAAAATAAAGATAATTGAAATGAAAATATTAAATAAAATTAAAAAAAATGCTGCCCTGTAAAATACTCACATACACACTTAAAAACTGAATTTTGTCATATTCCTTAAAAAAAGCAATGGCTTTGTTTCTTGGATAATGAAAGTAAAAACTGGCACAATATTAGGTGTAATGGTTCAAAGTGTGACCACGTATCGATCCTAACCCTAGCCCAGGACAGACGCCACCTGTGCTGTTTGTTCGGGCCGCTGGACATCTGCCAATGAGATAACTGCTATTGATCCACCTGCCTGCTTTGAAATAGGTCATTAGTCTGCAGCCTGTCTAAAACATAAACTGAAGGGGCAAAATGGAGATATTTCTGGAAACTATAACTAAAAGTCTAAATAAATGATACGAACAGTTGGATAAATTTTATTAAACATACATATTGTAATGGTAGGCTCCAGCATCCCCGTGACCCTACAGAGTACAAGCGGTTTGGAGAATGAATACATGGATGGATGGATATTGTAATCCTGTCCATTACATAAGATTAAGAAGAGGAGTGATAACCTTATTTAGTTGCAGTGTGGATACAGCCAAAACGGAATTGCAAATTATTTTTTAATGCAATGTAATAGTTGCATTTAAAAATAATCAGCAATTTGTTATTTTATTTTCAAATTTTAGGGCTGTAGCTAACGATTATTTTGGTAATCGAATAATCGTTCGATTATTCTAACGATTCCTCGCGCCAATGTATTGAATTGTAGAACTAATGTTCTTTATGTATTATAACAAATGCCTGCAGAGGGCGCCAGTGGCCTGACGATTGTTTTTACACTCTAAACGCGATCTAATCCTTGTTTATTTCAACTGTCCAATTAATCTTTAATATTTGGCCATTTCTTTACGACAGAAATGCTACAACCACTGTAATTTCTTGAACAAGAACATGTGGACTTAAACTTATATTTTGAAATCGCGACGAGCAGTTAGCACAGTAGAAACATACTGTATTATGTATTCTCCTGCGTTTGCTAAGGTTTATAGATGACTTACCTTACAAATCTGATTAAATGTCGCACATTGCGTTTCCAGATGAACATTAAAAGCAATTCAAACTCACAGTTTGAAACGCGCCACTCATGTAAATAACATTTCACATGAAGCAGCATTTACTGTGAATGGAGCAGCACGAGACGCACGTAGATAACCTACACATATGTAAATAATGACAGCGCATATTAAAACTGCAGCACATACATTTATTTAATTAATTCACAGCCTTTGTAAAGTCACAATAGCATTATGCTTTATTATGATTTTTAAACGGGTTTAATATTGTGCAGCCTTAGAAAACGGTCTAATAATGCGTTTCACGGATTCTCGTCCGTGGAAAGCGCCACTTCCAGTATTTTACCGGTTACTCGACACGGGCAAATTGAAATCGAGGATTTTTTCACTTCAGAATTGAAATATCATCCAAGATGTTTATGTCTTTCTTCAGTCGAAAAGAAATTAAGGTTTTTGAGGAAAACATTCCAGGATTTTTCTCCATATAGTGGACTTCAATGGGGTACAATGGGTTGAAGGTCAAATTGCAGTCTACATCAAGTGTGACCTTTCCAACTTGATTACGTAATGCGTGGCGCATTGCAGAGCTAGTGCAAGACGAGCATTTGTGGTTAAAAAGTATATACATTTTTTTTTTTTTTTTTTAGAAAATGACCGATCCTTTCGCTAGACAAGACCCTTATTCCTCGTCTGGGATCATGTAGAGAACTTTGAAGCTGCACTGAAACTGGAATTTGGACCTTCCACCCATTGTACCCCAGTGAAGTCCACTATATGGAGAAAAATCCTGGAATGTTTTCCACAAAAACCTTAATTTCTTTTCGACTGAAGAAAGAAAGACATAAACATGTTGAAGGACATAGGAGTGAGTAAATTATCAGGAGATTTTAATTCTGAAGTGAACTAATCCTTTAAATACAAAGTTCTGTCATGAAACTCTAGATAGCGCAGGCTGATAACTCAATCTGCTTGCAATCACATAATTCTCTATAGGGCACAGCTGATTGGTTCCTGCTGTATAAGTAGCCAATGAGCTCACTGCTCAACCTTCAAAAACTTAGTCAGCATTTGCTGTAGTAGTTGCAGTGCTCTTTCATAAACCCTCCACCTTCCCCAGCTCCACCTGTATAGATCTGCTATGGTAATTCATGTATGCTATATTGTACAGCAGCAGCATGTTTTACTTGCTCACAGCAGCATGTCGTGTATGTATTGGCAGTAGCAAGTCCTGTACAGCAATAACCAAAAGCAGCAGCAATAACAGCAGCAGCAGCAGCAGCGTAGCAGATCTATTCCACCAAGACCAAATATATCAACATTGTCATATCCATTACCATGCCAAACAGTCAGAGAGCTGTCATGACAGAACTACTATAGACTTTTGAAATATTAAGTAAATAAAACACACTACTTTTCAAAAGTTTGGGTCCAGTAAGATTTTTTTTTTTAAAGAAATTAATACTTTTATTTAGCAAGGATGCATTAAATTGGTCAAAAGTGAAGAGACTTCATAAGAGACTTCTTTCAAAAACATTGAAAAAATGTTACCAGACAAAAACTTTTGTTTATTTGTCAAAATTAAACGTAAACTACATTTTAAAGGAACACTCCACTTTTTTTGAAAATAGGCCCATTTTCCAACTCCCCTAGAGTTAAACAGTTGAGTTTTACCGTTTTCGAATCCATTCAGCCAATCTCCAGGTCTGGCGGTACCACTTTTAGCATAGCTTAGCATAGTTCATTGAATCTGATTAGACCGTTAGCATCTCGCTCACAAATGACCAAAGAGTTTCAATATTTTTCCTATTTAAAACTTCAAAGTCTTCTGTAGTTACATCGTGTACTAAAACTGACGGAAAATGAAAAGTTGTGATTTTCTAGGCCGATATGGCTAGGAACTATACTCTCATTCCGGCGTAATAATCAAGGAACTTTGCTGCCGTACCATGGGTGCAGGAGGCGCAATGATATTTCCGTCAGTCTTAGTACACGATGTAACTACAGAAGAGTCAAGTTTTAAATAGGAAAAATATCGAAAATCTTTGGTCATTTTTGAGCGAGATGCTAACGGTCTAATCAGATTCAATGAACTATGCTAAGCTATGCTAAAAGTGGTACCGCCAGACCCGAAGATTGGCTGAATGGATTCGAAAACGGTAAAACTCAACTGTTTAACTCTAGCGGAGTTGGAAAATGAGCCTATTTTCAAAAAAAGTGGAGTGTTCCTTTAAAACATGAAAAATAAATAATTATTAATTTTAAATAATATACATAACTAGATTTTTTTATTTGTGATTTTGAAAATGTTTTTTTTACATTATTATTTTTTTTATTAATAAACTGATCATTTATTCTTACATTTTTAACTAGCACTCAACTCTTCCATAATAACACCAGAGCCAAAGCTTGTTCCTATAAACAAGCTGTTTTCTATTTTTTCCGCTCATTAGCCTAGATTCAACAAATAGCATATTATATTCAGGAGTCAGCTAGTGTAACCTGAGGTAAGTCTGGAGAAAAAAAAGAGGGAGTGTAGGAACCCTGAAGAAACAAACTCACACCAGGCCACCCTGTTCACCTCGGGAACAAACAGTACCGCACCACCTGACCTGACTCATGTTTACACTGTCATCACTGCCACCCATTTACAGGTTGAGGCCTGACCTTATGACCCTCATCACGGACGAGGAGCAGGTAATATCAGGGAGGAAATGACTAGAGCTTAATGAACGTCAAAGGGTGGAGAAGGCACAAAACAAGCACTGTTTATTACCCACGTCCCAGTGCGTCTGACAGACCGTTGCGTAAGCTTTAACAGGTATGCTTTCATTTCACAGCGAGTGCAGTTAATCTAAACAGCAGTCACACAAGCTGTCAAAATCACTGTGCACTGAAGTTTGATGAAAAAGCAAAGAGTCGATGTCATCAGACCAAGCTGTCCTGTCCAAGAGTCCATTTGTGTTCAAGAACACACAAAGGACAAAAGTACAACTATGTCCTTGTGCTCATTGATTTTTTTCCTTAAGTAAGAGGCAGGGTGAGGAAGAAAAGTGGGATTGAGTGGTCGGGAAACATTCCGTACCCTCTATTAGATGTGACGGCGAGCGAAATCCAATAGCAGCTGTAATAAAGTTAATTTTCCCTAAATATTCAGTCTGTCTCCTCCGTAGACGAACACAAAACACCTTTATGCTGTTTACTAGACACAGCTGAGCTGTTCTGACAGTTCAAAATGAAAATCCCACTTGATCGTAGAGTTATTCAACACATTTCTGTTATATATCAGTATCCCGCAGGTCTAATGTAGCCTTTTTATGATAATGGGAGCCCTCTGAATCCATTCAAGCGTGCCCGCAGTATCAAACTCACTCTACCGCCAACCTTCTATCTCAGAGACATGTTTCCATGGTAACAGTGGGCCGGATTGAGTAATGTATCAAAATAATTTTTCTGACCCACAGGTATTTTCATCGTCATTCTTGGCTAAACACAGCAGTAGGAGTCTGCCATTAACACTGTTGCCCGCATTAAAAAGGACAAGCACGATCAGGCACGAAAGAACTTTTCAGTTCAGATGAAATGATGTGGGCCTGTATCAGACTAAGTGCATTTAAAATATAGGAAGGTTTTATCGGGTGCTTAATATTTGGTACACTTAAAAAGGTTTCATATTCAAACCCTTTTAAGCATTCCATTGAAAAGGCTCTCTCACTCTCTCTCTCAGTCTATCTTAATGCAATATAGAACTGTTTAATAGTTCAAAACATGGGACATACACTACCATTCAAAGTTTGTATAGAGTAAGATTTTTTTTTTTTTAAAGAAATGAATGGGCTACTTTTATACTGCTAGGATGCATTAAATTGAAAAAAGTGACAGTAAAGACATTTATAACATTACAAATTTCTATTTCATATAAATGACGTTCTTCTGAAATTTCTATTCACCTGAGAATCCTACAAAAAATTTTGGTTTTCACAAAAATATGAAGCAGTACAACTGTTTGTCGAAATTTATAATAATAAGAAACGTTTCAAATCAGCATATCAGAATGATTTCTGAAGGATCATGTGACACTGAAGACTGGAGTAATGATACTGAAAATTCAGCTTTGCATCACAGGAATAAATTATGCTTTCAAATATATATTATAATTTATTTTAATTTGTAACAATATTTCTCAATATTACTGTATTTTTTTTATTAAATAAATGCAGCTTTGGTGAGCATAATACCCTGAGTATAGGCTACTTCATTTAACTCGTACGCATACACACAGGCATTCGAGACTTGTCATGTAAACATCTTTGTGTTCTTTCATATGTATTTTTTTAATATATTTTATGGAATTTGTTTTATTGCCAGATTATAGGCTATCATGGACAACATTTTCCTGGTTCAGCATCGACAAATGTATAGGATCAGGAGAATAAAATAAGAACACAATAAAACAGAGAAACATACATTAAAAACCACTTCTCTCTAAATGTAATTCTTGATTTTAAAAAGATTAAGTTCAACATATGATAACCAGGGTCTCTGTTCACTTCAGGCACTAAGAAGTTTTGCTTACCAACATCCTCATATTTTATCTTCTTTTTTTTCTTTTTTCAGTTAAGTTCTGCTCTCAAGGTGTATGAAGTTCCCTGGGCATCTTCCATTTCCTCTCATCCTATGTGGGATTGGATCGTACTATCTTCTGGTCGGCCATCTGTTCTTTAATATATAATTAAAAACTTAATGACCGCATTACAAAACCTCTTTCTACCAAATCTATCTGGATTATCTGATTTTAATTGATCTGTCGATTGAGAGAGGGTGTGGTCTAATCTCATTTTAACTTAAAACCTGGCTCATCCACTTTAAAGAGCATACATAACTCCTTACAAAAGATTCAGAATGAAAATACAACCGACTTACAATTGCCATACCTGTAACACTGTATTATCAGGTACTTTTCTTCATATGTTTTGGGAGTGTCCAACTGTTATCTATGGATTTATGTAAACTGAGCCTGCGTCTCAATGTGCATATATCCATCCTAAATAGTATGTGACATTAGTAAAATTCAATACTATTTAGGCCGGATAGGGTGGATAGTATGTACATTGGGATGCAGGGTTAGTTTTGTCATCCTTGCTACAAATTGATTACATTTCTAATCGAGGTTTTTCTTCTCAATGATGATTCTGGCTTCTGTATAAGTTCAATACAAAATAGTATGTTGTGTGCTGGTTTTATAGCTGCAAAGTAGACAATAATATAGAACTGGTTTACACCGCACACATGTCTGCAAAAAAAAACATAGACTATAAAAAAGATGGGCGACACACCTTAACTCTCTTCCACTGTAGTAAGCAAAGAATATACACTGACAAGAAGCGAAACTCAATACAAAGTTCCATTGCAACACCAGCGCCCAGCAGCAGCCCTGCGTTTCCGCCATTTTGGGGTGAAAGCGACTCAGCAGTACACTAGTTTCTATGGCAATATCAGCTGCTTTGTTAAAAAAACCTACATTAAAGCTAAAATCCAACCTGAATGATGACAACACAGAATAAAATACTATCGCTAGTGATCATCAAATCCTTTTAACAGTTTATTTTACAGACTTTGTGTTTAAGTCTTCCACTTCTTTCACAAAACCTTTCCTCTCTAGAAACCCAGACAGTTTGGGTTAAAATTCTTTGAAGTTCAAGTATTAGCATTATAAACACTGAATTAATACCAACATATGAAATTACATTAAGGACATGCATTAGAAAAATTGGGAATGTTGGACAATAAATATATAACAGAATATAACAGCTTGACAGTAAACTGTTTTTGCAGTGTTGTCTTATATTAATGTCCGTTAAAGCAAGACTAAACAAAAAAAAACAAAAAAAACAAAACTGTGTCCAAAAGTGGCAATTATGGGATAACAGACACAGCGATGCATCATGTTATATAAGGTCATTATGTTTGTAGCGTGATCCAGGGGATTAAAACGTATTTCAGACCTAGTGGAGTAATTTACTATTACTATATTACTCCACTAGGTCTGCCTATATACGTTTTAATCCCCTGGATCACGCTACAAACATGATTATCTTATCTTATTAATTTACTATTAATAGTAAATATGTAAAGTTGCATAAAATGGAAATACTCTAAGTAGGCTAACTACGTTACCTCAGATGTGTAATGGTTGGATTCCACAACTGATCACATAAAACATATATAGGTTAAGACAATACAACATTTACTGTAGGTGTCATAAAATGTACTGAATTTGAGAAATTTTCTATTGCGTTTCTGATTTGGCTGTGAGATTCGACGATTTTGGGTGCGTAAGATGTGATGGATTCTATTGTCCAGTTGGCATTTTCACCCCAAAATGGCTGCCGTGCTATAGAAGCGCCTCCTCGTGGCTGTTACCCAAAAAGCATCAGAGTTTCGCCTCTTTGTAGTAAGTGAAGCCGCCAGTGTGCCAATATGGCGTCAAGTGGAGCCGCGATATCAAGATCCCGCCCACACTCCCGCAGAATCGGTTCACATTATGTCGGTGTGAAATAAACAGTTCTGGAAATGTAGAAATTAAAGTTAAAGCTCCAATCTCCTCTCGAAGATCAAGAAAAAAGTCTGTTTGTGCTTCAAGTGACTACTTCGCTCTGTCAATCATGACGTCAAAACCCGCGTTTTTATAACATCAAATAACTAACGTTAACTAAAAACAAACTTATTTAAAGAACGAACACTTTAACACCAGCGTGATAAAAACTGCCTAAAATGACAGAAACCATCTTTGGAAGAAAATATTTGACATGTAATTTGACTGCGGGGTTTATGACCTACTGCATCCAGCCACCTGGGGGCGATCGAGACGCTTTCACTTTTCAGGACTCGTGTGGCACCCTTGGCAAAAACATATTGGATTCATAGCCTCCTTAAAATAATGACTTGTGAATGTACAACAGCTCTAATTAATAAGGCCAAACCTGGTACCATTGAAGCTTGGCAAAGTTTTTCTACCAACATATTGGATTAAATAAAGGAATGATTATATAAAGTAGGCCTAACCCTTTTTTCAAACTCTTAAGTTATTGATAATATGTCCTGTTGCTCCCCCTTCCCTCTTTGTTTGAATGTATGTCATGTTGTTATATATAGACAATAAAAAGTTGATTAGCCTAACCCTACTGATTAACCTAACCCTCCCCCCAACACACACACAGAGTTCAACATGAGTGCATATTTACTTTCTGAAAGCCAGTAAGCCAGTTTACCTGTTTAAACACTGTAAACGATTTCTTCAGTCACCACTCCGATCCCAAACACACACACTGCTTGTAAAAAATTAAAGATTAAAAACACTCAATGAATAAATGCAATTAATTAAAGAGACTGATTAACTATTGATAGCACAATAATAACAATCATTAGTAAATTTCAAACACAATAAACCAAACAGGAAAGAATAAAATAAAACAGTAGGCACTGTAAATCCACCTTTCAGAAGTTTATAATGCGAGGCATACTAGAGGGTTTCAAAGCGGAAATGTGCAGCTCATACTCATACTTTTAATATTTAAAAAGCTTATATGAACTCTTCTGTACAAACTTGACTGTTATTAGAGCTGTAAAAGTGTCTAAATCATCAGGGCTACTTTTCAAGGTGGATGAACTTGCTAGTTATAACATGGAGTTTGTTACATGCGCACAGTCCCTTTCTGGCATCCTTGCACATCTCGCTCAGAAGGTTTAATTGCCGAAAACTGGATGTAATTCTACAAAGACAAGATTAATAAGCATTTAATTCTGTGGTAACCAGGAACATTCAGTATTTTGTTCAGTAAAAAAAAAAACAAAAAAAACAAAAATACAAACACCATCCACCATCTCCAACAACCCAAACAAAATTATGACTCGGCAAGTGTACATACAAAATAAATAAATCTTTATTAATGATTTGCATTAAAGATTATCCCTCATGCATCCCAGGCAGAAAGGGAACACATCCCCTTAGTCGCATAAATCAATTAGTATTACAATTCATTACATCTTAGACAACAACAACAACAACAACAAAAAAAACCTCATTCACACTGAGGAAAATTAAGTTGAACACTTTAAATCCTCATCAGAAGACAGCAGATATGACAGACTATCCTCTGCTGTCTTTAAGAATAAAAAAATCTTTTAAGAGCGTGCTAGTGTACATTTATATAAAGGGAATTTAGTGCTTTTTCTTCTCACAGGACAAAATGTTTCTGAATGTGCTCCGAAGGCTTAAGTGTCTTATCTATACATACAGTATGTGATAGACTATCAACAGGAAATGAAGACAGCTGTGTGCATTTTGAGTAGAACAGTAGTTGTGATTGGTCAGTTCAAGTTTGAGAGAAAAAAAAAGTGAAATGTATTGCACAGTTAGTTCCTCACAGAGGCTGAATTAGAAAACAAGTCTGATTACAGTAGACATTTTTGTCCTAGACAGACAAAGACACACTTTACACAGAAAACTTTAGTCACCCACAAGTCTTTTCAACTGCTGCAAACATTCGACAAGACCTACATCACATACTTAAATACATCCCAAAAGATTCATTACATTTCTGTAATATGTACCAGACAGATGCCACAGTAAGCCATGTGCCCTTTTGCGGATTTGGACAGTGGAAGATCTCAACCGCTGCAAATGTGGAATCTGGACTTAAACGCATAAACAGATTCGCTGCAACTCGACAGTCCAGAAGCATTTGAGTCTGGAAGGGCTTCACAGACAGAACCAGAAAGAGGTGCTGGGCCGTTCTCAGTGCAAAGCTTTAACCAGTGTTCGTTGCGACTATTTCACAGGATTTACTTCTTCACCTGCAGAAGGAAACAAAACAGTGATATTGACTGAGAAGACTGTAACCTGCCTACTGCCTTCTAAAGCATATACTCTGATACTCTAAAGAGCATAAAATTACAGAGAACGTTTCAATTATATTAAACCATCTATCAGTACATTTTTTAAACCATCTATCAGTACAGGTTTTTTTTTACCCTAAGCTCATCACAATTCTATATCAAGAATATTTGCAATGAAATGCCAAAAAAAGGTATCTTTGAAAACATTTACAATTTTGTAACGCTGCATGCTTATGATGCCTTAATATGCTGTCTGTTTAGATTTCAGAAGCCTTAAATGTCCAAGAAATACAGCATTACTATGAAAAGTGTTACTATAGTTGAGAAATACAATATTTTTGTCTCCAAACATCAAGATTTTGTTAATATTTAAACACCATATATGTTATATCTACATACACTACTATTCAACAGTTTGAGGTCAGTAATATATATATATATATTATATATATATATATATATATATATATATATATATATATATATATATATATATATATTATTTGTATAACAGGCTGTTATACAAAGAAATGATGAACAATAAAACATCTTAAACAATAAGCAATAAAATACTGACTGATTATGTTATTTTTTTGCATAGTAAATTAAAACCTGTAGCTGTAGTTTTACCACATAATTTTGTCAAATAAATACCTTAAAGTTTAGTGTTTTGTTCTCTCATATTTAAAATTTTAAAATTAAATATTGTCCTCATATGGCTTAATCGAACCTGTAGGGCCATTAAAAACAAAAATATCCTGACATCACTTTTGGCCCCTACTCTCTCTCCACATACACACACACACACACACACACATACATTATATATATATATACACACACACACATACACACATACATGCATACATACACACACACACACATATAATGTATATTTTATATATATATATATATATATATATATATATACACACACACACATATATATATATATATTAGTAAAAATAATAAAATAATATCAAATTAATGCAGCTTTGGTGAGCATAAGAGACATCTTTCAAAAACATAATGTGATCCATCAAACCAACCTCCATCCTCTGTTATGATGCTTACACAGGGGGCTTCCTGGCTGGGAGAGGAGATCTATGTGGCGACACAGCAGCCAGAAGCTCGTTCACAATCTCCTGCCTGATTTCATGAGCGATGCTATCTTTAATCTGTGGAAGGATACAAAAGAAATGATGTTAGACTGCATTAAAAGCAGGGAAATCAAAACACTAAATATAAAGTAAGAAGACCTAAATGCTGCACAGAGACACAAATTATTTACATGAACATTTGATGATGATGCCACTACTATTCTGTGAAAAAGTACTGTATTTTCCAGAATATAAGTCACGTTGTTTTTTTTTTTATCATCTGAAACATGCTGTGACTTTTATTTCAAAGTGACTCATAATGCAATTTACATCAAGTATGCAAAACATGTACAAAGTGCACAAATTTGGATTCGTCCAGGATGCGAGAGGTAAGTTTATTTGTATAGCACATTTCCAACATGCTGGTAGTTTCAGTTTCTCTTTAAATAAATTTGCTTAGTCCTGCCATTTATAACAAATGTTCTTTATAATAAATGCCACTATAATTTCTGCTCATTTTATACTTACATTTTTCACTTTTGTAGTGTCCTGAATACTGTTAAATTTAAAGGATTTAAGGAGTGAGGAGAACTAAAAAACATGTTTAGTGTTTATAATGTTTGTAAATGTTTTGTTTTATTTACTGGTATTTTACATTAGTTTCTGAATGCAATAATAAAATGTGACATATACACCAATGCCACTTATCTTTTTTTTTTCTCTGAACAATGCAATTTTGACCCAGTGCAACTTATAGTCAGACGTGACCTATTTTCCAGAAAATACAGAAGCTTGTTACTAGAGAAGCTACAATTTTTATTCAGAAAACAGCCAAACTACTATCATAATCATACTGCTGAAAAATATAGACTATAGAATACATAGAAATATAGAATACATGTGTAAACCTGTCATACAGCAACTATGACAATGATGTTAAACGATTTGAACAGGTTTTTTTTATATATATTTTTTCCATATATGAAATCCCAAGAACTGGCAGTACTGTGAAGTGTCAAATACATATTGACACGCCGATGAGGAACATCAGGTCTTGCCAGGCTGTTACATCACTTCACAGGCCTTGAAATTACCCAGGTGACTACAAGGAACCAATTCAGTCCAAGTTTCCCTTAGAAGCATCAGAATTGCTGGACCATCATGACGGACTTGTAAATCCGCCTAAACTGATGCATGATATTTCATGAGCAAATCCGTCAATCATCACACACACTACCAAAAACCATTACGGCTACAAAGAACTCGCTCAAACGGTGCCAAAAACACAGTTAAACATGCTTTTTCCACTTTCTTTTGAGACAGGAACAGAAAACACATACTGCTTTTGTGTCTCTATATCATCGTTTCCAGATTCTTTAGCAGAATCGAACAGTATTTCTTCCATGTCTCTCTGGAGTACTCAATTCTGATTGGTCAATCATGGCATTTAGCTGTCGGATATTTCTTATTATTACACGGCTCTCTAAAATGCTTGATTCTGATTGGTCAGTCACGACATTTCGAAGTCAGTTATTCCCTGTTAACGACATCAATAGAAAGTGTACAATGACTGCTCATCCAGGTATCTGAGGCCAGCACTTTGATGTCATCTCTCTCGTTTCATTCAAATGCAGCTTGTGCCATCTTGCACCTCAGTTACCAACTGTATTTACTGTAAAATGAAACCGGAGGACTTCTGTATTAATATTAGGCCTATGGTAATATTGTTGAAGTGTTCTTCTTGTTGCAGGAACGATAGTTTTGTTTACCCTAATATATTATAAGATAACTAGAAGCTAAAGTTCGTAAACAAACTTTGATGTTGGCTTGAGAAAGCCCAAAGCTTGAAGTGGGACTTGAACTTTGGTTGCCTTGTGTACAGCTGCGACAAATGTATTATTATGGCACATTTGGATTTCCATACCCACAGTGCTGTTGCTCCAACATAACAGCTCTCTTTCATCAGTTATTTTGTCCATTAAAATGGTTTCTTCTGAAATTAATATTATATGTCCCCGTCATTATTAAAGTAGTGAAAAGTTGTCTAATAAATGAACCCTTAAATGTCCGTCTTGTTTTAACTTGTTTGTTAGTCTAAGCTCAAAGCAGTGTTATTTTAGTATCATTGAGACTATTATAGTTTTTATTAATATTTTGAATTAGTTCTTATTTTTATATTTTCCGTTTTCATTTTAATTTTAGTAAAAGTTTTAGTAATTGTTGTGTTGTGTATTTCAGTTTTAGTTCATTTAGTACAGTACGTCAAGTTAAATTAAATTTAAATTACTTTTATGGTTTTAGTTTTAGCTTCAGTTAACTATAGTAACCCTGGCTCAAAGTTGCTTGATAGGAACAGTTTTTCTTTGTGGAAGCTTTGCGTTTAATAATATATTTTAACTCAAGTCAATATATTTAATGTCTAGTTATTTACTTATGTGGCAAGTAGCCGTGCAATAAGCGGGACAATGTACATACAACCAGTTATCACAAAATTAACCCCTTCAGGGTCCTTATCATCCTGTCGGGATTTGCAAAACAAACAACAACCGACTGGTGTACATTATCCCTTACATATTGGCCACTGACAAAGCTGTGCATCAGTCTGCTTATTGGGTTAAATGTATAAGTTTTCTCACCTCCTGTATAAGATGTTGCAGGTCACCATTTCCTCTACTTCTACTCCTCCACTCGGTGGGACCGCAATCCTCCGTCATTCTGCTCCTGCGGCCATCCAGTGACGACTCGTCCTCATCTCTGCTGAACTCCAAAGAAGTAGGTGTCAGGCTCGGCTCCATCCTTTCCGGGGATACAGGCCGAGGAACCTCCATTCCAGGCCGTGGAGGGACGGTGGGCGTGAGGTTGAGGGTGGCCCGGTAAACGCTGCCTCTTTGCAGGGAAGGAGAGCAAGACTCGAGTGTTTGGTTGAATCTGCCAGGGCTGGATGCTCTCGATGAGCGGCCTGAACTGGGTGTGGCAGCCTCATATCCTAACTCAGATTGAAGGTACAATTGCTCCTTCAGGAGGTCCGTCACCTGTACATTCACATACAAGAATGTATAAAGGGTAAGAGGAAACTGAGAGTAGAATAAGGCATGATGATATCTGATACAGGACCATGTAACATGACAATAATCCACTCACCGGCTCCATGGCCCGCAGTGCTGAAGAATTAGACAGGCTTTCCATGCTGTTACCTCTCTGCATGCCCTACGAGACACACATATGTGTTACTAAAGAGTAAAAAAAAAAAAATAAATAAAAAAAGGAAAAAAAAGAGCAACATACACTTTTAATATTTAATATAAAATTGTAATTTATCCCTTTGATGGCAAGCTGAATTTTCAGCATCATTACTCCAGTCTTCAGTGTCACATGATCCTTCAGAAATCATTCTAATATGCTAATTTGGTTCTCAAGAAACATTTCTTATTATTATCAATGTTGAAAACAGTTGTGCTGCTTAATATTTTTGAGGAAACTGGGATATGTTTGGTTTTTAGGATTCTTGAATAGAAAGTAAAAAAAAAACAAAACAAAAAAAACAGCATTTATTTGAAATAAAAATCATTTGTGCATTATAAATGCCTTTACTGTCAGTGTTAATCAATTTAATGCATCCTTGCTGAATAAAAGTAATAATAGTTATAATAATAATAATAAAAAAATCTTACTGACCCCAAACTTTTGAACAGTAGTGTATATAAAAAGTTTCCACATTTTAGTCATTTTATAATCACACTAACAGTAGCCTATATAATAGTTATTTTGCTAAAATTCAAATCAACAATGTTTTATATATTACATAATCAATGTAATGTCTGTTTATGGTTATTCTAAGTATATCAGGTTCAGTGAAATTCACATTAGAATTCACATTTAGACTTATTCCTCACCAGGTTATAATAAAAATGAGAAATGCATGTTTTGTTTTATTACCTGCTAACATAAACATACTTTAGGTAAAGTATTTAAAGCAAGCACATCATAATTTATCATTTATTATGAGGCAGTTGCAGTTGCATCCACTGACCATGTGGTGGCGGTAGAGGCTGTGCTGGGAGCTGCTGCGCATCTGTTCATTCAGAGAGAGCAGGCGATCTTCCAGCTGCAGCTCCAGCTCCTGTAGTTCCTGCCTGACTGCAGTCCGCAGTGTTTGGAGTTGTTCCGCCTCCCGCCTGCAACACCACAGGGTTCAAGTTTTTCACAGTTCAGTTTTTATCAGTTCTGCAGACAGTTAGTAAATACTTAGTAAATCGCTAGCAGAAGGTGCAGCGATCATATCAATTTGAGGTTGATAGCGAAAACCAATATTTTAACACTATTATCAGCAGTACCCTTCTGATGGTCATTATTTATTTTTCAATAGTGATAAATCATTAGTATGTATGGTTTGTTTACATATTTTAGGGTTCTTTGTTTGACGATTAGTTTATTGCTACATCCGCCTTTTCTCTCGGTCAAATTGTACAGCTGCTCAGTGCTACAGCCTACAGGAAATTAACATAATATTGTAAAAACAGAAATGTAAAATATTATTGCGGTTTAAAAATAACTTTTCTATTTTAATATATTTTAAAATGTAATTTATCCCTGTGATGGCAAAACTGAATTTTCAGCAGGAATTAGGCCTACTCTAGTATTCAGTGTCCAATGTCCTTCAGAAATCATACTAATATGTTGATATGTTTCATTTACATTTTAGGGTTCTTTGACAATTTATTGCCTTTCTCTCAGCAAAATTGTACAGCCATTCAGCAAGAGAAGAAATTATTAATATACAAATATACAAACATGTTAATATACAAACTTTTATATATAATATTAATATACAAACATGTACAGAACTATAGGTGGTGAATGTATGGTTTGTTCTTTTTAGTCTAAAAATTTGGTTAATGTAAAAACAATATGTAGAATTTATCACTTCCTACCACACATTAACATAGACAATACAAAAAACATTTTGTAATATCATTAAAAATATATATATACATTTTTTTACAGACCCCTTTTTTTCTCAGACTCCCTATATTTTGGCTTTCTAGACCAGAACATCTCAGTGTGAGAGATTTAGGCAAAAGGAGCCAGAGAGTGAAGCCTTTGCTCTTTGTGGCTTGTGATTTTGTTCCTTACCTCTCATCTGAACTAAGATGCTGGTAGACCATAGACTGCTGTCTCATGAGAGCCAGTTCCAGATCCATCATCTGAGTCCGGAAGACGTTCAGACTCCTGCGCCGCATCTGGAGCTCCTGCAGCAGACATCAGGTTTGTACAGACATTAACAATAGGTTAAAGGTTCTCACTTTAGATTAGGGTCCAATTCTCACTATTAACTAACTATTAACCATGACTTTTGCCTGAATAAACTCCTAATTACTGTTTATTAATAGTAGGTAAGGTAGTTGTTAAGTTTAGGTATTGGGTAGGCATTTGGTCTGATTCAGGGATGTAGAATACAGTCATGAAGAATAAGGCATTAATATGTGCTTTATAAGTACTAATAAACAGCCAATATCCTAGTAATATGCATGCTAATAAGCAACTAGTTAATAGTGAGAATTGGACACTAAAGTGTTCCTGGTTAAAAACGACCTAAAAAAAACCTCTTTCACAAGCTATATGATAATCTCAATTTCATAAGAGGCTTCTACTGATGCAACTCAGGATTATGAAAATGATCTAACATGTGACTGCTTCCTCTTTGGGAAATGATGTACCTCATAAAGCAGTTGGACAGAGTGTGGTGTACTGATCCTGTCAATGGGTGTGTCCCCTCCATGTACAGATGAGCTCTGCCAACAAAACCACAGATCGGTTATGACTTATGAGTCATGCAGGAAATACATGTATAAACTTAGCCCGGGATAATGCAGCATGCTGACTCGGCTGATTATTTGCATTTAGGGTGGGATTCGCAAGAAACCAGAACACACTTCCTTGTTCTACTTTATGTAGATATATATATATAAAACTCTGTTTTCGGGTCAGAGGCTACATACATTCACAACAGACACACACACACAGATATATAGAACCAACTAAACTCCACTTCACTGGCAACTTGTGCCAAGAAACACTTCTTAATAAGATGTTCTTTCTCATTTAGGCTTGTTTAGGACACATCCCACTCTCTTTTTTCACATTACTTGATGTTTCCTAATCACTGTCATAAATAACATAAAACAGTCCAGTCCAATATATCTACTGTGTTATAGCAAAAACTCCACCAACTAACCTATTTCTACCATCAAACCGCTCTGCCTTAGTCACAAACAGTTACTAATACGTCCTTGTCAGGCACAGCCTCATTAATAACCAGGTTTACCATAGGTTAAGACCGTTCAGATATAAAATCATGCCAGGTCATGTAATACACAAGTATACAAAGAATTTTGGCAGTTCTCACCTGACCAAGGTTCTGCATTGTCCCACGAATGTCATGGAGGACCCTCCTGAGCTGCATCTCTGTGCTGCCCATCGCAGGGGCGGGTGCCGGAGGAGTCCCAAAGGAGAAAGGGTAGGGAGGAGACGGATAATATGGATGACTGTAGGGGGCACCGGGGTGATGTGGAGAACTGTTGTATCCCAAAGTGTAGGGGGCACTGTGGGACTGCGCGAGAGGGACGTGAGTTTGGTACGGGCTGCCGTGGATGTTCATTGAAGGGCCGTAGGGAGCTCCCTGAGAAACGATATAAGGTGAACTGAATGGGTTGTATGGTGTGCTGTGCGGATGTGCATAATGTATATTGTGCTGGGGTGTAAAGGGCGCCCCCTGTGGTGGAGTAAATGTATTGCTCTGAAGTGGCTGAGGACAAGGCGAGCTCTGCGGTTGTTGGAAGGGAGTGTGGTGGGGAGGTCTGGTAGGGTACAAGAAGTTGTAGGACATTCCGTGTTGTGGAGAGTAGAAGGACCCATTAGGAGGAGGATGAGGAAGAGGGTGGGGCGGACCTGTATAATGAAGAAGGTTTGGGACACTACATGTGCTCCAGTTTGGACCTTCACCCAAGGGCCTCTGGGGCCAGTCGGCAGGGACGCTATAAAGCGAGCTGGAAGAGCGAGTCAGATGTTGGGGTATGTTGAGAGGGTGTGGTGGTGTTCCCCTATCCATCTTTGATCTTTCTGCTGGAGCAGAATTCAAGAGTGTAGATTGTCTGCCGGCATGATCAACTTCATCTTCTTCCATGATGGAATCCACTTCTTCCCGGTCACTGCGATTTTCCTCTTCGTAGCGGTATGAATACGAGGGTGGGGTACAGTGCTTGACTGAACCCTTTCCCAGTTGGATGCGCATGGAGGTGACCACTCGAGCCGGGCTGAGCGAAGTCAATGGAAGGGAGCTGGATCTCCTTAAAGGATTCCTCTCCAAGCTTTCCCTCAGCAAGTCCCTGTCCCTCACCCATACTCGGCCAGGACGTTCCTCGTCCATTGAGGACGACCTTTGATGGGCTGTGTGGAGGGCCATCTGCCTCCTTTGATCCGTGGGATGGCATTGTTCAAGATCCGAAGACTCTGGTCCAGAGGACGAATGTAGATCTTCAGGAGAGTCTGGATCCATGCCCAAACCAGGCTGGGATATGTTGCCCTCATGAGTTACATCTGAGATGGAATCTGTTGTAGGATCTACCATCACGCTCAAATCCACTTCTGGAGAGTCTGTGGTGGGTTCTTCTGTTTTGGAACCGGACTCGATTATGGAATCCCTATCAGAGTCAGGAGAAAGGAGTGGTCCATTGGTGCTAATATTGTCAGAGTTTGGATTGGGAATCTGGAGGCTGGTGATCTCAGGGACTTCTTGGTTGGCTTCACTCTGGCTAGATGTGCCTCTGGGCAGAGGATGGGCTTCCTCAGCCTGCAATCTTTCAAAGTTGGGGTACTCCAATGCCACTGGTGTGCTGACTTCTCCTGCATGCGATGTCACTGTAGTTTCACTATCACAGCTGTCTGAGCTTTCTTGTACCTAATAAAAGAGAGAAGTTTCACTTCCATTATCCAAAGAAGGAGTGGTTCTTAGAAAAATTGATGTAGAAAGTTAGACACTTTGTAGTTTTACAATCTTTAACCTCTTAGGACCAGCAATTCATTTTTTTTTTTTTGTCCTCATTTATGTTTTGTGAATTTCCCTGAGAACGCACATGGCACAATTTTAAGTTCCGGTGCATCTTAAAGAGGACATTTTCAAGACTTAGAGGGCTGCGTTGCAATCATTTCCCAACATGTCATTTGTGTGGAAATATTATGAAGTGTGTAAACAGGATATTAACACTGGCCAGAGACGGGACAAGCCAAAGACTGACGAAAAGAGTGGAGCAATTGCACCAGCAGAGAAAATACTGTACAGGCACAACAAGCTCAATGTTCGCAATGCTTGAAATATTGGAAGAAAAATATAAATATTAATTTGAGGGCAGGGGTTTATATGAATGTATTTCTGAAGGCAAATGACTGTCTTCAGAAAAGTTTCGATGGCATTTTCTTTTCCTCTACCTCTGTTTAATGCCTATTAAAGTAGTGTTTATAAGCGCAGCACTGTATTGTGAAGAAACGCTAGAGAACCGGAGAAATGCTATATCGCTGCTGTTCCATAAGCACCACCTACTGTCAGAGAGTGAATTTGCATTTTCATTCAGTACGTCTGCCGTTTTTGTTTTGTGCAGGTATGTTTTATGAAATACAAACTATAAATTTACATAGTTTTATATATATATATATATATATATATATATATATATACACACACACACTGTACATATATATATATATATATATATATATATATATATAGAGAGAGAGAGAGAGAGAGAGAGAGAATTATTATGATAACATGGCAAACTAAATTCACATAAACGTGGGTCTGATAAACATGGGTCCAAGGAGGACTACATGCTTTGTATTCATAGATTGTTGAGAGCCCAGATGGTTATGCCCCCACTCACATACCTTCAGGTGGTTACCCGAACCGTCTGTGGATGGGTCCTCTGCAAACCCACTGCTGTCAGACTGCTGGCTGGCAGTCCTCAATAACCGCTCTGTAGGAGACACAACATGAGCACCAAAAATGAGTGTGAATGACTAATTTCCCAGCAGTAGAAGACTTCTCAAAATGAAAGTCAGTTTATCATTCATGCTTATGAGTAACTTAGATCTCATTATTTAGGTTCAGTGTGGTGAACATGGTAAATTATTGCCACATATTTGTCTGTTTTCCTATCACTTTTTCACTGTAATACTAAGAAGTTTGGGTATTCACAATTTTAAGACATTCACTTAAAACTGTTTCAATACAAGTTAAGCTTTGGTAGAATAACGTTGCTTATCACAGAACATAATTATGACTCAAACAATTTTATGTATATAAAAATTAACTTGAATCCAGAACATTCTTCTACATACAGTATATGAATAGTGAACATCTACTAAATTCTACCACATGAGGGCAGACTTGCTCCATACTGTATCTAAAAGACATACTACAGTCCCCTTCAGGTCTTTAGGGCTGGGCTATAGGACAGCATGATATAACGCATCACAGTTATGTCGAGTGTTTGAATAAGATTTTTTTCCCTCTGTTTTCTTTTAGGGAAAGACAACCCGATATGATCAAACAGTCGTTGCATTTTGTGTGAGTCAAAGCATTTTTATCTTAAATCAAATGTTTTGCCTAGGACAACAATCTAAATCTTACAGATTGTCATGTTGTAAACAATACCATTGCAAAAGTAACTATGAAATCTGTTGCTAAGAGATCTCTTTTACATATTGTGTTTTGAATGCTTCAAAATTGCATATAGCCTTTGACACGAATACAAATTCAGTTTCCTGGTAGCATGACTTATAACCGCAGTCAGTCCACACTCACCGTTGCCATCTCGAGACATGCCACCAGGACCAGAAAGAGCTTCATCCTCATTACTCTGCAACTGCAAAGAAATAGATTATTACCATTCTGACAGATTACAACACAGTAAATTCACACTTGAACATTACACCAGTTTTAGATACTCAAATGATGCTGCTCATGAGCCACTGTTAGAAAATGTGGTATGACCAAAGGCCAGCGTATAAAATGACCTGGTAAAAAGTACTTGGTGGTTTTGACAGACAGATAGTCACACCCCAAACTCACACTATTGGTCGAGCCAATGTTACTATCATGCTGTGTCGGGATGCTCAAACAAACAGAGCAAAAAGAGACTATTCTATCATCATTTACTCACCCTCAAACCTGTAATACTTACTATCTTCTGCAGAACACACACACAAAAAAACGATATTTTAAACAACGCTGGCTTCCAAACAACATTGGACCCATTGACTTTCAAGATAAAGATACATGAATAAATAGAACCATTATTAATTGCACATATATACAGTATATTAATAAAATTATTATATATTTACTATTAATTTACAATTAATATTTGACTGTTCAATGCATTTATAATATAATATAATATAATATAATACAGGAGTTCTGAATCATGAACAGAATCAGCTCTGATGATTCACTTGTTCACTTAAACTGCCGGTTATAATATCAAAATGAGTAACAAACTCAAAATGTGTAATAAACGGTTACGTTGTTATTTTTGAAATATTTTTGAAACTTTTTGAAAGCAATGTTAAAATAGAAGAAAATGATAGGAGGAAATATTTTAATGTCAAAAATTGCACACTTAATTGGCCACCGATAACTTTGCGTAAAGTCAGATTTTGAGTATCACTCGTGAACATTGTCTTCTATTAGGATTCAGTATCACGCTCCAACATAATCAAAGGCAAAACCATAATCCCCAGAACATCCTTCAGGCTCTCCATGTTCCCTACTTATTTTTAGCTTTAAGTGTCATGACCCTCTGCTGTTTTTACAACAAAATGCACACAAAAAAACTTTAGGAGAAGCTTGGAGATGATTGTCAGCGTGAGAACTGGGCAAGGGAAAGCAGGGAGGATTGTTCTGGAAAAGTGGAAGCGTGAGGGAACCGTACCTCCTCCATTTCAAAGGAGTCTCTGGGCTGGCTGAGCAGGTGAGCTATGTGTGGGTTGGGCAGCAGGTTAGATGGTTCTTTATCTGGAGTGGAAGTGATGGTCTCCTGGTGTTCCTTGAGTTCTGACTCTGTCGTGAGGTCACTCTCGTCAGACGCCCGACTGATGCTCACCAGAACCGGGGAAAGTGGGTTGTCTTTGTCCAGAGCTGGTGACGAAGTGGAGTGATCACCATTCGTTAACGCAGAGTCCTTGGAGAGAGGTTCTGGGATGTCTCCGTTGAGTGAGGCCTCTGAGATACTTTGTTGGGCCTCCTCGGTCACTGTTGCCAGAGATGAATCTTTTTTCCTAAAGCCTTTCTGCTGTGGCTTGTGCTCGGTATCCGTCAGCCCTTCCCGTACGTCAGAGTTCATACTCTCTGCGTTGTCAGCATCAGGTCCTGAAGGCTGTTTGGCTGCTCCTTCCGTGCTGGAGGCCAACAGGTTCTGTCTCGTAATGTTCCGTTTTAGAATTTTGGCCACATTCAGAGCGGAATTATTCCTTTTTAATGGAGAAGGTGCTTTAACCTCTATGTCGCCATTGCCGATTTTCTCCATTGGTCTTCCAGACACGTGGGAGTAGATCTCAGTGAAAACATTTGCTACCGTAGCCAGTACTTCTGTTTGACGGAATCGACCTACAGAAAAAGAAGGAGAGCAACCTTTAAAACTCTTTACTAAAGAAAAAAAGGAGAAATTTAAGAAATTAAAACAGAGTCAACAGAAAGCACTTGAAACAGTCAACTTTTCAAACAGTGTTTACTACACCTGCTATGGTAAAAAAAAATAAAATAAATAAATAAATTGTACATTAATATAATAATATTGTATTATTGTATTTTTAATAGTAAATGTACAATAAATAATTGATTGTAATAATATAATATAATATAATAGGCCTACAAGGACCTAATTTCTAATGAGTAGAAAAAAAAAAAAAACAATGGCCAGTTCTTATAGGGGATGTCCCATACTATATGCACACCTCATATGAAACCATTTTACTGCAGTGTTTTGAAGATATATGACATTATTCCACTTTATACACCTATAAAGACCTCTTTTCTAATAAGCAGAAAAAACAATGTCCAGTTCTTATAGGGGACGCCCCACAGTATATGCACACCTCCTATGAAACCATTTTACTGCAGCGTTTTGGAGAAATATGACATTATTCTACTTTATATATAATATAATATAATATAAATAAGGGTTCAACAAATAAACTAATAAACAAATGAATAAATAATAAACTGACAAATAAAAGTAATCTCTGAACAGTGAAATCACATTGTAAATTAGACTGAAATGACTACAAGAGTCATCATTCTGAATCACTGACAGAACTGACTCATTCGCTCACTTAAACCGCAGGTTATCTTGTCAGACTCAAAATGAGTCAAGAATTGTTTCTGTGTTGCAATGTTTAAAATGCCCATTTGTAAGGTTAGTTAAACTAAAAGCAGTGTAAAGACTTATTTGTTGTTCATATGAGAGTAATAATGTAAGTGAAGTATGTATTTTAATGAAAAAAAAACAAAAAAAAACAATACAAAAAATTAAATAATAAAAAATATAGGGGTATTCCAGTGCAAAAACAGGATCCTGTCTGAAACACTGTCAACTTTTGTGTGACGGTCTTGTGTCGATGGCTTTTATCAACATCAAACTTGTCATTTGTAATGGCTGACATAAAGGAAAAGGATTTTGACAATACTGCACGCATGTAATGGAATGATAACAAGTGATAACAAGCCAGTAATGAGTGTTGCTCAGAAATCAATAGTCTTCATTTATCTCCTGCAATGCAGCCAGGCTGTCTGAGTCAGCGTTCAGGAACGGCTCGCGGAACATGTGCCAGAAAAAGAAAAGGGGAACAGAGAGTGTGGTTTTCTGTGAAAGAGGGACAAGCACGTCCGATTCGAGATCACAGCCCCCATGGAGGAGCATTTAGGGAGGAAGAAGCAAGAGTTACGTAAGAAAAGTCAACAAGACATGGGAGAACAAGTCCACAAAATGCCTCACAGTAATGTGACTGCGTTAATAAACATTCAAATCCACTTCTTAATCAAAATGCCCACCTAGTGAAGTATGAGCATAAACAGTTGGTTAGTCTAGGTTAAGTGGCATTAAAAAAAAGAGAGTGTCAAAATGTCTGTGCACTAGTAACCTAATAAACCTGTTGCTGTCTGTTGGTAATATTATTTGTTCTATTACTTGTAAAATCTCTTTATTTTATTACTGACAGCAATAATTGCTTGAATAATAACTTGTTTAATAATTACTTGAATTAATATTGTTAAATGTTTATTTAATTTTATTCAGATTCTATATATACAGTATATAATTAATTTACTTAACTTAGATTCTTTGTTAATATTTATATTAATATTTTAATATTTAAAGTTAAACTGCATTTTCTGCACAATTAGCACCATCAAATGGAATTACAATCTGTTTGTTTGAAAACAAATTAATAACATTGGCACAACTACCTTCAAACAAAGCTTTTCAAAAAATTATATTAAATATGAATATAATAAAACATATTATAATATAATATAAAATATTTTCTGCACCATCAAATAGAATTGCAATCTCTTTGAAAACAAAAAATAATACAAATATGTAAGAAATTAAAAATTAAGCCATTATTTTACAGGCTTTTGTGGTTCTTTTCTTAGTTTGGAATGACATAAGGTTGAGTAAATTATAATTTATATATTTTACTAGAATCGAAATTTTACCCAAACAGTTCATAGCCAGACCAGCCAGACTAGCACTTACTAAAACTAAGTTACAAAACAAACCTGAAGCCAAATGCAGTGCACTCACGATCAACAAAACAGGTCTTATTACAGACTTCACACATCCCTACCCTCACCAAGGTTCTTCCTGTTCCGCTGCTTTGTCTTGGCTCAGTGAGAATTATGCAAATGTAGGCCAACACAAAAGCTGGCACAGAGCTGGCACACAGGCCGAATCCTGATGTGAGCGGATGGCAGAATCAGCTCTGCTGTGCCACAGCCTGCTTGTCACTTTCCCTCTCCGTTGCCGTCTGTCTCTGTCTCTCATTTCTGTGCCCACAGAGAACAATGGCTTTGTTGTGCTCTACTTCTATTGAGCGGAGTCTGAACAGCCCTCGTACACATAGCGTTGTTGATCAGTGAGTGTTTGAGGGTTAGGAACTCAGTGTTTGGTTGAAGATAAGGAGTAATTGAGAAACGCCATTAAATGCTCTGCAATGTGGTCTTAAAGTCAAACACACTTCTTCTCCATATGCACCGCAACTTCCCTCAACTCATCCCTTGCTGTCTTTGCCATTCTTCTCTATATAGTTATATGGTTAACGCAGTGGCGTAAGACTGTCTAGATTAAGAAGTGCTTTTTTTTCCTCTCGAAAGTGCAGTTCTTTCTCGCTCCAGGATCGGTAATGCAATTAAGGATGCATTGATATTAAAATTCTGGCTGATAACGAAGTTGATAGATTTTTCATGTATGGTTGATAACTGATGAATGTCCAACATTACAATTGACTATATGCACGGTTACTTCCTGGTTGTCGTTAAGCCAGCTTGGGCATTTCCGGTGAACTGTTAGCTGATCATTCTGTACTCACTGTACATCGACACAAAACCACAAATGTACCTAATTTGCCAATAAACCAGTTTTATTGATTGCAATAAAGACGAAGCTATTGGGACCATTTAAGAAATGCAGTGTCTGTAATTAGACACGCACGCGCATTTTTTTTCCAGCACTTTCCAGCATAGCAGCATTTATTTGCGCATATATTAGCCATTTCCTGTAATAGTTTTTCACTTAGTTTCACTTTTGAATAAATATTAAACCTTATAAAATAACTAGGTTTAAAAATACATTTTGTCAATGTGAAGTACTCACAAAATCTCATGAAAAACAATAACTTTTTTTGTGAATGAATTACACGGAAAGCGAGCACCATGCTTTCCCTTTGTAATCACAGCAGCTGTCAGTCAGTGTAGCGCAAGCTCAATGATTTCAGCACACTTGTGAAAACTCACGTTTTATTCAATGAATCTAACTACAGTGCACAATAAATATTTAATTTAAGCTTTTTTTCCACACGAAAGTGTGAAAACTGATGGTCGAATTGAATTTAGCCGAGGAGAAACACTGAGGTACGTCTTTATTTATTTATTATGTCATCTTACGTTTGAATAACTAAATTAATGCTATGCCTGACTATTTAAGTGACTATATTCTGATTATAAACTAAGTATTACACTATTGATACTCAACACACCAACAAGTGACATTTCACCGGAAGTTTTCCAGCTGGCTTATATTATTGCGGAAGTTCTAAAGAACGCTCCGTGCATATAGTCAGTTCTACACTATTTTGTGTCAGCGCCAATAGCCTCATGGGCAGCACGTCAACAGTGTTGGGGAAAGTTACTTTTAAAAATAATGCATTACAATATTGCGTTACTCCCTAAAAAAGTAACTAATTGCATTCCTTAGTTACTTTTCATGAAAAATAATGTGTTACACTACTTTTGCGTTACTTTTTCTCACCAGGGCTGGGCTTGCTTGTTTGTTTTTTAATAACAACAAAAAAAGTTCTATTTTTGGCAAATGTTAAGGCCCTTTTACACCAAGTGTGAAATGAATAAGCCTCAGGCTGAAGGAAATGCATATTTACGCCTGTACAGTAGAGGGCGCTGCTCAAACAAACCTTTCAGCTGTGCTGCCATTCTGGATTAAAATGAGATTGCATTTCACTGTTTTTATTCATTTTGAGGAATACTGAATGTTTTCGTGCAAGTGAGATGAGTAAATGCATGTTCACATTTAGTCTAGAACTACAATAACCATCATGTTTACACAGCGCACACAACACCTCTGGACTTTATTTCTCTCAACATGGGGAAAGGAGAGCTGTCAGTCAATAAATGTGAAAAAGTAACTTAGATATTTTGTTGTAAATTGAAAAAGTAATGCATTACTTTACTAGTCACTTGAAAAAGTAATCTGATTACGTAACTCAAGTTACTTGTAATGCTTTACCCCAAACACTGCTCGCCAACATATAGCGCTGGTGCTCTTCGGGTAACCCGAGTACGAGTCCCGGCTCGCGCACCTTTCCCAATCCCCTCCCCCTCTCTCTCCCACCTTGCTTCCTGTCCTCTCTATACTATCCTATCATAATAAAGACAAAAATCACCAAAAAGATAAATCAAAAATTCTACACTATTTTGTCAAAATGTATTAATTAAAACAGAAAAAAATTAAATCTATTTTTTGAAATGCTGGAATTGAATTTAAGCATGACATTCCAGATACAAAAACATTGAAAGAACTTTGCAATAGATCGGTAACTGTGCAAATTTTGCTTTCACTTGAGAGCAGGGAGCGAGGAGTAGGAAATGGAAAACCTGGAGTGGAGTTACTGGAGAATGTTTTGCATGTGAGCCAAAAAGGAAAGTCATTTCAAACAGCACAGGAAGTTATTAACTTATTTAGTTAAAAGATTGCTATGACAAACATTTTTTATTTGCAATAACATGCACGATGAATTGTGCACAATAAGACCAAGAACGTGCATTAAGAAGGTAAACAGTCTATTTTGACTTCATGTTGACTTAAATGTTGTCCAGTTGCCTAGCTGCAATGTTATTTATTTGCGTCATGTCCATACGAAATGAAACAATGATGTAATGATTATTTTTCAGATTAAAAAAAGGGGAGGGGACAAATGTAGACATTTCTAAATGCTTGCTACACCCAGGATGTTACATTTAATATTTCCCTCCATTCCTCATTTCGATCAAGATTTTGAACGTGCACAGACACGGCGGTGTGAACCACGGGGGCTGAAATGCTATCAGATGCCAAGGATTGTGTCGACAGTGAGATTGACATACTTGTTAGGGCGTAGTTTGGGTTCTCCAGCTCCATGCGCTGAATCTGGGCTCCCAGGTAAACTTTGATGTCGATGCCCTTGGCGCTAGAAGACGAGTTGAAGAAACGAGAAGGGATTTTTGAGGCGATGTCGGGCTCCTCCCGTCCAAAGCCGAGGTTGTACAAAATCTCCTCCGGATCCTCCTCATACAGGTCCAGCAGTTCCGAAACACTGCAGGAAAAATAATACATTTTTAAATTAAGATCAAAAGTTGTGTCTGTTAAAGGGTTAGTTCACCCAAAAATTAAAATAATGTCATTTATTACTCACCCTCATGTCGTTCTACACCCGTAAGACCTTCGTTCATCTTCAGAACACAAATTAAGATATTGTTGATGAAATCCGATGGCTCAGTGAGGCCTCTATTGAGAGCAAAGCCATTCAAACTCTCAAGGTCTATAAAAGGTACTAAAATCATATTTTAAAACGATTTCAAAACACTGCTTCATGAAGCTTCTGAGCTTTATGAATCTGTTGTCTATTTGTTGATCTCCTATCAAACAGATTAACTGCTGAAATCACGTGACTTTGGCGCTCTGATTCACTGATTCGATTCGTAAAGCTCCGAAGCAGTGTTTTGAAATCGACCCATATAGATATTGTTGAAAAGTCTTTATTTAGTTTTTTTGGCGCACGAAAAGTATTCTTTTCGCTTTATAATATTAAGATAGAACCACTGAACTCACATGAACTGTTTCAAATATGTTTTTAGTACCTTTATGGACCTTGAGAGGTGCAATAACATTGCTGGCAATGCAGGCCTCACTGAGCCATCGGATTTCATCAACAATATCTTAATTTGTGTTCCGAAGATGAACGAAAGTCTTACGGCTGTAGAACGACATGAGGGTGAGTAATAAATTACATTATTTTCATTTTTGGGTGAACTAACCCTTTAACATTAGTTAATGCACTGTGAACTAACATGAACATGAATATTTTTATTAACTAGCATTAACAAAGGTTAAGAAATGCTGTAAAAATATATTGTTTATTGTTAGTTCATGCATTAACTAATGTTAACAAACAAGACCTTATTGTAAAGTGTTGGCAAGATGGGTTACTTCAGAAATTTCACATTACTTTTTCCACAGATGCAATTTTAAATGTCAACATAACTTCACTTCAAACAACTCTGCATAAACCTACTGTCAGAAGACACTTCAGCACAAGCATGGCTTACAGTTCAAGGCTGCCAAAAATACTTGGACAGCTAAAGGACAAGTTTGCTGATTTTCAACCAGCTTTGTACTGTTACAATGTATATGTAAATGAACAATGTACTCTTTCTCCATGGTACCTACACCCAGATCTCCTTGTTTATTTGTCAGCAAAAGTTTGTTGGATGACGCAAAACATGTAGAAAATGAGCAAACTTGTCTTTAAAACCACACTTAAAAATGTGTGAATGAATGGCTATGTAAATTATAACAAAATAACCCAATAAAGTGGCATTTATTTAATTAAATATAGCAAAAAACATAAATAAGTAAATAAAAGTAAAAAATTAAGTAAGTTTTGTTAGGTTTGAAATGAAAAATGTTAAATTAGGGCAAAAAGTGGTGTGAAAAATGCTATTTGTAATATTATTTGATATTATTATTGGTATTATTATCCAGATAACCAATATTGGCATCGGTTTTCAATGCAATATTGGCATTGATTTTCAATTATATAAAAAGATAATTAGTAATAGCTATCTAACTAGCCAAATATCAGCCGATATTGGTCTATCACTAAAGTGAAACATTTAAATATGGCCACATCATCATTAACTACAATAAAGTGTCAATTAAAATGATTTTACATTTATCTCATTCAAACTCCTTGCCAAATAACTGGTTGATTTGTTGCTGTTTTGCAAGCACATAAATTTTGCATGTGTTAATGACTTTAGTACGTCATTGTTGTAAAGTACCTGGACACTGTGGTGCTGCTCTTTGCAGAACCTGTGGAGTTCATACTTCTGCCCTTCTGTTTGAACTGGCTCCTTTTGGCCTTGGCTGGCATTTCATAGCTGAGGAAAGAAGACAGTGACCCACCTGTGACTAGACCAAAACAGAAGGAGATGGGAACATTTTGGAAGTCTTGCTTACCCATTGGCCTCTGTTTTTGTGCTGCTGTTCTGGAGGTGATTGGCTGTAGAGACGAGAGAGAAAGAAGAATAGAGGCTTAACTGTGCTGGATTCCTACCTAATTTGATACCAAATTCCCCTGAAACCACCTGTCGACCTTTGACAGCAGTTAACAAAAGCCCTGGCTGCCATTTTAACATTGTGGGATTTGTCCAAAATTCTTTACGAAGAAGCCTTATTTAACGTTGTGACCATGTTAATTCCCAAATGTGATTTATTCAGCTGAGAACCATCCACTCCGGATGACAATCCACTTTGTGGAACGTTTTCCCCAGTACTTAGAGCACAATGACAGAATTATATGCGCACACATCCTAACCTGCCAAACGATTCGTGTTACAAATCACATTAGACATCAGGTTTTAGTTCACTATGGAGGACAGGATTGAACACAGAGACGCAGAGGACATTAGCCAGAGATTTTCTGGCCTGAAGCATGCTGGTTTACATGCACTCATCCATCAGCCTCAGGTGAAAATGCTCAACCTCCAATTTCCACTGAAATTCCCACAACTGGTGCTGCCTGATTCCTGTGCTTTTGTCAATAACCGCGGATAGGGGCTGAGTCATTCAGTGGAACTAGTCTGGACTCGTTTCTTCACATACAGACACAGTGAAGGGTGAAATCTGGTTGACTGCAGTTGCACAATGGCTCATGGAGAGTCTGTAAAGAAAGTTTCTCCTCAACTTGTGTTTTTAAACTAGTCATTCTACAACTGTAAAAACACACTCACACATAAAATAGCATAGTTAATCAAGAAAATACAGTATTTGAGGGCCCATTACACAAGCAAATAGTATGCTTTTCATACTATTAATATTGTTTTTAATGTTAATATGCCATAAATATTGTTTTATTACTGTTGTTTTTTTAACACTGTTAAAGTTTTAAGTAGCACAGACAGGTTCCAAAGATAACACTCGTGCATGAGTCAAAACAAACAATACAGGCTTCTAAAAAAAATGTTTTCCACAGCAAAATTTATTACCATAATTTTATCTAGGATGCATACATTTTTCCCTCCAGAAAATAAAATATAAAATATTAAAATATTAAAATATAAATATATATATATATATATATATATATATATATATATATATATATATATATATATATATATATATATATATATATATATATATATTATATATATATATATATATATATATATATATAGGCATAGGCATCCAAGATAAACGATATATACATACACACACTGCTCAAAAGTTTGGGATCGGTAAGATTTTTAATGTTTTTAAAAGATGTTTCGTCTGCTCACCAAGGCTGCATTTATTTAATTAAAAATACAGTAAAAACAGTAATATTGTGAAATATTTGAAATATATAAAATAACTGTTTTCTATTTGAAAATATTTTAAAATGTAATTTATTCCTGTGATCAAAGCTGAATTTTCAGCATCATTACTCCAGTCTTCAGTGTCACATGATCCTTCAGAAATCATTCTAATATGCTGATTTGCTGCTCAAGAAACATTTATTGTGTACAATTGTACAAAATATTTGTGTACAATATTTTTTTTCAGGATTCTTTGATGAATAGAAGGTTCAAAAGAAGCATTCATTTATTTGAAATATAATCTTTTGTAACATTATCAATGTCTTTACTGTCACTTTTGATCGATTTAATGCGTCTTTGCTGAATAAAAGTATTAATTTCTTTCATTTCTTTTAAAAAAAAAATAAAAATAAAAATTCTTACTGACCCCAAACTTTTGAACGGTAGTGTATAATGTTACAAAAGCTTTTATATTTCAGATAAATGCTGTTCTTTTGAACTTTCTATTCCTCAAGGAATCCTGGAAAAAAAAGTACACAACTGTTTTCAACATTGATAATAATCATAAATGTTTCTTGAGCAGCAAATCGGCATATTAGAATGATTTCTGAAGGATCATGTGACACTGAAGACTGGAGTAATGATGCTGAAAAATCAGCTTTGCCATCACAGGAATAAATTACTTTGTAAAATATATTCAAATAGAAAAGTTATTTTAAATTGTAATAATATTTCACAATATTACTGTTTTGACTGTATTTTTAATTAAATAAATGCAGCCTTGGTGAGCAGACGAAACTTCTTTTAAAAACATAAAAAAATCTTACCGATCCCAAACTTTTGAGCGGTAGTGTATATATATTTTAATACATATATATTTAAATATATTTATTTTAATATAATATGAAAGAATAAATATTTTAGAATCAAATATTTTTGAAAAATACAATAAATTAAAATAAAATAATTAATTTAATTTAATTTAATTTAATTTAATTTAATGGTCGATAAGAAATATTTATGGCTTGAAAATGTGCCATATTGGACCCTCAGTATGTAACAAACAAAAACAAGTGTAGCACAAAGAATGCACTCCCTGGTCAAACATCACACATCAGCATTAAATAATTCCTCACCACAAATAATGCCTAGCTAACATCAAGACTTCTGCAACACTTCTGAACTAGTGGAAGTAAAAGTGAGCTGCAAAGTCACTTTTATTATTTAAGCATTCCTCTCCCGCTAACTCATGGGCCATAAGGTGCACCATGAAACCAGAGATAAGTTATCTGATGTTGCCAAGACCAGTCTTTTAACCCGAGTATCACATGCATGTGTGTGCATGTCAATGTTTGTCCTTGACAGCACATAATCCAAACAGAACGTAAACTCTAAACAGCACAAAAACTGACAAAAGACCCACTTAAAAAAACAACACAGCCACAACACAAGGCAGCCAGCAGTCATTCTTGTTTGTCAATCGGTTCATTAACCTCCAAGAAACTACGTGGAATTCTTGGAATAATTTGGCACATTCCTCACAAAGGAGCACACTTGAGAGCAATTACGTCTGATTGAGGGAGAAAGTGGAGAGTACTTACCCTCAGCTCCCAGGGACAGGTCATCTTCAAAGCTACAGCCATTCTTTAATGGCACTGAAAAGCAAAGAGAACAGCTTTCAGACAGCAAACACTTTGCATTGACCTATCGTGACGAACAAGTGATAATTTCCCATTCTCTTCAACAAAAAAACACTTAAATACATCCAAGTAGCACTTCAGCTTGCACGTACTGGTTAAAGGTAAATATTTACTCCCAAGTGCAATTGCCTTACCTACAAAGTTATCAGAAAGACTGCCGATGCAGTTTCGAATGACCTGATCCATAACACATTATCTGGCTCTTGGCTTCAGTCCTGTATAGTAACGTTCATCTAATCAGGCACTTCTTTGCCTGGAGTGTGTGGGGGTCTGCTATTGGCCCCAAAGCAGTGTGTGTGTGTGTGTGTGTGTGTGTGTGTGTGTGTGTGCGCCAATGAATGTGCATGCGCGCTGTGGTGCATTGTGAGATGAGATCTTGCTCCAAAGTTCACAAGGAGTGGTGGAGAGTCAGCCAGCAGTTGAGTAACCTTTTACAGTAAAACCGATCCTAGAAAGTCGACAACTTCTGTAAATGCAAATAAATGCACCATTTTGGTTTTAAGAAGATGAACTCACCTCTGGACGGACTGCCGCTCTGTTCGTCCAAAGAGGCCCCGAGAGGAGTCCTGTTGAAAGATCAATAACACGTCATATCCTCTCTGTCCACTCGCCAAATCTCTCCCTAAAATATGTCACTCGAGCAGAAACATACACACAAACACCCTTCCCTCTCGTGTTAGTATCTTCATACACACAGAACTGCAAAGCTCTGACACAGATTCTCTTGGCACTTACAAAAGGCTGCCTTCGAAATCCCCTGCCACTTTCATCCAGACACCTGGAGATCCGAACGGCGTGAGAAAAAAAACACACCACGTACAACAAGGCTAAGAATAGCTCACGCTCTGCCGCGCACTGGCCATGTTTCACAACACCAGCAGCACCACCAAAGTCTTTCTTGCTCCGGATATCCAGCAAACTCTCGGTGGTAGAGACACTTACATTTCCTGCCAGCCTGTAGGAGGATGTCTGTCTCATGTGTGTTTAATGATAATGAGCAGGAATTGGGAATAGGACAAGCACGAGATATTTTTATTGACCTAGTGTGTGGCACTGGGTTCAGCAGGAGAATTTACACTAGTTCAGTAGCATTTGATTAAATCAACTATGAAGGAACAGGTCACCCAAAAAATAAAATTCTGGCATTTACTCATCATTTCATCATTAAAGTCTCAAATAAATGCCATTCTTTTGAACTTTCTATTCTTCAACATTGATAATAATAAGAAAAAAGTTCAAGTTTCTTAATTGAGCATCAAATCAGCATATTAGAACGATTTCTGAAAGATGATGTGATGCAGAAAACTGGAGTAATGATGCTGAAAATTCAACTTTGCCATCACAGGAATAAATTAAAGAGATGCACGATATATCGGCCACCATATCGGCCGATATATGTTCATTTTTAACATCATCATTATCATTATATTAAATTTGGCCGATATATTAAAGCCAATAAATAATGGATTATTTCCTCCAGCTAAGACACTTCAGATACGCACTGTTCACCATGATGGTTTTGAATTGCGTGAAATATGATTGGAATCATGTATTGTATATGTATATGTATAGCACAAGTCTGTCATACAGTATAAGCTAAATAAAATTATAATTGTGTGCTTGGGACATGGCTTGTAATTTTGTTTTTGTAATCAGGCTCTCCAAAATTATATAAAAATTTGGATTTAGATTTATTGGCCAATATATCGGTTATCAGTTTCAAAATTAAAGAATTATCGGTTATCGTATCGGCCAAAATTTTCATATCGGCGCATCCCTAAAAAAAATTCAAATATATTCAAATAGAGATTAGTTACTTAAACTGTAATAATATTTCACAATATTACTATTTTTACTGTATTTTTTATCAAATAAATGCAGCCTTGGTGAGCATAAGAGACTTGTTTCAAAAATATTACCAACCCCATACTTTTGAATGGTGTACATGTGATTACAATGGCCCATATCAAATGTTATTTGGCTCTGTTTTATTTATTTTTTTACTTAAGAACTGGGACATAACTTTATTAATGTGAATAATTCCAAACATGTTGGTGATACCTTTATTGTACCAAAAATACAAGCATATGGCACTTAGACTTTTAAACTCAAAGATTCAGATTATAACAGCAATTAAATATTATTGCATCACTGACAACAAACGATTCTCATGTGTTCCACAAAAAAAGTTGAGCAAATGACGTTAAGCCAAATTACCTTCAACGTTCAAACAAAAAACAAACATGCAAGGCTTCCTTTTAGATCACAAGATGAAACAGCAGACAAGGACACGCACCAACAATTCTGGAATCTCTGTTTTGTTTTTCACGTGGAAGGTTTATGTTGGTCATGAGGGACGTATATCTTCAAAGTAAATAAACGGCCCTTTCCTCCTGCGTTTCAGAGCTAAACAGTCGTACATCTTAAAAAAACACAGCCTGGCAGTACAGAGAGAAAGACTAAAAACTCTCTGAGGACAACTTCAGCATTAATGGGCCCCCACAGACTCAAACAAGCTACCCAAAAAACCCCGGCAGCACAAAGGACAATAGTCAGTCCTCACAAGTAATGACTTTCCTGACTCTGGGAAGATCACGGTCTGAACCCACTGAACTATTCACACAATTCTCTCAAATTTACAGCTTGTCAGAAACACCAGGGAAGACAGGGAACGGAACGCATCGGAGCGATTTGTTTACTTACCAATTCACGTCACACCATGGCGTGTACACAGATCTTTCTCACACCATTTGCATTTGTATTTTATGAGCACAGTTTTTATAGGTAACTCACCTGCAGGTCCTGAGCCAGTTCTCTACTTGATTTGGATTACGACCTGGGGGGAAAAAAAAAAAAAATACAAGTAACTGTTCTGTGTAATAACCAAATTAATTTCCCTAAAAGCAACAACAAACAAACAAACAGTAAACAACAAACCTAACTGTGACGACATACACAGGGTATTCTCTGAACTACCCCTGTGGTTTGCAATTTCCATTTTTTCCGAAACCTTTATTTGCTCTTAATTGGTTTATCATGACTTGCATGGAGAATCAAATGCCAAGCCAAACAGCCAAACCTCTGTGTTCTCTCCCTGCTGTGGTCATTACGACATTACAACTTCCAGTAAAACTTCCTGCAGAGCTTCGAACGCCCAAAAGCCCTGTTGATAACTGATTTAACTAATAAAAAAAAATGACAATCCGCCATTCCGGTTTGCCCCTGAAAATATAAATATCAGCCTAAATTTCCATACATTTTTAAGGTGTTCATTTATAAGAGTATTTACGGCAATTCTCTGTATCGCTCAATCTTTATAGCCCAATAAATGTTAACATTCACAAAATATTATCTGTAGGCTTAATTCATGTAAAAGAGTGGTAAAAAAACAGCTAAAGAGGCAATACAATCCGTATGAAGCAAACAATGTGTTAAAATATTAGTTATCAGTATCGGTCTGTAATGTACAAACTTTGAATAGCGAATATATTTGTAATGATTTTCCTGGCATTGCTTTTTCTTCAGCCAATATGATGATTTTAATGCGAATAATTCATTTGGCAAATCAGTTTCTACAATCAAGAGTAATAAAATGTTTTAATAGCGTCTCGGCTGAAATTTCTGTAGCGAAAATATTGTTAGACAATCTCTGTGTGGTATAAGTTTCGTGTGGTATTTCTCATATATCAAAACATTTACGTAACAACTTACAATGGTAAATATTGCTGTTTATTACTATGTGTTAAATTTAAACGCACATACAGTAAATAAAAAAAAATTACAGTATTATTCTCAGTGTGAAAGACATACCTTCAATATTTTAACTAGGTTTCTACTGTACTTTCTGCATTTGAATCCACATGGCTGCTTGGCAAATTTCTGAAAATTCAACCCTAATACTATGTATGTAGTATCCAAGACCACAGAACCGAACAAAGCTGGAACCATTATACCATTAATAGAAACACTGTACCTGTTTCTGAGGCTGTTGAAGTCTTATCCTCCATAGGCTGGGCAGACAGCGGCTCCTCTGCTCCCTGGTCCTGAGACTCAGAAGCCTGCCAGGAGTCTCGGCTCTGAGCCCAGGCCCTCCTCTTGAAACTGGCAGGGGCGGACTCGCACTCCTCCATGTCCTTGGCTCGGACGGGATACTACAGCGGGGGACGGTTCACCTGCACAAAAGCGAAAAGGGACAGACTCAGATCTGAGTTGCACAACAATATCCAGGCCCCCATCTCTCCAGAGGGATTGGTGGCAGGCCCAAAGAAGAGTGCTGTGTCTGTTTTGTGTCATATGAAGCAGACTTTTAAGAGTCTTCCTCTACTGAACCAAGCCACATAAACCAAATCTTTGCACACAACATGTGCTCGTCTGAGCAAGAACAGAAATGCATGACCCAACATGTCTTTGATGCATTACTTGCACATTAGGTTGGTGAAGGGTGTTAACTGAAAACAGAACGTGTAATAGACCAGGTGTCAGCACTTTCAACAGCACTGTCTCCAATCACACAGACTCTCAAAGCCAAAATGCGTAGTATACATAGGCTGGCGCAATCCAAAACAGACTCTAAAATTACATATATTATTATCCTAAATGTGTATGAATTCCCACTTTCAAGAATAATTACAGTAATTCTCTGTAAGTATTGCTAAACCCATAAACACCAATAAATGTTGACTTGATGATGAATGTAAATCTGTAATCTACAGTTGGTATAATGCATGTGGAAAAAATTGCATGAAAGCGCCTCTTTGAAAAATAGACACTTCAAATAGCAATTATCTGTAGAGCTGAACCATTTTGGATAAATTAAGAATCATGATTTTTTTTTTTTATACAAATACAGATCACGATTCTCCCACAACGACTACTAGAGGTTCTGACAAAATGTTAATTGCTGCAGTCTATTTGAAATGTTTAATTAATTTGAATGAAATCAGTTTGAATGAATGATTCAATGACTCACTCATAAAGACTTCACTTATTTCATTACTGGATGAATCAGCGTTTTTGGAAGAATCCTGTTGAATGAATGATTCAATCTTGAATGAATTATTCAATGACAAATACAATTCGTTTGTCTCCACCTACTGGCATAACGATATAATTGATACAATCTTTATTTGAAGCACCAAGTTACTGAGGTGATTTACTCTATTTTGATAGCTACGGCAGACATCAGTGTTTATATCTGATTTATAAACTTTTATCTCAGTACTTCTGTGATAATTTGAATTATTGTAACAGAAATAACGATATGCGTGTTAGAAAAGACTGTGTGAAGCTGTTTCATACCTATACATGACAACTGCTCTCTCTGGCTCAGCAACAGGGGGCGAACGCAGATATGAATGTTCGCTGTGATTGTACTTATCAAAGGTTTAATAGACACAGGCGAATCTTTGCCATTTAGGAATAAGATCGCAATCTTTTAATGATTAATCATGCAGCTCTAATTAGGTGGCATGTTTTTGTCCAATAACAGATGCTAGAGGTGTAGAAATGACACACTGTAGCTTTAAATAACAATCATCCTGACAGAGTCAGTCTAAATATCCTAAGGAATGTTTTTGTAATAAAGAGACTTTTTATTTCCTTTTTTTTAGTTAATGTATAAAAAACATCTTAGGCAGTCTACAAAATATGATAACCTAAAAAAGATCTAAACTGTTACATATGATGTTTCTGTTCAGGTGGCCCAAGGATCTGTCCAATAGGAATTTGTTTTGCTTAGCAAGAACAAAAATTAGAGGGAACATTGCTTCCAGATAGTACTGGAAAATCAAATAAGAGATGAAGGCCATGTGATGGCAGGGACAACAAATAACCAGCATGAGAAACTAATAACATCTACAGAGATTCCAAGATTTCTGTCCATACGAAGCAAACCAAAGAAAGAGAGGGAGAAGGAGGGGGAGAGAGAGCGATGAGGGCGGGATGAGGGTCTTAGCTGAAATAGATGGTAGAAAGAAAAAGTCAAAAAACAAGTTGAGCAGGAAATGTCTGTTTAGTTGAAAGATTACAAGCTGGTGTGGAGTCATTTCCTGTTTTGGATCTGGCACTTTTTGAAAGAACAGACGAGCCTGACCAAATGGGATGGATTTATAATTCAGCTGTCTGATCTCCATCAATTCACACACTGCTATTAATAGCGCGTGTCTATTTTCAGAATGATCATAGAAGCATGACTAAAATGAAAACTTGTTAACCAGCACCACCACCTCATTTTATTACCAAAGTCTAGTGGTTATAAGGAAACAGCTCAACATTAGGAAATATACCTGCCTGAATATATCTTTAGAAAGTTATCTAATCTACAACAAGGAGGCCTCTTCAGACTTCAAAGGGAGCCTTAAAATAATACAAAAATAAATATTAAAATAAGCTATTAAAAAAAAAAAAAATCACAAGTCTTGGAAAACCTGAATATGATGTAGCCTCATTTTAAAAGTGATTTCTAGATCTGGAAAAGTCATGGAAATTAAGAAAATCTTATAACTCTATGGGAATTTTTATATATACAATTTAATAGTTATGACAAGCTCTAAAATATTTTATTGGGTAGAAATTGTAAGTAAAAAATAAAAAAATTTTTTGTAAAAAAAATTACATCCATATTCAGAAAATAATGAATGACTGGAAGAGTCATGTAAATTATATTAAAATTATATCATGTTAATGTATTATTATCATTATATCCCTGAAAAACACAGCTCCTAAAACTTCTGCAATTATTTTTAATTTAATTATTTTAATTTAAATTTAAATTTTAATTAAATATTTTAATAATATAATATTTGATAATAATAATAATAATAATAATAATAATATTTTAATAATATTTTAGTTTTCTTAAATTACAGAAACTACAGTACTAATAGATTAAATGAAAACAAAACTAGGGCTAATTTTATGAGTTAAATTAAATTAAATTTTTTAATATTTTTTTGTGGACAATGGAGTCAAAAAAAAAAAGGCTGTGAAACACTGATCTACAATTATCAGTCATTATCACAAAATATGGTGATCACTCAGGTCATATATCACCCTAAAGAGGTTTATTGCGATAATGTCTGGCTTATTTCACCTTCTTATTACATGGATACATTAAAAACGAGATCAGAATGGACATGTAATATTGATTTGAACTTAGATTTTAAGACCGCAGAGCAATATAAAAAAACAAAACTAGCACGAGTTGCCGGGGACAATGGTCAATAAAATTGTCTACAACAATATTTGACTGAAGACTGCTGCAAACAACCTAATATTCTAGAATTGTCTACTATGTTTTGATTAAAAAGGTCTAATAATGCAAACACAGTCTCAGTTTTAGCTGTGAATCTGTTCACAGGTTCAGATCTCATCAGAGGTTTTGTTATTTTTGGACTCCAATGATAGAATGGATGTCAAGTCTACTTGGAGAAAGTTAAAAGGAATCAAACTGTGCACTCCAGTATGTAAACTCCCTAAAAACATGCCAAACACCCCTTTTCTCATTAAAAACAGATTGTTCATTTGCAACACACAATGATTAATTACATTAGCCCCAGTGGTGTAGTCTTTTAGCAGTCTTTTTATTGGGTAGTTACCTCCTCTTGAGTGTCTTCACTAACCAACATATTTCTTACATCGTGTTCTCGCAAACACATACCGTCAGTCGATGATGGGTGGGAAAAGGTAGAATGATAGAAGTATTAATGCACCGATTACAACAAAGAATCGTGGCCAGCACAGTTCAAGGGGAATCGTGGACACACAGTTAAATGGGAAGCTAACTTGACAGTAGATTATGCACTTTCGAAGCAAAAAAACAAGTGGGTATACGCAAATATTGATCCTTAGAAGTCTTAATACGCAAACAGCCCTGGGCAAAAAGTAGACTAAGTATACGGCGTATACGTGCCTATGGCCCCCGACTACACCACTGATTAGCACACAAATAGGCCCTCTCTAACGTCATGTTAAACGTAATTTAAACATCACATCAGCAAATGTTGATTTGCCAGAGCAGTCTTGACTGGAACACGGTGTCCATTCACATCTTTTACATAGTTCATGGGAAATATTCATCTCAGACTTGAAATACTATCAAAAAGTGTGCAAATACGAGTCCTAATACCAGTTTGACACATGGCCACTTTGACAAAAATGTAGTATCAAAACAGTCAAGCATGTTGATAGATTTAATAGAGACAACACAAAAGTCTCTGTCAATAATCCACGTAACAGCAGCCACATATGAGAGCAACACGGTCCATTCCCTTTCACAAACAGCATAGTTGTTTAATTCCATAAACACAGCAGAACTCATGCTCTCCGCTCCATTTTGGACCTGCAATTTGTAAACGGTGCAGACGGAGTTACATACTCTGCTTTAAATGGGTAGAGACTTGGGGAAGAATGATGGGGAAAGCATTGACTTAACATAAATAAGCACTACTAAGCAACGTCAAGCATGCCGCGAATCCACCAATCACAGAACAGATGCGGAATGCTAATTAGGGGAAAACATTTGCAGAAAACCCCATACACAAAGTGTAAACAATGTTCCAATATTCCCGGCAACATAGGTGTGTTTTTCTTATGAACTTTGCATTATGTAAGATATTTGCATTTATAGACAGGATGAAATGAAGGTTAATTCACACTATTTTCTTATGCATTCATGCATATTTTTAATTTGTTTTAGGGTCAATGACGTGACGCCTAAATTTTCTGTCCAGTTGCATTTTTTTCCGTTAAAATTTGGTTTAAATGCATAAAAAGATACCATGTAGTACCTCTCCCGTGCATGTACTCACTTTAACTTATAAAAAAAAAAACATTAGTTATTTGTAATTTTCTGTTATTAAAAATGTCAAAATATCATGTGGTGCGACCGTCCGGCCATAACTTCTGTTTTGGAAATGTCTTTGAAATTACTCTAAATTTATTCAAATTCATTTTCTGCACTAATTGGCATGATTTTCAACATGTTTTGTAATCCTGTACAAAATTGCAAAGCATTTGTATTTATATTTCCATCATAATATACAAACAAACTTTGTCCGATCATGTCCATTTTATGAAATATCATGTGGTGCGACCATCAAAAAACGACCACTTTAGGACTTTAATGTTGAAATCCATTCAAAGACAGGAAGTTGCATCATATACCAATTTGCGAAGGACCCATGGAAGCAGTGAGCAGGTTTGTAACTCTGTCTTAAATTTGGAAAAAAATAACCTTTTTAACGGCTGGTATGTAGTTCCCACATTTGGATATCATGTGGTATGACCTCAAAAAAAACAATGAATATTGAGTTATTTCTGCAAATATATACTTTTATTACAAATTTCATAGTGACCTTTTGTGGGAAGCTAGCTTGTTTTGTTTAGGTGGCCAATTCTGTGCCTGTAAATTTTGACTGAATTTGAAAATATCATGTGGTGCGACCAAATATCGTGTGGTAAGTGTTAAACTACATTTAAGAAGGCAACTCTGAAGTTATAGAACAAAAATATAAGGTCATTCTTTACAGAATCTCAAACGAACTGCAAATACTTTGTTTCTAAACACTTTAATTACTGAGAACTTGTTAAGCATGTTAGGGAAATTAATTTTAAGATAAATCACGGTCGCACCATAAGACATTTAAGGCTATGGCCAATTCATCTAGATAAAAAAAACAAAACACTAAAATCACTTAATTTAAAATTTTAATATGAATTTATGTGTACACAACATTCTTAATGTTTGAACAATTGCAATAGATATTATTATTTTTTGTATTTTAAAATTGGCCTGTTGAAAATCCTTATACATCATTGACCTTTTAATCAAAATATGATGAACTGGTCCTTCTGGTGAAAATTACACTTCTTTCTGGTGATGTTTGCAGGACTTCTCCAATCATTTAGTCTGCTTAAAGGGATAGTTCACCCCAAAATGAAAATTCTATCATTTACTCACCCTCAAGTTGTTTCAAACCTGTATACATTTTTTTTGTTCTGCTGTACACAAAGGAAGATATTTGGAAGAATATTTGTAACCAAGCAGATCTCGCCCCCCATTGACTGCTATAGTAGGAAATTAAAATACTATGGTAGTCAATGGGGGGCGAGATCTGCTTGGTTACAAACGTTCTTCCAAATATTTACAGCAGAACAAAGAAATGTATACAGGTTTGGAACAACTTGAGGGTGAGTAATTGATGACAGAATTTTCATTTTTGGGTGAACTATCCCCTTTAAACCCCGCTTTCTGAAAGCTTATGTTTTTCTGCCTTCTCATAGCTCTTGTTATGAGTGACTTAAAGATGAGGGGGAAAAAAATGTGAAAAACCCATATCCTGTTGCTGTTAAAGCAGACTAACAAACCTTGTAAACCAAAAGAGTCTGTGACAAATCGCTGAATGTCAGAGCTGTGAGGAAAATCAGTGACCTCCTCAGTTCCACTGAATAAACACACTGTCGCTATCATACTTTTCTATTCTCAAACCTGTCAAAAAAAAGCTTGTTCGGCTGAAAATTCCTTGAAAAAAAATGACTATTTTTAAAATGCTCCATGCACCCCACACATGCTCTCGCTATGACCTCCTTCTGTTGAACTGAGGACGTCCCAGTTCCCACATCTCATTCCAGATCTGACCGGTTGCTTATTGTGTCCGTCCCCACGTCCCAAAGGCCCCAAACAAAAACAGGCCTGGGGCTCCAAGTCAAACAGGCACAAACAACAGCACATCAAAGCGCATCCTAAGAAAAATCTCACAATTAATGCATCATGCTTACACAGAGACCTAGTCAAACAGGCTGATTCTCAGTAGGACTGGGTGATTTATTGAATATTCAGGATAACTTCGCTGGAAATATGAAATATTTTCAGATATTATGTTTCCAAAGAACAGCGTTGTCAGACTAGTTCCCCAATTCTTCCTTGTCTCAAGTATGAAAGCATTAAGAAAGATTAAGTATTAGTGCTTCTGAGTTAAACATAAAGGTGAATTATATAATGTATGCATCACTAGCATCATCAAGTGGAATTGCAAAAATAATAATTTAATACCATCTTCCAATGGATGGACCAAAATTACATCATTGGTTGTAATAGCTGACTAATGAAAATGATTGAATATTATTCTTCAAGTGAGGAAGAAAAAAAAGTGGTGAAAACATTTGAACTACATTTAGAATGTATTTTACTTCTTGCAATAAACATTTTAAATCTACTTAGCAATAACACTTGTTTGGTTGAAATGATGGTTCCAGAGCTAATGCCTTGAAATATATTTCATTAAACATGGTCAAAAAGGCTGAAAAATACTGAGATATTATTGTTTTTAGCCATTTCACCCAGGCATAATTCTCAGCTATTTTAACCTTTAAGAGGAGCTTAATCCGGTTTTACAGACATAGAGCTAAAACAATATGCTAGTGAGGAAAAAACAACTGATTTTAAGAAAGAATGGCCAGTGACCTGAAAGTAATGTTATCTTGCAACCATGCAGTGATGTCAAGAGCTTCAAAGCAGAACAAGATCAGCCTTACCCAGCAATCTGCTCTTTTTGAACCACACCTGCAATGTTTTCTTCCCAAAATAGAAACACAATATCCAGTCTGCGGCAGTGCCTTGGTGAATTGCCACCCTCAATGACCTTTGGTGTTGGCTCTAAACACAAGCCCAATGCCTAGTATGTGAAATAACATGGCATTCTGACGAAGTCCTCCATTGTGATATTGTTTCAGAGACCACAGCATCTATGAAAAGAAAAGGTTATTCTGTAACCCTTCCATAAGTCCCTTGGGGGTGAAAAGTGCTGCTGTTGACAAAATCTTTAGGGCCAAATATAACGCCCTGTGGTACACCTAAAACAAAACAATCCTGTATTGTTCCAGCTCAGCGTTTCTAAACTGATAATGCTCTATATCTCTGCGAAGATCAATGTCCACATGCAGTGAACCATCAGATTTCTCTCTGAGGAATGCCAACATGAACAATGGGGAGCTAACAGCCACAATTTGAGTTATGCGGAAACTGTAAAAAAAAAAAAAAAAAAAAAAAAAAAAAAAGTTAAAAGAAAAAGATTTGCGATTGTTTAAAATAATGCATCAGTACGTCAGGATCCTATATAAATATTTGTATTTATTTTTGCATTCATTTATATTATTTTCGACAATAAATGGTGGGTCACCTTCAGTGCATCGCAGTCGCTTCTATGAGATGCGGTACTGGACAAAAGTGAAGCGAACCGAGTGAGAAAGATTGAAAAGGATACCACTCTCTCTCTCCTACGCAGTTGGCGCAGTGTTAATCGCAATCCAATTATGTCACTGTGAAATATCGCAAAATACTAAATTGTGACATGATGTGTATGAGGTAGTTGCTGATCCCCAGTCTTAATTTCTAGTATTAGAACATTGCGTTGCATAGAGGATGTTTTAGTAATTGCATAGACTATGTTTTGGGTCTTTCACGTGCAGTGTAAATACCACAACATCCTAATATGGGCACCAAAATGAATGTCACTTATGCACTGCAGACAGGAAATACATGAAACAGACCTTAATCTTAAAACTGCCTCAAAACTTTTAGCTTCAAAAGAGATCAAAGACGAAGAAAGCAGAATTATTCCAGAATGTCTCTTTGTTATTCAACCAGAAGAGTGTTCACCGGAGGACTAAAGTCTAAACATCAATCTCTTCTGAGAATGTGACGTTCCTTTGTTTTGAACATGTGACATGTGCTTATAGTAATGGCACTTTGGGTAATTCTCCCTCTCTGCTTACACTTGAGTCTTTTTCCACTTGTCTTCTGACAGCGAGTGAAAAGACGGACTGTGACAATAAATTCAGATGCTATCAAACTCCGTGTGTCCACAAGAGCCAGAGCAGCTGGAAGTTTCACTTTCTTAATCAGTACGTTTGTCTTGTTTTCCAGAAAAATATTTAAACATCTTTAAAACAAGGAAATTATGAATATTTTTCTTTGCCATTCTCCTTTATTGATGCACACACTTTCATCACAGTGTGCTCTTACAGTGCTACTCAGGGCCTAAAATGAACACTTGCCAAATGTGAGTAAAAATCAGCATTGGGGAGTATATGAAACGGCATCAATCGCCAGTTGGCCGGTAACATTTTTATGAATCCTAACAATGCAATATTGTGAGATTATGAACGTAAACAAATGTGAATGACGCTCAGGTCAGCGCTACATCATCACGAAAGTTTAAGCCTTGCCAATTTAAATATTCAAGCGCAAGAAGACGCAAAATGGAACTCAATTCCTCGCCTGCGCGCTTTGTGGAATGTTTTATGTGTGCACACATCCGAAGCGTGCTCAGACAGCACGCAAATACTGATTTGAGCTCTTTCACGTCTTCCTGCGATTGAACGCACAAATTCACAAAAGAAATGTTGTCAAAAAGTGCCCGTTTCGGTGAGTATCCTAGTAAACGGTTATGGCTTAAGCGAATGGAAACAGTAGAGAAAGACAACGCATGTGTATCAGTATATTGGATCCATGCATTCAGTCTTAAAGTGACAGCAGTCTAATATTTCTGCTGCTGTCTGTTTTTAAAGTTAAATCAAACAAGAAAAAGGACAACGAAAAAAAAATCTGAATAACTTTTGTAACTTTAATAAGGATTAATCTATGTTTAAGTGAAGACTAGTGACGACTATGCAGTGTTATTTTACATTTGATCACTTTATTCAATGTCTCTACCTGGAAACTACTTTTACTTGTCTTTAATGTTTTATATTTATATTAGTAGGGCTAGGACAATAAATCGATGCATCACGAATCGAGAAATGATTCTGGATCGATTTATTCTCTCTCCAATCGATTCTGAGCTTAGTTTTTAACAGCAGAGTGCTGCATGCTTTAGAAACAGCCATACGCTGCTCGTTTCCAATTCCTTACACCACTTGAACCTTCTATAAATTAATCATTCATAAAGTTCGAAAAGGTTGAAGTGGTGTTTGTAGTGGGCTGTTTACATTAATCTTGCGTCATAAAAGCATTCTGAGGGGCAAGTACATTCTCAGACTCAGCCGAACACATGAGCGCTCTTCAGCACTCTTCTACTTGAGCATTTGAGTGCGCGGTTAAAAGGTAGCCCAGAGCACCATTCTGCTGTTAAAAACTAAGCTCAGAATCGTTTCGAGAGAGAATCGCGATGCATTCGGAAAATCTCAGAATTGAGTGATGCATCGATTTATTGTCCCAGCCCTAGTTAGGCTAGTAGTTTTAAAGTAGTAGGTAAATTTTCTTAAGTCACCGGCCATTGGTAGGTGTGGTTAGGTAGGTGTGTAAGTTAGTTGTAGGCTCTGGTGCTTGTGAACAAGAGCAAAATCATAGCAAGCAGTTATCTCATGTGTTATTGCAGCAATCCTCAAATGTTTTTGCTTCAAGATCCATTATACTTTCAACATCAAATGGAAACCCAACAAATTACCGTAACTGTTTATGATACGCAGGTAAACAAAATGAAAAGTTTACAAACATTTATTTTACCTTGCGCAATTTTGAACATGTTCTTGGACAAGGTCAGGCACCTACCTAATTTGTCTAGTTTCTAACAAGCAACATATGAATTAGCACTAAAAGTTTGATGTCAACATCAAAAAAAGCTGATTTTAAGATTGTTTTCATAACTATTCCCTATAAATCAGTGCAGAAAATACAAGTACACTGATTCCACCTGGACCTGCTCATTTTCCTTGTTAGTTTAACGATTAATGTTTCTAATAGCAAGAGGCAGATAAAAACCCTGTCTTTCTGCACACACTGATTAATGGTTTTTTAATCCAAGTGTCTGCTTTATGGCACACTTTGTATTCTAGACACTGTTTCCTGAAGCTTGCAAGAGAGCAAGGGTAAAATGAGAGAGAGAACAGGGTGCCAAGGTAACACACAAGGTCAAACAAACCATTTGATGGATCTTAATACTTTATAAGTGGCAAAAGCAACAGGACATTCTGTCTCAGCTACTCTACCACCCAAGAAGTGAGACGGGGAGGTGTGGGACGTGATCAGCGTTTGGAGGGCTGATGATGTAACTTAACAGAATCAACACAGTGCATGTAATGCGGTGAAGTTAGTTAGATTCTCTTAGACCTAAACAGCATACCTAAAGTTGTGTGAACCACTGTCTGCATGCCACATGTGGCAAAAATGAAGCAAAACAACATTGTTTCTTAACAGTTACCTGGTACCTTAAGAACTTTCTATTCATTCTCTCGAGAATCATGAAAAAACATATGGCTTCTGTTTCACTGTTTCCACATATGGCACTGTTTCAACTGTTTTGAACATTGAAATGTTTCTTGAGCAGCAAATCGGCATATTAAAATGATTTCTGAAAGATCACGTGACACTAAAGACTGAAGTAATGCTGAATATTCACACAGGAATAAATTACATTTTAAAATGAAAACAGTTATTTTAAAAATGTAATAATATTGCACAATATTACTGTTTTTACTGTATCTTGATCAAATAAATGCAGCTTTAATAACTGGTAAGCATGAGAGACTTCTTTCAAAAATCTTACCGACCCCAAACTTCTGAACGGTAGTGTATATACTTAAAGGGATAATTCACCAAAAATGAAAACTGTGTCATCATTCACTCAACCTCAAGTTGTTCCAAACCTGTATGAGTTTCTTTCTTCTGTTGAACACAAAAGAAGATATTTTGAAGAATGTTGGTAACCAGACAGTTGACAGTAGTCATTGACTTCCATAGTAGGAAAAAAAATACTATGGAAGTCAATGGCTGCGTCAACTTTCTGGTTACCAACATTCTTTGAAATATCTTCTTTTGTGTTCAACAGAAGAAAGAAACTCATACAGGTTTGGAACAACTTGAGGTTGAGTGAATGATGACACAGTTTTCATTTTTGGGTGAACTATCCCTTTGTTATATGAACAACCAGTCACTAACTACACTGATTTAAGTGTCATGAGCTTTAAGTACACATAATATCATAATAGTTCTTGGATAATTTTAGGTCGGACATGATGCAAGTAATGACTTGGACTGCAAGACAAGTCAAGAACTTTTTGCTGACTCAGTGAGTCATTAGAGTGAGTGGTTTTTGAGTGATTCATTAAAAAGAATCAGCTCATAAGAGTCAATCGTTTATGAGAAGGACTTCATACTGTGAGGAAATCCCAAAAGAAAGACGAAAAAAACTCGCAACTCAAAATAGTGGTCAAGGAAGCAGTCATGAAATGACATTGTTCCAGAATTTAAAAATAAATAAATAAAAGAACTGGATCTCAGTTCCAAATCCTAATTGTTTCCTTATTTAAGAGTTGCATCAGATCTAAAACATTAAAATCGTCCAAAATAAAGACAACGAGAGGCAGAATAGAACAGCAGCATACAAAAAAAACTGATTATACAAACATAGGCCTCATCATCAGCTGCCTGTTTGTTAAAGCTCCAGCCACAGAGACACACCATGTACCAGCATTATGATAAAACCGTTTAATCATTAGCCTGAACAAGGTCAGCGGTTCCCAGGGTTTCAATTTGCGCAGTGTGAAACAAACATATGGAGCGCCGAGGGTGTTACCGTTAGCATGGTAGCTTACCAGACACTGGGATTCGGTCAGGAACAGGTGAGGCTCTGATTTCATACCTGTTACCAGAAATATCTAACTCTCAGCATAAGTGAATAATAATAATAATAATAATCTCTTATTTTTTCATACCATTACAAACGCACGCACACACACTCTTTGTGATGAATAGCACTGACATTGGACCCAGAGGAGGGCTGGCTGCAATCCCAGGAACTAGGCCTCGGCTAAGGATCTGATTATGGAAGAAATATGGAAAGCAATAGAAAGGAGTTGATGAGAAAAACCAATGCAAGATCCATCAGACCACCACGCTTCCTCAGAACAGTACTGTAAACATCTCAGCACATAGTCCTGATGGATTATGAGTGCACTGCTTTTCATTCCAACTACCCTTAGATGCCCTGCTTAATTCAGAACGTGGAATTGCCTACAGCATTGCCAGAAGTACAAGTAGTGAATATTTAATGACAGCACTTTCACATGAATTTCAAGAGGAGGGGGGGGGGGTACAAATGCCAAATAGTTTAAAATGTCATTATAAAACTCTAAATTATGATTAGATGAGTCATTTTTAAAGTCACTGGAAAATGTAGATAAACTCACACCTGTGAACGCTGTTCTATATTAACATTCAAAGTTGTTTGATGATGGTAAATGGTCTGCAGTTAGGCTAATAAACTATATTACATGACATTTTTATTATTAATAAACGTAACTATTTATTTAACATTGGTGTTTCTTAATCACATTAATAGAAATGTTTACACAAATGACAATTCTGTCATTTCTGTCCAAACACTCCATTGGCTTTCATTGTATGGGAAAAACAACAACAAAAAAATAGATCTTTTTCAAAACACATTTTGTGTTCAACAGAAGAAGGAAAGTCGTACAGGTTTTGAATGACATGAGGTTGAGTAAATGACTGAATTTTAATTTTTGGGTGAACTATCCTTTTAATGTAATCACATTTTATTAAAGTAATAAGCCAGTCAAATCTGTGCATTATAGTCTGATTTTCCCACAGTAAAAAGGGGATGTAACATACTCTGTTTTGCTTTAGCAAGCACCAGCCTTAGGCCTAAAAGCTTTTGAGACCAGGTAAACTAGTTCTCATTTTCCAAAAATGTCTCACCTGTCAGGCTCACTGCCATCTGTATAAATGTATAAAACTGGAGTGATGAGGCTTTGAGGTCATATATGGTACTACTAAAAGTTGACAACAATAACATTTGGCAAATACACTAAAGTTTAAAAGTATGGGGTTGGTAAGATTCTTTTATGTTTTTGAAAGAAGTCTCTTATCCCCACCAAGACTGCATTTAATAAAAAATACATAATATTGTGAAATATTTTTACAATTTAAAATGAGTCTTTTCTATTTTAAAGCTACAATATGTAAGATTTTTGCAGTAAAATATCCAAAAACCACTAGGCCAGTGTTATATATTTTGTTCAGTTGAGTACTTACAATATTCCAAATGTTTCCAACTATTTGTAAATCGTGAGAAAATCGTGATTTTAACCAAGGATACGGGACGTGTTCGGGAGTCGCCTGCCAATGGCGTCTACCATATCTGCGTTACCCTCACTACGTTACCCTCACTTTCCGGTTTTATTTTGTAGAAACCATGGAAACACCAAAGACGCTTTAATATATCCGCTTGTTAAGTCGTGACGTAAGGAATGCCGTTTCTGGGTCCAAGCCTCGACTCGTTTCATTTGAGAATGGCATCTCCACGGCCGTTTATGAGCACTATTTATTCATATTAAACATTTAACATTTTTAAGTTAAACATTTAAAATACATACAGTCTACACAACAGTCTCCGTGCTCACAGCGTCACAGACATTAATATTTTAACGATTTATAAAAGATGAATCACTGTCTGGCCATCTGGGATTTTGGTATGGAGATAAAGGTTATGATTATAATTTTTTGGAAGTATTACACCACATCGTGTGTGTGTATATTAGTACCATTTGTTGTTTTCTTGTGGTATGAGATAGAGCGTTTGGACCCGGAAGCGCTGCAGCGTGACATCAGACTTGACTTAACCGAATTACATGTTTTATTAGACAAGGGAACAACTGTTTGGTTACATTTATAGACAGAAAACGAATTAGTTATAAAGCTCAACACATTTAGTCTTATTGTTTAAATCTAGTTTTCTTGATTTTCCGAGAGTACCATGCTTTTACCATGCCTCAGAGAAAAACTATTTTGTCAAGTAGCTAATACAGCATTTTCTCCATCATACAATACGTTTTAAAATTAATTCCATGCCATTTATCAACACAAGCCATCCAGCATTTATTAATGATATTCTAAAATCGATCTAGCTTACTGAAGTGTGCAACAAGTGTCTCACAGCAGCCGCCGAGCAAACGCACAGAGAGTAACGTAATAACATTTTCAACACAGTCAAATGTATCTAATATGATAAACAGCGCGGTGTTACCTCATACGCTTGACCGGAAGAAGCGCAAGCGGTGACTGCGGCATAATAAAAGTTCCGCTGCTCGTGTGGCGTGTGTCGCGTTCGTCTCTCATTAGCAATCTCTCCAGCGGCCTCGTTCAGCTCCCACAGCACTCTCCCTGCTCTGTTTCATACTACAGTAATGTTAATAATCTCATCCATGAATATGATTTCTGCTTGAGTCCCGTCTCAATTCTTTTCCACTGGCTGTGAGATGAAGACGACATTTCCCAAGATTCCGCGCTCAAACTCAGCGTCATCAAGCTATGCCTGTTTTGAATAGGCGACCTCTAGTGGCGAAAAATTTACATATTGTAGCTTTAATATATTTTAAAATGTAATTTATTCCTGTGATGGCAAAGCTGAATTTTCAGCATCATTACTCCAGCATTATAGATGTCTTCTGTCACTTTTGACAAATGTAGTGCACCCTTGCTGAATAAAAGCACACAATTTACTGAGTCTGACCCCAAAATTTTGAATGGTAGCATATATCAAAAAAAATATTGATTCAATACTGCCACACTCAATGGCTGTATTCATTTTTTAGCTCTCTAGAATAAGAATATCTCTCCCTCTGCATCTGACTAGCAATAGCAAGTAGAAAAATCATAGTTCATGACCTATTGGCCATTTAAAAAAAACCTTCCAAATGTCCTGCCCCAACTTTTTCTTTTAGGAAGAAATATCAAAAAAAGAAAAGAAAACTGTGCTTGTTGTCACCATATTATTTCGTGGGGTTTATAAAGTATTTACTAAACCCTCATCTTACAGTTATTGAGAAAGTAAAGACTGCACAACACAACAGTGTCATTTCCCTCAAGTCTCTTTGAAGCCTTTCTCTTGAGGTTTCAATAAGCCGTGTCTGTTTCAGGCCCCTAGCTGAATTCATTTCCTGTGGACAAAGCCCCTGATAGCCATTCACATTAGCCACACAGGACCTTTTCTGGCTTGTTTTTATGCACAGGGCAGAAAAACAACCAAACTTCTCCTGCATTAAACAGTTTATAAGATGCTTCTCTTCTGAGAATGAGGCACATGACTGCTAAAATGCATCAGAAAACATCCTAACCTGTTTCGTTCTCTGTCTTGCTTTAGTGTTACAGACTTCCTTCTTCAGGTAACAATAACACAGCATCAACAGTCGCATATAGCAACTGTTTTGCATGTCTAATTTGGAAACATTGTAGTTGATGGCTTATAAAATTGTACCTTGGATCTGAAACAGCAGGCATTATGCCAAACTAATCAAGATGGCATCTAGACCAGGGAAGAAAACGTAATACGCAGTCGCAGTGACTTTTCAGTAGCATCAATAGAAATGGTTCTCTTTAATATAATCTAACTTCCTATTGTAAATACCTGTACTTTGCTAAGGAAACAGAGCCACACCTTTTGTTTAGTTAGCGTGACACATTTTGCACGAAAAGCAACTCGAGACCTGTTAACACAAAAACTCGGCTTACTTTTCCAACCTCTACTGCTGACTTCTCTTGTTAAACAGATAGCTCACCTAAATGGAAATTCTACAGATTGCAATGCAGCAAGTTTGAATATCACAACCACAAATGAGATTTGAGAGCTCTTACCATCAAGAACAGCTTAAATTTCTACCACAAAGCCATCTACAGGGGTGAATAACTGATTTTAGGTGAACTTTTCCTTTAAGAACATGTTTACATGGTCTCTCCCTGTGGCAGGAATGCAGTAGATCATGCGACAACACACGGATTCACCCGTGTTATCTCTGCAAATACACACCAGCTCTTTCATTTGCTCAAACACACTCTTTCACACACATATGTCAGCTGTGTTTACACCTGACCAATGTTATCTGAAGACACCCAGAGGATAGTACTCCGCAGCCCTGCCTTTTATGTTTGCATAGAAAACAGCTGCCCTACTTGCAATAAAACTGGAAAAGTCACGAACATGAGAGAGTGGAATGAACTTAAGGAGACTTGAGTCACTAGACTAAACTAGGAACACTGACAATGATTAAGAGCACTAAAGCTTCAGATCAGTCTAAACCAGTGCTGTCAGTGAAGCACTAGTGGTTCTTAAAGACTCCAAGTAGTCTGCGAGATGATTGGCAATTAAAAAAAATAATAATAAAGGAACACTACTGTTCAAAAATGTAAGGTTAGTAGGATTTTTTTAAAGGGAACCTTTAATGCCCCTTTTACAAGATGTAATATAAGTCTCTGGTGTCCCCAGAATGTGTCTGTGAAGTTTCAGCTCAAAATACCCCACAGATCATTTATTATAACTTGTCAAATTTGCCCCTATTTGGGTGTGAGCAAAAACATGTCGTTTTTGTGTGTGTCCCTTTAAATGCAAATGAGCTGCTGCTCCCGGCCCCCTTTCCAGAAGAGGGTGGAGCTTTAACAGCTCGCGCTTCAGTTGCTCAACAACAACAAAACTGGAGAATCTCACGCAGCCAAAATGACGATTGTCAGTAACGGTGTTCAGCCTTACATTGTTCAAACCGGAGTCAGACACTGATGGAGAGACTCAGGAAGAAGTTACAACTTTTAGAATGAAACTGAACGTTTCTGAATGGTTAGTGGATAAATTTATGTAGTTGCTGTGGAGTTGATTCAACTCATCGACTAGCATGTGTTGTCATGTTAATCTTTTGTGCAAATCCAGCGTTGAATTGACCCTCGTTTTTGAAGCAGTCCGGCATAAAATGACGGCATGGCAACAGCACTCTACTACAACAACTCTTCCTCTTCTCTAAAGCAGCCCAACATGGCCTCACCCCATTTGTTGTGTGTTCTCGGGGGCAGGGTTTATGTAAATTTTAGGGTTAGTGATGTCACTAACCTAGGAACGTTGTAGTCCCTACCAGCCATTTGTTGTAGTCCTTAAACAGCAAATTCTTTAAAAGAAAATATCTCCCTTTGCATTGAACTTTAAGCGTCATAACTTTGCAGATGTTGTTTATGCTCAAACAGCAACATTACACACTAACTAAAGTTAAAAAAGTGAAATCATAATCAACCACCCCTTTCTATCTTATGGTCACCAAGGCTGCATTTATTTGATCAAAAATACAGTAAAAATTGTAGTATTGTGAAATATTATTACAATTTAAAATAACTGCAATCTATTTTAATATTTTTTAAAATTTAATTTATTCCTGTGATGGCAAAGCTGAATTTTCATGATCCTTCAGAAACATTCTAATATGCTGATTTGATGCTCAACAAACATTTCTTATTATCAATGTTGATTAGTATTTTGTGAAAACCACGATGCATTTAATTCAGGATTCTTTGATAAATAGAAAGTTCAAAAGAACAGTAGTTATAACATTATAAATGTCTTTACTGTCACTTTTGATTAATTTAATGCATCCTTGATGAAAGTACTGACCCCACACTCTTAAAAATAAAGGTTCTCTACTGACATCAATAGCTCCATGAAGAACCTTTAACATCTATGGAACCTTTCCATTGAACAGAATAAAACCCTATGTGAATAAAACACTAAATTAAATCTGTTCATCATATAAATTGATTGTGTCTCTTCAGAAACTTTGAACTAAGCCGCTCAATACATAAGGATTAGTTTTACAATCTCTTTATGAACCTTTTGAAGTGTCAAAGTGTCAGTTGCGTAGCTGTCTATGGAGGAACAGAAAGCTCTCAGATTTCATCAAAAAGATCTTCATTTGTGTTCCAAAGATGAACGAAAGTCTTGAGGGTGAGTAATTAATGACAGAATTTTCATTTTTTGGGTGAACTATCCCTTTAAGGTGTTAAGTGGTCCACAAGTTTTGTTTTATGGTCCACCACCAGAAAAAGTTTGAGAACCACTTGTCTGAAAAGAGATAACCTTCTGTTACCAGCACAAAACATCAAATCAAACATTGTCCAGACAAACTTTTGATGATTATGTCATTTGGGATGATCAACACACCATAAACATAGGCTTACAGATGCCACTTTAGGTGAGAGCTTTGGGTGGCCCTAAATGACTTTTGATTCTTTGTTCTAATCATCTAGCTTGATTAGCAATACATCAAGAATGAAATGAGTGAGACAGGCTACTATCAACTATAAAGAGCATGTCATTATCATTCCAATAAACAACACAAAAGGATCTAATGAGGCTATAAACCTCAGTTGGCCGGTTTTCAGATACCAACAGGAGGGTGAAGCAGGTGACATGGACATGACCCATTATTATAATCATCATCATCAGTGTCAACCAAAGGAGACATTCACGAAAAAATTTTTAATGTCATGCGAACAGTCGCAAAAGTTGTCCCGAATATAGAAGCCAATTCATCACAGTGCAAAAGTTCCCTTCACTTTACTTTTCTAAAATATGAATACTAATATAATGTTTCAATCACACGCGCATGCAAAACAACTATATTAAACCAGGAATAAGCGTGCGCATGCTTAAACGCCATATTACGCATTAAACTAGCACGAGCACTTAAATGTCTGTATTTCAGTGAGCATCTGCGCGTAAAACAACCTCAAGCCAGCATGAGAGCTCGCAAGATGAAAAACAAACATTAAAGAAAGAAACAGTCCTAGAAAAAGCAGAATAACACAACTTACCATCTCTCAACAGGACGTGATGATGATCGCGCGCTGATAGTTAGAAAGTATCTGCACTGAATCATCTGCCAAAACTATTCCAAAACTTCAAGTACAATGCTTCCGCTTCCGGAAAAAAAAGAGTGAAAAGTAACAACATGGGCGAGACGGAGCCCAAAAATACGCCTGGCCTGAAACCTGCTGGAAGAAGATATGCAGTGCAGCATCCCTACCTGATCCAAAGCTTTTTCTCAATAACAGTTACACTGGACATTTTTAATGTGAAGTTTAGTAGATAGATAGACTACTCTATGGATAAATCCCACTGTAGGCTACCACAACCCAAAAACACATTTAAAAAGCATTTAAGTATTCAAATTTTAGATATTGACTAAGATCCTTCTATTATCTATTGAATCCTACAATAATATTTAAAATATAAGTAAGCTTAATATATATAAGATCATCATTTTTAGGGTACTTTCAATTGGGAGGTGGCTGTCCCGAACCCTAACCCCTAAATTTCAACTTGTGAAAATATTGAAATAATTTTTGCTTTTTAAAAAAAAAATGTTTATTTCATATTTTATTTTTAAACCATGAAACTTTATGTAAAAAAAATAAATAAATAAAAAATTGTCCTGCATTTTCATGTCACTACCAAAACAGTGTATGTTTTTGTCATTGGCTGAGACTTAACCACACCCCTACAATTTTTGATCAGGAAATATTCCTGTGTCCTTCCCTCTCATAGCCTCTCTTTCATAGATAGGTACCATCATTTTGAGTTAAATGTGTTCAAAAGTCTGAAAATGTCACTACCAAACACCTTTTTTTTCTGCAATTAAGCAAAGTTTTTTCAGTGTTATTCCATAAAATTTACTTTTAATGTGTGTACAACTGTTCAGAACTGTGTTAGGTAACCATGTGCTGATTATCATCTTTGAGCTATAGGCTCAAAAGTATCTAAAATTGTCACTACCGAAACTGTCATGACCGAAACATGTGGTGAAGATACATGTGGTGAAGATAGATAGTGAATACATCGATAAAATGTTTTTTTTTAATGTGTACAATTGTTCAAAACTGTGCTAACTAACCATGTGCTGATTAGCATCTTTAAACTAGGCTCAAAAGTATCTAAAATTGTCATGACCGAAACATGACCGAGTATTTATGTTTAAAATTGTCATGACCGAAACATGATTGAGTATTTATGTTTAAAATTGTCATGACCGAAACATGACCGATGTCATCATTGTTTTGGTAGTGACAAAAGGGAACACATAATCATTTATTTGGGGGAAATAAACAAAATTTTAGTACGGTTATGCAAATCATTAGTATTTTAAATGTGAATACAAAATATATATTTTTTTGTTTCTGATTATTTTTTAAAGTCTCAGCTGTTTGGTCATTGGTCAACTCATAAGATACCCATAAGGCTAAACAAAGTAAAAATCTCTTTATGGGCAATTAAACCTTGAATGTCCTACAGCTAACAGCAGATGTCTGTAAATATACTGATCAACTAAAGGAAGTTACATTACTGAGCAAGGCAAGGAAGTGGTTAACCCACCAATCCATCTGAGATGAAGCACCTGTGATAGACATCTAACCATGAGACCTTAAAACCACAGTTTGTCTCATTTGCTACCATACATGGTCAGTGTATGAAATCTACTGCTGAAAACGAGGCAACTGATTTACAGCAGCCCTCGAGCCGTTGGTACGAGCTATATTTGTCAATAGAATAACACTCCACACTTAATTTAAACCTGTTATTTTAAACAGACATATATTAAAACATCTGTAATGCTATTTCAGTCTATGTGAAGTTCTCCAGAAAAATTCACAAAGAATGATTAATAAAGCTGAAATTTGCTTTTGTGATGCCTGATTGTTTCAGCAAAATTGAAGTAATTGCTAATTCAATTCAATTCTATTGCCAACATTTCTCAGTGGAATCTTAATTACTGTTCTTTTGCCATAAAACAGATGGGAAGAGGTATTGTGTTCATGTTATTACCCAGTGGATGGTTATAACTTGATTTATGGACCACTGTCAGTATTTCTGAAGCAATATATCTCAGATGAGCATAACAATGGTTATCCCTTTGATATTATGAATCCTAAATGTTTCCAAAAATATGATATATGAGCAGAAACATATTGTCTGCCCCTTAAAAAAAACATAATATATCTTAATTATTTGATAAGCTGAATTTACAGTGCTGTTTAGCAGAATAGATTTCATCATAAATGCAAGATAAAACACTACTCGTGGAAAAAAAGCAACATATGCTATAAAACCGCAGAACTGTATGAGTTCACTATAATTTTTGGATTGCCCAAATAATGCTGATGAACTTTATTTATTTTTTTTGCTTGTGAAGTAAAAACACTGTAGTAGGCTGTATTTAATAGTAAAACTAGTGCTCAAGATTATTGAAGTTGGGGAGGCTGGGGCTAGTTGTCACATTGGGAAATTTTGCGGATACTTGTTTGCTGGTTTGCATGTTGGTTTCAAAAACCTTCAACCCCTCTTAAATTAAAATCATTTTTGCAAAAATCATTTTGATTTCAAATATTAGCATATTTTTTTAACAGATGATGGGTGAATAAGTGAATGCAATAAAATCAAACTGTTATTGAATGTAGATTGTAATAAAAAGGTTGAACTGTGGTCTCAGGACAATTGTATTTTATAAATATAAATAATTTTATAGGAAATTATAATATAATATAATATAAATAACATAGGCTGTCAGTATATTTCATAAACTGTTATATCAAATATTCTATTCTATTCTATTCTAACAGATGATGGGTGAATAAGTGAATGCAATAAAATCAAACTGTTATTGAAGGTAGATTGTAACAAAAAGGTTGAACTGTGGTCTCAGGACAACTGTATTTTATAAATATAAATAATTTTATAGGAAATTATAATATAATATAATATAATATAAATAACATAGGCTATCGGTATATTTCATGAACTGTACATCGAATATTCTATTCTATTCTATTCTATTCTATTCTATTCTATTCTATTCTATTCTATTCTATAATTTAACCTTACGTGTCTGGGAAAGCTGTAGACATTGTGAAAAAGAGCGTAGTTTCTCCATTGAATCAGGAGATGGCGCTCGTGACCATGATTAGACTCTTCAGAATTGTAGACCGAAGCTTCGGATCTCAAACACAGGATTCCAGTGAATTGAGGATTTAAGTGAATACCAGCATATTAAACGTAAAATGCGTTGAATATTAAGCTTTTTAAATAATATAGCTAATATATTTGCAATACATGTATATATGATAAAGCGAAAGCCAAGGCTTTAATGTTTATTTGTTTTTATAGCCTACAGTTTAATGCATAAGAAATCAATTTTAAACATAGGCTAAATGCTTCCTAAATAATACACTTTGTCAAAATCCTTTCTACTTCGTAGAACGTTTGTATAAAAACATTTTGTTAAATAAAATGTAAAATATATTTTATACACAAGCACTTTTTAATACAATTTCTAACATTAACAAGCATTATTTCATTAGACTGCTTAACAGATCGTTAGTTAAAATAGTCAGATATATTCATATGCTCTTAATGTAGGCCTACATGATCTGTTGTATTTTATTACTCTATATAATTTTAACGACTTGGTAATGTAAATTATTTACCCCTGTAACCCGTTTATTTTTATTGTTAAATGTGTCTGAATGAAAAGAGTCATCCGTTGGAAATGATGTTGACGGCCTCGAGAGGCCGCACTGGCCCCATATGCAGCAGGTGGCCTTACCTGCAACCCGAACCAGCCCTTGAACTAGACAAACCCGGAATCCACAGAGCTGCACAGATGGGTCACCAGCCAAAATGAGTGCCTCTGCATGATTTATTGCGCCAAAATACCACAGAACTAATCAGCGGACAAACTAATTAATACAAATCTGCATTTTTGCATAAGTAATTAGAGCAACGAAACTCGCATGCAGTGAGATAGGAGATAGGGATTTATTCAGTCGGGAGACCCATTCAAGCAGAGAGAGATTGGTTTGGATTCACTGCTTCTCAGGTCTGTTGGTTCAAGCAGAGGGTGTTAAAGGTCAAATAATTAATAAATATCATTGGTATGACCTCATATTGTGTTGCGATGGGAGGGAGAGGAACACCTTAATGTTAAAGAAAGCAGGAAGCGACCTACTTCTGTTCCTTTGGTATCGGCAGGCTTTTTTTAATTTTATTTTTTAGGCCTATATACAGCATAAGTAGCCTATGTTTTTCAAACACACAACGTGTGAGTAACCATTTAAGTTTCTTCGTGCGCTAAATGCATCGCTGGCGAACAAAAGTAACGGACGCTACATCGACAAAACAGTGTAATTATTTGTTGTCGATGTAGCGTCCGTTACTTTTGTTAACGCCTCACAGATTTATAAGAAAAAATGGTACTGTAAAATGACTTTGAGATAGTTGACAGTTTGCTAATTTTGCTTGGGGCGTGAGACGAACTACAATCGATTAGATTATCGACCCCCTTACAGTCATTGATTAATGCAATTATAATAAAAATATATTATTTTAGACATATTAAATGTAGCTCTTTATTTTCTCGTCTCAGTATTGAGCCAGAGAAAATCAGAGTCTTTCAAAGTAACATGACATCATAAAGAGCCTGTATATTTTTATATGCCTGTAATTTATAGACTAATATAATACCACATAAAGAGTGCCAGAGTGTGGGACGTTGAAGAAATAAGAAATGCAGAAGCGAGAACTAAAGCATGAAGTAAATGCGACACAAGTCCACTGAGTTGCTGTCAGTGGTGCTGAAATCACTCTCCTCACATCTCTTGGTTTGCATGGCAACAGGGAGATACACACATGCAGACAGACGGCTTCCTATCGGACCTTTGACCAGCACAAACTTGTCGATTTTTATGAGAAAGATTAGCAGCACTCAGAGCCCCTGAGTGTTCGTGGACACTTCACGGTTACCTGGTTATCAAATGTCTGCGGTAGGCCATTAACAGATGTCAGGAGAGATAAGCACAGATAAGCAAACAATGGAAATGAAATATTTTGCACGCATGGACAAACAGCATGGGAGGATATAGCCGAGACGCTCTCTCACACGAATAAAAATAATTGCACTAGCCTACCTCGATGAAACAACTGTGAAACCTCCAAAAATCTTTAATATGCTCTTATAATTATTTCTGGATATAGGCCTATTCGCTGGACTGATTTAAGGTGTGTTTCTGAGCTAATTAAAATGCGAAAATTAATTGCGTAGATTTAAAAACAGTGGCCCTATATCCTAAAACTGAAGTCATTATTTATTTAAGGCATGATTACTTCGTGACAAAGTTTTTGTTACTTGTCTTCCTTTGTCAGATGTCTTCCTGTTGATATTAAACAATTCCATATTATATCTAATATATATATTATATCTAATTTCTTCAGAGCACAAATGTACGCTCCACGTGCGTTTAAATGCCATTGTCTATAGTTATTCCCTCATTTATATAGTAGCCTTTTCAACTGTCTAACTTTTTTTTTTTTTTTTTTTTTAGGGGGTTGGAAGGGCGATGATATTAAATTGAATAGAAAACAGCAGATTTCGGACGTTGGATCAGGTTAGTGAGCCGTGAAACAGGCTTTTTGTCAGTGCGCGTGCGACTCGCGTGCCGACCGACCAGCGTTGAAAAGAGGGGGACTCATTACCGGGGTCTCGAGCCAGACTTTGAAATTACTGTTTAATCAATATCACGAGATATTTGTAAAAGATTAGCGACAAATCTCCCAACCACCCTAACAAATAACACATTTCTTAAAAAACATCAATATAACTTCTCCGGTAATCATAATAAAATTCGATTGTTTTATTTTAAAATAGGGTTAATTATAAAGTAAATTAATAATAAGTAGTAGCCTACAAATAATAATGATAACAACAATTTAGGCTTAAGCTTATTTATCCTATTCTTTTAGACAGGACCTATTTCCACTGATAATTAGTGACAAAAACTACTCAGTGATTACGAGCTAATTTATGGACACGCATAAAGAGTTGTCCGCATTAAGACAACGGGATGTGGCTAAAGAAAGAGTCGGTCGTGATTGAATGTGTCCCACGCTTGAAAGGGTTAATCCATCCTGCGGGTACAAACAGGTCCACGGAGTCTCTAACTGGCGACAGATGGCCACTTTCTTTCGGCCACAAAGGGACGGAATACGGAGCTCTGGCGAATACAAATGGAAGAGATCACGTGACGCTTGAGGCCGTTTTCCTGACGTAGTCGGCCATATGGCGCGTGCCGGGGGAAGGGGCGGGGCCAGATGCCAATCACGGGAGCAGGGTGGGACTGTAGAGGCAGCCACAGACAGACATCCACTCGCATCTTCCAGCATCAGCAGCACCGCTATATAACCAGAGCATCACATCGGGGCAGCCACATTAGGCTTCAATCCGCAGGACTTCCCACACCACGAGGGGCATGAAACTATCATAACAAGACATTCAACAATTCTTAGGTATGTGTCTTTATTAATACTGTCTGTATTTCACTCATTTGTGTTAACTATTTAGACTATTAGCTCAGATCATTCTTATGATGAAGATGATTTCGTTGTGGTGATATTTAATTATGAAATGCATATATTTTGTGATGCACTATGATGACATTGGAAAAAAAAAATCAACCCACATATAACTGAAAATATATTTATTTGTTTCTTCAAATTGGAGAAGAAGTGCCAACCTGCACGGATAAGTTCATTGCCTTTTCAATCACTTTGAATTGAATTACTGTTGAGGAAAACTGAAATAAAATGCTGTAACAATGTGCAATCACAGACGAAGAATTTTCCTGTATAAGGACTAATAAAATACATTCTACAGTCTAAATTTCTAAACTTATATCTGATATATGGTACAATATTTGCTGTAAAGGAAAAAGATTCAAAACTAGTTCAATCTTGTTGTTCAGTCGCGTTAAACAGGAAGGAAACACCAATTTACTTATACGAATGAACATTAAGATTAATTTACTCTCTTAGAAAATAAAGGTTCGCCAATGATTCAGAGATCCAGCAAAGAATATTGTTCTTATAAAGAGCCAGAAAGTTGTTTTTCTTAATACCCATAGAATAAAAAGACTTATATTTCTTATATGGGCTATACATAGGGAGCACAATCCTTTTTAAATTCCTTTATTCTTTATTTTAAAATGTACAACAGCAAGGGCTCTGTCTGATTGATGGTGTTACATAATAAAGCTGCATAAAGTATAAGCAGCTATGATTCATCCACAGGTGATGTGTTGTTGCATTTGGGAGATTCACAGTCTAGTGCATGTTATACTTTAAGTGTTGCGTGACTCTCTTATGAAAGACAATACGGAGAAAAACATATTTAAAGGCTTTATGTATCATTTGCAGAGTTCCAACATGACGAAGTCTTACACTGAGGAAACCATGATGCTGGAGTCTCAAACCAGCACAAACTGGACCGACAGCGGCTCCCAAGACGAGCGAGACGTGGACAAGACCGACGAGCCCATGCACAAGGATATGGAGGACGACGATGTGGGACTCAACCGACTCGAAGATGAGGACGACGAGGAAGAAGAGGAGGAGGAAGAAGACGGCGACGACACCAAGCCGAAAAGACGAGGACCGAAGAAGAAGAAGATGACAAAGGCACGTCTGCAAAGGTTCAAAATGAGGCGCATGAAGGCGAACGCCCGGGAGAGGAACCGCATGCACGGTCTCAACGATGCGCTCGAGAGCCTGCGCAAAGTTGTGCCGTGCTACTCCAAAACGCAGAAGCTCTCCAAGATCGAAACGCTCCGACTGGCCAAAAACTACATTTGGGCTCTTTCGGAAATCCTGAGGTCGGGCAAAAGCCCGGATTTGATGTCTTTTGTGCAGGCCTTGTGCAAGGGCTTGTCCCAGCCGACGACCAATTTGGTCGCAGGATGCCTCCAGCTGAACCCCAGAACTTTTCTGCCCGAGCAGAGCCAGGAGATGCCCCCTCATATGCAAACAGCAAGTGCTTCCTTTTCCGCTCTTCCCTACTCGTACCAGACGCCCGGTCTTCCCAGCCCTCCGTACGGTACAATGGACAGCTCTCACATCTTTCACGTCAAGCCGCACGCGTACGGGAGCGCGCTGGAGCCGTTCTTTGACACCGCGCTCACAGACTGCACCAGTCCCTCGTTTGACGGACCCCTTAGCCCACCGTTGAGCGTCAATGGGAACTTTTCCTTCAAACACGAGGCTTCTTCGGAATTCGAGAAGAACTACGCCTTTACCATGCACTATCAGGCGGCGGGCTTGGCCGGCGCGCAGGGACACGCGTCGCTTTACGCGGGCTCTACGCAGCGCTGTGATATACCGATGGAGAACATTATGTCGTACGACGGGCACTCTCATCACGAGCGGGTCATGAACGCTCAGCTGAACGCGATATTTCACGACTCGTGATTCTATTGGACATTTGTGAGACTGCTCGACATGGTATTCTCTTACGGCTGATGCAAAAAGAGCAACAACATTATATGCTTAATCTTATGTACGTATTTATTGTTGTTACTGCCTTTAGGAGAAAAGAGAATTCGTTGATTCTCGTTCACCTTATGTATTGTATTCTATAGCGCTTCTACGTTGCGGTCACACACAGGTGGGAACAGGCGTGACCTTCTTCAGAATGTGTTAATTATCCATGCTACAAAATCACAAGCAATAATTTGGAAACTATGCAATTTTTAAACCAATACTGGGCCAATTATAGAAATGAATAGAGATTGATATATTTTTCAACCTATTACATTTTACTACTTATCTATCCCATACTGAATTATTTTGTTGTGATTTTGTATAGAATTGTTAATTTTTATAAAGTCAAACCTTGCATCATTCCATGCAACCCCCATGTTAATGTTTTATAAAACTGATTTATCTCCTGTGTTTATATAAAACAGTACTCATTCTAGTAATAACCAGCAGGCAAGTGCTTCAAAATCTGTAATGTTGCCTTAGCAATGAATTACTGTAAAATCATGCAGAGTTGCACAATTCCCATCCTCTGAATCCCGTCTAATCCTATATGTTCAATCAGTGATCCTTTGTGGAATTTCGAATTGCTTGAGTGATGGGGGAAAAAAATTCGGTGTTAGAGTCTCAGTGTTGTACATAAAAGCTTGACTATCACCTTTTAAACTCACCCTGTGTAAAAGCTGATCGAGAGGCCTGTCTTTCTAAGATGGAAAATAAATAATGGACTGAATTAGTCTGCTCAAACTATTCGGGTATTTTCGACTGAAATTTGTATATTGCTTGTGACGAAAGAACAAACAACGAAGATGCAACCAAAACAGAGGTTGATTTAAAAGTGATTCTAGTCTTGAGACTGTTGTATGTGTGTATCGGTTTATGATGGAGGTTTAAGAAATAAAACAGATGGTTTTGATTTTAACATTATTATAGTCATTTATGTAAAATACATGCATCACGCCCACCCGTCCAGAATAATGATTTAACATTATATATTGTGATTTTTATTTCATTTAAAACACATACTTGATTAGTCAGCAAGAAACACAATAAAGGCTGGTTAAAAAAAATGAAAACATAATGACGCATGTTAGTCTCAAAATTTAGGCTATCAAAGATTTCGAAACTTTTGAAACTGTTAGCTACATTTTGAGATTAATAATATGAAAACTCAAGGTCATGTGAATTTATACCCTTGAATATTACTGAACACATCGTATTCTGCCCTAACATAATATTAAGATGCTGGATCGATTTGGTCCTTTAGTGCGCAATAAGAGTGTTTCTTACCTGAATGCATATAGCCTGCAGCTAAAATAAATATTAAACCAGCACGGAGGAAACAGATGCAAAGCCACAATATAAATGCACCTCCAAAATTGTGACATTACCCAGGTTTATTTGAAACCAGATAGTCTCCTTAAAACAAGATCTCATTATTACACGAATGACATCCCGTGTAAAAGCATCAAAAGTCAGCGGAGAGTTTAATGTCACCATCGCTTTTGCGCATTTATCCACATTTGTATAGAAAAGGTTTTCATCTACAAACATATTTGGAACTTTTAAATACACACTGTATATCTAAATACTTCTAGAAGAAAACAAATCATATACATCAGTGTAAATGAATTTGTCCTCGAGTCGTCTATAATCCAAAACCGTTCGTGCCTGTCGTGCAAACAAAATCTTCTTAAAATATATTGGATATTTGTGTTTTATTTGAAGAGCAGACAGCATTTGTCCATTATTAAATGAAGTCCAAGTTGTCACTCACGTAAAATATAGATTATAATGAAGACAAGAAGGTGTAAAAGGGAGTTACTGAAATACCCCCACACATTTTGGACAAGCATGTGTGTACGAAAATAAATGTACAAAAATACACATTATGCCGATGAGGATGAAAGTATTTACAGATAAAATAAAACAATATAAAATACAATCTTGTAAATTCTTTTAAAATAGGCACACGTGCGCTGGGTGAAAGATTTTTGAAGGCTATATAGAGCAATTTAAGACCTCACGACTAACGTCGTCCTTTAGAAATGTTTTTAATTCATACGACTTGAACATTGAGACTGTTGCATATACAGACAAAACATATAAAAAATCAGCTGACACAGAAGGAGAAACGTCCACCGGGACTCAGAAGCTTTGGCTACATCCAGGAACTGTCCAAGGTGCTGTATGAGGAAGACTTTTTCACACCTGTTCACCTAATATGATGGCTAATCGTTTAGCACACCAAATAAACCAGGTCTCCAGTCATTAAATATATGGAAAGAAATTCAGGCGTGCATGTCTGAGGCAGCCTATATTTGTTGACATTAAACAAATTTAATCTACAATTGAGTGCCATCAATGTCAGACAAAATTAAAAGATTTTTGTTCACTTTTCTATTGCAGGCAGTCGTTTATTTTCTAAAACTAACTAATATATATTTGTAGTACATTTTAAAATCACTAATAAGTAATACAAAAAAGACAATTTATACTACAGGGAAATGTTCAAATATCAGCTATTCATTGATAGTAGGCCCATGTATTCTAACTCTTTTTACAAGAGGTATATACATATTTTTTAACTTATTTAAAAAAAAAAATTCTAGTAGCTTTTCCAAAAGTGATAATTTTATTGTCTAGTAGGCTATTCATTAGACATGTCGTTACTAGTCTACTATTAACATAAAAATGGATAGTTAGACTAAATGTTAAAACGGCTTGTCATAGTATTTCATATTACTACATATTTTTGAATGCTTTGTTGAAATAGTAATAATAGACCATGTGTGAGGGAGGGCAGCGCGCGTGCTCGGCTAAGAAAGTCCGGCGGGCGGGCGCGCGCGCTCTAGATGTGCATGGAGACGAGGAACTTCCTCAACCGGGAGCGCGCCGAGCCGGTAAATTAGTACACAAAGGCGAGTTTGCCCCGCACACATTCACATTATGTTTGAATCCCCGTGTAAATCGATAAGTGTCCTCAACGCGTGGTCGGAGAGTCAGGAAGAGTTGCGCGAGACGCAACCGGCGTCTCCTCCTCACGGGACGGGAAAGCGAATCAAGATAAAAAAGAAAAAACGAAAACAGCAGCAAAGCGCGAAACGCTCCGTCTCGGCCCCTCAGTTATGCACCGATGACGACGATCAGGGGAGAAAAGAAACGAAATATAGGCCGGACGAACCGATTGTGAGAGGAATCTTCCAAATCGGGAAAAATAGCCATGACGTGGTTCTCACGGCAACGCGGGTAACATGGACGCCCATTCATCCCGAGACCCCTACAGGTGAGCAGCGCTGAGCTGTGTTTGCCTCCGTTTCCATGGCGATTGTACACTACTCATGTTTACTTCCTGTGTGTCTCGAGCTCAAAGTCATATTAGAAAACAGTTTATTATTTGCATTCTCAGCACGGGAAAAGTGCTCGGTGACATCATAGAGTAAACATAAGTGAAGAATGTATAAACTTGGTTTTATGAACGTTTTAGAATTTTAGAATGAATCGTTTTAGAATTTAGAATAATCATTTGCTCTTTCTCTCTCTCTTATTTTGGTTATTTATATGATTCTGTCTTGTACATAAACACGTGATGCACAATTACAATACAATTAACACACACGCTCTAGGCTCACACATCAAGAAAGTTGCATATATTTCTGAAAGTGAAACTTTCATGATGTTGTTGATGATGAATCCATGGATTCTTCCTCCAAACACGTTTGTCACTATGCGTGCACAACAAAGTGACCTCATCCATAAGGCCATTGCTTCAATGACAAAAGTTTGTCTTTGAGGTCATTTGATGAAATACAAGTAGGCTAAATGTTGCAGATCTTTATCTTTTGAGATAAAAGACATTTATGTTTTATGCATAAATGACACTTTTATCCAAAGTGTCTTACAATGCATTCAAGATATACATTTTGCATTCCCTGGGAACTGAACCCTGATCTTGGCATGCTAGTGCTATGCTATATTGTTTGAGCAACAGGAATTGTTGATGATTTCCAGTTTTGTTCAAGGTGACTAAATCCATAGTTTTTCAATTACTATCTATAAGTCAAGGGATAGTATTTGAGGTAAAAAAAGTCCCCTTGTTGCAACATTAAAAAGGTCCAATATAGCTAAAAAGCCCTTTTAAATGCTTTTGAATGAAAATAAGCTTTTCACAAATATTGTGCTGCTCCATCAGTATTCACTCAAAAACATATTTTTGATTGTTGTAAACTTCATAACCAAAAATAAGCATATTGTGGGCGGGCCTTTAGCTCTGTTGTACCCTACTGTAATAATTACACAAGCAAAATAGGGCTACAACAATATAGCAAACCAAATAAAGGGGGGAAAAAGGGGGTAATGTCAGTCCTGCCAGAAACTCATGTGTAACAGCTGTGTTGGTAATGGACTCCGGCTGACTGTTGTGACCACCTAAAGTAGGGCATCTGTCAGTCTTGTGGACAGTTAGCAAATGTCCAAGTAAATGATACTCAAAACTACCATCTGCATCATTACACTAAGAAGATAACCATATGACTTTTTAGGAGGATTTGATTTTCATATCAGATATCAGTGAAACCCTAGGCATGTGTAGTTTTTCTCTTTAGGTATCATTTAAGGAATTCACCATTTAATCTAGACATTTTAAGTTACTAGAAATATATGCAGAGGGGTCATTTATGTGGAAACTGCAGCGGTATCAAACATAAAGTGCACAAATGAATATCTGACCACGTTATTTTGGTTTACTGTCATCATTGAGGCATTCATCAAAAAAAGCCCTTAAAATTTGCTCTTAGAGAATGGACTCCATGATTTATGGTGTTTTATTGATTAGGAAACAAAACCAAATGGGGAAAATGAAACAATTTTGAAACACGCCCAGCAGTTTGAAGCTGAGGCATGTACTTCCTGTCTTTGGCTGTTGTTTTGTGCAGGCACTTTAAAGCATGAGCGCTGCCGAGTGCAAGAGAGACCTTCAGTCAGCGTAAGCTTTATAGACAGTACTTTTCATCTGTGATCCAAGCTAATGTTATTAAGCCAGAGCTCTCATTACACAGAAAGCATTCATCTAATAACCCCCTATGGCCTTTACCAAATGTTCTCTTAAAAATGCCAAAAAATGACAGCGAGATCCCGATATACTGGGGTTCTCTATTTGACGCTTGTGTGCTTTTTTTCCGCCGAGGGATAATGGATCAGAATATTGCCCCTGATCCCTCAATACAGACAACTGAGTGAGATTGGAGGACATTAACCAGCAGACAAACACAATATTAAATTACATGATTGCAATGTGGCATTTCAGTGCTTGTTTCTATGACAACACTGTGTGTTGGATTTCAGCGATGATTTGATACCTCTGTTTACTTCTCCCATTGCTTAATTTCTGATTTTGCATTTTATTTGGGTTGTCATATGCTTTAGACCTACAAAAACAAAAACAATTGGATATACAGAGTTTCCACAAAATATTAGAAATAAGAAATGTTTCTTAAGGACCAAATCAATATATTAAAATGATTTCTGAAGGATCATGTGACACTGAAGACTGGACTAATGATGCTGAAAATTCAGCTTTGCATTACAGGAATGAATTTAATTTCAAAGTATATCAAAATAGACAACAGTTCTTTTAAATTGTAATAATAGGGTGAATTCAGGTTGATTGGGACACTTTTTTCCCAGTCATCTCAATGGCAAAAAGTGTCCCAATCACCATGAATTCACCCTATTTCACAATATTATTGTATTTTTGATCAAATAAATGCTGCCTTGGTGAGCATAAGAGACTTATTTTCAAAAACATTTAAAAATTGTAAATATATTCTATCATCATTTACTCACTCTGATGTTTTTCTTCCTTGGAAAACAAAATGGATTTTGGACAATATCCTGACTTTTCCATATAATCAAAGTGAATGAGGACTGGAGCTATCAAGCTCCAAAATGATAAAGAAGAACCATACACTCTTAAAAATAAAGGTTCTTTATTGGCATTGATGGTTCCGTGAAGAACCTTTCACATCCATGGAACCTTTCAATTACACAAAAGGTTCTTTATAGTGGAAAAAGATTCCTTAGATTATTATAATGTTCTTCACACACTAAGAAAAACTGATCACTGAAAGGTTCTTTGAAGAACCCAAAATGGTTCTTCTATGCTGGCATCATTGGAAGTTTTATTAACCTTTAAGAATACAAAATAAACATATAAAAGTAGTCCATATGACTCGTGTGCTATATTCCAAGTATTCTGAAGCCATATGAAAGCTTTGATTTGATGAACAACTGAAATTTAGCCATCATTATTCACTGAAAATCTTGCCCTTCATTGTAACTTTCATTCAAATATGGCATCATTAGGTTTGTCCTTAAGTACTTTTGTGACACTTCAAAATCATATGGGTTTGGAGCAACATGAGGGTGAGTAAATAATGACAAAAGTTAATTAAAATTTTGTCATTACTTACTCACCCTCAAGTTGTTCCAAACCTGTATGAGTTTCTTTCTTCTGTTGAACACAAAAGAAGGTGTTTCAAATAATGTTGGTAATCAAACAGTTGATAGCACCCATTGACTTCCATAATAGGAAAAAAATACTATGGAAGTCAATGGGTGCCGTCAACTCTATGGTTATTGGTTACCAACATTCTTTAAAATATCTTCTTATCTTCAGAAGAAAGAAACTCGTACAGGTTTAAAACAACATGAGGGTGAGTAAATGATGACAGAAGTTTCATTTTTGTGTGAACTATCCCTTTAAGACAGCACTAGCCTCAGAGCTGACAACAGGACAAACTGTAAATAATATATTGAGTTTCTTTTTTTAGAGGTCAGCGCTATTTCTACCGTATGTTTTAAAAATACCGCTCACGAGACATCACCTACAGCCTACCCAGAGTAAACATGCCAGTTAGTTCACCTTTTAAAAATGAAAGTAGAGCCTGCTGAATTGGCCTCATATTCAGCCGCAACCACAGAAGAGCACGGGAGACTGGGATTGTTTGCCAAAGGGATCTGGGTTTGACTTTTTGAACCCTGAATTTGCTTAGCATTGGCCTTGGCTTTACTTCAGTTTGTCTGCTGAATGTACAAACACCGTGATTTGATCTGGGTGCCAGCGCAGTTCACGCCTCCAGTCCACGCAGTTCATTTAGATCACTCTGGTGGGTTCATGCCATGTGTGCGCTGCTTTTACCTCTGGCTCTGTAAACGTATACAAACAAAGCTCATGGGGCAGAGATTGCAAATGTATGCTTTTATTTATTTATTTTTTAATCATAAAACTGGATACAGAAGGCAACAGTTTAAGTAAATGATGCATGTTGCTGAAAAGCGTCTAAAATGTTTGCACTGAACTTTACTGCTTAGCCTAAATGATGGTTTATTTCAGGAGATGAACCTATCCACCTTACTTTGCAACACGGAAGTAAGCTATATTCTTTGAATATGCAAGACTTCCCATTCATTAGCATCTAATGTAGCTAATCACAGGCATTTCTGTTGAAATTAATGACCAATCAAAGGTGTTTAAGTTAACTTACCAGTAGTGAGAATCCACTCAATATCACTCAAAACTCCGAATGAGTTTACGTTTAGTGCAAGTTTACTAAGTTTTACGCACACAAATCCTCTCATTATAACAAACAAAGCGGAAACGATGTAAATAAAAGATTCATTGTGAAGTTTAGTCAGAGTCATTGATTAAAACGGGAGTTTACGCACTCAGTGAGTTTGCAATTAACTGACTGACAGTTTCAGTGATTATAAAGTGATTGTAAATTTTATTCACAATTTGAAGAAAAGTTTTTGTTTTTCATGAGACTTTGTGACCTTTCCTACAAATATATACTTGACACCTCAGTATAAAATGTGACAAAAATAGACAAAAATTAGAAGAATCGATTTTTTAAATGTCATAATAGTGATTTGATAATCTCTAAAAATAAATTCTAAAGCAAAACATGTGAAAAAACTATGTTAGGGAATGGAAATTGCAAATGAGCCAATAAGTGGTCCACTGCAGCCATCTACTGGTTATAGTGGTAATTTCATGTATTTTTTTATTTTAAAATAAAAGTGTTTGTATTTCACCAAGTGTTAGTTTTCCTACATCGTTTTACAAATGTGGACAATCTTTGAAGGATGAACAATTTTTTCTTTTTTTTTTTTTTATCACATTGGAAATAACATTTAATTTGGATATTAGGCCTATTCATACTTTTGAGCTTTGAAGTGCTGGAAAAAGTTGTGTGAAGTACTAATTTGCTGGGTTATGATCAAAGCTATTTGTGATTCATCTTTGGTATATATGATTCATCTTTGAATTCATTTTTGGACGCATATATGATTGGACGCACTACACATATACATATACACTTGTCGTCATGCCGAGGGAGTAAGATCGGATTTCATCATCAGAGTTTGCCATACCTTGGTTTTGGTGAATTGACGCCACTTCTCTAAACAATAATAAAAAAGAATAGGACTGGATTAAACTGCTATTTTTACGTCCATAATCAGATATGACCATTGTAGGGATTTTCCATTCCATGATGAGAGAATCTAATTACTTTATAAAGTATATCCTGAATGCATGCTCACTTATCTCTGAGGGAGTAATACATTAGATGAGAGATGCGCAAAGCCATTCTTCTTCTATATGCGTTTTAAAATGATTTTGTTTCAGATTATATCCTAACATATTGACTTTAGTTCTCAGCTTTTGTTTCATCGATCACTTTGGCCATTTATATAAGCACTGAACTGAACAAGCATGTCATGCAAGCAAATGCTAGATGGTTTACCATACACAAGCTGTGGTACTATTAGATCTTTGAAAATGACCTGTTTTTCCCAGAACTCTGAGGACTTTGGTTGACCATTGCGGTCAGCATGGAGCATCTGCCCCAATGTAGCTCTCTGGAACTGGACTGACTGGCTCAGCCTCAGATTTCTGAGGCTAATTGCACCGCTGAGGTTATCTGATCCCATTTCACAGTACCGAGGGACAGAAGGGGGACATTTTTTAGTCAAGACACATTCTCTGTCCTCCACATGGAAAAATGCAGTGGAGAGACTGAGTGTCATATCAGTGCTAAATAACTGTATACTCTTCAATAAGCATCAATCAACAAACAAAAAACATGTTCTGCAACTCTAGATACAACAATAAGTAATTTAGCCACATTAATGAAGTTATGTGACTTATTTAAGCTATCCAGTCTTACAGATCACATTTCCCCCCCTTCATATCCTCAATTTATTTTGGCTGGCAGCATAATGAAAAGTAGGTGACGATAATTGTTTATTTTTTAGAGCCTGTTTAAAAATAATGAGCAGAACATCATTAGCATCAATAATGAGTCATTATGCTGAGACATGCTCAGCTCTTCTACTAACACCTGAGACTCGAAGTAGGAGCCTCTGGTTACAGACCAACAGAGAGAGCGTACACACTTCCAAAACTGCACGACAGCATAAGAATGAACATAAGAACAGCTTTGCATTGCATGAAAAACGCCTGATTTAATCTGCAGTGTTTTCACCAGGAAAATTTAAGCACAAGGATGTTTATTAAAATAAAAGGATGTTCACCCAAAAAAGAAAAAATCTGTCTTCATTTACTTTACTCACATTTAAGTTGTTCTAAACTTGTATGACTTTCATTCTCCTGCAAAACATAAAAGAAAATATTTTGAGGAATGTTGGAGTCCAAACCACATTGGACCCCATAAACGAAAAAAACAAAACAAAACAAAACGAAACAGTTCCAAGCTTGAACAGAACAACAAACATTTTCTGCACTGACCTTGAACAGAATTCATTTAATTCAGTGAAGCGGTGAGTAGATAAAACATAAAAGAAAATATTTTGAAGAATGTTGGAGTCCAAACAACACTGGACCACATAAACAAAACGAAACGGAACAGAACAACAGAACAGAACAGAACAAAATAAAACAGTTCCAAGCTTGACCAGAACAACAAACTTTTTCTGCACTGACCTTGCCAGAATTTATTTAAACAGTGAAGCGGTGAGTACATAAAACATAAAAGAAAATATTTTGTTGTTAAATGTTGGAGTCCAAACAACACTGGACTCCATAAATGAAACAAAACGGGGAAAAAAAACAAAACAAAACAAAACAAAACAAAACAAAACAAAAAAACCCCCCAAAAAACAAAACAAAACAGTTCCAAGCTTGACCAGAACAACAAACTTTTTTCTGCACTGACCTTGACAGATAAAGCGGTAAGTACTATACTCTTATTGGTAGCTGAACGCATAAATTAGCCAAAATGTATTTAATTTAACTAACAACAAACAACACTGGACCCCAGTGACAAAACAAAAATAAAACGAAACCATCAAAAGTTCTGGTGTTGAGTACTATACTCTTATTGGTAGCTGAATGCATAAATTGGCCAAAATATATTAAATTTAATTAACAAACATGCATGGAGCAAGAGGCGTGTACAATGATGAAAATCTGCATGCACAGACTATATGTGGGCTGACCAAAACCCAAACATTATACAGTAATATGCAGAGTTTTATAGATTCTTTAAAATGCCATTTAGCAAGCAGATTGTCCCGTGTACGCCAATCAGCTGGCTTGTGTACTGAACACAGTCAAAGTTCAAGTGTGTGACCCCTCTGTATTGCAATAGGGATATACAGTGTCACAGTCTAATTGCACACAGGGAACAAACAGACGCTGCCTCCTTTGTTTGCATCCTGGGGGCTTGAAAACGGCAATATAAAAATGTAAATATTGGGTTTTGGTGTGTGGGTCTGGGCACACAGGCTTCCACAGGCACAGGTGGAAAATATGCTCTCGGACGCCATGCTGGGAACCACATGGCCCCACACAACATGGGGGCAAAGAGTGGCTTGCTGACCTGGCACAGGCTTTCCGCAGTTGGACCCCTTTCAAACCATGGTATTAGTTTCATCTGCGAAAGCGCTGCACGCATCAACAACGAGAATAGGGAGAAGATGAGACAAAGAGACCCTCTGCCAGACTGAACCCTGTGAATGCAGGTGAAGATTAATGGATATTTACTATATGGAGAAATAACTGGATTTTCACATTTTCTGACGGAAGGAGTGGTGCTTACCTGTAAAAAACCTACTACCTTGATACTAGGGTGTTGTAGAGGTTGTTGCTATGAGATTGTGTTTACTTGCTTGAGAGTCTCTACAATATAAAATCATGTTCTTAAAGTGTGTTTTTGTCATATTTTCTAGTTAAAATATTTACTTGAGAAGCAACACTGCATTAGATATTAAGACATTTCTTTAGTTATATGTTTAATACAAGTGCATTTTTCTCTTACCGCACTGGCAGATTTTTTAAATTTATTTTACCATGTATAAACAGCTTGTTTTTAACCAAGTTAAAAACAATTGGAAAAAATCTGCCAGTGCTATAAGAAAAACTCTTACAATGCACAAATGCACTTATATTCAATATACAGTCTATGAAACAAGTCTTAATATTTTATACAGTGTTGCTTCTTAAGTAAATTTTCATGTTACAAGGATTTTTAGATATTTTATCTAGAAAATATGACAAAAACACACTTTAAGAACATGATTTTATATTGTAGAGACTCCAAAAAATCTAGTTGTCATTTTTACAGAGTGTCATATTCTTTTTGGCTTGGGTCCCTCTTTCAATGTGAGTCTATGAGATTTTTTTGGCCATTTTATTGTCTACCAGGCAACAATTTTGTTAGTCTAAGCACTTAGAAAAGTAACAAAACACTAGCTGCAGGTTTCATTTATGTCTGAGTCACAAACAGCACAGGATGAGTTGATTTTAAAGTTTACGGTTAGGGTTTTGTTCAAATCACTAATCTTAAGTATATGAGCAATGCTAAAAGTGATGCTTCAAGCACCAGTAATAAAATCAATACATATACATCAGACAACATGCATATTGAAATCTCACTGTAACAAAGTCTAGCAGCTCAAATCACTCCCGGTGTAGAATTGATTCTTTTTGTCCATACATTAGTTGCATGGTGACATGACGTCGGGCCCCCTGCGTCTCGCCTTTGCCGGAGCGCTGCTGAGAGGAAGCTTGTATCCATCTGGAAGCAATAAAGTTTTCTAGAAGAGTGCACAGTTTTATTTAATCTCCCTGTGTCTTACTGTGCCTCAAATGAAGGGCTGTTCCCATCTTGTCATCTGAAATCAGCCTCATGTGCGGCAGAATATGACACTTGCCACGCTGGGGGCCACAGACTCCTCGTTCCCTGCTTTGTTTTCTGCTCTCTGGATATCCGCCTTGTGAGGTTCAACAGAATGGGTATTTTCAAACTAATTAACTAATTTCCTAGCATGCAAAGCTTTTATGACAACCAGCAATTCCTATTATAAAGAGCTAATTTAAAATACTTTTTTTTTTTTTTTGTTATACATGTGAAAAATGAAAACAAAAGGGAGAACCTGTATAAATGCAAATCTTAAAAAGTAACGATGCACAGTGCACTCACCTGCTAAGACAGGCATAACTGTTAGTATTTATCATATTTGGCTTAGTGATTTAAATAAACCCCTATTATAAGATATTAAACACAACTCCTGCATCATATGTGCTATGGAAATAAATAACACCTTAAATCCTGCAGCTTGTTGAGGACAACATTGATCATTTGGGCCAGTAACACCATGCAATGCCCTAGCAACCACCCAGAAAACCACAGCAACTGCACAGCAATGCTCTGGCAAACACCTTCAAAACCATTGCACTGTTGCTTAGACAAGCACCATTTACATTTCTATAGGCTACAGCAAATGTAAAAATTTATCTAAAATCTATTCAGCATATTATATACAAAATTAAAATCATAATTATAATAATAAAACTGCATATATATTAGTGCTGTCAATTAAAAAACAAATTAATTGCACATTTTTCTGTAATTAATTGTGATTAATCACACCTAAGTTTTTAAGATATTTTTATATTGTAATAATTTCACATTTAATCTCTAAATTAATGTAGAAACGACATAAAAAGCAGTATATTTTAAATATTTGATCTAACAGGTAGGAAATATCAAGAAACTGAATAAAGTTATCAAACACTTCAAAGTCTTCACTGCATAATTTATAAATTAAATTTTTTATTAAAACTACAAAAGTTATTCAGTTAAGGGCAATGACTGATTTTCATTTTTTTGTTGTTGTTTTTTTTTTTTTTGTTCTTTGATTAACATTAATGACAGACTTTAGCAGGTTTATTAGGTTTATTAAAGGGTTAGTTCACCCAAAAATGAAATTTCTGTCATTAATTACTCACCCTCATGTCGTTCCAAACCCGTAAAACCTTTGTTCATCTTCGGAACACAAATTAAGATATTTTTGATGAAATCCAAGAGGTATATGACTCGTAAACAGCAATATAATCAACACTTTCTAGGTCCAGAAAGGTACTAAAGACATTGTTAAAACCGTAGATGTGACTGCAGTGGTTCAACCTTAATTTTATGAAGCAACAAAAATAATGACTTTATTCAACAATTTTTCCTCTTCCCTGTCATTCTGTTACGCAATTGGTGCAGTGAACGCATTGCAGAGCTTCCGTGTTTACGTCCGAACGCATGTCGCTTGTTTTAATGATGTCTTTAGTACCTTTCTGGACCTTGAAAGTGGTGGTTAAATTGCTGTCTATGGACAAGTCATATACCTCTTGGATTTCATCAAAAATATCTTAATTTGTGTTCTGAAGATGAACGAAGGTCTTACGGGTATGGAACGACATGAGGGTGAGTAATTAATGACAGGGTGAACTAACCCTTTTTTAGAAAAAAGTGAGCAAGTGCAACAACTCGTTCTACTCTAATGAATTTAATTTCATCAAGCCTGATTTCATGTAATCCGGAAAACATGAATCGGCAGCCAGTGATGATAGCATGTGTGTGTGTGTCAGCGCTGGCTGTGAGTGGTGTCTACACACAGAGACGCATGTAATTGTCAATGAGAGAGATGAGCTCTCCGGAGACGACAGATCCATAGTCAGTCTTCAGGAGGGCTCCGTGTTATATGACCTCGCGTGTTAGCAGACGTGTCATATTGATTTGGCCCTTTGCAGCCCCTTTAGACCAATGACCCTGAACATATGGCCCTTCTTATTTGTGAACTTGTGTGCCCTGCAGCAGAGGTACCAGTGGCAAAAACCTTCTTCATCCCCCTTCTCTAACCCCAGCTTTGGGTTTTTGTATGGATTATTCTCAAATCCCTTTTAGATCACACAAAAGAGGTGTGACGGCTTTTACAAGAAATCTACATATTCTGTCTATGCATCTTAAAGGTGTTTTGCCTTTTTAACTGCTGCAGTATGCAATCTTTCAGGTTGTATACTGTATGAACTTGAAATGTGGGTGTATGCCACAGGTAATCACTAATCACATTGATATGGACACCACATTTTTCAATTAAAGGGATAGTTCACCCAAAAGTTACAATTCTGTCATCATTTACTCACCCTCATGTTGTTCAAAACTGGTATTCTGTTACTTTTTTTTCCCATAAGAGGAGAACTTTTCAAGAATATTTATGCAGCTATTGTCTATACATTTTCATAGTGAAAAAATAAAATTATATATACGTTTTTGAAAGAAGTCTCACCAAGGCTGCATTTATTTGATCAAAAAACACAATAAAAACAGTAATATTGTGAAATCTTATTACAATTTAAAATAGCTGTTTTCTGTGAATATATAGAATTTTATTTACTCATTATTCCAGTCTTCATTGTCACATGATCCTTCAGAAATCATACTAATATGCTGATTTGCTGCTCGAAAAAGACATTTGTTATTATTATGAATGTTGAAAACAGTTATGCTGCTAAATATTTTTGTGGAAACTGTGATTTTTTTTCAGGATCAATTTAAGGCATCCTTGCTGAATAAAAGTATTCATTTCTTAAAAATAAAATAAAGCAGTAAGCCCCAAGAAGCCGTGGTTTACACTGAATTTATAACAGCTCTTCACTGTAAACCACGGCTTCAAGGGGCTTATTGCTTTTATAAAACAGTTACCACACTATACAAATTTAAAAGCCAAAAAATATGTATCAATGCAACTTTCATGAAGTAAAATCATTAAAAGGCTTCCTTCCGCTTGAAAAAATAGTCCCTGGCCGTGAACAGCAACAGAAGTTACATTTATTACGCCATTAGATGGCGGCAAAGATTGTCTTTATGAGTGAGTCACTCAGTCGCAAAGACTTTTATATTAAAAAGACTGAATTGTTGTGAACACGGAACAAGACAACTGACAAATGCTTTGACTAGCACTGTCAGTGTCAGCAGGGCACGGGAAAACCCATTAAATGTGAAAAGGACAAGATTTTTTTATTATGAACATAGGACTGACCTGAAGGAAATGCTAAATTTGAATGCAGGTAATACACTCGGTCACTCGATATCTCTCTCACAATACTCTTCTACACAATGGAGTAACGTTAAGCTTCAGTGAACAAAATCAATAGAGAACAAACATATGTTTACGTTGCTAAGAGTGGTTGCTAAAGCAACATACACATTCAGTGGCGCAGCAATACTTATGAAATGCGGTCAGCTGTATGTTTTCGGGAATTTTACAACGGCTTCGAACGCGGCTCAACCAATCAGAATCAAGGGCCGGAACTATCCGTTTTATAATAAAAAATCTTATTGACCCCAAAGTTTTGATTGGTAGTATGTATATGTATATGTTCAGGAACAGAGTGCTGTGGCTCTGAAATCAAATATAACACAAGTTTGATGTCATTGTGTTTGGAAACACTCAAGAACAGCCAATGACATCCAAAACCAGACAAGAGTACTAAAATACATTGAATATGCCTGTATGAGTTCTGTCTCCTCACTCCAAAAATGTTTTGTTCAATTTCTAGACTTTATACAACTGTATGTATCACATACCAACCATTATTACTTGCATATTCCAGTACTCGATGGATACTCGGAATGACTCAACATTCCTGTTAATACAAGCATATGCAAGCTGTCTTATTCAGCGATCTTGTAACTAGTGTATAGTCTCATTTGGATTATAGCAATCAAGTATCCACCTTCAAATGATGCATATATAATCATAATATGACCAAAATTAAGTTAATTAATAATGGAATAAAACAGTAAGTGGCTTTTATTGCTTAACCTTATGGCACTTCCTGTTCTCATCGCAAAAAGAAACTGGAACAATCAGTCATGAGCAAATGACCTTGGTAGTTTTTTTTTTCTAGCATAATTTTAACTTTCATCAGCGTTCTAATACTTGTGTAAGCTTTCTAAGTGCATCAGCAAAGCCACGTCAAGAGATTAATTTTGTTGCCAATTTTAATGCAGTTGTTAAAGTTGCATCATTATTTCCTTAAAAATAGATTAGCAAGTGTGGAGCTGTAAAGTGGCTAAAATACAATGGAGATATGAAAAAAAAAAGTTTGTGTAAGCAAGAATTTAGGGGCTCCCAAAAATAGAGAGAGCACAGTATTAGCAAAAAGTAAAGTTCCAATTGTGTGGCCTGTTTCTGAGCAGATCAGCAGGAAACGCTAGTCAGACTCATGCTTTACCAGGTGTAGTATCTTAATCTACATCTCATTGCTTCTACTTAGCTGGCAGCTCATTTAAACTCAATTTTCCTGCTCTTAATTGGGGGGACTAATTAGTCCTATTGCCAAAGCCTTAGAACATCAGAGCCCAGACCAACCTGACTAGCGCCGTGCACATGCTGACAACCGCGGCCTGAATAGGGCAGTTGTACAGCAGCTCTTTATTAAAAAGGGTGGACATGTGCAAAAACTGCAACACAATTAGCACCAAGCAGATAAGTCCTGCTTTAATCCTGTTTACGGTCGGCATCAGGCAGATGTGCCAAGATTGATTCGGACAGGACTCCGGCTTACTGTAATGTAGCAGGGGAGAAGCCCCCCTTTTCGGCCTGGTCCCATTCTCCCCCTACCATTCAGGACCCTCCCTCTCTCTCTCTCGGAGGCAGCTTCCTGTACATGACCGTTAACACGGGCCACTTTGTCATTTGCCCTGGCTCAAGGAAAGCTCTGCCGGGAGAGATTATCTCCTATTCCCACTAATTCAATTGACTCAGGGTTTTGTAGAGTGACCACAATGAAACGAAGCTCCGGAGTTAAATAAATAGAGTGGTGGAGGTATAGAGAGGTTCGAGCAGAAGCCTGAGTAGGAACAGATGGTGGCGGGTGTCTTGCGCAGTAATGTGAGAGGGTAGTTAATGTTCTGAAACGTGGAGGTGCGGCTCGGGGTGCTCCTAATGAAGAAAAGCTTTCACACAAGGAGAGAGAGACTGTCATTTAGAGAGGCAGCTACAGAACTCGGTCCATCTTAAGGCTCGGCGACAGATTTCAGTGCGGTTTAATTGGAGTTTGCCTGTGGGTAATCATTTACAGCGGGGGGTCAGGGGAGAACAGGAAGATTGCAGCCCATCGTAACGCTGGGCTATCAAGTGCAGTGCTGTTAAAAGTCTGAATTCTCACCCATTAAAACTTAATTTCGTTGTTTGTTTTAGTTCTTATAGAAGACAGGGAAATTAAAGGGATAGTTCACCCAAAAAATTCTCATTTAATCATAATGTTGTTTCAAACGTGTATGCAATTCTTTATTCTGTGAAACACAAAAGAAGAACTTTTAAACATATTTTTTGTCCATAGAATGAAATTGAAAGGGTTCTGATATTGTTTTGGACCCCATTGACTTTTGTTCTATGAGCAAAAACTGTTCAAAATTTTTGGGTCAGTAAGATTTTTGTTGTTGTTGAAGGAAATGCATAATACTTAATAATTTCATAATACTTTTATTCAGCAAGGACACATTAAATTGATCAAAACATTGTTACAGAAAAATCTATTTCAAATAAACGCTGTTCTTTTGAGCTTTCTATTCATTAGATAATCCTGAAAAAAAAATCTGTCATGGTTTCCACAAAAATATTAAGCAGCACAACTGTTTTCAGCATTGATAATAATAAGAAATGTGCCTTGAGCACCAAATCAGCATATTAGAATGATTTCTGAAGGGTCATGTGACACTGAAGACTGGAGTAATGATGCTGAAAATTCAGCTTTGGATCACAGGAATAAATTATATTTGAAAATATATTAAAATAGAAAACAGTTATTTTAAATTGTAATAATATTTTACAATATTACTGTATTTTTGATCAAATAAATCCAGCCTTAATTGTTGAGCATGAGAGACTTTTTTTTTTAAAAATCTACCGACCACCAAATTTTGAATGGTATTGAAATTCATACAGTTGTGTACGGATCCCCTAAAGGGACATGGTGGTGGAAAAAACTATGAGATGGGAGGAAAAATAATAAGTCAATGCTTTTGCGTTCTCTCGAAAAATGTTTTGCGTTCCCCCAGAAACTTTACATTCACTCGCAAAATGTTTTCATTCTCCCAAGAAGCTCTGCGTATGCTTATAAAACGCAAAGTTTCTCGGGGGAATGCATAAGTTTTTGTGAGGGAATGCTAAACTTTTGCGAGAGAATGCAAACGCATTGAAATATTTTTTTTCCCTCTCCGATCTCATATTTTTTCCATCACCATGTCTATTTAGGGGCTCCGTAGGTTTGGAACTACTGAAGAGTGCAAATGAGGACAGAATTTTCATATTTTGGGTGAACTATCCCTTTAAAATCTTAATTTTCAAGTGCAGTTTCTCAGTAATCAAAAGAAGAAAAAAAAAACAACAACATACAAAACGAGCTGCAAGTTGTTTCGTACTAGTTATGAATACAAACCTACAGCATTTGAATAAGTGCAGAAAAACCTCACTTCACTTTGGCATTTACATATTACAGTCTTTCAATTAAACATTTTATTACTGCTGTGTCTTTAAAGGTCAAATAGGGTGAAATTATATAAAAAATAAATTATGTTTTGGCATTAAAAAAACACATTACAAGTGGTCAGGAGGAGAAAAAGTGTATAACATGACTTTAATGTCTCTTGTGTGTTTGCTTTAGCTGACCGTAATGTGAGGAAGCAGGAGGAGTATGTGGAGCTGAAGGATGTGTTTGCTGTGAAGGTGAAGCGGCGACGCTCCGTGGGGCAGCAGACGGGCGGGACTCTGCTGGGCATCACACTCTTCCAGTGCAAGAAGAAAGGGCTCAAACTCAAGGACCATGCCATCCACCTCAACAACCTGAGTGTGGACCACTGTGAGACTTGGTTCAAAAGCCTTAAAGAGATCCTCAGCGGTACGTTCACACATCAGAACAGTTATAAAAAATAAGGGCACAAATCAAGCACTAGGCATTTATAATTATTTTATCTTGGAGCTTCAGTGAATTTTATGACATACATTTATGATGTGCAAACATTAACCTGGTCAACATTTGCTTCACTTTATATTTTATTGTGTTTGCTGACATTTATTGAATAAAGACTGGCCAAGTCTGAAATGAATTGGACACAATTACTCTGTTCCTGAACCTAGTTAGTGTAGCATTTTAAGTGCGCTCTTGATGCAAGGCTACTTCAAGAGGTGGGCAGCATAATTATTCCACCTTCTAAGATACTCTATTTTTGCTAAATTCTGTGGCAGCATGCATCCTTTTCAGAGAAGGCAGTCTCATAATGCATTGCAAAAAGCTTGGTGAGAAAATTTCTATCCAAAATGATAGACAAAGTAAAAGAAATTGTAAAAAACTTGTGAATTAGAAACTGATTCGGATGGGTTGAAGAGCTTGCAGTTTTGTCTGGTTAGAACAGTGATGGCTCAAACTGAGAATCATTATCAAAAGTTCTCCTTTATTGAGCAGTCTTACAAGCTCAGATCTTTGAGATCCAGGAAGATTAAAACAAACAAATTAAACAAGCTATAAAGTATCCAGCCAGCGGTTCCTCGCTCCAGTCTCGCAGCACGTCACATGACGTTGTTGGATCCTCCTTTTATATAAGGAGTCAATCATGGAATAGACTAGAAAGCTGACTAATACAGTAGACTGGAAAATCTACCTGTTCAATAGACTTAAAAGTTTACGAATATAATAACCTAGAATGTTTACTAATACAACAAACCTGAAAATCGACTATAACAGACAATTCACCTCTAAATAACAATTAAATACAAATAAATCATTAGTAAAACTGGGCCTTTTTTTTTGCAGAAATACTTAACAGAACCATTTACCCAACATTTTGTGTGCTGTATACACTACCGCTCAAAAGTTTGGGCTTTTATTTTTAAAGAAATTAATACTTTTTTCATCAAGGATGCATTTAATTTGGTCAAACGCTGCAGTAAAGACTATTGTTACAAAAAATGATTTCAAATAAATGCTGTTTCGTTTGAACTTTCTATTCATCAAAGAATCCTGAAAAAAGAGATTTTCACAGAATATTAATATATGAATTACTGTTTTCAACATTGATAATAATAAGAAATGTTTATGAGCACCAACTCTGCATATTAGAATGATTTCTGAAGGATCATGTGACACAAGACTGGAGTAATGATGCTGAAAATTCAGCTTTGCTAAAACAGGAATAAATTACATTTTAAAATATATTCAAATAGAAAATGTAATAACATTTCACAATATTACTGCTTTTACTGTATTTTGGATCAAATAAATGCAGCCTTGGTGAGCATAATCTTACTGTATTTTGTAGTGTATTTTTATGCTTATTAGAGTGCTGTTTATTAGCAAACACAGTTGCTAGTCAAGTTGATAGAGTTATTTGTATATCTCATTGGGCTGCCTATGTAGATCGTTCTATTTCATTCAGAATGCTTCCTAAGTAGACAGCAAGGCAGCTCACTAGGTTTTGGAACAGACCCTTTGTGTCATAATTAAATGATTTCTCAAAAAAAGCATCAGATCTACAAATATGATGTTTCAGGTGTGTCAACAACATCCTGGTTACACAAAAAAGTCATGAATAAACACCACGGTCTGGATTATAAGGTACGCTTGTTGAGAGAGCCGAGGGGCACCATCTCCTTTGTGTGATGACCATATCATTATGTGGTGTGCCTGATGGTAGGGGGGTCGGAGGGGGTCTTGAAAGAGGTGGTGTTGGCCGCAAGGACCTGCTGGATCAGACTGGAGGAACAGGTTGGTCCTACGGCCTCCCTGGAGTTTGTAATTATCTGTGCTCCTCTCGCTAGCGTTCACTGCCAAGACAGGCCAGCGGCCTGCCTAGCGCTTCGCTGTGCTGCACGGGAGACAGGTGTCCTTCCAAATGCGTCAGAACTCTTCATTCTCCGGTTCTCGAAAACCTGGGGGAGGGATGCAAGGAGGAGATTTAATAGCAGGGGACTCAGTAAAAGCCCCGTCTAAGACTCTCCCGAGGACCAACAAAATGATTTCTTCTTTCATAAGCATTACTATAAACTTCCTTCGTCAGCTAAATGAGCACTGAGCATTCAGACGCTGCCTTTGTGAAAATGTGTATGTGTAATCTCTGTTAATCCCGGTCTGGAGTGAATGCAGCGCTGCACATTATCACTGATATTATCTAGCCTCACAATTAGGCTGAAAGTTCAATTTCAGAAATCCTTTCCCACAACACGGTACAAGTAGTATACTATATTTAAAACTGGATTGGATATGGGATATGAGTTTAGGACTAGATAATGGTGTGGGGAAAATCTCTGGAAAGTGTTTTTGTCCGATGAGGGCCTAGTCATAATGCTGTATTAACGCCAGCTAATCCCTGGAATTTCAGTTACAGCACTGAATAAGAGGTGATGTAACAGCAGTGCTCAGGAGGTGCATTACTCACTGGGAATTAGGGAGGGGATTGTCCAGGCCTCACAACTTTATACTATCAAGCCCTTCCCCCACCTCAGTGAATCCTTTGGCCCTATAACTTCTTCACGAAAGAGTTTCTAAGCTGTAGCCCTTTAAAGATTAAAATGCTGGCTTTTTGCGGGTAATTGTGAGTGAGGACTGCATGTACTTTGGGTAGAACATGAATTAATTAACATAATTAAAGAATATGCCTTGAGGGAGCCCAGAGGAGAGAGGACATGCTTATTTAGTGCTGTGAGGAGAAAAATTAATACACAAAGATGAGATTCTTTGTCGTGTCTTACAATGGAAGTACATCGAGACGTTCCAAAACCATTAAAATACACAGTTTCGAAGGTATAGCCAGAAGATTTAAACATTATAGTCCAGTTTCACAGACAATGCTTAAGCCTAGTCCTAGACTAAAATGCAAGTTTGAGCCGTCTTAAGTGAAATAACTTGCACCGACATATCTTTAAATATGTCAGTGCCATTGTTTTGTCTCAAAATGCACACCAGTAATGTTTTTTTCTAAGGCGTGTTTAAAAAAAAACAGCTACTTAAATGTCTTAATTTGACTAAGGCCTAATCCTGGCTTAATCTAAGCCCTGTCTGTGAAACCAGGCCTGTGTGTTTTGGCATGAATGAAATTAGAATCACTTATGGACCTTGTCCGTGTAAAGTTTCATCATGTCTTCCGTCTTAATGACCTTGTAAAGCAGGTAAACGGTCCTCTTATAAGGAATTTTTTCAGCAGTGCAGATGTTTATACACCTAAAAAGTAGCCAGACTTTACACACTGCAAAAATGACTTCTTAATGGGATTAAATTTCAGTAAAAATATCCAAAACTTCTTAAAAATATCTAAAAGTACCACTGCATAAGATATTAATACTTACCGCACTGGATTTTTTTTTCCCACTTGCATTTATATCTTAAAATCAGCTTGAAAACACTTTATTAAAATTGCATGCTCTGAAAACGACTCTTAATATTTTAAGCAATGCTGCACTGGAAGTAAATTTAAGGATTTTTACATAGGTCAACTAGAAGATTAGATCGGGATTAGTTTTTTGTTTGCAGATCAGATCACATAATAAACAGGTTTTTACTGAATAATTCATTTACACCTGATGTAATTTCAGCCATACTACACTGTAAAAAAGAATTGTTGGTTTAACTTAAAAAAAGTAAGTTACCTGGTTGCCTTAAAATTTTGAGTTTGTTGAAATTAAAAATTTGAGTTAATACAATGAAGGCGATTGGTTTAATCAACAGAAACTTAAAATATTATGTTATCTGAACCACATTAATTATTGAAGTTTTTATTTGACAAAAGAAAAAAAAATTTTTTTTACAGTGTAGCATACCAACAAAAAATGACAAAAGTATTATTAAAAAATAAAATAAAATAAAATAAAATAAAACTTGCATTATCACAATGCAAGGAAGGTCAAATGACAGTAACATTGCTAATAAAAAATATATTTGATGATGTAGTTTAAAAGTATAAAAAACAACAACCACAAAAAACAGATTGCCGTTGGTCAGATAAACAGATCACAATAGCATACTACTCTTACTATTTCTGCCATTTAAAGATATGACAGAAAGAGTATGCTATTCTGAATAGCATATTAGCATAGTATGCCTTTCCAAATAGCATATTAATAATTAGCATAGGCAAAAATAGTAAGAGTATAATACTAGTATACTCGTCTGATTTCAACCACAGTAAGTCAACATACAAATATCTGAAAAAGAAAGAAAACAAATCATATGGTTCTTGAAAAAAAAATGACGAAATCACTCAAAATTATTAGCTGGGTTTTTCAAAAATTATGAGATCACCATGAATTTAATTTCTTATGTCATAAATATATCTTCAAATTAAGGAAAGTAAAACACTACTAAAAAATTTTTTTTTTTAGTAAAATCTGATTATTTAACACTTTTTTTACAGTGTAAATCAAAGATTTCAACAATTTCGGGTCATGATGAATTAGATTGTCCTTATTTCAGTACATCCTCCTATAGATGTTATAAAGGATCATTGATGAGGGCCCTTCATGACCTTCTCCAGGTTATGACAGCAGCACAAATGTCATGTGCTACATGAGCTTCCACGTCACTGTTCATGATCACCTGCTCAATATAAACCTTCACAGTCTCTTACAGTTGTTAATAAAGCATGGCAGTTTGTTTGGTCCTTGTGGAAATGTCCACCCCACCCCCTGCATCGCGTGCACATGCTCTCACACGCACACAGACGCATGTTTTCCATAGGTGGATTATCTCTGTTATTTTATTGGCTGTGCTGCCGAATCATTGGCTCGGGGGATGAGAGCGGGCACGCTGGATTACAGGGGTGCTCACCTGTTACAGCAGCCCAGCGGATCCCGGCCTGGTGTTTCCCAGGGAGGCGGCACAATGGAGGGTGTGTCCCAGCTGACACTCAGCACAAAAGGTGAACGGTCCGAAAAAGAAAACCCAGACCCTCAATCCCCGTTGTGATTTTATTCAAGGTGAGCTCTGAATGCCATACGCAGCATCGGCGTGTTTTTCTGACAAGCCATGTGATGTGCGCTGACACATGAGGTGCGGCCGCCCAGCTGACAGATTAAACCCTGTGGTCAGAGAGCGAGCGGTCGGGCCAGGCCACAGACCAAACGTGCGGGGAGACGACCGGCAACAATAGTAGCACCTGTACTACAGTCTACTTGGATCCAATGTAGTCGTTGAGTTGAACTGGAATAGACTCCTTGTGTCCTTAAACCCTCTTTTGAAAGATTAGTCTAGGCAGGTCAATCAGAGCCCGGGAAGCCCTCGGCGCTCCACTCCGGACACATAATGTGCTCTTGGTGCTCTTGTCAAAGCATGTGGTCACACTCCGGCGTCAAGCTGGACTTTATTGTTGTAGACCTAAAGGGAGGAGAAAAGACAAACAGAGAGAGGAGAGAACTCAAGGGTCATGCACCGGGTCCATCTCATTCCTCCAAAGGCTTTTGTGACCCATCTGAATTCATATGTGCATTTGGCATAAAGCACAACAGTTGCTATTGTGCGCAGTGCATGAAATTGCTTTGAGTTGTTTAACAAGATAATAGGGGAAGCGAAATCTCCCTCGGAACGCGATTGTAAAAATGCGTTCGACATTTGAAGGAAGCTGGGCCTTTGGCTGAGCTTGCGCGGCATTTACATGAGCTGATGTACAATAGCTCGATAGCAGAGTGGATAATGTTACACATTAACAGCTTTTCCATTAAGTCAACCTGCGTATCCATGGTGACTCTTTCCCCTTGGCTCCTTGGAAACGGATCAGTCTGTGTATCTTATTGACTGGAGCGCTCTTACTTCAACTGGGATGTTTTCTGGCCAGCCCAAACTGTGTATATGCCTGTTAGAGTCAGGTACTTTGATCCTGTTTCACATAAAAGACAAAAAAAGAATCATTAAAAGAGTTTAAGTTGTAGTTCAAGTCTACAGTGACCGAGTTAAAGAAGTTCACCTAAAAATGAAATCTGTCATCATTTACTCACCCTCACCCACCCAATATTAAAACTTAAGTTTATAATATCTAGGCCACAAGCATCTCCAAACAAAAATGTACAAGTTTCTAATACTTCCCCATCTTCCATTGTACAGACAAGCCAGTTTCCAGCTCAAAACTACTGCTATTTGCGGCCTAATCTGGCTGCTCAAAGAGACTGCAATTCCATTTGCTACCACTAGTGGCATAAAAAAAAAATGACACACTTCAACTTTAATAATTATGTTTAATGTAGCACATCTTAAAAGTTGTAGATCTGTAGATCTGATCAACATCTTAAAAGTTGATCATGGTCATGCACAAAAAAAAAAAAGCAAGATTTAAATTGACAACGTCACAAAAAATCCTATCCTTAATGAATACTTTTGTCTTATTTTACGCTTAAAGGGGACATATCATGAAAATCGGACTTTTTCTGTGTTTAAGTGCTATAATCGGGTCCCTGGTGCATCTACTAACCCAGAAAACATGAAAAAGGACAACCCAGTAACTTTGTTTTGGAAAGCCTTTCTCTGCAAGCATGTAAAAAAAAAAGAGCTGCTCAGATTTCGCTCCCCTTGTGATGTAGGAAGGGGATCTTATAATAATATTACCGCCCCTTAATCTGCACGTTTCCACCCACAGCGCCGTCATTTTGTTTTCACAAAGCGAAAACGGTGAACCAGATCTAAGGCCAAGGCAAAAGTTCGAGCAAAGCATGTTAACTGTTCTGTCGTTGGCTGCGCAGATGAGCACAGAACACTATTTAGAGTCTCGTTAGCTTGGATAGCCTGCAAGTTGACCCTGGCAAGCTTGATTGTTAAAAAAGGAGTGTTTCTGTCCGAGCGATATTTTGGAAAAAATATTAGACCATTCACAGCATTTGATAGCAATCATAAACGTTAGCCTGGTGTGTATGGCTCTGTTTGGCAAACATGTATGCAATGTATAGTGGGCGCCCATACGGGTTTTGCACAGAAGATTAACATGACGGCACATGCTAGTCGATGAGTTGAATCAACTCCACAGCAACTACATAAATTTATCCACTAACCATTCAGAAACATCTAGTTTCATTCTAAAAGTTGTAACTTCTTCCTGAGTCTCTCCATCAGTGTCCGACTCCGGTTTGAACAATGTAAGGCTGAACACTGTTACTGACAATCGTCATTTTGGCTGAGTGAGACTCTCCAGTTTTGTTGTTGTTGAGCAACTGAAGCGCGAGCTGTTAAAGCTCCGCCCTCTTCTAGAAAGAGGGCTGGGAGCAGCAGCTCATTTGCATTTAAAGGGACACACAAAAACGGCGTGTTTTTGCTCACACCCAAATAGGGGCAAATTTGAGCTATAATAAATGATCTGTGGGGAATTTTTAGCTGAAACTTCACAGACACATTATGCAGTTTACATCTTGTAAAAAGGGGCATAATCGGTCCCCTTTAAAATGTTTTAAAATCCCTAAAACAACATAAAAATGTATGTAGACAGTGTATGAGATATTAAAACTTGGTTTCAGATATTGCATCTTGAATATAAGTACTATGTCTTATTGGTGATTTTTTTTCACTTGTTAAATTTAAAGTCTAGTTTTAGTTTTTCTAAGTTTTTTTTTTGTTTTTTTGTTTTTGTAGTGAATATTTAAGGTTGCTCAGAAACTGTTATCTGCTTACTTTCTTGCACTGTCAGAAAAAATTGAAAAATTATACCTTTAGGGGTATAAGAGCCTACTGGGACAGTACCTAAAGATGTATATAGTAAAATGTACCCTTAAAGTACTTCTATGAAACTTGTAGGGGTAAATAATGTACAAAGATGTCCCTTTAAGAGTGCTACTCCAGTGACAAGCTGTTGTAACCCTACAGCTACAATTTTTGCTCATTTTTTCTGAGTGTCAAAAGCAAATCAAATCTTGTGGTGCCTAAAGATTCCCACCCCTAAACACCACCGTGAGATGTATCTGGGGCTCTGTCGGGACGTCTCAGGATGGACAGATGCTCCTGTGGACTCTGCTGTAGGTACAACTGCAGTATCACTTTCACCGAGTGCTGCTTGTGGATTTTTTCTGCGTATTCCCAACGGATCTTCCCCATTTCTCTGTCTGTCACACCCGCCCCCGGATAGATGTGTACGCAGACATAATGGAGGCACCTAACACATGGTGCTGTTTTTTCCCCTCTCTGGCTAATATTAGGAAAGGTGTTATTGTCCACACCGAGAACTACAATGGCTCTAACTGAACAATATGCATGTGCGTCCCACATTTTAACATGGAATAATTAATAGGATGCATTACACACTTAATTTTATTCTCCGAGCCTCTACGCGGTTTTTCTCATTATATGGCGCCTGTGTGAATTAATTGTTCCATTGAAAGCAAGTGTATTGATTTGAAGCCCAAACCTCCACCGCAGTTCCCCACCTCGTCTAGCGGTTGGAGCAGCTCCTGCCTGGTGATGCCCCTGCTGGAGGGGACAAATCTGGAGAGGGCTGGGTCTCCCCCACTGCTAATGCGCGCTAATGCCAGTCCCTGACACCATGCCAGATGCTCCGCTCTTGGCAGAGGATCTAAGGAAATGTCGAAGCACTCGTCCCCCGTATGGAGATCTCACGGCCGGTAGGAAAGTGGCACAGGACAGTGACGCTCTTTTTCTCTCACCCGTTCCATCTCCTGTATGGCCCCCAGATCACTTACCTCCCTTCGGGCCTGCCGGATCCAGCTCCTCTCCGATCCTGACCTTTCCCACTGCAAGGCCCCAATCTAGGCTTATCCGTTGGAGGGCTCACTCCCCTCGCCAGCCAGCCAGCTAGGGATTTCAGGGCAAAAATAAGACATCTGTTCTTGAGGATTAGCAAATATTCTGTGCACCCCAGAAAGCCCGTTTGGGTATTGTGGGCTCAGCGAGTGGAACAGTCTATGGGTTACTTAAGTGCAGTTTGATGGCTGTGTTATGTACGTTGTGACTCTGTTGTCCTCTATTTTCCTTTTTAGGGGGCTTGGCACGCAAGTCAACACACTGTTATTGTACAAAACTACTTTTTTTTTTTTTTTTTCCAAAATCTCTTACCCGAAACCAAAATTTCTCCAATGTAAATCCTCCTAGATCTTTCAGATCCCATTCTGACTCAGGTTGCCATATCTTTTATGATCAGACTGACGTTTTTTTCCCCCCATATCTATCTATCTATCTATCTAATCTTTTTTCTAAACTTTCATTAGGATTTGTCAAGCTAATATTCAAAGTTTATCTTGATGAACTTTGCTTTTTTTTTTTAGTTAAAATCACAGTTATGAATATCTTTGAATTTAAATTTATTTTAATTCTATCTCCTTACATTTAAAACTGAATTGCAATTCTGCATCCTTAATTCAAATTCAAGAACTTAATTGCAATCTCAATGGCGCATAACCCTGTGAACAGAATGACTTCACAATCACAGAATAACGCTGCACTGTAACGTGAAGCATTTATGCTTTGCAATCAAACCATGACTGGACTGCATGGTCAGTCCTCTCATTAGCGCAGTGGGTGAGTGTTTACGGGCAGTCCTGGGGCTTTGTTTGTCTCTGAAATCAATGTGTAACCTGACCCCGCTCTCAGGTAATTTACCCCTGATTATGGGAAAAGTGCTCCCCTGTGCCGAATCATCTTCTCCACAGGGAGACCCTCAGCCACACCATTCAGATGCTCCTTACCTTTCCCATCAGCACCCTCTGTGCCCTGAGATGGGGGCTGGACAGAGACAGATGTAGCCGCTGTGTTGGGTGACATTAGCCGGTCTTGATAGCCCTCAGGGGTAAAACAGCCTTAAGCCTCTGAGTCAGAGGGCGGCTGCATCGCTGTAGTACGTGCTGCTGACCTCATGGAATGTCCGCAGGTGGCAGGGACATGTGTCTGAAATGTGGACGTCACTTCAAAGCTATTGAGAAGACAAACAGAACCAACTTGTTTACATGAAGGGAATAATACATGTTGGTGAATGTCACGAAAACATCCAGGTCATATTTAAATAAATTTCTAAATATGTTCTAAACAGGTTTTGTGAAATTCACCCATTTAAGTGAAAAATATGAATTACAGCTTTACCTTTAAACGGACTACAAAAGTGATTAACGACATAGAACAACATGATATTTAGATGAGTTGTCTGGTATCCCCAAAAGGTTATAATTAACGTGTGAACGCAGGTTCTCTGAAGTCTGCTAATCACAGTGGCCTTTTGCGGGAACACAAACAGGGCTGGATCATGGAGGTGAAACCTGAGCGTGGCCCCTTCGTCTGGATTGCCTTTCAGTGAGCTCCTGGGAGCCACCGTGCATCGCTCACACAAACATGGGATTATGTGCCATAGTAACACGGTATTGTGCATGCATGCAGGCTACGTCCCCACTCTCCCCTCTGTGGTGTTTAGATTTATCGTGAACACCAGCTCAGATATGATCATTTAAACAACAGAAACATAGTTTCCCATTTCAGTGTAATGATTTAATGAGAGATGAGGGCTCTGTTCCAAAACCTAGTGAGCAGTTTCGCTGTCTACTGCCTACATAGGCAGCTAACTTCTAAGACAGGATCCTAACTGGAAGAGAATGTCATAAGTAACTAATTTGGAGCACTATTTTGGCATTAGTGTGTTGCTAAACTAACAATGTTATACTCTAAAAAACAAAAATGCATATATGATAAACTCTAATAAGCGCAGAATAACTTCTGTAAAAAAATAAAATAAAAATGAATAAATGAATGAATTTTTTCATAATAATAATAATAATAATATATAAATTAAAAAAATTGTTATAAACACTTTATTTCCCAGCAGAACATTGCCCAAAGCATCACACTGCCTTCGCCGGCTTGCCTTCTTCCCATAGTGCATCCTGGTGCCATGTGAAAAGAAAATGTGATTCATTAGACCAGGCCACCTTCTTCCATTGCTCTGTGGTCCAGTTATGATGCTCACTTGCCCACCGTTGGCGCTTTCGGCGGAGGACAGGGGTCAACATGGGCACCCTGACTGGTCTGCGGCTATGCAGCCCCATACGCGACGCACTGTGTATTCTGACACCTTTCGCTCCCCACGTGCATCAATGAGCCTTGGCCATGACCCTGTCGCCGGTTCACCACTGTTCCTTCCTTGGACCACTTTTGATAGATACTGACCACTGCAGACCGGGAACACCCAACAAGAGCTGCAGTTTTGGAGATGCTCTGACCCAGTCGTCTAGCCATCACAATTTGTCCCTAGTCAAACTCGCTCAAATCCTTACGCTTGCTAATTTTTCCTGCTTCTAACACATCAACTTTGAGGACAAAATGTTCACTTGCTGCCTAATATATCCCACCCACTAACAGGTGCCGTGATGAAGAGATAATCAGTGTTATTCACTTCACCTGTCAGTTGTCATAATGTTATGCCTGATCGGTGTATATATATCTGTATATAGGTAGCACTCAAGGTTTTGGAACAGAGCTAGGGTATTTTGGAAGAATCAGAGACCAAAAGGGGATACTCTTGCATCTTTTTTTTGTGTGGGTATTTTGATCTTTATGAAGCAGTGATGCAAATGTGCACACCAAATCTGATGCAATAGATGAGCGTAACCTCACAACGCTGTTTTCATGTGTCGTGCGGTGGGCTTGAAGCCCCCTCGTTGAGGATGAGTGTTGCTGAGCCTCCTGAGCCCCATTCACAGCTATAACAGCAGTGATGGTGCCGCCCCCCTGCACCTGCTCCCTGCGTGGACCCCAGCGTCCCGGCACTGCGGCCCCCAAGAGCCACATAGTGGGAGATTGGATCAGCATCCCCACGCTCAGCACGACTCGCAAACTTCTTTCAAGATCCCAAATCCCCCCAGCCTCCCCACCTCACATCCTGCATCTACTTGCGTGCACGTTTTGTGTCTATTTGAACTGTGACCTTGGGCACCCCCTGGAACTCTTGTGCTGTGATGTCAGCAGGGGGTACGGCGGAGGGCAAGCCGAGGGTAGCGGCTCGTTAGCAGGTCGAGGGTCGAGAGCTTCAGGGGCCGGATTAGAGTAATGAGGGAGATGGTGGAGGAAGGAGAGAGAGTGTTGAGCTTCACCTCAGCTTCCATCGATCTCAGGCACTCCAGGAAGGCCAGGAGAGAAAGCAGCTCCCTAATTTCTGCTAATTATGATCCACTGTTACTCAATACTGGGTCCTCCCTGCAAATAAGGAAGTATAGAGACTGTCAGAAAGAGTGATGGGAGGAGCATGATACCACAATACTTCCAATATATATGCTAGTTTATGGAAGCTTGTTTCCGCCATGAAATAAAAAATAAAAACGGTAATTGTGACTTTTTATCTCACAATTCTGACTTTATTTCTCAGAATTACGAGATTTAAACTCGCAATTGCGAGTTATAAAGTCAGAATTGTGTGATATAAAGTCAGAATTGCGAGATAGACTTTTTTTTTTTAACTTTTTCTCGCAATTGCGAGTTTTTATCATGCAATTCTGACTTTATATCTCACAATTAAAACTTTTTTCTCAAAATTGTGAGATATAAACTCTCAATTGCGAGTTATAAAGTCAGAATTGCATGATATAAACTCGCAATTCTGAGAAAAAACATCAGCCTTTTTCCCATCACAACTTCACATTATAACACGCAATTGCGAGTTTACATCTCACGATTCTGACTAAATAACTCACAATTCTGACTTTATAACTTGCAATTCTGACCTTATATTATGCAATTCTGACTTTATATCACACAATTCTGACTTTATAACTCGCAATTCTGACTTTATATCTTGCAAGTCTGACTTTATATCACTCAATTCTGACTTTATAACTCGCAATTCTGACTTTATATCACGCAATTCTGACTTTATATCTCACAATTGTGAGTTTATTACTCAATTCTGAGAAAAGTCAGAATTGTGAGATATAATCTCGCAATTGCGAGAAAAAAAGTCAGAATTGTGAGATAAAAAGTCGCAATTACCTTTTTTATTTTTTATTTCATGGTGAAAACAAGCTTCCATAAGTTTGGCATCAGTATGATTTTTTAAATTTTTTTTAATTAATACGTAAGAATGCATTTAATTGATCAAAAGTGAACATGTTACAAAATATTCTATTTCAAATAAATGCTGTTCTTTTGAACTTTCTATTCATAAGGGAATCCAAAAAAAAAAAAATAAATAAATAAATAATAATAATTCACAGTTTGCCCAAAAATATAAAGCAAACATAGGCTAACTGTTTTCAACATTGATAATAAGAAAATGTTTCTTGGGCAACAAATCAGCATCAGAGAGCCTACATGGTGTATTTATTCAAGCTTTCTCCTCATTCTTGGCAGACATTCAGCCACAGTAAACAACAGACACTGATCTGACCTTTTCAATTTTTGAAGACTGAACTCACGCTGTGTGAGAGCCATTCTGCAGTAAGGGTGGCAGACAAAAGCTGAACTCACGACAAGAAATCGTTATTATGTAGGACAGGGGCTTTGGCTCACATTAGCAGATGTGCACTTCTCTAAACTGGATGAGTTTCAAGCACTTAAATGAATGCCCATGGGATTCATGACACAAGGGGATTGATGAATCTTCCCGCTCTTTGTTTTTCTTTTTTTTTTTTCCTGTGCAGGTTTTAAGAACCGTCCCAAATCTCTCAAAGTCTTCGTGAACCCCATCAGCCACAAGAAAGAGGCGTACCAGATCTACCTGGACAAAGTGGCCCCGCTCTTCAAGCTCGCTGACATACAAGCCGATGTCACCAGTAAGTCTCACACATCTGCACTGTACTGGATAACAAATAGTTACATAGATGGCTTTTCCTCTCAGGTTCAGTGTGAAGTCTTCATGGACAGGTGATTGCCGCCCCCTTAGGCCTCACTCGAGGTCGAAGTGCATTAAGGTCTGCCCTCAGGGTCTGTTCGCTCATAGGATTCATCCCTCAGTGCTCAACAATTCCCTATATGCTAACAAGCTGGTGCTTTACGCCATTAGGCATTGGCAGTGGATCATAGGAAATCAATATTTTAGGGTGAGGAATGTCAAGGTCCCTATGTTAATGCATCATTTGAATACACACTTAAAAGCAAAATTAGTCTTGTTTACCATTTCAATTGTCAACTCTCCATGCATTACACTAAAAACCAACATTTAGAGGAAAAAAAATATATATTAGATTTGACTAATAATACATATCAGAATATCCAATACTGACAATTTTTGTTTACTCTAAAAATCCTTAAAACATAATACATTTACTTGAGAAGCAACATTATGATATTAAAAATAGATTCATAGTATCTTGAATTTAAATGCATTTTGTCTTAATGCACTGGCAGATTTTTTTCACAGATCTTTTTTGTTTATACCTAAAAACAAGTGGACAAAAAAAATCTACCAGTGCAGTAAGATAAAATACACTCGTATTACAGATGCATGCTCTGAAAACAAGTTTCTAATGTTGCATTTCAAGTACATTTATCTTGTTTTAGATAAATTTATTTTAGATATTTTAACCCTCTGGGGTCTGAGGCTGATTTGAGGTCCTGGAGTAGTTTTGACACGCCCTGACATTTGTGCTTTTTTCAGTTGCTTATAAACATATTAATGACAAAAGTCTCATTACACTGTATTCAGCACAAACTAGGCTACAATAATATGTGAGCAACAAGTATGTACATGTTTGTATTTTTGAGAGAATTACGTATATGCATGGTTTTTGAAAAAACAAACAAAAAAAATAAGTCACTGAAATAAGGCCTCAAAACACATACTAAACATTTTTTCACAAGACTTTTGTGAACTGTATATTTTAGTCTAAAGTTTTTGCTTCAAAATGATGTGAAAATCATCCTGCCTACTCAGTCACATAAAACAATGTATTGATTTTAAATTTAGAATATTGGACAAAAACCTGTTTAGGTTAGTGACCACCTAGCAACCACCCAGAACACCTTGGCAACCACACAGATTAATGCTAAGAACCTTTCCAACCATATATCAATGCCCTGCAGTAACCTACAGCACCCTAACATCATGGGAGCGAGCTCTGCATGAGCAAACATGTAGTTAATCCACACACTCTCATGGCAATCTGTAACTATTTTACATTTTAGTGTATTGGTGGCTAAAGGGATGTTCAGACCAAAAATCAAACGTTATCACTCCTTCATGCTGTTACCGTAGTTGTGGTGTGGATTTCCAAAATTTCACAGAATTAGAATGATCACTATAGCTATTGGCAATGTCCTTGGTGTGAGCCGTCTTTAATTTGTATGAATTCGTATAATCTTATTTGTATGTTTTTGTTTCTGCTTATCGACATTTATGCTTACTTTTTTCTAAAAATCATATTTTTCTGTACAAGTCACATCATATGAATTCAGACAAAACTGCCACCAGTGTTGGGGAAAGTTACTTTTAAAAGTAATTCTTATATCGTGTTACCCTCTAAAAAGTAACTAATTACGTTACTTAGTTAGCCTGCTTTTTATGGAAAGTAATGCATTACTTCACGTTCTCTCACCTGGGCTGGGCTTGCTTATTTGTTTTTAATAACAACAAAAAAAGTTTTGTAAAGGCCCTTTCACACTAAACGTGAAATGAATAAGCCTCAGGTTGAAGAAAATGCATATTTACACCTGTACAGTAGAGGGCGCAGCTCAAACCAACCTTTCAGCTGTGCTGCCATTCTGGATTAAAGAAGAATACGAAACAGGAGAGGAAAGTTCAACACTCTTACTTCAGCAATAAAAACAAAAAAATGAAACAAATGTGATGTTTATCTAAAATCATCTTATTAGTATGGTTGAATTGGGTCATTGAAGGTCATCAGCAAAAACATTTGTTAATAAAGTGAGATTAAATACATAAAGTATATTTGTGCTATTTAACATTTAATTATTGAAGGTTTTCATAATATTCTGAGTTTGCATTTCACTGTTTTAATTAATTTTGAGGAATACTATTGAGCAAGTGAGGTGAGTAAATGCATTTAGTCTATAGAACTACAATAACCATCATGTTTATGATCACCATCACTGACTCCAAATTTATCAACATGTGGATAGGAGAGCTGTCAGTCCGTAAATGGGAAAACAAAGTAATTTGCGTTACTTATTTGAAAAAAGAACTCAGATATTTTGTTGTAAATTTAAAAGTAATGCATTACTAGTTACGTGAAAAAGTAATCTGATTACATAACTCATGTTACTTGTAATTCGTTACCCCCAACACTTACCACCACCTTGTAAAATAGTTACGTTTTCTAATTAGATCAGGTTAAGTTAATCAAGTTACTTTTTTTTTTATTTTTGTGTTGCTGCACCAGTACAGCATGGTGAGCAAGTCTAAAAACACTCCCAGATAATGCATGAACTAATAAAATGTATACCAAATGCAAGCAAATGTAATGCTTATGAATATGCACAAACGCTGTTCATAACCAAGCTCTCCTTTTCTTTTATTCCTAAACCTCTCGATATCTATTTGTCTGCAGTGTGTTTGTGTGCTTGAGGTTGTGTATGTGTGTGTGCTCATACTGGAAGTAGCAGCTGTACAACACTGCTGTGGATGGTTCTAAATGCATCTCACACTCATAATGACAGGAGAAGTGTATCCTCCGTCAGTAACCTGACCCAGGGGGAGGGACTGCACCCATCTGTTCTAACACAGTACGGGACTCCCCCCTCTCCTCCCCTTTACCCACCTCCTCCCACAAACACACACACACACACACACACACACACAGGACCCCGTACTATGTACGATACAACCACGGACTACTACACACACACCCGGACACGCACCAGGCGCCCCCTGCTTTTGGGAAGGGGACTCCACAATCTGTGCTCTAATGAATGTGGCTACCTGATTCCAGAAGCCATTTGAACAGTAATAGAATCCGTTTCCTGATGATTTGCTCCCGAGGGCAGAGGCTGAGAGCTCGAGGTGGAGCCATTAAACAACATTTTACCTAATAGAAATTAAATATCTCATTCTGCCGCTCGGAACGCAGAGCTTTGAGAATATACGCGATCGAATTAGCTCTATAGACTGTGAGAGATGCACGGGCATTATTCGTGAAATGTCACATTCAAGAGAAGCAATTACAGTGTTTAATTCACAGCTATTTACTCATAAGTCATAACCAACCCTTGTATGTGGAAATGTCGTTTTTGGCATTTACAGGGTCATCTAATTTAGCACTTTATGTACTTAGACTGGTGCTCTGTAGATTGAGCACTGTTTTAAATCTAACTAAATTTTAACTAAAATGAATGATGTCGCACAGCTCAGGTCAGAATTTTTCAATCAGTTAGTGAGATATGAAAAATATGCCTGGGTTGTGGTTTTGTTTGACAAGGTCAGGGCCACATGATCCTTTAATTACACTTTGATTTGCAAGTGCTCCCCCTACAGGTCAGCACTAAGAATTGAACTCATAACAGAGTCTATGGCTATGTCTGGAATACTATTGTACTTTTATTTCTGCAGTATATGTGGAGCAGAGTATAAGTAATATCAGTGACAATATTTTTAAAAACATCCCTCAATATGACTCTGAATATGTTTCTACACAAAATTACATATCAAAATGGAAATTAATAATTTTTATTTACAAGATGATAATTACACGTTTATTAACCCCAAACAAAAGCAGTCAACCAGTTTTATTATTATTGTTGTTCATAATATTAATAATAATAAAAAATATGATTTTTAAATTTTTTATTAAGCAAGAACACATTAAATTTATCAAAAGTGTCTACATTGTTACGAAACAAAATCCATTTAAAATAAATGCTGTTCTTTTGAACTTTCTGTTCATCAAAGAATCCTAATAAATGTATCATATTTTTTCTCTCAAAAATATTAAGCAGCACAACTGTTTGATAATAATAATAATAAGAAATGTTTCTTGAGCAGCATATCAGCATATTAGAATGATTTGATCATGTGACATTGAAGACTGGAGTAATGATGCTGAAAATTCAGCTTTGCATCACAGGAATAAATTACATTTTAAAATATATTCAAATAGAAAACAGTTATTTTAAATTTTAATATTATTTCACAATATTCATGTTTTTACTGTATTTATCATCAAATAAATGCAGCCCTGGTGAGCATAAGAGATTTTTTTCAAAAATATTAAAAATCTTACCAACCCCAAACACATTAATATAGACATTAGACACATTATAATGTGTGTTTCAGAAATTAATAATAATAATAATAATAATAATAATAATAAAACGTTTAAAGCTATGATCACATGAATTACTGTCCCCACAATTGTGTGCATGTTTCATTGTCCACATGCATCTGTAGTTGAGCTGGTACCAGGGACAGCCAGGCATGTCATAATGAGCAGACACACTTGCATCTCTGTGTGCATCATGAAACACATTCTTAAACAACAAAAAAACATCCATCTGCAAGTGTCACATCAGCCACGGTGAGCCCTTTGATGGGTGGTCACAGCTGGGACCCGCTCCATGGTGGAGGTGCCCCAGAAAATGCTAAGTGGGGCACGGGCGTGCACAATGCCATCTGCGGTGTGCCACCCCTCTTCCCCCGCATTCAGTGGCATTTTTCCGTGCCACACAGGCCAGGGGTTTCTGCCACACTACGCCAAACCTGAATCGACAATTAGACTGGATCAAGCCTATATCCAACAAACTGCTGACCATATCTAACCCTCTCTTTTTCTGACCCATGACCCTTTGCTTACCTTGTTACCCAAATTACATCACAGTACTACAATGCAAATAGCAAACCACACAGTGAATGCTGGGAAAATTCTTGTTTTGCACAGCTTGGGCAAGCCGAATACAAGAGCGGTCGCCTCTTTGGAGCACAACTCATATTCTTGATTAAAAATGCAAACGGCATGCAAGTATAAATTCTGCTTTACAGCCAGTACCATATGTTCGGCTTAAGCCATTTGCCAATGCCTGGAAAAGGGTACTAAAGGCAGTTTGGAGTGCTTTCCTTTTTTTAAAAAACATTAACTCTTTCTTTTCCGCAGTCACTAAGCGAAAGGGCCATGCTCTGTCCATTCTGAAAGACTGCAGCTTGGAAGAATATGATGGGTATGTATACTTCATGGTTTGTACTTATGGTTTAAAAAAAAAACAACAAAAAAAAAAACTCATCTTCAAAGATCTGATCCAGTCTATGAAGCATTTCGGCAGTGGGTTAATATATCTTCCCGCATTGAATAAACTCCAAATTCATTAAAGGTGCAGTAAGCAATTTCTGAGAAATGCTGTTGAAAGTGGACCGGACTGAGCACCAAAACAAAATTGTAGCCAATCAGCAGTAAGGGGCGTATACATTCATTAGAGGGGAGGTGCCTGTGTTACATAGCATATTTTGGGGGCAGGGAATTTTGGGTAGGGATGTGTTTGTTTTGGTGATTTAAAATATCAACAGCATTTCTCAGAAATTGCTTACTTCACCTTTAATTGCAAAATGACTGTCTTGTGTGTATGTCTTGATATATAAATAAAAAACACATTATATATATATATATATATAGTTTTTTATTTATATATATATATATATATATATATATATATATATATATATATATATATATATATAAAAATCAATGAGATATATATATATTTTAATTGCTTCCAATTTCTTTATATTACAGTAAAGCAGCACTGGACTGTCTAAACAAATGCTAAATGTGCTTAACCAGAAGATTAGGAAAATTAATCTGCACTAATTAAAAAGAATGAAACTTCTGTCATCAACCTCATGTTTTGTGAAGCCTATTGCTTTTAGTGATTGTGTGGAAAAGAAAAGCAGTCATTTATAGTGGAACGTCCATTCTGCTCTTTTACATACAATGAAAGTGAATGGTGACCATGGCTGTTAAGCAAGATTTTCGATTAATAATATATTCATAATGTTCTTTGTATGGAAGAGAGCAGTCCTGACATTCTCCTAAATAAGAAAGCAAGGAAGAAAAAAGTAATTGAACAACATAAAGATGACAACTATCATTTGAAGGGTGAACTATCCCTTTAAAAGGCGCTTTATGATGCGAATGAAGATGGCATGAATTCAAAGCCAGATGACAGAGTAATCCTGCCTCTCCCTCACATCCCCATGCCTCTCTTGAGGTGACATTTAGCCTTAATAAATAAAGTAGTGTTTGGGACAGAGGGAGAAGAGAGAGAGAGAAAGGCAGAGGTGGACTTTTACAAAATGAGTGATAATACTTTGATTGGAGCGGCGTGCCGCGGGGCCCAGTGCGGAGCTCTCCGGTAGAGCAGGTCTCTCCGGTGCGGCTCGGCAGGTGGCTCCTTAATTACCTGTTCTGGAAGCAGTGATGAAGTACCGCCATCCAGCCGACCGCGGGTGCGGGGCATCGCTCACACCACAACGTACGGTCTCTCTCCACGTGCTCCAGTACTTCTCACAATTAGCTCCTCTTAAATATCTCCGGCCCCGGCTTAACGCTCATCCGTTACTGCCGCCCTACTGTTCCGCTGCATCCTCTGGGCTCGGTGGGAGGGGACATGCTGGGTCTGGCACAGTGGTCTTTGATTAAAAACACAGCGTGCAGGTTCACGGCAGTGACAAAAGGACAAGGGCAAGCACCGAGCGAAGAACACATTCATGTTGAATGGTGATTAATCTGTGGTGTATGAAGGTGGTAAGAGGGCTTGGTGGCTGGGTTCTTGTGAATCTAGAAATAAAGAGATCAGACACTGTAAGAGGTCATTGTGGAACTTAAAATCTTTATTTGACATAAAACCACAGGGTTTAGGATCACTGGGTCTGATAGGACGGTTTCAAAGTGGTGGTGTTGTTATAACTGTGAGGCCTAGGGCTTGGCAGTATCTAGGGTTTCCAGCTTCAGGAAAGGAAAATAAGGGACAATCGTGGTTCTTTATAGGAAAGGCACACACTCAAAATATTTGTACTGTACCACACAGTGTATGTCATTTCAGTATCTGCAGTTATATATGTACTGTATGTGTATAAAAGATGTAAGGTTCTCAGACATAAACACATTTTGGATATTTCCGTGTCAAATCAACCAAATTTCAGAAACTTTCCTGGCTCAAATTTTTGATTTTGTTAATATTTTTTCTGAGGAAAGACAAACATAAATGAAGACAGCCAAAATATTAGCCTTTCAGACGCAAGTTTAAATTATTCTAGCTGACCCCCCCCAGCATTTAAGGTGACCGTTATTTTAGAACATTTCACCTTATTATTTTCATGGCGATGTGTCATGACATGTCACAGCCACAATAGCGCTGTATGATAGATGTATCGCTTTTAAAATATATTTACGATCTTGTTAGCTAAGTCATCAACTACTTGATATTCCGATTCTCAAATATGTGTAAGTGAATGTGTTTTGTCGTTTAAAAACCTTTATAATGATCATGTTAGCTGATCTATAACGCACGATGGGCGCCGCCATGTTAGTTTGCACCGCAATTCAGAGAATCGTATCTGTCGGATTCACAACACATCAATTCCTCCACTTCTCCCGAAATACATGAAAGTGAGTGGCCGTTAGATCAGCGTAGCAGTCAATAAACAGGACAAGGAAGGTCACGTACTGGACAAATCAAATAGGCCCAATATAAGGGACATCCCGGCTAATACGGGACAGTTGGCAACCCTTGCTGTATCGCTGTATATTCACTGATGATAGAGATGAGTGCAGGACCTCTTTACATTATTTATATGCGAGAGCAACGAAGAAACATGGAACAATGTGAAAATACAGAATGGGAATCCCTCTCGTGGTACTTTGACGCCACTGATCGGTCTTTAAGGGTGTGTTCACATTTGGCAGGTTTGGTTCGATTAAAACGAATTCTGGTGCGATTGTTCTGTTAGTGCGGTTCAAGTGTGAACACTACCATCCGAACTCTGGTGCGCACAAAACAAGTTCATATTTCAGTCAAACTGCTTGACTGAAATATGAAGCCAACATGGACCAAAGACATGTAAACGAACCAAAATTAGGACATGATGTCACAAGATGCGACCCTAAAAAGGACAAAATGCTCAAGCATACCTGGTTTTTCTTGTCATAGTCGCAATGTTGCCCATCACAGTTTGGTACGGGCATCTGAACCGCGTCTCCTCACAGCAGATCTTTGTTTGTGTGGCGGAGGGATTCCTGCCGCTGTTTTTACTCCTTTACACATTTTATAAGCTCTTCATGAGTTGTCAGCTCCATCATATACCATCATATGTACGCACATACAGCGAATGCATTTAGCCCAGTGTGCTAAACGAACGCTAAGCGAACCAGGACTTGTATCATTTTCTTTTTTGGTCTGGATCAAAAGAACAAAGAGAACCAAACTACAAGTGTTAACACACCCAAAATCTGCAGTGGTCAGGTGGTACAGTAACTCTCAGAAAATTACGAGTTTACATATTGTAATTACAAGTTCTACAAGCATGTGATGGCTTTTTACAGTTCAGAATCGCTGCGGTAATTACGTCATGGCGTGAATAACAAATAAGTATTACCACATGGATATTTATAGTATTTTTAAATTTTACAATACAGTTCAAAATATTGGGGTCAGTACAATATTTTAATTGTCTCTTATCCTCACCAAAGCTGCACTTATTTAATAATAATAAAAAAAACAATATTGTGAAATATTGTTACAATTTAATATATTTTAAAATGTAATTTATTCATGTGATGACAAAGCTGAATTCTCAGCATCATTACTCCAGTCTTCCGTGTCACATGATTCTTCAGAAATCATTCTAATATGATGATTTGCTGAGACATTTTTTTTATCATTATCAATGTTGAAAACAGTTGTGCTGCTTAATATTTTCCTAGAAACCGTGATACATTTATTTCAGGATTCTTTGATGAATAGAAAGTTTGATGAATAGCATTTATTTAAAATAGTAATAATGTTTAACATTATAAATATCTTTACAGTCACTTTTGATAAATTTAATGCATCCTTATTGAATAAAAGTATTAATTTATTACTGACCCCAAACTGTTGAATGGTAGTGTATAATTTAGATAAATCAACAATATTTAATCACAAAACATTATCAAAAAGTGATGACATCAAACCTAATATTATTAAATATACACTACAAAACTCTGTAATACTACTAAAATGCATTTAAAGGTGAAGTGTGTAATTGCTGTGCCTCTATTATCACTAAAATGAACACTAATAAATAAATAAATAAATAAAAAGAGACACATCACCTTTAAGTTAGTAGCATTACTGCTATAGTTACTCCTCAAAACTAGTATGAAAGACTCTGTGGCATCATACATCATATCTTGGCACTTATGGTAATAGATTTCATTATAGATAATAGATTTCTGTTGTTCCTGTACAGCGCAGCAGAAAGACTCAAGACTTAACGCTGAGGATAATATCTGTGTGGAATTTCGACATAAGTCATGGTCTGTCTGTGTATTCCAATTTCACAAAGCTTATTCTTTATCGAGGATTATAGAAATGATGCTCTGATGATTTTGTTGAAATTTAATTTTCTGTCGGCATGACAAATCACTGAGGATATCTAAGCTACTTAACCCGGCGGGGAAAAAAAAAGAGAAAAAAATGATCACTCTTTCTGTTGTTTGCTAAACAGGATAATCTTCAAGCAGGGAATTTGTGTCAGTACTATTGTTACAGCCTCATGGGGTATGTTTCAGTCGCACAATAGAGTCATGCAAAGTGGTCTTCACAGGGATAGTCACTTAAAAAAAATGAAAAATGTCATTTACTCAATTGTCATGTTGCTCCAAACCATTATGACTTTGTATATATATGTATATGGCGTGATTATATGCACCCCATATTACATATATGGGGTGATAATAATGCTACTAATGCTGATTTTACATTAAATAGCTGACAGCTTGTCAAGAACTATCTGTAGGGTGTTTTATTAGAAAGGAATGTTAAAACACACTATCTTCAGCACCTCAGCGAAAGCAAAAGAAATAAGACATAATTCCAGATTTTTTTCCTGTCGAGCAAACGTGTTATAGCACTCTAAACTCAGCCCCTTGTCCTCATTCCTCTAAACTCGATTAATTAACTTCTGAAGAATTCATTCTGCAAAGGTATTACTAATCACACGTTTTTTCATTAATAGATCATCACTCATTAATTACTTCAGCAACTGATGCTTCCTCCAGTTTAAATGGAACGGTGCTATTTCAGTTACGTCTCACATGAAGTCACGCGGTGTGCCACACACAATAGACGTTAAAGTGATGGCACATCAGCGATGGATGCAATTATTCCCCTCACACGTTTATGTTAATTATCAGCACTATGAATGGAAAGACCTTATTTGTGCAATTTTTACTGCCACCACATTGACTGCTGATAGATGTGAAGTGAGATAAGTGCCACACAATGAGACTGACGTGACACATAGGGGAACGTTACATTTATGAAAGTAGTGCATTACTTTTTCTCACCATGAGCTCACAGAGACTCTCGGTCCTTCAGAGTTGAAGAGCTATTCTTGGCTTGCAGGAATTTTTACTTTGGGAAGGCTACTTTTCCTCTAACAAGGTTTGCTTGTCTGATATACAAGTTATGATTTGAAAAAGGCCATTTCCTGACTTTTTAATGCAGTGTGTCACAAATATAATGTATATCACACCCTAATGTCACATTTTTGACAAAATGTCTTTTTAAACATAAACAAAAGTACCGACTTCAATACCAAGTCGGTACTGAAATTTAAAAAATGTGACGAAACCAGCATTTCCCTCTAGCATTTTGAACGCTGTTGAATGGATTCTTAAATACCTCTGATTGGCCATTATATTCACATGCTCAATATAAATGAGTACATCCCCTTTGAAAAGTAACATTTTAAACAATATCTCAATGAACTAGGGCTGCCCTCGACTAAAGATTTTTCTAGTCGACCAGTAGTCGTTCATTTAAACCATTAGTCGACTAATCGCGCATTTATATTAATAAGCCATAAATCATAATAATGAGCCTTAATCATCTATATAGCCTAATCAGCGCTCAAACGCACGATTTATGAATGTGTCGTGAAAAAACAGCAAGGAGACTGTCTAAACATTTCAATAATTTATTGATATCCACAGTAGTGGACGCGCATATATGCAAGTTTCAAATGGATTACATAATCTGAGAATATTTATTTTCCATTTGAATTGGCTCGTTTAAAAGTAGACATTCCAAGCTTTATATAGATATATTTCTCGTGTTTGTGAGGCAAGTAGGCCTATACGATGAGTTTCGGTTCATGTTTGTTACGTGCTCAAGACCGAGAGCAGAAAACGCATCCTGATTGCTTTCATTGTTTTACAAAAGCACAACGTTTTGCTGTTATTGTGAGTTTACAGAAATAAAAGTAGACCCTTTACATTTTGCATTACTCTTATCTATGACCAAAAATTAGTTAAATGCAACGATCACACTGGCGCCTCCATGTCATGCAGTAAGCGCGCTCTCCACACAAGCACTTGGATATGCGCCAAATAATAGCGCACATATCTAGGACTAGGCTAACATTAGAGCGAGTGGACTTGTAAAGTTGCTACTACTTACATGTTTCAAGTGATAAGCCATATTTGAGGTCGATGAATGATATAGGCGAATGTTTGGATTTCCTGCCGTTAACGAGCTGTCCCTCACGGACTGCGTGACCTCGCCACTTCCTGTTGAGTTTTTTTTTTTCTGCGACTAACCGACTAAGAAAATCTTGGTCGACCAAGCCTCTTCAAGTCGACTAACGGTTAGTCGACAGCCCTACAATGAACACAAAAACAATTTCCAAAATGTTGACAAGACTAAGTTTTATATAACATCTGTTTAACTTATAACATGAAAGTAAGGTTAATAATATAACTTAGAGAACAAAATTTTCAGTTTTACTCAAATTAGGGTGATGCAAAATGAGTACACCCCACTGAAAGTCTCTGGAGCAAAGCTAAATTTTAGACTACAAATGTCTAATTTAACAAGAATTCAACCACAGGTGAGTCTAATTATTCATTACACAGGTGTCCAGCAGACAGTTGACTATAAAACCCCTTCCCATTTCATGCTGTCAGCAATGGCACCACATGGAAGAGAAATGTCACAAGACCTGAGAAAGAAAATAATTTCTTTACACCAGAAAGGTGAAGGCTACAAGAAGATCAGCAAAGCTTTACTTATCAGTCAGAATACTGTAGCAAAAGTGGTACAAAAATTTAAAAAAGATGGAACTGCAACCATCTCACAGAGACGTCCAGGTCGTCCACGGAAGTTAACACCTCGACAGGAGCGTCTTCTGATGAGAAGGGTTGAAGAAAATCGGCATGCAAGTTCACTGCAGTTATCTAAAGAAGTAGAAAGCCAAACTGGGGTGACTATTTTCCGTGACACAATATGGCGTACACTGCAGACGAATGGCATGCATGGGTGCCGTCCACGAAAGAAGCTTCTCCTAAAGCCCAGGCACAAAAAAGCCCACCTAGAGTTTGCCAGGGCCCATGCTGACAAAGATGAAGACTACTGGGACTCTATACTCTGGAGTGATGAGACCAAGATAAATGTTTTTGGAACTGATGGCTTCAAAACTGTATGGCGTCACAAAGGTGAGGAATACAAAGAAAAATGCATGGTGCCTACAGTGAAACATGGTGGTGGCAGTGTCCTTATGTGGGGCTGCATGAGTGCTGCTGGTGTCGGGGAGCTGCATTTCATTGATGGCATCATGAATTCACAGATGTACTGCTCTGTACTGAAAGAGAAGATGCTACCATCACTCCGTGCCCTTGGTCGTCGTGCACTTTTCCAACATAACAATGATCCGAAACACACATCTGAGGCCACTGTTGGATTTCTGAAGAAGAACAGGGTGAAAGTGATTCAGTGGCTCCTGATCTGAACCCAATCGAACACCTATGGGGAATTCTGAAGAGACAAGTTGAGCATCACTCTCCATCCAGCATCCAGTCTCTAAAAGAGGTCATTCTTGAAGAATGGAAAAAGATAGATGTTGCAAAATGTCGCCAACTTGTTCATTCCATGCCTAGAAGACTTGGTGCTGTCATTAAAAATCATGGAGGCCATACAAAGTACTAGATGTAGTAGTTTTTGTTGTGGGGTGTACTCATTTTTGCATCACCCTAATTTGAGTAAAACTGAAAAATGTGTAATCTAAGTTATATTATTAACCTTACTTTCATGTTATAAGTTAAACAGATGTTATATTAAACTTGGTCTTGTCAACATTTTGGAAATTGTTTTTGTTCATTGAGATATTGTTTAAAATGTTACTTTTCAAAGGGGTGTGCTCATTTATGCTGAGCACTGTATATGTCTCTGATTGGCTGCTTTCATACGCTCCCGTGTGTATCTGTGTAAGCGCTTGGTGAAGAGCATCAAAGATTTCTATTTTCAACATGTTTTTGAAGCGTTAAATAAAAAAGCATCCCATATTCAAATAATATAAAGAAATGTCAGACTCAATGCAAAGTCTGCCTTGTACTATGGAAGCTTGTTTCCGCCATGAAATAAAAAAGGTAATTGTGACTTTTTATCTCACAATTCTGACATTTTTTCACAGAATTGCGAGATATAAACTCACAACTGCAAATTATAAAGTCAGAATTGTGTGATATAAAATCAGAACTGCGTGATATAAAGTCAGAATTGTGAGATATAAACTCGCAATTGCATGTTAAAATGTCCAATTGTGAGGGAAAAAAGACTGACGTTTTTTTATCAGAATTGTGAGTTTGTATCTCACACTTCTGAGAAAAAAGTCAGAATTGCGAGAATTCTGAGAAAAAAAAGTTAGAACTGCGAGTTTATATCTCGCAATTCTGACTATAAGATGCAATTCTGACTTTATAACTCGCAATTGTGAGAAAGAATATCAGAATTGCGAGATATAAGGTCAGAATTGTGATTAAAAACTCACAACTGCGAGAAAAAAGTCAGAATTGTGAGATAAAAAGTTGCAATTACCTTTTTTATTTTTTTATTTAGTGGCAGAAACAAACTTCCATATTGGACAGATCAAAAAAATCCCTATAAAAAAAATAAAAAAAAATTACTGTGGGCTAATAATGAGCTTATGCTCAATGATATCAAAATAAAACATCTAAAGCCACTTTTTGACATTTCTATTCTATTCATGCAATAATGTCTTTGAATTATCTTCATTTGGGGGCATCTCTTAAATATTGATTTACCATTCATTTAATTCAATTAATCAGCATATCATGTAATTAATCTGGTTATCATTTTTAATCAGTTGACTGCCCTACACGTTAACTTCAGCACTGAACCTTGGTTAATGTGGAATGGGGCTTGTTCATCTCGACCCCATCCGTCATTCCCATAAAGCTCTGCATTGTCTCGGCACACTGTGTGTTTGGTGAGGCCTCTCTGTTGAAGCTTTAACCTCTACAGATGAAGATAAGGCACAGTCTCTGACACCTGTGAAAAGCATAAAATGTTTTAACATGGTTAGTCCTACCTACTGCTTCATAAAATAACCCATAGGTGAATAGGTGAGCTTTGATGTATCGCTTAATATTTACTTTCCTGATTTGGTAGATTCGCAGCGTCCTTCGAGGCTTAACATATATGGTGGATCAAAACATTGCAGGCAGATTTATCCCAAACACCTGCGACTGCAAGGTCACAGAACTCATTTTGTGAGTGGCATGACTACTTGCCTATTAGTGCTGGCCGTGTCTGCTAAACAAATCTATTTGTGAGATTGTACAGTATTGCTAAAGGGCATTTCTGAATTAAATGTAATCAGCTTTACTAGGCTGTGTTCATTTATTAGTAATGTGCTTAAAGCAGATTAGTGGTCTCAGCCATTTTTAATGATTTATTTTGCTGCTGAGATCTGACAGATTTTCCGCTATTCTTGAAAAAAAAAAGGACATTTCCCAATTAAAATACATGCCTCTCTCTCTCGACACTTCCATGGTTTAATCTATTGTTCAATACGACGTAATGGGAATTATGATTTCCATTAATTGAAATGGATTCCTCTAATAAAGACTTAGTAGGAATTTTTAATCATATTTAAGGAATAACTATGCCATTTTCTGGCCGTGTGTAATCTGTATATTCAATCAAATACTCTTCCATATGGATTTACATTTATCCACATGAGTGAACAACAGCCTAATTGTTACATGTGTGTTAGCCAGCCCTTGGCCATGACTTTGGGTCACATGACTCACTGCCCATCCGTTTGCTTTCTCTCTAGTGTGGTATGTGTTGGGGGAGATGGCTCTGTGGCTGAGGTGGCCCACGGGTTGCTTCTCCGAGCCCAGATGGACGCTGGGAGGGACACAGATTCCATCTTCACGCCTGTCCAAGCAGCACTTCCTCTCGGCATAATACCAGCAGGTGAGGATCAGGGGTGGTGTATCTCTTTCTCCTGCAGCTGTCCCCAGTACAGCCCAAAATGTCCAGCTCCTCTCAGGAGAGTGCATGCGAATGAGCGTTCAGTCCTCGCTGAGTCAACATGAATTCAAAATTGACCCAATTTGCTTGACCCAATTTATTATTATACACATTTCTGGTCTTACTGTGCACAATTCATCCCGTGCACATTATTGTAAACTTATATCAACATATCTCCGGCTTTTTCCGGATGATGTCACAAATATAACTCTTCAACCCCTCCCCTCAAACCACCTGGCTCCATTCTAGTATGCAACTCCCACTTTCCACAAAACAATAAATTCCCAATGGTTATTCTTGTTGAATATCTTGTTTCACACAGAAGTACATCAGATTATGCAAGTGAAATTGCTTTCAAGCTATATATGTATGGAAATAAATTATAGATATTATAATATATTAGTTCAAAACCCCTTTTACTTACATAATCTGTAAAATTATTATTTTAATAAATTATTTTTAAATAAGAAAAAAAACCTTTCAGCAAATATATATAAATATATTTTTTATTTGTTTAGAAATTAAATACAATAATTTTAATATAAAATATAATAATAATAATAATTATTATTATTATATAAAATAAAATAGTTTCTGGTCTTGTATATATATTTAATTTAACTACATATATTAATTATATATATTATTACTTCAAAAGCACATACACAAAAATACACATGTGTATGTGTATATATATATATGTGTGTGTGTGTGTGTGTGTATATGAGCACATATATATTTATATATGAGCAATATCACACGAGTAGCTGTGCGATATGGCTATATATTACGGACCTTTTCTCAATAACTAATACAACATATTTATATAAAATATATTTATTGAACAACAATATTTAAATTAACAATAGCGATTATAAATGACAATAGGAAATAAACAATTGTACAATTCAGTCAAACGTACAAAAGCAGTGCTCTACAGGATGCAAGTTAAATATAACCTTAATATTAAATTATTAAATTTAACATAGCCCAATTCAATTTGCTCAGGAACAAGTAATAGATTAAAAAGACCAAAGATTGCCCGTTTTATGTACCCAAAATGAATTATATCTCATGTTTAACCACTATAAGAGCCAGCGGAAAATCCCCGAAGCACTGGCCGAGATGAAGCTGTTCTCGGCAGGTACACGAGCACTGAACAGCCTCTGACGGCCTGGAGCTCGCATCTCCGAAAACATCTAAACAAATTGTAAAATAGGTGCTATGATTAAATATGAGTCACGTATTTCAGGTCTAAACAACTACATTATCGCCGAAAAACTCTTAAAAATACAGTTTGTGGTACAAAAAGTGTAGTATTTGTAAAAAATACGGTGGATTTGCTCGGCCGCCATGACAGTCGCTTCAAGCGGAGTGATACAAACGGTGAAAAGGTAGGAGTGCTGTTATCACTAGAATATCACACAGCTCTCAGCCAATCAGATTCGAGAACTATAAAGAACTATATATATATATATATATATATATGTCTGTCTGTCTGTGTGTGTGTGTGTGTGTGCACACGCGTGCTTTTGAAATAATCCTATAATAAATAATTAATATATATTATATGTTGTGTGTGTTTTTTTAGATTAGGCAGTACACTAACAAAAATATTTCTTCAAAGCAGATATGAACTAAAACCCACAAAACACTTTTGACTCCATGAGGTATTTAAGAGAAGAAACTGAAATAAAACTTATAATTGATAATCACAGCATGTCAAAATATGACTAGTAATAAAATATGATAATGTATAGCAACAGTCTTGTGGGTAAACCATGAGACTTTTTATGCTTCATTCCTGCACTAAAACAATCAGAGGCATGCTGCCAATTAAAAATCAAACCCTGTAGTAATTTCGGTCTCTAGTTTCTGTGCTGTCAGAATGATTTAGTTTGATTGTGTTCTGAAACTCCTCTAGCGAAAACAAACAGGCAGCTCATAACAGCAGCAAGCGAGTGTATCATTATCAAATTGATTTAATCACAGTCAGGCCTCTGAATGGCCCACTCGCACACAGAGTTAATTGCCTTCAAGAGTGTCTGAAATGGAGCATCCTCGATTTGCCTTTGAAACGGGATCCACTGGCCTTGGATCAGCGGCCCAGAGCCCTGCATATTGTCCACGCTCACACAGGACTGACTAAGCTCAGATATTTTCTCTCTTTTTTTGCGGGATTGTGGCACAGACCAACCCCAAAGAGCTGCCAAACCGAGGTGGGAAGAGGAGGGGAGAGCAGGGTAGATTGGTACGGTAGCAGCCCCTACTTTTTCGTCCAAGAGATTGACCTTCACTTGTCATTTCAGGCGCAGCAAAATGGAGTGCTGTTGTTAGGAGCAATGGAAGCCCTCCAACTCTGCACCCGCTGCAAACTGACCGTACCGGGGTCATGGTTTCTCTTCATTAGTGCCGAATCCCACGGGAGTATTTGTAAACAGTTTCCTGTCACAAATGCGAAGGGGAAAAAACGACCCCCCGCCTTTGCCGCTTCCCTGCGCAGGTTTGGATGTGTCATTTGGTGACAACATCAGACCCAGGTCAATCCTTAGGGACAGAGAAAATGGAGTCAAATCACTCTCTTTGTTACAGCTTTGCAAAAACACCCATGTACTGCATCAACTACAGTGATTTACTGCAAGTAATTACCAATAAAATATACATGAATAGCAGCTACATCGACATCTAATTATCTTAGATGGAAAACAGACTAGTTTCGTTAACGCTTTAATTTGTCATATTTCTATGCTCCTTTCTGTCAATATTCATAGCGCACTCAAGTTTTTCGAAAGATAAAACTAATTACAAAGAGTGTTTCAAATACCTTATTTACATGATGCAGGATAAACATTGAGAAACGCAGTGCCCTGCCCAATTAAAAGCTTTCTCTATGCACCATAGTATATACTCCTCGGTACGTATAGCATATAAATTGCCGGCTTCTAATTAATTTGCCTGCTTTTAAGGGTTTCAGGGGGACTGTTAATTTCTTTGATATTCCAGGCAAAGAACCAAAATGTTGGTGCAGTTTCCACGAGACTCTTAGACATGCTTGACTAGCGAGTCATTGCATCACATTCATCTGCCTGGATGAGGGAGACATTAACTGCCTTATGAATATTCATGCTGTCTGCTTAATTAAGTTAATTGTTCTGCAGAAGTGCTCGTACTTCCAAGGACAATTTTTTTTCTCTCTCTCTCGCTCTTTCAAAGCCCCCTTCCTTGCTATTCGCCCCCCTATTCTAATATCTGGGCGCTAGCACCATTCGTCACCAGGTTCTGGAATGGAGATGGGTAATATATGGAACTCCCGATGATGTTGGCACAGGCTGTTGCTCTGAGCCTTGCGGGAGAGGCAGATGCACGCTTGAAATATAGAGTTACCGCACGGCAGCGGCACTGCAGACACCACCCAACAACAAAAGAACAAAACGATCAATGTCAAACGCTAAAAAACAGTCATTGTCTGAACACAACGTTGAAAGACAACACTTCGGCGAACCTCAAGTGGGCTTTACCAGATCTGTGCGATAAATGGTAATTTTAGCATTCAGATAATGAGATTTTAATATCACACTCACTGAGACTGTTAAGTAACTGCATTCATTATATTTCTTTTAATTGGCGGGAGACCAAGCACTCCTTATATTACAGTTTCTCACAAGCCTTGCACCAGAATTTATCCCTGTAGGACTCGCTTTGCTATAACACAGCAAAGCCACAGCTTGCCGTTTACGACAGGGAGTGAGTCGGCTCCGTTCCAAAACCTAGGGAGCTGCCTACGTAGACAGTATTTTAAGGCATCATATGCACACTCCTGATGAGAAGGCTGTTTCAAAAGGAAAGATACTGTACGCTCTTTAGGCCAAATTCTAAAGCACATCACAAATACTTTGCTGAGAAGGCAAACCCATAATGCATTGCCATGGCAAACAGGGTGAGAGAAATGTCTCAGAAATTATTAAAATCTATTTAAAATTCTATTTAATTTTATTATTAAATTTTTATTTTATTTTTTTACAAGTTTATTAGCTGTGTGCTGTCTTTATTTGAGTTAGTGACGAGCACAAAAAAATTACCATGATGCCATTTTCATTACTGTACTTTTTTTTTTTTAAACCAGCATAAAGTAAATTCAGAACAATGAAACTACAATATTGTATACAAAAAAATAAAATAATCTAAAATTAAAAAATAATTTGGGGGTTCACTGTATTTCAAATAAAAATGAAAATCCAAATAAATAAAATCCCTAAGATCCTTGTTACCACAATACAATAAATCTCATTATTATTACTGCAATGAGGGAAATGTCTAATTCTTACTTCTATTCTTACAGACAATGTAATAATATGATGGGCATTTTATTTTAAATTAGAGGCTGCATAAATTAAATAAAAATTAGTCATGAAAATGTCAAATGGCATGAAGGTCCTGACATGTGTCCATTACCTCGATTATATGAACTTGTGTTTTTGAAACAAGGGTGAATGAACACAAGAATACCATTAAAGTCCCCATGAAATCAAAAATGAAGTTTTTTGGCTTTTAGTATGAATATGTTAGCCTTACTATTTTCTATAAGCCAGTGTGCTCCAAAACAATGACAAATTCACATTTAGAAGATATAAACATTCAAAACTTATAGTCTCCCACTTCCTCCAATATGGATCAATGATTTTGATGACATCACCCTGCACTTCAGCTTCTCATCAGATTTTCTGTCCAATCAAATGCTCTCTAGAATCTGAAGCGTCCCACCCCCTACATTATAAACAGACTCTGAAGCTGTGGCTAAAATCGGTCACCTGTTCACAAAATTTCTATTTTTTACATGGTGAATGGCATATAGTGCACTATATAGGGGATAGGGAACGATTCAGACAGTGTAAATATGCTTTCCATTGAGGCGAATGAAGTCTGGTTTTGCTGCAGCGCGCACACGGTCTGCTCCGGTCCAGAGAAACGATAGCACAGAACGGACCATATGCAAAACATTTTGGACCCATTTGAATTCTGCACAGAATGCTATATTTTAAAGTGATATGGAGGAGATTAGGAGGAGAAACGGTTAGAGATTACAAGGAAACTGAGGCTTTACCGAGCTCAACGGCTCTGGCCGAGCTGTGATATAGACAAAATGCTATTGGCCATTTTAAAAAAAGAGGAGGAGCTGATCGATATGTCCCACCCTGTCTTCCTGTTTCAGTGAAAATTATGTCAACACATTGAATAATGACTTCAGTGGGCCTTTAAAAGTGCCAAAAGTTTATTGATTTAAAGGATTAGTTCACTTCAGAATTAAAATTTCCAGATTAATTACTCACCTCATGTCATCCAAGATGTTCATGTCTTTCTTTCTTCAGTCGAAAAGAAAGGTTTTTGAGGAAAACATTCCAGGATTTTTCTCCATATAGTGGACTTCACTGGGATACAACAGGTTGAAGGTCCAAAATTCAGTGCGGCTTCAAAAGGCTCTACACGATCCCAGCTGAGGAATAAGGGTCTTATCTAGCGAAACGATCGGCCATTTTCTAAAAAAATAAAATAAAAATGTATATACTTTTAAAATACAGATGCTCGTCTTGCACTAGCGTCCACTTCACGCATTATGTAAACATGTTGTAAAGGTCACTTGTGACGTAGGCGGAAGTACCGATCTAATGTATTTACAGAGCAAACGTGCAAAGACTAAGTCAAATGCCCTTTACAAAAATAGGAAGAAAAAAAAAAAACGAGGTTGGACGATTTTGAAGTTGGAGGAGAAAATGAGATGGAGTTTTTCAGTACTTACGCCTATGTCACGCATGACCTTTCCAACGTGATTATTTAATGCGTGAAATTGTGGACACTAGTGCAAGATGAGCATTTGTGGTTAAAAAGAATATAATTTTTTTTGTTTTTATAAAATGACCGATTGTTTCACTAGATAAGACTCTTATTCATCAGCTGGAATTGCATAGAGCCTTTTAAAGCTGCACTGAAACTGAATTTTGGACCTTCAACCCGTTGCACCCCACTGAAGTCCACTATATGGAAAAAAATCCTGGAATGTTTTCCTCAGAAACCTTAATTTCTTTTCGACTGAAGAAAGAAAGACATAAACATCTTGGATGACGTGGGGGTGAGTAAATTATCAGGAAATTTTAATTCTGAAGTGAACTAATCCTTTAATATGGGGAAAATATATTTATGTGCACACATTACGATAATCTGCAGAAATCTCAGATATGCTTGGGAAAAAAAAAAAATAGCGAAAAATGTCTGCTTTTTTCCAAAAGCATCACAAGCCTAAGTTGATCCTAGAGACCATTGGTAGCAATTGTTCTACGATCTACTTACGATGCTTTTAGGAAACAGCCCTGATTAATCTATCGAGTACTTGAGTAAACAAAATGTTTCAAATGGCGATCCCTAGTAGCTACAGTAGTAGTAAGGCAGATCTCTGGGTTTTGGAACTCAGTCCATCAGACGCTGTTACCTTTACTGAGCTGAGGCTCAGAGCCTGGCTTTTGTGTTGAAATCATCACAACATATGGAAACTCCCAGAGAGGCCAGGAAGCATCATGGATGTGTGTGTGTGTGTGTGTGTGAGGGAGGGCTACAATACCAGTGACCTGGTAGGTGGGAAGAGGGACATTTACTTGCAGCCAAATTCAGTTGGAGTGTGAGTGCATGTCCAGCACTGTAGGCCTGGCCGTCTCCATCGTCAGAAAGGGAGGGAACGGTTTCATCCAACACCTCCGTCCTGTTCTCATTTACAGACATTTGCTTTCATACCCTGTTGATCTGAGCAAACACGCTGGCCAGATAACTGCATGAAAGGAAATGCCTACTCACCCGACAAGGACAAGCCTCTCTCTGCTGTTTGTCTCTGGTAGTAATCAGTACAAATACACACACCTGTTCTCCCTTCGCAAGCTGCCAGAAAGGTAAACCGCCTTAATTGGCACAAGGCGATATTAACTTAAATTAATGCCCTTTAACAAAGTCCTCATCCTGTAATGATTAACTTTACCTCACTCATTAGATGGGCGAAGCTGCTGCTGTTTTAAATCAATGCTGCATCACAACTCACATACTAGTCCTAAACAGTGTGCAAGACAAGAACTAGGGTGTTCCAAATCAAAGCACATTGAAAACAGTATTTCAAAGGTTTTTGATATTTTTTGATGGGTGAATCTTTAGAAAGGCAATTCTATTTCGAATATACAAAATTACAAACCATATGCCACAGTATTCAGATGGTCTCATAGCATCAGCAGCGTGTGACAAATGACAAAAAGCTTTATCACAAAATCACCTGTGCAGAGAATAGAATTGATCCAAATAGAAAGGCTGCTTGTTTATGAAATGCACAAATCCATTTAAAGGGATAGTTCACCCAAATGTCATCATTTACTCACCCTCAAGTTGTTCCAAAACCTGTATGAATTTCTTTCTTCTGCTGAACACAAAAGAAGATATTTTGAAGAATGTTTGTAACCAAACAGTTGATGGACCCCATTGACTTTAATAATATTTTTTTCCATATTATGGAAATCAGTGGGGTACATCAACTGTTTGGTTATCGACATTCTTCAAAATATCTTATTTTGTGTTCAGCAGAAGAAATAATATAATATAATATAATTTATAAAACAGTTAGTTCCTGTCCTTGATTCTGATTGATCAATAGCTGTGTTTTATTCACGATAAAACACGGCTATGACCGCTTCACCCAACGGTTCTGAGTATCACTACACAACACCCTTAGAAACCACTCTTAGCAACGTAAACATATGTTTGTTCTCATTGATATTGTTCATTGAAGCTTACTGTATTATGTAGAAGAGTATTGTGAGAAAGAGATCGAGTGAGCGAGTTTATTACCTGCATTCAGATTTAGCATTTTCCTTCAGGTCAGTCCTATGTTCATAATAAAAAATCTGTTTAAATGTCCGATGTATTATCTTGTCCTTTTAACAGTTAAGGGGTTTTCCCATGACTGACAGCACTAGTCAAAGCATTTGTCAGTTGTGTCTTGTTCCGTGTTCACAACAATTCAGTGTTTTCAGTGTAAAAGTCTTCGCTACTGACTGACACACTCATAAAGACAATCTTTGCCGCCATCTAATGGCGTAATAATGTAACTTCTGTTGCTGTTCACGGTCAGGGACTATTTTTTCCCGGCGGAAGGAAGGCTTTTAGTGATTTTACTTCATGAAAGTTGCACTGATACATATTTTTGGCTTTAATATTTGTATTGTGTGGTAACCGTTTTATAAAAGCAATAAGGTACTCAAGGCTAGTGCTGTATCGTGAATAAGTCACAGCTGAAGGGGTTGCAGGCACTCCGCTTCATGTCATGCCTAACAACACCCTTCAGCCGTGACTTATTCACGATACAGCACAGCCTCTCGTATCTTATTGCTTATGTAATATAATATAATATACTATAATTACCTTAATTTGGGGGGAAATATGACCATTTCTTGACAGTTTTTGTAAGATTAACCCTAATATTTGTCACAACTCCTTGTGCTATGAAGTTTGTCTACAAAATTTACTTTACAGTATGTCACAACAGTAGCATACGCTCACTACACACTCATAAGTATGCTCTTTCCTGAAGTAAATAGTTTTAGTGCAGTATAAATACCATGTTCATGTTCTAATATTATGCTCTGAAAAGAAAACATGCTAAAGAAAGAAAATTGTGCATAAAGCACATAGATTATTGCGGACTTTAAATGCTCACTGAAGTGCATTGAAACAGTGTTATTCAATGTGTTGACGTAATTTCCACTGAAACAGGAAGACAGGGTGGGACACTAACGCAAAATCAGACTTCATTCGCCCCAGTGGACTGTCTGAATCGTTTCCTATCCCCTATTTAGTGCATTATGTGCCATTCACCATATAGAAAATAGTAATTGTGTGAACAGGTGACCGATTTCAGCTGCAGCTTCAGCATCTATTTATAATGTAGGGGGCGGGACACTTCAGATTCTAGAGAGCTTTTGATTGGACAGAAAATCTGATAAGAATCTGAAGTGCAAAATGATGTCATCAAAATTGTTGATCCATGTTGGTGGAAGTGAGAGACTGTACGTTTTGAACACTTCTTCTAAATGTGAATTTTGTCATTGTTTTGGAGCACACTAGCTTATAGATTACCTTAAGGCTAACATATTCATAGTCAAAGCCAAAAAACTTCATTTTGATTTCATGGGGACTTTAAGTGAGCCGTGATTGGTCAAATAGAAATTGAATGGAAAGGTTCCCATTCTGTCCTCTGTAGCAGGTGCTTGAGAACATTGATATGCAGGGGAGAGAGTCTACTATAATAAAGCAAAGCTACATTTTTTCACGTTTCTGTAGCCTTTCTTAATGGAATCTCATCACTCACCGAGAGTAAACAGTGTCTGTGCAGGGATACACACTATAGCAAACATCATGGGACCATATGCCACAGCATTCAGATGGTCTCGTAGCATCAGCATCAGCGTGTGTCTAACGAGAAAAAGCTTTATCACAAAATCACCTGCGCGGAGAACAGAATTGATCAAAATAGAAAGGCTGCTTGTTTATAGAATGCATAAGTCCATTTAAAAGAACCATTCACCCAAAAAATCCAAATCTGTATACTGTGTCTATTGAAAAATAGGCTACTGATGAATCTTAATGCAAGTGTGTTTCTTACCACGACTCAAGCTCATGAGGTTTTTTTGTGTAACTGTCATGAAGATATTCTTAATATTGTCTTAATGTTTCTAAAAATGCAACACAAAATGATTATATTCTAAGTCATCTGAAGCCATATGATAACTTTGTGTGACAAACGAACCAAAATATATGTCATTGTTCACTGACAATCACACAAAGCTATCATATGGATTCAGAAGACTTGAAATGTAGTGAATTTTATGTTGCATTTTTGTAACATTAAGACAATTTTGAAAATATTTTCATGACAATTATGCATAAATACCTAATTCAGTATAATATAATAAATATTTATATAATGTGTTGGCTGTATTAATTATATGACATACAGTAGTGACAAAAAGTGATATTTGTTTGTAATGATCCTACAAGTTTGAGTACACCATCAAAATATGAGGAAAATATATTTTTAAATATTTTAAAGATGAGGTAAGAACAACACACTGAGCTTGGTTAAGGTATTTATCTTACAAAATTGTTTGGCAAAAAAAAAGGCAAACTACAGCTACAGGTTTTATTTTACTATGCAAAAAAATGCATAGAAAAACAAAAAGCTGACAGGAAAAAGCATACACTGAATAAAACAATCAATTATTAATATTTCATTGGTTATCTCTTCTTTTTGTATGTGCTCATAATTTCTTTGTATAGCAGCCTGGGCAAAAAATTATGTCTGCACAATTTGGCTTGTTTCACTGCGTTATCACAAATAAAAAAATTGACTCCAAGCAACAACTACACAATATGCTTACAAAATCATCAACAAATTTTTAATAATATTTGAATAAAGGGTGAAGAGAAAGGGTCAATAGGCCGGACATCAATTAAGCTGGACATCACTTTTGGCCACTACTGTATATAAGATAATATTTTTTTATAATATAACATTTTTTCTTTTGAATTTGGGGGGTTGGCCGTGGGGGATACAACAATTTCTTGACAGTTTTTGTAAAATTCACCATAATATTGCCCACAACTCCTTGTGCTATGAAGTTTGTCTCATGTGCTTGATTCAGTCTTCTGAAGCTATATAATAACTTTTTGTGACAAACAGACCAACATGTCATTGTTCGCTTGCTTAGTTCACTTTAAAATGAAAATTACCCCAAGCTTTACTCACCCTCAAGCCAGGTGTACATGACTTTCTACTTTCTGATGAACACAATCGGAGTTACATTAATAAATATCCTTATGCATCCAGGCTTTATAACGGCAGTGAGCGGGATCAATGAGTATGAAGCTGAAGAAAGTGCATCCATCCACATCCATCCATCATAAACATACTCCACACGGCTCCGGGGGGTTAATAAAGGCCTTCTGAAGCGAAGCGATGTGTTTGGGTAAGAAAAATATCCATATTTAACAAGTTATGAAGTAAAATATCTAGCTTCCGCCAGATCGCCTTCAATATTTCGTATTCAACTCACGAAGAAAGTGTATCGCCTCTCGCAGTTCAAAACGCTTACACTACGTCAGTTACAATTTCTTCCTAAGTTGAATACAGAAGGCGGTCTGGCAGAAGCCAGATATTTTACTTGTTAAATATGGATATTTTTCTTACAAAACTTATTAACCCCTCAGAGCCGTGTGGAGTACGTTTTATGATGGATGGATGCACTTTCTTGAGCTTCAAACTCGTTGGTCCCGTTCACTGCCATTATAAAGCTTGGATTCATCAGGATATTTATTAATATAACTCCGATTGTGTTCATCAGAATGAAGAAAGTCATATACACTTAGGATGGCTTGAGGGTGAGTAAAGCTTGGGGTAATTTTCATTTTAAAGTGAACTAAACCTTTAAGACTTGGAAAATAGCACATTTTATGACATTTTTAGGCTCATTAACAGAGTTTTAGACAAGTTCATAAGTCATATGAGCTCCATTTTGGTTCTTTTTTGAGCTTGATCACTAATTATTCCTTAAAGAGTTAAAACGTGTGTAATTATCCTTCCATAGGTTCGACTGACGTGGTGGCGTGCTCTGTGCATGGAATAAGACGCGCCGTGACTGCAGCCTTGCACATCATCATGGGTATTTACCTCGGTTTCTTTCTCTCCTTCATGCATGAGCTTCTAGTGATTCTCCAGCCTTACAGCTGCCTGTGCGCTAACAGTAAGGCCTTGAGGAACCACGGGACTTAATGGAGCACAAATATACATGATAATAATATGTAAATGGGATTCGTATTTACTTTTCAATTCCACTGAGTTATGTGTGCAGGGGCAATGGTTTCATTTTTTCACCCTTTGGAAGTCTCTCTCTTTTCTGTACATCCCAATGGCGGAGCGTGCGGTGGTTCTCTGTAATCTGTTGTTTAATTAGAGTGCACAGGCTGTTGTTATGGGGGCCGAGAGAAGACAAACCCCCCACGCGGGCTCTGCCTCTCCAGCTTTGGAGATCATGGTTAACAGGTCCCATGAAACGAGAGACAGTCCCGGGAGAGGTGGAGATACGTCTGTCGTCAATCACCCGTACGGTCCTGCCACGAACGCCCGAGCTTCTTTGACGTGGCTGTGGGCCGTCGTTGGAAGTGTTACTTCTGGCTGGCAGTGTTCGCTTTGGCTTTAGCATTGCATGTTCCTATCTGTCTGTCTGTCTGTGAAGCGTTTTTGAAGTTAGCACCAATATGTCTGGGCCATTGTGTCGACTGTGCAAGCTCTCCTGGGCTTAGCTTAACAGACAAGCGGATTTGGCTTGTGTCAGGGGATTACACGCACAAGCTAAGCTCACATCCTCCAAAAAAAGAGAAAGAACACATACTGGCAAAAATTTAGCTTTACAGCTGAATTACAATTGGGATAAACACAATCAGAACCGCACAATAGAATTACCGAATCAGATGTGTTCGGGTTAATGAGGTTCTTTGTTGTTACTTTATCATTGTTCTATGTGGATTACTGACATTTTTTTATTTGGTGATATTTTGTTTTCCAGTCACAGGCTTCATAGATAGTTCCAGGTTGGGATATACATTCAAAAATTACATGAAAATTGAAAATTATTTACTCACTCTCATGTCATTTCAGAATGCCGTACACTTTTACTTACTTCTGTAGAAGACAAAAAAGTATTTCTTGAGATTTTTTTAGGGAATCTTCATATAGTTGTTTTTTATACATTGACAATCAGGCTTGAAAAATGTACGAAAAAACTGCATAAAAAGCACCATAAAAGTAGTCCAAATGGCTCATGCACTATATTCTAATTCTCATGAAGTTTTATTATAGCTTTGTGTGAAGAACAAAGTAAAATATTAATTTTATAGTTCACCCTAAAAAATAAAAAATCTGTCATTTATTCAGCCTCATGTCATTCCAGAATACTGCATGATATTTTTTTTTGTTGTTGTTGTTTACTTCTGTATAAGACAAAATGGGACTTTTTATGGAATCTTCACATAGTTCTTTTCCATACAGTGACAATTAAAATACATCATATAATTAGTCCATATAACTTGTGCACTATATAAGACTTCTGAAGTCATACAATAGCTTTGCGTGAATATTGACTGAATACAGACTGAAATTTAAAGGGATAGTTCACCCAAAAATCAATTCTGTCATCATTTACTCACCCACATGTCATTCCAGAATGCTGTATGGTGTTATTTACTTCTGTAGAGGACAAAAAGAGAATATTTTTTTTTGTGAATTTTCACATAGTTTTTTTTCCATACATTGACAATCAGGCTTCAAAATGTACAAAAACAACACAAAAAGCACCATAAAATTCATCCATATGACTGATGCACTATATTCTTAAGTTGTATGATAGCTTTGTGTGAAGAAAAGACTGAAATTTCAAACCTATATGACTATTTCTTCTGTGGAACACAAATATACTGAAGAATAGCTCAGTGTTTTTTCCATGCAATCAAAGTTAATGGAGTCCAGTATTGTTTGGTCCCCATTGACTTTCATTGTATGGACAAAAACAGTTGAAACATTCTTAAAGTCTCCCCGTAGTCAATAATTTGATCCCTTAAAACTCATCTTTGATCACCAAAATGACAAATTTAAAATTTATTCATGGTTTAAAATAGCTTGTAACTCTACACCCTCACTTCATTTAGTATACATGGAACCATGAATATGCAAATTAGCCCCGCCTCCACTCACTCACACCAACTCAGAGATCCACTTGGTCAACTTTACTGTAGTAAACGCTGCACAATGGCAAGTGGAAATACTGGTTTAATTCAGCCATATATGTTTGAACCAGAAACTGATTCAGAAGAAGTGGAAGAGTGAATTATACAGGCAAGTCAATGTATCAGAATGGTAATGCGTTTTATGTATCGCTCTCAACAATGTCAGACACATAACGGTATTTGATATGTTTAGCCTTTTGCTTACGTTATCAAACAGCTAATAATGTGTTGCTAATGTTATACAAACCATGTTCCCGTTCACCATCATATTAAAAATACCACATAGACATATAATCAACACTAAAAACTTGATTTCCACCACAGGGAGTCTTTAAAAGTTTTAGCTTTTGTGTTTTACAGAAGAAAGTAAGTCAGGTTGGAACAACATAAGGGTGAGTAAGTGACAGAATGTTAATTTTTGGGTGAACCATCCCTTTAAAATAACAAAACTGGATTGTATGACAATATTGGATGACAAACTCTCAAAACTGGTGTGCCTAAAACTCTCCGGCCCAGTTCTGTTCTCGCTTGGCTGCAGACTCAGATGATTAACCCCGATCTGACCTCCACGTGTGAGAGAATGCGTCTCATCATTAAGTCTACAGAATTGAGCCATATGGTAGTGTAACTCATAGCTTTTGACTAAAGGGAGGTGTGAGTTTTAAGAACGAGTGTTGAATTTCTTTTGTTCGCTGAGATTGGCACCTTTTCTGTGCACCGCGGTACACTCGCTATCTCAGCAGGAACGTTGAGAAACATCCTCGTACCGTCGTGATTAATTGCTCCATCAAAACATTGTGGCTCTCTGTACGAACCGCTGAGCTAAGTGTAGGCACTCGCTCAGCAAACGACAGCTTTTCCTTAGACATTCCAACATCCAGGCATTAGGCGTCTTATGTTAAGCGAACTGAATAATAAAAAAAACACATTTTCCCCTTTCTTTACTACACAAAGTGTCTGGCTTTTGTTGCTGCAAGGCAAAAGAGAAACATCAACGGCACATAAGACACCTGACACGAATGAGAGCGTAATGCCTATTTAGGAAGGCCAATATAGGGCTTGTTCATTTCTAATTAAGCAATATTTACGCATGTGAATAAGGCCAACTGGCGGGATTTGGAAGGATCCAATGAATAATTCATAAGCAGGGAGAGCGTATGCATGGGGAGACAGAAGGAGGTCAGGAATGTGCTGGGCTACGGAGACTGGACTCAACCAATGGGCCACCAGATCCAGTCATTCCTGCTCACTCCAACATATGCAATGAATTAACTCAAGAGATGTCACATTGACACTTGATAGATGACTCTATTGTTTCTAATGGACCAGAATTACATTTGTTGATTATATGATGCACATTAACATATACATCTACTTAAATATGCACATATACATCCATGTACCTAAATATATGCATGTACATATTGATTATGTACAGTACTACCATTCAAAAGTTTGGCCAGTACATTTAATTTTTTTGAAAGAAATTTATAATTCAGCAAAGATGGATTCAATTGATAAAAGTGAGTGTTGTTTGAAAAAAAATTAAAGTTAAAAACTTTCTATTAATCAAAGAAGCCTGAAAAAAATGTATCCTGGTTTCCACAAAAATATTAAGCAGCTAATTTCAACATTGATAATAATTAAAAATGTTTCTTGATAACCAAATCAGCATATTAGAACTGAAGACTGGAGTAATGGCTGCTGAAAATTCAGCTTTGCCATCTCAGGAATAAATTATATTTTAAAATATATAACAGTTGTCTTAAATTGTAATAATATTTCACAGCATTACTGTTTTTTTCTGTATTTGTGATCAAATAAATGCAGCATTAGTGAGCATAAGAGACTTATTTAAAAAAACATTTTTAAAAAAATCATATCGACCCCAAACTTAAATAAATATATATGAATAAAAGCAGCTACCTTCTTAGACAGTATCTTAAATGACACCTCATAAATGACCCATTTCTTTTATAAGAAACTTCAAATTAGCGCTCCTCACATGAAGTGCACGAGACGGGACATTCGACTCACAGTTTCAATAGAGCATATATTGGGGTAAAATAGTCAAATATGGGATAAAATACCATTTTAATTTAGATTGAGCCATTTTATTTTTTACTCTTTTTGGTACCGAATGCAAAATATTTATAATAAACACCAGCTCTCTCGTTTCGACCATCATCTCTTTTTTTTCCTCAATCTTGGCTGTGTCTGAAAGCTTAAAAATGCTGCCTTCAGAGGGCGCATTCCAAGGTAGGAAGGCATTTAGGCACGTCCGAATCCAATGTTAGCTTCATCTGATCGATTTTCGTTACTCACAATTCTGTGCATTCAATCTGCGACAGTTGAGCTAAAAAATAAAGATGGCGTCAGAAAGTTGTGGTTGGTGGTCAGTTTGGATGTAAATGTATGTTTTTGACTAGCGTTTTCAACGTTTGATGTCATTCCTAGTGAAAATTACTATTGTAGTAATTAAAGGATTAGTTCACTTCTGAATGAAAATTTCCTGATAATTTATTCACCCCCATGTCATCCAAGATGTTCATGTCTTTCTTTCTTCAGTCGAAAAGAAATTAAGGTTTTTGAGGAAAACATTCCAGGATTCTTCTCCATATAGTGGACTTCAGTGGGGTTCAACGGGTTGAAGGTCCAAATTCCAGTTTCAGTGCAGCTTCAAAGGGCTCTACACGATCCCAGCTGAGGAATAAGGGTCTTATCTAGCAAAATGATTGGTCATTTTCTAAAAAAAATAAAAATGTATATACTTTTTAACCACAAATGCTTGTCTTGCCCTGGCTCTGCGATGCGCCACGCATGGCGTAATCACGTTACAAAGGTCACGCGTGATGTAGGTGAAAGTACCGATCCAGTGTCTACAAACCGAACGTGCAAAGACTAAGCCAAACGCCCTTTACAAAAAAAAAAAAAAGGTAAAGCAATGATATCAGATGATTTTGAAGTTGGAGGAGAAAATGAGAGGAGAGTTTTTTGCCCTACCACGGTACTTCCGCCTACGTCACGCGTGACCTTTCTAACGTGATTCGCAGAGCTAGTGCAAGATGAGCATTTGTGGTTAAAAAGTATATACATTTTTATTTTTTTTAGAAAATGGCCGATCATTTCGCTAGACAAGACCCTTATTCCTCGGCTGGGATCCTGTAGAGCCCTTTGAAGCTGCACTGAAACTGGAATTTGGACCTTCAACCCGTTGAACCCCATTGAAGTCCACTATATGGAGAAAAATCCTGGAATGTTTTCCTCAAAAACCTTAATTTCTTTTCAACTGAAGAAAGAAAGACACGAACATCTTAGATGACATGGGGGTGAGTAAATTATCAGGGAATTTTAATTCTGAAGTGAACTAATCCTTTAAATATTCGCTTATTTATCACCAAAGCTCTCTCCATTTTGTTGTAGATCATTAAATCATTATGCTGCCTCAGAAGCCTGTCCAAAATCAGTTTCGTGAGGTACCTTCATGCGCAAACGCTGCCTGCAAAGGCAGCGAGGCATCAAGTCTTTTGGACGCAGCCCTTGTCACAGTGCTTTATGGGATCACTTTCTTTATGAAGGATGCATGCCATACTGCTTTCGAGTTTGGTCTACATTTGTAATGAATCTTAACACCCCTTGTCTTAAACCCTTGTGTAGCTGCAGTGTCCTTTGTCTAGTGCTTTTGTACTCTTTCTATGGCAGTGTCATGGTGTACCTAGTGCCTCCACATACTGACATTGTTTCGTTGCTGTTCTAGGTCATCATCAGCCTGTGGACGTGTGCAGCTTTAGCTCTATGGGTCGTCTGATGAGGTTCGGTTTCTCTGCCATGTTTGGTTTCGGTGGGCGGACGCTCGCACTGGCAGAGAGACACCGCTGGATGCCACCCAGCCAGCGCCGCGAGTTCGCTCTCATTAAAACACTGGCAAACCTCAAGTAAGCGGTCTCTCTTTCTCAGTTGTGTTGTCAGCTGTAGCTGTCTCTCATCTGGTGGGCTCCAAGGGACTGGCTGGTGCTCTATCAAATCTGGGATTAGTGTCAGACCAGCCTGGCACAGCACACATGGGCACTGTCTCTTAGAAATCCTTATCATAACACTCCATCTAACGTGTTTGTTCTCTCTCCTCGTGTCCCTCCCCAACTGACCGACGGTGCCTGTGAAGACCTGAAGACTGCGAACTGTCCTTTATAACCAGCAGAGGAACCGAGGATCAGACAAAGTGTGTTAAAGCACATTTTTTAAGGTTTTCTCGCCCCTCATCCCCATCCAACTTTCAGCGTAATTATTTGAATGTTATTTTAAATAAACCACCCCCTGCTTAATTGGCCATTGGAAAGAAATCAAAATGCTGGAAATGCTGAAGGTCACCCAGCTAATGCTAATAAGGCAGGCTGCCCCACACTGTGAGGAGCCCATACAACTCCATTATTACTCAAATGCTGTTAATGGTTGTGCGCTAAAACAACATCTCTTTCTTTTACACAGAGCTGAGCGAAACGGAGATGGAGGAGCCATTTGTGAGTACAGCTAAATTAGCAGAAAATCTTGAAGATATTGCACCGCTATAGCCTGCGTATATCTGCTTCATTGGGCAGCAAATCTGCTCTTGGCTAATAAGTGTTTCCTATAAGAAACAAAGGGGCTGTTCCTCAAGAGGGTGTTTACCGGCCGAATTAAAAGCTAAATTCTCTATTGGGCTGCATTCATAGTTTTTTTGGAGACTGGACATTTAAACACAATACAAATCTGAAAAAGATTAAATAAAATATCCTGTTATCACAAATGACTGTGATTGGTCCATATGGTCCATCTCCATCAGCGCTGAGAAAAGTTACATGTTCAAATGCTCATACATGTCAGTTCAGCAGTGGTCTGGATGATAATGCAGTGCACTGAAGAAAAAAAAAAATAGGCATATAATATAATATATTATGGTAACACTTTACAATAATCTCTAACATTAACTAACATCGAGCAATACATTTGTTACAGTATTTATTGTTCTTTTTTAATATTATTTAATAAAAATACAACTGTTCATTGTTAGCTTAGAACATTAACCACGATGAATAAATGCTTTAGAAGTTGTTAGTTCATGTTAATGTAGTTAAAGGGTTAGTTCACCCAAAAATTCTGTCGTTCCACACCTGTAAGACCTTCGTTCATCTTCAGAACACAAATCAAGATATTTTTGATAAAATCCGATGGCTCAGTGAGGCCTCCATTGCCAGCAAGATAATTAACACTTTCAGATGGCCAGAAAGCTACTAAAGACATATTTAAAACAGTTCATGTGATTACAGTGATTCAATCTTAATGTTATGAAGTGGCGAGAATACTTTTTGTGCACCAAAAAACAAAATAACGACTTTATTCAACAATATCTAGTGATGGGCGATTTCAAAACACTGCTTCATGAAGCTTTTTTGAATCTTTTGTGTAGAATCAGTGGTTCGGAGCGTGAAAGTCACGTGATTTCAGTAAACGAGGCTTCGTTACGTCATAAGTGTTTCGAAATTTCAGTGGTTCACCACTGGGGGGGTGTGACTTTGGCAGTTTGATACACGCTCCGATCCACTGATTCGAAACAAAAGATTTGTAAACCTTCGAAGCTTCATGAAGCAGTGTTTTGAAATCGCCCCATCACTAGATATTGTTGAATAAAGTCATTATTTTGTTTTTTGGCACACAAAAAGTATTCTCGTTGCTTCATAACATTAAGGTTGAACCACTGTAGTCACATGAACTGTTTTAAATATGTCTTTAGTAGCTTTCTGGGCATTGAAAATGTTAATTATCTTGCTGGCAATGGAGGCCTCACTGAGCCATCGGATTTTATCAAAAATATCTTAATTTGTGTTCTGAAGATGAACGAAGGTCTTACAGCTGTGGAACGACATGAGGGTGAGTAATTAATGACAAAATTTTCATTTTTGGGTGAACTAACCCTTTAACTAATATTAACAAATGGAACCTAATTGTAAAGTGTTACCTATTGTATTGTATTAGACAAAAAAAGCGTTATTGATTATGAATAATTGGCATATAACATAATAGTCAAAAAAGTAAGCATCAATTAAAAAAAATAGGCATAATAACATAACATAACATAACATAACAGTCAAAAAAGTAAGCATCATTATACCTGACCATTTATAAAAATCATCCAGGTCGCTGCTCAAGGACGACCTCTCCCATGCAAACTGCCATTCTATGATCTGCTTTCACATTAAAAACATTCAAGTGCACCTCCAGTATGAGTAAAGTATATACATGGAAAAACTCTCTCTGTTGTGATAGGTGAGGATGACTCCTGGCAGACCAGACACGGCCTGTACCTGAATATCAGCATCATGGCTATTCCCTGCCTGTGTTCCATGGCTCCCAGGGGCCTGGCTCCAAACACCAGGTCAGAACCTCTGCCACACTACCTCAATCCGCTCATTAGAAAACTTTTTGCAGTAATCATGACAACATCCTTCCTAGATGCATTTACATTTAAAGTCAACACATTTTACTTTCATTATGATAAATGATAAATAACATAATAAATATTGGCAAAGATTTTATACACTACTGATCAAAAGTTTGGGGTCAGTAAGATTTTGTTTTCATGCTCACCAAGGCTGCATTTATTTGATTAATCTTTTTGTCAACTTGTTTTCTTTCAATTAGTACAGGTTTTGTATTTCTTTTTGAAACTGATTGATCGTAGGCCTCTGAGCTTATGCGCCTAAATTTTTGACCAAAAAAAGCATTATTTGTTGGCAGTATTGAATAAAATTTAAAAATATTCTGTGCAATTTTTCACACAAGTGTGCTTTAATGTTTAACCAGGAAGTTTGTTTTGAAATGCTTTTATGTTTTCATGGTCAAAAATGACCCGCCTACAAAAAATAGCTTATAAATCTTTCGTTATGCTATATTACCACCAAAATACTGGATTCAGTGTTTTTGTCAACTTGTTTTCTATCAATTAGGACAGGTATTGTATTTATTTTTGAAACTGACTGATTGCAGGCTTCATTGATCTGAGCTTATATTGGTCAAAAATGACCATCCATTGAAAATAAGAGAAACATTTAGTGTTTAGGAGCATGTTCATCATGTTCATGTTCACATGTGTGCTTGCAAAGATAAAGGCCTCTGGCCTGTGCATGCGTGGATACATGCACACTCGCGCTACCGCGTGTACACACACACGTTCATGTACACAAACAAACTATTTTGAGTATTGCAGGCTTTCTTTTTCACAGAGATGAACTTTATCCTCAGATCAATGAGGCCTACAATCAATAACTTTCAAAAATAAACACAAAACCTGTCCTAATTGAAAGAAAACAAGTTGACAAAAAAGACTGAATCCAATAATTAGTGATAATTTAGCATAATGAATAATTTACAAGCAATTGTTAAAAGGCTGGTCATTTTTGACTGGAAACACAAAAGGTGTTACAGGTTTTCAACATCGCACAAGGGTTAAAATCACAGCAAAAACAGTAATATTGTGCAATATTATTACATTTTTTGAAAATAACTGTTTTCTATTTTAATTCATTTTAAAATGTAATTTAATTCTGTGATGCAAAGCTGAATTTTCAGCATCATTACTCCAGTCTTCGGTGTCACATGATCCTTTTTTTGTATTTGTAATGTAAAAATTGTATTGTAAAAGTCTTTAATGCCACTTTTGATAAATTTAATGCATCCTTGCTGAATAAAAGTAATAATTAGTAATTAAAAGTAATTAATTTCTTTCAAAAAAATCTTACTGACCTCAGCCTATTGAATGCTAGTGTACATCGTAAATTGATCTAATCACAAAATTATCCTTTAGAGGAGTAAATCTGCTATTGCTTTTTTATGAAAAATTACAGACAGACATTTTATTTAAAAATTTGGAATAACATAGATCGATCATGCACAATAAGACCAGCAATGTGCATTATGATAGTAAATAGCATCAGTTTATACTTTGTGTTGATTAGAACAAGCCCAATCTGGCGCCAACACAATTAGATTCATCTACATCTACTCATACGCCTCTGAAAGAAATGCTTTGACCCGCAAATATGTTTCATCAATAACTTGCAATATCCCTTAAGAAAGGAAAACAATAAGTCATGATGCAGTCGCCTGTCACTTCTCATTATGGGACATTTGCATGCACAAACGCAAGCTGTTAAGAATCCGTCTCACCTGTGTTTTTTTAAATCTTCCTTATTAGCAAAAGAATCTGATTTACACTTCCATTTGCCATAATAAAAGTCATTAAGAAATTCACCAGCACTGTGGTAGAGCTTTATCAACACACCTGTTCTCTAAACTACAAGCGACCATCGCAAAGCAACCAAACTAAATCGGTCCCACCATGTTCAATCAAATTATCTACATTGCAAGCTTTATGTTCATACAGTAGTAGCGATGTTAGTTCTCATCGTGACGCTCACAGTGGCGATTCTGTTAAACACAGTTTATGTTCCATGATCACCCAAATCTGTCACCAACTCTTGTTTTGAGACCTCATACTGTACAAACTAAGCACTGCCCTCAATCCTTCAGACTATATGCCCTAAAAGCAAGTAAGAAGGGCTCAGTAGCTGATGTCTGTGTGGACTGTAAAACCTTGAGACCAGGTCAGTGTGTCAGCAACATGCAAGGCCAACTGAGTCTCCTGACTGGTTTCTGGCCCGTGTCGTGGGCGTTTCGTGTGCGAAGCCGGGTAGAGTAGGCCAACGTAATCCTGAAGATTGGAATCAGTGGTTGGATCAGACTCCTAAGGTCAAAGCCACCTAACTGGACTAATCAGCACATAATTACTCTGATTAAAGGGAGTGGCTGGGTAGACTTAAGGACGGAGCATCTGTCCACGGGCTTCAACAACCCCCTCTCCTTCCTGTCTTTAGAGAGCGACACAAGTTAAGCTCAGCTTCTCGTAAGCACCATCTTTAGTGGGGGTCACATGGTTCTCATTGCAAGAAATAGGTTGTCTTGTTTTGCTGTCTGAAAGTCCTTTAAATAAGATACTTTTAGTTGAAGCAAATTGTATAAAATATTAAGACTTTCTTTCTGGGAATATATTTTGAATTAAAGGGATCGTTCACCCAAAAATGAAACTTCCGCCATCATTTACTCACCGTCAAGTTGTTTCAAACCTGTATAAATTTATTTGTTCTGCTGAACACAAATGAAGATATTTTGAAGAATGTTTGTAACCAAACAGTTGTGGAGCACTATTGACTTTCATAGTATGGAAACAACATACTATGGAAGTCAATGGGGTCCATCAACTCTTCAAAATGTCTTCCTTTGTGTTTAGCAGAACAAAGATATTTGGTTACACTTTATTTTAAGGTGACATAGTTACATTGTATTACTCAAATAAGTACTGAGTAATATTAATTAACTATGTACTTACTATAGAGTTATGGTTAGAGTTTGGTTTAGGGTTAGTTACTTGTAATTATTCATAAATTACTGTTATTATTATAATAAGTACATGTAGCAACGTGTAACTACGTCACCTTAAAATAAAGTGTTACCAGAAATGTATACAGGTTAGGAACAACTTAAGGGTGAGTAAATGATGACAGAATTTTCATTTTTGGGTGAACTAAATCCTTTAAGTTTATGCTTACCTCATTGGCCAATTTGTTTTTGTCTTGTTTTAAGCATAAATTCAGCAAAATTATGTGATGTTTATGCTAAAAGCAAGAACAAAAATACCAGTGGCAGAGATTTATTCTTTGAAAACAAGTCTTAAAATTTTGCACAGTTTCTTCTCAAGCAAATACAACAACAATTCAGAATGCTGTTCTGATATTTCTGTTAATAAACATGTGAACTGTCATGAAGTCAGTGAAGAATCAAGAAAGCCATAATCAAAATACCTCCACATGGTTCATAGTTATGTCAAAAATCTCATCCATCCATCCATCCATCCATCCATCCATCGAGAATGGCAGTTTTCTCATTTTTATGCACATAATTATAAGGGTTTGAATCTAGTGGAAATCTGATTCTGTTTGGACCCATTTCTACCTTGAAGCTCCCATTTACATTGTCCACTGATGTGTAGATATGGAACAGTCCATGTGTGCGGCACATCTATTTATAGACCTGAGGTAAAACAGAAGAGAAACTGGTTTTATACAATTCTCATTACCTCTTGGCCATATGAAAAGAGTATTATATGAAAAGGGCTTATTATAATGTTGAATTGGCTTTCTGGTCATGATGTTTTACGCATTCTCAGTGTTATCTCCATACACGACTGGCACTTAAGTAAGCACAATAAATGTGAACCTTTTCTGTCTACCACAGGCTGGACAATGGCAGTATGGCGCTGATAGTTGTTGACAACACCTCCAGGTCAGAGTTCATCAAGCACTTGAAGAGGTACAGCAGCACAAACAACCAGGTGAGGTTACCTGTGCGGAGCGAGAGAACTTACTTAACTCACATCAGCCTGATACACAGAAAATCCAGCCCACGCAAATAGAGTTAACAACCTCCACAGCTTAAGCAGAATTAGCATACTGTCAAGTCAAATTAGTCGCTGATTGTCAGCTTCCCACAAAACACTTTTCAGGCTAATACAGATTAGCCCATTTCAGAGCCTGTCTCTTCTTTTTTCTTAAGCAATCCAATCTAGAGCTGTTTGTTAACCCACATTCTATAAATAATCTGTGTAGGTTGCGCCGTTGACCTACTGCTACTTCACTCTCGTGTCATTGTGCCGCAGAGCAAAGCTGTGTCAATTTCAGGGTCTCTGTGCTGGACTATTAGGCCTTTATTGTCCATTTTAAAAGAGCTTGTGTGTGTTCACTTCATTTGCATGAAGAAAGCTATGTAGAAAGTCAAATGAATTTTAACAGTGGTTGAATCTCAAAAAAAAAAAAGAAAAGAAAAGAAAAGAAAAAAGTCTGGGTCATATTTGGCCTCAAAATCAAAAGAAAGATGTAAGAAATTACATTTTGCTTTAAGAAAATTGGCTATTTCAAGCCCATTAAGATAAATTCTCATTACTGTAATGTGAAAAAATCAAATACTGTATTATTTCAAAGGTGAACTATTTACATATTTTCAAGATTCAAGATTACTTTATTTGTCCCTAGGGAAATTTGTCTTGGACATAAAGGTAGTTTATGGTACTGTATTTGTATACAGTCAAACCAAAATTTATTCAGACACCTTGAACATTTCATTCATTAATACAGTTTATTCAATATAGTTTAAAAAAAATGGTAATAAAATATGACAAGATCTCAGAGTTAAACTGTGTCAGAAAAAAATAATCTTAATTATGTCAGATAACACTTAAGCAAAATATGGTCAGGTCAAAGTGTCTGAATAATTTTTGGTTCCAAATTTCTATCAATTTTACTGGTAGTCCACTGTATGAAGAATTTATGGGTATAATATGTCACAGTTTACTTTATTTTGCTATCCTCACTTACATAAATGAACTATAGTGTCCTGCACCCACTAGTAAAAATATATCAAAAATGTCTGAATAATTTTTGGTTTGACTGTATATCATCGTAGTATCATTTTACACTGCGTTACACTGAAATAAAAAGCATTGTATTACATCACTGAGAACCAGCATTGTGTAAAATTTTAATTAATCTCTAAAAAGGGAAAAACTTAAATGTAAAAACATAGTTTACTCTTGATTTAAGATACATTACGGTAATGAGAATTTGAAGAGAAAATGTGCTTAATTATGTGCAAAAATATATGAAAAATCTCATAACATATGGCAAATATAAATTTTAGTATTTAATATAAATTGAGTATTTAGCATTACATCATGTATGGCTGTACAGCTTTTAATTTATGTCGTTTTAAATGTAAAAAGAAATGGAATACAGTAAAAAGTACTGCAGTACAATAATGAAAATCTCATTGATAATAATGGGATTTAAAAATACTGAAATGTAAAACATTATGCATTACAGTAATCAGAATGTAGGGGAGATTTTGTTTAATTGTCATTTAAATAAATAAAATTAATTAATTAAATTTTAATAAATAAATAAAGACATACTGATTCTAGGTACAGGCTCAATTTTTATACAAAATTTAATTTCTTATTTTTTAAGAGTGAAATGTGAGCTGGACATTTTTATGTGAGATTTACTGTCAAATCAATTTGTATGTGAACTCATCACCACACAAAGACGCAGAACAGGAAAATTCATGCAGTTGATGCACGTTGTCTGGGTCAAGCTTTACATCATGGCTGCTGAGAGGATTTGGGTCAGAGCCATTATTACTCCACCAAAATACTAGGTTAAATATATATAGTTTACATTTAGTAAGAAAAGAAAAAAAAAAAAGTAAATTGTACTTACATAAGATCTCTGCAGTGAGGTATTATAATGACTGCTAAGCAATAATTTGACAGACATACCTGGGTATCTTAATAAAGGGATATAAGATGTGATGAGTTGAAAGCCCAGACCTGGCCTGGTTCGGTATCCAGGTTCACTCCAGGTCACACACACACAGGACTGAAGTGGACTGATGAGGATCAGTTGTTCATCACTGCCTCCTTGTGGACCTACATTAAACTACAGCCTCAAATATGTCAAATTCAAATAAATAGTGCACACGGCTGCACATTACAGAACACATAATAAAAGCTTAGACAGAAAAGTTCTGAAATATATATGTATATATATATATCGACAACTTCTATAATGCTTCTTTGTCCTTCTGCAGTTTGGTTTCTCTTTTATTGAGACACACACTGTAAAGGCAGTGAGGCTGCGGCCACGCTCTCAGGGAAGCTGGGCTGACGACGTCTCGGAGGAGAACGAGGAGTGTGATTCAAAAACAGTGCCTATCATCTCCTCCGAAGGAACATACCCCTGGAACATTGACGGAGATCTCTTGGAGGTCCCATCTGAGCTCCTGATCAGGTGAGAAACTCAAGTCAATCGTCAAGACAAATTTACAGCAGTAATCCATTAGAGGCTGTGCTGTCACAATGGATAAGAGGTGTTGCTGCCTCTAAAAACGACTCTTAACCATAGTAAATTCACTGTAATACACCACTTTGAGTGTCATTGTGCTTTTTTAGGTTTTATATCATAAAAGACACAATAATTGAAATTCCAAAAAGGCAAAAGCACGATAAAAGTAATATAGAAGTAGCCCAAGTCAGAACTTCCCATTTTATAACCCCGAATAAGTCACATCCCTGTTTATTTGCAAAACAGTAGTCAAGATAGCCACTGTATCAGATGTTCACAAGTTGAACTTCACATGACTTGTGTACCCTTACGAAAAAGAAGTTTATTCAAGTGTGCTATTTGTATACTTCTTTTAAACTAAAAATAAGAAAGTATACTTTTAGTCTACTTGTTATATACTTCTCAGAAATATACTTTATGTACTTCTGAGAAATATACTTAAAATTGCACTTAAGTATACTTGACTTATACTGACAGAAAAGTCTATTTGGCCTATACTTGGACTCAAAAGTAATATTATATATGGACTTAAAAGTATATTTTTTAAAAGTATAGTATAAAAGTACATCGTTTGAAAATATTGATTTATAAAGAAAACAGATATATTCCTAATTCTGAGTATGTGAATTTTTGTGTAGGCTAGTCCACTGGTAGTGTACATAGGAATTTAATTCAAATTTACTTCACTCTTTCCTCGCCATTGACTGAATTTTCAGGCTGTACGGAAGGGGGCGCTGTTACGCATCTTCTGAAAGAGTACAGAATCTCCGGATCAAAATGCAGGAAAAGAAGAAGCTGAAACAAGCGATAGAAGATTACTCACGCAAATGTAAAATAAAACGATAATCAAACATTAAACAGCATATAAATAAAAACTGCCAAACGTTACTTAATGAGGACTATGAAGCTTTGGGGGTGTTTATGGACTCGATCTACTCCACCTGTGTTTGGTCATTGTTTTGAATCCCATCCAGACATAGTCTTTGACAAAAATGCAATTTTCTCAGCTTTTTGTTTAAAATGTTGCTTTTTTTTTTTTTTTTTTTTTAATTAAACTTAACCACATATAAATGTTGATTAAAAAAAGGATTCATGAAGCTAGAATAAAATGTTTTTAAAATGGAAAGAGTTAAAGTATAAAGGTATATTTCAAGTATGAAAAAAATAATACCTAAATAGGAACATAGTAGTATACTTAAAGTGCAAAAATAATATATAAAAAGTAAACTATAAGTGTGATGTTATGTTCAGTTAAAGAAAACTTGCACTAAACTAGTAGTTTACTGAGAGTATATTTCAAAGTGTACTTTCATATACTAAAAATGTACTACTAGTATTAAAATAGTAAACTACTAGTATACTTATAAGTTCACTTGTAGTACAGATGCAGTACAAATGAGAAACAGCTGTGAACTAGTTAAAGTTTACTACTGTTACACTTATAGTACACTTAAACGTATACTTTAATTGGGCCAATTTAGTCCCAAGCGGTATTAAAATAGTACACTTATAAGTTTACTACTAGTACATTGATACTAGTATACTTACTACATAAAGTATACTTAAAAATATATACTTGAACATTACTTAAGTATACTTGATAAAATGAACTTGAAGTATACTTCTTTTTCGTAAGGGTAAGTACAGGCTGTTGTTTTAAGGCACTACAAACATTATATGAGCAGCACTTGATAAAAAATTTCTCAGTTCATCTGCAGAAAGAGTGTCAGAAGAATAAACAGAACAGTGTGAGGTTCTAAGAAAGAAGGAGGGATGTGTGCGTATTTCAGATAAATTCTTGTAATGTTTAAATGTTCTGACAGTCCTGTTTATTTTCCAGAGTTCATCCGCAGCTCCTCACACTCTTTGGAGAAGACGTGGAGGAGGCGGAGGAGTCGCCAGTTAAATGCAGCTGTATCTGAACAAACAACCACACACACACACACACACACACACACACACACAAACACACGAGAGAGATTGTGCTAGGTAGTGCTAAGAAAAATTGAACAAATTGCACAAAGCAAAGCTTTAACATGTATATATAGAACATTTTATGTCAGAGCAAAGCATTTGACACATAATACATTCCAGTGCATAAAGAATTTAAATTAAACCAAAGTAAAATTTTCAACAATTTTTTTAAAGACAGAAAAAAAAAAAAAAAAAAAAAAAATCAAACGAAAACATTAACTTATTAAAAATACTGATATAAAAAAAGCAATGTGCTTTTTTTGTATGCTATTCCCTGAACAGTAGAGTTTTTTTGCATCTTTTTTTTTTTTTTTTTTGCATCTTTTATATATACCGATGTGGTTTCCCAAATCTAAAGATTATATCCCACATTTTTAGCTTTGATTCTCACAGGACTGTTTGTTCTTACTATCCTTTCAGGTCTCGTTCATACACCAACACACACTTACGAGCATCACTGACAAAATCAGCTGACTTTTCCACGTTTTATGCACTGATTTTGGGCAAAAATGGATTTGAATTTTTTTGATTTTATTCATACAATTTCAGCAAGTTTTCATTTTTGTTCCTCATAACATAGCACCAAAATTCATTCAGCATATGAATATTACATATTTGGCATAATAATCAGGTTTTGTAAATAAATTAAATCTGACAATTCAACTTGGATTGAAAATACAAAAACTCATTTTCTTTGTAATTTTAATTTTTGTTATATTTCAGTGCACATTTATAGCTTTAGCTTAGTTTTCATTGTTCTGCATACAATTTTTTATATAATTATTGAGTTAATTCTTTGTCAATGCTATTTATTTTCATTAATACCCTTATCTAAAATATTTCCTAATTTAACAGACAAAGGGCAGGGGATGAGCAGATCTTTGAATGACGGGCACGTGCAGATTCCATGTAGGTCTGCGTGTGAGCGAGAGGTGATGGTGTTGTGTGTATATGCCATATAAAATGAATACACACACTCTTAAGCAATGGCTGGAAGCCAGACACATGCCAATCTCGTCACTCTTCTGTAGCACAGTACAGACACACAACAGCAGCCTCCTTTGCTCCGTTTCCATGGCATCCAGCCAGAGCACGCAGCAAACACTCGCTCCTTCCATCTGGCGTCTCCGTTCAAACTTCTAACTATTGAACTCAGCAGTGAGAGTTTGAGAGCAGACAAAATGCTATCATTTCCTCCTTTTTTTCTGAGAACCGATACCACAGTGATGCAAAGGTGTGAAAACCCCTATCGTAGCAATGTTCTGCTTCAGGAAGGGTGACGGAAAGTGCCTGTTTCACCTCTGTGGAGGGTATACTAACTTGCGGGTGTAAAAAAGCAAGCCTCTCTTTGGATATACACAGGCAAAACCTTAGCAAGAAAAGCTACAGCAGTGCAATTTCTCCTTTACAGCAGGTCAATAGCCAATATGTTCAGTGATCGTAGGCAAACCTGTGATGAAACAATTAGGCTCTGTTCCAAAACCTAGCGATCTGCCTTGCTGTCTATACAGCCTATACGTAGGCAGCTGTTTTTTAAGACAGCATCAAAACTCACTTAGAACCTCATAAATAACCAACGACCACCACAGTTAAGACTTGGCTCACAATTGATTTCAATTGGATTTTAATGCTAGCAGGTTGCTGTCAAATTGATTGATCGAGATTAATCGCATCTAACGTAAAAGTTTGTAAATATATATATATATATATATATATATATATATATATATACACATACACATACACACACACACACGTATGTTAGATGCGATTAATCGATTTGACAGCAACCTGCTAATCGCGATTAATCGCATCTAACATAAAAGTTATATATGTGTGTGTATACACACACACACACACATTTACAAACTTTTATGTTAGATGCGATTAAATGCGATTAGCAGTTTGCTGTCAAATTGATTGTGTGTGTGTGTGTGTGTATATATATATATATATACACACACACACAAATTTGTTAGATGTGATTAATCGTGATTAATCGATTTGACAGCAACCTGCTAACCGTGATTAATCGCATCTAACATAAAAGTTTGTGTGTGTATGTGTATATACACACACACACACACACACACTCTTATGTTAGATGCGATTAATTGTGATTAATCAATTTGACAGCAACCTGCTAATCGCGATTTATCGCATCTAACATAAAAGTTTGTATATATGTGTGTGTATATATATATATATATATATATATATATATATACATACATGCATATATATACATATATATACATACACACACGCACATACTTATGTTAGATGCAATTAATCGCAATTAATCGATTTGACAGTACTAATAAAAATACATAACATACACTACTGATCAAAAGGTTTGGAGTCCATAAGATTTTTTTAAAATCAAAATTGATCAAAAATGACAGTAAAGACATATATAATGTTACAAAAGACTTCTATTTTAAATAAATGCTGTTCTTTTAAACTTTCTATTCAGACATAAAAAAAAAAAAATCCTGAAAAAACAATTATCATGGTTTCCCAAAAAATATTAAGCAGCTGTTTTCAACACTGATAATAATAATAATAATAATAATAATAATAATAATAAAATCTTGAGCAGCAAATCAGCATATTAGAATGATTTCTGAAAGATCATGTGACACTGAAGACTGGAGTAATGATGCTGAAAATTCAGCTTTGCATCACAGCAATTAATTACATTTGATAAATTGTCATTTTAATTTGTAATAATATTTCACAATATTACTGTTGTTTGATGCAGCATTGGGAGACTTCTTTCAAAAGCATTAAAAAATCTTCTCAACCTCAAACTTTTGAAAGGTAGAGTACATATATTAATAGATATTTTAATTTGACTTTTCAGTGTGGAATAAATTATATTCATAAATAACATTCTCTCACTTTTAACTCTGCTTGTCGCAACGCATTTGTCATACTACCTTAGAATTTGGCCTGATGAAGGTATCTTTATGCATCCTACCTTTTGGAACAGCCTTCACACTTTAAAAATGCTGCCTACATAGGTTGCTCACTAGGTTTTGGAACAGAGCCGTAAGGTTCCATAGTGACAGTACATTCTGAAGTGAATTCTTTTTTCCCTTGGCATGACAGCCCCGGAGTGATTCACTCTAAAGTGCATTGGCTTCATCCTGCTGACAGAAAATGCAGATTCTTTTGACAGTCTCTTTTGAAAGTCTTCATCGCTTTGTGATGAATGTTTTCAGCCATTACGGTTAATGGCCGTATGTTATCATGAGTCCAGCTCTTGGTGTTAGAGCAGTCTTTCATGGTTTGTCCCTTCCATTGACTGGTTTTGTATGTGATGTAAATCCCATATTATGTCGTGCTCTCTTTCTTTGGTACATAGTCCCAACTGTCCCGTCTAAACTTCTCGTCCTTCAACTTCCGCTTGAAGAATCCAAGCTAATAAAAGGAAGAGGATGTATTATTGTCAATAAGCAAATTTCCAACTCAACAAGCCTTGTTTTAAAGATTTTTTTTTCCCTCTTTGTTGACATATTTGATTGTAGGGATAAATCTACTAATTTATAGGTTGTCTGAATGTCTACTCGGGCTCAATTAACAGCCCTATATAATCACGCTGGTTCAGGTCCACCAGAACCCAATCAGATTTCTGTACTCTGCGTCTGAAATCACGTACTGTCTGAGTAGGTACTACATTAGAATTTGAATTTACTTTGCGACCATTAAAAAAGTATGCTCTATAAAGTATGAATATGGGTAGTATGAATGAAATTCGGACGTAATACATCCACCATGTTGTTACGGTCACGTGATCTACATGCGTCCGTTGCATCACTTCAATTCATAAGTCCTCTCCCGTGGCCTCATAGGATAGTAAAGTGTCCATTGAATGCGTACTTCAGAATCTCGCCGGAAGTAGTAGGTCATCCGGGGACTTTTCGCCTACTGTTTTTCGAATACTATGTATTCGGACATACTACACTCTTGGCATACTGTTTTTTGCATTCAATATATTAGGGAAGTATTCGATTTTGGATGCAGTGAATGTGTTTTTAAAAGTTAAACTTAATACTTAAAAATGCAATGCTCATGACACGAAACATTGAAAAATTCTGTGCAATGCATCAGTGTGCACATATACTGATAATTTAGAAATGGACCTGAAATTATTTTTAGTAAGTTTATTATTAAAGGCAGTGAATATGTTATTAAAGCACTGCTTTAATGGCTCTCTACAACTTCTCCAACAGAGTTTTACTGTACTGACAGTAACAGTTACAATGTAGTTTTAAAGCCCAACATGCTGTTAAACCCTCTACAAGATCATGGGCCTCATTTATAAAATGTTGCGCAGAAACTGTCCTAAATTTGTTCTTACAATCATTTCTCAGATGTGCGTATGTCTGATTCATAGAATGAACGTACACACAGAAAACGAGCGTATGCCTCTCTTTCAGATGTGAAATCTATAAATCGCAAATGATCTTGAACTTGCACGCAGCTGAATAGTTTCAGTTCTCCGCATTGTAGACGACACCTAATTAATGTCATTTACATATAAAAGATCAGCAGTCATCGTCCAAATCCTTTAATGTAGAATGGCGAGCTGCAAGAATAGCTTAGATTTCCAAAAACCTGCAGTAATCTGACAAAGAAAAGTGTGCACGTCTGCTCAGACCCTGACGTGGTGCTAAGCACTTTTCCACGACAAAGACCGTTTTTATAGATATGAGTGTTGGCGTGGATTTAAGCGTACGCACACTCTACGATCGAATCTGTGCGTACGTACGCTTTATAAATGAGGCCCCAGATCTTTAGATATTTCAGGTCTAGCTTTAGTGAATTAAATTAATATTTTCTATGCTCTTAGTTCTTAATTCCCATGAGTTGAGAATATGTCATTTTGTCATACTTGAGAACATGTCATGTGATACATACCTTCCAGAGGGTGAGCACAAGCAGTGCTAAAATAATCAGTCCAACAATCAGACTGGATACTATTAGAAAAATCTGCACAGCCATCACAGGCTGAATGCTATACAGAGCCTCCAAGAGTACCTGTAACATTGCAAACATTCAAGTTAATAACAAGCAACAAAAGGTTGTAAATGCAGCATTAATCTCATTATGCATCACTGTTTTTAGAGGTTCAGACTACTTACTCTAGCAGAAATGTCATTCTGTAGTAGGATGGTGTTTGCATCCTGCACTGGTGAAATAAGGTCAATCATGCCTCGTATCATCATGACAGCATGTCTGCCCTATAGGAAACAAACATGTATCAAGGTCATGTGTTTTAGTTGCTCTTTTGGGTAAACAGTTCAGGTAATACATCTGTCAAACTATGTTTGCCTTACTAATTTATTGCATCCGGTAGTCTATGAGGAAAATTTATTGGCTATAATTGGAAGAAGCCCAACCAAGCCAAGCTTAAAGTCTAGTCAGTTGACATGGTGAGCATCTTGGGCAATTAATTTTTTAGTCTGTGCAATAAAAAAAAACTGTTGTCCAATCGTAAGTTTGAAAAACTATGCTGCTTAATATTTATGTGGAAACCATGATGATACATTTTTCAGGATTCTTTGATGAATAGAAAGTTCAAAAGAAATCTTTTGTAACATTATAAAAATGTCTTTACTGTCAATTTAATGCATTCTTGCTGAATAAAAGCAATAATTTCTTTCTGACCCCAAACTTTTGTATGGTAGTGTATTTCAAATAAAAATGTATTATTTCACTTTTTTAGATCCATGCACATTCTAGAGAGCAATTAGACAGGAAAAAAGGCAATTGGCTCTTTTAATGGAAGCCACAGTTTTGAGGGGTGCAATTTCTTCCAATTTATTTTTGTACAAGTGGTCCATCTCCTTCTCCTTGTCTCTAACCAACACTCACTGGACTCATCTGGAGAACCCTGGGGTTGAGCTCCACCTCCATACTGATGGTAACTTCTTTTCCAACCTCCAAGTCACCAAAGTGACACTCCACCATCCTACAGGTCTGATCTTCAGAAGCACAGAACTGTAGAAAAGCAGAGCATGAGAACTTCCAATAACATTTACACTAAACACACCAGAACTCATTACTATGACTATTGTTTTACCATCATGCGCTTGCTTTTTGGGGAGAAAAAGAATACAAGTTCCTGAATAAAGGAAGCTTCCGGGACGTCACAGTCATCAATAATCTGAACTGTACTGTTCCTCTGGAAGCAATGGCCAAGAGTTGTCTGCAAGACAAAAAACAATAGAAGTTTAAGTAAAGATAAAGATGTATGCATATAGATATACAGCATACATTATAAGCTAAGTTATAGCTAATTATGTTACATACTTATTATTGAGACGACTAGTAGGAATAGCTCATCTATCTATTCAGTGAAATACTGTACACAAGAACATGTTCAGCAGAATGTAAGAAGTTCTGTTTTCCATACAAGGAAAGTGGATTGTGATTTACACCACCAAGCTAAAGCATATGACTTTGTGTTACTTCGTCTTCTGCAGTCATATAACAGCTTTGTGTGATGAACAGATGAAATTTAAGATGTTTTTTCCTTGTTGTAGCTCTCAAATTTAGTGGTTGAAATTTTCTAACTTGACATGTCACAATTGGTCACATGTGAACATGATCAATGTGGCATTGATTGATGATGAAATATGCCATGAAACCTCTAAAGGCTGACTAAAGTTTTAGTTTTTTTTTAATTAATTCTATTAATGTTTTTTTTTCATCTTATACCATAAATCACAGTCCAATTTCATTGTTTCATTGAAAGCAGAAGCACAAACATTCTACCAAACATCTAAAAAAGTTTTTCTGCTCACCAAGACTGCAGTTATTTGTTTAAAGATACAGTATATTTTAAAATATAATTTATTCCTGTGATCAAAGCTGAATTTTCAGCATCACTACTCCAGTCTTCAATGTCACATGATCCTTCAGAAATCATTCTAATATGCTGATTTTGGTGCGTAAGAAATGTTTCATATTATTATCGATGTTGAAACAGTTAATATATACTTAATATTTTTTTTAGAAACAGTGATGCTTTTTTTCAGGATTCATTGATGAATACAAAGTTTAAAAGAACAACATTTTTTTACATAGAAACATTTGTAACATTATAAATATCTTCATTGATCAATTTAATGCATCCTTGCTGAATTAAAGTATAAATTTTATTAATTCAAATAAATCTTACTGACACCAAACTTTTGAACCATATATGTATTTTTGCATATGTAAATCTCACCTGTAAATCTGTAATCCTGATTAACTGGTATTTGTATGGCACCAGCATCAGAGGCAAGCTGATCTTTACTCTCGCATCAGGAGCTTTACTAGGACCAATATTCATCACCTGTAAGTTAATAGACATTTTTACCAAGCTAATCATCATGTTAAATGATTCATTAGTGCTTAATGACATTGTTATCTGTCTGATGAGCACTAAAATACCTTGTATGTATAATTGAACTTCTCAGGATAGCAGTCGACCGGCACAGACTCTTGTTCTCCAATCAGAAATGAAGTCGGAGAGACAAATCTGTAGAGGAAGGGAATACAGAATACGCAGAGAAGCGTCCCGTAATTAGGCCTGTTATTCTTCCGACATCCACTTATGGAATTACAGATTCATAAGCAAGCCAGATAACTTACCCGTGAACGTTGAGATCAACTGCATATCTCAATGGCAATGTGAGAACGGCCACGTTGTCATGCTGAAGATCTGTGATCTCAAGGCTCTCACTGAAAAACACACATTAGATTGGTTAATGTTCACTATTGAAGAAACATACACTGCCCCCAAAAACTATCTGGACATGTAAACCAGTTAAAAATGCGTGAATGCAAGAAAATGGCTCAGATAAAAGGTGAAAATAGCATTTGTTTGCAGACAGCACTTAGTTTGATATCGTCCTATCTAATGAAATGACATGTTAAGTGCAGTTTAAGTGTCCAAATGCTTTTTGGGGTCATTGGATATGTGGAAAGCATCTTTCTATCAGAGGAAATGTTTAATGAGTTTAATTATTGGAGTACAACCCTAATATACCCTGAGATTTCATTACAGGAACTCATTACAAAGGCTATGTAGATATCCATCTTTAGAGCCATTCCTCTGTTTTTCTTGTTTCTAAAAGTAACACTGAAAGCACACAGAACCTTTGAACGTGCTGTTTAATGCCTTTGTTTGTCTTTTGCGCTCTGATGAGAAATTTACAAGTTTAAGCAGTAGCAAGATGTTCTCCACAAATGTTTACATTTGGCTCAGATGCATTTGTATAAAACCATTCATTGTAATGAATTCCTGAGATCTCTGGATCTCTTACCTCGTGGCATTAATGTTAATACTAAGGTCTCCCGCGCTGCTGTTCTGCATCACATCCAGTAAAAAGGTGATGTTGAGCTGGAAGAAAGAAAAGAGATGTTTATATTCCAACAAGACACGGTGACAAACAAACTCATTTAACTTCCATTGCTAATGACATTTACCTTTGAGAAAGGGGAGATGTAAAAATGTCCAACATTGCAGTCCAGTCCAATGACCACTTTATTCTCCTCTGCAATTTCACAGCTGATGTATTTATTTTCCTGAAATAATGTCACAATATTAAAGCACATCAAAGACAAGAGTCCATTAAAGAGCATCAGAAACACAAAGAGCTAACCTCAGATATTGAAGACAGATCTGAACAAGAATTATTGTGACAAAATTAAAATACCTCTAGTACTTTGATGAAATGCAGGTTGCTGGGAAACCTCAGATGGAGTTTGGGTAGAAAAGCATGATCTCCAGTGTTGACTAGTGTGGTGTTTAACATGATGCTTTTTCCGTTACCCAGAGCAAAATATGGCTTTTTCCTGTAGGATAAGTTGGGAAAACAGTTATTTAGATTAAAGTTTAGATTTTAATCCACATTTAATCTATTCTTTAGTCCATACAATTTAGTGCAGGTTAACTCAGAGTGAAGTAAAGACTTGGATGGATGGATGGATGGATGGATGGATTGATTTTGGCCACAGAAAATCTTCATTTGAAAATGCCATGAAATGCCATTTTAATTGTTTTTTTTGTTTTTTTTTGTGGGGGCTCAAAGGCAAAACCTGCTGAAAATTTTGGCCAAAAAAAAAATAAAAAATTTGAAATTGAACAACACAGTCGTAATTACAGATCTTTACAGCTGCTTAATATTTGAAAATTATTACACAATATTTAAGCTACTTTGAAATGTAAAAATGAATGAAAAAGTTAAAAAATATATTATTAATAGAATTTTAGTAAATCTTTTTTTTTTAAAAAATATATTTAAAATTAGCATTTGCATTGTTATTAATAAAATTATATTTTATTATAAATGGACTAAAAATATTTTATGTTTAAATGTGTATTATAATTTAATATTATATTCATGTAATTATACCCTGTACAATATTTGTTTACAAATCATTTTATGTCTCTAAGTGTAAATAAACTGCTTTTTCCTAAGGTTTATGTATTAAACTCACACAGTTACATAAACAAAACTGAAAATGAAATTGTTAATCAAATCAAATGATGTGTATGACAATGTAAGCTAAAATTTCAAAATCCTGACAGATAGTACTAAAAGTTAGTAAAGTTAATAAATTGTGGAAACTGGTGCAAAAGCAAAAATTCAGTGTCTTTGCAACCAATTCTTTTTATTTTTTTCTATTTTAAAATTTTATTTTTAATTTTAAATAAAAAATAACACACACACACACACACACACACATAGGCAAAGATATAGATATATAAATATAAAGGCAAATATGATTACTGGTGCTTTTTATAGTTTAAGTAAATTTTAAAATATTCGCAAGACTTATTTTTCTAGAATTTAAAGAAAAAAGGTGTGTTTTCCAGTCGGTGTTTTTCCTGCATCTGTTTGTGTGGCTTGTGCACTGAGGGCTCAAGCCTGATGTTTCTCATCTAAAGGCACCAGGTGCATCTGGGAGAGTGACAAGCCACTCTACCCCTCACTCTCTTTCCCTCACACACACACACACACACACACACCTTATGAATAATCAGATCATGTATTATCACCAATGGGTGAGGGGGGTCCATAAATTAGTTTGCATACGGCTGCAAACATGATCCAAAATGCTAATGTGCACACTCACGCTTTCGCCTCAATTGGGTGAGTCCAAGAAATGCGATGCATAAAATGCCTCAATATAAAGCTTTGGCTTCTGTGCATGCTGCTTTAATGGGAGTATTCATGAGGAGAGCAGATAATCTCAAAAACCCTCCTGTTAGTCACGAACAGCACCAGCACAACTAGAATACTTACAGAGGTCTGTAGTTGCTCACCACGCAAAGACAAGAAAACTGTAAGCATTCTTAAGATGTTTAACAATTTACACATACGACCATACTCCTTATATATTATTCAAGATTGATATCTGTCATTGACAAAAATGTCACTCCCTCTGAAAAAATACCATTGGGTAAATCATGAATAAATATCCTGATCAGATTTTATACCAAAATCAAAAGAAATAAATAAATTATTTTTTTTTAATGTTAATGAAGCCAATTTTGGGATTATTAAGATGTTTTGTTGCATTAATGACATTGTCATGACAATTAAACACATTTTCCTCCAAAATTCTCATTACCATAATGCGAAAAATTTAATTTGCTTTACTGAATACAGTACTAAAATAATCTTGTCCTGACGCTTAAATTAAATTTTGTACAAATACTTCCATAACATATTTAAAAAATACTATTTTATGTATAATTCACTTTAAAAAGCATAAAGTTACTTATATACTATTATTTTACAGTAATCAAATTGAGATTTTTTTTTTTTTTTTTTGCACTACAGAAAGGATTTGGGAGGGAAAAATGCATTTGCCAGGAATATAACGTGACAATGCACAAAATCCTCTTGATTTGATTTTGTGGTGTAATATGAAACAGACATTTCTCAGCGATTTCCATGAGATTGACGCAGTTAGCATAGGTTACGTGGAGATAACTTACTGGGGTAAAACCAGATGAGCAGAAACCTTAAGATTGGTTGAGCAGTTTTCCAAGGAGCAATATCTGGCAAAGATGGTCTGCAAAAAGAAAGACTTCAAATCAGGACGCCTTGTGACCTACAATGAGATTAATAAAGTGGCCACAGAAATGAACCACAATAACAAAACAGAGATGGAAAAGAAAAACTGACCTTGTTTTTCACGACATCGGTCTGTTCATCCTTCTGTTGTAGAATGGGTTTGAGAGAAGGCAAGCCCCATGAGTCCCGCTGCGCCACACGGTGCTCTCCAAGTTCATATTTCACCTCAAAATGAATAGGTGTGAAGATATCACGGACATCTTTCTGCATACAAGAGAAATAAAACATAAAAACAAAATGATTACATTTTCTGAAGAAAATAACTGGCGCTTGCCCATCCAAAACTCACTATTCCAATACTAAGAGTTTTTTTTTTTAAAAGAAATTATTACTTTTATTCAGCAAGGATGCATTTAATTGGTAAAAAGTGACAGTAAAGACATTTATAATGTTACAAAAGATTTCTATTTTTTTTTTAAATGCTGTTCTTTTGAACTTTTAATTCATCAAAGAATCCTGAAAAAAATCTATTACAGGTTTCCACAAAAATAGTAAACTCTTTTGAACATTGATAATAATAAGAAATGTTTCTTGACCAAACCAGCATATAAGAATGATTTCTGGAGGATCATGTGACACTGAAGACTGGAGTAATGATGCTGAAAATTCAGCTTTGCATCACAGGAATAAAATACATTTTAAAATATATTAACATAGAAAACAGTTACTTTAAACTTGTATTGATATTTCAAAATTTGACTATTTTTTACTCTATTTCTGATCAAAGATCAAAGAATCCTGAAAAAAATCTATCACGGTTTCCACAAAAATAGTAAACAGCACAGCTGTTTTGAACATTGATAATAAGAAATGTTTCTTGACCAAATCAGCACATTAGAATGAGTTCTGAAGGATCATGTGACACTGAAGACTAGAGTAATGATGCTGAAAATTCAGCTTTGCATCACAGGAATAAAATACATTTTAAAATATATTTACATAGAAAACAGTTACTTTAAATCGTAATAATATTTCACAATTTTACTGTTTTTACTGATCAAATAAATGCAGCCCTGGTGAGACTTCATTCAAAATCTTGCCAACCCCAAACTTGTGACCGTAGTGTGTGTGGTGTACGATTTTGGCTAGACTTTTTTTAATCCTCCCATCTTAATTTTCCTCACCTCAGTGCAGATAATTAATGCAGGTAAGGTTTGCTCTGTCAGCTGTGATGGCCATCTCTAATTGGGGGCTCAGTGGTTGGGAGTTGTCCTGTGGGGTCTCTGGGGCCTGTATTTAGCTGCAGGGGAGATGTGTGACCGGGGTTTGGAAGCCTCTTCCATGGCCAGTGTAAATGAGCTGGACTCCAGCCACAACAACAGCCTCAGAGAGGTGCTAATTTCTGCAGCAAAGGCTAAACTCAAAGTCAACGCTGTGAACTTGTGTCCTTTGCTCAGAATGTGGTCACTGAATCCGGTCACACATATGTGCACACACACATCTAGTTTGTCACTGGCGTGTCTAACCTAATAAGCAGACAACCGATATTCCATATAACCTGTAAATGGCTTCATAAGGGCCTTTGCATGAGCATGAGAAAGGCTGGGTGTTTCCTTCACACCTTCATACAGCACCAAGAATATATTTTGCTCAAAACAAGAACTGAAAATAGGCTGGGCGCATCTGCAACTCACAAAAACAAATGTTAAGACAACAAATTGTTGTCAACAACAGTTTAATGTACCTTCAGTTTGGGTAGAGGGGAATTAAATGTAACTTAAACTTGATTACAGAAAATAACATGAACTTGTCCCTTAGTTTAACTTTTGAAAACTTTTGTAATGTTAATAATGCATTTACAATGGAAATCTAGCAGGATAGTGCGCCTCAGGGGTTTCAAACCATAAAAAGTAAAGTTAATATTTTTATAATAGCACTTACATTATTTGTTCGATAAATGAACACTTGCTATTAGAGCTGTAAAGTTGTCTGAATCCTCCTTTTGAGGTGGTACCTTTGTCAGTGCAGTGCTTACATTTACATTTATGCATTTGGCAGAAGATTTTATCCAAAGTGACTAACATTGCATTCAGAGTATATATATATATATATATATATATTGTCAAGACAGGAGTTGAATGATTGGATATAACACAAACAATGTTGGCAAATGATTTTATCACACCAGTCACGTGCTATCACAACTACTGTACACTTTTAAAACAGTTGCATATTTAGAAAAATAATTTAAAGGGCTTTCATAGTAATTGAATTATTCTAAAGCTTTTCAGTCCATTTTACAAACTGAGAGGCAAGTCTAAATTGTTTTCTGTGGTACAGATTCAGAATATATCTTCAGTGTTCAAACTAGAAAATTCTTTTACACAGAAAACAAAATTAAAGCTTTGAGCCCATCTATATGTTGTGTACTAATAAACATTCACAAAATTTAACTTAAAACTAAATTAACTTTGCAAAATGAAACTTGGCAAATATACATATTTTCTCTTTCTTTAAGGAAAATGGACCAAAAATGAATGACTCATCATTTAACATACTGTTAACATGTTTGGGGTCAGCAAGATTTTTTTTTTTCAGCAAGGATACATTAAATTGATCAAAAGTGAAAGTAAAGACATTTATAAAAGATTTATATTTCAAATACATGCTCTTTCTTTTCATCAAATAATCCAAATTTTCATAAAATTTTCATCAAATATTTCCACAAAAATATTAAGCAGCATAACTGTTTTCAACATTGATAAAAAAAAAATGTTTCTTGAGCATTAAATCAGCATATCAGAATAATTTCTGAAGGATCATGCAACACTGAAAACTGGAGTAATGATGCTGAAAATTCAGCTTTGACATCACAGGAATAAATTGTATTTTAAAATATATTAAAATAGAAAACTGTTGTTTTAATTTGTAATAATATTTCACAAAATTGCAGTTTTATCTATATATTTGATTAAATAAATGAAGTCTTGGTGAGCATAAGAGACTACAATAAAAATTTTACCAACCCCAAACTTTTGAACAGTAGATCAATTTTAGTTCAACTCTAGAATGACAAAGTCCCTCTCATGAATATCACCTGCCTCTGACCACCTTTTAACCAAAGTAGTGCTGTCAAAATGATCGCGTTGCATGTGATTAATTTTGTCAGTTTAACACATTAAAAATATTTAACGCAATAAACGCAGCATCTGTTTTTTCCATCATCCTTTAGCTAACGTTACATACAATCACGCTATTATTCATGCAAATGCTTTTAAACCATTCAAGCGCGACAAGACACAAAAGAGAACACAGTGTGGTACGGGAGCGCCGTTTGTGATTGTCCTGTCTGTGTGAAGGCTGATTTGACAGACACACACAACTCATGCGCACAGTAAGCCGCTTCAGACAACGCGCTGGTGTTCTTACAAATAATGCTACCTATTAGATTGTTCTACCAACACTATATTTGCATTGTTTTAAGGGTAGGTTTAGGGTAGGGGTAGGTAAGAACGTTAATAAAGCCTCAAACCACACAAATATGATGCTGGTAGCATTTACCGCTGTCGAATTGCATTACCTACTAACACTGGCGAAAAATGCTACCTATCAGATTGTGCTACCAGCATCATATTCAAGTGGTTTGAGGCTTTATTAATGTCCTTACCTACCCCTACCCTAAAGCTACCCTTGCTATGCAAATATAGTGTTGGTAGCACAATCTGATAGGTAGCTTTATTCATCAGAACACCGGCCGCATTGAGTTCTCTTTAACAAAAATAAAAAATTAATGCCAAAATGCCCACTTTGTAGAGTATCCTCGTAAGCAGTCTTAAAGGAGTTAAATAAAGTCTTAAATGAACACAAAGAGAGCTGAGAAAATAGGATGCAAATCCGCGTCATATGCGGCAGGTCTTAAAGTGACAGCAGCCTAATAAACCTGCTACAGTCTGCCATTAATGTTAATCACAAAACAAAAGAAAAAGAAAATCACTCACTGCTCTTAATTGAATAACTTTTGTAGCTTTAATAAACATTTATAAAAGTTAATCTATATTTTAATCTAAATTATGCAGTGAAGACTGTGAAGTGTTTGATAACTGCTTTGATTCTGGATATTTCCTACCTGTTAGATCAAATATATAAAATATACTGTTTTTATATTGATTCTACATTAATTTGGAGATTAAATGTGGTGAAATTATTACAATATAAAAATATATTAAAAACTTTAAATGTTAGGTGCGATTAATCGTGATTACAGAAAAATGTGTGATTAATCAGTTAATGTTTTTAACCGAAGACTATATTTTAAAAAAGGAACTAACATTTGATACATCCTACCCAAACTTCCTGTTTTAATAGAAAAAACATGAATAATGAGCTCACTGAGATGAGATGAGTCTTTCAGGGAAATAACAGATATGTATTGTTGGTAAGCTCAGACAAGGCACTTACACAGACTTTACAAAAGATAACAGGGGCCGACAAGCTCCTCTGTCACCTTCCTAAAACACAGCACAAGGTGTCCGCCACATCTGCTACACGCTCCATCCGTTACTGTTATTGCCCATTAATTAAGCCCTAAAAATACTTCAAATGTAGCAGCCTCCTTGTTTGGGTTTGCCTCTGACAGATAATCACACTTGTTTATGGCCATCGTCTCCATCAGCGGCCATTAATAACAGCGCAGTCATACACGCGCATCCATTAATTACTGTGTAAAACATGAGCTGGATCAGATGGCCCTGATTACGGGAAAAGACAGAGGGAGAGGCGTCCAGAGGGGCCCACCAAACACCTGGAACATTCACTCATACTCACGGAGCCATCTATCCGCACTTTATCAACTGTCTAGGTCTCTTTCTCATCTGTACCATCCTCCCCCATGCCGTCCTGCCTGGCTCTTCCTCTTGTTCTCCAGCAGCGACAACCTGCTATCGACTCCAACAAACTATCTATATGAGCCTCTTTATCATCCTGGCCTCCTGCGTGGAGTCACGCTGTAAACCTAGAGAGAGTCACACCACCTGGGCCTTTCAGAGAGGCTGATTAACTCGAGCATGAAGACCAGAGTGACGTGGGCAAATCACAGCTATGAAGTCCACGGGCATGAGTCTGAGTCAGCACTTTCATATTGAGTGTTCAAGTCTATAACACACGTGTGGTGATCAAAGAAAATGTCAAAACGCACAGTTACGTAATCGGATTACTTTTTTCAAGTAACTAGTAATGTAACGCATTACTTTTACAGCAAAATATCTGAGTTACTTTTTCAAATAAGTAACGCAAGTTACTTTGTTTTCCCATTTATTGACTGACAGCTCTCCTGTCCACATGTTGCGGGAAATTGGGACTAAGTGCTGAGGAGTTGTGTGCGCTGTGTGAACACGATGGCTATTCTAGACTAGTTCTAGACTAAATGTGAGCATACATTTACTGATTTATTTCTTCTCCTGCGTCGTATTCTTCTGTATTCCAGAATTGCAGCACAGCTGAAAGGTTTGTTTGAGCTGCGCCCTCTACTGTACAGGCGTGAATTTGCATTTTCTTCAGCCTAAGGTTTATTCATTTCACTTCTGGTGTGAAAGGGCCTTTACATTTTCCAAAAATAGAACTTTTTGTTTGTTATAAAAACAAACAAACAAACAAACAGCCCAGCCCAGATGAGAAAAATTAACGCAAAAGTAACGTAAAGCATTACTTTCCATAAAAAGTAACTAAGTATCGCAATTAGTTACTTTTTTAGGGAGTAACGCAATATTGTAATGCATTAATTTTAAAAGTAACTTTCCCCAATACTGATAATAAGTTTATGTGAAGTTCACTCAAATTAAATGTTTTATTTTTTAAGGCCTATTAAATGTTAAAAATGATGGCTCTCAATCATACTGTAATACTAAATGGCTATAATTACTCATTTCATCCACAGAAACACTTTCTTCGCACGTTGAATACGGAAGGCGGTCTGGCGGAAGCTAGATATTTTACTTCATAACTTGTTTAAATAAAGATATTTTTTTTTACACAAACACATCGCTTCACTTCAGAAGGCCTTTATTAACCCCCCGGAGCCGTGTGAAGTATGTTTATGATGGATGGATGTAGATGGAAGCATTCTCTACAGCTCATACTCATTGGTCCCGTTCAGTGCCACTATAAATCTCGGATGCGTCAGGATACTTATTAATATATTTCCGATTGTGTTCATCAGAAAGAAGAAAGTCAAATACACCTAGGATGGCTTGAGGGAGAGTAAAGCTTGGGCTAATTTTCATTTGAAAGTGAACTAATCCTTTAAGCAAATATTTAAAATATACTGTCTTTATGTTTCTACATTTCAATGTGAAATTATCCAAAAATAAAATATAAAAAATAAATAAATAAAATATATAACTATAATTAAAATTGTTATGTGCAATTAATTGTGATTAATTACAGAAAAATGTGTGATATATTAGTTATTTTTAATAATTTACAGCACTAAATAAAATATAAATATTAGATAAAAAAATTAGAAATGTTGCCTTGGCAACTAACTAAAACTAAGTTTAAGTACTAAAATTAGAAACTAATAATAATAAAATTAGAACTAATAATAATAAAATAAAAATAAATAAAAATGACAAAAGCACATAACAAAATAACTAAAACTTAAGCTGCAATTGAAATGAAAACAGCAAATATAAAAATACAAGCCAATTCAAAATATTAATTAATACTGTGATACTGTAGTGTCTAAAACATTGTCAGTGTCAGTTGATAATAATAACAATGCCAGGTTAATGCATAAAGTTTTATAACTTTAAATATGAAAAAAAAAGTCAAGTATATAGTACCACTGCCATTCTGCCTGGTGTACAGTAATTTTTAGGAGTAAAGCAATAATGCGATACTCTAATCTGTGTTAAAAGTACCATCCCCCAACAAAGGCAATAAACAAAATCTCACACCTTCATGAAGGCCTGGTGGGTGGTGCAGGTGAGCTGCTCATGCTTGGCCTTCACTCTGCCTGCTGTGACATTTGATGTTCCGTTTTCATTGAAATAAAATCGAGAAGGGAAGCCATCTTTGTGGTGAACGTCAGCTGTTAGGTTGTACTTCAGTTCTGCACAGGAAAGATGTTCAGAGACAAAGTTAGCATTAGACAACATGTTAAATCACAACCATTTAACAGACTTCAGAACAATTCAGAATCTTGCAGCAAACCCCTAGAGGTTTATGATACAACTGCAGGGGGTTTGTAAGAATCTGAAAAACTAAATTAATGTGTGTATATATATATATATATATATATATATATATATATATATATATACATATATAAAACCCCTCTACCCAGGTCCTACTCGCCCCGCTCTGTGCGGGCCTCAAACCTGAGTCTCCGGCGTCTGTCGCTAGAGCATCTCTTGAGATCAGAGGAGTGAGGTTTACTTGTACAGCAACTACTAGCTGGCCGCCGTTACTTATATACACTAGCGTTCAAAGAGTTTGGTTTGGTAAGATTTTTTAATTTTGAATTGAAAATTTCCTTCAGAAATCATTCTAATATGCTGATTTGCTGCTCAAGAAACATTTCTTATTTATTATCATCGTTAAAAAACTACTACAACAACAAAACAGTTGTGCTGCTTAATATTTGTGTGGAAATCATTATACATTTATTCAGGATTCTTTGATGAATAGTTTATTTGTAATTGTAACATTAGAAATGTTACTGTTTTAATCAATTTAATGCATCCATACTGAATAAAAGAAAGAGTATTAATTTCTCTCAATAAAATATCTTACTGACCCCAATCTTTTGATCAGTAATGTATGTCACAATACATCAAAATATAGTTAATTTTGCTGCAAATTCAACAACAACAACAAAAAAATGGTTAATAAATAAATAAATGCCTATTTTGGATAATCCAGTGACATAGTGAATGAATGCAAATTTAATGAATGCAAATCAAAAGGTTCGTTACAAATAAATTATGAGATGGCATCAGGACAAAAACAGTACGACTACTGTTATGAAATGGATAGTTTTGAATTCTGATTGGTTGAGCCACATTTAAAGCTAGAGCTGTCAAAAGTACAGACTTCGGTAACAAGTCGGTACTGAAGGTTTAAAAATGTGACGCTTTGAGCGCTGTTGAGCGGATTCGTAAACACCTCTGATTGGGCATTGTGTTCACGTGCTCTGTGATTGGCTACAATAATCAACGCACGGGAGCATTTGAAATCACATGGAAGTGTTTAAATTTGAAAGCATTTTGAAAGCGCTCCCGTGTGTATCTGTGTAAGCGCTCTGTGAAGAGCGTCATTGATGTCTATTTACATGTTTTTGAAGTGTTGATCATTGTAGGCAATCACAGACAAATCTGATGAGCGCATGAACACAACTGCCAATCAGAGGTGTTTACGAATCCGCTCAACAGCGCTAAAAAGCGTCACATTTTTAAAATTTCAGTACCGACTTGGTACCGAAGTCTGTACTTTTGACACCTCTAGTCAAAGCCGTTATGATGTTCCTCTGTGATTGAAAACAACTCAACTCCATGAGCCTTACAACAGTTCTTCCCAATCTTGACTTGTCTGAAACACTTCATTCTCACACGTGCAAATAACGCACGGCAGTCCTGTCGACTGGTAAAACCTCTGGGTGGCAGATTTCTACCATCACTACTTCATATCATTTTCAAGATCATTAATATTTGTCATCAAGCAAGCCTCTGTTGTTTATTATGTGTTCAGTGAGTGTGGCTCTATCAGTGAAGGCAGACCTTGACAACACACCCTGAGCCCTCTAACCGCCACAACAAAAGAGGGGATGTGGGGCAGTGATAAAGAGCTGGGTAAGAGGTCTGAAACAGAACTGCCACTGCATTCAGCATGTGCTGATAAGACGAGCCAACACACAGCCTCTCGCAAACAAAGTGCTTGAGCCCAAAACGTTCATCCTTGAACACTGTGTACTCAATTCTAAAAACACGTGTGGGGAGCTCAAAATATCAGAGGACATTATCTAAAAATGTCAGATAGCACTGCAGGAAGTTGCAAAGGATCTTGCGGCAGTCTCTTGCACAAATCTCACTGAATGTGGATTTTAAGTTGAGTTCTGTCTTCAAAACCATTTTCAAATTAAGATTAACATAAGAGTATATCTGATGGAATGTTACTGTCTTACCTATTTTTCCTGGGATTTGTTTCCCTCCGACTCTAAAGCACACCACAACATTGATGCACACAGCAGGCTGACCGTTGTCAGTACACTGGGCAATGGAGTGGTTCAAGCTGTCAGGCAACAACATGACAGCGTCCACTTTCACCACTGGACGTGTCCTGAAACAATCAGAGTTACTGGGTTAATCGTCAGGTCAACAAATTAACACGCAGTTTGCATATACAGTATATAGGGGAGGCCAGTGCTAGTTATCACATGGGAAATTTGTCATATACTGTATATCTAGTATTCAGACAGACAGACAGACAGACAGACAGATAGACAGATAGATAGATAGATAGATAGATAGGTTTCTATTGTAATAACATCCCGTGTCAGCTGAAGTATCATTTTCCATGGCCAATAATTGTGAAATTGTTTGAAATTTAATGGGTTTTTCTGTAGAAAGACTATGAAGTAATGTCTTTACAGACTTTAACAAAACAGCTTGATTGGAGTAAAAAACTAGTCCCAGTCTTTATGACAGCTAGGCCTGGAATATGCTGACTTCTTTGCATTTACTGTGCTGATTTTGAAAGATCATTCTGGGAGTGTATTTAAATGTGCTAAATGGAGTTTTAAGTCCTATTGGCAACTGAAAATATAATAAATTTAGCTTAAACAAACTGAAACAAATTCGTATTGCAAATACCAAATCTTAAAGCCTTAAAGTTACCAAAGCAAGTGTGAGTGAAAATTCTGCTGTTTTTACCTGAACACCACAGCTGAGTCTGACAGGAAAGCTCCCACTGCAACATCTGGATAAGAACATAAAATTCTCATAAACCACACCTGACTCGGTTATTCTTTCACACAAACTCACTGGTGCACTGATATTCTTTAAAATATTAAACATTTCTAAGTCTATAAACAAGGTCTCAGTCACTAAACACAATTGCAACACAGGGAGTGGCATCCAGTTTTAAATAAATTTGGTTGTTTAGCATTTTTAATCCAATTTTGTGTTACAAAATGTCTTAACTTTTGGCACTTCAATCAAATAAGTCAAGAAATAGGTTGCAATTTGTTCTTCAGACTAGAAATGGAGCGGCAAGTCGACCACTGTATTGTGGGATACAGTATTCCACACACTGTGCTCTGGATGCATACTGCACACTTCAGAATCTGTAGATGGTAATCATGGTATTTCACTCATGGTTGCACTTTATTTTACAGTATGTGCACTTACGTGTACTTACAGCGTTCTTACCTACATGGGTTAAGGTTAGGTTTAGGTGTAGGTTCAGGGTTAGTAGTTATTGTAATCACTGTAACAAGTACATAGTATGTACATGTGGAACAGGACTGTAAAATAAAGTGCTACCAAAAATGTTCATACTGTGCACAGTATGCATACTACTTTTATTCAAAACGGTCTGTAGTACTTATCCATTCTGGTACTTTGCACATTTTTCTGCTTTTAAAAATGTTACTATTTCAAGACAGGAAGTAGAGTTTGAGAACAGGACGTTCAGACACATGTGACAAACATGACATTTCAAAAACAACAAGAATGAATCATAAGATTCTGTCAGCTTTTTTTCCCCCTCTTCTTAACTTTGTAAAACATTTTCAAGAAGCACATCACAGCTGACACCCATTATAAAAATATTTGACAAGAAATGCTGATCTGCAAACATGAGGTGTTATATTTTGGCCATGTATAGGCTTACCGCTCTTCATTTGTGCATACAGTTTGGTTATTCACTGAAGTGTTAACCACATTTGACAACTGCATTCACTTCCAAAAATTCAGGGAGTGACGACCATATTTACATTAAATACAAGTGTGAGAACAGTAAGAATAGAACTGAACAAGGCAGTGACTCCCTTTTATTTATTTCCTTTGTCAAAAATGTTTATGTTTAGTAAGGATTTTTTTTTGTTTGTTTGTATGTTTTTGACAGGTTTCTCACGCTCAGCAAGGCTGCACAAACATTATTAACATTTAAAATAACTGTTTAAATTGTAATTTATTCCTGTGATGCAAAGCATCATTACTCCAGTCTTCAGTGTCACATGATCCTTCAGAAATCATTCTAATATGCTGATTTTTGCTCAAGAAATGTTGATATTGTTGAAACTGATAATTTTTTTTCAAGGTTTTTCTTTATTGAACTTTTGTAACATTATAAATGTCTTTACTGTCACTTTTGAACACTTTAATGCATCATTGCTGAATGAAAGTATTAAAAAAAATTTTAATGACTTTTGAGCGTATAGTGTAGGTTGAACTGTTGCCATCCGTTCATCCTATTCACTGAGGAATCATATCCTAATTCATGTTGTTGTGCTAAAAGCGTTACCTGGGTAATTGTTGCTATCAATATCAACTCCTCCAGACACTGATTGGCCAAACATTCTGAGGTCATTGCCCAACAAAGAGCCAGTTATTCTCTGCAATGAAGAAAACACAAAGACAGCATTCAGAAGATATTTCGATTCGGGATATGACATGGAGCTGTACTGTACTCCAAAAGACATGCAAATTATTCTATTTATGGCCAGTTTTACATTCATTTCATGAGATTATTTTAATACTTAAATGGGATGAAGGTAAACTGATTTGGTGATTCATAATGGACAGCTACACAAATCTAGTGAAGATGTACTGTAAACAAGGTGGGGCTGGATGGAAAAATGGTCACATGAGCGATGTAAGCAGTCTCTTATACATCTTTTCATTGTTGTTGGCACATTTAGGCCCTGTTTACACCTGGTATTAAGATGCATTTTGGTCGATCGGATCACAAGTGGACAACGCTAAATACAAGTGTAAACAGGGGTCTAAAATGTTTTGAGCTTGTCCACTTTCGACCACTTCCAGAGGTAGTCAAAAACACATTCGACCGGATTGCTTTCATAGTGTAGACGCTCATGTGGCTGAATGTGATCGAACAGCCACAAACTCCCGCCTACTTACCTAACTCGAAAACATTATGGGAAGCACGCTAGCCAGATGGGATTTAATCTTTGTCAGCTGAAGACCCAAGTTTGTTTTGAAGACAAAAAAATGTACAAAGCACAATGTTCTCTCACCATTCCTGATTTCTAACACACACTCACAGCGTTCGGCGTGGGCTATCAGAGAAGAAATGAAAGCTGATGCTCTCCGTATGTTTTTCTGTCATCTCCGGTCGCATTCATATGTGAATTGTGCGAGCTTATTTTGTCTATTAGATCGAAAGATCTGGAAAAAACCCATACATTTACCTCGCCCATAGACCCTCCCCTCGAAGAAATCGGGACAGAAGTGGTTGAAAGCGAACAAAAAAGACAGATTAAAACACCAGGAGTAAATGGGTATGTGTCTTCCTCTTCTACTTGTGATCCGTTCGACCAAAACGCTTCTTAATACCAGGTGTAAACAGGGCCTTAGATGCCTTTAACTTACAATTATTACAGAGTTCTCTAGAATACTTGATTCTGATTGATTAGTCAGTTTATTTTACAATTATGACTGGATGACTTTATATTGTGTGTGTCTTACTTTTTCACTTTGCAGACACACAAATTGACAGTGCATTCAAGGTATTTATTTGATCAGTTTGTGTTACATGGGAATCAAACCCATGACCTTTGCCACTGCTTGTGCCATTCTCTATAATAACTGGAAAACCACTGTACTGTTACAAGCTAATCACTAAAAACATCTTGTATGTAATCATTTTGGCCTGAAGTTAATATAATTAGATAAACTACTTCCTAAACATTCGTTTATAACTGGACTCTCATGACTTGGATTTGTCAAGTCCTGATCACTTCTTGAAACTATATGTGGAGAGAGAGGGATTTCAGGAAATTACAGCAATTAGACTGGACGCTTTCCTCTTAGTACTCCAGTGACGGAGAGAACAAGAAAGACTCAAAACAATAGGGCAGTTCGCACAGGATGGGGAGAACTGCTCAGGACTGACCTTTCCCACTTGCGTTTCATTATTCCCCGCCTGTAATATCAGTATAAACAGCAGATGGAGAACGTACTTGAGAGAAACTACGTGCAATGCCACTTCTCCTCCCATTGTAGATATATATAGCACCACGCAGATCGTCCTCCTGAGGGGCTCCAATGGCCACATCTGAAACACAGTTATTACTGCATTAGCTTTGTTCCAAAACCTAGTGAGCAGACTAATAAGACTACATTTTAAGACATCATACAAGCCATATCAAAACAAAGACTGTTCCAAAAGGTATGAAGCATAGATATGCAACTTAAACCATTCAAAAATTGGGATAAGATATTTTTTGGGACAAGATGTTTCTGAAATAAGGCTTTGAACGGTTGTGTGGAGGATCAGTAAAAAACATTCATTCACAATGTGAGAGTAATCATTACAAATATACTTAAAACTAGTGCCAATACCTATGAGTAGTGTAAAAGTAGTATAATTTAATTAATTAAAAATGACCAATATTTTGTGTGCTATATATTTTTAGCTTTATTAGAACATCACAGAATATCAGCTGCCCATGTAGGTAATTTTAATTTAAAGCAGAGCAAATGCCGTTAAGAGTTTCTAACCATGAAAACATTATTTATATAATAATTTTGTTGTGAAAATAAATCATTTATCCTGATGCACTGGAAAACAAGTTGTTAGCGAGAGTGTTTCACTCTTTCAAGAGTGGTTTTACTGTGGAACTTTATGGTAACTGCTTGACTGATCTTTCTAACCATGTTCCGTTTCTAAACCACACTGACCACTCTTATAATTACAAAAGCTCATCTCCAAATAAATCAGATATAAACTGACATCTAGCCTTCTAACCACTCATACCAAAAGCTAATGTGAAGATGGTTTCATTGATAGCAGACAGGCTTTTCAATGTATCAGTGAGAAAGAATAAGGAAGTGAAGAAAATGAGGTTTAACCTCATTCAAACCTTGCTTGAGGAACAAATAAACATCCATAGGTGCCATTTTAAAATACAGCGAAACATAGTATAATTTTAGGGCACTTGACTGTTCAAATAAAGCAATTCAGCATGAGAGACGTAAATGTAAAGGTTTATAAAGGTTCCATATTCAAACACTGATGTATTAGACATACTATACCTGGATATCCATCATCATCAATATCACCAAGGTTTATGATGGTTTCTCCAAATCGTGCTGCATAAGAGTCACTGCCGACTAACTCAAAGTCTGCCTCTCTCAATTTAGCCTGAGAAAGAGACAGAGAGAAGCATGATGTTAATTACAGTATTAGAAGCAAATGTAATTTTTTAGTATATCATTGTTTAGATTGTAATTCATCTTAGTTTCTCAACTTAGTACACTATACTATGTACAAATTAATGAAATGCACTAGTTTTATGAGTCCTGCGTTCACTGTTCATTTACAGCAATAGGCCTGCTGACCAAACTGTTTTTGTGCAAAGTATCATTTTTGTACTTTAACAGTGACCTGAAAGTATGCAAACTACTGTTTGAGGTATCAAGTATTGAGGAAAAACAATGCAGTAAATAGTGACAGTCAAGCAGTCACAAGTGGTAAAAGTGTGGTTCTTTTTTGGTTAGAAAAAAGTGGTTAATTTTTGACATTATGGGAAAAGGGAAACCTGTTCTATTAGTATGGCCTTGGTGGTCACGATCAAAGCAAGAATACATCCTTTACACAGATCACAATAAGATAATACAGCTCAGAATATGTAGATGTGTCATTTCCTCACAGAAAAAAAAATATGTTTACACTTGGTAGTATTTGCTGTACTTAAAGGGATAGTTCACCCAAAAATGAAAATTATCCCATGATTTACTCACCTTTAAGCCATCCTAGGTGTATATGACTATCTTCTTTCAGTCAAACACAATCGGAGATATATTTAAAAATATCCTGGCTCTTCCAAGCTTTATAATGGTAGTGAACGGAGGCGTGTTTTGAAGCACAAAAAAAAAATGCAACCATCCATCATAAAAGTAATCCATACGGCTCCAGGAGGTTAATAAAGGCCTTCTGAAGCGAAGCGATGCGTTTTTGTAAGAAAAATATCCCTATTTAAAACTTACTAAAATATAGTAACTAACATAACATTACGTCATGCATCAGGTCAAAGGTTACTCTTCTGCCGCAAATCGATGAGTACGGTCGTCCGCCGGAAGCAGGTTTTTTTAATTTATAAAGCTTTAAATATGGATATCTTTCTTACAAAAACGCATCGCTTCACTTCAGAAGGCCTTTATTAACCCCCTGGAGCCGTATAGATTATTTTTTATGATGGATGGATGCTTTTTTGGGGGCTTCAAAACACTCCCCCCGTTCATTACCGTTATAATGCTTGGAGGAGCAAGGATATTTTTAAATATATCTCCGAATGTGTTTGTCTGAAAGAAGATAGTCATATACACCTAGGATGGCTTGAGGGTTCCCATCAACCCAACAAACCGTCCCATATCGGCGTGATGAATACAATCTTCAACTAGATGGAACTGGATTAAATATTTTGACTGTTGCAATCCCAATCGGACTTATGACCTGTAACGCTGCCTGAATCATAATCAAGCACTGTTCGTTGTTGGCCAGAGGAGAGCTGGACCCCCGACTGAGTCTGGTTCCTCTCAAGGTTTTTTTCTCCATTTTTATCACCTGTTTGTCACCTGATCTCACCTGTTGGAGTTTGGGTTCCTTGCCGCTGTCGCCTTTGGCTTGCTTAGTTGGGGACACTTGATATTCAACAATGTTTTTGATCTGCCTGCATTGACACCATTGTATGCGAACTACATTAATAACTATTGATTTTTTTTACAATGGAATGAATCAATACTGAATTTACTTAAGTTGGACAATGACACCATTTTCTTTAAGAGCTGCTGTGCAGCCAAAATTATTTACCAGTTATCAGCTGCTTTGACACAATCTGCATTGTAAAAAGCGCTATATAAATAAAGGTGACTTGACTTGAGGGTGAGTAAACCATGGGATAATTTACATTTTTGGGTGAATTAACCCTTTAATTTTTGCTAATCTATGTATCGCTGCCTTACCTCTCCCTGGTTTATGTAGACATGCACACGTCCCTCCTCCCTCACTGAGCTGAACATTGGAGCTCCCACCAACAGATCGGACAGTCCGTCTGCATTCAGGTCAACAGCACATACACTTGCACCATAATAAGAGCCGAGCTGTAAACAGGAACAAACATCACCATTGTGATCATTCAGCAGGAACAGCCCTTAGGAACACTTAAAATTCTTGAAATTTCTTACCTTCTTGCCCTGGGTTATGTTAACAATCTTCAAAGTGTTGCCCTCAATTCTGAATATGTAGGCCTTGAGTAAAAGAAAACACAGGAGTATGGGAAATGGGAACTATAACAACAGCAGCCTAACAATGGATTGTATATGCTGGCCAACGTTACATTTCCGTATAGTTTTATCACAAATATGAATGGTAGCTCCCTGATAACTCATTCTCCAGTCTCAGTTTCTTTGGTAAAATCATTAGACACAAGTTACTCAGAAAACTCATAAACACAGCAAACTCAGCACATCTGAAAATAAAAAACCTACTTCCTCTTCCGCACAGATGGAAGAAGAGTTCAGTTTAACTGATTTACCGTTCACAACTGCCTCACAGGGCAGATGTCAAGAGGGTCTCATATATAAAACCATTTTATACACAACCGCCTGGAATCGTTGATATTCAGCATGGGATATTTAGAAGATTGTTATTAAGCTATGTACAGTATGTCAAAATTGTTTCAGGGCTTTCCTTGCACTGTCAGTCTAACTAGAGAGCTGCAACACTAAACTGGGTCTGTGCTAATACTCAGATAGGTGAAGATGATGGTGATGATGATGGTGGTGGTGGTGTTAACCCTTACTTTACCAGTCTGTTCATGCTGAGGAGCACCACCCACTATCTCAGTACTTTGAGGATCTAGAAAGTGTCCAGCACTAACAGCATAACCTGATGGGAAGAAAACCATACATGGTGGTGAAATATCCAAAATGGCCATTCAGAGTCTACACAAACACTGTAAAAACTGTAATAAATAAACAAATAAATAAATATAATAACAGACAATTTGTTAAAGAAGCTATATCTTCCTAAACTAACCCTTACAAGTTACTTTTGTAGCTTGAATCAGTGATATTAAAATATATTTGTGGCTTGAATAAAAATGCTTAATTTAGATATTACAATGCTTGTGATTACTAGATAAGGATTTTTACAACATCTTATTGCATTTACAAAAAGCAATTTCCACCAGATGAAATACAAATATATCAAAATTATATTCGCTTTAGTCATTTCTTTTCAGGCTTGGAAATTTAAATTCCCAGATGTTTTCCATGCCACCAGGAACTCTGTACTAAATGCGACTACAAGGTAGGGGTGTGTGATATGTACCGTCTGCGATAATATCGTGATTGTTGTTTTAACGATATGCGATCTGAAATGATCGAGTATGTCACTCAATTTACAAAAACACATAGAGAGTTGCAACTTGCACGCATACACTACGTGCTGTAGTCTAGTAGGTTAGACTAGTGTGCGCGCGCTGGCGCGTTCAGAGTGCACGCTTTCACTGCGTGATATAGTCCATTAAAAATAATTTATAATGCACCCAATATTCAAGATAAGGGGTTAAAAGTACATCTGTAGGTCTTTTTATATTTGTATAATTTAATATAGTTAATCAATATCACATTTTCTCCAAATATCACAATGATTACAAATGTGATATTGATTTTACACAACAGTTCAATAAACAAAAAGTTAATATTTAGTGACTTACATTTTAGACACAATATTGCTTGTTTTCGCTCTATTTCGCCAACGAAAATAGTTCCAAACAAAGCCACAGGACTGATTTGCATCTCGTCAACAAACGGCGGTGAATGAACAAATCTTTTGAGTTAATGATTCAATGACTCACTCATTAAAACGGTCAAATGCTTTGTTCCTGAATGAATCAACCGTTTGAATGAATCGGTTGACACTCAATGACATTGACTTGCTGCCACCTACTGGCGGTTTTAATTTCACATTTAAAGTATCTTTTTATTCTTTAAATAATTTCAAAATATCAATATTCAACATTTTATGTTTAAAACATCAAAACATTATTTATGCATTTGTAACTGCAGTTAAAATGCATTTGTCAGCTCTGAGCTGCATTTAACAGTGTGTGTAAATGCATTTAAATGGCACTTCAGATGCAGATCCTGTGTTTCCTCTGCATTGCAAAGATTAATTTTGTTGATTCTGATTTCATTTGATTGGTAACAGCCCTATTGTGTCTTATTGTTCTAATTGAATTTATTGATTAAAGGTAAGAATTTGACACAAAAGATGAGGCATACACTTAATTAGGTTAAAAAATGGCTTTATAAAGGTAAAAATGCCCTTAAAAATGTAAAAATCTATTTAAACTTATTGAAAAAGATAATTTTTCAAGTCACTGCTGTGACCTAACCACCACACAAAATATGAAGAAAATCAAAAACTTTAAGAGTCAGCTGCCCACAGCAGCCCAAAACCTGCCAAGGTACCAACACAATAAACACACTCAGCAAAATATTGTCTAATTATCGTTATCGAGAAAATCCCAGAAAATATTGAGATATCATTTTTTGTCAATATCGCACACCCCCTACTACAAGGCATTATAAACAACATGTTATTTATAATAACATTAACATAATTAACATCACATTTGCTGTAAATCTGCTTGAAACCATGCGTACTATGAAAAGTGCCCTACAAATGACTTTGACTACTTTACTGTTAGGAGATGAACCAAAGAAAAACAATTACTAAAATGAGGTTGTCAAGAGATGAAAACTAAGTGACAAAGTAACCATGTCATATTTTGCAACAATTTGATGCTTGAAACCCCATTAAATATATAAATCATTATAAAAAAAAGGCCATAGCTCTGTTCCAAAACCTAGTCAGTTGACTTGCTGTGTACTGCCTACACAGGCAGCTGCCTTTTAAGAAAGCCATCATGGAACCTTCATAAATGACTGATCTGAGCTTGTTGCAATGCATTCTCGGATGGCCTTCCCGTGAAAGATACATGCTGCCTTAGAACTTGAATAAAATGAAGTATCTTAGGAGGCAGTTGCCCACAGTCTTTTGTAATGCCTCATAATGTTGCCTACTAGGATTTGCAAATAACATTGCCAGTTTGAGAACTCACCTAAATAACTTCCATAGAGAACTGCACTGTCATCATCCACATAAGCAGCTGATATGTTGCTTGTGGTGTTGAGGACAAGAACGGATCCTGTCCAGTATGAGGTACCAGGAGCTCCCATGACCATCAGGTCCTTCAAACACAATGCATCATTACCAAATCAACTGAATTCAATGCTAGCTCAATCAAAATGCCATAGAAGCTCTGAATACCTCTGTGAATACGTTTGATATTCCTGCTTGGCAGGATCCATAGCCTTCACCAAACTTCCTTTGATGGTCTAAAGAGAGAAAAAAAAACCTTCAGAAAATTGGTGCACAGTTGACACTAAGGAGCTTCAAATGGTGCTATAAAGTAATTATGCTGAGTCTGAACCTGTGAACCACAAAACAACCGACACAGCAGTAATTGAAATGTGTACCTTTATAGCAGGGGATAATACGATGGACGCGTTTCAAGTCTGGGCTGTATCTGAAGCAAATACCATGCGGCAGCTTGTTCTGATTGTCTCTACTAGAGTAGTAGACATTCTTCCACCGATGTCCACATGCCTAGAATTTAAACCATCATAGAGTCAAGTAAACACATACACGGCCCGGCCAAAAAAAAGTCGCTGTTTGGATTTTAATAGGCAAATACTTAAGAATCTATGAATGGATCATTATTACAGTGATTATTATGTTTCTAGCATGTTATATGTTTGGCAACGGTTCTTTTAACCCTTAAAGATGGAGTGTGTAGCTTTTCATTTCTTTAACAATTCATTTCATTACTTTTTTTGGCCGGGCAGTGTATTTATTCATCATACATATTCCATGTGATCCACCAATAATTGTATTGTTTGCTCCAAAACAATCATAATTTAGTTTTGGTAGCACTTTATTTTACAGTCCTGTCCTTATAGCAGTTACAATAACTGGGTAATAACTAGGTACTAACCCTGAACCTAACCCATGTAGTTTCCTTATATTAACCAATACTTTCTTGGGTAAGTACACTGTAAGTGCACATACTGTAAAATAAAGTGCAACCTTGATTTTTTATAAACATTTCCTATCTTCTCTCTGAAGTACATGTATAACCCCTCTACCCAGGCCCTACTCGCCCCGCTCTGCGCGGGCCTCGAACATGGGTCTCCGGTGTGGGAATCAGACGCTCTACCAAGGAGGCGTTACACATGGGGGATTTTTCCATTTAAAATGAATAATCATAGTTATGCATTTACTCACAAGGTAGCACAATTAAGACAGTTAAGACTAAAAGACATACCAAAACATGGCCTTTTGAGGGCTGCCGGGACAGACTTACACCCAGCCACTGGTTATCATTCTCTGCCAAGCAGGTTTTTCCACAGTGCTTTACATTTCCTGAAATCATTGAGTGAAATGTGCCAAAATTAATATACAATCAATCAAGAGTCCAAACTGCTTACTTTTGTAATTGTGCAAAAAGTTAGCAATGTAAAGATGTTATACATGCAGTTTAAGTGTTTTTCATCTTAAGCAAATTCACACCTGTGGTTCACACTGTGAACAACACAGGATGAGAAGCTTGTGGTGAAACTTGCAAACACTAGGCAACAAAATATCTCTGAAACAATCATGCTATGAGGTTTAAACTGTGCTTTATATAGACATGGTTAGAATGTGAAAACACCAGCTATGCCCTTATGAACTCTTATTATTACAAAGCATAATCAACTGTTACCATTCAGGCCTCACACCAAAGATAATAATAGTAACGATAATGTTATAGTTCTAAAAATCATTAAATATAAAAGAATAGCAGAGTCCATACCACAAATATAACGATAACGGCACAGAGAAACGATATCATTGGAATCACTTTCAGAACATTTTTTTTTCCAGCTAAAGAGTGATAAAAACATTGACAGCCAATCAGAATCCATCCTACTTTAAAGCATCAGATGACAAAACTGCAGCGCGCTTAGAATAAAAAAAATTGGTTTGGACACTAATATAGTTATCATTATAGTTATGTTTATAGTTATCATTCTTGGTGTGAACGGGCCTTTAAGATTGTTAACAGCAACTAGATCTTGAAATTTTCTGAGGAAAATGTGAGTGGTCGACATTTAAGGAAAATGTGTGTGGTTTTGCCCACGCAAAACTTCACAATGTGGTCTTGTAGATGGTTGCCAGGGTATTTCATGTGGTTACTAAGGTATTTTGAGTGTTTTTAGCCTGTGGTTGCTAGGGGTACATACTGGCCCATGTGAAAAGCGCCAAATCTAGACCCTAAATATGGCTCAGGTCTCTCAATGCACGTCTATTATATACAGTCAAACCAAAAATTATTCAGACATTTTTGATATATTTTTACTAGTGGGTACAGGACACTATAGTTCATTTATGTAAGTGAGGATAGCAAAATAAAGTAAACTGTGACATATTATACCCAAAAATTCTTCATACAGTGGACTACCAGTAAAACTGATAAAAATTTGGAACCAAAAATTATTCATACACTTTGACCTGACCAAGTATTATCTGACATAATTAAGACTATTTTTTTCTGACACAGTTTAACTCTGAGATCTTGTCATATTTTATTACCATTGTTTTAAACTATAGTGCATAAGTAAGCAATAATGTATGAGAGGCTGTGCTGTATCGTGAATAAGTCACGGCTGAAGGGCGTTGTTAGGCACGACGCGAAGCAGAGAAGCGTGACTTATTCACGATATAGCACTAGCCTCGAGTACCTTATTGCTTTTATAAACGGTTACCACACAATACAAATATTAAAGGCAAAAATATGTATCAATGCAACTTTCATGAAGTAAAGTTTCACTAAAAGCCTTCCTTCCGCCGGAAAAAAATAGTCCCTGACCATGAACAGCAACAGAATTTCATTATTACGCCATCAGATGGCGGCAAAGACTGTCTTTATGAGTGTGTCAGTCAGTAACGAAGACTTTTACATTGAAAAGACTGAATTGTTGTGAACACGGAACAAGACGCAACTGACAAATGCTTTGACTAGCGCTGTTAGTCACGGGAAAACCCCTTAACTGTTAAAAGGACAAGATAATACATCGGACATTTAAACAGATTTTTTATTATGAACATAGGACTGACCTGAAGGAAAATTCTAAATCTGAATGCAGGTAATAAACTCGCTCACTCGATTTCTTTCTTACAGTACTCTTCTACATAATACAGTAAGCTTCAATGAACAATATAAATTGAGAACATACAGTTTACGTTGCTAAGAGTGGTTGCTAAGGGTGTTGTGTAGTGATACACAGAACCGTTGGATGAAGTGGTCATAGCCGTGTTTTATCGTGAATAAAACACAGCTATTGACCAATCAGAATCAAGGACAGGAACTAACAGTTTTATAAACTGTATTAATGAATAAATGTTCAAGGTGTCTGAATAAATTTTGGTTTGACTGTATATATTTTCAAGCCATTTTATGAAACTCGTAAGCCTGATTGCTTAGAAAAGTATCGCACACGATGTATAAGCCGATTAATGTGTATAGCAGAAAGACGAGCGATGTGAATTACATGCTAAATTTGATACTTATGTCTAGAGGTTGTTCATACTTGTTCAAATATGAGCAATAAAAATAGTGATACTCGCCTTAGCAAATGCCACTAATAATGAAACCTTTTCAGACACATCAACTTTGAAACTTGGTTGCACTCCAGCCCAGCATGGCTTGGAAATAATTTGTTTAACTGCATTTTATTTGCGTGCTATATATATCCTGTAAGCTTGACCTACAAAGAAGACTATCCCCCATCCCTTGTTTCGGGCAGGGAGTATAAGCATCCTCTTCCTGACAGGAGGAAACTCTCCACAGTCTGGCTGACCCCGCGTGGGGAATTCATTCACAGGACGTTTTCACAGCCAGGGGTCTAGAAAGCACACGAGTTCAGTCAGAGCGAATTCAGAAGTGTGAAGTCTAAACGGTATAACGTGGTCAAATGGAAATGCTCAACTGTTCAGAGTTAGTCAACAACAAACAGAAGGACAAAGAAGAGGAAGAAAGAGGGAGGAAGAAGGAGAGCATTGTTACACTAAGTAAAATGTTTAACAGATTATTAAAGTACATTCAATGCTATTAACTGATTTATATACTGTATTGTCTGAGACTACAAGTGGAAATCCTTCTTTTAATTGCAATATCAGTATACCAATCTCAGTGAAAAGATGAATTGGAAAAAGGTCCAAGAATTCAGAATGTCTTTGGTTTTGTTATTTGGTTTATCCCCCTTTAGCTTCAATGACAGCAGCATTAGAGCTCACATGAATAAAGCCTGATGATCATGTTCTCCAGCATGATTTGAGAAGCAAACACATCTGAAAAAATCCTTGTTTTTCTGGGTTTAAATGGGATTGTTAAGCTTTGGTGAACTTTTGGACCCCACATCAACTTCAACGAGAACATTATTTGAACCTCTGCCATTCAGAAAAAGACAATTCAAGAAAAGCTGGACTTCTGAAGGTAATAGAGGGAAAACCTACCAACATAGAGCTGCTCACATTGGGAGTTCAACACACTGCAGTTGTAGATGGCTCCAGGATTTTTGGTATTGGGATAAAAGCTGGAATCAGCCACAGGTGCTCCAACTAGCAGCCTTAACAATAAATATGACAATAAATAGTCTACCACTTGTAGCTCGGTAGTTTATGCATACAGTGTATTTTGTGACCATTTGTAACAAACATCAAGATTTTAGAAGGAATGTTTCATTATAAATGGTCCTGCAGTGTGACAAATGAATTTAAGTATGAATATTTCATATAGTCTCTGAATTATTAATTAGTCATAAAAGCAGAGAGCATAATAATCACAAAGAATTAGAATTCTACAAACGTGAATTCAGGGGCAGAAATGAACCAGGGTTCGGGGCAAAAGAAACTGTCTCAGATATACAGTTATTTTGCAACATTTGATACATTCTACAATATTCCACTAGGCATATCTTGGTTAGTTCAGCATTTTAGGATATGACTTTGAATTAAAAACTATTAATAATGTGAATGTGAAGAACCACTCTCAACAACTTTTAAATATGCTGTGTCAGTAGTCGACAGCTAACAGTGACTGGACATATGTATTAAATATGCTATCCGAGGTTTAATTTGATTGTAAAGGTGAATTCCATAATTATTCACTATTATTTTAGATTATTCAGTGTTATTTAATTGATTCAATGTAAGTATTTGACATTAAATAGAAAACATACTAAGCAGAATTAAACAAAATCTCTCAAAAATGTATAAAATGCCCCTGAAACTCACTTTCAGGGGGCAAATATTAGTTTATTTCTCAAAATGACTCACTCTCCCTTGACTTAGAACATGAAAACTTCACATGCATGTTTGAAGCACTCACCATGTATCATCAGCATGCTGGTGAAGCAGAACCGAGTATCCGAATAATGATCCATTGGGTCCATTAAAAACTAAAGGATGCTCCACATCCAGATTGTAGGAATCACACAGAATCAACAGGTACCACAGGATCCAAACTACAAATCTCCACCTCAGTACATCTCTAGTGAGTTGTGATGAAATCATCTCGTCATCAGTCATAGCACCACACACAGAACACAGAAGAGAGCCAATGCTGCCTTAAAACAAAAGTGCAAAGAGTTCGAAAAAACTTTTTCTTAATGCATCAGGAAGTTGTCATTGTAGTTGTGGGCTCGCGATGTGCGCTCGCCTGTTGCGCTCCCTCATCTCATCTGCTCTAGCGCGCCTCTCGTTTCATGACGTCACACCGCTCTGAGTAAAGGGAAGACTTTGAAGTGAGAGCAGCGCGCAGCAGGGGCGTGACCGCGCTGAGAGCGCCGGACTGCGGACACTTCTGACTAGCTCTAACGGTCTCCAGACACTGGATAAAGGAAATGATGAAGAACACATGTATTAACCGTCATATTTTCTGTTTGACGCCGCAAACCACATTGAATACCTCAAAAAAGTATTCCCCCCCCCCCCCAGTTAGGAGAACTGATAAAACACGAAGTAACTTGACCAGATTTGATTATTTACTTGGATTTTTAATTTTACTTATTTAATTTATTTATTTATTTTTTGCTATAATTTATTGTATTAATCTAATTCACGAATAAAACAATCTAAAAGGTAGGCAATTTTTTCATAAACACTTTCTGATATTCTGGTTGAAACTCTCTTCACATCCTGATAGCGATCAATAATAGAAGCTCTAAATATTAAAGTCCCCCTGTAGTCAATAATTTTATCCCTTAAAACTCATCTTTAATCACCAAATAACACATTTAAACATTTTCTCCTGTGAAAAAAAAACCTTGAAATAGCTTGAATGTAACTCTACACCCTTGCTTCATTTATTACACACGATTCTATGAATATGCTAATTAGCCCCGCCTCCACTCACTCGAGCTCAGAGATCCTCCACTCGGTCAACTGAGGTAAACGCTGCACAACTATCACTTTTTACAACGTCGGACACATGACAGTAATTAATATGATTAGCCTTTTATTGACTACATTATCAAACAGCTGCTAATAATGTGTGGCTAATGTTACGCAAACCAGCTGTCTTCTAACAATCAGTATCCTTAGAAATGCTTTGAACACCTTAGAACATTAGTGGAGAAAGGCATATAGTTCATCATAACTTTGTTATACACATCATATACTATATTGCTAAATCTACTTGATTTTTTATATGAACAGAAAAATATACCGGGATGTTTTCTTGAGACTCTCCTGTTTCAGAGCACTAATGGTTAATGATATACTAAAGCCCACCGGCACGTTGACGTGATTGGTTACAAGGTAGTTTGTGACATCAGAAACACCAGCAATTTCTTTTTTTCACTGCAGTTTTAAATAGAAAATACTCAGCAATGGTGTTGACTTATGAATTTGCACATGGTTTGTCTTAAAGCATATTAAAAACACCACATAGACATATAAACAACATTAAAAAATTTAGATTTTTACCACAGGGGGACTTTAAGAAATGTACGGAAATCGTCTTTGGAAGTCTCAGGAACAAAAAAATGTTTGTCCAATCATTGCATTCGGTCTGATCTAATGCTTTCAAAGCTAGCTTGCTATTGCTAGCCGCTCCGAAATTGCCTACCCTACCTTTAATGCAATTAAACATTCTTTTATTTTATATTCGAAATTACATTTTCTAAATTAACTAATCCTTTGAATTAATTTAATTTTGTTGACCCTAAAGAAAAAAAGGTTACAATAGCCTATACTGAATAACAATCACGTTTTTGAAAACAAGATGTTTTGTGGTAAAACCCACATCAAGGCTTAAAAAACAATCTCTCTAGGATTTTATTTGGTCAAACGAAAAGAATTTGAAGAGTGAATAAACTATTGAAATTGCCATTATTATTTTGTCACATAGCCTACAGAATATTTTTCAAAACAATGAGGAAGTCAATTTTAACAGCACTTGAAGGGTAGCAATAAAAAATACTTTTCAACAAGATTTTTCAAGTTATATGGTTGACTTCACACAAAGTGCTTACATTTGTTCATACAAACTTTAGATTTATAGGTCATGGAAGCAATTATGGAGGAATGCAATGGGTTTATGGACAGTTGGTAATGTCTTACAGCACAATGTACACAAATAAAGTTGTGCTTTTTAAAAGCTTTGTGAAAGCTCACAGTGTGAGCTCACAGTGTCTGTTCGTCTGACAATCTATCAGCCTATCTAACCATCTTTTCTATGACAAATCCTTTTTCACTTTCATGAGAGCCTTATGACCATGACAAAGCAGATTATTATGCGTGTGTATACACACACACACACACACACACACACACACACACAGCCTTATTAAATGTGTGAGTCCCAGGATGCCTCAGACACAATTCCCCTCTGAGTGATAATACCAAGCGCACATGTGCTGTGGATAAGGAGCACAGTGTGAGGCCTGGGACATCATCAAGTCTCTTTAACTACATTTGTGTGTCACTTTTTTTGCTCTGAGACTCACAGTTTGTGTGTGCGTTTCTTTCAGTACCTATCAATAGTTACAGCCGCTCTCTCCTTCCTCCATAGGGAAGAATCCACAGAGACCCTTTAATAAGTGTGAAAGAGAGACTTGTCTCTCTCCCTTACTCTGTTTTTGAGAATGAGAGGCAATGAATGACCAGCCAGCTGCATTACTTACTAGGTTATTCTGTTTTACTTCTTAAAGGTGGTGTTGCCTGCATAATGGTGTAGTTACGGCATGTACACTGCCATTTAAAGTTTGGGGATTGTAAGATGTTTTTTGAAAGAAATCTCTTGTGCTTATTAACACAACATTTATGACCAAAAATAAAAGCAGTATTCAATATTGTGAAATTTTATTACAACTTAAAATGAGTGTTTTCTATTTGAATACATTTTAAAATGTCATTTACTTCTGTGACTTCAAAGCTGAATTTTCAGCATCATACTCCAGTCTTCAGTGTCACATGATCCTTCAGAAATCATTATAATTTGCTGATTTAGTTTTGCTGTTTAGTATTTTTGTGGAAACTGAAATACATTTTTTTTTTCAGGATTCTTTGATGATTAGATACTTCAAAAGAACAGCATTTAAAATAGAAATATTTTGTAACATTGTAACATTATACATGTTTTTACTGTCACTTTTGATCAATTTAATGCATCCTTTAACCCTCTACAGCACAGCGTTGTTTTCTTAAGCCCTATGTTTAGTAAATTTTTCTTTAAATGATTACAACCAATTAGAAAGGTAGAAAGTTCCAAAGAACAGTCCAGTAAGGTGTGGGAGTCACTATCAAGTACCATCACAGGAGCACATGGTGTGGGAAGAAGGCAAGATTATTTGCTTTAGTAATATTATTTAAAATGACATGAACTGTACATAAAAAAATATGTGTGTGTGTGTGTATGAAGGTGTAGAGAAGCCTTTTGTCAGGTTTTATGAAGTTTTTTTTTATTTTGCATGTTCTGAAATTCAGTTTTTCTTTTCGTTGCCTCAGGGCAACGTTGTGCGATAAGGGGTACTTTGAGGATGTTTTGGACAATACCTCACATTGGCCATAATGTGTTATAAGAAGGGAAGATGCAGAGTTCCTGGGTGTGCAGGAACACCCAAAGTGATGTGCATAAATTGTAACATACACCACTATTTCACAGCAGAGAAGAACTGCTTTTTGAAGTTTTGTACGGAGTGAAATCTTATTACATGTAGTACATTATATGGCATGACACACTACATGATACAAACCTATGCATGTATCAAATTCAATATATCAATGTCTTTCAAGTGTTTCTCCCTTTTTATTTAATGATTTCTTGACATTTTTTAAAAGAAATTGTGATTTTGATGATAATTTTCTCTATGATTCTGTACCATTGTTGCACAACAAAAAAAAATATTTTGGGGTGGGGGGAGGGTGCGATTAATTGTGTAATTAATAAAATGTTCCCAAATGAACCCAAAAATGATGTTGAATATTTTTTTTTTACATGTGACATAAACATGTTTGCAGTAGAGGGTTAATTTAAAAGTACTGAATTTCTTTCTCTGTAGTGTATTGGTTGGGACTGGACCAATCAGCTTGATGCAACACTGACTATTTGTTCAACCAATTTCAAATAGTGTTTGGGAAACCTTTTTGAAAACAATCATTATTTTTGAAATTTACAGTAGAAGTGCAGCAATTACACACTTCATATTTATCACTGCTGACAGCTAAATGCTTGAAAAAAATCTGTTCTGTTTGAGAGAGTGGCTCTGATATTTTCACCCTGAAGGAATTTATGAAATCTGTTTTTGGATAAACAAACAATTCTTAGAGAGTGTTGGGGGACATAAGGGGACTGATTTGTGGAAACTTCTGGGAGGTCCTGAAAAAAAGGAGAGAAAGGGAATGAACTGAATTTTCAGAGAGGCAATAGTTGTTAAATTCTCTAACATGTGCAAGAGAATAAAAAAAGAGCCAAAGGTCAAAGACGGGATGACTAACTCTTCATGCGTATTTTGCATGGTCAGTGCATATTGCTGATGTTTGCACAAGACACCACGTGCATAGCATGGAAAACACATGCACAAATACAGTATGTATACATATATGGTTCCCCACATTCAGCTAAATGCATTTCACAACTTCACTTTTTGAGATTACTTTTTTTAGGGGAAAGTCTGCTGAAGATTTGCGGTGAATTTGCATACCTGTTTTGATATTGAATTACTTTGATATTGAATTACTTAAAAATATCCAAAAACAAGTAAGCTATTCATATATAAAAGTGACCCTGTATAGTGCCATGAAAACATTGCTCTGTTTGTCTGACAGTGTTGTTATTGTTAACTAAAACTATTAAATATTTTTTTTCGGTAACTGAAATAAAGCTGAAAGAAAACAAATAGTAGATGAAAAACTTAAACGTAAAAAATGTAAATGAAAATGTTTCCTTGGCAACTAACTTAAGTTGAAGTACTAATATTACTAAAAATAAAAATATATTAAAGCTAAATAGAAATATACTTAAAAAACAGACTAAAACATAACAAAATTACTAAAATGTACACTAAAATTAAACTGAAAACTGAACATATAAAAATAAAAGTTAATTCAAAACATTATTATATATGATAATAGTACATAAACAATATTAAAATAACACATCCCAACCAGCGCAATGGCTCAAATAATTGCAGGACTATCCTTTTGTCCAACTAATGACAGGGGAATGTTTATGGACCTTAATGGCGTTAAAGGCGTTAATGGACCAGAAATGACTCACTTCACATTCAAGCATGTTAAGATGTGTTAAATGGGAGTACTACACTCGTATCTCCTCCATTACCAAATGAGACCAAATATTTAATAAAAGATCAAGTAAAGGGCAGGAAATGAACTTAAGGTACATTTATTAACATGCATATTATGAATAAAGAAGTTCATGCCATAGCTAGGTATTATATTAAAATGCTTTTCCTCCACTGCCCTGACCTTCCAGTGATTCACAACCAGTCTGGGAAAGTATCCCTACTAACCCTGCCCAGATGTGATTCTACAGTTGTGTTTATTCAAACTATCACATATATTGAGAATAAAAGCCATACGAAATTAGATAAGGGTTATTACAGCATTAGGGGATTATTTTGAATCTGCAGATTAGAGTAGCGCATGAGTGGAGTTATTCTAAAACGTGACCCAAATTCCTCTATCTTTTGGAAAGCTCCCGTTTGGAACACACCGAGAGCATGTTATCTGATCCTACAAATAAAGTGAAAGGAGAATGGATCTGTTTAGACAAAATGAGGATTACACTGTACAATACTGATAAGAGTCCTGAAAAAGTAATTTTTCTCTCTTTGCTCTGTGCTGTTATGGCCTCTGGGAGCAGAAGTAAAGCTTGATGAATTGCCTTTAACATCAAAACGTCCTTGTTATGTGAAACACGTCATGACCCCGGTGAAGTCTCTGGAGCTGCCATAGAAAAGCAGCTTCGCTAATAAGCTGGCCCGCACGGTATCATGCTCCTGACCTGCAAAACTTCACAGAAAGACCTGCAGATTTCCAAAAAAATCGGAACGTCCATCAAGTTTTATAAGCAGGGCCTAAAATTAATTTTTTTTGCCACACTTGCCAATGGCTGGTGACTTAAAAAAAATTTACCGGCCAAAAATATTTTTTACCAGCCATGACACAAAAACAGGCAGTTATGACACCAACATTTTAGACTGTCCTTTGTTGTTTGGTTAACATTAAAAACGCAGACAGTAGCAGGATTATTAGGATGCTGTCACTTTAAGACTGAATGCACACACGGATCATGCGTTTTGTGTTTGCATTCACTTAAGACATAACTGACTATGTTTACTAGGACACTCGCCGAGACAGGCGTTTTTTCACTCATAATTTTGAGTGAATTTGTCCATTAAAGACGCATTTTTAAGATCTCGCCCTTCGGATGTTAAACTTCCCACTCAGTGCGTGAACAAACAGCGCGTAACAAATTCCCTTTCGCGTGTTCCAGCGCTTGAATATTTACATTGGAAAAGGCTGAAACTTTCATGATGAGCACTGACCCCTCAACTGTACAGAGCATAGTTCACGTTTGTTCACGTTCATGTTGTCACAACATTGCAATGTTAGAATTTAAAAAATTGTTACTGGCCAATTGGCGACTGACACCGTTTTATTCACTCACCAACGCCGATTTTTACTCGCATTTGGCGCTTGGCGAGTGTTAATTTTAGGCCCTGAATATAAGGTATGAAAGGCTGTGCTATATTGGGAATGTTATGCTCTTTTAGCTGTGAATATTTTCACAATATAGCATGGAAATTAGTGTCATAGCGCTTTTTCTAAAACATAAATGTATAAAAAATATGACCTTTTTTAGTAAAAAAAAAAAAAAAAAAAAAAAAAAGTTGCATTTTTATTAACTGACATTAACAAAGATTAAAAAATATTAAGATTAATAACAAGTGTTATTAATAACATTAATGTTAACAAATAGGACATTATTGTGATGTGTTACCACAGTTGCTGACACAAAACATTGCTACACTCTTAAAAATAAAGGTTATTTATTGGCATCGATGGTTAGTTCACCCAAAAATGATAATTCGGTCATTAATTACTCACCCTCATGTCGTTCCACACCCGTAAGACCTTCGTTCATCTTCGGAACAGAAATTAAGATATTTTTGATAAAATCCGATGGCTCAGTGAGGCCTATATTGACAGGAAGACAATTAACACTTTCAATGCCCAGAAAGCTACTAAAGACATATTTAAAACAGTTCATGTGACTACAGTAGTTCAACCTTAATGTTATGAAGCAACGAGAATACTTTTTGTGCACCAAAAAAACAAAATAACGACTTTATTCAACAATATCTAGTCATGGGCGATTTCAAAACACTGCTTCATGAAGCTTTATGAATCTTTTGTTTCGAATCAGTGGTTCGGAGCGCCAAAATGGCATGATTTCAGTAAACGAGGCTTCGTTACATCACAAGTGTTTCGAAATTTCAATGGTTCACCACTGGGGGGGGGGCGTGACTTTGGCAGTTTGATACGTGCTCCGAATCACTGATTCGAAACAAATGATTCGCAAAGCTTCGAAACTTCATGAAGCAGTGTTTTGAAATCGCCCATCACTAGATATTGTTGAATAAAGTCATTATTTCATTTTTTTTGGCACACAAAAAGTATTCTCGTCGCTTCATAATAATAAGGTTGAACCACTGTAGTCACATGATCTATTTTAAATACATCTTTAGTAGCTTTCTGGGCATTGAAAGTGTTAATTGTCTTGCTCTCAATGGAGGCCTCACTGAGCCATCGGATTTTATCAAAAATATCTTAATTTGTGTTCTGAAGATGAACGAAGGTCTTACAGCTGTGGAACGACATGAGGGTGAGTAATTAATGACAGAATTTTCATTTTTGGGTGAACTAACCCTTTAACATCCATGGAACTTTCAAATGGCTCAAAACATTCTTTATAGTGGAAAAGGTTTTTTTTTAGATTATTAAAATGTTCTTCGCAGTAAGAAAAAAGGTTCTTTTAAGAACTGTTCACTGAAAGGTCCTTTAGACAACCAAAAATGTTTCTTCTATGGCATCGCTGTGGAAAAAAACCCTTTTGGAACCTTAATTCTTAAGATTGAATAACAATCTACTAACAAATTTTAGAATGTTTAAATCCATTCCAGAATTCAAAATCAGTGCCGAAAATGCTAATGAAGTGTACAGATTTCACGTTGGCCTAATAGTCTACAATAAGGCTTAAAGTCTCTCAAAGCATCAGAGATTCTGCAGGAGGCTGTTCTTGGCAGATATTCCTATCAGCAGAAATGCTAATGGGATTCACCTCTTACCTATGCAGAGCCAAGAATGTGGCCTCACAGTGGGACAGAGACCTTCTCTCCTTCCCCCGCTACTGTTCCAGTAACTCTTCCCCCCCATGAGCTCACTACCTTCATCACCTCGCAATTACTGACGGCTAAATTTAAGGAGACATAAAAACATTTTAGAGGATGTTACTTGCTGCCTGTTTGTTTTTTTATACTGTGAGCTCTAGTTATTTCATGTTTACATTAAGAAAAATGTAAATGTTCTTGAGGTCCAGTGTAAACATAAAAAATATGACTGGGAACCTTGTTTTGATAAATTTTTTACAATCACAAAAACAATGCAGCACTTCCTGTGTGTCAACAGCCCTGACCTCCATATGAAGAAACTGTACAAAAGATTTAAATCAAACTTTACAATGTTTGTTTTACAACAGATGAAAAATCCACTCTATTTTATTATTAAGGAATAATTTTCAAGGCATAAAAAACCAACCAACCAACCAAACTGAAATTACATAATGTATTTGAGTAATATATATTTAACTTATTTTGGGCAATATAAATATATTCAGATTGGAAATACATTTAAAAAAAAAAAAATGTAAGTAACAACTTTTTTTAATGTAAATAGGGGTTTATTCAGGATAATTGGGACATTTTTTTCCAGTGATCTCAGTGGCAAAAATGTCTCCTGGCAATATATCTTGGCCATTTATCAATTGTATATTTTGAAATATTTAAAAATGCCAAGACAATCAAAAGTTGCAATCAAAGGTTAAATTTCAACATGAACTTTCTCATTAAAGATCAATTTTTCTGAACTCTATACTCTACTACAGGTCAACAATTGCATCATTTGTGTCTATTTTTATTTCTTCAAATGAATTTTAGGAAAAAGTTAATACTTAAATGATACGTAACTGTAACACCATTACGTCAAGATAGAAAACCTATACAGCAATACAGTAGTACTCTGGGAACTCTGAAAGCGCCGTCTGGGAGGTTTGGGGGGCTCAGGAGAGATATGATAAGAGGCAACATCAGTGACAGCACCCAGAGCTATCACTAAAGATGAACCCCAGCTGTGGGCCGTGGCATGTGTGTCCCAGGAGGTTTCAAATCTCTAAATCTTTCTCCTCTGCCCTCTGTTTGAGGAAGCGATTTAAAAGACAGAGAACAACAGTGTTCTAAAACAGTCACCTTTGAACCCAAAATCAGTACTTCTTAACTGGACCCAGATTTTACACTGGACCAAATGTCCAACAAATGTACCATCAAATGTCCAAAACTACAACAACAACAACAACAAAAAGCATTGTTTTTCTTTTCTTTTCTGTTTGCAACTAATTTTGGGGTTGCAACACACCAGCTTTGAACCACTGGCCGAACTAATTTTAGTAGGCCGCCTAGCATTGCAGAATTTCCATAGAAGTAGTTTCTCAGAAATGATCTATGTAAAAATTCATTTCAAAAAAAGTCAGTGACACAAACTAATCAAGCAAAATAAAACCGGATGTACAAATCCAGGCAACTCCAGGCCCTTTGGGCAAACAAACGGTCACTAAATCGTCCACAGGCGCATATACAGCCCAGCTAATTGAATCCATCAGCACATGAGCACAGCCGTGGAGAATGTGAACCACAGCCATGGGAATAAGAACTATTTCAATCTTATGACGTTACGCTGCCGGGGAGCTTGGCAGATCTCTCACGTGGGATCGTAATTAGTCATCATTACTTTTCAATCACTGGTTGTCGTTTTGAATTGACATAAGGGATTTTTTGACAGTCATAACTGTATTATTCACCCCTGTTATACCTGGCATTAACTTTATCATTATTACATCATATAACCAGGGCTTGACATTAACACCCGCCAAGGATTTCAGCAGTGGAGTGTAATGCAGTCATTCCTACTAGCCACTTTGGAGGGTTCAATTTTATATTTATATACGTACATTTTTCAATTGTAGTCTTTTAAAAAGACATCTGAAATTATAAACTAAGTGCAATGTAGTGTTGTCAAAAATATCAATTTTTCGATAGATACTAAAATATCTGAAATGCTTCTAATACTCATTTTCCACAGAATAGATACACAATACCAGCTGCACTTTCTCTCTCTCTCCTCTCTACGACAGTGAGTTGACACACAAACCCGCCTCCCCTCACTCACTCGTTTCATTTGCTACGGATAAATATTGTTGGTGTTGCAGGCCTTGAATTTTGGCATGGGATTGCGCGTATTGTGCAAAATTTTACTCATTCCCACAGATTTTGTGCTCACACCCAAAGTGCACGCACATAGAGCCACCTCTCAGTACTAAATTGAGTTCTTTTTCGATGCTTATTGCGCTTAAATAGTTAAATACAGACAAAATAATGTCAAAAAGCCGGTCTTGGTGAATATTCACATAAACACAGTCAGTTGTTTTAAGTGAATATAAACAGTTGAGAAAGAAAACGCACGTGTAACAGTATAATGGATCCATGTGTCCGGTCTTAAAGTGACAGCAGCCTAATATACCTGCTGCCAAATTATGAGATAATAGTAAAAATATCTATAGCAGTTTTTCCCCATGGTATCGATGTCACAATTGTGGCCAGTGAAAATGCTGAGTGGCTAGTAACTTTGGAAAAACACTAGCCACAGTGGCTGGTGAGCAAACAAGTTAATGTCAAGCCTTGCATATAACTGTTACATCAGAGGTTGCGGTAACTGAATTATCTGTCAAATATTAAATTAAAAAAAAAGTGACTGATTCAAAATGTTTTCCTGCATTTTGACAGATAAAAATAAGGCACGTGGCCTAATGTGTTTCCCTAACAATCCCACAGTAAAGTATGCTAATAGAGATAAACAAAGAGAAAATAAACTATTAAAGTACCCCGCGGAAATAGATGAAAAGATGTGTGGGAGGATTCAGGAAAACAAACAAGCGTAGTCCAGTAGAATCAAATATGGGATATTGCTTATTCAGTGTCTGTTGTTATTTTCACATTACAAAAACAGAATAAAAAACAAAAAGCCACATGTTGGAAAATTTATTGAGATTATTTGTAAATGAAAATTAATTAGTATTTATATTTCAGTGTTATTATATATTTATAATTATATATTTAAATCTATTTTTTTTTTCTATTGGAAATTAGAGACATTGCCTTATGTTGACTTAAAATAGCTAAAAATGAAAAAAAAAAAAAAGCTAAAAAGAAACATTAAAAAGCTAAAAAAGGAACAAGCAGAAAACAAAATATCTAAAACTAAAAATTACTATGAAAACTAAATAAAAATAAAAGCTAATTCAAAATATGAATGAATATACGAGATATACAAGTTTATGGGTTTGCAGATAAAGTCAAGGATTTTAGACAAAACCAAGGATTATTTCACAGTGAAAAGTGTGCAAAATCTTATATCAAAAGACTTTACATTTAAAGTTATTTTAATAAAGTAAAAAGCATTGGACAAATATATTTTGGCAACAAAATGGCTTAAATTAATACTTTGATAGATGTAACATTGATCTTATAAAGCAGACTGTACACGTTCAGATGCAAGTGATGAATGAAAACAGTATCAGTCAATCTCTGATGTGGTTTCAATGATCTGACCACAATGCATCTTGACACCACAATAAATGCCAGATTTAACTGCAATCCAGATGTCATCCGATCACAGAAAACACATTGATGTTGATGTCAAAATGTCTGATTCCACCCTTCTGTTGTTTCTTTTCCTCTCTCCAACTTCTCCGATTTAGCTTCCTCCCCTTCTCTCTTTCTCATTTCGCCTCAGCTGGGACGTACCCAGCTGAAAGCGTGCAGCGGGCTGCTTCATCATCCGATCCTCTCATCTCATCTGATCTCCAGGCTGTGGAGACATTGGCACACGGCTCGGGTCCCTCTCCCTGACATCTTCATCAGGGGGGGCTGAGCTGAAACGGGAACTCCAAGCCTCCTCTCGTTTCAGCACAGGGTGCCACCACCGGTACGCCGCTTGCCCTTTTAGGAAGGTTACCATGCCCCGGTAAGCCCTGCCACGGAGAGGGAGGCAGCAGTAGCCAGCCAGAGGAGCTCAGCTGCGGTAGAGCATTGGCACCGACCACTCGCCGTATACCTGCACCATCCTGTGAATCTAATTGGCATTCAGTGGGTTGATAAATGAATTGGTATAATGGGACAATATACTTGACATATGTGGGGCTCTCTTGAGAAATAGGATTCATCTTTTGTACTTCACACGTCGACATGCTGCAGATACCGACACAGGCTCTTCCAAAACAGCTGCGGCCCTCACACTGACAGCCCCCTACCCATCACCTCGGCAGCCAATCAGCTCGCAGCCAGGTTCACGGCCCAATGCTTCCCTCCACGGGGGATGAGATTAGAGAAGAGAGAAGCCAAAGCTCTACCTCTCACTTTCTCTCGCGCACTCACAGCTGCTTCTAGGCGACCCACGAAAAATCCACCGGCGTTGCACGGCATTCATTTTCAGCCCTGTTGAAGCATCCAGCAAGCCGTATCGCGTCGCACTCTCGCTCTCCTTTCGCAAGACTAAAAACATACAGCAAATACACAAACAGCATCAACCTCATTTGTCTCAGGGGCAGTGAATAACAATGAGCATTGGATCAACACATTTGCATATCCAATGAATACAAACCGGTCACATCTGTGAGTGGGACGCATCAAGGCTCTCTCGCAGGTCGCCATGGTGATGAATAACAGACGTGATATCGCAATAAATGAGGCAGTTTGCGCGCTCCGCTTTCCCCATTTGTTTTTATTTATGTTTATTTTCCAGGAAACCATACCGATTGCGATTAATTGAAAGCAGGCCAAACATTTCAACAGACGAGCTGCAAACATGCTTTAATGCCTTTCAGAGAACGCCGGGCACACTTGAACTCAGAAAGCGACCTCTGCGTGTTCCTGGGGTCAAAGGTCGCAGCAGGTATTTGGTTTGGATGATCTTTTGGCCACAGCGGATGGCGGCCAGAGAACAGACGGATCATCAGAAGAGCTGACCGGAATAATGACATCATATGTGTCAGTAGATCTTATAAAGGCAAACACACACACACACACACACACACACACACACAGAGAGAAGCCTTTAAATCAATGTTTGTTCATATATATGTGTGTGTGTGTTTTTGAGAGAAAGCATAGAACTGATTCTAATTACTGCGTAAAAACAACATATGGAAACTTCATTGTCCATTTCATCCTTCAATGTGTGCCATCAAGTCGTATTTTTCTTGCTCAATCATCTTCAGCGGTGGGAGGGGCTTCTTTGCGACGGGCTGCTGATCTTATTTACTGTGGTTACTATTACACTTCATTAATTCAACAACATCTCATACAGGTTTATTCTCTCTTTCGGCATTGGCATAAAACACATTTAAAGTTGGCCTGATGGACTTGCAACACTTCCAAATCCCTTTTCGCCCTGTTCTTTACATTGTTTTTCTTAATTATTGACATGATATCAGTATTGATAAAGTGGCAATAAGCAGAAACAAACGCATGTAAAGGAAGGGTACAGAATATTTTTTGACTCCTCCCTCATTTAACAAACAAACAAAAAAACTGGACCAGCATTTGAAGCTTGTGTTAAGTTTTTAAAGTAAATGCAATTTAAAGTCTTATGCTGAGATATTTACTCAACACATAATATTTAGGTCTTGCTGACATTCTTTTAAAATGGTGTGCATTTTAATATGCATATCTATATGTATATCTATCTATGAGACAAAAATTTAAAACAAAGACACAATTACTTTTGGTATAAACTGCCATTATGCCAAATCCTGAAGATTTGAAGTTGTACTCAACCAGGATAATCATTTAAGAATTCTAGATCTAGAGCTCAAATAAGTGTCATTTATGCATGTGGTGTTTAACAGAGCAAACACACATTCACGTTGGTACTCCTATCATTACGAGGACTTTCCATTGACACACACACACACAGAACATATCCCAGGCAGCACACCGTCTTTCTCACATCACATATACACCCGTCTCTCCTGGTTTACCCAACCCCTCTCTCCCCCCTCCAGCACCATAACCTCCCCTCAAATATCTACCGTAAACCCCTCTGGCCACTCCAACTACGTCAGTTAATGAATCAGAAAAGAAGCTGGTTACCAGATGTCCCAGCTTATTAACACACACTATGTCTCCAGCGTAGAATGTAATGGCATTCAGACTTTAGAGAGAGACAGAGAAATAAGTCCAAACAGAGAAAGACCAAGAGAGTAGGAGTAATGGGCAAAGACATTATCTCTGTACGAAAAACTATAGAGTGAACTAGTAAGACCTCACGCCTATAGTATGATACTGACATGAGGGCTGTTTCAAAAGATATACACTCTTTTGGCCAAATTCATAGACAATGCATGTCACAGACCTGGTAAAGGCATCCACACAATGCATAATGCATCCAAAATGGTGGACGAAGACAGCAGAAGATGATCATAAATGTACTTATAATTCATTTCAATCAATATGAAAGTTTATTTTAAAAATTACCTGTTGTTTTGAAAATCTGTGTGTGATGTGTATTTTGCCAATTTGTGTACACAGCATTGTTAGCTTAGCAACATGCTAACACCAAACTATTGAAATAAAAAAATTTACTGAAGAATACAACTTAAGCTAATGCCCTCTATAGCACCCTTTGTGGCAATTCTGAGAATGCAATGCAAACTTAAAGGGTTAGTTGTTGACCCTCATGTCATTCCAAAGCAAGTGTGCCGCACAAATCCTGAAAAGTGAAGCAAAACGTTTCAATCGCCCCCAGGTGGCTGGATGCAGTATAGTTCATAAACCCCGCCCTCTCCGTGTAATCGAATGGGACGTAAGACAAACTAAACAATCAAATTACACTTCAAATAAATTTTTTCCTCAGATGGTTTCTGTCATTTTAGGTAGTTTTTAATCATGCTGATGTACATTCAAGTGTTTGTTTTTTAAATAAGTTTGGGTTTAGTTAGTTATTTCATGCTATAAAAACTGGGGTTTGACATCATGATTGACAGCTTCTCTGAGCGAAGTAGTCACTAAGGCACCAACGGACTTTTTCAGGATTTTTGTGAGGAGATTGCATCTTCAACTTTAATTTCTACATTTCCATGTTTATTTCACACCAACATAATGATTTGTTCTACAGTAAACTGTACTAACCGATTTTGCGTGAGTGTTGGTGGGGCCTTGTCAGCGCGGCTCCACTACTGCGTAGACTCGGGCTCCTAGATGTCAGCACCGTATTTGGACATTGGCGGCTTCACTTTTCTACAATGGTAGAGAGTGAAGGTGTGTCGTCCATTTTTTTTTTTTTACAGTCTATGTTCCAAACCTGTATGACTTTCATTCTTCTGTGAGAAACAACATTTCAAATATCATCTTTTGTTACCACAGAAGAAAGTCAATCATACAGGTTAGGAACAGCATGAGGCTGAGTAAATGGTGACCGAATTTTCATATTTGAGTGAACTATCCCTTTAATTTTTTATTATAAATTGTTGTTTGACACATTTCTTGAACGAAAAACACATTTAAAGGGTTAGTTTACCAAAAGATAATTAATTACTCACCATCATTTTGTTCCAAACCCGTAAGATCTTCGTTCATCTTCAGAACACAAATTAAGAGTTTTGTTTAATGAAATCAGAGAGCTCTGTGACTCCTCCATAGACAGCAATTTAATTTGTGTTCCGAAGATGAAAAAAGGGTTTGGAACGACATGAGGGTGAGTAATTAATGACAGAATTTTCATTTTTGGGTGAACTAACCCTTTAAAATGAATGAAATCAAGTTTGCATAACTAGAAGTTCTTATGTTTCGGCCTTAAAAGGCAACTGACAGTAGGCAGTAGACAGTACAATAGCCTCTACAATACAATAGATCTATCCCTGATCCTCCAACATCTCACTACACTGCTCATCGTGTTGTAAAACTGTCAAACAAAATCTTTGTGAGGTTATAAAGACCTTTTTAGAAAAGTGCCCTTGTGTTTAGTGGATTTTGAATTTGGTCCAATGGGTCAAAGTCATGGAGAAACAACTGGGAGGTAGAAATGAATTAGACCACGAGGCATGCAGGAAAGAATTGTGGTTAGAAGATGACTGTTTTCTTAGTACAAGATGAACGGCATGACATTACTCAACTGCATTTGCAACACTGTCCATAAAATAACAAAAAGCCAGTTTAACAAGTTCAATGGAATGAAGTTACTCAACATCGTCCATTACAACAGTAATCATTGGTCTTTTAAGTACACATGTTATTTTAAACCACCCCAAAAGACTTACAGTAGACCATCTTCGCTTAACAGTTTACCTTAAACTCCATGTCTAAATAAACAGGATGAGAATCTGACCTTGCTTTGGTTTCATTTGAGTGTGCTCACTCAAGCACACACTGAAACCGCTGAGGATTTTCTAGGTCTGTATACAAAGTCAAGTATGTGAGGGGAACACTAATTAGTGATATATCAATGACCTACTTGTGTCTCGTCTAAATAAACCGGGAGTCAGCAGGATCTGAATGCCGTTTAACCCTCCCAAGCTCAAAGCTGCAATATTCCCCAAAGATTAAAGCTTCCTTCCTGACCACCCCAGACCACTGCACTAGATATGATATGAAATCCTTTGCAAAACATCTAGAAACTTGAGCTATATTAACCACAGTTGAAGCACTTAAGCACAGTGTTTTAATGAAATCTGTCTTGTATTATATATATGCACGTTCTGACTTTGCTGACAATATATTTAGCTGATCCTGGAACAACATTCCTGTCCAAAAAATGTAATCCTAACCATATCCCTACCACTTTACCCATATATCAAATATTACCCATCTATAAAATCAAAGGGAAACAAATGATAGGTGAATAACACTGATGTAGAAGCACCTAACCCTGGTTGTAATCCTAAACTTACATAAAATCTAAACTTGTCCCTCAAATCTGATTGGTTGATTGGAATGTTGTTTCAGGATCAACAAAGATGTTGATCCAGGAACATGTTGCACTTGGTGACGTTCACCGCCCTTTACATGATCGTGTATTAAATATTTGAAATCAGGTTCTGCTATATATATGTCATATTTGAATGTGCATAAAGTACTTTGTGTCCCAAAGTGCTTCAGTAAAGAACAATATCATTATGGTTTAAGATTTGTAGCAACGCTGTCCAGTATATAAAAAGCCACATAACAACTGCAGTAATGACAATGAATGTGATTTATGAGCAAATCTGTAGGGAAACAAATTCTAATATAATTCAATGCCGCAGGTTAATAAAATTGCAGCAAGTAAATCCCCAGAAAGGATGTAATATGAATGCTGTGAAAGATTAAAGTCGAGTAAAAGCAAATGTAATCCCAGACTCAGTGACTTTACAAAAGCGGGGGGATTGTGGGATACTGCAATTTAATTTGAGAAATGATTCTTTGGGTTTTTGTGTCAGTAGGGCAGTGAGCCCTAATATTACAATATAGATTTTACAGTAAAGATAAGTTGGTGTGCTGCTGAATGAATGTGAGTTAAAGGCATAGTTCATTACATTATTTACTCATGTCATTTTAAATGTATGTGCTTTTATTTTTTCTTTCTATGCAACACAAAAGTAGAAAAGAACTCTATAAAGATGTTAGCATGCAAGTCAATAATAGCAGAATATTCACTTTTAGGTTACTACTAATTTAATTCTACACAACTAATAATTTAATTCTACACAGTAAGAGATTGGCTTCCTCTTTTTTGTGAGGTCATGTCAGGGACATTTGCCTTAATGTAGGACACCGACCTTTAAAAGCACAAAATGACAGAACAGTGGAAAATAACTGTTGCTAAATCAGTAGCATCTGACTCTGCAGTTGTGGTTAAATTTGCATGATCACGTGATATCATTAAACATCTTACTGTCAACCACAACTGCAGTTTCTGAAGGAAATTAATTACTGTCAGTAAATAATTAAGAATGTTTAGATTTGAACAATTGAATCTCAGAGCAAGAGTCATAAAGCACACAGCAAACATCCGCTCAGCAGTTAACCAGAATATAGAGATATTATTGCTTTTATACACAAAAACAATTAAAAAATGTCTTCTTGTAATTAGTTTTCTCATTTGTTCATATTTGCTGCTGTTTTCGGTAAAAGGAGCACATATTACATCTGATCCTGAAACATCTGGATAAGCCTAAAACCATAGCTCGGGCCCTCTTTTTGGACTTTACCTCTGCATTCAATACAATACAACCAGAGCTTCTATTGACAAAAATATTTCAAATGAAAGTCAATCCTTACTTGATTCATTGGTACTACTCTTTTTTTAAAGGCAGAACACAGATAGTTAGAGTCAATCAGAAATATTCAAATCCCATTGTCACTTATTCAGGAGCGCCTCAGGGTTGTGTGAGTTCACCTTTGTATACAGACGATTGTAAAACTGACAGTGTAAACACATATATACTAAAGTTCTCAGATGATACTGTGCTGTTGTCTTTATTGGGGATTGAAGATGATTCCAGTATGTATCAGTGTTGTATAAATAGACTAGTGGAGTGGTGAGAGAGGCATTAACTTGTCGACAAAGGAAATTATCTTTGGTCTTCCAGAGGACATGCATCAAACACAAGTGACTATATACATAATACACTGATCAAAAAAAGTGTCATCTTATAAATACTTGGGTGTCTATGTGGACGCTGCTTTATCATGGAGTGCACATATAGATTATGTTTGCTGTACAGTACAACAGCGTATTTACTTTCTTAGGAGATTAAGGTCCTCAAGCATTTGGACCACAATCTTAGAACAAATAGATACCAATCTAGCCAGTCGAGCTTTGAGTTGAACAGAAAGACAGCTGTACCATGCACATATTCCATATTGTACAACACTCTGTATTACAGATTGAAAAAAACAAGAGCAAGATCTGTTTGTTTGCTCCAAAGCGCTTGCGCTCCCGTGGCGTCTGTCATTGCTATGCAACCATGAACGACGATGAGGAAGTTTCAGGAAAAGATAAATTGATTTCTAGCCCTTGCACTAGCTTTACTATTAGATATATTTATGGAGTTGAGATATAAAAACCACCCTGTACAGCTATGATCAGCTGTTTGGCTGAGCTTTCGATGTTTTGTTACGGAAAGGCCGAAGCTAATTGGTTGGTTCTTGTCAAATGACCTGTGGTGCACTTGCGGCATTTGAGAATTTTTCATCTCGATGCGCCTGAAAAACGCATCACATGCACGTCGCGACCGCGTCGCTTCCATTATGAGCGCTCCTGCCCCATGCCTACATTTGAAACAACGAATTTGAGCGCGCAAAACACGCGATATGTGAACGGCCGCTTATTATGACCAATGTAATACTACAGTGACAAAACACACGTTATTTTCAGCAATTTAACTAAACAGTTGACGGAGGCGTCGTGTTTTGTTTATGCTTGTACAGCCTGTTTCACGCAAAGCGCGCTCTTTCTTTGTTGCCATGATCACTCATTTTAAGCGTTTTTGGGCTTGTTTAAGCTCGGCTCATAAAGCGACCGGGTTTATGGAGTTATTAAAGTGAGCAGACAAGAGTCGCGATATTTTGTTCTTATTTTCAGCATAAAGCATTTGGATTTATTTCGGTTTATTACGGGCTTGTTCTTGTTCGCTGATTTTTCTAGCAAGATCTGGCAACACAAATAATTGAGGCTTGTGCTTTCCCTATGATTCACCGCACATACAGAAGAGAGACGTATCTCCGATGAACGTTAAAAAAACGTCATTAACAACTAGGCTAGTTGTTCAGTTCGGTTCCGTACACACAGCGTGGAATTTCTGTAAATGCGGTTGTCACTCCCGTATTTTACTGAACTGTGTGTGTACAGAACGCGATTAAGCACTAAAAGGTGAATTGACAACCGAATTTAGCTGCAGTGTGTACGTGGAGTACCTATGCTAGAATAAACAGATTACAGAAATCTTTTGTTCATTAGTCTGTGAAATTAATAAATCAGAATTGGGGGTCTAAGTAGGCCTCAGGATTCTGAAGAATGGATGGGACTTAGGCCTAAGGCCCTGTTTACACTAGTGCGTTTTTGTATTAAAACGGCGTTTTAAAATGAAAACAATCCTCGTCTACACTGGCGTTTTTACAGTGTTTCAGAAACAATCTCCGTCTAAACGCATGTCACATGACTGTTCCTGCACACTGGGCATGCGCATACAAGTGTAAACAGTTGCCTCTTGCATGTAGGCAGCTGCAGTATTAAAAAAATGCTGAGTTTAACTGCACAGTGGCTACTAAAAATTACAACAAAGCCAGCAAAGACTGCAGTTCAGTCTCCATGTTATTGTTTATACGGTCGTCAAGGATACGCAGAGCGAACGTGGGCAGCCATGCCATTGTTTTCAAAAGTCTCTGTTTTGGTCCGTTTATACTGAAACGCAACCCTGGCGTTTTCAAACTAAAACGGGGTCTGCAGCGTTTTCGAAAGTGTCTGTTTTCGAGGTTCGAAAAAGCCGGCGTAGTGTAAACGACAGGCGTAACCGTAGCAAAACTTGTGCGTTTTAAAATGAAAACGCACTTGTGTAAACGGGGCCTTAGTTCCTGTCTCTATGAAGCCCCTCCTTCCGAAAAGTGCAATGTTCTCCGACTGCTTCAGGCGCATTTCAGAAATGTCATGCCCCTTACCATAACTGCGCGTTAAAAAACGCAACTCAACCAGATCTTGCCCCCACTGAACATTACACACTGAAGAACGTTTAAATGTTAAAAAGCATAATAGGTCCTCTTTATATGTGCATTTTTGGTACATGCTACTGTATCTACGTTACTACCACTTTAAATCCCTTGATAATGCATCAGTATTCATGTTTATAGCTGTTTCAAATAAAACTTCTGCTACAAATGTCTCTCTCCATGTGGTGTTTGTTAAAATCTAACAAACATGAAAATATTTAAGGAATATTTTCTACTTGAGAGCTATTGAAGGTTTTAAAATTTCAAAATAAATTGCCATCAGGTGCCATAGAACAACATGATCATAAAATACAAAATTGCTTAAAATGATCATCGCATGCACAACCTTTTGAAAGGAATGGATTTGGTTGCTCAGGCTCATTTGGAATGACTTTACGATTACAATTTCCTTTCACAGTGCTCTTCTAGGTCGACAAGACGTCATTTGGAATTCACACGGAGACTATCAGTTCGAAAATGGATAAAGGGCACCTGTTCTTCTAACTAGAGGAAAAAAATCTTGCTAGTGTAATTCTGTAACCACACAGCAACGAGGTTACAAAAGCATCTTGACAGACCCTCTGTGTCGTTTTTGTATTATAAATTGCTATCATAACTTTTCCCCATGACAATCAGTCTTTTTTATTACAGAGTCAGATTCCCTACAGAGACCGTATGGGATATTGCATGCAGTCACTATGACAGGCTAAAATCTAGCTTTAAGTAATGTGTACAAATGACCGTACATACATATTTCTCCCATGTTCTGATTTTATTATACATCCCTCACCTGCTTATTATTTCATGCAGTTCAGTGGGATTTTACACAATGGTCTCAGCCTGTCGTTTATAATTTATTTCATGACAGCGCAGCACAAATTCGCTAAAGCATTATTCATTTGAGTGTTCATTAATTATGCAAATGAGTTGCAATTAACTAATCTCTTCATAAGACGCCATTTGCATGTTAATGAACTGCATGGTTGTGACATTATTTAATTGGGTAGATAGATACATTAAATGCACAGTGTGAGTCTCCAACTGATATTACAGCCAAAGCATTAAAACAAGTAAAAATTAATTGTGTGTGTCACCAAAATTTGATCAGAAAAACACAGTTTATCAGCATCTTTTTAAAAAGGGTATTCTTAACCCAGAACATTCCTTGTGTACTGTATAAAAAATAAATAAATATATGATTTATGTACTACTGTAGAGTTATATGGGGCTGTAAAGTCACACTTGTCTTGGAGAGGTTTGTTTACAGGGCTGAGAGATACAGACAGACTGAACACAGTAAGAGTCAGGAGTCTATGTCTCTGAATGAGCGGGATATCTCTACGTTATCAGAGGTCTTTTGAAGAACATCTGTGTTTGCAGTGTTTGTGCGGATTTCAGCAAGGCTACTATCTCTCTCCCCTGATCTGTAGTGGTGGAGCTGCTCTCTTATTATCTCCAAAGACCTCCACCCACTAACGGATATTTCCGTTCATATCCTCAGCAACCTTCCCTCTGAAACCCCCCTCGCCCTGACCTTTGCACCCCTCTGCCTTGTAGTGTTCCTGTCAGTTGGGAAGTGATGTGATTCTGAGGAGAAAATGAGGAGACATTATGGTTTTGTGAATTGAGGAAAGGTCTGAAGAACCAACAAGAAACTCTCAGTGGCAATTGCTTAGCAGGCACATGCAGCCAGTTTCTGACCTAATCAGCTAACTCTTTGCAACTTCTTACAGCAGACACAGAAAACAACAAATTAATTTCATACTTTTAAAAGGATAGTTCACCCAAAAATGTACTTTTTGGGTAACACTTTAGTATAGGGAACACATATAATCTATTAACTACAACTTTTCCCTCAATAAACTCCTTACTGCTTATTAATAGTTAGTAAGTTAGTTGTTAAGTTTAGGTATTGGGTAGGATTAGGAATGTAGAATAAGGTCATGTAGAAGAAGGCATAAATAATAAGTACTAATAAATAGCCAATATTCTACTAATATGCATGCTAATAAGCAACTAGTTAAAAGACCCTAAAATAAAGTGTTACCACTTTTTGTCATCATTTACTCATCCTCATTTCGTTGCAAACCTGTATGCAGTATCACAAAAGAAACACAAAAGAATTCTGAAGAACTTTGGGGTTCAAAGAACTATGGAAACTGGTTTCCGCCACCGAATAAATAATAAAAAAGGTAAGTGCAACTTTTTATCTCACAGTTCTGACTTTTTTCTTGCAATTCTGAGTTTTTTCTCAGAATTGCGGGATGTAAAATCACCATTGTGAGTTAAGGCCAATTCACACCGCACAGAGAAACGCCAACAAACACCAACAAGCAAGTTGGCCTTTGGATTTAGAATTTTATGAAAAATAACTGTCATGTTCATACTGCCCCAACAGACACCAACAAATGCTGATTGAACATGTTCATTTGGGTGAAAACAAACTCCGACCAATGCCAACAGACGCCGACAAGGGTAACACTCTGATTCAACAAAACCCAACAAATGTGTTTGTTTGGGTTTGTCTGTGCGGTGTGAATCGGCCTTTATAAAGTCAGAATTGCGTGATATAAACTTGCAATTCTGAGGAAAAAAGTCAGTCTATATAACTCAATTCTGACTTTTTTTCTCACAATTCTGACTTTCTTTCTCGCAATTGCGAGTTTATATCTCACAATTCTGAGAAAAGTAGTCAGAATTGCGAGATTATATCCCGCAATTCCAACTTTATAACTCGCAATTGCGATTTTATATAGAAAAAAAGTCAGAATTGTGAGATAAAAAGTCGTAATTATCTTTTAAATTGTTTTATTCCATGGCGAAAACAAGCTTCCATAAAGAACATTGGACAAAAAAAGAAATAAACCAAATAAACCAAAAATAAATAAATAAATTTGTTCCACAGAACAAACAAAGTCAAACAGGTTTGGAACAACATGAGTGATTTTTTTAAAGGCCCATTTACACCAAGAATGATAACTATGACGATAACTATAATAGCAACTACACCAACGTTTGATATTGTTCTGTTAAAAGTGCAAGCTGCAGTTAAATCGTCTTATGCTTTAAATACTTGAGCTCTAAAAAAGGATGGATTCTGATTGGCTGTCAATGTTTTTATTGTTTATCAGCAGGGGAAAAAAATGTATCGTCCTTGGTGTGAACAGGCCTTTCCTCCAAAGGAAATATATATATATATGTATGTATGTATGTATATATATATATATATATGTATGTATGTATGTATATATATATATATGTATGTGTATGCAAGCAATAAGGTACGAGAGGCTGTGCTGTATCGTGAATAAGTCACGGCTAAAGGGCGTTGTTAGGCACAACGCAAAGCACCTGCAACCCCTTCAGCTGTGACTTATTCACGATACAGCACTAGCCTCGAGTACCTTATTGCTTTTATAAAAACGATTACCACACAATACAAATATTAAAGCCAAAAATATGTATCAATGCAACTTTCATGAAGTTTCACTAAAAACCTTCCTTCCGCTGGAAAAAGTAGTCCCTGACCGTGAACAGCAACAGAAGTTACATTATTATGCCATTAGATGGCGGCAAAGACTGTCTTTATGAGTGTGTCAGTCAGAAGACTTTTACATTGAAAAGACTGAATTGTTGTGAACACAGAACAAGACAACTGACAAATGCTTTGACTAGTGCTGTCAGTCACGGGAAAACCCCTTAACTGTTAAAAGGACAAGATAATACATCGGACATTTAAACATTTTTTTTATTATGAACATAGGACTGACCTGAAGGAAAATGCTAAATCTGAATGCAGGTAATAAACTCGATCTCTTTCTCACAATACTTTTCTACATAATACAGTAAGCTTCAATGAACAATATCAATTGAGAACATACAGGTTACGTTGCTAAGAGTGGTTGCTAAGGGTGTTGTGTAGTGATACACAGAACCGTTGGGTGAAGCGGTCATAGCCGTGTTTTATCGTAAATAAAATACAGCTATTGACCCATCAGAATCAAAGACAGGAACTAACCGTTTACATACACACACATATATATATATATATATATATATATATTATAGCCGAAACCATGGAGAAATATGTTTTTTGCCAATATATTGGCATCATTATGGCATGTGAACTATTGAACTAAATTATTAGTTAAATGTGATCATCGATCAGCAGCACATATTAATATTAATTTCACTCTTGGTGTAAATAGACCACTTGTCAGTCTGCTTTCTCACTATACTCAAAACATACTGTACAACTAAACTGTGCAACTTAAAAATCTAGAAAGTAAAAAAGCCCTTTTCACACGTTTCACATTCAACTGAAGTGTTGGAAATGACTCGGCTTGCCAAATGAACCCTGACTTCCTGGGGGTTTGGAAAACCTGGCTGAAATACCCTCTCTCCAGATATCAACGAGGTCTGCGCTGTGACGTGTGGATGCATAATTAGCAGCAGCATGAGAGCGAAGTGGTATTAATTATTACGATTAAAACATTAGCCATGCAGCTCATGCGTTCATTGTGATGAAATGGGCCCGCGTCCCCCTGACCTACAAACCACTGCGCACAGGCACCAGAAGGAAGATGCGTAATTGTGTTTCCAGTTCTCCTTAAGACGCTGGCATAATTAGTGTGCTTCTCGCCCGAAAGAATAGAGGTGATTTGGAAAGTGTCCAAATTGCAAGCCTTAATGAAAACGCGCCATCGGTGAAGGGTAGTCTGTCAAAGGAAGCAAACTTCTCTAGGGCGAATGCGTTCGTGTGACTTGGCCGTGTTTAAATGGGATCTAGCGGTCCCGTGAGACGTGGGAGACAGGGTGGTTTACGGGGGGAGGGGTGCCGGATTTGGGGCTAAACTAAACAGATTTTGAGCCAGAAGGGCTCTGCAGTTAAAGTTTAATGAAACCGTCCACACAATGAGGCATGAGTGTATGCACACAGTATATGTAGAGTGCTTCCTCACACCCACTAAACAAAACCGAAATGTTCTGTCAGATAAAAATGGCTTTTATTTCTGCTGATGTCCCTCTTCATCGAAAGGCGCTCCCTGAAATCTGGAGTTTATTAAGGCAATAAACCACTAGAGGCCGTGCATTAAAGTGATTTTGTCACTGCATTGCAAAGGTAATGTAATAAAAGTTACCGATGTTCAATAAAATGTTAAATGTATTGTAGACCCTCATGTTTTATAAAATATCTGAAATATCTGTTTTATAAAATATATGTGTTTATATATTTTTCAATTATAATAAACAAATATTTTAATAAATTTTTATTGTATTTTCATTTTTTATTTCAACAAATATATGTTTTAAATATAAATCAGACATATTTTTACAACATAAATATATTCTACGTTTAGCAAATACATACATAAACATTACCCTTCAAAAGTTTGGGGTCTGTGAGATTTTTTTTTAATATTTTTTGTAAAAAGTCTCTTAAGTGCACCAAGGTTGCATTTACAGTATGTGATCAAAATACAGAAAAACAGTAATATTATGTAAAATATTATTACAATTTAAAATAACCATTTTTTATTTGAATATATTTTTAAATGTAATTATTATTATAAATCATTCTAATATGCTGATTTGGTGCTCAAGAAACATTTCTTAATATCATCAACGTTGAAAACAGCTGTGCTGCTTAATATTTTTGTCCGAAAGAACAGTATTTATTTGAAATAGAAATCTTTTTTTAACATTATAAATGTCTTTACTGCAACTTTTGACAAATTGAATGAATCAATGCCAAATAAAAGTGTTAATATCTTTTTAAAAAACAATCTTACTGACTTCAAATTTTTGAACAGTAGTGTATGTATTTAAATACAATTAAAACACACAAAAAAATTACACACATTTCTTTATTATAATTAAAAATAAACAACAACAAATCTATGGTGCCCCTATTCAGTTACTGATGGTCAATTTCAAAGGACAGCAAGCCCATTAATTCTGGCTGTGTGAATTATCCAGAGACATTGAGTGAGGATAAATCTGTAATGGCTTTAAATGAAATAATCGGCTTTTGAAAATAAAGATGTGAACTGAATTAATCACCACAGAAATCAAGAAAGTCCCCATGAGTGCAGCTGCGCCCAATGAAAGAGAGTTTCAGTTAAATGCTAAAAAATGTACATAATTTATCCACCCTTCTGAAAGGGCCTCAGCTTGGAGACCAGCTTGAAATGGAGCGCCGTGTTTGCAACAGCAGCAAGCGGCACGATAAAAAGCGCATGCTTGTATACGCATAGGCCTACGTGTGCGCAGGCAGTGACGAGTTTCACTTAAGGAGCTAAGCGCTAATGAAGATGCTCTAAACATAACCCGCAACTCTCCAGTTCTGACACCTACCAATTAACACTCCTCAGTATGAAGCCTTCCATTACCAATAAACTGAGCAGGCAAAACACTGCTCTGGCTCCCCTGTAATGGAAAATAATTGAAGAGTTAAGTGGGTCTTATTACTTATCCACCAAGACTCTGCATGCTAATATCTAATATCAGAGTTCAAATCGCCCAAAATGCCTTTGAAGATCATGTAATTGGCCCCCAACCGATGCTTATTCATTAGCTAGCCATTCTGAGGTCGAAATTCAACTTCAGCTCTTTCTTTTCTGAAAAATAACGGAAAATATACAGAGTAACAGTTTGCTAGCATGCTAGCTCGTTTTACACAAATCTGCCAAACAGGTCGTTGACATCATGGAACGGACATAGAAGTGACTATGGTGACCAAATTTTTACAAGCAAAGCTTGAAAAATAAAAATATGACATAAGCCTCAAGCAGACACTAATGATACACTTTTGAGCTTTAAAAGGTTCAGAAGAACATTTAAATTTGATAATTTGCCAAACACTTCAAAATCAACTTGTATTTAAAGGATTAGTTCACTTTAGAATTAAAATTTAATGATAATTTACTCACCCCCATGTCATCCAAGATGTTTATGTCAAAATCCCTTCAAGACAAGTCATGTCACTCGGCGGCCATCTTTCAAGTGCAGCTCCTATCTTTTTGAATGGGGAAACATCAAATTCTCCAAAGCTGTTTGCCAAGCTTTCGATTAAATTTCATATTTGAAATCACCAATGAAATCTGACAACAATTGTCTCATAAATTTTGTTTCTAAACGCTCGAATCATGACAAAAAAAAAAAACTGTATTTTTCAGGCTGGATCAAGCTAATGCGCAAGCGCAGTCCTAAATGCACGTCTCTTGTGTCTCATTTCGGAAGCGCGCGTATGACTGTTTCTATAGGAACCGGAGCTTCTAACGGCCGCTGCAGTGATGCGATGACTTTGCCAATCGGCGATTGGCTCTTATTTAGAAGGCGGGACATATTCCGCCATACTGCGCGTTGCACTTTCTCCCATTTAAAACAATACGAGTGATGCGTCTTGTGTTATTCTATAGTCTTTGGTTTGTCTTTCTTTCTTCAGTCAAAAAGAAATTATGGTTTTTGAGGAAAACATTCCAGGATTTTTCTCCATATAGTGGACTTCAACAGCTACCAAGGGGTTGAAGGTCCAAACTGCAGTTTCAGTGCAGCTTCAAAGGGCTCTACACGATCCCAGCTGAGGAAAAGGGTCTTATCTATCGAAATGATTGGTCATTTTCTAAAAAAAAAAAAAAAAATGTATATACTTTTTAACCACAAATGCTCATCTTACACTGCTCTGCGATGCGCCACGCATTGCGTAATCACGTTGGAAAGGTCACTGAAGTACCGCAGTAGGGCGAAAAACTCCATCTCATTTTCTCATCCAACTTCAAAATTGTCCGACATCGTCCAACATAGTCTTTGCAGGTTCGTTTTGTAAACACTTGCTCGGTACTTCAGCCTACGTCACACGTGACCTTTCCAACGTGATTACGTAATGCGCGGCACTTTATGGTTAAAAAGTATATAAATTTTTTATTTTTTTTAGAAAATGACAAATCGCTTCATTAGATAAGACCCTTATTCCTTGGCTGGGATCATGTAGAGCCCTTTGAAGCTGCATTGAAACTGCAATTTGGACCTTCAACCCATTAGTAGCCGTTATATCCACTATATGGAGAAAAATCCTGGAATGTTTTCCTCAAATAACATTATTTCTTTTCAACTGAAGAAAGAAAGACATAAACATCTTGGATGTTTACTCATGGGGGTGAGTAAATTATCAGGAAATTTTAATTCTGAAGTGAACTAATCCTTTAAGGGATACAAATTGTTTGACAAAGAGCAAATCCATATCCTGTGCATTTCTAGATCGACACACTACCAGTTACAACTACAGGAAAATAAAGGGAAGATATAAGGCAACATTCTAGACATACCCGTTTACGATTATCAGATAGTTTTACAACAATCCTAAACATGAATTTTACCACCAAACACAAAAACATGGCATGAAAGCTGAGGGTGGAGCCCCCAATCTGCAGTAGTCATTGAAAGCTCAATTCATTAGTAGTCATCTAGGGATTTTCATATGGCTACTTGCCAATTCCCAAAACACATGCTTGCCTACATATACTAGCCGTCTGTGGCATCATATGCTCTTCTGCATAAAACATAGGATACACATAAAAGTTCTGACCAATATGACAGATCTACACAATGGCAACTTTTATTCATTATTATTTATTTTATTCACATCAATGTCATTGTTACTACAAATATTTGCTGGATCTATTTGTTTTCAACTGATCTCAGTATTCAAATGCTTGGGAGTTGCTTGCAATATTCAGTATGCTCAATCTTACTTTCATGAGAAAAATCAGAAAGTAAAATCATAAATACTGCCAGCTATAAAATTAGACTATAACTAGATGTCATGTTCCTGGCAAACAACTGTGGAGTGAGTCAGGGCACTCCCCTTCTCTCTTTGAGACCGACATGCTTTTTCAAATGTAATTGGTTAAACTGTTGATTACTGAATTTCAGACATGCTTTTTCAAATGTAATTGGTTAAACTGTTGATTACTGAATTTCAGTACAAAAATGGTTGGTTAAACAATACCTGTAAAGGCATACAAGCTTACTTAATTGCAAAAATAAAGCAAGGCTCAAAAATAAACAGGGCACCACAAGTGGTGTAAACATAAACAAGTGGTATGTTTATTTTGATTTCTTTAAACGTCTTTTGACGTTGTGACATTAACAAACCGATATCTGGCATTTTCTCTAACAGGACGCAATGTTTTAGAACGAGGCAAACTAACTAATAGGTCTACCATAAAACAAGACAGAACCAACAAATATTTACTGATGTTTGTGCTGTTGGTTTCCCTCCAACATGATGTCACTTCCTGGATGATGATGTCATTAAGGAAGTGTCTTTTGTTATATTAAAAAAGACTAACAGGATGGAATAAGATAGTGAGAGAGACACATACACACACACAAACTATAAATCAGTCTGAAGATTATTCTCAAAATATTCCCTAGGTAAATATTCCCTATAAATATTCCCATGAAAATATTTTTATTTGTTTGGAAACCTTTGCTTTATAAAATTTTGCAATATATATTTTTCAAGAGAAAGTTTTAAAAAATCATATTAAATTTATTAAAATACAGTGGAATACAATATATATTTCGAGTAAGTAATTGCATATATATATATATATATGTATACATATACATACACACACACACACACACATATATATATATATATATATATATATATATTTAAAGGACAAAAAATAACATTAACATCAAATATTCTTTGATTAATTTATTATTAATTTTTTTTTTATTTATTATTTGTTTATTGTTATTTCTTTCATTAAAAATTTAAGTCCACTAATTAATTGACATTTAGGTGTAACATTTTCTAAAAACTGGCATCCCTTTTCCACATATAGGCTTCGACCAGATGCAGCTGCCACAGGTGCATTTATTTTCCCCAATATTTTCCGCTTGAGTTTGACAGTGATTTTCATCTGTGCTTGGTTGTTGTTACCCTGGCTTGCCCCGGTGCTCCGGCAACAGATGTGTGCTGCTGACTAAGTTTCCTCAGCTCTGCGTTTCCCTCTCTCCTCTCCTTCATCAAGCGGTCTGTCACGGCCTCTGTCAGGCTTCTAATGGATAGAGAGGTTTGTGCTGTCAGCGCTCTTGATGGGCCGTCAGATGCAAAACACAATACCTCCTACGACACCACACGCTGTCAAACACAACAGATATTTCACACTGACTGAGGATAATTCACAGCCATGAAACAGACTTTCTGCTCGGATCAGCGGCGCTGTACAGTCACGGCCACCCTGTCACCCCATCATTTCCCTCTGAAGTGTGTGAAGTTTACCGTGTTCAGCGTTCATGTCACACTTTGATAGCGCTGCTGTCGTGTTGATACTTCTCTGCTAAATCAAATAAAGCAATAATCAACGAGAGGGTGGACTAGAGCGATTGTATACCACAGGTAAGCGGTGTTCTTAGGCATGACATGAAGCATTGTGACTTAAAGGGATAGTTCACCCAAAAATGAAAATTATCCCATGATTTAATCACCCTCAAGCCATACTAGGATATTTTTCTTACAAAAACGCATTGCTTCGCTTCAAAAGGCCTTTATTAACCCCCTGGAGCCGGATTACTTTTATTATGGACAGATGCATTTTATTTTTGCTTCAAAATGTGATCCATCGCGACATCCGACGGGTTTTCCCAGATCGCATCACACACACACATATATATATATATATATATATATATATATATATATAGCCTATACTTTTCTATACTTTCTATCGGTCTACTAATACTTTTATTCAGCAAGGACACATTCAATTTGTCAAAAGTGAAAGTAAAAACATTTATAATGTTACAAAAGATTTTAAAATAAATGCTGTTTTTTATAATTTCACAATATTGATGTTTTTTTTAACAATCTTTTTATTGAGATATAACAAATTATTCCAGTAGGCTATAATACAACAAATTAAAAATAATTAGATCTCTTTTCAACATTGCTGTTTTTACTGTATTTTTGATCAAATAAATGCAGCCATGGTGAGCATATAAGAAGCTTTAAAAACACACACAGAGAGAGAGAATATAAACTAGTTACGTTTTTATCACTATATTACAGCTTTGAATATGATCATATTTGATTTACAGTATGTTTTATAAATTATAGTCATATAGGAATGGAAAAAAAAAAAGGGAAGTAAAATATGTTTTGGTTGGTTAATATAACTCCATAGCCTACTAACCATGCTTGTTACAAGAAACAAAATCCTTTTCAAATTACAGTGCAGTCATAGCTATAATATCCTGTGAAAATGTGATCAACTTTTTTCACATCTTTTTATTTAGTTCCTGTCATGCATTTTTTTTTTTTAATTATTTTTAGTGGAAGCTACAGTCACTGTTGCAGACAAATAGGGAATATATAGACAACAAACCCTCCATTCATTCTTTAAGTTTGCATGAAATGATGTAAGTTGTCATGTGGTATCTACACGAGGTTTACATGACACCTAAATGATGATTAATAATGTGCTTGGCCTACTTGTTTCTTGTGTCCTTTGGCACTTATATCCAGACATTTCTTCCTGTGTGAAATGCCCTTAATTTCTGTTCATTACTTCACTGTATATCATCCTATCAACATTTACTGATCTCATTTCCGTTTCATTAGGCCCTGCATTCTCGTCATGTCTGCATAGTCCAGTTATGTCCTCACCACTGCTCGGCTAAATAAAGCGGCTAAAGGTTGGTCTTTAGCATAACTAAAGGGGCTGTTGGCCACGCTGGGTGAGACACGCGACACTGTGGGCCTATTGAGCTGAGGGTGAGCGAGAGCTCTGTACATGAATAGAACCGGAGCACGCTTTAGAAAAAGTGCATTTTTTTCTCTTGCCGGGTCCCGTCTGAAGGGGATTAGGCTCAACAATGAGAGCCTTGAGGAGGTTTCCTCTCAGTCCTCTCAGCTGGAACTGGCTGGAGGAAACGCTGGCCCAAACAAGCAAACATGTTCAGAACTGAGACCTACATTTGTACAATAATGAATAAAGCTCAATGTTTGTGTAAAATGAGCATTTTCAGAAACTTTGGCTATTGTCTGAGATGCAGTTTTGTCTGTTTCTAGTCTCACTTGTCTTACTGATTTCCTCTTCATTTTACTCAGAAACATTAACAGAATCTAATGGCCCATTTGATTTCTTTTATTATTTTTTTACAACCCAAATTCCGGAAATGTTGGGACATTTTTAAAATTTGAATTAAATGAAAACTAAAAGACTTTCAAATCACATGAGCCAATAACAAAAAGGGAGAAATTTTATACTTTTATCTACTAAATAAGCTCATTTCAAATTTGATGCCTGCTACAGGTCTAAAAAAAGTTGGCACGGGGGCAACAAATGGCTGAAAAAGCAAGACATTTTGAAAAGATTCAGCTGGGAGAACATCTAGAGAACAACTAATTAAGTTAATTGATATCAGGTCTGTAACATGATTAGCTATAAAAGGGATGTCTTAGAGAGGCAGAGTCTCTCAGAAGTAAAGATGGGTAGAGCTGTGAAAGAGTGCGTAAAAAGATTATGGAATACTTTAAAAACAATGTTCCTCAACGTCAAATTGCAAAGGCTTTGCAAATCTCATCATCTACAGTGCACAACATCATCAAAAGATTCAGAGAAACTGGAGAAATCTCTGTACATAAGGGACAAGGCCGAAGACCTTTATTGGATGCCCGTTGTCTTCAGGACCTCAGACGACACTGCATCACTCATCGGCATGATTGTGTCAATGACATTACTAAATGGGCCCAGGAATACTTCCAGAAACCACTGTCGGTAAACACAATCCACCGTGCCATCTGCAGATGCCAACTAAAGCTCTATCATGCAAAAAGGAAGCCATATGTGAACATGGTCCAGAAGCGCCGTCGTGTCCTGTGGGCCAAGGCTCATTTAAAATGGACTGTTTCAAAGTGGAAAAGTGTTCTATGGTCAGACGAGTCCAAATTTGACATTCTTATTGGAAATCACGGACGCCGTGTCCTCCGAGCTAAAGAGGAGGGAGACCTTCCAGCGTGTTATCAGCGTTCAGTTAAAAAGCCAGCATCTCTGATGGTATGGGGGTGCATAAGTGCATACGGTATGGGCAGCTTGCATGTTTTGGAAGGTACTATGAATGCTGAAAGGTATATAAAGGTTTTAGAGCAACATAATTATGCTCCCCTCCAGATGACGACTATTTCAGGGAAGGCCTTGAGTATTTCAGCAGGACAATGCAAAACCACATACTGCAGCTATTACAACAGCATGGCTTCGTCGTAGAAGAGTCCAGGTGCTGAATTGGCCTGCCTGCAGTCCAGATCTTTCACCTATAGAGAACATTTGGCGCTTCATTAAACGAAAGATGACCACAAACTCTTCAGCAGCTGGAAACCTATATCAGGCAAGAATGGGACCAAATTCCACCACCAAAACTCCAGAAACTCATAACCTTGATGCCCAGACGTCTTCACACTGTTTTGAAAAGAAAAGGAGATGCTACACCATGGTAAACATGCCCCCGTCCCAACTATTTTGAGACCTGTAGCAGGCATCAAATTTTTTTGTGCATAAAATTGTAAAGTTTCTCAGTTTAACATTTGTTATGTTATCTATGTTCTATTGTGAATAAAATATTGGCTCGTGTGATTTGAAAGTCTTTTAGTTTTCATTTTATTCAAATTTAAAAAACGTCCCAACATTTCCGGAATTCGGGTTGTAATAGCACAGAAAAAATAACAAAAGGGAAAGTTCATCAAGACTTCGTCAAGAATTTGAATGTTTGCTTGACAGAGCCTTTCCTGAAAGTTAGATAAACAGTCAGATAGTCAGATAGATAGATAGATAGATAGATATGCTGTAGATGAACCACTTTCAAGTTAGTTTGTTTTGCCCCCAATTAGTCTCTTTATAATACATGACCGTTTCCTTGTAAACAGGCAAATTCATCCATTATAGATCAATTTACACTTCTTGTGAGTTTTTCGAGCGGATGGCACCCCAGTGCTGTTTATTCTCTTCCCCTTGGGAGATGTGTGCATACTGATTTGCTTTCGTCATCTACATAAAGAAATAACATCATATAAAACTTGGTTACACCTGGTCTGTGGATTTGTGTCGCCGTCCAGTAAAACTCTTCTGAAGATGTAATGAAAGACTCCGAGCCACTGATATGGGTGGTCCACTCGCCTGCTAATGAATCAGGTCATGTGATGGACGCAACAAAATCTAACAGAGAGATAATTATAGACACACACACTCCATTACAAGACACACATCAAAGGAAGAGGCACTTTGAGAGCTCGTTCCTATGAGGCATGCCCCACCACCCCCTTTAAACAGAATCTCAAATCTTGAATGCCAACGACTCAGCAATTACCCAAATTATCTGAAAGACTCGAACGCATTTGGCACGCCTTGCAAGACCCAGTCATTACTGCAGGGGTTAGCAGAGGTTGGGGCCATGCCAGATATGCTTTAGAAAACTTTAAATAAATAAATGGATGAATAAATAAATTGGTAATTTATCTATTTACTCAGGGTGCTCTCAAGAATTTAAGTAAAGTACAGGGGTGAATTCAGGTTGATTGGTACACTGTTTGCCATTGAGATGACTAGGAAAAAGTGTCCCATTCAACCTGAATTCACCCCTACATGTTTCTACGTTGGATAGACAATGAAATATACATTATTAATGTTTTGACAGCATCCGTTTGGTTAAAAGAATAAAAATGCCTAGAAGTGTCTTTTTTTTTTTTTTTTTTTTTAACAAGAAATAAGCATTGAAGTCATTAAAAATTCAGCTGGTTTTCTCTAAAGCTCAACTGGATTTGTTCTTGATCATTAGACATGATTTTAAGGTACCTTAGTTTCTTTAAAAGGTGCCTTTGTACTAAAACACTGTTAAATCATTGACTGACCAGGCAGTGAGGCAGCAAGGCAGCTGTGTTTGCTTTCAGACACAGCTTCATTTATCAGTAAATGATGGAGAAATTTTGTCAGAAATGAAGCTCTAGCGCAAGTTCTGCCAGGAAGACTCAAATGTTACGTCACCTATTAGTTCAGATCTAACCAATCATTATCTAACACTTGGAGTATAAAAGATCAGTACTTACACATGTCTGAGTTCGCAGATGCTGACGCCAACCTTCAACTCCATCCTCCCCACCACCACCAGGATGGTCCCTGTCCATACTTCCCGGGGGTCGGCTACGCCCCTGCCTACAGCTTCAGGCAGGAAACGCAAAGTCCGCAACCCTCAGGATGTGAGCTACGAACGGGGCCTACGCCAAAGAATCTTATCTTGTTATATTTTGCATGCTGTGGTTCTAAACCTGCATTGCATTTGTTCTGCGGAACACAAAAAATATTTTGAAGAATGTTGGGAACCAAATAACATTGGAGCCCATTGACTTCATTGTACGGACAAAAAAAAAAAAAAAAAAAAATTGGTCCCCATAAGGAAACAAGCTTATAAATCATACAGAATGACGTTTTTGGAAAATCTAAAATAGCAGAAAGTTTTCTGTAATGGGTAGGTTTAGGGGTAGGGTTAGTGTAGGGGGATAGAATATACATATTGTATAAAAATCATTATGTCAGTGGAATGTCCTCATAAAACTTGGAAACCCAACGTGTGTGTGTTGCCACAAGGGTCTGACCAATCTTTAGAAATCTCACGAAATAGAGTTAAACCATTATGTGAAATGTAGGGGTATAACAGTACACGTATTTGTACCGAAAAATTTTGGTAGGCCAAACGTCTTTCGGTTCGGTACACATATGTGTACTGACGAATACAGAGTTGTAGCCCATTAACCACTTTTAACCACCAATAATAGCAATAAGCTCCGTGTTGTGTTACTTTCTATAAGAAACAAAGTCTCATTCCTAAAATTCTGTCCATTTTATCACGAAATTCAAACAATAAATGCCGTTTTGTCACTCTTTGATGTGGCGTGACAGATCACTGGATAGGCGCCTCAATTCAAACAGCAGCGCAGAGCGTGAGTGAACGCGATCATCTCTTCCTCTTTAATACTAGTTACAGAATAAACATAAATGAACATCTGAAGGTATGTTGAAAGATACAGTACAACTTACTGAAACGCAATGGCTCAATCAGTGTTTCAACCACGGAAAGACATCAATAAAACAGCTTGGAAACAATATGTCACGTAGCATTTACCTCAGAAATGCCATTCAGTGTCCACAGCTTGTTAACTGTAACTTGTTAGAAATGAACTTTTTCGCTACATATATGCACTATACAAGCATATATATTCATTATATTTTACTTAACCTGTCTTGATTATTTAATGTATATGTTTAATGTATGTTTAAATAAATCTGTCATGAAAACAAGTTATGACGGCCACTGTGTAAATGAATATATTTTAACATTGAATTGGAGTAGAAACAGATTTAGAAGGTAACGCAAAAAATTTACATTTGCATACAATTTGTATGTGAGTGTTGATTATTATATCTAAAAATAAATACTTTAATTAATTTAATAATTTGGGCTCTGTTGTTAATTGTAACCTTTAATATTCTAGTAATGTGCAAGAAAGTGCTCCCTGTATATAATTTACAGCATTAGCTGAGATAGATTTTTTTATCCTTAAGAAAATTTTAATTATAATTGAATTTATTTAAAGACATTTATTTAAAGAATTTGTTCAGTAAACCACTTTTTAATAAAAAAGAAAAAAGCAATTTTATGTTTAGTTTTCTCCCTCCTGCTGTACCGAATCCGTACCGAACTGTGACTTCAATACCGAGGTACCGAACCGTCATTTTTGTGTACCGTTACACCCCTAGAAATCAGGTAAATGCAATAACATAAAATCATTAAACGAATCTTATTTAATTAATTTCAGTATCCATTCTGAATATTTATGTAAAATACAATACATTCAGTCTGTGGATATTCTAAGAATCTTAAAGGATTCATAAAATTTGTATGTAAAAAGTAAAAAAGAGCTCTACACAAGTAGATCCAGGACAAAGAGGTGAAGGAATTTCTCAGCAGCTAATGGGTGTATGTTTACTGAATAGTTTGTGTCAGTGCAAAATTTGAGTTTCACATTTCTGCTTTTGAACTTTTTGGAACACTGCCTCTGTTTACTTCCGAGTATTACAGAAACTGTGATTTTTACATCTTTTATTTTTAAGTAGGGGCGAGTCAACATTTTTTTTTTTCTATAGTAATCAACATTGTGCCACGGACCTTGTACGGCTTGTACTGAACCCGGAGCATTCCTTTATGTTCTTCTGCAGTTACAATATCAAAAATCTATCAAATAACCATGTCGATTACAGTATCTCAGTAAGCCAGATGCAATGGAAACATTGTTTCATGGGTGTGGTGCATCTGACTCAGCAGTTGAATAAGAAACAGACTCTCTCCTTATCCCTGACTGCCACTTTCTTTCACATCTTTCCTCATCTGATCAGTCACAATGTAATTAGCACATGTGTTTTCTTTCTTAAGCATTTCCTTAGATACAAAGCCATGACTCTGTCACAACAGTCTTTAACATGAGAACAACCGCAATACAATAATCTACCATCAGCAACTTTAACAGCCTCTGCATGAGAGGAACTGATGCCTGTGAGGTCATCTCCAATAACTGGGTCTGCTGGATGTTGGCAGTGCTTGTTTTAACCATCAAAGATCAAGACTGGGGGGTTTGAGGGAAAAAGAATGCCAGATGTGGGCCAGAAAGCTGTGATTATGGATCAGATCACCCAGATCCCTGCAGGCTCAACAAAGAGGAAGGGTCAAGAGAGAGATGGGTCCTGCGGAGAGAGACTTCAGTAGGATACTGACAGCTTAGAGGACAGACTCAAAGACAAACAAGAAGTTGGGGAGATGCATAGAGAGTGGCCACCCTTTTCAGCTTGCACAAATGGGCACAAAGCCACAAGGTCAAAAGACTCCAAATTAAAATCAGAGCACTGGTTGAAATCTTTTAAGCTCTTGCTTTTAAGGACTAGAGGTTGATGAGGGAATCCACAAGGATGATAGGGCTTTGGTTATTTCAAACTCAGACTGGTTTGACCAGAACTTTGCTGGTAAATTCAGTTCAGTGTTGGATGTGGGTTACATTATTTAGACTTGCATTGCAAATATAGATGTTATATATTATTTTTTAAAATATATGCTTTTATATTTATGCACTTGAAAGAAACTTTTATCCAACCAACTTTGTGCATCCTACCAACATATCATAAAGTATCTCCCAATACTGTTCAAAAGTTTGAGAAGTTATGTAACAAGGATGCATGGTTGTGTGATATTGCTTTTCTAGCACAGTTCATTAAGTTAACAGTGAGAAACTTACATTTTACAATAATTACAGAACGTACAATGGTTCCAAACAAAGCCACTGCGAAACCATTGCAACACACAGACCAGTAATGGTGTTTTGTTCCTAAATGAATCTGTTTTTTTTAAAAAAAAAAAACTGTGAATGATTGGGTGAATGATTCAATGACTCACCCAAGACTTGTGCTGTGTCCGAAATAGCATACTGTATAGTATTTTTGGTTTGGAGCTTACTTCACAACCATTAAAAAAGTACATTTTATATAGTATGAATGTGTGTAGAATTAATGAAATTTGGACATACTACATCTGCTATACTGTCACTGTCATGTGACCTATTGCATCACTTGCATTGCTTTACTACTATTCACAAATCCTCTCCCATGGCCTCATGGGATAGTAAAGTGTCCATCGAATGTGCACTTCAGAATCTTGACGGAAGTTGTTGGTCATCTGGGTACTTTTTGCCCACTGACATACTACTCTGTTGGCATACTGTTTTCTGCATACTATATAGTAGGGAAGTATTCGATTTCGGATGCAGTGTTGTTTTGTTCGTAGATGAATCACCAGCATATTTGAATGAACACGTCAATGAATCACTCATAAAAGACAGTCATTTGTCGCAACCTACTGGCCCAATTATATGGACTTGGATATATAGCGGATGATATATGTCTCCCAAATGCATAAATGTAAGTGTACAAGTGTTGTTCCCTTGTTCAAACAACAGCTATGTGCTGTAATTTGTGGTCATGAGTAATACTGACTAACTGTTGAAAGAGGAAATGTAATTGTAGAGGAAAATCTTCTAGGAATATAAATCAAGATAGTCTACTATATTTTACTTAATGATTTGCCAAAAAGTTAGTCACTTTTAAATAATTTTAAATACTACATTCTTGTGTAAAATACTGCAAATTTTATAGTCTTATTTACGTATATGTCTCCCATGGAGACATTTAGCTGTAAAGAATGTAAAGAATGCATGTGGTAACCTCTAAAGTACTAAAAGAAAAAAAAAAGACATATGACTGAATCCACCTCATTATATTAAGGGTCAGATCATGTAAAAATGGCTCCTATTTACTATGTGTTTTCTATAGCTGTAGTGATATTTTGAAGGGTAGGCTACAGTCTGTCCCAACCAATCAATCAATCAACCAACCAACCAACCAACCAACCAACCAACCAACCAATCACTCAATAAATAGTTGTAACAACATGTTTAAACTAATCACTTTTTGGGTGAACTATTCCTGCAAGACACTACAGGCAAAAACACTGTTTTTTTTCATGCACCTGTCAATTTTGAGATTTTGCGCTTTTTTGGCCTTTCATAAAGTGTTTTTTTTTTTTTTTTCTCGGACTGGTGGAAAGAAAACATCCAAAATACACTTTTAAGTGTATCGTTTATAGCACTTTATCTATATGTGTCTGTAGATTTCAATTACAGTACATATCTTTAAAGGCTGTTTTCTCAAAAGGAGTTTTTTCTCCTGCTCAGAAATCTCCACTTCAGAAGAACTTACATACACCAAACTTTACAGTTTTATTCCTATCTGTTCCTAAGTATTTTCAACCTGACTTCATCCAATATTCAGATTTTTATTCTAGAAATTTATGCAAATAAGTGCATATTTAATTAGATAACGCCTCTTTTTCATATTTAAACATAACATTTCAGAAAACTTGTAATACAAAAAAAGTTTGCAATTCTTAATGTAATCAATCAGCTGGGGAAGTATGGTGATATCTATTAGTTACCCTTTTCACCTGGGGTGTATCGCCTTAATGAGGTCTGGATTTTCACCCCCTTGTATTTTTATGCCAATCAAACGAAGAAGTTTCAAGGTCAAATAAATGTAGTAAAAATGTCAATGTAAGCTCTCTAAAGTCTACATACAGCACAATTCTGTACATTATGAGTTCCTGTGCTGGTGAGACTATTTCCTTTTCAAACTTTGCTCTCTCCCCGGGGCCTCTTCCTGACACACGGCCCTGGTCTCTGGTGCTTTTACCCATGCTGCTCTACTACACAATCCTTGGACACAATCCTTGAACGGTCAATACAGATTGGGAAATGAGAAGCATATTTTTAAATACCGGAACCATATAAATTTTGCTTCCGTTAGCGGTTCTTGCACATGCATAAAATACTCTGACAAAGTTTCCTGCAGTAGCCTATTTATTCAGTGGTGCTGCAAGGTCACTACTAAAAAATCTTAATCTACTACAGTGTGACCAGTGTTGTCTGATTATAGAACAAAATGTCTTTTTTAATGTATCACAAACATACAGCACAGCCTAGTGTAGTCAAGCTCCGGAATGACTCGTATGAGCCCGTTCTTTTAAATGACTCAAACATATATAGCACGACCAGTGTTGTCTGATTATAGAACAAATGAATCTAATGAGCAGTTTCTTTTCAATGGATAAAAACATATAGCACAGTTGGTGTAGTCATATTTCACCTCCCGAGCCTCTTTTATTCATTTATCTTGTGAACTAATCATTTCTGTTTCCTGTACAGACTCAAAGCCTAAGCAGCTGTCACATGACAATAGAATGAATTTTGGCTATTGAAAATGTAACCTTTAGTTTAATTCTGCTCAAATTAACAAAATGACTTGAATAAAGGTTCACTCATTTTGCCAAACGAGATTCACTTCTGGAACTAGACATATTAACAATGGTGACACACAAAAACTGGCAATATTACACACAATTCTGGACTGTTAATTAACAAAGAAAATAAAGAATATACATGCAAACCCATTTCACAAAATCCCCAAATCCCCAGTCTCTGCAAGTAACTGGACCCAAACCTGTTCAGAAATCAACTAGACATAAAGCATGCTGGGTAACCAGCAGCACTATAACCCTGCATCCCAATGTGCGTACTATATACATCCAAAATACACTGCTCAAAAAAATTAAAGGAACAATTTTTAATCAGAGAATCGCATCAAGTCAGTTAAACTCCTGGGATATTGATCTGGTCAGTTAAGTAGCAGAGGGGGTTGTTAATCAGTTTCAGCTGCTTTGGTGTTAATGAAATTAACAACAGGTGCACTAGATGGGCAACAATGAGACGACCCCCAAAACAGGAATGGTTTTACAGGTGGAGGCCACTGACATTTTTTTCCCTACTCATCTTTTCTGACTGTTTTTCTCTAGTTTTGCATTTGGCTAGGGTCAGTGTCACTACTGGTAGCATGAGGCGATACCTGGACCCTACAGAGGTTGCACAGGCAGTCCAACTCCTCCAGGATGGCACATCAATGTGTGCCATTGCCAGAAGGTTTGCTGTGTCTCCCAGCACAGTCTCAAGAGCATGAATGAGATTCCAGGATACAGGTAGTTACTCTAGGAGAGCTGGACAGGGCCGTAGAAGGTCTTTAACCCATCAGCAGGACCGGTCTCTGCTCCTTTGTGCAAGGAGGAACAGGATGAGCACTGCCAGAGCCCTACAAAATGACCTCCAGCAGGCCACTGGTGTGAATGTCTCTGACCAAAAAATCAGAAACAGACTTCATGAGGGTGGCCTGAGGGCCTGACGTCCTCTAGTGGGCCCTGTGCTCACTGCCCGGCACCGTGGAGCTCGATTGGCATTTGCCATTGAACACCAGAATTGGCAGGTCCGCCACTGGCGCCTTTTCAGAGATGAGAGCAGGTTCACCCTGAGCATGTGACAGACATGAAAGGGTCTGGAGAAGCCATGGAGAACGTTATGCTGCCTGTAACATCGTTCAACATGACCGATTTGGTGGTGGGTCAGTGATGGTCTGGGGAGGCATATCCATGGAGGGACGTTCAGACCTCTACAGGCTAGACCAGGGGTGTCCAAACTCGGTCCTGGAGGGCCACTGTCCTGCAGAGTTTAGCTCCAACTGACCACAACACACCTGCCTGGAAGTTTCCTGTATGCCTAAAAACCTTGATTAGCTAGTTCAGGTGTGTTTAATTGGGGTTGGAGCTAAACTCTGCAGGACAGTGGCCCTCCAGGAGCAGGATTGGACACCCCTGGGCTAGACAATGGCACCCTGACTGCCATTTGGTATCGGGATGAAATCCTTGGACCCACTGTCAGACCCTACGCTGGTGCAGTGGGTCCTGGGTTCCTCCTGGTGCACGACAATGCCCGGCCTCATGTGGCGAGAGTATGCAGGCAGTTCCTGGAGGATGAAGGAATTGATACCATTGAATGGCCCCCACGCTCGCCTGACCTAAATCCAATAGAACACCTCTGGGACATTATGTTTTGGTCCAGGATGCCAGGATGCATCTCAGACTGTGCAGGAGCTCAGTGATGCCCTGGTCCAGATCTGGGAGGAAATACCCCAGGACACCATCCGTCGTCTCATTAGCAGCATGCCCCGATGTTGTCTGGCATGCATACAAGCATGTGGGGGCCATACAAACTTCTGAGTACCATTTTGAATTGCTGCAATGAAATTTCAGCAAAATGGATTAGCCTGCTGCATCATTTTTTCACTTTGATTTTCGGGGTGTCTTTGAATTCAGTCCTCTGTAGGTTGATAATTTTCATTTCCATCAAACGATGTGGCATCCTTTCGTTCCTAACACATTACCCAGTCCATATCAGTATAGATATCCAGCATGATATTTTTCCCCATTGAGATCTGATGTGTTTTCAAAGTGTTCCTTTAGTTTTTTTGAGCAGTGTATCATGTGAGATTAGAATTAGTGTCCCAAAGCATAGTATGATGAAAAGAGTATGCCAAAAATCCTTGGATGGTCTATTATTTCCAGTAGATTTACGATGTGCAGATTCGTGCACACTCTAACGGATAATATTGCCCACAACCCATTACACTTTGGAGGAGGATTTGGTTCAGAACTACAAACACGGAAAAAAAGTGTTAAAAAAACTACAAACATGGCGGAAATCGGCAACCGACATTTAAGTAGAGAGGTTTAGATAAAGGGGTTTGAGTAACTAATAATCAACATTTAACCTGATAAAAAATAATTTAATATCATCCATGTTATATTTCATCTGCAACAAAAATGTGAACTTTTATTGTGGCAGTTAACTTTTAAATACGTTATTATGCGAACACATGAGGAGAGTTCTCCACATGAAAGACCCATGACTGGCAGATCAACATGCTACTTCTTTTCTCTCCAATATGGAAGGAAATTAAATTAAATTAAATGTGGAGGATTTTAACTGTGACAAAATGATTGGCAGGCCATTTTGCGGTGACAGGATGCGCGTAACTATGCGACAGAGCATTTTTCCAAATATTTATTCCTTAAAAGTACTAAAAAATTGTTAATGTAACAGTTAAAGAATTGGAATTGTTAAGAGGAATCAGAAGCAGAATCCTTAAATTCTTTAATACAGTGTTAAAATGCATAAACTGTGACTCATCCTCTGATGTCACGCTGTTATAGGGAAGACCAGAGATTTCACAAATGTTTATTTCACCCTGTTCCCAAAGATCTTCACTGAAGCATATCAGAGTCAAAGTCCCATTTCTAAAATTCATGGCCATATGTTGGAAATATTTGATATTCAGTTTCTGTCTATCACACTGCTGCTTGACAGATGTGGGCCAAACTGCTGTGCCTCATAAGGAGGTGTTCTCCATGCACCATGGGAATTCTGCGTACATTCAGGTGTCTAATGGGATCTATGAGAATTTCAGTAACTGCATGGCTAACTCTAGACTTGGGTGCGAGCAGAGGAAGTCTTTTGTCTCAGTGCTGTGCAGTGAGGAACAATGTTCGTGCAGCAGACAGGGAGGATGTGTTTGTCTTCAGCATACAAGGCCTTGCTTTGTTTAAATGAAGCTGTCATTTCCTACAGCAGTTAGTTGGAAGTGAGGGAGGTGACCGACTTCCTGTTGTACGGACACAAGAATAGTATGGCCCGACTATACTGAAGGAAATTGCAGATTGTAATGAGCAGAGCATATTGTAAAAGCCTCCACTTAAAGCAATAGCTCACCAAAAAATGAAAATGTTGTTATTATTTATTGGTCACTATGAACTGCATTAAAGATTATTTCCATATAGAGTAACACTTTACAATAATCTCATTTGTTAAAACATGACAAAAAGAAATATGATTTCAGTTACCATCTTGCTTTTGTCTTTTTTGAATTGTTTTTTTTTTTTTAATTAGACCTAAGTTTAAGATTATTTGAATATTTTAACAATATTATTAATTTAAATTATATTAATAATAATATATTACTTTAAATAATTTTAAGTCATTTTGCAGTCCCCTTGGAGTCCATTGGATTATTAAAAAAAAAAAAAATATATATATATATATATATATATATATATAGATAGATAGATAGATAGATAAAGAAATAACAACATAGTTGGTTGGAACGACATGAGGGTTAGTAAATGACAGTTAAGGTAAAGTAAATTGCATTAACGCTAGCAGTATAGGGTGGTCTAGTAGCTAAAGTTCAAGGTTGCTAGTAAACAAACTGGATACTTTATCTCAAGGTTGTGTCAGTGAACCACCAGCTGTAGAGTTGAAATGTCTGTGGCCTTGAGCACAACATCTTACAATAAATTACTCCCTGCCATTTAGCCATAAATCATTTCAGATTAAACTTTCTCTGAATATTATATTACCAAACCATTGCTGGCCTCAAGGCTGGAATAGACTTTACAACTTTTTAAAAATCTGAATAGATTTTAAAACACTATAGGCTTCATACACTTAATGGCTTTGTAAATGGTTACAGAGAAAAACTAGGCATCATGCACTAAATGACTGAGGATAACACACTACCAGACTTTCAAGTCATTCCAAAAAAAAAAAAAAAAAAAAAAAAAAGAAACATGCACCTCATTGCTAGGATACGAATGACAAATAAAAACAAAAATCAGGTCAAAAAATGTAGATATGGTGGTGGAAAAAAATATGAGATGGGAGGAAAAATTATATGTCAATGCTTTTGTGTTCTCTTGCAAATGTTTTGCGTTTGTAACAGAGGCCACCTAGCTAGTAAGAGCTGTGCAAGTAAACCTCACTCCTCTGGCCTCAAGAGGTGCATTAGTGACTGACGCTAGAGGCTATGATCTTTAGCATCCTTATTAGACCGCTAGTCTCGCATAGCCAGACCTTCAGACTGACAGCAGATAGTCTGGACTCCTTTGCAGCTTTCATTTGCCAAGGACCTCCCAAGAGGACATTTGACTGACATGTAACGCAACCAATCACAGTTCGTTTTGTTCCGCATCATGTTTACGGGAGTGAAAATGTATCCCTACAATATCAGACCGGCGTGCATCTAATAAATTAATTCAAGAACATTGTGCAAACTTACTGCAACAATGTGCCGCGAACGTCACATACTTTGGAAAATCCAGCGTTTAGTTGATCCTGGAAAGCGCTCATTGTCACAGTTGTAAACACAACGGAGTTCTTTTTTCACAAGGTTTGGCATCATGGCATTTGTTTCCAGATGGACCGTTAAAGAACGCGACACACACATCACCCGGACATCCGGAAGTGTTTCCAGTTAAGTGTGCCATATGCATCAGACGTTCAGACGTTGATTTTCTGTGAAATTTGACAACTCAGACTGCCTAAATTTGCAGACTGGTTCTGGCTTTTGACAACTGGAATGGACTGCAAATCTGGACAAAAGTCGTTTTGTGTATTCCAGCCTTTAGTATTTATTTCCAAAAGCATTCAATAGCCAACAGCTTTCTTATAGGCCCAGATGGATTTTAGGGGGAAATTCAGATTTTGCAGAATGAATTTTAAAATTGAAAATGTAAAATTACTTATTATACTGATTAATTAAATTAGCCAAATTAATTAAAACAACTATTTTTTTTTTTTTTTAAAGAAATGGTGGCACATAGAAGTTAAATGCTGAATTTTCTGCGGAGTTCTGCAGGCTCAGATTTTGTGTGGGCCTGGCAAGAGGCTGGAGAAATGATCCTTGTAAAGTAATCAGTGAGCTGACTGACTGTGTCCCATGGGTTGTATTTTGGAAACTGCCTTGCCTTCTTTCAATGAGGGAAGAACGCTGACTGATTTTCATTGTGCAATGTATCACATCCACCCAGAGGAATGAAAATCGCATTTTGCACACATTCATGTGTGTGGCTCTTTATTACCAAAGCAACTTACAAGAAGAGGCCCTGCGACAAAGTTTTGCTGGAGTTTGTTGCTTCTCTGCATGGAGAGTGGCAGCTGTGCTGAGGATGAGCATGACTGGCAGCGGTGCCCCAGTGTTGTGTACCCAGAATCCTCAGCCTCTGCAACAGCTGTTCCAGCCACAGGCAAAGAGACGGAGTCAGGACCGAAGAAACAAGGAGGGGCTGCTGCAACCCCTGGAGAGAGAGAACAAGAGAGACAGATAGCTTTATTGTGTATGTGTGTGTACAGACAAAATCAATCTGACCTAAACCACTTTTACTCTGACCAAATTCACAACACAAGCTCAGGATTTACATATGCATCTCAAAAGCACTCCAAAAGATACTACATTTCTGCTTTAGGGTGAGAACAGAACAGCAGATATCCCCATAATGCTTTGCAACATGAACAACCAATCATAACTTTGTCCTGTCAATAAGCTTCTAGAATCAGAATCCAAATTCGAATCTGAACCTAAGCACTATTTAAAATCAGAATCCAAATATAAAATGAAATTAATCTGGATTTTAGCCTTTATTTGTATCCAAACTCAATTCCAAATCTAAATCTAAATTCAGTTCATTTAATTACAGATTTGGATTCTGATTTCGATTCATACTGTTTTAGAAGAAATACATAACACTAAATAGCATATAGATGGAATGCACGCCTATATATATTTGTAGAGGTCACTTAAAAACAAAAAGCCTTGTTACAACAGAATGTGCTTAATCACGAACTTCCTCAAAGAAGAAAAAAAGAGATCTTGAGTTACTGAGAGACACTATTCATGACATCATTAAAGTCTTGATTCCTCTTTTCCACATACAACACCACATTATATCTGGTATATTTATCCTCTTGCTGCCGTGATACATTTTCTCACATCACCAGTGATCCAAAAACACTTCTATTGTTGATTTTGTCCACCCACGTTGTAACCATGTTAGACAAAACCCATTTTAAACATCTTATGTTGATACAGCTGGAAGCATGTTAGCTTGTACATGTGCTTCAAAAGATTCTGTGCTATCTCTATGATAGATATATGCTAAAACTACACTAATCACTTTCCTAATGAGACACACTATTGTCCTTTAGTAGGCGATCCTGTATTATGATGGTTAGGAATGGATTGGAGCTCTACTAGCTGATTTTTCTGCCAATTTTCAGTCAAGCACTTAATTTACATAGTATTCTGAGAATCAAGTTGGCTAGTGGGATGCCATCTTTGGGGTTTGTGTTGTAAATTACATATTCACAGACATACACTCAATACTGTGGCTTTATTAATGTGCTAAAGAATGCAGACAGACAGGGAAGCGTGAACTAGTGGGAGTAAAAATTGGCACATGATCCCATTAGCGTCACAGCCTGGCCCTCATGGAAAAAAGAGGGATGCTTTCTAGTACTGGAGCTTATCATAGCAGTGATGTCTTTCTCGCATACCGGCTGAGATCGATATTTATGTTAGAGTGTTTGATGTCCTTTCGCATACATGCAGAAAAGTCTTCAAATGTGGACTAGTTCCACATGTTGGAAAATTGTTTTCTTAACATGAAACTGCCATAACACACTCCATTGCAGACTTAAGTATTGAGATAAGCCCAATAAAATGAGACATCAAAGCAACTCAAAAGAACTTTCAGTTCATGATTATCTTAACTTGCTAAAACCCAGATAATCGGGAATGTTCTCACTTTGGCTAATGTTCTTTCAAAGTTATGAATTAACATTCTTCCTCTAATGTTAGTAGAATGTTTGTTCAAAGTTATCTGGTCTTTAATAATGTTTTCAAAACATTAGCACCAATACGTTATTTATATATTGTTCGTGGAAGTTTTTTTTAAAAATGTTTTAGTTGGATGTTCATCTAACATTTTTTTTTAATGTTACTACTTGTTTCAAAAGAAACGTTCCCAATTCCCATACTGTTTGCAGAATGATAAAATTGAATGTTTCCTTGACATTTGCATAACCAATAAAAAAATAAAAAAAAAATCTTTTTAAAACACTGGGCATTTTGAATATTCAGAGAACATTCAGAAATACTGTTTTCGTAACGTAATAAGTACATTAGCAAAACACTATTACATATTGTAAGGGGAATTGAATTTAATTGTGTAAGCATTCACATAATAAGGAGTAATGTTGTATTTACTGTATTTAAAAATCATCCTCAACCTAAGCACAAGCATCGCTCTTTGGCATAATGGTAACCACAAAAATGCCTCCACAAGAGAAACTCTTCTACTGTACATCCCAACAACAGAACATTAAACAATAACAAGCTTCCCCTTTACACATACAAAAACACTAAGGGGCCATTTACACAACACCATTTTCAACTTAAAACTGAAAACTTTTTATGCATTTTGGCCGTTCATTTACACGACAGTGGCCGCTTTCAAAGTGCAGATTTTTAAAAACGATACTGTTATTGTCTCTGTGTAAACTACAAAAACGCAAATTTGTGAAAAACATGATGTCATGCACATGTGTATTATGTGTTCAGTCTATAGGCGTGTAGTGTTTCTTTACAAAGTGAGATCGCCAACTACTGGCCTGGCATGCATAATACAGTGTTTGTAGTCATTTTCGCGGATCATGGGGGGGTCGATTTGACAACGTTGTTGTCTGTACGTGAAAAACACAAAAGAAAAACGTTTCCATTTTTAGTACATCATTCATTGTTGTGTAAACGTACCCTTAAAGGGTTAGTTCACCCAAAAATGAAAATTCTGTCATTAATTACTCACCCTCATGTCGTTCCACACCCATAAGACCTTCGTTCATCTTCAGAACACAAATTAAGATATTTTTGATAAAATCCAATGACTCAGTGAGGCCTCCATTGCCAGCAAGATAATAAACACTTTCAAATGCCCAGAAAGCTACTAAAGACATATTTAAAACAGTTCATGTGACTACAGTGGTTCAACCTTAATGTTATGAAGCGATGAGAATACTTTTTGTGCGCCAAAAAACCCCCCGAAATAATGACTTTATTCAACAATATCTAGTTTTGGGCAAAGCTTCAAAGCTTTACGAATCTTTTGTTTCGATTCAGTGGTTCAAACTGCCAAAGTCACGCCCCCCAGTGGTGAACCATTGAAATTTCAGAACACTTATGATATAACGAAGCCTCGTTTACTAAAATCACTTGACTTTGGCGCTCCGAACCACTGATTCGAAACAAAAGATTTGTAAAGCTTCAAAGCTTCATGAAGCAGTGTTTTGAAATCACCCATCACTAGATATTGTTGAATAAAGTCATTATTTTGTTTTTTTGGTGCACAAAAAGTATTCTTGTCACTTCATATCATTAAGGTTGAAGCACTGTAGTCACATGAACTGTTTTAAATATGTCTTTAGTAGCTTTCTGGGCATCTGAAAGTGTTAATTATTATTTTTCTGGCAATGGAGGCCTCACTGAGCTATCGGATTTTATCAAAAATATCTTAATTTGTGTTCTGAAGATGAACGAAGGTCTTATGGGTGTGGAACGACATAAGGGTGAGTAATTAATGACAGAGTTTTCATTTTTGGGTGAACTAACCCTTTAATTTCAAAATTTACTCTCACTATCTGGTCCCATGCAAAGCAAAGCAAACTGCTGCAAACAAAAATGATTCATGTAGTGCCAATACAAATAGGTCAAGTAAATGTCTATTTTACAAATTTAATTGGATTGCACACAAGAATTGAGTTGCATTAACACTTTTATACATTTCTTTAGCTCTTAACTTTTTAATTTGAGGTGGAAATTATTTTATTTTTTATTTATGTATTTATTTATTTGTTTGGTTTGTGCATTTATACACATACACAAGAGCAGACAAAACCTGGTTACACTTTATTTTGATGGTCCCCTTTAGACATTCTGTTGACTATAAGTAATGTTACACCTACATGTCAAGTAACTCACATTAGAGTATTAGTTGAGTATTAGTAGACTGTTGGGGGTAAGGTTTGTAGAATAAGGCATTTGGGTTAGTAGAATAAGTTGACATGTAGTTGCAAAGTTACTTATAGTCAGTAGAATGTCTGTTGGGGAGCATCAAAATATAGTGTTAGCAGATATTAAGCAGGAAGTCTACTATTACTCTAATGAGAGTTAGTTGACATGTAGATGAAACGTTACTTATAGTCAACAGAATGTCTAAAGGGGACCATCAAAATAAAGTTTTACCCAAAACCTTACTACATTGAGGAAAGAATTACGAATAGGAGGATCAGAAAATGATAAATACAACAAATATATGAAAGCTCCAAGAGATAAGAAAGAAAATTAGCTTAAGTACTTGCATTCTACACCATTGAGGTGAATGGGAAATCTAACAGCTTGTCATTGTAGTGTGTACTTTGCTGAAGTGAGTAGACAGTATGGTTCACGGGGCTATAGACAACACGCCTCATTTATAATCAACTCTGCTGGCACTGAAGGAAGAGAGAGAGAGGATTTGGAACAGGAAATAAGTGGACGCATAGCTCATTTAACGCTCCTTCCTCTCCACCATGCTTTAGTGAAATGGTATATCACAGGAAGGAGCAGGACATGCCCATGAGTGCTGGGCAGAGCTTGGGTAGGGCTGGGCTCAGGGTGGGCCGTCTGCCAGCTCATAAACATGATTATAAGCCATTTATATTTGGCCCGTTGTCATCTCTGCAAACAATCTCACTGCCATACAAAAGACTTTAGAAGCAAGCCTACATCATACATCATAGATGTTCATGATATAAATGGAAGCTTTAATTGTATTCCAAATTCTCTTTTCCGGTTAGAGATGGTTCCCATGCTTTTTATTTCACGCTTCCATGCTCTGCAGTATATTTTCCCACCAGTTATTAAAAACTCGTTCTATTCACAATGTTGTCTTATTTACCCTAAATAATTTCCTGTTGATGAAATTTAAATGATGTTGTATTTGGACTAAATAGAATTACATCTGGATTGTCTCCAACGTGATTCTAATGCATTATGTGGCAGTCTAATTTTGATTGACTAAATCCAGATCAGACTGGCTCAGAGACAGAAGTTCAGACTGTAAATTCTATATCAGTGATTGACAGTTTATAGGCTCTTTAAATAGAGCTTTGCTTATTGATGCTGACACACATCTGTGTTTAACGCATTTACACCCCATGTGCCTCATGCTATTGATTCTGTTGAAATGTATGTAAATTAAAATCTGTGGTTATTAACTGTACTTCTTATAAAATCCTTTAAAATCCTTCATAGATAATTCATAATAAAGGTATTCTAAATATATTCTATATAAAATCTATCTATTCATAGCATAGCTTACCACATAGTATAATGCATTTTATAAAATGGATGCTGATTGGTCAATACAGTTTTTAGCATTGCTAAAATACAATACAGTAACAGATATGATGCAAATAAATTAGTTTACAATATGCACTGCAATGCATGAAACGGTTTTTTTTTGTTGTTGTTGTGCTTAGCATCATTCTGTGTTGATTTTAATTTGTTTGTCGCTTTCTTTTGTGAACCAAATTGTGGTATACATTTTAAAATACATCAGTTAGTTCAGTCAGTCAGTCAGTCAGTCAGTGTTGTTAGTCTTAAGGCGGGTGCACACTGTGCGATTTTGGCCACGATTTGGTTGTCTGAGACAAATTTTGAGAATCCTAAAAGATTTCTATAATCCTAGGCTAAAATCTGTAGTCTTTGATCACTAGTTTGACATGTTCACAGACAGCCGATTAAAGGGATAGTTCACCCAAAAATGAAAATTCTGTCATCATTTACTCACCCTCAGGTTGTTCCAAACTTTTATAAAAAAAATTTTTATGTTGAACACAAAGAAAGATGTTTTAAAGAATGTGGGAAACTGAACAGTTCTGGGGCACCACTGACTTCCATAGTATTTTTTTTTCCTACTATGGAAGTCAATGGTGCCCCAAAGCGGCCTAGTTACAAACTTTCTTCAAAATATCTTCCTTTGTGTTCAACAGAACAAAGAAATTTTTACAGGTTTGGAACAACTTGAGGGTGAGTAAATGATGACAGAATTTTCATTTTTGGGTGAACTATCCCTTTAATGACCGTTGCAATCAAATTTTACCTCCGACGAAATTCTGGCAGTGTCAGAAGATTTGGCGCACAGTCCTGCAGTGTGACTTCTCCTACGACGAATGTCAAAATTAACGCTGATGTCTTTGTTAGCCACCATTTCAGTCCCGTGTGTAATGCAGCTCACAGTCACCGAACGTGTATGGGTTGATGATGTAATACTCTGGACAAGTTTTCATGCGCGCATCCGTTTTTAACGCGTCTTGACTGTCGTACAGTCTGACATATAGGACAGCTGAGATCCCACAGTGTGACATGAGGATCATGAACGTACAGTCTGACAAGCAACAATCGTAAAGGACTATTACAAATCGCACAGTGTGTACCCGGCTTTAGGGATTTTCAGTGATTCTTCACGCAGGTTACAACATTATGCCAGTAGGTGGAGACAAGTCTGTCTTTACGAGTCATTAGACCGTTTATACATCCAATTTGTTCAAACGCTATGACTGCATCCAAAAACTTAATAATGCTTCGGAGGACGCATTCCGGCATCAAAGGAATCCAGTGTTAGCTACACTTCCTTGTCTCCTGAATTACCTTTGTCTGATTGATTTTTGAAGGCAGTATCCTTCGCTGCCTTTGATATCCCACAATCCTGTGCATTCCATTCCCTGACAGTTAAGCTTAAAAATAAAGATGGCGTCTGAAAGTTGCGGTTGGTGGTCAGTTTGTGTGTAAATGTGTTTTTGACCAACATTTTCCATGTTTGATGTCATTTCTAGCGAGAAATTACTATTGTAGTAATTAAATATTCGCTTAGTTTTCACCAAAGCTATCTATTTTGCTCTACAGATCATTAAAGCGTTACGCTGACTCAGTCCGAAATCAGTTTCGTGAGGTATCTTCGTGCGCAAACGCTGCCTGCAAAGTCATTGCCTGATAGAGCAGCGAGGCAACAAGTCAACTGCCTAATGTTGGGTACACATTAAAAGATTTTTGAAAACTTATAAGATTTTCAAAATGTAAGAGACCACAAACATGAGAACAAAAAATCCTAGATTTAACCGTTTTGCTCCTATAGTGTGTGGTGTGCCGTGATGTGACAAAGACAGCACACCACACATGAACAGATTTTCAACCAGAGTCCCGACTGAGACGGGAAATCTCGCAAAATCTCTCGAGACCTCAGAATAAACATGCTGCACGATAGGCAGGAAGAAATGTGATGATAGTATTTGGAATGATTTTGGTATGTTTTACAGGACACGCTGTATAAACACTCATGCTGTTGGCACAAATCGACAAGCTGATCCTCCATCTCTGCTGTCTAAATCCATTTAACGTTGTGCTGCGCCATGACTACGTTTGTTATTCTGTCAGCTTGCTTTCTGATCGGATATTGTTTCTATTCACATGATAATCTCCAGAGCGTGCACGCGTTTGTCCTTGGGGTTCCCCCCAACACATCAGGATTTCTGATCGTACATAACATGTTGAATATTTGCGATTCACACCTCACACCACAGGAAAATCTGATAAGATAATCTGTAGAACCATCAAGATAATCGGGACATTTCCTAGGATTGTCGGAAGGGAAGAAATCAGCCCAAAATCAGCCTGATTATCTTGTGGTGTGTACCCAGCATAAGTTTTCGAACGAAGCCATTGATTAAAGCTGCAGTCCGTAAGTTTTGCCTCTTTGTCGCCATCTCTGTTTGAAACCTGCAATTGCAGTTATTTGTGGAATTATCATCTTTACGCGGGTTGTACATCGGCACGACTCCTCAGCGCGGATGAATCTAATGTTTGCTGTCAGTCACAGCACTGGTGTGGATACTGTACTTCGGAATCACAGACTGTAGTCTTGGAAGTATGACCAAAATAAGAATTTTCACCGCAAAATGTCATCTGAGCAAGTAAGTAACAAATCTGCCACTTTTGTTCTGACCAACTGAGGAAAAAAAAGCATTACAATAAATTGCGCTGCCAATGGTGAATAAATCTAACGATTGCTTAGCTCGGATCACGTCAAACCGTGCAAATTATTATTATTGTTATACTTTGTTCTCAAATTGTTAATGTTAACAACATCAGCATTGCGTGACTGTGTATTTAGTGTGTATTAGCGTTACCTGTAGATTTCAATTTCTGTACAGTCTAATCTCTAACGTTAACGTTCTAATCTCGAACAGCGGCATGCTCAAATTTCCAGCGAAAACCTACCAGTACCACTTGAATTAGAAAACATTATTACAAGCTTACCGTTGTGAATCAGGCTAAGGTAAGGAGATAGTTTTGAACACTTGATGGTTATGTACTTGCTCAAAAATTGATTTTGGATCATTTTTAACCAAAAAAGTTACGGACTGCAGCTTTAATTTAGGAAATAAACAATGAATCAATCATTCAAGACTGATGCTTTTAGGAACGTGACTACTGATCTCTTTATAAATAATGCTGATCAAAGTTATAAAACATTATAAATGTGCCTGTTCATGCCAATACATTTTTTTTTTAAATGCATTTTGATATAACATATTTTAATGCATCGTAAAGATTTAACTATGGATATGTGGAATGTATCATAAACATATGGTTGAAAATATGCAACTAATTATAAAGTGGATTATAAAGCACCAAAAGTACATTCATTATGCATCATATTTACAGGCAAGTCGAAAGTTGCATGCATGTCTGAGCCTAATTGGGTGTTTGGGTGTTTAACAGTGTACATAACGGCGTCTTCTAGCCTTGAGTGTTGCGGCAAACAGCATGCTTATGGGAGGTGCGTGTGAGCATGTGTACATGCACATGTGTTTATGTGTGCATGTGCATTTGTGTGCATTCACGGAGGACGCGGTGCAGCTGTTAGCTCGCTGATGCTGGAGGATTTGGGCTCTGGCCTCTGGAGGAGGGAAGTAGAGCATTAAAGCTGATGTGACGTGTTCGTCTCTCCCAGGCAGAGCGGTTCCAGCGGGGGCTGCCAGGTGGGAGCAGGGCTGCTGACTTCATGAGCTTTGTGCTGAAGAGCCACTGTCTTCTGAACTATTTCAACCAGCTGCAGCCATGCCGAATACAGTGCCACCACCATATCCTCGTCTTCTGCTGCACAATACACTTACACATCAGCCAAGCGTGAACGCGCACGCACGCACACACACACACATCAGTAATTGTTTCAACACAATGGAATATGCATACAATCAAGTCAATGTTATTTTAGCGTCATATATATGTATTTTATTATTATTTTTAAAAATATTTTTATTAATATCAATATTTTATTAATATTAGTTTTAATTAATTTTCATTTTTATATTGTTTTAAATTTAATTTAAAGGATTAGTTCACCCAAAAATGAAAATTCTGTTATTAATTACTCACCCTCATGTCGTTCCACAGCTGTAAGACCTTCGTTCATCTTCAGAACACAAATTAAGATATTTTTGATAAAATCCGATGGCTCAGTGAGGCCTCCATTGCCAGAAAAATATAATTAACACTTTCAGATGCCCAGAAAGTTACTTAAGACGTATTTAAAACAGTTCATGTGACTACAGTGGTTCAACCTTAATATTATAAAGTGACGAGAATACTTTTTGTGTGCCAAATAACAAAATAACTTTATTCAACAATATCTAGTGATGGGCGATTTCAAAACACTGCTTCATGAAGCTTCGAAGCTTTACAAATCTTTTGTTTCGAATCAGTGGTTCAGAGCACCAAAATCATGTGATTTCAGTAAACGAGGCTTCGTTGTGTCATAAGTGTTTTGAAATGTCAATGGTTCACGTGACTTTGGCAGTTTGATACGTGCTCCAAACCACTGATTCGAAACAAAAGATTCATAAAGCTTCATGAAGCAGTGTTTTGAAATCGCCCATAGATATTGTTGAATAAAGTCGCAATTTTGTTTTTGTTTTTTTGCCGCACAAAAAGTATTCTCGTCGCTTCATAACATTAAGGTTGAACCACTGTAGTCACATGAACTGTTTTAAATATGTCTTTAGTAGCTTTCTGGGTATTGAAAAAGGAAATGATCTTGCTGGCAATGCAGGCCTCACCGAGCCATCGGATTTTATCAGAAAGATCTTAATTTGTGTTCCAAAGATGAACGAAGGTCTTATGGGTGTGGAACGACATGAGGGTGAGTAATTAATGACAGAATTTTCATTTTTGGATGAACTAACCCTTTAAGTTACATTTTTTAGTAATTGTGTTGTCTGTTTTTGTGATATTTATTAGGTGTTTTTATGTCTGTATGGTTTTTTATTAATTTTTATTTCAATTTTAGTTATTTTAGTACTTAACTAAACTTTAAAAAAGGTTAAATTAAACAAATATTGAGAAATCTTGCCTTGGCAACTAGCTGAAGTAAAATACGTTTAAGGTTTTCTATATTTTATTTTATTTCAGTTAATGTTTATTTCATTGCAAATAATGTTTTTTTTTATGGTTTTATTAGTTTTTTTGGTCACACTGTACATTAGGGTCCAATTTTTACTATTAACTAACTAACTATCAACTACAACAACTTGCCTCATTAAACTAATTACTGCATATTAATAGTTAGTAAAGTAGTTGTTAAGATTAGGTATTGAATAGGAATTGGGTGGATTAAGGGATGTAGAATAAGGTCATGCAGAATACGGCATTAATATGTGCTTTATAAGTACTAATAAACAGCCAATATCCTAGTAATATGCATGCTAATAAGCAACTAGTTAATAGTGAGAACTGGACACTAAACTAAAGTGTTACCGTTTTTGTTTTAGTTAACAATAATAACCCTGATTCAAGTCTCCATTATGAGCAGTGTAAACATAAATGATACATACTGCATTTGTGAGTTCTGAAATCATATATTTAGTTCTATCAACTGATTAGTTGGAAAAAAAAAAACTGATTCATTCAATAACGAAAAGGGATTGTATGTATGAAAAAACATGATTCATTCAGAAAGAAAACAAGTAAGACTGGAATCTATAGTCAAAGTTGAAGCTCAAATATAAGACAATTTTCATTTGTTTGACATTTATTGGTCATTGGTTCCCATTCTTTGTGTTATTTCATATTTTCTATTAATCTAAAATCTGGAAAACTGTAACAATAAATAATGAGTAGATGTTTAAACTTTTGACTTGTACTGTACATGAATATCTTTTCTAATGCAATGCATTTGAGATGACCCATCTCGAGATTTTCATCTACATCTATTGTTCTTCTTAATATGTATCAGATGACTTCCCTATTGATCATAGTTTCAAATCGGCTTCCAACTCTGTAGTCTGCAGTTCACAGAGAGATGATGTATGTGACAGGGTGTGTTCATCACAGATATATTTTTGGAGGCCTTTATGCAGCTCCTTTCTCTTCTGCTTTTCTGACTTCCCTCTCCTTGTAAGGTTGTGCTGGACCTCCTAATAAGGCGGGATTGTGAGAGGACAAGGGTCAGAGTGTTTTCCCACGTTTGCCTACACAGCGAACAGTAAACACGCCCAATTGAGGAAACCAGACAACCAACATTATACTGTAACACCTCATTGCCAGCAACAACATGATTAGTCAAACCTTTCATGGTCACTACCATTCAAAAGTTTGGGTTGGGTAAATTTTTTAATGTTTTGAAAGAAGTCTCTATTTGTTTAATCAAAAATACAGTAAAAACAGTAATATTGAGGAAAAATTATTGCAATTTAAAATAACTGTTTTCTGTTTTAAAAATGTAAATTATTCCTGGGATGGAAAAGCAGATTTTTCAGCATCATTACTCCAGTCTTCAGTGTCACATGATCCTTCAGAAATCATTTTAATACGATGATTTGGTGCTCCAGAAACATTTCTTATTATTATCATCCTTGCTGAATAATAGTAAGCCTATTCATTTCTAAAATCTTACTGACTCCCCTCGTTCTCGGTCACCTTTCCCCCTCAGACCGTTCGGCCTAAAATGTAAATAATAGAAACTTGTTTACATTTGTGGAATGGAAAATGTTTGAAACTGGCGTGTGATATGCATTACTCTGGTGTTGTGTGCAGCACAGCACATTGGACAATAACCAGGTCAAGTTTTTTTCTTAAGCAATCTGCACTTGATCAGTTTTATGCCTCGGATGATACTGTCGGGGGCCAGTGCTGTGTCAAAACCTAGTGATGAAGACCCGGGCCATGAGTAACGAGGCTAAGGACAATGATTTACAATGATTTTATAATGAGACAAACCACAGCAAGGGGCTGAAAACGCATGGTCTCTGTTGATGGAGTGTGAGCTTATACACACACACACACACACACACACTGGCCCTTCCTGCATGATACCCCATTCTGCTGAGCTGTGAAACTCACTCATATCATACTTTTGTCTTTATTCTAGAACATTTTATTTTTATGCTTTTGTTCTGAACTCTTTTTTGAGCTGTTATTAAAAGGAACAGTTCTACCAGTTTTTGAAAATGTAGTTATCATGTGGTTCAAACTCTATTGTTTTTTTTTTTTGTCTTGGGAGGAGCTGAAGAAAGAGTATAGAAGAAGAAAGAGCAGGACAAATTGATATCCTTCTTAAATTTCTATAAATATTAACTTTCAAATTGTAACTGGTTTCTTAGCGGGGGCAGTCGTGGCCTAATTGTTAGAAAGTCAGACTGGTAACCCAAAGGTTGCTGGTTGGATTCTCAATATGAGTTTTCTATATGACGGAGGTGCTCTTGACCACCAATTGCAAACGATTTTCTGTTCAAAAAATCCTCTATTGTGTGGTGTCATTATGATTATTTAACTGCTCCCCATCGAGACGTCCCCAATCTCAAATCGTAAATATCAGTCATGTTTGATATTTACGACTCTCGATCAATCAGCCTCTGATGTGATACACGCGATAGCCAATGAGAGCGAGCAAGCTTCACCTACCGGATGTTGCGTGCTTCTTTAGCTGAAACTTGGCAGCCACAAACATGCCATGAAAGTGGAGTACTGAGAAAGAAGAACATTTTGTATTTTGTTTTTCACTGTAAAGCAGAACACATGACAGAGACTGCTGACAACGTCGATTGTCCTCCATTTGTTTTTCTTCTCAAATCACGTTTGATCTCACGTCAGATCTCGTGTCACTGTGAAATCGTTTCTGCAATCAACAGGTGTGTGGTCTCGCAGTCCGGTCAAATCATCTAGGGCCAGCTGTTCAAAAGTAATCTGATCGGATTTCGGCTATCGGATTGGATCAAATCTTGAAAATGGGTTGTTCAAAAGGAAAAAAGGATTCTGAAATAAGATTAGATCACAAAATCCAATCTTGGTTTTGATCTGGATAAAATCATCATTTTGTGTTGTTCAAAACTTATTAGTAAGATTGGGAACTTTAATGGGAACTTTAGAACTGGTCAAAAAATACAACTTTTTTATCATGTAATACAAACACACGTTTTTTCTATTTTGCTCTTGATTAGTTTAACTGTTAAAGTAATAAATTGGAAGTAGACATTTAGGTACATATTTAGCCTTTTGGTAACCTACTGTAAAGTAAAAAAAAAAGAGATTTTGGTGCCATAAAATAATCCTCAAACAGCTGTAAATATCAACCAAAAATATTATATTTAATTCAAAGTGTTTTTTTAATCACTGTTTGTAAACTACATTGATCAATCATAAGAGACAAAGCAGTCAAAAGTTCTTTGCGAGCGAACGCAAAGTGTCTCGGGTGAACGCAAAAGCATTGAAATGTTTTCCCCCAACCCCCATCTCAGTTTCTTTCTATCACCATGTCCCTTTAGGGGCTCCGTAGAGCACTAGTGATCCAGATTTGGTCATCTGAAAAAGTGTGTATCTGGATCAGGGTGATCCAATCCAATTTTGCTTTGAAAAACCAGCACAAAAGTAAGATGGATTACCTGATCCTGGATAGTAAAACATGGAATTTCCAAATCCAGATCATTCTGATCCAGATTAAACTTTTTGAACAACTGGCCCCTAGTATGTGCGTTCAGTGTATTATAATGCTAAAAATCGGTTGAAACTGTCATTATATCTGTGGTCTCCCACAGTTTTAAAATCGGTAAAGATTTGAAAATCATTTAGTGTTTCCCAGGCATAACTTGGATGGGTTAAATGCAGAGGACAAATTCCAAGTATGGGTTATACTTGGCTTTCACATGTCACTTTCACTATTGTCACACTTCGTTTAATACAAAAAAAAAAAAAAAAAAAATGTTAGGTTGGATGTTTGAGCTGCTCTTTTTTAATTTTTTAATATTAATGGTACTTCCAATGGGGGGGAAAAAGTGCCAGAAAAGAAATTCATACAACTCATGCACTATATTCGGAGTCTTCTGAAGTCATAGAATAATTTTGTTTGAGGAAAATGCATTTGCAAATGAGATTTGGGAAATAGAGTAGAAGAAAAAATTACAAATGAGCTCCTTAAATCTTGGTCTGTTCAGTCTCACATTGAAAATACTTGAAATATAGTGTATATACCGTATATAGTCCTACGCATTTACATGTATGGTGCTTTTTCTTCTTCTTCTTTTTTTTTTTTGGATTTTGGCAGTATAAATCATCCATTTTCCAAGTATGGAAAAGAGCAGATTCAACTTTTGGCCAAAGACTTACTTTTGTTTTCCACAGAAGATGAAAATAACACAACATCAGGATGACTGAACCAGGGTTATTATCATTATCATTACTACAACCTTAAAAAAAATTAAAATGAAAACAGAAAATATAAAAATAAAATCTGACTACTAAAACTAAAAACTAAATAGTAGTATATCAATGATGCAAAAATAGCACTAGACTGAATAATGACATTTTTTTTCCTTTTTAGGTGAACTATTACTCTAAATTCACAACATTCCAATGAGAGACACTGACCATTGCACCAATGAGTGATGCGTCTGTACATATCGCTTTGTTTATTTGGAAACCGAGGAGTAATTCATTTCCTACTTCGATTTGTCATGGGGTTATAAATGAGCTTCTTGTGAAATGACAGCAATAACATAAACAAATGAGGGGTCCTGAGGCAAGGCACTGAGACATGGCAGTACAGCGCACACCCAGGTTGGCCCCAGCTGTTCTCGGGAGGAGCCGGAGGAGGAGAAAAGAGTGGGAGAAAAGAAGGACGGGGAAACGACAGAGGAACATATGGAATGTGCTGCCGACCGCTGTGTCCCTCTGAAAAGCCGCGAGCCATCACTGTTCCGACAGCTGGAGGTCATTAGCCTAAGGGACCAGTGCTACACACCACTACACTCACATAAAACACACTGCATCTGAAGTATGCATTGACATACAGGCATGTTGTAGTATGCGAGGGTGAAAGACAGAGAATGAGACTTGTCTACTTGGCCAACTACACCACTATTTCCCTGCTGTTTTAGTGGAAGACTGTAAATATCTGGAATAGTTTTAGAAGTTGTGGTGAATAGGGGCTAAGGAACTAGCTTGGCTCATGAATATTAATTAGATGATGTAACAAATGGTGTTAACTGATACTCTAAGGCCCGGTTTTACAGATAGGGCTTAGACTAAGCCGGGATTAGGCCTTAGTTCAATTAGGACATTTAGGGGCCGTTTACAAGACACCGACATAAAAAAACGTAAAACTTTTAATGTGTTTTGGCTGTTCATTTACACGACAACAGCGTTTTGAGTGCCTGAAAAAAACGCTTTTGTGGGAAAACGGCTAGTCGTTTAATGAATCGACAGCCCATCGGTTACTTTTCAACATGTTTGGATTCTATTTTTAGTGTTTACAATGAAATAAATGGTGTTTTATATGAGAAGTCATGGACAACTGCGCATCAGGTATGATTCAGTTTACGGCACTTCTCATTCATTTCTATGGTATCCGCAAACAGTGATTGATTGCCGAACAACTCTGAAAGAAATTCAATAACATCAAGGCTGTAATGTGATTGGTTATCAAGGCACACATGATCCAAGTTAGCTTTCTCCAATGGTAGAGCCACGGACCCTTGTATCTCCTAATAATAAGACCATCGCTGCATCCGAAATCGAATACTTCCCTACTATATGGCATGCAAAAAACAGTAGTAGTATGTCCGAAATACATAGTATTCAAAATACAGTAGGCAAAAATTCCCCGGATGACCTACTACTTCCGGCAAGATTCTGAAGTATGCATTCGATGGACACTTTATTATCCCATGAGGCCACGGGAGGGGATTTGTGAATGGCAGTGAAGCAGCACAACTGGCAGGTCACATGATAATGACAACATGGCAGATGTAGTACGTCCAGATTACATTCATACTACACACATTCATACTACAGGTGCTGGTCATATAATTAGAATATCAATAAAAAGTTGATTTATTTCACTAATTCCATTCAAAAAGTGAAACTTGTATATTATATTCATTCATTACACACAGACTGATATATTTCAAATGTTTATTTCTTTTAATTTTGATGATTATAACTGACAACTAAGGAAAATCCCAAATTCAGTATCTCAGAAAATTAGAATATTACTTAAGACCAATACAAAGAAAGGATTTTTAGAAATCTTGGCCAACTGAAAAGTATGAACATGAAAAGTATGAGCATGTACAGCACTCAATACTTAGTTGGGGCTCCTTTTGCCTGAATTACTGCAGCAATGCGGCGTGGCATGGAGTCGATCAGTCTGTGGCACTGCTCAGGTGTTATAAGAGCCCAGGTTGCTCTGATAGTGGCCTTCAGCTCTTCTGCATTGTTGGGTCTGGCATATCGCATCTTCCTCTTCACAATACCCCATAGATTTTCTATGGGGTTAAGGTCAGGCGAGTTTGCTGGCCAATTAAGAACAGGGATACCATGGTCCTTAAACCAGGTACTGGTAGCTTTGGCACTGTGTGCAGGTGCCAAGTCCTGTTGGAAAATGAAATCTGCATCTCCATAAAGTTGGTCAGCAGCAGGAAGCATGAAGTGCTCTAAAACTTCCTGGTATACGGCTGCGTTGACCTTGGACCTCAGAAAACACAGTGGACCAACACCAGCAGATGACATGGCACCCCAAACCATCACTGACTGTGGAAACTTTACACTGGACCTCAAGCAACGTGGATTGTGTGCCTCTCCTCTCTTCCTCCAGACTCTGGGACCCTGATTTCCAAAGGAAATGCAAAATTTACTTTCATCAGAGAACACAACTTTGGACCACTCAGCAGCAGTCCAGTCCTTTTTGTCTTTAGCCCAGGCGAGACGCTTCTGACGCTGTCTGTTGTTCAAGAGTGGCTTGACACAAGGAATGCGACAGCTGAAACCCATGTCTTGCATACGTCTGTGCGTAGTGGTTCTTGAAGCACTGACTCCAGCTGCAGTCCACTCTTTGTGAATCTCCCCCACATTTTTGAATGGGTTTTGTTTCACAATCCTCTCCAGGGTGCGGTTATCCCTATTGCTTGTACACTTTTTTTCTACCACATCTTTTCCTTCCCTTCGCCTCTCTATTAATATGCTTGGACACAGAGCTCTGTGAACAGCCAGCCTCTTTTGCAATGACCTTTTGTGTCTTGCCCTCCTTGTGCAAGGTGTCAATGGTCGTCTTTTGGACAACTGTCAAGTCAGCAGTCTTCCCCATGATTGTGTAGCCTACAGAACTAGACTGAGAGACCATTTAAAGGCCTTTGCAGGTGTTTTGAGTTAATTAGCTGATTAAAGTGTGGCACCAGGTGTCTTCAATATTGAACCTTTTCACAATATTCTAATTTTCTGAGATACTGAATTTGGGATTTTCCTTAGTTGTCAGTTATAATCATCAAAATTAAAAGAAATAAACATTTGAAATATATCAGTCTGTGTGTAATGAATGAATATAATATACAAGTTTCACTTTTTGAATGGAATTAGTGAAATAAATCAACTTTTTTATGATATTCTAATTATATGACCAGCACCTGTATATGTCGCAAAGTAAGTTCAAATTCAAATGTATACTTACTCAGTATGTGATTTCGGACACAAAAGACATGAAATGGAATAAATAACTGGAATTTTTTTTTCAAATTAAATCATACTTCTCCCATTTTCACCTCAAAATTTTGGGTAGGCTCTGCCTCCCTTGCAGTTTTTATATGCTAGCATGTCATTTTGTGCCACACTGATTTCAAGGCTGATTTGAACTTACTTATCCTGTTTATTTTTTATTTGTTGGCATTTTAAAGTGATTTTATCATACTAAAAGGAGAAGTGACTAAGTGTCCAGTAATCCAATTTAGTCACAATCAACAAATGAGGACAATGAGGCTTTAACACATTGCTAAGTCAAGGCACGAGCTCCTGTAACTGTCATCAGTCGGACTTCAGACAAATCTTTTGCACAAGCAGGGGATTCATAGAGTTGTAATGCGATATCATGCATGTCCTGCCTCAAAGAAGGTCTTTTCACTCCTAATTACTTCTCTTTCACGTGCCATATGATCAAACAGACATGGGTCTGCTCCCTGTTTAGGGGGCTGTGGTCGATAGCCCCCAGCTTTAAAAGAGAGGAAATGCAAACCATGCCCACCTCCTCCGTCAGTGCCCACTGGGGTCACCCAGCAGGGGAACGGTCCGGATGGGGCCCACAGCTTGAATCTCAAACAAAACTGTGCATACACAAACAACATCAACCTTTCTGAGATGCAAATGTTCCAACTGCATATGCTACAACGCAAACCGCACAGGCCCAATGATATGCACAATTAATAACATGACATACTGTAGGCGAAATAGAAAAAATTAATTTAAGAATGACTCTCAAAATGTCAATGTTTTCTTGCCATCAATTCTCCATACCGCTTATCCTCTGTAGGGTTGCAGGAGGGCTGGAGCTCAGCCTTTTAGGTTGAAAGCAGGGGAAACACTCTGGACAATTGACCGTTCACAAAGACCCGCCCCCTTTAGTTATTGTTGCTATGTCCGACAAGCCATGCCGATCTCTCACCACACATCATGTTCTCACGCAGTGAAAAATACATGGCGGAGCAAAGAGGACACTGACAACGCGTCGACAGACAAGATAGAGCAGGTTACTTTTGATATGAAACAAAGTCTCAAATTTCAAATTTTGTCATTTTTAAAGAAATTTAAACAATAAATACCGTTTTGTGGCTCTTTAATGTGTCGTGACAGATCGCTGTAGTGTCTCAGTTCAAGTGGCTCGTGAACCGATCATCTCTTCCTACTAGTTCGTTTATAGCATCAAATAAACATGAATGAACATCATAAGGAATGTTGTTTCAATCGCGGAAAGACGTCAGTACACACCATTTTTCAAGTTCAAGTCCACCTATGTTAATCTGCTAACTCCCCTGACTGCTTTGTCGGACAAAATGGCGCATTCGGTGTTATGATTGGTTAGATCGCCTGTCAATCAAACTCCTGGCGAAGGGTCAATTGGCCAGTCCGTCATAATATAATATTTTAGAATGATACTTGATACAATTCTGTTATTTCATAACATTTAAAAAATAAAATATTATTTTTTATAATTACAAATTACAATTTCTCGGAGAGTCCTGAAAAGATGTACTTTATGAAATTCTATGTAGAAGCTTTTCTAATTTATTTAAGTCGCAACACAATCTTTGCTTGTGCAACACTGATTTATGGGCATTTTAAAGAGATTTTATTGTACTAAAAAGAGAACTGACTAAAAAGAGAACTAAGTGTCCAGTAAGCTAATTTAGTCAAAATCAGCAATGAAGATTTAGGTTTGACTTAAAAAAGTAAGTTACTTGGTTGCCTTAAAATTCTGAGTTAAATGAAATTAAAAATTTAAGTTAATACAATGCTGGCGATTGGTTTAATCAAAAGAAACTTAAAATATTATGTTATCTGAGATTTTTTTTTTTTTTTTTTTACAGTGTATAGGCCTATATCAAAGTCCCTTTATTCTATAGTCTTTGCCTTTATATAAATTAAAATGAATTTATTTAATAAATAACCAGTTGAGGCTTGACGATGACAAGAAAGGCTTTACTGAAAAACAATATCAAATAAACATAATGACAAGCAAAAAAGTGTGCAAACATGATAACAGGAAATGTTTCAGTCCTTACAAACTATTTTCAGTGCTTCGGTTTAAGTTGATGCGTCTATTCATTTTTCTGTCCAAACAATGGATGCTTATATGGTTAGTTAGCATTGTTTTCCCCCTGCTGTCCATGATCAGAGCAGACCTATGACCCTCCACCATCATAGACAATCTATTGGTTTGGAGGTCTCAATTTTAGGCAAAGAACAACTTCGAGCAGCTTAAATGAGGCAGCAAACACTGTAATTTCATGTTGTGTTGACAGCATGGCTTGAAGGCAAGCTTATCTCCATGCAGAAGGAGCCCCATCTGAGCCCATGATGGAGTTCCAGAACCAAAACGGGGCATAATCCGGCTCCACGGGGAGCCACAGTAGGACTGATTCACTTAACATTTACTTCCATTCAAATGAGGCCTACAGCCACTGCTTTAGGAGATGCCGTCATTAAGAGTGACTTTCTTAAATATAGGAACTGTACGACATGTATTGTTGCAGGTGCAGCGAAACAGGATAAAACCGGCTGAAAGGGCGAGAGACCCATACTGAGTTTGCTCTGACCCTGCTTCAACGCAAGGTGTGAAATGAGGTCTTCGGGTCTGACCCCCTCATTCCTCCCTCGGCCTGGAATAATAATCATAAAAAAAGGGGGAAAAATGCAGCCAAAAGCAGCAGCCGTGACAACAATGTTCCATTATCCTGTCTGTTTGTTATACAAATGTACCACAGGGACGTAACAAAACAATGCTAACCTGTACCCACAGCATTTCCCACTGTCAGCGGCCCTAAAGTAAGAGTAATCTAAATGAAATACCCCTGTGTGGTTGAGAACCAACGGCTCATTTATCACGGCGATCAAAAAGCAGGATGGCTGGCGCTGTCAGGGCCGCGCCACTGTACCGCCTGCTCCGTAATGACGGCAATAATGTGTTTATTTTGTAAAGAGAGCACGTGAGGGCACGAGTTTATTAATGTGCGCTCAGGTGAGAGATCGATGAGTAAGAGAAATACAAAAGAAGCGCGGTCAGGCTGACGCTAAAATAAAGGAGACCGTTTCTAATTCATCAAACGGGAAGATGAGTAGGCGGAAGAACAAGAGGAAGCCGAAGGAGGGGAGGGGAGAGTCGCTGCGTTTGTGTACTCACGAGTGTGTGTGTGTGTGTGTGTGCGCGCACGCGCGCTCACGGCGGACTTGAACATTCTGTGCTAATTGGTCCAGTCCAAAACCGCAGCTGGGGAACGTCTTCCGAAAACAATGTGCGTGGAAGTCGTGGACTGGTACAGCAGGACACACAACGGTTCCCAGGGACGATGCTAAATCTGTCCCCTGCACACATTAAGCTAGAAGGAAGTAGATCTCTTGTTTGGGACAAATGTTGTCCACCCACACTCTAATTTGAGACTCATGCTGTATTTAGACTTAATTAAATGACTTTGCCACATTTAAATAGTATTAAAATATCTCCAGAAGCTATTTTGGATAAAAAGTAACTCAGCAAAACAAAACAAGCATCTTTGTTTTAATATAGGCCTATCATCATCCCCTTGGCTTAAGAGCTCACATCAGAAATGGATGGGAGGCTTTGTAATTTTGCACATCACTACGCTCATTTATTTTGTTTGTATATAAATAATTCTTGCAGGAATTGCTCAAGTAGGCTCTTTATGTTGCAAAACATGACAGAAAACACCAGTTAATAGGTCAGTCTTTTTTTTTGTCATGCACACATTTATAAACATGTCAGAAATCAATGCAGTCGTGTTCATAATAAAATAATGAATACATTCTTAAGCATTAGAGGCACACAAGAATTGTTGGTATAACTTAAAAAAGTAAGTTACCTGGTTCATTGAAATAAAAAAATTGAGTTATTGCAATGAAGGCCATTGGTTTAATCAACAGAAACTCAAAATATTATGTTATCTGAACCACATTAATTATCTAGTTGATTTGATAAAAGAAAAAATGTGATAAATCATGAAAATCATTTTTTTACAGAGCACAAATCCCATGTTTTTACAGTAAGAATTGTGTTAGATAACTATATAACAAAAAATAAATAAAAACAAATGTTTAATTAAAATGAAAATCGGGGGTTTAAACTTACTTTAATCACAAAAATTGCAAACTTCATTTAAAATAGAAGAAAAATAACTAGGAATATGACCTTGTGAAGATGATGATGATTAACATTTCCTAAAGTTTAAACAAATCCTTTCACTGACCTTTTGCTGAAAAAGAAGAACATATTCATTTGTATGAGATTTATTTTGACTCTTAAGAAGTTAAACCTGATCAAATCAAAAAGGAATGATAACAACACCAACATTTTCTGATAAACAACTGAATTTATGATCTTAAGCAAGTTCTTAACCTTTAATTTGAGCACAAGCATATGGTAGCCTACCTGTTTAGCTTGTTTCGATTCAAGGTATGTGCAATCTTAACAGTGATAAAAGATTTATCCACTTCTGATGTCATTTTCCCTTGGGAGATTGAGTTAGCTGGTTGATGATTTATAAAAGGAACTGCGTGTCTTACCAGAGTGTATAAGCAAGCTCATATTACTGCGAAAGGCTGCATCAGACGCTAATATAAACATGACTCATGGCAGGCCTCGTCCCTGAGAGAACTGTCCCACAGATGCGAGATGTGCCTTCTCCTGCTGCAAGCGGGGATGGGAGTTTGTCTGTATGGAGTAAGGCTGGAAATATGCATGTTCAAGGCTCTGGACAGCATATGATCGCATATCCATAACATGCATGCTGGGAAAACTCCTTGTAAGACTAAAAACAACAAAAAAAATCTCAACATTGCTTGAACATTAAGTCATTTTAAGTCACTCTCTGCTTTTTCTAATTTTATAGAAACTCTTTACTATGTCTGAAATATGTTTACTTTACTGGGAGAATTTGTAGATATTTATGAAATGGTCACTTCCTGCCAATTTCCACCCACCTCCAGCTACTTTTTCTCACCAAGCCCACCCTTACCTCACGACAACCCCCACCTCAGTAACTCATGAGAGAGTCTGAAGAAGAGAAAGTCAATGAGAAATGTTTGGGATCACAATGCAAAAATGAAAAAGAAAACATTTAATAAAATTATTTGCTTTTTAAAAAAAATATCCAAAACAAGATTAATTAAATTTGATAAATAATAATATAATAGATAAAAACATTTGTTTTCAAAGAATATCTATAGGAATTAAGTTTATTTTTACAACCTCATTTGCAAATAGTTTTGTCTCAGGGGTGGTTTACAATGTTTTCAACTAAAAACGGAAAACTTGTAATGCATTTGGTTTCAAAGTGCAAGTTTAAACTACAAAAACGTGAATTTGTGAAAATGGTGACGTCTTGCGCATGCGTATTACACATTGAGTCCTTATGCGCCAGAGAAACAAGCGCGCCACCATCTTTATATTGTCTTTGAACTTCCGTTTTTGCGGTAGCTCTGTATATTCCTATGACATCGCTGTAAAAGCTGGTGAAGTGGATTTACTTGTTGTAGAGTTAATGAAAGTTATCATGAGCATTGTAATGTTTAAAGCAGATGTCTTAACAAATGTCAGTAGACCGGGAAGATTTTAAAACGAGCAGTTCATTCATAAATACGTAAGATCGCTGTGGAAATACAAACCGGAAGACAAAAGACAACGAGCGCAGCGCTGAAAAGGGGCGGGGCTACTTAAGGTCTATAGGCCCGTAGTGTTTCTTCTTGCATCTATCTATCTATCTATCTATCTATCTATCTATCTATCTATCTATCTATCTATCATCCCTTGTGAATGAATGGACCATTTATATTCATATTTAAATTCATATTAAATTGAATAATTTAGCATTCAGGTTTTTTTTTTTAGGATAAACTTGTTTTATATTTATGTAGTTTTGTAATCAAAGATAGGGAATGTCTTGACTGTCTTCTTTCATTGTTTAGAAAAGAGCAGCTTGTTCATTTGGCCTAGCATCTTCTTTTGTGTCCCACAGAAGTAAGATAATCATATGGGTTTGGAACTTCATGAGGGTGAGTAAACGTAACCTTCACTTCCCCAGGCGCAAAATTCTCATGTCCCTTGGACACATTACTCCATTTGTATTTGTATTTTTATTAAAAGCCTACTTTTTTGTACTCTTCATAAAAGCCTCTCTGAGGGGTGTTACCCCAATCCCACTGAGTCTGTTTTCCCTTCTGTTCATGCTATTGTGTGTAAAACGCCTGTGGAAACAGGGCCACCGGAGCATTATTTATGTGGCTGTTGAAATATTCAATACCTCAGAGGCTGCGGTCTGTACAAACATACTGAAATCAAATTGTGTTTTTACATCTGAGGAACAGAAACATTAAATTCACTGCACCTGACTGCGGTCATACAAAGAAATCAATAAGTGCAATAATCATGTTTATGTTTTTTAAAATTATACTCAGCAAATGGTTCCTCATTGGACTGAATTTGCATACACAGAGCAAAAAAAAAAAAAAAAAGATGTCATGCAAAATTTAGAATTTAACAACAAAACAATGATCCATGTTACATTTAATTTGTTCTTCTGCCATGGTCCATAAAATTACTAATTATAATATAATATAATATAATATAATGGCCTAATATTTAATTATATATGTATATATGTATTTTTGTGCATTTTGTATTGTTTAAATATTTATGTCATATATTTACTTGTGTATATTTTTTGTCATAATACAAAATTGTTTTTAAAAATTCCATATATCATTCCATTTCAATTAAATTAAAATTCTTTAGTTTTGTTTTCTACCCTAGTTCATATTTAAAAATCAAGAGACATTCTTAATTTGATTCAGTGTCTATTCAAAAATCATCAATTGGTGAAAAATGTAAAATCTGAAACAGGCTGTGAAGAGATACAGAACAGGAGAAGTCTGAGAAATCTGGCTCAGGAAGTCCAGTGTTCCCTCACAAATGGACGGCTGGTACACTAAGTCTATATCTACAAACGGCAGCAGTATGTAAAGGGAGTGACCACATGTTCAAGTGAGAGTGGAAGGATATGGGCCGTGGACCCTCAGGGTCAGCCAGCTTTCGTGAACCTCGTCTCCTTGGCACTTCCTGTTTGATGAAGAATGCAGAGCTAAAGGAAAGGCCTGTTAGGACGACTTCAGAAATACCATATACAAGAGTTTGCAAAAACAAGTTAGGTCAACCAAAACTATTCTATGTAAAATATGCATGTTTACACATACTCGCGCAGCATTAGGGAGGATGAACCCTCACAAGATAAGGGTGCAGGGATCTGGTGCTGAGGTCTGAAGTCTGATATCAACTCCTGCAATATTTTAAATACTGATCCTGCACAAATAAGACAAATTTATTGCAACTCGAGCTCTACGATTGTTTTATGAATTGTTTTATCTTGAAATTTAGGGGTTTGAGTAGCCTATTACAAATTATATATATATTTATATATTTAGATTAAATTAAAAAATTCTAAACAGCTGCTACAGTTTTACAGTAACATTCTATTAATAAAGAGTTAAAGGGATAGTTCACCCAAAAATGAAAATTCTGTCATTAAAGGCACAATATGGAAGTTTTCACCACCAGAGGTCGCATTTTCAAAACAATAACAAAGGCGAAACTTGATGACACTATGAAGGAGAATGGAACGGTGGGAGTTTTCATACTTGTTTTATTTCTCAGTGTAATAAAGTTAAAGGATCAGGGAAGAAGGAGGTGGAAACCAGCAAACGTTTCAAACACTTTAATAATAAAATAAACAAACCGAAAGTAAAAACACTTCATGGACGACTGCCGAAACACACATAAACACAACATAACGCAAAATAGTCCAGGCCTGGTACTCTCTCGTCCTTCACTGTGGTCGGTTCTCCTTTTATGCTTCCGAAGCTCCTACGTGAGAGATATGAGACCTCAGTTGATCTACGTTTACATTTTTTTGGATTTTCTGTATTTGCCAGTGAATAATCGTGATCCATGATGACTGAACGACACAACAGCAGCATGCTATAGATGCTGTATAACCACCACGTCCGCATTTGTCCATGTGAGTTGCCATGGTTTCTACAAGCGGAAACCAAGGATAGCGCGGATATTACGTCACTGATAGGCAACAATGATAAGGGACGAGCCATAATTTAAAATTGGAATTTCTCTGGATTTACAAATTCTTGGGAACTTTTGGGATAATGTAAGTACACAACTGCATGAAATATATCACAATCTGCAAGTTGTTTTTGGATATTTTATTACAAAAATCTTACATATTGTGCCTTTATTTACTCATCCTCATGCCATTCCAAACCTGAAAGATTTTCGTTCATCTTCGGAACACAAATGAAGATCTTTTTGATAAAATCGGAGAGCTTTCTGTCCCTCCGTTGACAACTACGCAGCTGAAACTTTGATGCTTCAAAAAGTTCATAAAGAGATCGTAAAACTAATCCATATGAATTGAGCGGTTTAGTCCAAATTTTCTGAAAAGACATGATCACTTTATATGATGAAAAGATTTAGTTTAGGCTTTTATTCACATCTAAACATTGATCAGCGAACATGAACAGAAGCTCAACCGAACCTGCTTGACGTGCAAGAATAAACCTCTTGCGGAAGCTCAAACGTGCTGCATAACACGAGAGTGAACCTTATTGGTTCTCGCAAGCGTCAAACGAACATGCTTGAGCTTCCGTTTACCATAACGGATGTGTGCGTTGATGAATATAAGCCTTCAGAAAATTTGGACTAAACCACTCAATTCATATGGATTAGTTTTACGATCTCTTTATGAACTTTTTGAAGCCTCAAAGTGGTAGCTGTGTAGCTGTCTGGAGGGACAGAAAGCTCTCAGATTTCGTCAAAAAGATCTACATTTGTGTTCCGAAGATGAACGAAAGACTTTTCTGGGTTTGGAACGACATGAGGGTGAGTAACTAATGACAGAATTTTCATTTTTGGGTGAACTATCCCTTTAAAGGGATATTTGACTGGTAAGTTAACTGCTAATCAGATGACAGATGTTATGTGCAAAAATTTAAATGATTTCTGAGACAGGTGTCAGCGTGCAGCAGGACTGATCGGAGGGGGGGACGTGGATCGAGGACAAGTGGTATGATGACAGATTCATGACAACATGTCTAGCCCCTCTTCCACCCACACACCCACACACGCCCAGAAAGGTGCCATGGTTTGCACCTCATCTCATCTCTTCTCTTTTTTTTCTGAGCACTTTGGCACTTCTTTGCCACAGCCTCTGATAGCGGATAGCTCGCTGTTCTCATCACTTTATTCTCACAGGAAGGTGTCAAGGTTCCCACTGACGCTTTGACAGGCTTTGCCATTAGATGGGAGTGTGATCAGGGCGAGATCCAGTCGGAGGTGGTAATTAATGTACCAGTGCAGTTATTTATACCGTAATGTGCGGAGCTGTTCCATCAGTCATTTGCAGGACTCGGTTGGCTCCAGACATGTACAAGAGGGAGAAACAGCACGCTTTGACTTTGGAAATGGATTCTGATGGAAGAGAGCGTTTTCTTGTTAATTACCCACAGAATGTATTAAGCTTTCTAGTGTGCATTAGCAAGCAGCAAGATTTCCTCAACTCAATGTGAAGTTTCTTCTTCATAAAGAAAAGTTCTGAGTGACACAGGAGGAAGTTTATAACACCTAAAGAATATCTAGTAGGATTCCTGTACATCGCAATGGCAGTTTATTGGCTGGTGCGGAACCTACCTGGAAACACATGACCAGCTTATGGCCAATCTTGCACAATTCTAGGAACGGAAGTACCAATCACATCACATAAGCCGCAAATGTCATGTGAATATTCATGAGGGTGCAATGCAATTATCGTTGACAAAAACTAAAATTAAACAAAAAGAAATAACATTTTCATTAACGGAACTAAAAAACTATATATAACTAAATATATCTAAATAAAAATAACATATTATTATATCCAAAATAATACAATATAATATAATAAATTATATATTCAGCAAAAATAAATATGAAGATTTTAGAACAAATATATAAAATATTTTTCTATAATACTATAATTACAATAATTTTGTACATTTTTATTTATGTTTGTTTTTCAGAAAAAAAACCTCAATGGCATGTTTTTATATAGTTAGTAAAAAGAGGTAAAAAAAAAAGAGTAAAAAAATGTGTTTAAAAACAATTCTAGGGAGCAAATATTGCCCCTCAATAATATATATATATATATATATATATATATATATATATATATACAGTGCCCTCCACAATTATTGGCACCCTTAGTAAATATGAGCAAAGGCAGCTGTGAAAATAAATCTGCATTGTTTATCCTTTTGATCTTTCATTCAAAAAATTCACAAAATTCTAACCTTTCATCGAAGTAAAACAATTGAAAGTGGGGGGAAACTCACATTATGAAATAAATGTTTTTCTCCAATACATGTTGGCCACAATTATTGGCACCCCTAGAAATTCTTATGAGTAAAATATCTCTGAAGTATATTCCCATTCATATTTACATTTTTTAGCACACCAGGGTGACTAGGAGCATGAAATTGTCCAGCCATGACTTCCTGTTCCACAGGAGTATAAACATGAGGAAACACAAAGGCCAAATTCCCGTAATCATTCATCACAATGAGAAAAACCAAAGAATATAGTTCTGATGTGCAGCAAAAGATTGTTGAGCTTTACAAAATAGAAAGTGGCTATAAGAAAAAAGCTAAAGCATTGAAAATCCTCATTTCCACTATCAGGGCAATAATTAAGAAGTTCCAGTCAACTAAAAATGTTACAAATCTGCTTGGAAGAGGACGTGTGTCTAAATCGTCCTAATGCACGGTGAGGATGAGAGTTTGAGTGGCCAAAGACTCTCTAAGGATCACAGCTGGAGAATTGCAGAGATTAGTTGAGTCTTGAGTCTCAGAAAGCCTAAAAAAATTATCAAACAGCACCTACATCCCCACAAGTTGTTCAGGAGGGTTTCAAGAAAAATCCTCTGCTCTCATCCAGAAACAATCTCCAGCATATTCAGTTGTCAGACAAGACTGGTACTTCAAACGGGACCGGCTTCTAAGGTCAGATGAAACTAAAAAAAGAGCTTTTTGGCAGCAAACCCACCAGATGGGTTTGGTGCACACATGGATAAAAAGTACCCCATGCCCACGGTTAAATATACTGCTGGATCTTTAATGTTGTGGGCCTATTTTTCTGCTGGAGGTCCTGGACATCTTGTTCAGATACATGGCATCATGGATTCTATCAAATACTAACGGATAAAAATCAAAACCTGACCGCTTCTGCTAGAAATCCTATAATGGGCCGTGGTTGGATCTTCCATCAGGACAATGATCCAAAACAAACATCAAAACCAACACAAAAATGTGTCTCTGAGCACAAAATGAAGCTTCTGCCATGGCCATCCCAGTCCCCTGACCTGAACCCTAAAGAAAATGAGTGGAGTGAACTGAAGAGAAGAAGCACCAACATGGAGCTGGGAATCTGAAGGATCTGGAGAGATTCTGTATGAAGGAATGGTCTCTGATATCTTGTCAGGTGTTCTCCAAACTCATCAGGCATTTTAGAAGAAGACTTAGAGCTGTTATCTTGGGAAAAGGACGTTGCAATAATTGGGTGCCAATAATTGTGGCCAACGTGAACTAGAGAAAAACATTTATTTCATAATGAGCTTTTCCCCCCATTTTCAATTGTTTTACTTCAACGATAGGTTAGAAGTTTGGGTAGCGCTTTAGATTACAGCCCGGAAAGTACTGCGTAATTACAGCGTATTTACAGCGTAACTTCCAGTAATTATAGTGTACCTATAAAGTAAGTACGTTTAAGTGTAGGGGAACAATATGTAAAGTCTGGGGAATAAAGGGGTAACAACCAGGAAAATAACAAATTATTTATACTGTAAATATTTTAGAACTAAGGGGTACTTATACTATTATGATAGACAACAATCTTACGTTTGGGAGCAATTTAGCGAGAACATACACTGCACACCTTTTTGTAATAATAGTGTACAAATACATAAAGGCTTTTTTAAAACTTACGGGGTAGGCTACATATCAGTGCATTTACGCAGTATTTTGTTTTTATTGCAAAAGTGCACTGATTGAGTCGTTTCAAGGCAAGTAAAACTACAATATTGCAATTTTTTAATACTGGGGAAATATACTCTTGTTTCATGTAGTTACAGGGTAAGCATGACATTGCGGGCTGCAACACTTCCTATTCGTTTCTCTTGCTTGGCATCCTCCTCCTCCTGTTCCTCTTCTACTTTTTCTTTCTTTAAATTCTGTATGTATTAAAAGAAAATAGAGTACACCCAGAAATGTCCTCACCATTTACTCATCTTTTACCCTCATGCCATCCGAGATGTATATGACTTTCCTTCTTCAGATGAACACAAACAAAGGTTTTTAGAAAAATAAATAATCTCTGGGAATGCTTTATAATCCAAGCTCATGTGTTCCTAAAAGCCGAAGCATCAAACAGCACATACAGTAATAACTACAGTAATCCATACGACCCCAATGGATGAATCAATGTCTTCTGAAGTGAAACTTTAAGTGTTTGTAAGAAAAATACTAAATATTTTAAATTTTTAAACTGTAGACTAATGCTTCCGACCAACTGTCACTTGCGCGTGCATGAGAGGGTTGAGAGTTCATACTTGACGTAACTTGAGGCGTGACGTAAGCACGCAGAGAGACTCACGCGAAAAGTCATGCGGATGCCGTCCTTTTTTTTATTTTATTTTTTTTTAATTATTTTTTTTAACCCTTAAACAGGCAAGACTGGAAAATGATCAGCAAAAAATCATTTCATGTCATTTTTTATATCATTTGGACTTAAGTAAAACATATCAAAAGGAATTTTTGAAATATTTGATGTAGTTTGGATTTTATGAGTTGTATCTCCTGAGATACATTGCCTGTTTAGGGTATAAAAAAGGGATTATCCACAGTATTGACAATGAATGGTGTTTCAAGGTAAACTGGGCTCCCTGTACTGGTCATTGCATTATTGCGAATTTCAGGGTGATGAGTGAGGGGTCGGTTGTGGGTGGTGGGAGGGCCAGTAGAAATCTCGTTCCAGGACCGGGGTCCCTAGGAAAGACCCTTATAGGCCCTCCAGGCCTCTGGGCCCACTGTACACAGTCCCCCTTCTCAATCTATGTATTTTGAGTAATAATAATATTAATATTTACTCGTAAAACTGATATTATTATGTTTAGTTGACTACATCTTTGCAGTTTTAACTAGATATTTTCTTGCAGAGTTTCCCACAGCTGGTAGCAGGGGTGTCCAACCCTGTGCCTGGAGGGCTACTGTCCTGCAGAGTTTAGCTCCAACCCTGATCAAACACACCAGGAAAATCTTACCAAAGTCTTCAGAATTACTTATTAGAAAAGTATATATTGTATATACAGTTGCAAGAAAAAGTATGTGAACCACTTGCAGAATCTGTGAAAATGTGCAAAATTTAAACAAAATAAGAGAGATCATACAAAATGCATGTTATTTTTTATTTACTGTCCTGAGTAAGATATTTTACATAAAAGATGTTTACATATAATCCATAAGACAAAAAAAAAAAAAATAGCTGAATTTATTAAAATAACCCCATTCATAAGTATGTGGACCATTGATTCTTAATACTGTGTGTGGTTACCTGGATGATCTACGACTGTTTTTTTGTTGTGTGATGGTTGTTCATGAGTCCCTTGTTTGTCCTGAGCAGTTAAACTGAGCTCTGTTCTTCAGAAAAAATCTCCAGGTCCCAAAAATTCTTCAGTTTTCCACCATCTTTTGCATATTTGAACCCTTTAGAACAGTGACTGAATGATTTTGAGATCCATCTTTTCACATGGAGGACAACTGAGGGACTCAAACACAACTATTAAAAAAGGTTCAAACATTCACTGATGCTTCAGAAGGAAACACGATGCATTAAGAGTCGGGGGGTGAAAACTTTTGAACAGGATGAAGAGGTCCAAATTTTTCTTATTTCGCTTGAATATCATTTTTTTTCATTTAGTACTGCCCTTCGGAAGCAACAGAAAATACTTGCATGTTTCCCGGAAGACAAATTAAATACAATTTACCTTGATCTTCAAATTCCAAATGTTTTCACCCCCCATCTATTAATGCATCATGTTTTTTTCTGGAGCATCAGTGAATGTTTGAACCTTTTTTAATAGTTGTGTTTGAGTCCCTCAGTTGTCCTCAGTGTGAAAAGACGGATCTCAAAATCATTCAGTCACTGCTGTAAAGGGTTCAAATATGCAAAAAATGCTGGAAAATTGAAGAATCTGCAGGACCTGGAGGATTTTTCTGAAGAACAGAGCTCAGTTTAACTGCTCAGGACAAACAAGGGACTCATGAACAACCATCACACAACAAAAAAACAGTCGTAGATCATCCAGGTAACCACACACAGTATTAAGAATCAATGGTTCACATACTTATGAATGGGGTTATTTTAATAAATTCAGGGGTTATTTTAATAAATTCTGTTTTTATGTAAAATATCTTACTCAGGACAGTACTAAATAAAAAATAACATGCATTTTGTATTATCTCCCTTATTTTGTTAAAATTATTAACATTTTCACAGATTCTGCAAGTGGTTCACATACTTTTTCTTGCAACTGTATTGCGTTAAGATTTTTTCAGGTGTGTTTGATCAGGGTTGGAGCTAAACTCTGCAGGACAGTAGCCCTCCAGGCACAGGGTTGGACACCCCTGTTCTACCATAAAATGAGCTGTGTGAAACTCTGCAAGAAAATATCTAGTTAAAAATGCAAAGATTTAGTCAACTAAACATAATAATATCAGTTTTACGAGTAAATATTAACATTTGCACATTTTTTTTAAACTCAAAATACATAGATTGAAAAGGGGGGCTGTGTACAGTGGGCCCAGAGGCCTGGAGGGCCTATAAGGGTCTTCCCTAGGGGCCCCGGTCCTGGAACGAGATTTCTACTGGCCCTCCCACCACCCACAACCGACCCCTCACTCATCACCCCGGAATTCGCAATAATGCAATGACCAGTACAGGGAGCCCAGTTTACCTTGAAACACCATTCATTGTCAATACTGTGGATAATCCCTTTTTTATTCCCTAAACAGGCAATGTATCTCAGGAGATACATACTTTTCACAATGCGGTAAATAACAGCATGAGCAACATATAACTTAATTTTCTTTTTAAACATCTTAAGACAATGTTCACAATTAATATTAGCTGTTGTTTTGCATTTTTTCCTGACAAAAAAGTAAGATTAATATATATTTACTTACAAAATCTGAATGTCCTGCACCAATGATGCCCATATTGGATTTAGGTCAGGCTGACTAACTGATCACAGAAAACTTGAAACAAATAATGTGACCAGCATACTCAAGACAGACCAGGCTATGATAAATGATAAAAGGATTTGATGAAAAAATCTTTCTTATGCCCCAAACAACACACTAAAGAGTATGTATCTCACGGTACACATTGCCTGTTTTAGGGTTAAATTACCACTCAAAACAAAATACACAGAATAACAGATAATAATAATGAGAAACAGACAAGACAGAAAAACAGAGATGGCAGTTCTCGTGCGAGTTTCCCATGAAGCTTGAAGTTTTACGTTGCTCATTACAATGTGCTTCGTCAAATGTGAAGTCGACTCTCATGCACACGCTGGTGAAAGTTGGTTGGAAGTGAAAAGATGAGTAAACCATGAGAACATTTCTGGGTGTACTGTATTTTCTTTTAATACATAATACAGAATAGCAAAAGACATGGGATTCCTTCTTAAGATTCATCAGTGGAAAGACTGAAAAAGAAGAAAAGAAACAGGAGGAGGAGGAAGCCAAGCAAGAGAGAAAAAAGAGGACAAAACATGCTACTCTCTGTGAAGACTTTATAATTTGAAATGAAAAGTTGATTTTAAAAAATGAATAAATGAATAAGAAGTGTTGTAAACCAGTTTTGAATTAAGTTGTTTTTCAAAAAAAAGGTTTTGGAGTCAGTGATATCAGACAGTGTGTTTTTATTGTACTTACCCTGTAACTACATGAAACGAGGGTAACAATCACCACTTTAATTTACAGCCTGCAATGTCATATTACTCTGTAACTACATGAAACAAGAGGGTAACAAGCACCACTTTAATTTACAACCCGCAGATGTCATACTTACCCTGTAACTATGGAACAAGAGTATATTTCCCCTTGTATAAGTACCCCTTAATTGTAATTAAAGTTACGCTGTAAATACGCTGTAATTACGCAGTACTTTCCGGGCTGTAATCTAAAGCGTTACCGAATTTTGTAAGTTTTTTGAATGAAAGATCAAAAAGATAAACAATGCAGATTTATTTTCATAGCCGCCTTTGCTCATATTTACTAAGGGTGCCAATAATTTTGGAGGGCACTGTATATATATATATATATATATATACACAAAAAAAATAACTGAGATAAACTGAAACTAAAGTACATTTTCATTACATTTTCATTACATATTCATGAATAAAAATGACAAAAACTTAGTTTGAGGCACATGTTAAAAACAAATTGAAACCTTTACAACCCTCCAGTGCGCACACACACACACACACACACACACACACACACACACACACACACACACACACGTATATATACGCACATTCAAAATTGTTATATCTCTGCACTGGAGACAATAACATCTTGACAACAGTGACTGACTGATGGCAGCTTCACTAGTGTAAGTCCACAAGACCGAAAGTGCATAGAAGTGTGCCATTTGGGATTCAGCCTAAATCGTCGAGTCATTCTAGAGGGATTTGTTCAAATACACAGATTCATTCTGTAACTGTATTGCCCAGAGATGTGCAACGGCTCCACTGTTTAGAACTTTTTTTGTTGAAAATTTGATAATATTGTGTCTAAAATGTAAGTCACCTAATATTAACTTATTGTTTATTGAACTGTTGTAGAACATCAATCAATCACATTTGCAGACATGCTCATATTTGGGAAAACAGCACTCTTGCCTTTGGTATTGTTTGTAAATATTAAAAACAATTATACAGAGAGATTTTTTGCACCATATCTTGAATTTTGGGGGCATTTTTATTAACTTTGGTGACATTTTTGCGTCAAGCCCCCGTTAATTTCTTACCCTGGTGTGTATGTGGCATAGCTTTGGCGGAGGTCCCTTTAGCTGCAAGGCCTGTTTCAAGTGAAATGGGTGAAACATAGTGTAACCCCTCCTGTTCTCTAAGCGGGACTCGAACCCGGGTCCGCCGGCATGGGAGTTGGGCCCTCTAACAAGGAGGCTAAAGACCGAAGTCAGTCGCTAGAACGCCTCTTGAGATCAGGGGAGTGAGGTTTACAGCACGCACAGCTCTTACCGGCCTATGTCCGTTACACTCACCCCCCTAAACCGCACTCCCATCCGGGTCACGGCACCAATGTAACCCCTCCTGTTTTAACTGCCCGTTCGGCATGGGAGTCGGGCGCTCTAACAAGGAGGCTAAAGACCACAGTCTCTAGTGTCAGTCGCTAGAGCGCCTCTTGAGATCAGGGGAGTGAGGTTTACAGGCACAGCTCTTACCGGCCTATGTCCATTACAATAGCAAAGGCCACTACTGATTATTACCTAAAGTGTATATATTAGTACCTAAATGGTACATATTAGTACCTTTTGAAAGGGTGTAACTATGTCATCTATCTGGTGCTACACTAACTTGTTCATGCTAACCAGCCAAACCTTGAGCCCTTAACAAAACAGATAAGTTATCAAGCCCTTCACCGAGGCCTCACTGTTGAAGTGCGTCCAAAACAGCTCAACGAGGGAGAGGTCTGTTGGAATGCGAAAATTCTCACTTCTGTGAAATCCAACCTCGCTGGCTTCTGTGGAGTGTCTACCTGACTTGTATGATTACAGATATCTCAGAGTGAGTATATGAGGCTGGACATTACACAGTGCTGCTTCCTTGTCACGGTGAATTACGGAGTCCAGAACAGCTGTAGTAGAGCAGTTTTACAGGGTTCTGCCCTCTTAAGCATGTCAAGATTAAAGCCATGCATATTAGCCTAAGCCTAACCTTTGGTTTAACCTCAAATGACATCTATAATCCAGAGAGTTAATGAGGACAACATCAAACAGAACAACAGCGAAACTGTGCTTTAAGTTATTCACAATGCATCCAACTAGCAGATTCTACTATTTTAGAGCTTTTCAGAGCAAAATCATACTCTAGACATGTACACAAATGTCGGCCAATGTAGTGCAAGTGTGTTGTCAAAAAAAACAACAGCAAAATCTTCACCATAGACTTTTATTGAGATATCAAGTAATTTCATAGTAAACTTACCAAGGCCAGTGTTATTTTTAGTAGATTGAAAATAGGGTCAGAAATGAAAGGATTAGTTCACTTCTGAATGAAAATTTCTTGATAATTTACTCACCCCCATGTCATCCAAGATGTTCATGTTTTTCTTTCTTCAGTCGGAAAGAAATTAAGGTTTTTGAGGAAATTATTCCAGGATTTTTCTTCATATAGTGGACTTCAACAGGGTACAATGGGTTGAAGGTCCAAATTTCAGTTTCAGTGCAGCTTCAAAGGACTCTACACGATCCCAGCTGAGGAATAAGGGTCTTATCTAGTGAAACAATCTGTCATTTTCTAAAAAAAATAAAAATTTATATACTTTTTAACCACAAATGCTCATCTTGCACTTGCTCTGCGATCCACACGCATGACGTAATCATGTTACAAAGGTCATGCGTGACGTAGGCGGAAGTACCGATCCAGTGTCTACAAAGCGAACGTGTAAAGGTTAAGCCAAACGCCCTTTACAAAAAAGGTAAAATAACGATATCGGATGATTTGAAGTTAGAGGAGAAAATTAGATGAAGTTTTTCACCCTACTGCGGTACTTCCGCCTACGTCACGTGTGACCTTTCAACATAATGTGTGGCGCATCACAGAGCAGTGCAAGACAAGCATTTGCGGTTAAAAAGTATATAAATTTTTATTTGTTTTTTTTAAAAAAAATGACCGATCGTTTCACTAGATAAGACCCTTATTCCTTGTCTGGGATCACGTAGAGCCCTTTGAAGCTGCACTGAAACTGAAATTTGGACCTTCAACCCATTGAACCCCACTGAAGTCCACTATATGGAAAAAAAATCCTGGAATGTTTTCCTCAAAAACCTTGATTTCTTTTCGACTGAAGAAAGAAAGACATGAACATCTTGGATGACATGGGGGTGAGTAAATTATCAGGAAATTTTCATTCAGAAGTGAACTAATCCTTTAAAAAGGGTGTGGGGCAAAAATGGCAATAAATGTGAGAATATTTCCCAAAATATTTCAAATATTAGGGGCAAAAAATATCTCCCATTTTATCCATTAACTAATATTTTCTATATTTTATAATACTCGATTTTAGTAACAGGTTTGTGCTTCTGCAGACACCGTAGTGACCTGTAACTGTCATATTCTTTCTTTTCTGTATTCACTGTCTCTCACTGAGCCGAATGTTGTTGAAAGGGATAATATAATATAATATAATATAATATAATACAGTGTTGATTTTTCAGCAAAAAAAAAAAAAAAAAGAGAAATAATATAACATAATATTATTGAGTTTTCAGCAAAAATATATTAGTTTTTGCTGATTTTTTTTTAATAATATGTAATAACTATATTCATTTTATTTATTCATTTTTCAGAAAAAAAAACAACAATCTGACATTAGTTAAACATTGCACAACACATGCCTTCATATTCATTTAAATTATCTGACTGAATTTCATTTGACATGGATGACACACTTTTTTATATATATAATTAGAGAATAGAGGTAATGGTTAAAAAAATGCTTGTAAAATCAATTCCAGGGAGCAAATTCTGCCCCTGAAGAAAAGAAGTTAATTTCTGACACTGCTTGACAATGTTTACCAAACCGTTTCTGCACTGATTCTATTACACCGTAATGTTCTTTGGGAATACAGTCTTTCTATTGTAATATGCTGTTGTTTACTAAACAGGCTGTGCTTTGCTTTATCTCCCCAGTGATCTGCATTAACTTTAAGGCTCGTACCCTCTGCTGCCAGCCTGCCAATGACATTTATCGCAAGAGTAGCCATGGGACCCGCGTGCAGCACATAAAGATTGGCAATCTGCAGAAGTAATGTGAGGCTGAAACTCCAGGCTCCAGACGTCCTGACACGCGTCCTCCTCTCTCAAAGTCATCAGCGCTGCTGGATTCAGCCGGCTGCTGAGATAGAAAGTGAAAAGTCTCTGCTAGACGTCAGACCGTATTTTCCCTGATAGTTTTAATGTCTTCTCGCTGAAAATGAGCTTCCTTTTAATTGCTCCTGAAATAATTTGGGGCTCTGCAGTTAGGCTAAATCTCATCCAGGGAGCAGAAGGGGAAAAATATGATGGATTTGTCATGTCTACAGCATTTCCTCCAAGCTCCTCTCTGATGTCTTGTTTTTGTAGATGATTCACTCTCAGTGATTCATATGAGTTGATCTCAAGAGACACATGGTGTGAAGTGTGTCAGGAACATTCAGAAAACACTTTGTCATCAACTCATAGTCATAGATTGTAGAATTGAGCTGTTTAGATTCAGTTCACTCAAATGGTAAATTCTGTTATCATAAGTCAACTTATGACTGTTCTGTGAAACATAAAACAAATATAATCAAATATATAATAAAGTAAAAAATAGTGAATCATGTACTGGCTGCTCCTTTACATGAAACTACAATGGCTCAACTTGCAGCGGTTCAGTGGGTCAGTGAATGACATTTTAATTTCAGTCTGTTCGTCATACAAAGCTTAGGACTTTTTTACAGTTCACAAGACATATGAACTACTTTTATCATACTTTTTTGGTGCTTTATATCATTTTTGAAGTTGGAAAACATCAGTCTTCATTTATTGCAATTGGACAGAAGAGATTAACCAGCATATTATTTATGTTAAACAATGTGAAGGAAAATAAATAATTTGTTTGAATAATATAATATAATATAAAAAGTTGCTTTAAATATTTTTAATATAAAATTGGTGTATCCAAAATGGTCAAAGTTTATGATAATGTCTTTATTCATATTATTTCTTTTATTAATGATTCTTTATATATTATTATTCTTTTACATGTTATTGATTTCTTTAATTATCTATATATTTTCTACTATATGCTCTGATATGTTTGATTATTTCCAAATGTAAGATCTTTGGTGTCTCTTCTGTGCTGTAAGATTGAGTGGGTGTATTTTCCATCAAAATTGATTATGTACCTTCATATCAAAATATATCTGATTCCATCTCTGCAGACATGAGATAATGCAAGATCTGCAATAATCTCTTAAAGGTGTCAAAACAACACCTCCTATATCTATAACTCCTATATCAGGGTTTCTTAAATCCAGTCCTGGAGGGCCACTGTCCTGTAGACTTTAGCTCAAACCATGATCAAACTCACTTACCTGCAATTCTCTAAAGACCTTGACTAGCTTGTTCAAGTGTGTTTGATTAAGGTTGGAACTAAACTGTGCAGGACAGTGGCCCTCCAGGACCAGATTTGAGGAACCCTGTCCTATATCTTTGGCATTTGACAAGTCACTCTGACCTAACAGTTACACCAAAAATGACATAATGGATAAGTCTGTTTGACCTTTTCCTATTAGACCAAAACATAAGTTTAAGAGGGTGTAAGTTTCCTGCATATATATTTATTGCTCATGTTTTCTTTTTTCTACTCCTTTTGTTTCTTCTTCTACTTCTGGCTGATTCTACTCCTGTTTCTTCTTCTTCGGCTTCATCTCTTCAATCTGCAAATATCTTACTTTTTTGTCCTTCTTTCTCTATACTCTGATCTTCTTCACAATCATCATCTGTTAGATACAATACTCTGGATTTTATTATAAACTATAAATTACTTGATTAATTTGTTTGTATTTTACATTTTTACTTAATAAATTTATTATTCCTAATTCAAATTTGATCTCTGACATAATCATTGCTGGATTGCCTGGATCTCATTGCATCAAAAATATAAATATTTTAAATTGTAACAAATAAATAAATCATTTTTTTTTATCCTTTTTGAACGCAGAAAGCATCAGTCATCATTCATCACCGTAATTGGACAGAATAAAAAATCAGAATCACTGATTGATTGAGAGCCGTGCGATATTCTAGTGATAACAGCACTCCTACCTTTTTACTGTTTGTATCACTCCGCTTGAAGCGTCTGTCATGGCAGCCGAGCAAATCCATCGTATTTTTTTTTTTTTTTTTTTTTTTTTTACAAAAACTACACTTGTACCATGAAAAGTCTGTAGTTTTAAGAGTTTGGGAGTTTTTTTGGGCGTTTTTTTGGGCGAGAATGTAGTTGTTTAGACCTGAAACATGTGACTCATATTTAATCACAGCGCCTATTTTACAATTTGTTTAGACGTTTTTGGAGATGCGAGCTCCAGGCCGTCCATATATATGTGTGTGTGTGTGTGTATGAAAATTCTTACCTTAAATGCAGTGTCGCTTTTGACAAAAGCATCTGCCTAACGCGCAAACGTAAATGTCAGATTCTCCTTTTGTGTTTGACAGAAGTACATCAAACAGGTTAGGAATATTTTTCATTTTTGGTGAACTATCTCTTTAAAAACCTGGTCATAAATGACTGAGGCTGACAGCATCTGGAAAGCTGGTATTGCTGATGGATCCTGCACATGGCTGAGGTAATCCATGAAAACCTGTTCCCTGTAATTGGCAGGATAGTGAGCTTCTCTCAATGCTGAGCTGTGGGCTGTGGGTTTATTTATCTTCATGTGATTACTTTTATAATCCAAGCTATTCTTGGGCAAAGTGGCTCATCCAGCATTAAGTACAGTGTGAGTCACCTGAGAGCGGACCGCACTAATATAAAACACAAGCTCCAGTCGACCTGAGGGTGCAGTCGGTACTTCCTCTGAAGTTTTACGAGGTCATGAAGAGTTCAGAGCATCTTTTCTGTTTATTCCCTGTGGGTCTGCATCATGCATAGTGCCAGTCATACTTTAGTTGAAGTCTAATACAACCTTTCCCCCGAAAATGCCCCAGTGGTGTCATTTCGTATGATGAAAACCATCTGCTTTACTTGGTTTGATGGGGTCACGGTGGTTTAGTGTGCTAATAGTGCTGACTTATTTGGCAATAAGCATTTATAGGGGAGGGGGAAACCCCTTCTGTAAGAACAAAAGCAGGCAGGGAACAGCCAGACGGACGTTTCTATCCTTATTTGGACATACAGGCGATTCCTCTTCCTGCTGGCCTCATCTGGATCTGAGATTCCTGTGTGATCTCTGCTCGGCTCACACGCTCCCAGCTCTGGATTACAAGACACTCAGGATCATTCAAATGAACTATATAAAAAAGGACTGCAGGACAAGCTCTCTAAAGCTCACGTGCAAGACTATTTCTGAGAGAAACCTCAGTTTCAGTTTGGTTTCTCACTTCTCTACCTGTGGTTCAAGTCTTTTTTTAGTCCCCTTTTCCCAAGTGTTGACACTGTCCACTCTTAAAAATGAAGGATCCAAAAGGGGGTTTTCACAACAAAGCCAGAGAAGAACCATTTTTGCTTCCTTAAAGAACCTTTCAGTGAGTTTTTTTTTTCTTATATAGAACATTTTAATAATCCAAAGAAGCTTTTTCCACTAAAAAGAACCTTTTATGTAATTAAAAGGATGTTAAAGAACATTCACTATATTATATAAAGAATCTTTATTTTTAAGAGTTTGATAAAGAAAAAAAAAATATTTATCAAGCATAATTTATCAAGTGTTTTTAAACAAGTCCTCTTGCTTAAAGAGAAAGCTCACTCAAAAATAAAAAAGAACATTTTTCCACTATAAAGAACCTTTTGTGGAATAGAAAGGTTTTGTAGATGTTAAAGGGGACCTATTATGCCCCTTTTCACAAGATGTAATATAAGTCTCTGGTGTCCCCAGAATGTGTCTGTGAAGTTTCAACTAAAAATTCCCCACAGATCATTTATTATAGCTTGTCAAATTTGCCCCTATTTGGGTGTGAGCAAAAACATGCCGTTTTTGTGTGCGTCCCTTTAAATGCAAATGAGCTGCTGCTCCCGGCCCCCTTTCCAAAAGAGGGTGGAGCTTTAACAGCTCGCTTTTCGGTTGCTCAACAACAACAAAGCTGGAGAATCTCACGCAGCCAAAATGACGATTGTCAGTAACGGTGTTCAGCCTTACATTGTTCAAACCGGAGTCAGACACTGATGGAGAGACTCAGGAAGAAGTTACAACTTTTAGAATGGAAATGGACGTTTCTGAATGGTTAGTGGATAAATTTATGTAGTTGCTGTGGAGTTGATTCAACTCATCACTAGCATGTGCCATCATGTTAGTCTTTTGTGCAAAACCCGTATGGACGCCCACTATACATTGCGTACATGTTTGGCAAACAGAGTCATACACACCAGGCTAACGTTTATCATTGCTATCAAATGCTGTGAATGGTCTAATATTTTTTCCAAAATATCGCTCAGACAGAAACACTCCTTTTTTAGCAATCGAGCTTGCCAGGGTCAACTTGTAGGCTATCCAAGCTAACAAGACTCTAAATAGTGTTCCGTGCTCATCTGCGCAGCCAACGACAGAACAGTTAACATGCTTTGCTCTAACTTTTGCAATGGCCTTAGAACTGGTACACCATTTTCGCTTGCGAAAACAAAATGACGGCGCCGTGGGTGGAAAAGTGCAGATTAAGGGGTGGTAATATTATAATAAGTTCCCCTTCTTGAGTCACAAGGGGAGCGAAATCTGAGCGGCTCGTTTTTTCACATGCTTGCAGAGAAAGGCTTGCTAAAACAAAGTTACTGGGTTGTCCTTTTTCACGTTTTCTGGGTTAGTAGATGCACCGGGGACCCGATTATAGCACTTTAACACGGAAAAAGTCAGATTTTCATGATATGTCCCCTTTAAAGGTTCTTCATGGAACCATTAATGCCAATAAAGAAACTTTATTTTTAAGAGGTTACCTTGAACTTTAACATTTCTATTTAAACAAATGTTGAATAAAAAATAGGGCTTTTCACACCCCAGGTTATCGTCATTCTAAACCCCACTTTTTAACCCTGGGTAAAGGAATATTTCACACTTTATTTAGTTTAGCACCGCTTTTTACCTGGGGTTATGAAACCCTGCTTCGGATCAGGGTTAGCACCGCTTTTGCGGCATGAACGCGACAGCTTATGAATACCCAGGATTAATTAGCCCCAGGTAAATTATAAGTAGAGCAAAACGTAACCCAGTATTCAGTTTACCCGGGGTTTAGAATGACCCAGGGGTTAACTATTTCAAGTGTAAAAAAAGCCCTAATGTGGTGTTAATTTTTGACTGAACTGTCGTTTTAAGTGGCAACATTTGATATACTCAGAGTTTATGAAGGAAAGGGCATATTGCAAAAGTTAAAAGTAAAAAAAAACTAGGTGAAAGGATCCAGAGTGAGCTCAAATCATAGTTCGGCCAGACTCACCCCGCATGACACTTTGACTTTTCCACTTTATGATGGATGTCATTAGAACACACAGGCTTGGGAACTCCCACCATAAGACACAAAGACAGAAAGAGAGAGTGAGAGACAGTGTTGTTGCCTTGTTTTGAATGCCAATTAGGGGCTAAAATAATTAGGAGGCGACTGTCTGCCGACTGGTTCCTCACCACCAGCAATCTGTGTGTTTGAAGCCCAGATGAGCCTTTTTACAAGCTCTCACAAAGACCCATTGTTAGGGACATTTTGGACAAATGTGCCCTGACTAATTTGAAACATACTCTTTTAGGAATATGATGCACTGGCTTTGAGTCTACAACAATGGAATCTGACCAGAAGAAGCCACTTTGGTGTCAGAGATGATATTTGTTATCAACACAGATACTTTCTGACAGATTCATTTTGGAGTCTAAATTCCTCAAAGCCTGAGGATCAAAGTGGGATGGGTGATACTTGGTGAGCTTATGCAGACAGACAGTTCCGTGTTCTGTGTGAGTGCAGAAGTGAGAGGGGAAGGGTGTTCACTCTCACTATAACTATCTCACAGAAGGTGACATGCAAACCATAAAGCAATGGATATGTTTTTAGTATAAGCAAAAAAAATCTTAATCTGTATTTTGGTAAACATCACAATTCATTAAAAACATATCATACTTAGTACAGGTTATACTTCACCCTAAAAGCAAACTAAAGAAATGTGAAATTATTTGTAGAATTAAATCAAAATTTTAAAATCAAATTTTTATTTATTTATTTTTGCTTTTGATAAAAATAAATATATGTTCTTAGGACCATTAAAATATATATTTTTCGCATTGTGGCATTTGTCAAATTTTATATATATATATATATTTTTTTTTTTTTAAATATAAGAATATATACACACACAGAAATGCATATACATATATATTAAATATATATTATATAATTTAAAGTATTATATACGTATATTTAATACGTATTATATTAGATATAAGTATATACTTTAAATCAAACTATTTAAATTATTTTATTAATATATATATATATATTAATAAAATAATTTAAATATATTTTATATATATATATATATTAATAAAATAATTTAAATAGTTTGATTTAAAGTATATTTAAGTACTTTACTATATATAAGCATTATATATATATATATATATATATATATATAAACACACATACCCATATTTAAGTACTTTACTATATATATGTGTGTGTGTGTGTGTTATATATATATATATATATTAATAAATATAAGTACATTACTATATATATATATATATATATATTTATTTATATATATCTATATATATAGTAATGTACTTATAAGCACTTACATATATAATATATATAAGTATACATAGTATATAAGTATACTTTAAATCAATTTTTTTTTATTTTTAAAAATTGTATGTCACAGTGCAAAAAAAGTTGTTTATTTTAAACTAAATTATTTTATTTTTATTTTGTTTATTTTGTTATAGTGGTGAAATGTGAGCTGGACACATTCTCAGTGGGTTTTGTGTGATTCACTCCATTCGCTCTTTGCAGTAGGCCTATAAAAAATAGATTCATCTTGTTCAGTCAAGACCTGGAATGATAAACATCTCTGGCGTTGAGCATTTTGCCAAGAAACTGAAGGAGGATTTCTAATAGTTGCGCTGATGATTTTTTCCCTGGCATCTTTCCTGCAGATAGAGAAAGGGGATCGCAGGCACTTCTTAAAGTTGACAGGTTAACAGTGCAGTAATCCCAGCAGCAGCTGCGATCTGTGGAAGCATCTAGTGTTGGTGTGTGACTGCTAAAACTGCCATTACAATAACCTCCCCGAGGAGCTACTTAGCGAGCTATCCGAGCATCATCATGAAGACAAAGGCTCTCCAATTTGTGGGCCAGAAGCCTCACGCATGTGGAATCAGTGCCATCTGTTGGCTGCAACAGCTTTACACTTAAAGCTCACCCTATCGGCCAGGGGGAAGATAGGAACAAAAGCATTAAGAGGCTTAAGACTCATGCCAATAACAAACTGCATATTATTTATTAAAGATATAAGGAATTTGGTGAAGAGGTCCAGATTTCCAGTTCAAAATATTTTTTACATAGCCGCACCATAAAGACAAACTCAGCAATATGCACACATTTACCAAGCGATCTATATGGGAACATAGTAATAAAGATATAATTACTACACACTTAGCCTAACTCCACTGAGGAACCCATACATCTGAAAGAAAAGTTTTTTTAAAAAAATGTATGAACCTATTTTCTTTTGAAGATGCCATAAGAAAGAGCTTTAGTCAGATTTAGCTATCTTTTAGAAACATTTTCAGCATTTTTGATAAAACAATTTTAGAGGCACTAACCCTCTATGCGATCAGCTGTCTCAAAACACACGGTTGATCTAAATATTATGATTCTGGAACATACTGGTTTGAGTGGGAGAGTTTCACACATCTCAGTGCCTAAAATCAGAACACTTGTTAATGAAAGAATGTGCCGAGACCTAATTGGGGTCTACAGGGATTGTACTTCTTCTCAAATTCCTCGAAATGCTTGTGTCGTGTATAAAAATAGAGCGAGGAGTATTACTGATGGAACACACAACTTTTAAATGTGTTAATACAATATTATGTAAAAGCCAACTGTACTTATCTAACCTAAAAAGCAAAGGAGATTTGGTCTTGCCACACTTTGGGCATGTTAAGTTTAAAATTCAGTTTCTGTATAAGAATAGACCTTAAAGGATTAGTTCACTTTCAAATGAAAATTAGCCCAAGCTTTACTCACCCTCAAGTCATCCTAGGTGTATATGACTTTCTTCTTTCTGATGAACACAATTGGAGAAATATTAATAAATATCCGGACGCATCCGAGCTTCATAATGGCAGTGAGCGGGATCAACGAGTATGAGCTGAAGAAAGTGTCTCCATCCACATCCATCCATCATAAACATACTCCACACGGCTGCGGGGGGTTAATAAAGGCCTTCTGAAGTGAAGCGATGCCTTTGTGTAAAAAAAATCCATATTTAACTAGTTATGAAGTACAATATCTAGCTTCCGCCAGACCGCCTTCCGTATTCAACGTACAAAGAAAGGGGTAAATTTCATTTGAAAGTAAACTAATCTTTTAAGGTCTTGACTACAAAAAATGCTATTGAACATTACTAAAATATGCATATCAAAAATATACAGTTCACTGAACACACATCATAACAATTTGACTTAATATCAGGGCATGTTGTCACATTAATATGCTGGTCTATTTGTACACTGTAAAAAATAATTGGTTTAACTTAAAGTAAGTTACCTGGTTGCCTTAATATTTTGAGTTCATTGAAATTAAAAGTTTGAGTTAATACAATGAAGGCGACTGGTTTAATCAACAGAAACTCAAAATATTATGTTATCTGAACCACATTAATTATCTAAGTTGATTTGACAAAAGAAAAAATGTGACGACAAATCATGAAAATTATTTTTTTTTACAGTGTAGCATCATTTAAAACAATTCTTAAATGCAAAATTCATGAAGCAAAGGTAACAAAATGTTGTTTTAGCCAATAGAAATTATTAATTTAATTTATTTAAATTAATAAATTCCATAAAATTACATCAAAATGTTTTAATATTTATGTAAAACAGCCTTTCCCAAAAGCAACAACAATTATTCTATTTTATGACTGTTTTTGTTCTACATATGATTTAAAAGTTTGGGGTCAGTAAGAATATTTTTAATTCAGCAAGGACACATTAAATCGATTTAGAAGTGACAAATCATTTGTAACATTAATAATTTCTTTACTTTTTCAAATAAATGATGCGCCTTTTGAACTTTCTATTCAGAATCCTGAAAAGAATGCATCACGCTTTCCACAAAACTATTAAGCAACTATTTTCAACATTGATAATAACAAGAAATGCTTCTTGAGTATTAAATCAGGATATTAGAATGATTTCTGAAAGATCATGTGACACTGAAGACGGGAGTAATGGCTGTTTTTACTGTATTCTAATTGCTTTAATTGCTAGCCCTGAAAATGCAATACATTAAAATGCATGCATTGTTAATGCAATGGATTTTATTTTCTATTATTGCACTTCAACATGCTTTTTTGTTTCAAATGTCATTATTTTTCTTCCATACTGGCATAAATGACTTCTTTTGAATGGTAATGCATGTTTAAAACCATCATGTAAACCACTGCAAATGGACTTTTGACTCAATCCCTTATAGCTGAAATATGATTCTCTGTGTGACAATAAACCCTGGTCTACCCTGTACAAATTATTGTGGTCGATTATATAAACATTCCTTTTCCTCTTGTGGATACTGCATTTGTCTAAACAAAATTAAATTTCATATCTTTAGGAACATTGAGTTTCCCCCCTCCCCCTATTTGCTTAATGAAAAACCAACAAACCGAATCTGATTAACACACTCACTCACATACAGCCTAATTTAGACACGGTTACAACACTTAGGAATCGTCTGCTGGGCAAATGCTGTGTGGTTTGGAGGAGGCAAACACACAGGTCCTTGAAAAACAAAAGAGGAGGCTGGGTAGTCGCAGCCGACGGGCCCCTGTCAGAGGGCCTCTATTGTCAGTCAGGATGAGGGCATTTTCCAGCACCCATACTAATCCACGGCTCACTTCATCTCAATTAAGCCTTTGTGCTCTCCACTTGTAACCGCACACAAGAGGCCTGTGACGCCCCTATCGCTGCGGCTCGCGTTCACAGGCCTGTACACACTTGAACTCACTGACGGAACGCCTCCACCCCCTTCCTTTGTCTCAAAGGTATTAACTAACACGGGAAAAGAGGGGTTAATAGCCAGAACACTGCTTATGAGAATGTAATGATAGCTTAAGGAAATCAGCTTAAAGGACGTTAACCCTTCTTATGAAACAGATAGTTCTGACTCTGATTGGATGAGCCATCATAAAACAGGGATAAAGACAGACTTCTAACTGTAAATTAATGTATGGAGTCGCTATGCAGCTTTTGTTTGGCTAATGAACTATAGCAGAAGAACTGCTTACTCTGATAATAACCCGTTTTTATATAATTAAAATCAATATAATTCATTAATACTACTACTAATAACAATAATATTAACAATAAACAATCATTAATAATCATTAATATTAATAATAATAACAAAACCATTTTCTAAACCACTTGAATACATTAATAATAATAAAGATGTTTTTTCCCCCCTAAATATATTTCATTAATAATAACAATAATAAAATCTTAACAATAAACAATAATAATAATAATAATAATAATTAATTAATTAATAATAATAACCCATTCAATATAATTAAAATCAATATAATTCATTATTAATAATATTATTATTAACAATAATTAGAATAATTTATTAATGATAAATCTTAACAATAAACAATCATTAATTATAGTAATAGTAATAATAATAATAATAAAATAACGTTTTTAAATCAATTGAATTCATAAATAATACATTTTATTCGCCGAATATAGTTTATTAATATCAATAATAATATATTAACAAAAAATACTAATAACAATAAAACTAACATACTTTTTACATAATTCAAATCAAAATAATCCATTAATATTAATAATAAACTAATTCAACTAATATAGTTCATTAATAATAATAATAATATATTAACAATAACATAACAATAAACAATCATTAGCAATAATAAAAAAAACATTTTAATTGAATAATAATAATAATAATCTTTAATAATAATAATAATAATAATAATAAAACATTTTACCTAATATAGTTAATTATTAATAACAATAATAATATATTAATAAATAATAATAATAATAATAATAATAATAATAATAATACAATAACACAGTTAATGCATTAAATATGAAGAAAAAATGTTTACAACATTAATCTTGGTTAATGTTCATTTCTACATATACTAATGAATTTTAAATTTCAAGTTGTTTAAACTAATAAGTGCTAACACTTTACAATGTTATAATGTTAAATATTGCTCATTGTTAGTTGACGTCAGATAATGCATTAACTAATATTAACAAATGAGACCTTATTGTAAAGGGTCACTGATATAAGTTAATGTATTATGAAAATGAATTTACAACAAATAGTATATTTATAAATTACCATTACAAATGCTGTAGAAAGTTGTTCATTGTTAGTTTATGGTAACTAATGCTGAACAAACTGAACAATACTGTAAAGTGTTGCCAATAAATTTGAAACTATTTAACAAAGTTGTGACTGTCTGTTACAGTGATTTTACCAAGGAGCTTTCTGTCACAAAAATGTACAGTCTTGAGCAGGTTATTGCTTTGGTAAACTTGATTAAACTCTAGGACACATCTGAGCACCAGGGGCAGAAAACAGATGTAGGTGCGCCCCATCACACATATACAGTAACATCAACAATGCCACACAGAAAACATCTGATAAACAAAGCACCTTAGGAAAATCCTCATTTAAAACACCTCAAGGCCAAAGAGATTTCTGTAGGGATGAAGAGAGGTTAGAGTGAGATCTCATTTTTAATTCTAACAGATATAAATCAAGACGGAGGTCATGTCTGTCCTCTTTGCCCTGATCACAGCAGAGCATCCCGTCTCATTATTCATCGAATCTGAGGCTGTTCATGACACGCCGCTGGTTTTTAAGTAGGAGTGTGAGGGTGCTTTATCAGTATTCCACCCCTCTCATCAGCCGTGGACATGAGGCTAATCTTTCCCTCAATGTTCACATTCTACCTGCCACAGGTCATTTAATGAGACCGTGGTACAAATACCATTCAAAAGAGACCTTAGGAATGCTAAGGGAATATATATATATATATATATATATATATATATATATATAAAACAGAACATTGTCAACGAGAGGAATAGATGTCATGGTTTGTCTCCCTCATGTGGCCATGTGATAAAGACCCAGTTCTCAGTTTCCAACAGGTCCTTCATTAACAATTAATTACCATTTTCCATATTTTAAAAAAATAGTGAAGTCATCAAAATAACACAAATATAAACAGTATTGAAGGAATTCACCGCTGGACATGTTTTGACTTTTTTTCTAACAGTCAACTATCCAATACAACTCATCTACTAAAAACAAATAAATAAATTATAAATAAACTAAAACAAATTATATAATTTAATATAAGACAAAAATGCAAATATAAGTAAAATGTATATAATGTAAATAAATGCAAATAAAATAAAAAATGATACAAAATACAAATAAATAATAATAATAAAATAAATGTATACATAGAATTTTATTTCTTCATATTTAGTGTGTGTGTGTGTGTGTTGTGTAATATTTTTGTGGAAACCTGATATATATATATATATATATATATATATATTTTTTTTTTTTTTTTTTTTTTTTTTTTTTTTTACATGATTCTTTGATATGAAGTTCCAAAGAATAGCATCTATTTCAAATAGATGGAAATTATTTAATAAATTATATTATTTTCATTATATAATTCTATAATTATATCATCATTAAAAAGACTATTTTAATTATAAATTCGAATTATATGTTATTTTAATTCTAATTATATATTACTTTAATTGTAATAATTAAATAATTTTTCATTATTTTGATTATATATATGAAAAAAAAAAAAAATAATATATATATATTTGATAATATATAAGTGCTGTCAAATGATTAATCGCATCCAAAATAAGTTTGTGTTTACATAATATATGTGTGTATTGTGTATATTTATCATGTATATATATATATATATATACACACATACATATATATTTATATATAATTTATATCATATATATATATATATATAAATAAATATATAAATATTTTAATATTTTTGTTAAACATATACATGCATGTGTGTGTATTTATATATACATAATAAATATACACAATACACACATATTATGGAAACACAAACTTATATTTTGGATGTGATTAATGACGATTTATCGTTTGACAGCACTAATACTGTGTATATATATATATATATATGAAGATAATAATTGGACTGCACTCATGCAACATGAGGCCATGTGCATTTATTGTTGCATATAATGCATAATAGGCATTATACTGTGTGTAGTCTTCAGGTAAGCAATCTAGTACTCCAACACAGCCTTAGAGATTCCATTGGGACTCACAAAATTAGAAAAACATCACCACATCATAAAACGGATGAGCAACTAATAATTGACAACCAATAAAATAATCAATCCCTACACGACACTGGGTCGATCTCCATCACCCTCCCAGCTAAGTGTGATTAAGAAAGGTGCCACCAGGGGGCTGCAAACATTCAAGTTGGGTCAGACAGCAGTTCGCATTCCCCTGCCCCCCTGGGTGTAAATCTGACACTATCAACACAGGTCAGAATGAATCTCAGTTCACTCACAGCGAAAGAGAAAGCGAGTCGAGACCAATGTTCTTTTGGGAGCGACCCTAAAAAAATCTCATCTCACTCTGACTGCAGAAACATCCAGAAGGCAGAGCCAATATGAATGTGAGATGTACACAAGAGACCAAGTGACCCCTTCATGGATGCCAAAAATGACATAACAGTGCTAATGAATGTCATACCCACGTGCTTTGTGGAGTGAGCAAGTCCACGAGTCAGCTGTGAACTAATATGACCCTAAATGAAGAGGAAGTATTCTCAAAATGATAGTTTTTGATGGACAGCTGCTTGTGTCAGCCATACATTAGAGGAAACTAAAGAGTTCAGGGTTTGGCTGGTTAGTTTTGGCTGCATCATTATGTAAGCTGGTTTCTCCATTATTGGCCATTTAAAAAGAACCATACATTCTGATGAAATGATTTGCAAGCAAACTGTATAAGCATTTCATTGTTACAGTAGATATTTTGCCAATGCCGTGATTTTTTACATTTCATATGACCAGAACTGAGAGACCATCAGGTATACTTCCAGGGCCATAGTCAAATATTTATAAAAAAAATTTAACAAATTATAAAGTTAAGAAAAATAAATGTGCAATCAACCTATTTACAGTCAATTCATTTGTGCTTTTTTCCCTTAATATAATTTATAAATTTAGTGATTTGTATGGGCATGCCATTTTAAAACTTTTTAATTGTGATGATTATAAAGATTAAAAGAAACTGTGGAATAACATTTTTTCCCCTGCGATACAGAAAACAATATTTTTATGCAATCAGTAGTGTTTTCACACTTGAAATAGTTAACCCTGGGTCATCCTGGGTTATCTTTATTCACGTTTCACACTGTTCATAATATACCCGGGGTTAACAGTTAATCCTGGGTATTCATAAGCTGCCATTTCACATTGCACATTTCTAAACCCCGGGTTAAAGTCCGTATTTGAATATTCGCGGTGTCAGTGTTACTGACTGGACAAACGCAGCACGTGACCTGTTTACGTAAAGGCTCTAGCATTGCGCGTTCTCATATTACAACATTGCTGACTGTAATGTGAAGTTTTTCTGAGTGAACTTTTCGAAATATAAAAGGTAAGTATGAAATTGTTGCTTTTTCCATCGTCGTTTGACGTGTTTCCTATCATACGCAGAAACAACTGTTTATATAGGCTACATTGGCACCGCAGTTCACCAAAATAATGTCATTTATTACTCACCCTCATGTTGTTCTACACCCATAAGACCTTCGTTCATCTTCGGAACACAAATTAAGATATTTTTGATGAAATCCGATGGCTCAGTGAGGCCTCTATTGAGAGCAAAGCCACCGAACCTCTCAAGATCCATAAAGGTACTAAAACATATTTAAAACAGTTCATGTGAGTACAGTGGTTCTACCTTAATATTATAAAGCGACGAGAATACTTTTTGTGCGCCAAAAAAACAAAAAAAACAAAAAACGACTTTTTAAAAAATATCTCGTGATGGGCGATTTCAAAACACTGCTTCTGAGCTTTACGAGTCTTTTGTTTCGAATTAGTGATCAAATGGATAAACTGCTGAAATCACGTGACTTTGACGCGCCGAACCACTCCGAAGCAGTGTTTTGAAATCGGCCATCACTAGATATTGTTGAAAAGTCGTTTTGTTGTTTTTTTGGCGCACAAAAAGTATTCTCGTCGCTTTATTATATTAAGGTAGAACCTAGGTAGAAATTACAAGTGTGAAATGCTCCTTTACCCGGGGATCAAGGCGGTGTTTAGAACGACGATAACCCAGGCTTAAGTACAGTGTGAAAAGCCCTATTGATTTTAAAAAATGTCATTAGTTGTCAGAGAAAAAACAGGGTGAAAATGAACCAAAATGTCACTGAACACAACAGAAAATGCCTCATATTTAACAAGTTTGAGGAAAATGCCTGCTCAGTCCTTTGTTCTATTATTTTATGTAACCTTTGAAAAAACTTAGGCATATGTGCAGGTAGCTGTGGTTTAAAAGGGGTTAAAAAAGCCCTAAAATGCATTCATAAATGTTAGGAAAAAGGGTAAAAGCCAAATAAAGCCCTTATAAAGAACTTAAAGTAATTATGGCATGTTTACAAATGTGGCTGTTCAAAAGTCTGGTGTCGGTAATATTTTTGAAAGCGTTTATTTGATCAAAAATACAGTAAAAACAGTAATATAATGAATTATCATGAATAGGATCTCATTACAATTTAAAATAACTGTTTTCTATTTGAATATATTTTAAAATGTAATTTATTCCTGTGATGACAAAGCTGAATTTTCAGCATCATTACTCCGGTCTTCAGTGTCACATGATCCTTCAGAAATCATTCTAATATGTAGATTTCCTGCTCAAGAAACATTTATTATTATCAGTACTGTGCTGATTAATATTTTTGTGGAAACAGTGATGCATTTTTGGAATTTTTTTTAACATTATCTGGTGTCTTTACCATCACTTTTGATAGTATTAATTTCAAACTTTTGAATGGAAGCATTTTTAACGCACGAGTCCACCACTTTTGAGCTAATGGGATCTCAATACCGGTGTAGAAAACAGCACACAAATACTTCACCCGGGGACTGTTTTTTTATTGTGTTTGAGGGGATCTTACAGTGGTTGCTCATTTCAGCTGAGCTACAAAACGTTCAATGAGATCGCTTCATTACAAACTGACAAAGGTATAACAGATTCACAACAGCATGTACCACAGAACTGGAAATGAGCGTGGGTCTCATATAAATGACATCATTTCTAATAATCTACAGCATGTTTTTCTTTTTTTTTTAATCTTTTTTGTCGTTTTCTTTGACTTCATACAGATAATGAATTAGGCTAAAATGCACCATAATATTTGGTTGACTTTAGGAACATTTTCCTTATTACATCACAAAATACATTTTTTATATCCCAAAGAAGCAAGACTTGCAAGTAGGCTTTTAAACAGAACTAAATCTACAGCTACAAAATTCTACTCCGGCAGCCTTTACACCTTGGCGGGTCCTGTCTGCGCTCCCAGTCCGTATCGGGTAAAAACACGGGGTAGAATCAGTATGACATTTACACAGAAGTCCGTATTGTAAAGGCTATAAAGATTTGTTGCACGTTGTAAAGTTGCCTCTCCTGGATCTTTACACTCCTGTGGGTGATGGAAACTGGGGCGGCGGTGGAGAAGAGTGTGGGAAGGAGGGGTGGACAAAGGGAAGCTGGGAAGAAGGGGGTGGGGAGGGGTTGAGCGGGGTCTAGGTGTCAGCGGCCCACCATCTATGTGGCGTATCTCTTGGTCCACTGTCGAGCTATCCTGTCATGCTCTGCTCTGTTGGTCAGGTACTGAGTAGCTATGCTTCCCACCAGAGGATCCGCTGAGAGACGAGAGGGGAAAAAGAAAGAAGAACGGAAAGAAAAAAAAAAAGTGAGACATTCTTATACCCAGGAGTCAGCGAGAACACAATATTCTGAAAGACGCAGACAGGCGCTGGGAAGGACACAGAGAGAGAGAGAGAGAGAGCAGTGGGAAGTGAGCCATCTTTGAGTGTAAATGAAAGAGCTGTGTGGGATTCAACAGACACATCTGTCATGTGCTGACTCAGCTGACACAACAATGTCAGAGATGTTTGAGACAAACATGGTGACGGCTTTACAGAGGATTCGAAACTGTAGGCCTGTTCCGAAAGGTCGGTTTTCCCTTACTTCAAGCAACACAACAATGAAGACCTTAAATGAACATGACTAAACACATGCAACATCAAGGCTAAAGTTTAGTCATCAGCTTCAACATCATTCACAAATAAATGTCATCAATCTTTTCTAGATTCAAGGAATTCACTTAAGAAAATGCAGGCAGTGTTATTTTAGTATTATTTATATACTATTATAGTATTTATTAATATTTTGAATTAGTCTTTATTTTTATATTTTCATCTCCATTTTAATTTTAGTTTAAGTTTTAGTAATTTTATTACATGCTTTTATTTTTATTTTATTGTATTTTTTTTTTTTAAATCTTTTTATTTAGCTTTATTTCAGTTGTAATAAAATTACTTTAGTAAACTTTTTTCCTTCAGTTAGTTGCCAAAACAACATTTTGACAAGGCAAAAAGTCTAATTTAAGTATTTGAGTTTTTCATCTAATATTTTTTATTTTATTTCAGCTTTATTTCAATTAATGTAGGACATTTTTTAGGTCGAGATTCTTTGCCATTCAAACAATAATTTTTCATTTGATTTTAGGGTTAGTCAACAGTAAACTCTCTGCTGGCATAATGGGTATCAAATTAAATAAATATATTTTTTGCCAGTTTAATTTTCATTTATCTTTATTTGCCCATCTACAGTAGTGACCAAAAGTGAAGTCCAAAGGGGAAATTTGTTTTTAAAAGTTTGATTAAATGATCAAAATATGAGGAAAATATTTTCTATTTTTTAAAATATTTTAAATATGAAGGGGAAAAAAAACAAACAAACAACAACAACAAAAAAAAACACTAAACTTGGTTAAGGTATTTATCTGACAAAATTATTTGGCAAAGAAGGCAAGCTACAGGTTTTATTTTACTATGAAAAAAAAAGCTCAAAGGTAAAAAAAACCCAAACATACATTGACTACAACAAAATCAGTTATTAATATTTGACAATACAGCCACTGCTGTATTTTCAATCACTCTCTGCTCCTGATTCTGCCCGTTTGAGGCATTGTCAGTGTAAAAATGTATATTTTGCGGAATATATCTGAATTTATTTTTCCGATCCTCCTTAAAGGATTAGTTCACTTCAGAATTAAAATTTCCTGATAATTTATTCACCCCCAGGTCATCCAAGATGTTCATGTTTTTTTTTTTCTTCAGTCGAAAAGAATTTATGGTTTTTGAGGAAAACATTCCAGGATTTTTCTCCATACAGTGGAGAATATATTTATATTTATATTTATATTTGAAGCTGCACTGAAACTGCAATTTGGACCTTCGACCCGTTGAACCCCACTGAAGTCCACTATATGGAGAAGAATCCTGGAATGTTTTCCTCAAAAACCTTAATTTCTTTTCGACTGAAGAAAGACATAAACATCTTGGATGACATGGGGGTGAGTAAATTATCAGGAAATTTTCATTCAGAAGTGAACTAATCCTTTAAGTCTGCGCTTCAGGACTTGACTGAAGACCCTAAAGCAGGGTTGTCCAATCTTCCTACAGAGTTCAACCAAAGCCACAGATCCTCATATCTCTAGTTTAACCTAACCATAATTTAACACACCTGAACCGACTAATCAGGGTCTTTAGGATTACTAGATACATCCAGGTAGGTGTGTTGGAGCAGGAAGGAGCTAAACTCTGCAGGAAGGGGTCTTGGACACCCAAGGCATTCAGTCAAATAAATAAACCTTTCTAAAGCGCAAATGAATAGGAAAAATTTCACATGGTCAGATTCATTTTCTAATCAACTGATTTTTATTTTATCTGGTGGGTGTAGTCTTGCAGATATGTCATGGTGAGGCCTTCTAGTGAATCTGAGTAAAGCAATCATGCATTAAGTGAGGTACGAAATAAGAGAGTGAACATCCCAATGCTCTGCAAGAACATGGTTTTGCAGATAAACAGGAAATGATGACTGATTCGGTAACTGCGTTTTTTGGAAATTTTATAATTTGCTAATTGCTTACTATGTCAGTAGCCTCTTTGATACTGTAAGTTGGCTGTGACATAAAGAATGCAATCTACAATGTTCATAGGTAGGTAGTCCTATTCTGCATAGAAGGGCCGACCCAAAAATGACAATTCTATCATCATTCCCTCACCCTCTTGTCATTTGAAATCTGTTTTATTCTTCTGTGGAGCACAAAATGTTTTGAAAGTCATCTGGATCCAAACACCACCAGACCCTATTTATTTCCATTCACTGAGACATTTTTCAAAATATCTTCTTTTGTGCTCCACAGAAGAAAGTAAAGTCATACAGGTTTGAGGCAGAGTACATGATGAATTTTCATTTCTGGTGTTACAGCCCAAACAACTCTCCTATTAACCAATTGTCCTCTAATTTTTTTCTAGGCTTAAGGCTTGGAACATTTTTCTTCTCAGCCTTGAGTTGCTGTACTCACCTGGATTACAGTCTGTCAGCAGAGAACAGATGGAAAGCAGGACCTTCGAGATGGTCAGAGCTGGGCTCCAGTTATCCTTCAGGATGTCCAGGCAGATCACACCCTGACTGTTGATGTTGCAGTGATAGATCCTCGTACGGAACGTGACCTGCACAGGAGGAAACCAAAACGATCACAAAACAAGTCTATCTAAAAAGGGATGATGTTAGCTCACCAGTCCAGAACCACACTTTAATACTCTGTATGTGCTGTAACAGGGCTTTCGTTATAGAGGGGGCTTTTGAGAGCTGGATCACAGCTTTCACTCTCATTAACAGTGCTCTCAGAAACCAGGGCTGAATCCTGAAAGCTATTGATCCAGTGAGACAAGAGAGCCAAGCAAGCTTAACCTGACCCAGCTTCCCAACTGTGTGTCAGTAGCCCTTATCTGGAGTATTGACGACTTATAGCCCTGGCTTACAGGACCAGCGGGACACAACTGACTGCGGTATTGTGGGAGGGCCCAGTCTGCCGGATAAGGGTCAAGAAGTAGTCCAGGTCATGCATTAGTCTGCTCCTTTAGCACATAAAGAGCACTTCTTGTTTGCTCACTCTGCCCCCTGCAGCAGCTACTAAGACGCCCGTCACATGATGCAGCATAAACCGAGCGACCAAAATAACCATGCCTGCCTGGCACAATGTGGGTATTGTATGAACACGGTGGTCTCGGAGTCCGACTCGGTCGAAAACACAGCCAGCATGACACAGGCAGCCAGTGTGAGGCCTCACGGACAACGCTAGGAAACAAAACAAGAGAGAGTTCATGACACTCCCCATATGAAGAGAAAAACCTTCCAATGCAAAGACTGTTCCAGGAGGTGGGCAGCTGCTTTTAACATGGCTTTTTTAGTCACATTTAGGAAAATAATACAGAGAAATACCTGAAAAAAAACATACAGATAGGATCCTAAACTAATATCATAAACGGACAATAAAAAAAACAAAAAACAAAAAAACAAATCCCACACACTAACACAGCTTGAAATAACAAATAATATTTACTGTTTTGGTCATCCCTTTGTGAAGTCGAATTTAAGCAGAAATATTAATCCAAGATGGTTGGCAAGTTAACAGAAATGTTGAATGTAAATATACTTGCATACAAATATTTATATAAAAATAAATGGTTGCACTTTTACGTGTACTTGCATGTACTTAAAGTGTACTTACCTAAGAAAATACTGGGTAATATCAGGTAACTACAGGGGTTAAGGTTAGGTTTAGGTTGAGGGTTAGTACCCAGTTATTGTAATTACTGTAATAAGTACCTAGTATGTACATGGGGAAGAGGACTGTAAAATAAAAAGAAAAAATATGCATTTTTTCTAAGAGCTTAAATATCTAATATTAATGATAAAATAATAATTTAACAATTATATTAATATAAAATATTAAAAACAACAAACATTTTATATTAATTTGATATTGCACTTTTTATAAAAAGAATAACTATCCCCAATACTGCTATTACAATAATTTATACACACACACACACACACACATATGTATATATATACAGGCCGTTACACCTCGGGTGTGCATTATTTTCTAAGAATTCAATGGCCCGGAGTCAATTATTCTGCTTATACTACGGTTACCACACCTCTGGACCTTTGATGGTGTATTTCAAGACATTTGTCAGGTTTTTGTCCTTTAAACACTTGTGTGTGGGACTAATTTCTGACGCATCTCATCCCAAGCCTCCGTTGCAAATTCCAAAACGTCATTTCAGAACTAGTAACCGAGACTCGAGCCTTGATAGCAGAATAATACCGTTGATACAGTTATTAACGCAGTTGAGAGAGAGAGAGCATATGAATTAGCCTACCTGAGTGTCTGTGCGTCTCTCATGGCAGCACTGTCTCTACTAATAGTGAAACGAAACTATAAGTTTATCTACCTCAAGAATCGCACCTTGCCGGTGAGTCATTTTACTGATTAATTCGTCAGAGCAGTGCTGACAAAACGTTTCTGTGCAAGTGTGTGTCCGTACTAACGTTGTACAGTACATGTGTACGTTTGAAAGAGAGAGAGTGACTGCGCGAGAGAGTATGCGCTTTAAGGATACAACGTATTTTGTGGCAAAAACCATGACACTAATTTGTCGATTTCATCCTATAGCTTACTATATTTATTTTCTTAATATCGTTGTGGGTTTTGTTTCTTTTGCTGTTATAGGCTGTAAGGACCTTTTGAAATAATTGAAATCATTTGGCGAAGTGATATGGAACTGTAATGCGGTCAAGACCTGCTAGAACTACCTTAGCCGTACGTTTACCTGAAAATAATTGCACACCTTAGAACGTTGATCAACCAATCAGATTCGAGCATTCAACAGCCCCGTAGTATATTTTATTTATTTAAATATATATTATATTTATTTATTTAAAAAAACAACTAACTTCTCTTTCTAAGTTCAAAGATATATGACTGCTAGTGAACTTGCTGAAGGTTGAATCCAATTGAAAGTTGATCAAGGCCATGATCAGATCTTTATTGAATTATCACCCTTTTATGCTTATTAGGTACAGTAATAGCATAATTAGCTTAGCAACACAGCTATCTGTGTAGGACAGTCAGGTGGGGTTTTAGAGATTCTTTTTAGAGATTCTTACAGACAGACAGAAATAAAAAAAGAAGAGACAAGACACAAACTAAAAGAGAAATATCTCTTTTTAAAGGCACATAATGACCCAACCAAACTGCTCTGTAAATAAGCCAATGCATTAGAGCCTTTTACAGCTCGACTTAATCAATACTCTTATTTCTATTTCTAGATAGACTTTTAGGAAGAAACGCCTGTCTCCCTGTCTTTTCCACCCTGCTTCCAAACACAGAGACTCATTCACAAAAGCACAGATTAGTGGACCACAAACCAAGCCACACTGTTCAGCGAGTGAGAGCAGGCAGCGACTTCACAGAGCACCGACCCTAAACGAACGTAGGCGAGATCGACCCCCAAGTTGCTCTGCGTTTCATCTGGTGACAAAAGAATGAGGGGGTGTGGGCCGCCGGCTCTGCCCGGCATCCACCGCAGAGGATGGATCCTGTTTATAATTAGTGGATTAGAGCTTTGCAGTGGCTTGATCTGAACAAAGAGCCCCCACCAGCCCATGAGCTTTATATAAACTTGTTGTTTACAGATGCCGCTGACGGTCTAGATGAGGGCCAGACTGAGGCGAAGAGCCACTCAGAGTGGTGCAAATTCCCAAACATGCTGAGGAAGGAGATTCGGATGCTAATTAATCCGAGATGGCGTGGTTGACACTTTCACCTTTATAGCCCGAGCAGGAGTAAATCAGCTTCCCTAAACCACATTGCGGCCTGTCGGCATCTCGCTAGTTGCTTTACGCTGGAAATAGCCGGTGCTCGGAAGGAGTATGTACAGCCATCCAGCACACAAAATAGCAGACAAACACAATCGTTCAGCATCACATTATCCTTGAGGTATTTTAACAGAGGTCAATACCTGTACTGAATGATCCATTACAGAATGTCCTTGGTAGACCTAATAAATCTTAATTAAAGGCCACTGCTCTTTTGTGACAGACTATAGGCTAATAATAGCAAAGCAAACATACCAAGATGGGTTCAACTTCAAGTGTCTACTTGAGAAAATGCTTCTATTTTGTATTTAACTATTAAATTTTATAGTATAGTATAGAATAGCTTTTTCCATTACAAATTACACTACTGGTCAAAAGTTTGGGTTAAAAAAAGAAATCAATACTTTTATTCAGCAAGGGCACATTAAATCAATCAAAAGTGACAGTAAAGACATTTATAATGTTACAAAAGATTTCCATTTCAAATAAATGCTGTTAATTGAGCTTTCCATTTCTGTTAACAAAATATCAAACAGGAAAAACGGTTTTCAACATTGATAATAATAAGAACCATTATTAATAACTGAACACCAATAATAATTAAGCAATACATCTAACATTGTTAGATTATGCTGAACTGATTATTTACATTTATATGTTAGAAATGTCATGAGACTTAGATTTATGAATTTATAATCACAAGAACAGTATCAAATGGCTGATACAGCTGTTTTAAGCCATTTCCCATATTCCAGAACAAGTTTGAAGTATTCACTCTGAAGTGCTTCCAAATACATTCCAATCCATTTGATTTTGCATTTAGATTGAGAGCCTGTTGTGAAGCCTAATGAGCTGCCTATGCAGGTTCAAAACCATGATTATTCTGTCTTCTAAAACGCCTTCTTTTGGCAAGTATTTCATGTATCATTCACTTAAAGGGTTAGTTCACCCAAAAATGAAAATTCTGTCATTAATTACTCACCCTCATGTCGTTCCAAACCCGCAAGACCTTCGTTCATCTTCAGAACACAAATTAAGATATTTTTGATAAAATCCGATGGCTCAGTGAGGCCTCCATTGCCAGCAAGATCATTAACTTTTAAACACCCAGAAAGGTACTAAAGATATATTTAAAACAGTTCATGTGACTACAGTGGTTTAACCTTAATGTTATGAAGCGACAAGAATACTTTTTGTGCGGCAAAAAAACAAAATAACGACTTTATTCAACACTATCTAGTGATGGATGATTTCAAAACACTGCTTCATGAAGCTTCGAAGCTTTATGAATCTTTTGTTTCGAATCAGTGGTTCGGAGCGTGAAAGTCACGTGATTTCAGTAATCGAGGCTTCGTTATATCATAAGCGTTTTGAAATTTCAAAGGTTCACGTGACTTTGGCAGTTTGATACACGCTTCGAACCACTGATTCGAAACAAAAGATTCGTAAAGCTTCATGAAGCAGTGTTTTGAAATCGCCCATCACTAAATATTGTTGAATAAAGTCGCTATTTTGTTTTTTTGGCGCACAAAAAGTATTCTTGTCGCTTTATAATATTAAGGTTGAACCACTGTAGTCACATGAACTGTTTTAAATACGTCTTTAGTAGCTTTCTGGGCGTTTGAAAGTGTTAATTAACTTGCTGGCAATGGAGGCCTCACTGAGCCATCGGATTTTATCAAAAATAACTTAATTTGTGTTCCGAAGATGAATGAAGGTCTTACGGGTGTGGAACGACATGAGGGTGAGTAATTAATGACAGAATTTTCATTTTTGGGTGAACTAACCCTTTAAGAAGTTCCATTTCAGTCAGGATTCTCCCTTAGAAGGCAGCAGCCTGTAGGCACTACACAGCATGGCAGCTCACTAGCTTTTAAAACAGAGCCTGAGTTTAATTCCAAACCTCTGCCCTGATACACTTGCCTGTAATTTTCAAGTGAGCTCAAAAACGTTGATTTGAGATGTAAGAAACTTTTACAGGAAAGTAGATCTTTTAGAGCAGGATTGAGAATCCCCATTTTAAAGGTGCAGTAAGCGATTTCTGAGAAATGTTGTTGAAAGTGGATCAGACCGAGCACCACAACACACTTGTAGCCAATCAGCAGTAGGGGGCGTGTCCACTCATGATGGGGGAGGAGAGAGAGTGAGCAAGAGGGAGATGTGAAGAAAGACTGTTGAAAGAGAGATGGCTGAGAGACATTATAAAAGAGTAAAGGTCAGAGGAATATTACTAGAAAAAGAAGAGTTATGATCAGGCAAGAGCTTTAGGACACGCATTAATATTAGAAAAGCTTTCCACCGCTGGAGAGACCCTAAGTGGGAAGGCTTGAAAACAGATGACAAGGTTGCGTTGTTTCTGCTCCATACGTGAGTAACATTGGTTTTGAGCGCGTGCTGGTGGCGACTAACAACTTTTGTACTCGTGTACTGTATGTTCATTTTTTCATCTTAGCTTTATTTTTCACGAAGCTTTATTTTGCTTCACTTTTGCTATAAAGCAACATGTTCGTGCAATTTGGGGGCGGAGCAATGAAGGGAGGGGTGTGTTTGTTTGGGTTGATTTCAAATATCAACAGTGTTCAACAATGATTCTCAGAAATTGCTTACTGCACCTTTAATACCTAAAAATAGTGAATAAAAAGGGAAGAGATGTTTCCATACTGTACCTTTGGTGGCTTGAAGGGGTAATCGGATGAGAAGGTGATATCCAGAAAGAACACGCCCCCCTCATAGACTGAACCTGGAGGCCCCAAGATGGTGGATCTCCACTCATAGATATTGTCGCCTTTGGGTCCCGCACTGAAAGAACACAAACAAACACAGGCCATGGTGATTTAGTATCTTACACAAAGACTAAAATGTCAGCCAGTATTTGGCCATTTTGAGAATACAGTACTGGCCGATTAACAGAAGCATCCCTTATGTCAATTCCAAAGTCTACCAACATCCAAATGGATAATAATAAATAACATGTTAATAAAGTAAACAGACTTTTGTATTACATGTATGACGCCTCAAAACACTTTTTAATGTAGCACAGAGGTGGCACGAATATATTTACACATGGATCACAATCGCAGGACACAATGTAGCTCTTGAAAGTTGATAAAGACAAAGAAAACAAGATGTGCTCTGATTGACAATGGCAAATGTAAGGTCACTCTCCTGTGGCATTGAACCAGGTTTATTAAATTAAATAAAAACAACATAACAGGTTGTTAAAATCAGCATGAAACGGAAGTTGCTTAAGTATTTGCTTCCCTATTGTGACGTATATCCGAGTGAAATGGTTTCCTGAACTAGAAAAAAAAAAAAAAAAAAAAAAAATGTAGGGCGGGACTTGATTTTGTCCATGGGGAATTGATTGGACGGTCGTGGTTTGCTATTGCTGTGATCTCATGTGATAGGCATGCTGTCCCGCCAACACGCCAGAAAACACATCAGAGAAGAGAAGAGATGTCGTTGCGACAGGGAGGGTAAGGTTACTTTGATTATAGATTACAGGGGCACATGAATTAAAAAAAAATATGTGCATGAGAGAATCACTTATATTAAATACTGAAATATTCCATAAATACAAAAAACACTGTCAATTTTTGATTCCATGGTGGCTTTAAATCCTCTTATAATATTTGTATTGACAGGTCAGAGCAGACCTACGTTAGTATGACAGAATCTATAGACTGAAAATGCATCAGGGATTGTTTTGAAATGACCTGAAATCGGATCAAATTGTGTGGTGCCTAAAGAACAAGCCAAATATCTGCAACACAGGTCATGGAGAAGGAGATTCAGAGGTCAGATTGAGATTAAGGAACAACCACACAAACATGGCTAATGGAGGAAAATAAGGGCAATGAAGGACAAAAAGGCCCACTCAGAGTGATCCTCTGCTGGAGAGACCTGCCTCTAATGGAGGAGACAGGTGAATGTAGCAGACGCTGCCGTAAGCAGGCACTTATCCTAGGCATCTATTGCTCAATTAGCATGTGATGAAACGCTCGTCTCTGCCAGCAAGTCACCAGCCTACACACTGGATATCCACTCGTGCTTTAGAGCGAGAGAAGACGGCTGTCAAACCCAACTCGGCATAAAGTGGAGGGCCAAGAATAGGCGGGATTACAGCAAAGCAGAAAGATAATAGGAACGGACAGCGTGAAGAGTAAAAGAACAATTCATTGCCGCCATGTAGCTTACTTAATTCTTTGAGCCTGATAAATTATCCGGGACTCTCTCGCACTGTAGCGAGGGTGGAAAAATGCATCGAATACAACAGAGAGCAATAAATGACAGATTAAGCAAAAGCAACCTGCTACATAGATCATTTAACTGCACAACAACATGCGGGGTTGTCTTTGGCCATCGCTTATCGCCATAAAATCAACACATGACATTTAGAGAGGCTTTAGATCACGTCAAAGTGAATCATATAACCGTAGCTTTTGAGGGGAAAAAATGAGGGAGAAATAGAAAAATCTTTTTAACGCCTCTGAACATCAATCTGACAGGCCTTCAGTAGGGTGTTTAGTAAAAGCGAGGTAAGCTTCATGCCAGCGTAACGCTTTGCCCCGGTCCTGTCAGTGGTTCTCAGCGTTACCGCAGAGCAACTAAATTCATATGAAAGGAAGTATGGAACCTTACCATAAGGATGTGGAAAATTACTTCATTTCATAATAGATTAGTCAGTGGGTTGCCTGAACCACTAGTTGACAAACTGTCTAAAAAACTTTTTAAGTTCATCCAACCCCAAATAGTAGCATTTCTTATGCACAGAATGAAGGTGCCTTTTCAAAGTTATTATTTATCAAGGATGCATTAAATTGATCAAAAGTGACACTAAAAACATTTATAATGCTACAAAATATTTCTATTTTAAATTAAATGCTGTTGTTTTGAACTTTCTATTCATCCAAAAATCCTGAAAAGCTAAAGCTATTTATTTAAAAAATAAATAAATAAAATAGAAGACCGTTAAAATTGTAACTGTTATAATATTGTTTTTCTGTATTTTTGATCAAACAAATGTAGCCTTAGTGAGCATTCAATATTTCTTTTTAAAAAACATTTAAAAAAAAAAAAAATGTACCAACCCAAAACTTTTGAACAGTAGTGCATTATTTATTCAGTTGAAATAATCAGTGAATCATTCAAATGAATTATTGAAACAAACTCTCCAATGATGAGATAGAGATTGGTGGGATTTTTAAAGGGTTAGTTCACCCAAAAATTAAAATTCAGTCATTAATTACTCACCCTCATGTCGTTTCACACCCGTAAGACCTTCGTTCATCTTCAGAACACAAATTAAAATATTTTTGATAAAATCCGAATGCTCAGTGAGGCCTCCATTGACAGAAACACTTTCAGATGCCCAGAAAGCTACTAAAATCATATTTAAAACAGTTCATGTGAGTACAGTGGTTCAACCTTAATATTATAAAGCGACAAGAATACTTTTTGTGCACCAAACCCCCCCCAAAATAACGACTTTTCAACAATATCTAGTGATGGGCGATTTCAAAACACTGCTTCATGAAGCTTCGAAGCTTTACGAATCTTTTGTTTCGAAACAGTGATTTGGATCGCATATCAAACCAACTGAACCACTGATTCGAAACAAAAGATTTGTAAAGCTTCGAAGCTTCATGAAGCAGTGTTTTGAAATCACCCATCACTAGATATTGTTGAAAAGTAGTTATTTTGTTTTTTTTGGCGCACAAAAAGTATTCTCGTCACTTCATAACATTAAGGCTGAACCACTGTAGTCACATGAACTGTTTTAAATATGTCTTTAGTAGCTTTCTGGGCAAAGCTTTCATCAAAAATATCTTACGGGTGTGGAACGACATGAGGGTGAGTAATTAATGACAGAATTTTCATTTTTGGGTGAACTAACCCTTTAAGATTTTAAGTCACCCCTGAACACAGCCTCATTCTCACTTGTAAAACTCAAAAATACTAATACATTTTGCTCTATGCTATATGCAAAATTGTCTGACATGGATGACAAGCCAAATCTTGTGTAAATCTTGGGAAAGACTGCTGCTGCCACATCTGTCAATTCATTTCATGAGTTTACAGGCTGATCATGACTTCTTCAATATGGTGAATGCACAGACATATTGCAGTAATGAGCAGCTGCTGCTAATATGGCTCTATGTATTAACATCTATGGTAAAGTGTCTGCCTGCCTCTTGTTGCTGGACTGTGAAGATCTGAAGCAATTATGTTGACGTTGAAGAGCCACTCGTAACAGATTTAGCAAACTCTTAACGGGAACATAACAGTGGCAAATGATTGAAAAAAGCCACTGTTATTAGCCGAACGAGTCCTTTAGACTCTAATGAATTCTTGGCAATCAAGTGGACAATCGTGTTTGTTGAGGCCAAGGCTGACACATGCTTCTCGGAAACACACAATCACCTCCACATGGTTTCCAGAAAATATAAGAGATTCATACAGGAGGTGGCAAGATAGAAGGATCAGAACAACAGAAATTATACAGAGTAAAATGATATAGGCTATGTTCACAATGCAGCAGAATATATCGTCAGTTCAATTTTAGAGTGCTAAATATGGTTAAGTTCAGTTGTTACTGAGGATGGTAACCCACATTCTGAACAGTACTACACTGAACTCTTCAATATACCTGTGCTGCAATGAAAACTAAATTAAAACACTAAATGAAAACATTTTTATTAACTGAAATAAACCAGTGTAATTGGGAAAAACCTAAATTAAACTAAAATACCGTTTCATGATTCCAAAACTAACTAAATAAAAAGGCAACAATTTTTTTTTACTTAATATGTTATAAAGCTTTAAATAAACCAAAACTAGAAAATTCTCATACTAAAACAAACAATGACAGAGTGAAAATAAATAAATTTAATTGGAAAAAAAGTTAAAAACCCTGGTCTGGGTGCAAAGGGAAACGGTACAGGTTAAAAAAAAAATGGAGGAAAATATTCCTCCAAGAACTTTTGCGTTTACTCACAAAACTTGAATTCTCAGAGAAACTATGTACTCGATCGAAAAACTTTTGTGATGGAAACTTTTGTGGGAGGAAACCTTTATTTCAGTTCTTCTGGAAGTGAACGCAAAGTTTCTCTGGGAAATGCAATACTTCTGAGAGAGAACACAAAAGCACTGAAATATAATTTTTCTTCCAATTTCATAATTTTTTTCCATCATTTCCCCATGTCCCCTTAGAGGCTCCGTAAAAAACCCAAATACTGTGCACTACACTTAAAGGAATAGTTCACTTTAAAATGAAAATTACCCCAAGCTTTACTCACCCTCAAGCCATTCTAGGTGTATATGACTTTCTTCTTTCTGATGAACACAATCAGAGTTATATTAATAAATATCCTGACACATCCAGGCTTTATAATGAACGGGACCAACGAGTATGAAGCTCAATAAAGTGCATCCATCTTTAATAAACATACTCCACACAGCTCCGGGGGGTTAATAAAGGCCTTCTGAAGTGAAGCGATGCATTTGTGTAAGAAAAATATCCATATTTAACAAGTTATAAAGTAAAATATCTAGCTTCCGCCAGACTGCCTTACGTATTCAGCTTTTTTGTAAGTTGAATAAGGAAGGCGGTCTGGCGTAAGCCAGATATTTTACTTTATAACTTGTTAAATATGGACATTTTTCTTACACAAAACGCATCACTTCGCTTCAGGAGGCCTTTATTAACCCCCCGGAGCCGTGTGGAGTACGTTTATGATGGATGGATGCACTTTCTTGAGCTTCGTACTCGTTGGTCCCGTTCACTGCCATAATAAAGCCTGGATGCGCCAGGATATTTATTAATATATCTCAGATTGCGTTCATCAGAAAGAAGAAAGTCATATACACCTAGGACGGTGTTTTCACTTTCATTTTAAAGTGAACTGATCCTTTAAACAAATTGGTTTAATTCTTTTAAAACTGTCAATTGTTTCAACCCCAGCCTTTCTCAGATTCATTCTAGAAATTTCCCTCTTCTTCAACAGATTGTAACTGTCTCAAAAGGTTTGTGTAGGGGTTTCAGGTAAACCTGAAGCAGGTACGAGGAGGAACGCCTGCGTTCCATAACCACATTTATGATGCAATTACAACAAATACCCAGTGTCGATGTTATATAACCTGGAAAGTATGTTAGCAGTGAATTTCAAGCAGTAATCCTGCTCAAAAACAGGGGCGACCTCAATAATCCAGCGACCCTATGGAAGGCAGCTCTGCCACCGCTGCGATTGGCTCTGGGCTCGGGTATTGTGTAATCCAGCACTCCCTCGAGGCGCACACACACTATAATCACCTCAAATGTGTTTGCAGTTCGCCCACTTCCTGTAGCACACATTTCTCTCTGCAGAGACTGCTTTAATGACCAAGCAAGGACTTGTTATCCTTTAACGCTTCAGAGCAAACTCCTACCATTTAACAAAACAAGCTTCCGTTCAGATTCTTACACTCTTGAAAGAAGCAAGCCTTTATGATATTAAGCTACCGCTGTGACTGGGGAATCGAAGCCTGCTGGCTCACCAATCTATCAGCTTGTCTATGAAGAGCTCCGGGTGTAGCAGATTACACAGAAGATAGTCCTGAGAAACTAATTAAGTTAACCTTAGCGCAAACATATACCATTTATCAATCTCCATCCATCACTTCAGATAACCCAGAAAGATGGTGAGGGCAGGCGAAGAACTGGAGAATGGAGTCACAATTCTGCACTGAGGTCTTATATTAAATTACATCAAAAGACTACTTACTCTGTACACACAAAGAAACCAAAGTTTCCGCTAGTAGTGAAATAGTTTGCATATTAAAAAATAAAATGAAGTACTGTTCGCCTCCCACAGTTTGGCAAGTCTGCACCACGGTTCATCTTCTGTCCAACGACGCCTCTGAAAATACAAATGTTAATGGTTTATGAACCTTAGAGTGCCAATATTAAAAGGTAATTACGGTAATTTCCTGTTAAAAAAAAAAAAAGCCTTCCTGTTCAAACTATAGAGTATGGCTCTAGCAACGCCAAGGCCATGGGTTATATTCCCAGGGAAAGCAAGGACTGACAAAATGTGTACCTTGAATGCAATGTAAGTCGATTTGGATAGAAGCGTCTGCCAAATGCACACATGTAAAATGTAATTTAAATTGGTTGGGAATTGCAAGGAATTGAACGGTTCCAATTCCTTAGAGGTTGTCTGTTTTTGAACAGACTTTTTAATGACTTCTTAGGCCTAGAGATGCATTTTTTAAAAGTTGAACTTCTTTTAACTTGAACACTGCACAAATGCAAGTGCAACGGTCAAACTTTCGTCTAGCGAATGTACATAGAAAAACAATGGAAAAGCAGTACAATGGAATGCACAGATTCGTACTGTGCGAACGGCCCATTACAGTATTTTACCAATTTACAGCATAACATTTAAACAAAAAAAAAAAAAAACAAAAAAAAAAAGATAAGGTTTTATTCATTTTTTTTTTTTTAAATAGTGTCAAAACTTGTATTTGTATAAGGTTTTGAAAAATAGATCTGGCTTGGAATAAAGCTTGGTTCCCAAATCTGTTGCTGTACAGTTACAGATAGGAAAAATACATTTTCATTTTTAATCATGGACTTACAGGATGAGCCTATAGGCTAGATTATACATTTATTTATTTATGAAGAGAACAGATGAACAGAGACAGTGTGTCACTTTTCATGTTCAACACCACACAAAGTATGTGCCTGAACAGGCAAATATGAACAACGCTAGGGCGGTAAAAAAATATTGATTACTCAATTTTAAAGGGTACATAACACACAGTTTCCGCCAATCTCATGTTAATCTTGAGTACCTACAGAGTAATATTGCATCCTTCATATATCCGAAAAGTCTTTAGTTTTATCATATTTATAAAAGAAAAATACACTGTTCCGACTCTTTCCGAAAAAAGCCGAGCTCCTGGAGGTGTGCCGTGGGCAGAGCTAAAGTGTCACGAGCATGCGCAGCTTTTGCGTAGCGATCGTCTGCAAGTTGCGACATCATTATAAATAAAAAGGGAACAAAAACGTTCATGTTGTTTACATTATATGCACTTGCGCGCCGATTGCCGATAAAACACAGACATTTGATGCAGTTTTACTCACCGGCTGCTGTTCTGACTCATAACAGGGATCTATCGCTAGGACTCGGTCTCAACTGATCTGCAAATCCAGCATCGAACTGGGACTTGTTTACAAAACATTCGTCACCGAAATTTCGGGAACAAACAAACATACGTGCACAACTCCGTTGCTGCCCCAGAAAAACAAACTGCATCCACTGTTCCCTTAACGCTGGGTTCTTTGGAAAGCTGAAAAAGGTTATCTTTCCCTCTTAACCAAAAATAAACTTCTTTGGTGACATTGTTGAAATATCTCTCGGCTTCCATAACCTGAACGAAGCGTGTTGATGGGCGTGGTCTTTCTCTCGCTCTGGATGACGTGTGCTCACGCTTATCAGGGAGAAGTGCACATACAAGGAATTTCCGCCCTTTATGACGTGATACAGGGCCATACTCTTCTTTCAGAAACTTATCTGTATCCGGAAGGAGTGTATTTGGCACAGAAATACTTCGTCATACATCCAACTCGTGTTTTGAAACTTTGGCCATGTTGCAACTCTTTAACACTGTAAATAAGTCAGAATGCATGAAATAGCATTAGACCCCCCTTTAACTCATTCTCATTTTTATGAACCGATATCAATTCTTAAATCCCAAGAATCAATCTTTTGGTCTATGCTGTATTCAGTTAATGAATAAACAGAACATTGTAGCATGCCTCCCATCCAATAAATCACAATAAGCTTTGTGACTTTTTACATGAAACAAGTCTCAGATTTCAAATTCTGTCCATTATGTTACGAAATTCAAACAATAAATTCCGTTTTGGCGCTCTTTAATGTGGCATGACAGATCACTGTTGCCATCTCAGATCAAACGAACCGGCACATGAATGGATCATCTCTTCCGCTTTACTACTAGTTACAGCACAAAATAAACATGAATGAACATCAGAAGGTATGTTAAAAGATACAGTACAACTTACCAAAATTATGTCGCTCAATCAGCTTTTCAACCGCGGAAGGACGTCAATAAAACAGCTTTTAAATATGTCATGTTATTTTACATTTAAATGTAAAATTACATTTACAAAGCCATTCAGTGATCGTAAACTCAACAGTCAGCTAGAAGAGCATTTTGCTAAATATATGCGCCATATTACATTATTACGTTTTTTCTATATTTAATGTATTTTTGAATAAATCCATCAAGTTTTCATGACAGCCACCATTTAAATATTTAAAAAAAAAAAAAAAAAGTCAATAACGAAAACTTGCCAGTTAATGTGAGTCCGCACATCCTCCCAAACACTTCTCACAGTGCTAGCATACAACAAAACCTGTTGTAAGAGCTCACTGGAGGGGTTCATCATGATTGATTAATAGTAATATCAGCAATTGGGAAAATATGCAAGCTGGGCATCTGCATCAGCATCACAATCCAATATATTCTTGCATGTGTGAACCACTAAGCCATAGCTCCAATATCAGTCAATTCTATAAAACAGCAACAACAATTTAAATTTACATTGATTCATTGCAATTCTGAAACAACTGTTCAAATATATGTTCTCACACTTCACAGCAGAGCACAGGGGAATATGTCAGCAATTAAAACATAATATTAATAAAACCATACTCGCTTTACATGCTGTAATAAATCACACGCCACTCAACATTAAATTTCCCAGCAAACACACACAGAAAATGTCAGGTAATATTCAGCGGCGGAGTCAATGACCTGATGCTGATTTTAAAATTGGCCACAATTAATGCACTAACCTCTGGGGCTGGGCTTTATACTTTTTCTTTCAGCTATCAACCCCCCGTTCCTCTGCTCCTGCTGGCTTACACAACTATAATCAACTGCCTGCCAGTGTCCCACTCTGTTATTTATCTGACAATTGGAATAAAGTCATGGTCAGACCTGTAATTATGATGACATTATATGAATAACTATAATTTCAGCTCTTAAAATGTCAAATTCTGGGCAATTTATTACTATACAAAGAGCAAAAGAGAAGAATCAAACAGAACAATGTCATTTGCCAACATCAGTATGCTATGAAAAAAATAGAGAGAAAAATTCAAAATAAGGGAAACACTGTTGTATATATCTTGTTGATATATTTCGGGCAAGCTGATGAGGGACATAAAACGCTTGTCCCCTTTTTAGGCTTGTGTTCACATTACAGCCATGAACTATGATTAGCTACTTGATTTTGTTAGATGTTGTTAGCAGGTATTATTAGGGGGAGGGACTTTCTCATTCTAGGACAAATTACTTATTTAGTTTGGATGCCAATGGATTTGTTTACACCCACAAGTGCAAGATGAGTCATCCATATTTTTAGTTTCAGGAGAGAAATTTTGTTTATCTACTACATGTTAATTTAGCAATGTTTACAAGTACACTAGCATATAAACTACCACAAAGAAGTTTGGAGTCCGTAAGATTTTTATTTTTTGAAAGAAATTAATACTTTTATTCAGCAATCAGGATGCATTAAATTGGTCAAAAGTGACAGTAAAGACATTTATAATGTTACAAAAGATTTTAAATAAATGCTCTTCTTTTGAACTTCAAAGAATCCTAAAAAAAAAAAATTTCACCGTTTCCACAAAATTATGAAGCAGCACAACATTGATCATTTTTACAACATTAATAATGAGAAGAAATGTGTCTTGAGCACCAAATCAGCATACTAGAATGCTTTCTGAAGGATCATGTGACACTGAAGACTGGAGTAACGATGCTAAAAAAAAATTAACAGGAATAAATTACATTTTAAAATATATCAAAACAGAAAAACATTATTTTGAATTGTAATAACACTTCACAATATTACAGTTTTACTGTAATAAATGCAGCTTTGGTGAGCATAACAGACTTCTTGCAAAAACATTTAGAAAATCTTACAGCCAAAACTTTTGAATGGTAGTGTAGATCACCTCAAAGCTAACATACAATGAGTAAAAGCCACAAAATGGCAATTTTGATTTCATAAAATGAAAATATTTAGTGACAAGCAGTAACAATGAGGCCTTGTCCCAAATAATGTACTTGATATGTACTTGCGGTCTTTGCTCATGAAGTTTACGAAACCACAGTGTTTACCATTTGTCATAGTATGATTCAAACGGTTTCTAACAAGTGTCCTCTTTGTGGTCGCGTGACCTCTTTTGCTACCTGATGATCTATGGGGCATTACGTTACCAAAGTATGGACAGCTGACACACAACGGACTGAGGAACACAAGAGCAGCACAAAGCTTGACAACTACTTCATTGCAAAGTCTGGAATATACATAAAAACTACATTGGGAAGTGCACAGACATTACTGTCAGATAACGTTTTCACCAACCAATGCCTTCCTAAGAACCTCACTGTCATTGCACATCCTGTTCATATTCATAGTGTTATAAACATAAACCTCTTTGGAGGATAAGTGCTTGTTCATATGCTAATTCACCGCTGAGGAACTGAGTGGGATGTTTCTTAAAGCTTTTGCTTCCCTCTGAAGATATATAAAGGGATAATGTGAGGAACAGACTATAATTTAAGTCTTTTTTTCCCATCTTCAATGTCATTCGCATATATTCAGATTTGCCAGGTGAAGATGCAACTCAGGCTGGATATCACTGATACCATAATTCATTGGTTCTTGTGTTGCAAGTTTGAATATGCGCAAATGAAAATGGTTTAAATTTTGGTCTATGATTTCAGAAGATTAAAGCTGACAAGTGATTATTTTGTCTTTTTTTAGATCAGGACAGATGATTGAAGCATATTTTTTTCTCCTAGTGTAGGTAACATTAAAGTTTATAAGGTGTTTGAAGTTAAACATAGATGTGTGTCCACAGTGTGTGTAAACAACCAGTCTATAACAGTAAAAATCCACCCACTCCTTTTTTCTAATCCCCATAAATCAAAAACAGTCTGTCCAAAGGAGCGGTTCCCAATTTCGAAAATTCCATCTTACATAAGAGTGATCTGCCCTGTTAGCATAGAGGGTCAGTTCAACACTGGATCTGCACAAAATATTAACATGATGGTGCATGCTAGTCAATTAGTTGAATCAACTTAACTCCACAACAACTACATAAATTTATCCACTAACCATTCAGAAACGTCCAGTTTCATTCTAAAGCTGTAACTTCTTCCTGAGTCTCTCCATCAGTGTCCGACTCCGGTTTGAACAATATAAGGCTGAACACTGTTACTGACAATTTTTGACATTTTGGCTGCGTGAGATTCTCCAGTTTTGTTGTTGTTAAAGTTTACGAAGCACAAGCTGTTAAAGCTCTGCCCTCTTCTGGAAAGGGGGCCGGGAGCAGCAGCTCATTTGCATTTAAAGGGACACACACAAAATGGTATGTTTTTGCTCACACACAAATAGGGGCAAATTTAAGCTATAATAAATTATCTGTGGGGTATTTTGAGCTGAAACTTCACACACATTCTGGGGACACCAGAGACTTATATTACTCATCTTGTGAAAAGAGGCATAATAGGTCCCCTTTAAATCTGCCTCATTTCAATAGTGCATGAAACAAAGACAGCATTAAAAATGTAACAACAGAGACTTCAACACACTGGAAAAACACCTTAAAGAAACACAATTATTCTGCTACAGCAGAATGACATACTTGACAAAAGCAACTCAAAGATAAAAGATAGAGCTTATCTGAAAGGTGCTTCCCAGAAGAAGCATAACACCATCGCATAAACCCATCACAAACATCCTGTGACATTAAATATATGCGGAACCACTCTCACACCCTGTACACACGCTGTATCAATCTGGTCCATTTATCAAGCATAAAGCATGAGATCTTGCTCTCTTTCAACACTATTCCTGCAGACATTGATTTAGAGCAGGTTATTGAAATGCAGCACTGTACTTGCTAAACTGTTCAGTAGGAATTAATGAGATACCCTCAGCGTTTCACTAAGACAGAATGCACACTGATGGTTGTGCTGTAATCTAATCAGCTGTGAATGTAAGTAGCAATGCTTTTCAGATGCCGTTGCAATCTTTCATTCAGACCATGACTGAGTTTATATTCCCTTTTTATCGCCGTACATTATTTATCGGTAGACGCATTGTTTTACATCAATGAGCAAATGAAAAACTGCTCAGAGAAAATGAATGTAGGGAAAAGAACATAATGAACATAAATGGGGAAAAAAAAAAAAAAAAAAAAAAAAATTCAATACCGACTGATACCTTTTATAATTTGTCAGCTTTAGCGAGAGCGGTCCAAGTATATATCTATATAATAAAGACATAAAAGTAAAATATTTAAAAGATAACGTAAATTTTATATACGTTATCGTTTAAATATTTTACTTTTATGTCTTTATTAGACAAAACTACTGATATATGATCTTTTAAATATTTTACAATAATTTATTTTTATGTCTTTATTAGATGAACCTACTGATATATAAAAAAAAATTATATATATATATATATATATATATATATATATATATATATATATATATATATATATATATATATATATATATATATATATATATAGAGAGAGAGAGAGAGAGAGAGAGAGAGAGAGAGAGAGGGAGAGAGAGAGAGAGAGAGTCAAACCAAAATTTATTCAGACACCTTGAACATTTCATTCATTAATTCAGTTTATTCACTGTAGTTTAAAAAAATGGTAATAAAATATGACAAGATCTCAGAGTTAAACTGTGTCAGAAAAAATTAATCTTAATTATGTCAGATAACACTTAAGCAAAATATGGTCAGGTCAAAGTGTATGAATAGTTTTTGGTCCCAAATTTTGATAAATTTTACTGGTAGTCCACTGTATGAAGAATTTTTGGGTATAATATGTCACAGTTTACTTTATTTTGCTATCCACACTTACATAGATGAACTATAGTGTCCTGCAGTTTAGTACAAAAAATATATATATAAAAAATTATATCTAGTGTCTGAAGTCTGAATAATTTTTGGTTTGACTGTATACACACACACACACACGTATATATCATGTATATAAAATTTGATCTGTACATTTTATATTAGTAGGTTCATCAGAAAAATACATATACAATCAAATAAATAAAATGTATGAATAATTTATAATGCATAATTTTTTTAAATAAAAAATAAATATAATTGCTGCTGATAATAAAATAAATACATTATTATCAGCAATATTCAGGTTTCCAATAAAGAGGTTGTTTGGTTGGCACCAATACCAATGTTGTGTGCCCTGGATTCCTTGCTATTGGTGGAGATGGGCCTATTGATTTCAGCGGTCTGAAGTGCATTGATACAGGACCCCTGGACGAGCGCTGCCTCTCTCTGCTCAGCATGAAAAGCCACTAAGGCAAAAATAAGCCCTGAGTCAATATGGCCAGTGTGTATAAATAAACCTGTGCTGAGACATCAGTAGGGGAAGCGTCAGCCCGCCGCATCTGCCTGTGATGATGATGATGTAGAGCAGATTGATGAAGGCTGACAGCTCAGATAAGCAGCGCACCGGCTGGGTTGCCCTCTGCTACGTAGGAACAGGAAGTGGAATAGCAATGCCCACTCTACTTGATGTACAAAGAAAGGAGATGACAATTTTATATAGAGGATAAGAAAGAAGATTTGAGACATACTGCAGTCTTATACCATATATTTTGTGAGGTGAGGTGAAACAACAGAAATCAAACGCTGGATGAATCAGTATCCAAAAACGTATTATGGAGAACGTATTTTCATGGAACGAAAACTTTTTTTAAATATATATTTGTTTTACAAATTACATTAAATATACATTTTATATTAAAAATACTAGTTACACATTCAACAAAACTCACTTTACAGACAGTGAATACAGATATCAGTTAGCAACATCACTACCGCATCTGGCAATAAACCCATACCTAAAGGCTTAAATAGAATAAAATGTGTCAAATTTATGTTAAATAAATAAATACATAATTAAATAAAGTAAAATTACTATAAAAGTCCTAGTTAATTTCTTACCCTATTAAGGGTGAAGTTCACCCAGCTAAACATAAGGATTCCTTGTGCTGGTTAAGAACTAGTGGGTGATTTGATGAAGTTGTTCTGTCTGAGCTGAACGCTGACAGTGATTCATTACACTGGGCGAGAGTTTGCCATGCGATGCCGATTGTGAGGTCTGGGAGCGCATGACAGGACTATAGGCAGCGGTTCAGAGACAATGGAGAATGAGAGAGCATGATAACACTCAACAAAGATAAAACTGTCTCATATTTATTATTTTCAGGAATTGTTGTTTTTAAGCCATTTCATAGCACAGTACAATCAAAATTCTTTAAAAGGCACAATATGTAAAATTTTAGGACTGGGATGATACATCGATTCTCGATCGATACAATGAATCTGGATCGATCCTGATATTTTCTCTCTCTAATCGATTCTGAGCTTAGTTTTAACAGCAGATGGCTAGTTTTTAACCGCACACTCTCAAACGCTCACGAAGAAGAATGCTGGACAGCGCTCGTACGTTCGGCTGACCCTGTGTTCCATTCGGAAGGGCTCATCCCTATGCCCTAATCCCTTCAAAGGGTTTTCCCTTCTGGAGTGAGAGCTTTGAAGGGATGAAGGGTGTAGGGGTAAAAAAAAAAAAAAAAAAAAAAAATTAATACGCATTCATTTACTGTAGTAATATTATAAGCTACTGCCGGTCTTATACGATAAATATAATGTATATTGTGTCTATGTATTTGAAACATTTGAATGGACTGATAAACAAAAATACTTTACAGCTCCCTTTAAGTATAATGTTATTTTGACCATAATAAATGTACCAAATCTAGCTCCTATAAATATTACAGTAGTATAGAAAAATACTATACATACATTTATAGGTAAAATCGAACTCCGAGCCTCCTGTACCCATTCTGTGACGTCAAACAACTTCCCTGTGCAAAGGATCAGGGGGCCCGAAGTGTCCATCAGTTGTACCCTTCGAAATCCTTCATTCCGAAGGGCCCTTTGAAGTGGCCGTTTTTAGCACTTCGGTTTGGAACGACCCTTCAATATGGCGGCCATGACTGTTTTCACTCCGAAGTGCCCTTCGGAGGACGATATATCCCGTTTGGAACGCACCGTGAGTCATGTAAGTGGTTAAATATACTTGCACCTCGGCTCAGAATGCTTTTATGATGCGAGATTTGTAATTCGCTTCAATCTTTTCAAACTTTATGAATGATTATTTTAGGTTTAAGTGGTGTGTGTAAAGGAACTGGAAGCAGGCAGTGTACAAGTGTTTCTAAAGCACGTATAACAGTGCCATCTGCTGTTTAAAAACTAAGCTCAGAATCGATTCGAGAGAGAATCGCGATACATTGGAAAATATCAGAATCGCTCCAGATTCTTTGTATCGCGAATCGAGATTCGATGTATTGTCCCAGCCCTATAAAATTTTAGGATTAAAATATCCTAAAAACACTAAAACAGTGTTATATATTTAGTTGACTTGCATTATCCCAAATGTTTCCAACAATGTTTACATCCAGAGAAATCAGCTATTTTAACCAGTGTAGTGGTCCGTGTCATTGCGTAGCCTGTCAATTAAGTCATATCCGCACTACCCTTGATTTCTGCAGAAACCATGAAAACACCAAAGACACTTTAATATGTTATGCATTTTATTACACTTTTATTTAGCGTTTTATTTAGGCAACTGTTTGGATACTTTAGAAAACTAATATAGTTCAACATGGTTAGTCTTATTGCTTGAATCTCGTTTTCTTGATTTACCGTGAGTAACATGTTTGTACCATGCCTCAGAGACAATGCTATTTTGTCAAGTGACTAAAATAGTCAGAAAGAGCTTTATTTGTAGTAACAGTAATACAGCATTCTCTCCACCATACAATATATTTAAAATGAACTGCATGCCATTTAGCAACAGAAGTCATCCAGCTTTTATTAATATGACATTCTAATATCGACCTAGCTTACTGCAACGTGCAACAAGTGTCTCATAGCAGCCACCGAGCGAATGCACAGAGTAATGTTATAGCATAACTTTCAACACACTACTTTAGTATTATTGTTTTGACCAAGTAAAACAGCACTGCGTTAACCCACAAATTTAATTCATTAGATAAAGTGACCTATATGAGTAGTAATTCAGCATTTGTGGCTATTTCATTAGAATGAGATAAAATAATGTGAATTTAAGTGATAAAACGTAACTGTAACAAAGTTCAAGTTCAGGGATGAAGGAGGCGGAAGGTAAACAACTTTAATCATAACTTTAATCATAAAATATGCATAAACAACAAAGCGAAAGGAGCGGCAGAGAAATTATTATTAGAGAAATAATAAAAACAGCTACGTAAAATGTCACAGGCTTTCATAACATAGTAACGTTAATAAAACTTTAATACATTAGTTCTATGTATTAAACATCTATGAACATAATTTCAGCCTGAGTCCCGTCAGATTGCTTTCCATCGGCTGTGGAGATGAAGACAACAACTCCCATGATTCCACGCTCATTCATGGCGTCATTAACCTATGCCTTTGTTGTTGTTTTGAAAAAGACAACAACTCACCCTACATTATTCTCCTTCAAGAAGTCGTTTTACTTGGATTGCAATGTCAATTTCATGCCAAATTTAGCTTTATATTGGAAAAAAAAACAATACGGAATATTACATAAATACTCAATATATCTCCCAATCCCAATGAGCAAAAGTCAAGAGCAATTATACAGATCAGTTTGGATGCAAAGGACTAGACACTGTCCTGCCAATGGATTACAGCACCCGAAATAATCACAGTGAAATATGAGTTTATATAAAACAATAACAGTAATCATAATCTGCTCACAAAAATTAAAACAGTCCTCTGCCATTATCTTAAATACACCAAACCCAAGCATTAATCTGTTCAGTCAATGTTTTGAGCCCAGAATTATCACACACACATATATATATATATATATATATACACATATATATATATATATATATATATATATATATATATAAATATATATATATATATATATATCTATATATATATATATATATATATATATATATATATCTATATCTATATATATATATATATATATCTAAATATAAATAAAAAGGTATAAGTCCAAAAGGAGGATTTTCATATTTCAAACACTTGTGAATGAAGAGATTTCCATTGTTAGGCTACAATGAGCGTAAAATGCAATTACTGTAGTTCTGTGCTGTATGGAAGAAAAACAAACATTATTACGAATCCTCCAGCGTGCAGGTCTGATTCTGGATAACATCTGTAACAAACACCCGAGACCCCTGAGTGAGAGGTGTGTCACCTCTATTATGATGCATTTGCAACAGGAAGTGGTTTTCTACTCCTTGCAATATTTACAGCAGCTTTTAAGCGTTAACCACATAGAGTCCATGTCAGAGTCACGTTTTCAGCATACACACACATAACTGTGAGAGAGAGTCACTGCTGCAAATGGCCTACACGTATTAGCGCTTGTTGTAAAGTGGTCTGTTAGCATAATCTCATAATAGGGTAGGCGGTATGACCACAGTCTTATATCACAGTGTGAGTCATATTAGAAATCACAGTAATGATTTATCACAATATGATTAATTTTCCTCAATTCAAATGAAAAAGTGTTTATAAATTAAATAAACGTGCTAAATGACTATTATTGGATAATCTAGTGAATTGTTGAGGAATAATAATATATTATATATTTATATTATAATTATATATTATATATTATATATATATATATATATAAAAACACACACACACACACACACACACACACACTCCTTGGCAAAAATTAAATAAATAAAGGGCCAGGCCCTAAATGGCTAAACACTAAGCTTTTAATTGTCTTAACCACACATTATTGATCAGGATATTAGCTAAATTTAAGCAAATGCACTACTTAAAAAGCCATTGCTGTCTCAGAAAAGCATCAAGACAGAATGAAGTTTTTGGCAGAATATTGGAAGTTGTGTGGAGTGACGAATCACAATGAAACATGGTGTTGCATGGTGATGGTCCAGAAAGGTGTCTTCGAAAATCTGGTAGGAAATAATAATAATAAATGTAATTCTACCACAGTGAAGCGTAGAACAAGAGGTTTCATTGTTTGGGGAGCCTTATTAGCTGCTGGTATTGGTGAGCTACTTCACTGTGAAAAGTCATTTCAATGCTTTGGAGTACAGGAGAATATTGCAGAATGGCTTCCCACAATTTAAAAGTTGTTATCTAAAGAGGAATGATAAGATTTTATTTTTCAACAAGACAATGCTCCTGCCTAAATTGCAAAGACAGCCAAGAAGTGGCTTGAGAACAAGTCCATCAGGCTCATGTTTTGGCCTGGTCAGAGTCCAGATTTAAACCCTAGCGAATATTTGGTCTCTTGTTAAACTCAAACAAACTGGGAGACATTTTTCAACTACTCATGAACTGTTTGGAGCCATTAACATTGAGTGGAACAACACTGACTCTTCTTCCTGTAAAAAGCTGTCTGCAAGTTGGGGAAAGCTATTCCATGCTAATACTTTATCTACAGTATTTGTGCAGTTCATGCTAATTTTCTGACCTGTGATTTGTGATTAAAATCCTTAAACCATTAAAACACCACTAAATATTTTGCCATTTTTGGCCAGGAGTGTATATACTACTAATTTATTGGAAAGTGTTTAAACAATGTTTTTCATGCTTGTTCAATGAACCATAAACAGTTATTACACATGCACCTGTGGAATAGTCCTTAAGACACAGTTTACAGGTGGAAGAAAATTAATGTCACAGTTCCTATAACTTAGGACACTAAAGAAACCTTTTTACTGACTCTGAAAAAGACCAGAAGAAAGATGCCCAGGGTCCCTGATCACCTGTGTGAACATGCCACCCTAATGTGAGCATAATGTGAGACTTTTTTCAAAACTCTTATCGATCCTTGCACTTATAAAGCTGCACAAATATATAAATGGTATAGCAAAAATCTCTAGTGGTTGTATATCCCACTCAGCCCTCTCTTGTAACATGCAAAACATCCACATGCTTCATGAGTGAGAACTTAATCCCATCTGCGGCATGAAACCTTAGCAGGTTATGACATGGCAGGACCTATGTGTGTTTTCCTGGGCTTAAAGGACACGTCCTGCTCCAGCGGTGCGTTTAAAGGCAGCTTCACCCTGCTGAACACGTCAAGCCCACCGCCAGCCTAAGATCTCACAATCATGAAATCACCAGAGCACTAAACAAGCAGACTAAAAACAACCAGACTTCCATCCAAGAAAGGAGAACAGAGGAGAGAGAAAGACAGAGAATGCTTTGAGCTCCCTCAGCTGAGACTTGTTGCCATGGGATCTGTCGAGATTTTTACAGGGTTAGTTAGTTAGTTCACCCAAAATGAAAATTCTGTCACTAATTACTCACCCTAATGTCGCTCCAAACCCGTAAGACTTCCATTCATCTTCGGAACACAAATGAAGATCTTTTTAATTAGAGATGCACCAATGTATCGGCATCGGTCGATAAAAGCTGTTATTATCACTATCGGCCATCGGCCGATTGTTTAAAAACTGCCGATGGTCAGGGCCGATTATATCCTGTCAATCAAAAGGGTGCTGAAAGACGTGTTCAGACTGCAACTCATACTGTGTGTGAAGAAAATCACTCGTGTTGAATTTTAACGCATTAACAGTTTAAAAATAGTGACGTTAAAGCAGGCTCTTTTTGACCCTATGAATCACCCGTAGTTCAAGCCAGCGTTGCCAGGTCTGCTTTTTTTTCTACATCAAATATTATTTGTAGCGCCTCCCATCCAATAATCGCAAAAAGATTTGTGCTTTATTACGTCTGATAAGAATTAAAGTTTCAGTTTTCAAATTCTGTCCATTTTTATCATGAAATTCAAACAATAAATGGCGTTTTGACGCTCTTAAATGTGACGTGTCAGATCGCTGTAATGCCTCAGTTCAGGCGGCAGCTCGGAGCGCGAGTCTTTTCTTCCTCTTCAATACAAGTTATATCTCGAAAAACATGAATGAACATCAAAGGTATGTTGAAATATATTGTACAACTTACCAGAATGTATCATGTCTCATGTAATCACTTTATTTGTGTTTCAACCGCGGAAAGACGTCAATAAAACAGCTTGTGAACAATATGTCACATCATGTCACTTTTACCTCAGGAATGTTTTCCAGTGTTCACAGTTCCTTAGCTATCTACATATAAAATAAACACTAGAGAGGAGCTTATTTACTGTTAATGATATGTTTGTGCAAATTTGCCATGAAGACAAGTGCTTATGAAAACTACCTTATGTGATACTAAGTTTTATACATTTCAGTTTTTATTTGAGTGTAATTATTATATCTGAAAATAAACAACAGCTGAATATAATACCTCTGCTGTCAATTGTAACCTCTAATATTGTAGTGTACCAAATGAGAGGGTTCCCTGTATAGTTTGCAACATTTTTTTTTCCTTAAGAAAAACCAAACTATCGGTAGATATTCTGAATATTCGGCTATCAGTATCGGCAGAGAAATTTAGTATCGGTGCATCTCTATTTTTGATGCTTTCTGTCCCTCCATTGACAGCCTACGCAACTTCCATTATCAAGCCCCAGAAAGATAAAGGCATCATAAAAGTAATCCATGTGACCCAAGTGGTTTAACCTCAATTTTATGAAGTAATGGAAGTGCTTTGTGCAAATAAACATAATTTACTACTCTATTCCCCGGTTTCACAGACAAGGCTTAAGCTAGTCCTAGACTAAAATGCATGTTTGAGCTGTTTTAACTGAAAGTAACTTGTACTGACATATCTTAAAATATGTCAGTGCCATTGTTTTGTCTCAAGATGCACACCAGTAATGCTTTTTTCTAGGGTACGTTTATAAAAGCTACTTAAAATGTCCTAATTGAACTAAGGCCTATTCCTGGCTTAGCCTAAGCCCTGTTTGTGAAACCGGGCCTATATTCAAAATATTAATCTCCATCATTTTTGTGTGAACTAACCCTTTAATAGTGGAAAACGATATATCAGATGGCCATTAAGAGCAGCACTAGACCAGGGTTTCCCAAAATGGGGTTCACAATCCCTGAAGTACAGGGGGTAGTGTTGTCAAAAATAGCGATATCGATACTGAAATATCTGAAACGCTTCCAATACTTGTTTTCTGCAGTGTTGATACACCGATACCAGCTGCACGTTCTCACTCTCTCTTCTCTCCGACGAAGAATTGCCACACACCCGCCTCCTCTCACTCACTCATCCCATTCGCACCAGTTGAATAGTGCTTGTATTGTGCATAATTTTAGTCATTCCCACGGGTTTCATGCTCACCACTGATCTATATAAGTGGTGCTCTCACATAGTCGCCTCTCAAACAGCTCGCGAGTAGCAAATTGACTTCTTTTTTTGTAGCTTATTGCGCTTAAGTGGTCAAATACATACAAAATTATGTCAAAATGCCCTCTTGCCAAGTATACATGTAAATACAGTCAGTTTTGGAACGTAAATAGTTGAGAGAAAATGCATGTTGTGTAACAGTATACTTTATCCGTGCATAAGCTCTTAAAGTGACAGCAGCCTAATAAACCTGCTGCTGTCTGTCATGTTAATCATAGAACAAAAGACACAGAAAAATCACTCATTGCTCTTGACTGAATAATTTTCGCAACGAAAACTATCCAGGGTTATTTTACATTTGATTACTTTAATTTTTGTAGTATTTCTTACCTGAATACTACTGTTAGACCCACTTGAAAAAATTAAAGCCATGTTTATTTCATTTGTCTCCTTATTCTATTGTATTTATTTGTGCTATCGTTTGCAATTTGTTAATTTGTTCTTATTTTATTACTGTCTGTTTACTTGTCTTTGTAAATGTAGCTCAATGATTCAAATAAAGCCTCCCTGTGCTGTGTGTAAGCTATTACAACAAAATTACCCAAATTATCAAAAAATTATAAGATAACAAATTATCAACACTAACAGGGGGTTTGTGAAAAAAAATGAAATTAAAATGAAATAATAAAAAAACACTTACTAATATATATATATATATATATATATATATATATATATTTATTATATAGACAAATTTAAATATTACTAAATAGTAAAAAAGTAATATATACATAACACTAAAATAACATCTAAAAATGCAGTTTGATGATGCATTTTATGATACACTGAAAAATATTACAGAATAGGGCAGAGAAATTGATGACAGTTTTCATTTTGGGGTGAAATATTCCTTTATAATCTGCTCTGTACAAATAAATTCTTTAAAATAACATGAACTAAAAAAAAAAAAAAAAAAAAAAAACAGCCTTGATTTGGTCACACTTCACCAGTTGGGTGAACATGCTATCGACTAAAGTATAGAAACCTGTCTGAAAACCAGTGGCGTTTTGAAGGACATCTCCTTGGAAAGCCACTTTGACCTGAAGAAAAGGACCTTTGTGGAATTCAAAGGGAAGAACTGTGATAATGCCTAATCGATTTGAGCTGACATGCTTTGAAGGCCATCTTCCCTTTGTGTGCGTGTTGGAAAGAGACTGCGCTCGGCCTAAGAGCCTGCCTGCTTTTGTCCCAGCCGTGCAGAGCAGCGAGGCTTCCTTTAGGACCCGTGGCTCTCCTTTGTCCTACACAAACACAAGCATGCTTGGTGTAAATGGTGTGTGAGCCTGTATGACACTCAGTCAGGTGAGCAAAACTCAAGCGTGGAGAAAAAACAACAACAACAAAAAAAAAAAAAACATTTGCTTATTTGAAAAGAGGATTCTTTTTTTTTTTTTTAAGCTGTGTTAACAGTCCTGACATGATATTCAAATCCAATGGAAAGTTCCTACACAACTACACCATTCTCAAGACTAAAACTGAATTTAAATCAAAGGCTTTTTGGAAAAGAGAACTGAAATCATCCTTAAAAAGAATAGTTCACCCCCCCCAAAATGGAAACTGTCATCATTTACTCACCCACATGTTGTTCCAAACCTTTACGACTTTCCTTCTTCTATGAAACACAAATTTCACAATCTGAGATTTAAAAAGCATATAAGCGATAAAGCAATGAATGGTCTCAGAGTTGTTGTGACTCCATATCAAGATATCTGCTAAGAATTTGGCTAAATATTTGGTTGGCAGTTGGCAGACTTACTGCAGCTGTCTGAAATAGTTCTTACTGAACCCGAGACTGCTTTATGTCACAAGACAGCATTAGAAACACCCACGATAAAAACGTCAGGATTTGTTTCTCCAGTATGAGCAACAGGGGAAACCCGAACATCAGGAAGATAAAAGGCGCCTAATTTAAGAAATAGGACGAAAGATGATTTCTGGCACAGTGAATTTACACTACAAGTTAATAATAACTCATATCCATTTCTTTCTTATTTCATGTCTTATTGCTCATTATTGTTACTCTGAACTGTCATTAATAGATACACATACATTTAAAGCATCTACAGTCAAGCTAACGTTTTGAAAAGTAGTTACACTACAAACAACTAAAAAAGCTGAATAGCAGCATTTTGTTATTAAAAAAAAAAATGACCCACAGGGATGAACTGATTCAATAAAATGATTCAGATTTCTCAATGGTATATGCGAGGGAGAAAGGAAAATATTAGAAGAGTGCAATTACTTATTGTCTCACCTCGCTAACCATTAAAGCCGCATGACAAATGTCAAACCAACCTTTAAAAGTTGTTGGGGTTTATTTTTTTAAAGAAACGAATGCTTTTATTCAGCATGGACACATTACATCAATCAAATTGCACTTTCTATTCATCAAAAATTCCTGAAAGTTTTCACCGAAGTATTAAAGGATTAGTTCACTTCAGAAGTAAACATTCCAGGATTTTTCTCCATATAGTGGACTTCAACGGCTACCAACGGGTTGAAGGTTTAAACTGCAGTTTCAATGCAGCTTTAAAGGGCTCTACATGAGGAATAAGGGTCTTATCTAGAGAACCAATCGGTCATTTTCTAAAAAAAAAAAAAATTATATACTTTAATTTTTATACTTGTATACTAAATTTATATCCGCCTACGTCACCCATGACCTTTCCAATGTGATTACATAATGTGTGGCGCATCGCAGAGCTAGTGCAAGACGAGCATTTGTGGTTAAAAAGTATTACATTTTTTTTTTTTTTTTTTTTTTAGAAAATGGCCAATCATTTCACTAGATAAGACCCTTATTCCTCATCTGGGATCGTGTAGAGCCCTTTGAAGCTGCACTGAAACTGTAGTTTGGACCTTCAACCCGTTGAACCCCACTGAAGTCCACTATATGGAGAGAATTCCTGGAATGTTTTCCTCAAAAACCATTATTTCTTTTCAACTGAAGAAAGAAAGACATAAACATCTTGGATGACATGGGGGTGAGTAAATTATCAGGAAATTTTAATTCTGAAGTGAACTAATCCTTTAAGCAGTTTTGCCATCACAGGAATACATTATATTTTAAAATATATTAAAATAGAAAAGGGTTATTTAAAATTGTGATATTTCACAATATTACTACTATTTCTGATCAAATAAGACTTATTTCAAAAACATATGGACCCTAAACTTTTGAAAGGTAGTTCTTTAAGGCAAAGCTACACAATTTACTACACTAGTTATTTCCCAAAACTGCTCATTATTCATTAGCCATTAAGAAAAATGAACAGTACAGCTCTGAAGAATGAAGAAATCACTGAGCTTTATTGAGCATTTTAAGTCTACACTCCACATAATTGTGAAATCAGTTGAATAGGAGCTAATTTCATGTCACCACGGTGCAAATAACCCAGCAGCCGGCAGCAGGCATCATAATACTCGGCCCCAGAGAGCCCAAGCATCATGGGGGCTATAGTGCAGCGGTAATGGCCTAACAAGGTTACGTCTCCATGGGAGACACAGCAAATGGGGGGATGGTTTGAGAGCAAACAACACAGAGGGGCCCTCTTGGATACCCCCATATTAAACCAGTGTGTTCAAGTATCAGTGACGTTATAACTAATAAACGACTTTGACGATCCTGAACGGGAATGATTGCTTGCTTTATAAGCCTTTTAATCATCTTCAGCCCGCAAATAGAGATCTATGATTTCTGGAATTGCATTTTCCAGGCATTAAAATAAAATTTACAGTATACAGAATTTACAGTAGGAATGCCACAGAATTTGATGAATAAATCAGAAGTTGGACTGTACACTTACAAGGTTAGTTCACACAAAAATTAAAATACTGTCATCAATTACTCACCCTCAAGTCGTTCCAGACTTTTGTTCATCTTTGGAACACCAATGAAGATATTTTTAATGAAATCTGAGAGACTTCTGTCCCTCCATTGAAAGTCTATTCACCCACGACTCTGATGCTTTAAAACGTTCATAAAGAATAATAAATTCATATGAATTGAGCAGTTTAATCCAAGTCTTTTAAGTGACAATATTAGCCTTAATTTAGGCTTTTATTCACATATAAAAACATTAAAGCAGCAAACACACAGAGCATTCAAATTTGGTAATCGGGAGTTCAAGCATGCTTGCTTGATGCACAACAACCAATGACGTTCATTATCAAGTGTTTCTCCAGCATTTTTGAGCTTCCACCAATGAGGTTTGTTGTTGCGCATCAAGCAAGTACGGTTGAGCTTCTGTTTATGTTCATTGAACTCTGTTTATGGGTGAGTAACTGATGACAGAATTTTCATATTTGGGTGAACTATTCTGTGAATATTAAAGTGCAAAAAGATTTATTTCAAAAATATTTATTACTATATGCTAGTTAAACATATAGTCTGCATGTTCAGTGTGTCTCTATGTGAACGAGTGCCACGGTTTCGTCTACTACACGTACTCAAGCACACGTGACTCTTGTGTTGCTTTCAGCATCTCACTATATGAGGACACTCCACATGAAAATCAACTCTAGAGCTGGAATCCAGAAAAATTAAAACTGAAAAACAGAATTTGGGAAAAAATAAAACAGATTTCATACAGTCCTGTTTAAACAGGTCCGTAAAAAAACCCTCATTCTCGCATACAAATGATACAACACGCCTTTACACATTCTGACAAATCTGTGAAACACAGAATGTGTGAACACAACCATACTAACAGATGTATAGGGCAGCACAGTTGATGTAATGGTGCCAGAGAACAAGCCTAGTGTGTGTGTGTGTGTTTGAAATAAAAGGTTCTGGTTATCACAGTCACAGTGTGAGGTGCAATGGGGTGGTTATCTAAAGACCAGGCCAAACGGCCGAGCCACGACATGACTCTCCTGTCTTATCAGCTGCGGGTGATGGAGCGATGGCCCTCAGCAGTGTGGGGGTGGGGGAGGATCATGCACCATTAACAGGCAGTGCGGACATAAGAATCCAACAGACATGTCTAGCTTATGTACACATACATGCTTTTGACATCCAATGTTAGAATGGAGCTACATTTGCATTTTCAGAAAAGAAGACATTTTGATGTGCAAAACTACATATTTTAAAAATCAGCTAGTACAGATTTTTTAGGTAATTCATAAAGTTTCAAGAAAATAAATAATATTATTCACAAAAATGTATCCATGTATCTAAATACCATGTTGAGTCAAAATTCCATAGGAAATGAATACGGGTCAATTTGACCCCCTTTATTCATTCTTGGGGTAGTGATACAAAAATTCATTTTTTGCCCATCCTATGACCAAGAAATATGAAAACGGCACTGATGCAAGTTAGAAACAACTTGAAAAATTCATGGAATATCAACTAAATAAATTTTTTCATTGATAAAATATGTAAAAAATGAAAATCACAGCATGCCGGGTCAATTTGACCTCCTTTATGCATTCTAGGGCTAAAATTGATGTTCAACAAATTATAAGAAGGGCTCCAAACTCTTTTAAATTTGGCTTTTTCACCCTTAAGAATGCTTCTTTTCCATTGCAATGTATGAGGACATGCACCTAAAAATACAAAAACAAAACAATGCAAATACAAATTAAAAGAAAAAAAAAAAAAACCCTAGAAATATAACAAAAATAAACTAGTTCTAGCAGTAAATATGATTGGATTAGGTCACAATTAAAATGGTTAATAAACAACACACTTGTGATTGCGTATCAGTTATTAATGGTTTCCACATTTTTTTGATGGATGAATATCTGTTTCCAGTCTTTTGTGAATACTGGATTAAAATTTTATACAAAAACAAACAAGGGAGAGAGTAAAAAGGAAAAATTTCCAATAAATATTCAGTTCTGGAAAGCACTTTTTAAACTCCCATGACTGTGAGAACGTTGTGTCCTGTAAATTCAATCACTCATCTAATGTTTTTTAAGATATTGCCTCAACTTTAAAAAAAACAGATGACAAGCGCATGATTTTCTTCTTCAGCCTTGGTGTGTGATATTCTGTCCCCACTTTTACTTCAAGAAAATTAAGTACATTACCAGCAAACCAAGGCTTCAAGCGCTCTGATAAGTGATTATCACAGTGAGGGTAGAACATTCTAAAAAAATAACAGCTTCAACAAAGAGCAGTCAAAGCACTAACACCGATCTGCAGAAATAAACAGGCCAGCCTCCTCAGGCAGTCTCAGAGAGAGGGGCACTGGATATCGCTGACTATGGATAGATTCGGCTCAGACCATTTCGCCTTTGTGAGCGCTGACACAATAGGAGTAACGTCTGCAGTTCCAGTCAAAGGAAATGACTGCCCTACCATTCCCTTTATCAAGCACAAAAGAGTCAGATTACACAAAACTGCCAACCGAACTATTGCAACAAACAAAATAGAAGAATTATTAATAACGTAGAATTACTCACCATTCTAGCACACTATACCGTGTTCCAAATTATTATGCAAGTGACATATCAGTAGGATTTCAGTACAATAAACATTCAGATTTTAGTTTTTCTAAGAAAGTGTTTGTTTGTTTGTTTTTGTTTATTTATCCATGTCTTTTTAGATAACTAGTATCAATCTCAGACAAAATAATTTGCCAGGTCTACTTAGGTAAATGGAAATACTACTTAGAGGTTGTTCCACATTATTAAGCAAGTCACAGTTCTCATGCGATATGGGGAGGAAGAAAGATCTTTCTGAAGATGAAAAGCATGAAATGGTGCAATGTTGTGCAAAAGGCATGAAAACAACTAATACTGTGTGAAAACTGAATGCAGATTATTGAACTATCATAAGATTTGTGAGTGATTTAGAGCACAGCAGAACTCGGTCACATAAAGGCTTATTAAGGAAAGTTTCTGTCAAACAAGTTAATTGTATTAAAAGGGCAGCTATAAAAAAGCCAGTGTTGAGCAGCAAACAGGTATTTGAAGCTGCTGGTGTCTCTGGAGTCTTGAGAACCTCTCCATGCAGGCTGGCAGTTATGTGTAAAATTGCATTTTAGCCACCACTAACCAAACCTCACAAAGAGAAACATTTACAGTGGGTGTAGAAATACATTTTTATTGCTGTGGTGTTTTTTTGCAGCATGGGATAGTGCATAGTGCATTGTATTTCAGAAGGCACTATCCTTCTTTTTATACCATAGCTGAAAATGGCCAGTTATGAACTCCACATATCTTGATGAAGTTATTTTGACACCCTCAGAGACCCTAAAGGGAATTTCCATCTCACTTCCCAATATTCCAGCCCAAATCATCACCCGCCAGCTCCCTGGAACGTGGTGGCCATTCACCAACCATCCAGAAATCCATCCATCTAGACCATCCATTGTAGTACGGCATTCGTCAGTGAATAAAACTATTTAAAATTGAGTCTTTATGTATTTCTAAACCCACTGTAAATGTTTCTCTTTGTGAGGTTTGGTTAGTGGTGGCTGAAATGCATCTCACAAATCTTATGATAATTCAATAATCTCCATTCAGTTTTCACACAATATTAGTTGTTTTCATGCCTTTTGCACAACATTGCACCATTTCATGTTTTTCATCTTCAGAAAGATCTTTCTTCCTCCCCATATCGCATGAGAACTGTGACTTGCTTAATAATGTGGAACAACCTCTAAGTAGTGTTTCCATTTACCTAAGTAGACCTGGCAAATTATTTTGTCTGAGATTGATACCAGTTATCTAAAAAGACATGGATAAATAAACAAACACTTTCTTAGAAAAACTAAAATCTGACTCTTTATTGTACTGAAATCCTACTGATATGTCACTTGCATAATAATTTGGAACACGGTGTAAAGGAATAAGACATGTTTGTCAAAGCCCTGGACTATCAGCATGCCTAAAGGAAATCTGCACTGATTTTGCGGGAAAATATGCAGAGTTCTGTGGATAGGATTTAAATATGGTAAAATATGTTAAACAGACCAGTATGTACTACACTGTCTCTTATTGGTAGCTGAAAGCATAATAAATTAGCCAAAGTATGTAAAATAATAAACACGAATGGACAAAGAAAAAAAAAAGAAGAAAAAAAATAAATAAATACTCATTTGTAAGTCACTTTGCATAAGAGTGTCTGCTAAATGAATAAATGTGAATTGAGTGGTACATCACATAAAAGTGAACCAGGATATTCTGTAGGGGGGAAAAAATGATTTTATGCACCAAGCTATTAGGCTATTAGTTAAAATGATCCACTAGTCTAAATGGCCCAGAAGAAGTGGAAAGGGGAAAAAAAAAAAAAAAAAAAAATTCACAATTTGATAAAAGATTACAAAGAGAACATTTTTTCATTGAAATAATGTCCACCCACGATTCATTCACAATAAGACCAGAAACGTGCATTAAGAACATAAATCGGGTCAATTTGTGTGTTGACTTCAATATACCACCTCCTTGAGCGTTACTGTACTGTTTCGTGTGAAAGACGGGTGTCTTGTGGCGGTTGCGAGGCTGTCCGCAGGACATTCTCTGACACAACACCAATAAAAAAAAAAAAAAAAGCCCCACAGTGAATCTGACAGCTGGACCAGAGCCAGGGCATGATAAACGCTGTCACTGTCACAAGCCTGTAATAAATGTGAGCTTCACCGAGGGAACAAGAAAGAAAGAGAGATACAGAGAAAGAAAGAAAGCGGGTTAAGGAAGACCCCCTGAGAAAATGAGGCGTTGCTGAAGGGCTACCTTTCAATTTAGACAAAGGGTTGCTGAGCAGTGAATACATTTGCAGGATTTTTTAGTGTACAAACTGCCTGCGGAGAGTCTGACCCGTGTGTAATAGCGCTGAGAGCACCATCAGCACAGGCTACGAGAGAACCCAGGCCATAATTGGCGACGTGATTGCTTTCTGTGATTCATGAGTATGCATCAGATCTCAATTACACAATCTTGCCAAGAGTCCTCTTTAAATATTTACTCGGAGCGTCTCAGCACGCAGGCCCTGGACTTGCATTGTGCGCTGCTTCCATTCATTGTCCTTGCGCGTCTTTATTCAGGCATAATGAAGGGGAGTTACTGCGGTAGTCTGCAATAATAACGATGATGATGGTACGTTATGCCGTACAGCCTGCAAAGTTCCTGAACCTTACATTTGTAATGAGTCTCTTCATTAGTCTAAACATCGTAACTGTGGGACTCAACTCGTTTAAACTGTGTTTCTGTGTTGCAGTGTAAGGACAGATATAAAAATAAAATTGCTTTCTGTTCTAATCTACTGTCTAGTTTTTCAGTCCATAAATTTGATATTATTGTTCCAATATTTGCAGAGCAGAACAAAAAGACAGTCTGTGAAATCTACAGCAGTGGCCAGAATTAAAAATCAATAAAGAAAACAAGCCAAACAACACTTCCAGGTCAATAGATGAATCCATCTACAGTGGACATCTTGGTTCTTATAGCAAGTGTAAAAAACCTTATTAGGTGTGATATGGCCGAAATCAGTATTTTTACATCATGGTAATGGTATATATTCAGATAACTTGAAATATATTCAAAATAAATGGTTTATATTAAACAATTAAATAAATACTATTTAATAATGCTACTTTTTAGGATAATAGGGAATTAAATATTTTACAAATAAAAAGGTACTCCATCTCATATTATAATTTTTATCTGTTTTACAACAAGACTGAACCAACGCTAATGATAAAGGTGCTCCAATCAATGATTTTTGGAGACAGGAAGCAGTATCAGCCAATACCGATCACCGATCCCGATCATGGGGTCTATTTTGAAGCCTTCTTTTTATCATGTAGCATTATTTAAAGGGATGCTCTGATCAGGATTTTACAGGCATAAATTCAGGGCCTGAATTTCATTTTGAAAAATGGGAGGAATTCCCCCCTTAGGTGACACTTTTGTGGGGGATTATTTTAATTTAAGGGGGATGCTGGGGGGGATTTTTTTTTTAAAAACATTTTTCAAAATTACATTACAATTATCTCACCTAAACGTTTGATCGTACAATGCATTTTTGTTTTTACAATGGGGAAATTTTGTTGCACAGTAGCTTACACACAGCACAAGCCTGATTTCAAACTTTGAATTTACAAAAAAAGACAAGTAAACAGTAATAAATTAAGAACAAATGAACAAATTACAAGCCGTAGCACAAAATAAGTACAATAAAATAAAGATACAAATGAAATAAACAGTGCTTTAAGGTAACAGTTTTTCAGGTAGGTCTAACAGTAGTATTTAGGTAAGAAATACTACAGAAATTGAATAAGGAATCAAATGTAAATAACACTGGATAGGCTTCCCTTGAATAAATTAAATACAGATTAATCCTTACAATTAAAATTACAAAAGTAATTTATTCAAGAGCAGTGAGTGATCTTCTCTTTGTCTTTTTTGTTTGATTAACATTAATGACACAGATAGCAGCAGTTTTGTTAGGCTGCTGTAGGGCTGGGCGGTATATATGTATATAAATATATATATATATATATATATATATATATATATATATATATATATATATATATATATATATATATACACACTGTATCTATATATTTTTTATACGATATGGAATAAGGCAATACGGTTTATATCGATATACAGTAGTTTGATACGAGCGAGTGCATCTGTAAAATACCAGAGGACGAAGTGTGCTGCTGCGGGTAAAGTGCATAATACAATTTGTCCTAAACATGAGACGTGCATTAAAATAACTCGTAAGATATAGTAGAGTAGGATAGAGTGGGGGAAAACGCCACCCTTGGGGCGTCCCTTGGCACAAATTTAATTTTTGTTAAAAATCTAATAACATGAAATCTCTGGACATTTTTCACACTTGGTTTATAATTTATGCCATTGTCACTGAAAACTAGGATAACTATTCTAGACACATTTAACTTTTGCTTCACAGAAAAAAATTACACAGTCCTTAAGGGGGGCGTTTCCCCCCACTCTACCCTATAGTTTAAAGCGGCTTGCCCCATCAGATGCTCTGACAGATACATGTGCTGACAGATAGATACTTGCAATGTTTAATGCATTTGTGTTGTTTTTCTCAGTGCATAACTTACATTTCACAGGTATATTCTACATCTGTAAATGTTAGAAAGTCATATAAATATTTCCATTTTGCTGTCAGGAGTGGACGACACTTTTGCATGTATGTACATATTATATTATGTATGTATTATGTACATACTGTTACAGATTGTCTACAGCGGGTGTTTCAAACTGTTGCATCAGCACTGTGTTAAACACCTTCATCCAGGGCTGCTGACATGTTCAACAAGTCGAATATTGTGTCACTGTAGCCACAGGTCACAAAAACTCAACTGAGACAGAAAAAAAACACCACAACAGAGGCATGAAAGCTCAATTCTCAATTGAGAGAGCTTGGATAATGAGGGCCAATATGGCAACTCATTACTCTGAGGAATTCTATAAAAGAAAGAAAAAAAAAAACAGAAAATTCCACTTTTAATGCTTTAAACAGACTAGGGCTGGTCCATACACGATATTTACTGTATGCAATACTAATTTGTTAGCAATGTATAAATCAACCAACATTGTGATTATTTTATTGTGATTTTTATTTGCCCACTCAGTTTCCTAAAAACCACATCAGTAAGCTAGATTCACAGCTGCTTCTTGGTCACAGCTGACAACTCAACTATAGCGAGTATGAGAGCATTAAAACATTTTAATATTGTCTTTGATCTAAACCTCAACAGCAAAAATGCTGAGTGCAATGAATAAGTTATTTTGAAATGTTTGCTTCAATGAATCAGTTCCATGATTCACAAGAGTCATCATACAATGAAGTTCACAGAAGCCTTTTACATGCTTTGGAATACCTGCCTTGATAAGCTATATCTGATATTAAAACAGTTGAAAAATATTAAGATATTTTTATAGCTATATAGCCTAGTCCTAACACACACACTTCAGGGATAAACAGGGCTGAGCAGACGTACTCTAACACACCAAGCAAGCTCATATCAAAGCAGCTTACTTCCTCAAACATACACACTCTGGTTATTAAGAGCCTTAGGGGAATTATTTACAACTCGTACAAATGTGACAATTCAAACAGTAAACCACTGCTGAAGTTACACAGCGGTCGTTGAGTCTATAAACAAATGCGCTTTCATCCGCAAGTAGCTTCGCTGGGACTATAGCGCGAGATCATTTTTGTTTTCTTTTTGCACTGCTTCCTCTTTCTGCATTTTCAGCATGGACACAAGGCTTCAATAGCACTCATCATTCATCTTTAGAGGCGATTTGAGTTTTACTGTTTATTTTTATGAAGACATGCAAATTCGTGCCGGGAAGCAGTCGGCCTCCTGCTCCACAGCATGAATTTTAATAGATTGCTTAAAAACTCATTGAGCACTCTCCACATCACTGTTAAAAATCTGCTTCTTAGGAAGATTCTAGCTGTAAATCACAGCGACAGGGCAAGTAGCTGGACAGAGATTTGGAAGAAAATGCAGAAAGTCAGGCAGCACCTGAAGCATTTCAATGCGTCTCTGGATAAGTGAATCACCATAACCATTTTCCCCTTTAGTCATGCTGGAACACATCATTTCAAACACGTTAGCATAACTGCGCCTGCCTAAACACTTATTACAACGGCAGCGTGAAACCAGTGACAAAAGCGCAGTTTACCCTATCTATCTCTGATGGAGAGCTGACAGAAATACCAGAGCACTGCCTGATTAAAATAATATCTCAGCCAAAAATTTGTCTCAAGGCGGCTGTATACTGTGCACACGAGTCTAGCTGTTTTTGAACGTCCAATTGGCTACAATAAATACTGACTTACCAATAATAAATCAAGTCAGCGTCGATAGCCTAGTGGTTAGTGCGCCGACATATGGCGCAAATGCGTTCACGGCGACCCGAGTTCGATTCCCGTATCGAGGTCCTTTGCCGATCCTGCCCCCCTCTCTCTGCTCAATGCTTTCCTGTCTGCTCTCTACTGTCCTCTCCAAATAAAGGCACAAAAAGCCCATAAATGTAACTTAAAAAAATAATAATAATAATAATAATAAATCAAAACAATTGAATGTTAAGAATGAACAGATTTGCATAATGCCAGCCTATGGTCTTCATTGGCTGCCCGTGAACAATGTCTACTTTGAACCGCCCTCAAATACTGTAGTTGTAGCAGAGGCCTGGAAGAGTTTGGTTCATGTTGTCGACATGTCGTGAAAACACTGTTTTTTTTTGCACTGCTAAAGCAAATCCACTTTGCATTAGGGCTGCACGATATATCGCGATTTATCGCAAATTTTATCGCATGCGATTTGGCAAAGGCTGCGATTATTTTATGCGCAGCTTGTCAGAGCTGTACGGCTCTGTGATCAGTAGTAAATGCTTCTCCATCTGAAAGCCAGAGGGTGCTCTCGTGCAGAAACTCCAAATATCCCCTGCCGCAGAAGTAGATAACACACGTCATTCCAGGAAATCATACTATCGCTGCAGCTCAATAAACAGAAGATTGAAACGCTTTTGATAAGAAGCCACATCATCTCACAGAAGGATGCTCAACTGTCGTTATGTCGTTATTTCAGATGGATTAGCATTTGGAGCCATACTTCATTGACAAGCTGTGCATAAAAAAAATTAATAAATAATCGCAGCCTTTGCGATTTCATAATTGTACTAAGAATCACATTTAAGTGCGATTTCAATGTTATTTTTCGTATCATGCGATAAATCGTGCGGCCCTACTTTGCATGCACTTCCAAAGGATGAGGATGAGGACTAGGACTCAAAAAGATTTGGTAAAACCGACGCCATTGTTACTGTTCATATCACTGTGTATCAAGTGCTGAGGAAGCCTTCGGAGCTGAAATTCAGATATGGTAATGGATGTTTTGTTTCCGACATGCGCTGTAAGCGGTAGACCAATCACAACAGACTGGGCCATCTGACCAATCAGAGCAGAGTAGACTCGCAGAAAGGAGGGGTTTAGAGAGACTGGATCCTTTATCGAACCGTTTCAGACACTGTTAGAAAAGAGGTGATGCTGCAATGTACAGTACTGTGCAAAAGTCTTAGGCACGTCAGTATTTTCACCCCCCAAAAAAGGTTGTAAGCCAGTTATTTATATTTTTTGCTGTAGTGTGTCAGTAGGAAATATCAGTTCACATTTCCAAACATTCATTTTGCCGGTTTGGTCAATTTCTTCAAGCGTCTTGGAGACACGGCCACAGTTCTTCTGGATTTAGTTTGTCTCAGTTTCATCTATTTCTTCATGTAATCACAGACAGACTCGATGAGATCAGATCTCAGTGTGGAGCATCGGCTGTTGTCAGACTCCTTGTGTATTCAAAAATCTCACTGGATTATTACAATTAATGGCAAAATGAATGTTTGGAAATGTAAACTGATATTTTCTACTGACACACTATAGCAAAAGATATAAGTAACTGACTTTAAACCATTTTTGGTTTACCAACATTACCAACAAATCAGTATAATATGTCAGCCTCCAGGTAAACTGTGCTCAAGGGAAATGCTGTCTGAGAAAAGAGCCAGTGAGGGAGCTAATGATGAACGTTACGGGATAAACATCTCAGTGTGCTGAACTGTGTGGCTGCACAGATCCGACCATGAAAAGCCACCAAATCCCTGCATTGTCAATTACCATTATCAGCATCTCTGGCTCACGGCTCCAAGCTGCTGAACTGATCTCACGGCTGGCAGAGCGCACGCTGTGCTGTGCCCTCTCAAAAAAAAGCATGGCATATTCGTTTCTGAACATTTGCACTAAGGAACAGTTCACCCAAAAAATGGAAATTCTGTGTTCTTTTACTTTACTTCAAGTCGTTCCAAACCAACAGGACATTCTTTCTTCATTGGAACATGAGGGGACAAATTCTGATCCTGGCTGCTATTTTTAATGCAATTACAAATAACTCTACTTCGTTAAACCTCAAATCTGGATTTATAGATAAATTAAAGAATGAAACGGTCAAAATTCAGTCAAAATGTAATGAATCTCATGCATAAATGCATTAATTTTATGCTTCACGTCACGCTGGCTAAACTGTGCTGAATAGCAGCACACTGTCATCCAGGTCAAGTACTGAATTTTTGCAAAAAGATAATCATACCACCATGCTAAATTTTTTGAACCCATAGTGTGCAGTATCAGTAGTGCAGGACCTGTCAACCGAGCTGAGACCAGTTGCTGGAGGTGTTTTCGTCATGACGTTGGATCAAATGAATGTGCTGTATTCAATGCCTGCTTTTGGACATTGGACTTGCACTCAGCTTTATCTGATGTTGGGTAACTGAGACACTCTAGCACTCTCCTTGACTGCAAAATTAACAAAAAGCAACAAGGCCAAATGCATTTGTTGCACAGCAGGTATTAGATTTTTTGGAGGATTCAGATTCCACATAAACTCTACATTTACAGCCTCACTGTACAACAATGATTTAAATATAATACATCAACCAATGTGGATTTTTCAATACCAAAAACTGTGGCCAATATACTGTTCAAAAGTATGGGGTCGGAAAGGCAATTTTTAATGTTTCTGAAAGAAGTCCATTATGCTCATCAAGGCTTAATCTACACTCTCAAGAAAAATGGTTCTAAACCGTACCAAATTGACCGTTCGCAAAGACCCGCCCCCTTTAGTTACTGTTGCTATGTCCGACAAGCCATGCCGATCTCTCACCACACATCATGTTCTCATGCAGTGAAAATACATTGCGGAGCAAAGAGGACACTGACAACGCGTCGAAAGACAAGACAGAGCAGGTTACTTTTGATATGAAACAAAGTCTCAAATTTCAAATTTTGTCATTTTTAAAGAAATTTAAACAATAAATACCATTTTGTGGCTCTTTAATGTTTCGTGACAGATCGCTGTAGTGTCTCAGTTCAAGTGGCTCGTGAACCGATCATCTCTTCCTACTAGTTCATTTATAGCATCAAATAAACATGAATGAACATCATAAGGAATGTTGTTTCAATCGCGGAAAGATGTCAGTACACACCATTTTTCAAGTCCACCTGTTAATCTGCTAACTCCCCTGACTGCTTTGTCAGACAAAATGGCAGATGCGGCGTTATGATTGGTTAGATCGCCTGTCAATCAAACTCCTGGCGAAGGGGTTGTAACGATAGCAGAACACTTTTTGGTGCTAAATAGAACTCTTTTAATAAGGTTCCATAAAGAACCATGCTTTGAAAGTGCTATGTAGGACCTTAATGGTGTTATAAATGACCTTTTTATTAATAGTTTATTTTTATTAATATTAGTATATTAGTATCTTTACAGTTACAGTGTGTCTCTTCTGTTTGTTTAATGTAAAAACAATTATGTTTATGAAGGCCAAAATTAGCAAAAATGGACAGTATTGTGAGCCCTTTACAATGTCAAAAGGAAAAAGTGATATAAAGTCATGGGGTAACTTTTTGTGACTGGGTATGTTTATGCATAAAGTAATTATTTAAAAACAAAACGGATCATAATATTATTCAATATCTCTGTTACTTAGTGGAGAAGAGAATATAAGTATCCTTAACTGAACAGAGCTGCTCACACTTACATGTTCTGTTAAACTAAAAAGAGAAAAAATAATGACTGGTAGGAAACCAGTAACAACTTGAAAGTTAAAATTTATAGACATTTTAAGAAGGAAATAGGCTAATTTATCTGTTGACTGCTAAGCTCCAGAAAATCAGTAATGAGGTGGCTTTGACAGTTACAGATTTGAAAAACAAATAGGCGGGAAAAAAGAACTCTAAACTCTAACACAAAGAACCATTTCAGCATAAAAAGGGTTCTTCAAGACGATCTGGTTCTAAATAGAACTGTTACTACATATAAAGAACCATTTTTTTTAGTGTATTTTAAAATGTAATTTGATCCTGTGATGATAAAGCTGAATTTTCAGCATCATTACTCCAGTCTTCAGTGTCACATGATCCTTCATAAATCACTCTAATATGCTGATTTGATGAAACATTTCTTGATTTTCTTTTCCAGGATTCATTGATGAAATTAAAGTGCAAAAGAATAGCATTTATTTGAAATAGTGAATATGTTTATAATATCACAAAAGATTTCTGTCCCTTTTGATCAATTTAATACATCCTTGCTGAATAAAAGTATTAATTTCTTACTGACCCCAAACCTTTGAACGGTGTTTAAATTTAATTTAAGCAACTGAGATGCATTTAAAAGTCAAGTATGCCATTTCTGTGCCAAACTGTTTTCTGCCAAATGTGCAGCTGACAACCAATGCTGATAATCTCAAAATGATCAGTATATGAGTCTTTCACTAAAATATGATCCCAATAAATGCAATCTCACACTATCAAACCATCTCAGATAGAGCCAACACATGACACAACGTCTATAAAATCGTGTTTGAGAGGCATAAATCAATAAGCATAAATCCTTGCCAATATTACAGAAAGCCAAAACACATATCCATTAGAGACTTTTAGAAATATTACCAACCAAAGGAGACTCTTCCAATAAAAACCCACCTAATGAAAGGACTTTAAAACACCAAGAAACAATGAGAAAACGGCTGTCCTTCAAAGCAGAAAAAAACAAAACAAAAAAAAAACAAGATTTTAAAAGCTCCCTCGTCTTGTTCTGGCATCTCTAGGTCAGCTCATTAAAACAGATGGGGGTTCAGCAGTAAGTTCAGCATGAGGATGTGAAATCAAAGCCATATGCTTCGGAGCAGCATCTGCCATATTATTAAAAACACAACAGCGCCAAGACCACAGGAACATCAGTAACAATAATGCTTGGGAAAAGAAAAAAAAAAAAAAAAAACCTCTATCCTTCCTAACTCTTTGAAGCCGAGAAGCAAAATGCCACATCCGCCCTGAGTGAGTCCATCAGTTTAAAAGCAGTCTAAAAACTCCAACAGTTGGTACTAAAAGTCAATTCTTTCCTACAGCGATTCTTTTCAAACCAGCCCATAAAGGAATAAAATATGACAGCATGTGTTAAATAACATACCTGCAGTTGGGTGGAGGATCCAGAGTGATTTCTGCAAGCTCTTTCTGGATTCTGCGAGAGGGAAGCGAGGGAGAGGGAGAGAAAAGAGAAAGGGAGAGACGGTGAGAAAGCTGTGAGAATTGCAAGCAGCCAGGGAATTACACTGCCCTCTACCTCTGCTGCGTTTACTGCACGGCTGGCTCTCCCTTCAGCACAGCTAACATGGCTGCTTCCTCTTTGTTCTCGGAGGCATAACCCGAATCCCATAACAGGAAAACTTTGCCGTGCTCGTTTCTGCCTTTCCCTCCATTGCACACCGTTGATTTTCACCTCAGCTCAAAGCCCTCGCCCCCTAGCTCGCACCCCACCCCTCGTCGACGCGTTTAAGTCACTTTAAGCACAAAAGATTTTCTTTTAAAGCTTATATGCAAATGAGGCAGAGGGAGGGAGGGGGGTGTGCTTGGGCATATTTGACAAGAGCTTTAATGCACAGCTCGGGTGCTGTTACTAAAGCATTATCAACAGTGTGTAAGGGAACCAGGGCAGGATTTTTGACATTTTCTAAGAATAACTGTTTGATTTGTCATTCCACCCACACTGAGAAAGTCTACAGATTTTTAATGAGCACTGATGTGGATTGATTGGTTACAAATTTTTTCAGCGCCAAATCCACCTCGCTATGAAATTTACAGGTGGAAGAACTGCTGTATTTGCAAAAGAAAAGCATCTCGGTTCAAACAGAGACCATTTGATTCCTCACAATAAGTTTATGTTGAAGTTTTGCGGTGCCTCAGAAGAACTTTTTTCTAAGTGTTCTTCTTTGAAATTAAATATAAGCCGATCACACACACATCACACGGTTTCTTTGCTCAGGCAGTTAAGTCATTATCTAAGCTTAGTGCTTTTCTTCTCAAGTACGGCACACAAACGCCAAAACCGTTAATTGGCACATTGCAAAAATAAACTTGAAGCACTTATGCACAAAAAGTGATGATAAAAAAGCAGTGTTGACAGAACACATGCCTGACTTTACAAAATGACATGTAATCCTCAAAACAGATAGCAAATGGCATTTTTACCTCTTCGCGCTGGAGGATAATTTGGCTGTTGTTTTGCTGGACAGTTTGGTGGATTTCTTCTGCTGTTGTGGAGGCGTGGGTTGTTTTCGCTCCTCTTGTTCCTCTGGTTCTGGCACCGGAGGATCTCTCTGATCCGCATCGGAACTACCACTGCTGGTGCTGGGACTTTCATCATCTGACCGTTGTCTTTCACTGGACATTTTCCACCTTTGTAAAGGACAACAAGAGGTCCTGAACCAGGGCTGACTGCGATCACAGAATAGCCTAAAGTTCTTCTGGGGTTTAAGCAAATCTCAAATTTGCTCAGTGGAAACTTAAACCCTAACCCCGACACCGCCTGGAACCCTAACCCTTAAGTTTCTAAAAACAAACAGAAGCAAGTCATACCGTATTTGATGAGCTTGCCAGGAGGTGACATATCACAGAAACTTAATTTAGACTAATTCTACAAACAATCAGATTGTCATGGCAAGCTCTTTTAACATTTATTTCTGCATCTATTTTTTTTTTTTTAGATACACTAATATCTATACCAGTTTCTACAAGTAACATTTCCTTGTTAAAGGTCATAAGTGAGTCAGAATGGCTACTTTAAAGTTCAATTTAAAAATTTACTAGTAAGATTAAAGATGTTGGAACAACTGGAAAACACACAAGTCTCCAAAAAAATAGGCCTTTCAGGGAAACTAAACTAGATAATGGAAACTATTTGAATAGTTATAAGAAACTAAAGAATAAGCGCAGGTATCTAATGAACAGGTACAAGTAAAACTTGAAAAGGTACCAGCAACAGCTGGAATGCATACTAGCTGGAAGTGAATGGCTGATATCTGAATCACAGATTCTCATAGAATTTAACTGCAAAAACATGTCACTAGCAATAATGAAATAGTTACTTTTCACTATTGCAATTAATACTAGTAATGAATAAACACTAGAAAGTAGTCACTACTAGTATCTAATGGATTGCTTACACTGATACTACTAGTAAACATTTAAAAATAGGTATTCGTTTAAGGAATAAAAGCTAAAACTGCTTGCCATTAGAGCAACAATCCAAATGAATCCAATATTTGGACTCTGAAAACACAAGCAAACGTATAGATCAACCGATCCGATCCAATTACATCAAACTGTTGTCATCCTGAAGGACAAAACGTCCACGTTTTCACACGTTAAGCCACATACACACCAACTTAATCCATTAGCGACTGAGCTGATAGTATTTGTAAATAGCGCAGCGGCAACATTGTTGCAACCATTATGACGTTTCACATGGATCCGCGATACATTGTATCAGTTTTGCGCTTAATGTTACAAGCTGCAGCGACCATCACACGTTCACAAAACCCTCCTCTGCGAAAACAGCCTTGAGTTTTTTCGCTTTCCATCTGCTGAATAGGTGCAAGTGGCTGAGCTTATGAGACTAAACGAGAAAAACACACGGCTGTTCCAGCAGAATCTATCGCTGAGAAGAAGGAGATTTCAAGAGCTGCAAAGGAAAGCAATAATTGCACCTATTCGCAGCATGTCCACCCCCTTCACTTTAGGAGAACAAGGCGATATCGCGAGCGGATTGCGAGGAAAATTCGAGTCGTTTAACGCACGCCGGGGCGAAAAGATTCAGATTGGATCTTTTAAAATCCTTTGTAAGAGGTTTGTTATGGTAGGAGGCACTCCAGTATCAGCATGGTGTACCAACTGATGCGTGAAGTCAGTTTCGAGCTCCCCTCTCTTTAAACCTGAAAACACTAAGAAAGGACGATGTTACCCCGCCTAATGTGGACTCTACGATACCCTTAGAGCTTCTCCTTTACCTTAGACGCGGTCCTGTCCTGATCTGGGCTGGTTAGGAGTGTTAAAAATCCAGTTGAAATGGAGCCGGGAAGACGACGGGCTCCGGCCGAGCTGTGAACATTGGAGAGTAGGAAGGAGAGGAGGCGCTGCAGTTTTACTCAGAACCGACGGGTGGCGCTGTACAGCGCGTGGACATAAGCGTCTACCGCTTTGGATGGTCTCACACAACCTTTAAACCAACGTGAAACGGTATCACTTCACGATATGCTCCACCTGAGCTGGATTTAAAATTGTGACAACATGCGTTTGAAGAAGACATCACCGGCGAACGTCGTGTCTCGTGTTGTCGAGAATGAGGGGATGTTGTGGCGTCAGGAGGAAGTTTTGACATGTTGTTGTTGTGAGGGCTCCATGGTGAGAGCAATCAGCTCACGGAAACTTTGAGCGTGGGTGAGAAGTTTGGCTGGAATTCCAGTGCAGGTGGGAGTCCCTGTTCAGCACTGCATGACTTACTGCATCACTTCTCTATTGTCTGCTTCACTACAGTCTGTACGACTTCTTTATAATCAGTAGAGTGTAGCCTACTTCTTTATTTTGTATACCTCCCTATAGTCTATTACTTTATGCTCAATAGTATAGTCTGCATACATTTTTTTATAGTCTACAATACATTGAGCTATGGACAATAGTATATTATAGGCTATGATTTATCTATTGTCTGTAGTAGTGTTGTAAATATAGTCTACTGCTGGACTTCTGTAGTCTATATTACATTGTGCTCTATAGTGTATACTACATGACTTCTAGTCAATATATATCGTACATTGTGCTTTATAATAATACACAAATTAGTAGTCTATTCTGCTCTATAGTAGGGTGAATTCAGGTTGATTGGGACAATTTTTGCTGGGAAAAGTGTCCCAATCAACCTAATTTAACCCTATGTACTGTATGACTCCACAGTCAGAAGGGTGTTCTTCTCTATTCTGTATGCTGTTTTACTTCTCAATAGTTTATATTTCTGCTCTAGTAATTCTGCATGACTTCTTTATACTCTGAAGTACATTCTGCTGTATGATATTTCATGACTTCTCTATAGTCTTCTGCTTCTTCTCTATTGACATTAATATAGTGTATGTTCTATGTTCTGTCTGTCATCTAAGTATATTGTATGATTTCTCTATAGTGTTATATAATATATAGGCTACTGCTGAACTTTTTTATAATCATTAGTTTAACTTTATTCTTCTTACTATATGCTCACTGTAGTCTATATTACATCCTGCTCTACAGTATTTATACTTAATGACTTCAAACTCTGCTTTAAATAACTACGACTTATGCTGCCTTCACGTGCTCTCGGAATTATCGTAAATACGAGTTTCCTAGGTAAAAATTGCACATGAACGCCCTCCAATTTCGAAAGTTGAATGCAATGAGCTCGTAATCACGACTTCAGAAGTGGGAATTATCAAATTTCCGAGAGCACGTGAAGGCAGCATTAAGTAGTCCACACTTGCCTATAATATGTACTGTATGGCTCCTCCTTTGTCTACACTGCAGTCTGTACTGTCATAGTATATACTTCTTGAATTCTTTATAGTTAGGATATACTGTATTTCTAGCAGGGGTCTCCAACCCTGGAGAGCTACCGTCCTGCAGATTTAACCTCCAACCCCAATCAAACACACCTGAACCAGCTAATCAAGGTGTTCAGGGTTACTTGATAATTACAGACATGTGTGTTGAAGCAGGGTGGAAAATGAAGTCTGTAGGACGGTAGCTCTCCAGGAGCAGAGTTGGACATCCCTGCTCTATAGTATGTTTCATGGCTTCTCTGTTGTCTTCAATCTGTGTGGCTATATAATACTGTATACTGCTTGACTTCTCTATAGTTAATAGTATATACTTATTCTAATGTGTGATGTCTCAATAGTATAAAGTACATTACATACACTCTAGTACTGTATTCTGACTTATCTGTAGTTTATAGTACTATATAGAAGTGAAGTGACGTGTAGCCAAGTATGGTGTGCTCAGAATTTCACCCATCCAAGTGCACACACACAGCAGTGAGTATTGAACACACATACACACTGTGAACACACACCCGGAGCAGTGGGCAGTCTTTTTTTTTTTTTTTTTGCGGCGCCCGGGGAGTGATTGGGGGTTAGGTGCCTTGCTCAAGGGCACCTCAATTATGGGTAATGAGAGTGGAAGAGAGCACTTTTCATTCACTCACTTCCCCCACCTACATTTCCTGGCAGTACTGAGACTCGAACCCGCAACCTTCAAGTTACAAGTCTGACTCGCTAACCATTAGGCCACAACTGCCCCAACAGTACTATACTATAGTACTATACTATACTGTAAATGCTCTTTATAGTACATACTGCTCTAAAGCATATACTGTTTGAGTTCTGCATTATCTATTGCAGGCTTCTGTATTGCTCTAGTTCTCAACTGGACGGACTTGTGCGGAGAACATATTCTGAAGTTTTAATGGTCTATACAGTATATAGTGCTTGACTCATGTATAGTATAATATACTATGGCCCGGTTTCACAGACAGGGCTTAGCCTAAACCAGGATTAGGCCTTAGTTCAATTAGGGCATTTAAGTAGCTTTTATAAACGTTCACTAGAAAAAAACATTACTGGTGTACATCTTGAGACAAAACAAGGACACTGACATTTTTCACAGATTCTAAGATCTGTCAGTACAAGTTACTTTCAGTTAAAACAGCTCAAACATGCATTTTAGTCCTGGACTAGCTTAAGCCTTGTCTGTGAAACCGGGGGTATAAGTCATAGTCTACACAGTACATGACTTATAATATAGAATGCTACAGTACATTCTGTTTTCCCTCAGTGTAATGAGTATGCACTGTAGACAAGTGTATTCAAGTGTAGCCATTTCAATTTTTAAAAAGCTCATAATTCATTCATTATATTTAATCTGTATAGCTATATTCAAGACACTCCACTGTAGACGATAGTGCCTGTTTTTTGTAATAAATGATTTGACATGTTAAGGAACATTGCCTAATTATTTCTGGATTGTTAGTCATCCTTCCTCTGAGAGCGTTTAAAAATAGCTGTGAGGCTGCATGTGTATTTCTGTACAGTACGGCCACTCAGGTATCTCCAAAATTTATTCACAATTTATTCTGCATTACTGGTGACCACCCAGCTAGCTTTAGCAAGCGTTCGTTTTTTATTTTCAGTTTAAACCTAGGATGTGTACTGGCTTAAAATGATCATTTTTGAACAGTCGATGTCTAAGTGTTCTGTGATACACCTTTTACCTTTTATTTTGCAGATAACATTATTCAAGTTCCTTGAACTGTTTATGTGTGCATTGATGGTCATCTAGACACAAACTGGTTCAAATGGCTCTGAAAAGTGAAGAAAAGGTCTAGCACAATTTGTTTGCAGGTGGCACTTGCTTTGATATTTAGTTATCGATGCCATTCAGACATTTTTAAGTATGACTTAAAGTGTCCAAATACGTTTTCAGAGCCCTTATCTGCGATAGACTATTGTTCTTTGTCAGTGGACTGAGATGTTAATCTCTGTATCATTTGTATGGCTCGTAAGAACTCGGTTTCTGTTCTCGCCTGCTTTGAAATGTTAAAGAACACTTTTGAAGCAAATGATGTCACACTTCACTAAACTAGAGCGCTGTGAGAGCAACGCTGTTTTTCCCGTCTGCTACAAGGCCGTCACTCTAAGCGCATTCTAAGTGATAATCTCCAGGTGATATGGGAGCAGGGCAGGTTTAGGAGGCTGTATTAGTTTTTTCTCTTTTTTCCAGAGTCTCGGCAGCGTGGTGTGTGCGGGTGTCTCACTTCTTGTGCTTATCGTGTGTGACAGCACATTGACAGCAGGGGGAAGGAAAAGAAAACAGAACCGTGTGGGTTTGTGCTTACCACTGGATGTCAAAAAAATGACACAGGAGCTCAGAGTGAAATACAAAAGCCATGATATGAATCAAATATAAGAGGAGAGATAAAACACTTTAGATGGATTGTGAGGACAGGAATGTTGATATTAAGAAACAACAGATTAGAAGCGACTACCCATCAACAATGTCTACTTTGACCCACCCTCAAACACTGTAGTTGTAGCCTGAAAGAGTTTGTTTTGTGATGTTGAAATCTAAGTAAATCCACTTTGCGTGCACTTCCAAAGGATGAGGACTCGCACTCAGATTGATATAGTAAAACTGACACCATTCATATCACTGTCTGTACAAGTGCTGATGAAGCCTCTGGAACTGAAATTTAGATATGGTAATGGGCGTCTAGTTTCCGACACGTGCTGTATGCAGTAGATCAGAAATGTCCAATCCTGCTCCTGGAGGGCGACTGTCCTGCAAATTTTAGCTCCAACCCCAATTAAACACACCTGAACCAGCTTATCAGGGTCTTATTGGGCATACTAAAAACTTCCAGGCAGGTATGTTGAGGCAAGTTGGAGCTAAATTTTGCAGGACAGTGGCCCTCCAGGACTGACTTTGGACACCCCTGCAGTGGACCAATCACAACAAGACTGGGCCAATCAGAGAGTAGGCTCTCAGAGAGGAGGGGTTTAGAAAGATTGAATCGTTTATCGAGCCGTTTCAGACACTGTGAGAAAAGCGGTGATGCTGCACTGTATATTATGAGAAAATTAAAGTGTTTTGTGACCTTGGATGCATGTAAACCTATTGTATGAGACATCCAAAACTAAATTACGATCCTTTAAAATAGAATAATAGGGGCACTTTAAATCTGTTTAATGTGACTGCTGTCTTTAAAGGGGTCATAACAGAGCAATTTCATATTGCTTTGTCTCTAAATGATGGTTTTATATTAATAATATTTTTTTAAAAACACTTACGTGCAATAGCGGAGACATGAATACTTTTTCTCATGCAATTCAATGCATCACAACAGTGGCCGTTTACTGACTAGCCTTAAAGGACACATCCCCTAAAACTGATCATTTTGGACAGAGGGCCGGAATGAGAGTTGAAAATAATCATTTTGAGAAATATGACTTTAGTAAATCTCAAGGAATGTATTAAAATAATAAATAAATCCATGTCATGACCTCTTTAAAGTCAGAGTAAAATGCTGTTTGCAACCCAATTTACTTCCATACTTTAATATTTTAGTGTGAAGCAAGAAAAAATGTAGCATGAGATGTGATTTTATCTATTGTGAGTTGCTTGAATTGTGAAGAGTGGACACAGCCAACGAATTGTGGGCAGTAAGTCTTGGGATGTGCATTAGGAAAGTAAAAAAGGTCAATTTTCATGTTGACTTTAAAGGATAGTTCAACATAAAATGAAAATTTTATCTTGCCAGCAAGATAATTAACACTTTCAGATGCCCAGAAAGCTACTAAAGACATATTTAAAACAGTTCATGTGACTACAGTGGTTCAACCTTAATGTTATGAAGCGACGAGAATACTTATGGTGCGCCAAAAAAACAAACAAAATTACGACTTTATTCAACAATATCTAGTGATGGGCGATTTCAAAACACTGCTTCATGAAGCTGCGAAGCTTTACAAATCTTTTGTTTCGAATCAGTGGTTCGGAGCGCGTATCAAACTGCCAACGTCACGCCCCCAGTGGTGAACCACTGAAATTTCGAAACACTTATGACGTAACGAAGCATCGTTTACTGAAATCATGTGACTTTGGCAGTTTGATACACGCTCCGAACCACTGATTCGAAACAAATGATTCATAAAGCTTCAAAGCTTCTTCATGAAGCAGTGTTTTGAAATCGCCCATCAATAGGTATTGTTGAATAATGTCATTATTTTGTTTTTGGTTTTTTTGGCACACAAAAAGTATTCTCGTCACTTCATAACATTAAGGTTGAACCACCGTAGTCACACAAACTGTTTTAAATATGTCTTTACCTTTCTGGGCGTTTTAAAGTGTTAATTATCTTGCTGTCAATGGAGGCCTCACTGAGCCATCGGATTTTATCAAAAATATCTTAATTTGTGTTCTGAAGATGAACGAAGGTCTTACGGGTGTGGAACGACATGAGGGTGAGTAATTAATGACAGAATTTTAATTTTTGGGTGAATTAGCCCTTTAACGAAAATCCTGACCTTGGCCATTGGTTTTCTGTGCTCTACTTTGTGTTTGTGAGACTCTATTAGTGCCGCAGTTCACTCCGACTCACCCAGAAAAAGCACAAGTTGTGAGAAATCAAGATTAATAAAAACACAAAATGAAATACAAACCATACACCTTCTTCTGTGAGGTGAATATTAGTTGTGTTCGTTGTAACAAGAAGTCATCACGTTCACATCTGTCAACTGCCATTCTGATTGTCATCTGACAACCGGAGTTCCAATCTGACTCAGTGAAGAAAGTACACGTATACCTTTATTGAGATTTCTAGGCATTGTATAACATGTCACATTTTTATTCATCTTGATTTCTCACAGCTTGTGTGCTTTTTCTTGGTGAGTCAGAGTGAACTGCGGTGCTAAGAGTCTTATGAACGTGCAGTCGAGCACAGAACACCTACAACCGAGGTCAGGATTCTTGTTAAATAATTCGCTAAACTTCAGTTTGTTTTTTTGCTATACCCTATCATATGTACCCAGAATACTTGGAATATATGACACGTGTCTCATGGAATCATTCTGTGATACTTTTGCATCTTTTTTTAAAAGCTTGATGCTGGTCGCTATTCATTGCCATTATATGGATGAGCGCGAGCGGGACATTTTTTTTACATTTCTCCTTTTGTGGTCCGAAAAAGAAAGAACGGCATTAAGAACAACACCATTTTAGAGTGAGCTAACCCTTTAAATACATGAATTATTATCATTTTATTTCCTTTTCCCTCTATATTTATAGCACAAGATGACCTATAAATGCCATGTTGCATATTTGGAAGCTGTTTCTGATTGAATATACTCATGTGTACTGGAAAATGTGCTGAATGACATATACAGGAAGGAAAGAGCATTGGGACAGACAATAATAGTGCCTATAACAAGGGAGCTGTTATGGATGTGCTTGCCAAGAGAAATTCACTTTAGAGGTTTTTTGGGGGGGTCTATAACAATGAATGATGCAGTATTTTGGAAATGAAAATCCATGTGGGGTTGTGGTTGACCTACAACCATTTGTGTAAACGGTTTGAAGGCAACAAATTCTCTGCCACTCAAAGCCGTTTAAAACCCAATATGATGAAAAAAGAGCCCTGTGGTAAAAATCATCAAGTTTACTTTACCCAGAGAATTGCTAAAAAACATACAACACTGCCTCCACTAAAATCCATGTTTTGTGCCTTAAAGGTTAAACGAGAGCAAATTTTGGGATTGCTTTAACCCAAAATGATTGTGCACTTGAATATTAATGAGCTCCTAATTAGGCTGTCAGCATACAGAGGCGGAAATGAACATTAATATTTAATAGCACAGCTGGTTGCTGTTCCTATTGCAGTGAAGTTTTACTGATTCATGACAGCACTTTATAATAGCATGAGAGGACTGCTTTTGAAAGTCAACTTTACTTTATACTACAGTATGTGCATTTTGGCTGACACGCAGTGCATGAGTAGATGAGATATGTTTATGCATATTCAGTGTTGGAGGAGAGGCTCTATAACTAATTTAATTAGCATTGCTTAAATACCAATTTCTTGCAGCAACAGGGCGTTTTGCTCCAATGGCTTTTGTATGCAGATACTAAGAGAGCAGCTGTGTGCAATCTGTTCTGCATTTCCTGACCTCACAGGTTCAACCATGGGCCGCTTTTTCCATAGATACGGCGCTGTAGATGTGCTGAAGTGTGACGCTGAGGACCTGCTCGAGTGTAAGAAACCAGTCAGTGAGGCTTTTTTACGGAGACCCTGTCTGAATAGGAGCTTGTGTGAACTTACGAACACATGTCTGATGTCAGAGGGAGGAACAGCACACTGGGCTCGACATTTGTGACACAATACTGAGCTTACTGACACTGGCTCAGAGCCTCGAAATGTCCAAAATGCTTAGTAGTACTAGGAATACTGTGAAGTATATGCTGTATACCTTGTGTACATGAGCAATACTTGGCAATGAAGCTTTTCTCATTGTGATAAACAGACTGGCCAAGT